>JAILYB010000003.1:15887500-17327546 GCA_021437785.1 Rhodomyrtus psidioides
GACGACTAATAACTCCACAACAATTGTGCTAGCAATATGCGGAATCAATATTCCGAACTTAGTATATTTTGCTCACTCAAGATGATGAGAATATAGAGAGTGTTTGTGTTCTTCTCTCTAAGCTCTCAAAAATTTGCACACTCTACAAAATGTCTCTCCCCTCCAACCTCAAAACTCTTGCCATCCTTTTATAGCCAAAAATACATTCCAATAAATTGTATTTAAAAATAGCACTAACAATTATAAATTCTATCTAAAAATAGCACTCACAAATAAATGACATTTAAAAATAGCACTAACAATAGCACTCACAATTTATAATACAAAAATGCTATTTAAAAATAGCACTAACAATAGTACTCACAATTTATAATACAAAAATGCTATTTAAAAATAGCACTAACAATTATAAATTCTATCTAATAATAGCACTCACAATTTATGATAAATAAATGCCATTTAAAAATAGCACTAACAATAGCACTCACAATTTATAATACAAAAATGCTATTTAAAATAGCACTAACAATAGCATTCACAATTTATAATACAAAAAATGCTATTTAAAAATAGCACTAGCAATAGCACTCACAATACAAAAATGCTAAAAAAAAGGCACTAACAAAGGTGTTAAAAATAATAACCATTATTATTATTACAAGAGTTAAAGAGGTTACCAAACAGTACAAATATGCATAACGTATAAATACGTATGACGTATAAATACGTAGCGCAGAAGGAATACATCCGTGAAACCGGGGACTAATTGAAAGAAAAATGTGCAATTAAGCCCTTTTGGTAAAAATTGATTAAATTGTAGGGCAAATTGACCTAATTGCACTTTAAGACTTTAGAATCCAATGTCATAGCTTATAAAAAGTGAGAATTGAAAACTAAAAGACTCGAAAATGATTTTTTTTTAGGCTCGGTTCGGGTTTATGTTTGTGAAGGAACATAGTGACCCGAGCCGAATTTTTGAGATTTAAAGTGACACACTTGAAGAGGAAATTAAAACAAAATTATCGAATATTTTTGGGTATTTTTCTGACCACGAATGGTATTTTTCTGATTTTTTGGGTATTTTTATAATTAAATAAACTCGAAAAATATTAAAAATACCGAAAAATATTTTTTGTTCAAAATTGGTTCCTAAGGCTAAACCAAGGCTTCCAAAGTTGATTTTGTGATTTTATGACCTTTTTTGATATTTTTAATTAATTTTAAAGAATAAAAATCACAATAATAAAATGGTAAAAAATCAGGTGTCAACAGCTGCCCCTCTTAGAGAGGAATCTCGTTAGAGGTTTCTCTCAAAGATAAGGTGGCACCTGATTCCTAACCGACTCAACTGGGAAAATAAGAGAAGAAATGTTATGACATCGGATCCTTAAGCCTATTGATAAAAGCTCAAATCAATCCCCGGTTTGCTCTAACAATTTGAACATGGGCCGGAGTGAGAGAGGCTTACCTGAAGCTCACCTGTCGGATGCTGCCGGTTGTGACGACTTTCAAGAAGATGCCTAGGACTCGTCATTCAGAATATCCTAGGGAGATTAAGCTCTGACCTGTATGGTAGGTCATACCATGATGGGATTCCTAACTGGTAGGAACCTAAGGAAGGCGCATCCCACGCTTTGGGATTTGCCAAGGATTTTGATCCGTATGGTGGATCAGACATTTGTATTGATCCTTACTGTGATATTTATCAATGAGTTGACCCTTATGGCGGTTTCTACCATATGTGACCCTTCAGGCGGTTTCTACCATATGTGACCCTTCAGGCGGTTTCTACCTTGGTTTGACCCTTCAGGCGGTTTCTACCATGAGTTGATCCTTCAGGCGGTTTCTACCTTTGATTTGACCCTTCAGGCGGTTTCTACCTTGTGTTGACCCTTCAGGCGGTATCTACCATGTGTTGACCCTTCAGGCGGTATCTACCTTGTGTTGACCCTTCAGGCGGTTTCTACCATACGTTGACCCTTCAGGCGGTATCTACCATAAGTTGACCCTTCAGGCGGTTTCTACCTTGAGTTGACCCTTCAGGCGGTATCTACCTTTGGTTTGACCCTTCAGGCGGTTTCTACCTTTGAGTTGACCCTTCAGGCGGTATCTACCTTATTTTGACCCTTCAGGCGGTATCTACCTTCATTTGACCCTTCAGGCGGTATCTACCTTTAATTTGACCCTTCAGGCGGTTTCTACCTTTGTTTTGACCCTTCAGGCGGTTTCTACCATTGTTTGACCCTTCAGGCGGTATCTACCTTTGTTTTTATTTGAAAAGGGGTCTCATGACGAGGGTTCTCCACGTCCGTTGAGATTTCCTTGATATTTTTGAAAAGGGTGTCCTAGGACGAGGGTTCTCCACGTCTGTTGGGACAGTTTGTTGACTTCTTTTGAAAAAGGGTTCTATCCTCACACCTTTTTTTGAAAGATCCCGAAATTTGCCGGGAATTCAGTTTTGAAGCAGAGAAAGATTTTATTTTGACAAAGCTTCATTTGATTCTGTTGAGGCGACATTCTGGGAGCTGTGTTCTCCAGGTATCCTGCAGAAAGTTCAAACCCGAAAGATTTTTCTTCACCCAGAAAACGTTAGTAATCTTTGGGAAGACCACGGCTGTCCATTTGACAAAAACCGTATGACTTAAGTTTTAATCGTGAAATGTGCATTTTGATGCTGGAGGTTATCCAAAGCATTCTTGCAACATGCAAATGTGATCACAAATCCCTTGCACGGAAAATCTGGACCAACAGTTTGAAAATTCCAAAAAGAGTTTGTTCAAAACACCAACTGGAATATTTCTCGACAATGAGGTCTTCTCACCTATTTTGAGATAGTGGTTTTTATAGGGGATGCACTCAATTCCCTACTAACCTGTGCCTAGGTTTTAGGCTCATTCGCAGCGCATACATTTTGATCGGTCGGGAGGTCTTCCACGGGACCGTAATGTTGGGCTTGGATATTGGTCTTCAAGGGGGACTCACTTTTGAGTCAAGGTCATTGAATGAAAGTTTTCACCATCTGCTCCGGGTTTACAAGTCAAGAACCCTGCAAAATGAGAAAGAAATATTCTTGCTCGTACTTCTTCGAGCTAAGCTATATGTTAACCCAAGTGTCTTAGTCAGAGAAGACTGTTTCAGGGTTATGATGTTGGTAGGATTGGGGACCGAAAAAAGGCTTGTTTTTTGCCCAGAATTTATGAGGGGATTGACATTGGTGATCATTGCAAACTTGTCACATGTCTTTTCCATTCTGCATCTTCATTTTTGAGGTGTGCAACCGCTTTTGAGGTGTGCACAAGTCCTTTAGAGAACGTCTCTTGTGGTATTAAGAGATTGACAATTCTGTCCGTGTTTTTGCACCACGGCTGACATCATTTGGGGAGCAGTCTTCTTGATCTGACTTCTTTATGGGTTTTTCTCTCTTCCCAACTAGGCTTTATTGGGGATCAATCAAACAGTTTTCACGAGCATCGGCCTTGCTTTTACCAGGCACTTTGCTTTTTCTTGATGCTGGGGATTTTTTCTTTGTTGAAATCCCGCCTTTTCTTTTCCTTTGGAACTACGATGTTCAGAAAATTGTGCTAGATATACAACTTGAATCATAGCACATTTAAACGCCGATATGAGATTTTTCTATAAATCCCATCTCTTGATTTCTTCCGTTCTTGGAGTGATGCAGTTTCCATCTTGAAACATCCCATGATCACCAACAGGGGTTTATGAAATGAATTTGCAGGCTCAACTTGGCTGTGCAAAGGATATGGTGTGTGGGATAGAGAAATGAATGCTTCTCGTCATCCTATGGCACTTGGATTATCATATAAACAACACACAAAGATTAATGTTAGTCCGAGCAAGAAAATTTCTGACCATTTTCTCCTGATGCCGCTGGACTCACCTCCATTTTGCCCCGATGTGGGGTGGTTCTTGACAGGGTTAAGAATGAAAACCGTCGTTCAAAGGGTTTATCAACGGTCACCTGTAGTGTTTGAGGGATATGAAACGAATGCCTCCGTCATCCCAACCCATGTAATCGTTGCGAATAATCCCTACTTCCGTAGGTCCAGATTTTGCTATCTGATCCGCTCCACTTCTCTCCAGTGTGTGTAGGACGTGTTTGGACTAGGCTTTGCCTCTTTTCTTTTGAGAAAACGTCCTTTTAAAAGTCTTGAACTTTTGATTGGAAAAAATCTCTTTCATTTTCTCCAAAAATTTTACCCGTCAAGGGGATTTTATGATGCACCATGCATGTTCTTATTCATATTCAGATAACCTCCTGTTTTAAGACATGAATGCCAATGAAGTTTGAATTCTATGTCTTTTCTAGACATTAGATTCTGAAAGCTTTTCTTTTTATTTAACACCTTCAATGGATTGGGGAAAAGGATACTTACCTGTCCCCCGTGGCCGAAAATCCCTGAAAATGCAGAAGAAACATGTTATTGTATGTTCGCGAATTTTTCAAAAAATTAGAACGATACATCTTACCCTTGGTCGTGTGCCCCTGCGAGTGCACACGGGTTGTGACAATCTGTCCTCCTTGATGGTGAGTCCCTATCAAGGATAAATAACAAGTGTTAACTCATATTCCCAAATTGAAGACAAATTGGGACGATACAACTTTACTCTTGGTTCTCATCCCGTTCTGACGTCGCGTATTGATATGAACCACGTCTATCAAATCCGCTTATCCATGCTTGGAATATTTGCAATATCAATGGTTCAGCTGCCCCCGGTTGGGCAACGTCTGTTTTGTTATTTGAACAGATGGCTCCTTGAGTGATTTATCCACGTTTATCACCTGAGAAGGGAAAGAAATGAGACATTACTTTGGTATGCGATAGAAGATCGTTTAGGAACGATACATCGTTTTACCAAATAGGTGGCTTCGCGGCCAAACGTATTTCGTGTTGAAGGGGTAGATCCCATTATGCTCAGCGGGTGATAATTATGGTTCATGGAACTTGCTCCACGGATTAAGTGATTAATCCACGGCCTTCGGCTTGAAGATGCTCAAAGGGTGATGTTGACACTCACGCGCAATTAGTTCTAGATATTAATGAAAGATGTTCCCGTGGGAACCTTACAGTGCGATCAACAACATATGCAATAGGAGTATTCAACCCCTTTTCTCGAAGCATTTTTCATCGAGTAGCCATGCCTTGCATCAGACGTTTGATCACCGGCCTCGCGTCACCACTGCGATGGTCCTCCGGCTCCAAATTGATCGAGCCAAAGATTGAACTCATCGCCAAGGAAATTGCTCGGGTCTTCGAGCCATTGATGTTCAAGTTGGGTATCAACGATTGTTGGGGGCAGATTTCTTTCATTGCCTTCGTTGTGAGGGATTGGAGTTTTTGAGCTGGAACCTTCATCATTGCCCTGTTGGGGTTGAGACATACATTCCTGAAAAGTATTGATCCAAGTGTCCAGCTCCTCATCAAGGAGATCACCTGTTCTTTCTAGCCCTTGGTGCCCAGATTGGGTGTCGTCGACTGCAGGCGAGGGATTCCTCTCTTTGCTCTCGCCGTGAGCAATTTGACCCCTCGAATTGGAACTTCCTCCAATGACCGGCAGGTTCATATGTGCACTCTCTACCAATGCCAGATCCACTTCAAGGACATCATTAATGACTGATTCGCGCTCAAACTGAGGAATCTCTATGTGCTGGAACTGTGGCATATACTCCTGAGGAGTATTGAGATAGCTCGGCGGAGCATTCTGATTTGGGTTAGAGGAGTCGCTGACACGACTGCTAGTCCCGTCATTGCTGAAACACGGTTGGGTGCTCTTGGCTCTCCAATCATCATGGTTGTAACTCTGCCCAGCACTTGAGCTCCAACTGGCTTTATGATGGTTTAACGCTATCCTTCCATCCCTTAGCAATCTCCTATAGTACTTGAGGTGAGACTCAACGTTAATTCTAGAGAGCCCCGGCACATTCATAATCTCGAGTATGCGTAGTGGGCTAGCCGAATCAACTCCCAGCTCTCGAATTGCATCAACAAATTTGGTGTGAAGCTCATAGGTCCAGTAAAACCTTGTTCTCTTATCACCCAAAATATCGTCAATACTTCGGTAGCTATTCTCTACGGGATCTAGTCGTTTCAAAAGTTGTCCAGGGAGGGACTCACCGACTTTGGATTGGCTGACTGCGACAGCGAGTTCGTCATTAAGAGAATTCCCCCTGTGATGATTCATATCCCATTTCTCAGAGGATGTTGGTGTTGATCCTATGGTGTTGACTTGCTCATGCAGATCTCCGGCGGTATCTGGCTGTGTCGGAAAATGCTGTGGAGAATACGGTAACAGCTGAGCGTTATTCGTCAACAGGGATGGTTCATCGAGGAACACCTCGCCGAGGACAACAGGATTACCACAATTAAGGCAGGTGGCCTTGGTCAGAGCTTCCTTATATCTCGCGCTTTCAGCTTGAAGCTTCTCATTCTCCTCCTTCAGGACCAGTAACTCATGGTCTGCGTATTGCTGTTTCACCCGGGTTCGTTTGTTGGCGAACCAAAACTTGACCTTCGAAAGCTCCAATCCTATCTTTCGGCTCAACTCCATTTTCTGTTGTCTGCTTGGAGTGGGGCATTCATTGAAGAAAGCTTCGAGCTCTCGGATTTGGCCTGGAGTGTGGCGTTGTAGTTGCTTCCTTTTCCGACTCCGGTCATCATTGTATACTCCTTCTTCGTAGCTGAAACCTAGAATTTCATCGCTGGAGGAGTCAGTCTCTATGGCCTTCGGGCAGGATTCAGCTCCAGGATCTTCAAAGTCTCCCAGCAGTTCGTGCTCAGAAATGTCCAGGTCGGGCGTTTCTAGCAGATGAGAATAACTTTTAAACATGATGGATCGGGGTATCTCGGGCTGATCTAGTTCACTCAGCTTTCTCAATTCGCTCTTACGTGTTTGCTCACTCTAGAAATTTTCTCAAGTGATTGTGCGTGTCCTGGAACCATCCTTCAGGCTGCATATGAAGACCAGCAAGCAAGCGCTCCTCCCGAGATCTTGCAATTACTCATCGTCTGTATTCCCCTTTCTTTTTCCTCGTGATAGGATCACAAACTCACTTGCATTGATTCGATTTCATCGAGTAATGCGCTCGTCCCCTAATTCAGTCTTCAAAGTGGTGGGTCTACAATCTTTCGGCGCCTTTTATGATTTGCTAGGCCCGAGAACGTGGGGAGCAGCGGTGGACCCGCAATTAATGACTCTGTTTAATTCATTTAGCTCCATGGGAATTAACGCCATGATCTTCTCTCAACCCCTTTTCATCGTTCAAACGAAAGTGGCATTTTCCCTGTGCATGCTGTTACTCTTCATTTCAGCATCCCGGGCGCTTGGTGAGGAATGAGTTCGTAGCCACTCAAAATTTTAAAGACCGTCTCTGGTTTCAGACTTAATCTAACAAGGGATCATCACAACTGAGCATGACGATGTTCGTCGATAGCGTTGGTTTTCATACATAATTAACTATAGCCATTAAAGAAAAATGTTCCCATAGGAACTTTACAATGGATAAAAAGAGTGATCCACTCGTGAACATGCTCTTCTTCCTATGGGTGTTCGTAGTGACCGACCCATCGTGCCCCGAGCTAGGTGCTAGATCATGGCTGTCCAAGCATGCCAGCTTCCCACTGATTGAACAAGGCATCGAGCCCCTCATCGAAGAAATCGTCTGTCGTGGGTTGACCAGCGGCAGGCAGAGCACCAGCCGACTGTTGCTCGAATGGAGGAGTGCGCACTCGCTGTACTTGTGACACGCGCTCTTGAGAAGTGTTGAAATGGCCTGGGAGGACATTCTGATCAGCTTTCAGTTTGCCGGTGGTCGGGTTGCTAGCTTGATTGATGCTTAGATTTGGCTGGGTATCTCTTGATGCCTGAGCATTACAATGGCGGTCGCCTCTAGCTTTTGGGCTCGAGACGGATTCCTCCCGGTTTAGCTCCGCTCGACGTTGTTTTAATAGCTTTCTGTAGGCAGCAAGGTGATTCCTGACCAGCTCCTTACTAAGCCCCGGTACATTCATGACCTTAAATATGCGCGTCGGAGTTGCTGAGTCGATCCCCATTTGGTGAACCACGTCTAGGAATCTGGAATGCAGTTCAGGGGGCCAAGCGAACCTCCTCTTATCGTGGCCCAAAATCGCATCGATGGCTTGACGACTGATTAACTCATCTCCAGCAGGACCCGACCCTATCGAAAATTGTTGTGCATGAGGCTGATATGCTTTGAGCTGGTCGGCGGTAACATCCAGCTCCTTGAAACTATAACTCCAATCAAAGCGATGCAAATCCCATCCCCCAGGAGGCATTTGTATCACCTTCGTAGGATCATCCTGCTCATGCGTGACTCCGGCAAAATTTGGTTGAGCAGGAGATGCCCCGAGGGAGTAAGGTGGTAAATGAACGTCTTCAATCATCGCGTGAGGCTTATCGGGGAACATCTTACCGAGGGCGACGAGGTTATCGCAATGAGGGCAAACGGTAATATTGAGAGCTTTTTCATACCTCATGTTTTCTGTTCGCAGCTTTTGGTTTTCTTCCTTTAAAATCTCGACCACCTGACGTTTGCGTTGAGCCCTCGATTTGGATCTCCTATTTTGAAACCAAAACTGGATCCTCGACTGATTAATCCCCAACTCCCGGCTCAATTCAATTCTCCACTTCTTTTTCATGTAATGGCTTTTACTGAAAAGGGTTTCCAGCATTTGGGTTTCCTCCTGAGAGTATTGGTGAGGACGTCTTCTTTTCCCGAGTTGAGCATTGTGGATGTCGTTGTCGTCGTCGCCGTGATCTTGATTTCCGTTGCCAGAAGTGTTGGGCTCCATGGTTTTGGCGTTAGACTTGATCTTGGAATCTTCGAGATCCCTCTGTGGTTCAATTTCTGAGATTTTTGAGTCAGTCGCCTCTAGCAGCTGACAGTAACCTCTTAAATATGTTGGATTGAGAAATGTTTGATTGGTTCTTGCCCACTCAGAGTTCTCCACTCTCTCCTGTATGCTCACTCCCTATAAAGTTTTCTTCGAGTGACTCTGCATGTTCAGGAGACGCTCTTCAAGCATCATTAGGCAAACGTTCCCCCTCAAGACCTTGAATTTCTCGCTTAGCTTTTCAACGTGATGGGACTGCCAAACCCTGTTAGGGCTCTCTTCGATAGTTGCGCTTTCCTCCCACCTAACTCTAATAATGGTGATCCCGACAAATCTTTTACATCTTTTAATTGATGAGCCGGAAATCGCGGACCGAAACGAATCCAATGGTTCTCGTGAGGGGACCTCCTGCTTTACCCCCTAACTGGGCTCCACCAGCATTATTACTGAGACCCTTCATCATCCTCGAGTTGCTATAAAATGAGGAATTAATGTATGGAAGGTTAACGTTCTCGCATAATCAGCTTCTTCCTTCTAATCTCTCTGTTAAACTCGTCTTATTCTCAAGCCAACCCAACGCAAATGGCCTCCTCTCCCGTACGCACTTTTTCAACTGATGTCTTGGCCCAGTGGGAAAAGCTTTATAACCTACTGGGTCGCGGTTACGCGCACATAACCGATCATTCTGCAACCGAGGATGCAATCTGTGTCCTGCTCGAGGACCTTAATACCACTTCTCTCGAAGGTACTACACTGGGGAGGGAATATAGAACTTTCCCGACTCTCTTTGCACACTCTTTAGAGGCCTATCGTGTTGCTAGTCGGGAGGTTCTGGTGGCTCGCGTCTTGCGGGCTCGTTATGAGGATCGATCTGATCATTTGGTGCTGACCAACTATCTGGTTGATAGTTACAAAAAGGCCGTCGAGTTTGCTAATGAGCGGGTCGCGACGTTGCTTCGCGAGAGGAGAAATCTGGTGGATCAATTGGCCATATCCCTGACCACCGGCGAGCATGACCGCCGCAACGTCCTGTTGAGGCTTCAGAGCGACTGGCAGGAAGAACGGCTCGACAAGATAACCGAGGACATAGCTCGCGGGAATGGACTGGTTCGGGACCTGGAAGTAGTCACCGAAGAACACGAGGCCAAGGTCGCCGAAGTTAAGGGAGAATGCAGAAGTCTTCTCCTCAGGCTTGCCGACCACAACATGCGGAGCTGGGAGTATGAGCAGAGCATTAACAACATGGAGGGTCAGTTGGGCTCCTTTGTGTCGTTAATTAGGGCTCACTTTGGCTTTACTTTTCCACCCCGAATTGTATGACCTGCTTCTGAAAACCCTCCGCTGAGCAAAATAAATGAAAGTTCTCGTGTGTGTTTTAACTTCTGCATGGTTCCTTTCTTCGAGCGTTCGAACATCTTCAACTTAGGTGAGCCGAACCATAATATCAATAAGTCGAGCAAATATGGATTTTATAACTCGCTCATGATCAGATGAAAGAATAGCCTCAGACTTATCCAGGAAAAGATTTCTCTCTATTACCTATTTTTTACCTGCAAATAGAAAGACAGAATCAGAAGGAATAATCTGAAAAAGAAAGCATAGACCCCTTTCAATCTTATGCTTGCTCGTGATTAATAAGGACAAGAACTTTTACAAGGGTTTTAATCTTGCGCGAAAAGTTTTTATCAATATTCCTCGAAAGAAAGCATACTATTGAAAGGAATGTAATTCACAATAATCGCTTTTGATCAATTTCGAGAGGAACGAATTACTCAAAAGTGCGAGGCATAATAACGTGTTTTAAATTTAATTGAAGATACGGCATCCAAATCAAGGCCGTTTTGTTAAGAACGAGAGTAATTTGGACATCTATCTCGTCATTAAATTCAAAACAACATCGATATTCTCGATCAATTATCGTGGATTACCAGCGACGTAAAACATGCACGAAACAATTCAAGTGTATAATTCCTTCTAGAGAAATTGAGATTGGACTACTCTATACGACCAAAAGGTCGTGTAAGACTTCCAATTTTAATTTCCTCTAAAGGAATTATAAACTTGACTTGGGAGTATTCGGATGATTAGAGAAAATGCCACTATCACATTCCCATGACCCGTCAAAAGAAATACAACCAAGTTCCATCTGAATGTATACACCAATAGATCCCTAATACAATCACTCTAAGGGGTGGGATAGAAAAAGCCTCGATAAAAATAAACCCTATACAAGAGGACTAGTAATGGAAAATGAAACAAAGGAATGTGATCCTAACGTTTAAGGATGCCCCAAGTTCGATCTGTGGCTTCCGGATCACTTGCCCCAACTCGTCATCTTCATTGGACGATATCTCAATAAGGTCCATAGTAGGCTCTTTTGTTGCTCACTCGGTGTTCGCCATGGGATATCATCCTCCTCGTCTTCTATCAAGGACGTTTGGGAAAAACACACACATCTATCCTTGAAATGGCATTTAATCTAATCACCAGAATGCAATGAATGAAATGCCTATATTTATATGAACTGTAATAGATTTGAGGGATAGAGAGTCTTACCAACCAAACTCGTCGACTTATGTGCGGTTTTAGGTGTACCAACCGCCCAAAGACATGCGCATGAGACAAGTGATGGTGAACTTCTAAAAATCAGAGGGTTTGGCACCTAAGGTTAAGGTTCCCACTTCGAGTTCTAGAAAGAGCCGATTCCATTGCACAGCTATCGTTGCATTGGGACTCGATCCATAGTTCGAAGCGAGCGGAATTGAAAAGTGGATTACCCCGCGTTTTTCCTCACGGAGATTCCATTCTCAATTCCTTCTATTGTGTTCCTAAAGGCGGCGCCCGGGGTTTTAGGCGCGGTTGTGTGTGTCCACGTGTTGTGATCATCATAATGCAATTCATGCACAGCAGTTTATCAATCAGCACTTCAAATCATCCACACAACATACATTCCTACGCCCAACCTGCATAAGACAATGTTAATCACGGACTACACCCCTTATTTCTCCAATCTGCCAAAAACATATAACACCTACCATAAGCGGACTTACCTCACCTTCGAGAGCGCCTGCAAAGTTAGAAAAATCACTCAGCGTTTTAATTACGGCCTAAGTCCACTTGAGGTCTAGAATCATATGTTCTAGAGCAAGATTCCCCAGCGGAGTCGCCAGCTGTCGCGACCCGTCCGGAAGCGGACGCGGCTAATGGATTACCGATCGCGGGCTTTGGATCGGCGCGGGCCCTCCCAGGCCCATACCAAATCGCGGCGGGAGTATTTTTCAGAAGGATTCGACTATAAGAGTCGATCTCTTTCGACCTTAGTGTGGTCGTGGTGGCATGTGCAACTTGTGCATGCATTTGGAGTCGCCACCGGTCTTTCTTGGAGGGTAGACCGGAAACCTTATTGACCGATTGGGAGAGATCGATCAATTCTGCGGAACCAGAGATTTTGGGTTCGGGGACTTGGTTACGTTGATGTCATTACCAACGCCCTTTCGGTACCTAACGCGAGTGATTTTCCTAACTAGGATTTCATGCATGTGCAATTTTGGGTGAGGTAAGTCTGACTTTGCATATTGACCAGTTTAACATGCTCACGTAATCATAATAAAAAAATAGATGTCAATCACATAAACATCTATCCTACGTGGTGATCATGGAATTATGATTTAATGGGTCTCGAGCCAATGAGACCACATTTAATCATTTTAATATTTTAATATCGGAGAGCCGCTCTTTGCTTCTTCTTGGTTTCTTGAACTCTTCAAGAACTGGGCCCCAAAGAGCTCGCCGACTTAAAAGGCTCCCCCACGTAATCCTTGTAGCATTTACATCAACAATTGACTATGCTAAAAATAAAGATTACATGAAAAATAAAAGGAGTACGCAGCCTCCATTTAATAATTACAATCCAAAATATATAAATAATCATCATACATTCATATATACATCAATCACATTGATTAGGGATTTTTCCATGATCACCACCCTTCCACGTAAGTAATAAATTCACAATTTAAAACTTAAGAAGGCACAATAAAAATTCTACGTTGAATCATATTCAGAATTTTTACGTAAAATAAGATAGCCATAAATTTTCGATTCAAAATTGATTTAGTCTCAATTTTTGCTACGTTGATTAATTTATCATATAAAATAATCAACCTCCATTAGCCATGTAAGACGAACAATTCGTTAATACATATTGGCCATAGTATTGCAAAATTGCAAAAATCAATTAAATGCACGAAAACACCTAAGGATTGGCTCTGATACCACTATTGGGATCCACGTAACACGTAGCGGAAATAAATAACAACCCCTACATGTATCTCCAGAGGCGTACTTCGTGCATTTCAATCGAAAAAAATCACAAAGCCTCAAAGGGAGTAAATAGATTACCTCTCGTAGCGTGCTTGAACGGAGGTGTCGGTTCGATGTTCTTCGATCTCAGCCTCCACAAGTGTTAGGCATCTAGTTCGGACGCACCACCAATTGACGAACGGGGAGACGACTAATAACTCCACAACAATTGTGCTAGCAATATGCGGAATCAATATTCCGAACTTAGTATATTTTGCTCACTCAAGATGATGAGAATATAGAGAGTGTTTGTGTTCTTCTCTCTAAGCTCTCAAAAATTTGCACACTCTACAAAATGTCTCTCCCCTCCAACCTCAAAACTCTTGCCATCCTTTTATAGCCAAAAATACATTCCAATAAATTGTATTTAAAAATAGCACTAACAATTATAAATTCTATCTAAAAATAGCACTCACAAATAAATGACATTTAAAAATAGCACTAACAATAGCACTCACAATTTATAATACAAAAATGCTATTTAAAAATAGCACTAACAATAGTACTCACAATTTATAATACAAAAATGCTATTTAAAAATAGCACTAACAATTATAAATTCTATCTAATAATAGCACTCACAATTTATGATAAATAAATGCCATTTAAAAATAGCACTAACAATAGCACTCACAATTTATAATACAAAAATGCTATTTAAAAATAGCACTAGCAATAGCACTCACAATACAAAAATGCTAAAAAAAAGGCACTAACAAAGGTGTTAAAAATAATAACCATTATTATTATTACAAGAGTTAAAGAGGTTACCAAACAGTACAAATATGCATAACGTATAAATATGTATGACGTATAAATACGTAGAGCATACGTATACATCCGTGAAACCGGGGACTAATTGAAAGAAAAATGTGCAATTAAGCCCTTTTGGTAAAAATTGATTAAATTGTAGGGCAAATTGACCTAATTGCACTTTAAGACTTTAGAATCCAATGTCATAGCTTATAAAAAGTGAGAATTGAAAACTAAAAGACTCGAAAATGATTTTTTTTTAGGCTCGGTTCGGGTTTATGTTTGTGAAGGAACATAGTGACCCGAGCCGAATTTTTGAGATTTAAAGTGACACACTTGAAGAGGAAATTAAAACAAAATTATCGAATATTTTTGGGTATTTTTCTGACCACGAATGGTATTTTTCTGATTTTTTTGGGTATTTTTATAATTAAATAAACTCGAAAAATATTAAAAATACCGAAAAATATTTTTTGTTCAAAATTGGTTCCTAAGGCTAAACCAAGGCTTCCAAAGTTGATTTTGTGATTTTATGACCTTTTTGATATTTTTAATTAATTTTAAAGAATAAAAATCACAATAATAAAATGGTAAAAAATCAGGTGTCAACAGTGATTAATAGGGATAAGAGCTTTTACAAGGGTTTTAGCCTTGTGCAAAAGCTTTTATCAATATTCCTCAAAGGAAAGCATATCATTGAAAGGAATGTAATTCACGATAATCGCCTTTGATCAATTCCAAGAAAATCAATGGAATGTTCAAAAGTACACAATTACGATGTGTTTTAAATTCAATTGAAGATACGGTATCCAAATTAAAGCCGTTTGCTAAGAACGAGAGTAATTTGGATATCTATCTTTTCATTAAATTTGAAAAACACGAATACTCTTGATCAATTATTGTGGATTACCAATGATGCAAAACATGCATGAACCAATTCAAGTTTATAGTTCCTTCTGGCGAAATTGGGATTGTATTGCCCTATACGGCCAAAAGGTTGTATAAGACTTCCAATTTCAATTTCATCCAAAGGAATTATAAAATTGATTTTGGAGTATTCGAGTGATTAGAAGAAATGCCACTATCACATTCCAATGACAAGTCAATAGAAATACAACAAATTTCAATCTGAATGTATATAAACACAAATAGATCCCTAATACAATCAATCTAAGGGATCAGATAGAGAGGATCTCAGCAAAATAAATCCTATATAAGAAGGCTAGAAATGAAAAATAAAACAAAGGAATGTGATCTTAATACTTAGAGATGCCCCAGTTTCGATCTTTGAGACGTGACTTCAGGATCACCTATTCCAAATCGTCATCTTCATTAGATGATACCTCAATGATGTCCATAGTAGGCTCTTCTTGTCCACTTGGCGCTCGTAATGGGATGACACCATCTTCATCTTCCATCAAGAACATTGGGAGGAAAACACACATATCTATCCTCAAAATGGCATTTAATCCAATCACCGGAATTATGCAATGAATATAATGATTAAGAGCTGTAACAAGTTCGAGGGATAGAAAAGTCTTACCAACCAAACTTAAGAGAAAATCAAGCTTCTCTGTATTTTTTGCAGTGTTAGGTATACTAACCTTCCATAGACAAACGCATGAGACAAGTGAGGGAAAACTCCTAAAAATCAAAAGATAGGGCTTGGTACCTAAAGCCAAGGTTCTCACCTCGAATTCTGGGAAGAGCCGATTCCATTGCACAACTATCGTTGCATTGGGACTCAATCCATAGTTCGAAGTGAGCGGAATTGAAAAGTGGATTACCCCATGTTTTTCCTCACGGAGATTCCATTTTCAATTCCTTCTATTGTGTTCCTAAAGAGGGCGCCTGGGGTTTTAGGCGCAATTGTGTGTATTCATTGTGTCGTGCTAAAGCAATAGACATGCATTTTATTTAACAATCACCGCTTCAATATAAACATCCACACAATCATACATCCAAAACTCCTGCCTGCATAAAACAAAGTTAACAAGCACTTCACCCCTTATTTCTCCCGTCTACAAAAACATCTAACACATTCGTTAACGTATACACCTCACTTTCGAGAGCATCTGCATAAAATTAGGTTAAAAGAATCAATCAACTTTTTAATCGGCTCAAGTCCACTAAATGGTTAAGAACCAGTCCCCAGTGGAGTCGCCAGTCTGTCGCGACCCTCTTAAGGTTGTCGGGCTCTCGAGGGCTAATGGGTCGTCCTGTCTGGTCGGACGCGGGCCTCTCCCAAGGCCCATTACCCAAATCGCAACGGAGGTATGCGTGATCGACTTTCAGTGTGGTCTAGTGACATGTGCTAAGTATGCATGCCATGGAGTCGCCACCAATCATTTTTTTATGGTGTGATTGGACCACCCAATCGAATAGTTGGGAGTTTCTATTCAATTCTGCGAGAACCAGAGAAATGGTTTCGGGGACTTAGTTACACCAACTGTCAGAGTTGACGCCCTTTCGGTACCTAAGTTGACTGAATTTTCTAGCCTGAGATTCATGCGGATGAGTAAGGTATGAACCATAAATCTAGAAATTCATGCAGATAGAAGTGATTATCCTAGCAATCACAATCAGTAATAAAATGCGCAACTCAAGGAATCTAGATATGCAAATAAATCACATGGCATTCCTAGTAAGGCCCTATTTATCAATCACAGCTCAAGAATGATTTAGCTGTCCTAGCCATTCTACACACGATCTAACCTAAGAAAAGCATTATGAAGCATCGAAGGAGTTCGAGAGTACTCACATGGGGTTCGCCGTGCCCTGGTTTGGTCTTGGACGAGCTATCGAGCTCATGCCGACCCGATTATATTTGGGGATCCACTCGGCGTTTTACACCATGAAATCATGTGAAATAAAAACGAAAATATTCAGCAAGGGGAATTTATTGTAGATGGTGGTCGATCTAATTGGACGTCAAGACTAAAAAATATGTAGAAATTTACAAATTAAAATACTCGAATGACATTTTTTTGCCAAATTCAACTCTATGCGTCGTGAAGAAACACATGCAATTGAACTTGAATTTTGACTATTTATGAGTTCAAAATGAAAAGGAAATTAAAATAAAAATATTGACTATTTTTCTATATTTTTACGACATCGAACGCTATTTTTCTTCATTTTTCATGTATTTTTCTATTTTTGGAAAATATTAAAAAATATGACAAATTATTTTTTTATCAAAAATGGTTCCTTTAGCTTGGTCAAGGCTACCAAAGATGATTTTTTAATTTTTTTAACTTTTTATAGATTTTTTATGAATTTTTAAAAAATAAACTATGAAAGACTGATCAAAAATCAGGTGTCAACAACCGCCTGAAGGGTCAACTCAAGGTAGAAACCGCCTGAAGGGTCGACCAAAGGTAGAAACCGCCTGAAGGGTCCAAACAAAGGTAGAAATCGCCTGAAGGGTCAAAACAAAGGTAGAAACCGCCTAAGGGTCAAAACAAAGATAGATACCGCCTGAAGGGTCAAACCAAGGTAGATACCGCCTGAAGGGTCAACTCAAGGTAGATACCGCCTGAAGGGTCAAACCAAGGTAGAAACCGCCTGAAGGGTCAACTCAAGGTAAAAACCGCCTGAAGGGTCAAACCAAGGTAGAAACCGCCTGAAGGATCACATTAATGGTAGAAACCGCCTGAAGGGTCACATATGGTAGAAACCGTCATAAGGGTCAATTCATTGGTAGAAACCGCCATAAGAGTAAACTCATTGATAAATATCGCAGTAAGGATCAACACAAAGGTTTGATCCACCATACGGATCAAAATCCTTGGCAAATCCCAAAACGTGGGATGCGCCTTCCTTAGGTTCCTACCAGTTAGGAATCCCATCATGGTATGACCTACCATACAGGTCAGAGCTTAATCTCCCTAGGATATTCTGAATGACGAGTCATAGGCATCTTCTTGAAAGTCGTCGCAACCGGCAGCATCCGACAGGTGAGCTTCAGGTAAGCCTCTCTCACTCCGGCCCATGTTCAAATTGTTAGAGCAAACCGGGGATTGATTTGAGCTTTTATCAATAGGCTTAAGGATCCGATGTCATAACATTTCTTCTCTCATTTTCCCAGTTGAGTCGGTTAGGAATCAGGTGCCACCTTATCTTTGAGAGAAACCTCTAATGAGATTCCTCTCAAAGAGGGGCAGCTGTTGACACCTGATTTTTTACCATTTATTATTGTGATTTTTATTGTTTAAAATTAATTAAAAATATCAAAAAAGGTCATAAAATCACAAAATCAACTTTGGAAGCCTTGGTTTAGCCTTAGGAACCAATTTTGAACAAAAAATATTTTTCGGTATTTTTAATATTTTTCGAGTTTATTTAATTATAAAAATACCCAAAAAATCAGAAAAAATACCATTCGTGGTCAGAAAAATACCCAAAAATATTCGATAATTTTGTTTTAATTTCCTCTTCAAGTGTGTCACTTTAAATCTCAAAAATTCGGCTCGGGTCACTATGTTCCTTCACAAACATAAACCCGAACCGAGCCTAAAAAAAAAAAAAATTTCCTTTTCGAGTCTTTTAGTTTTCAATTCTCACTTTTTATAAGCTATGACATTGGATTCTAAAGTCTTAAAGTGCAATTAGGTCAATTTACCCTCCAATTTAATCAATTTTTACCAAAAGGGCTTAATTGCACATTTTTCTTTCAATTAGTCCCCGGTTTCATGGATGTATACGTATTCTCTACGTATTTATACTTCATACGTATTTATACGTTATGCATATTTGTACTGTTTGGTAACCTCTTTAACTCTTGTAATAATAATAATGGTTATTATTTTTAACACCTTTGTTAGTGCCTTTTTTTTAGCATTTTTGTATTGTGAGTGCTATTGCTAGTGCTATTTTTAAATAGCATTTTTGTATTATAAATTGTGAGTGCTATTGTTAGTGCTATTTTTAAATGACATTTATTTATCATAAATTGTGAGTGCTATTGTTAGTGCTATTTTTAAATGGCATTTATTTATCATAAATTGTGAGTGCTATTATTAGATAGAATTTATAATTGTTAGTGCTATTTTTAAATAGCATTTTTGTATTATAAATTGTGAGTGCTATTGTTAGTGCTATTTTTAAATAGAATTTTTTGTATTATAAATTGTGAGTGCTATTGTTAGTGCTATTTTTAAATGTCATTTATTTGTGAGTGCTATTTTTAGATAGAATTTATAATTGTTAGTGCTATTTTTAAATACAATTTATTGGAAGGTATTTTTGGCTATAAAAGGATGGCAAGAGTTTTGAGGTTGAGGGGGAGAGACATTTTGTAGAGTGTGCAAATTTTTGAGAGCTTAGAGAGAAGAACACAAACACTCTCTATATTCTCACAATCTTGAGTGAGCAAAATATACTAAGTTCGGAATATTGATTCCGCATATTGCTAGCACAATTGTTGTGGAGTTATTAGTCGTCTCCCCGTTCGTCAATTGGTGGTGCGTCCGAACTAGATGCCTAACACTTGTGGAGGCTGAGATCGAAGAACATCGAACCGACACCTCCGTTCAAGCACGCTACGAGAGGTAATCTATTTACTCCCTTTGAGACTTTGTGATTTTTTTTCGATTGAAATGCACGAAGTACGCCTCTGGAGATACATGCATGGGTTGTTATTTATTTCCGCTACGTGTTACGTGGATCCCAACAGTGGTATCAGAGCCAATCCTTAGGTGTTTTCGTGCATTTAATTGATTTTTTGCAATTTTTGCAATACTATGGCCAATATGTATTAACGAATTGTTCGTCTTACATGGCTAATGGAGATTGATTATTTTATATGATAAATTAATCAACGTAGCAAAAATTGAGACTAAATCAATTTTGAATCGAAAATTATGGCTATCTTATTTTACGTAAAAATTCTGAATATGATTCAACGTAGAATTTTTATTGTGCCTTCCTAAGTTTTAAATTGTGAATTTATTACTTACGTGAAAGGGTGGTGATCATGGAAAAATCCCTAATCAATGTGATTGATGTATATATGAATGTATGATGATTATTTATATATTTGGGATTGTAATTATTAAATGGAGGCTGCGTACTCCTTTTATTTTTCATGTAATCTTTATTTTTAGCATAGTCAATTGTTGATGTAAATGCTACGAGGATTACGTGGGGGAGCATTTTAAGTCGGCGAGCTCTTTGGGGCCCAATTCTTGAAGAGTTCAAGAAACCAAGAGGAAGCGAAGAGCGGCTCTCCGTTATTAAAATATTAAAATGATTAAATGTGGTCTCATTGGCTCGAGACCCATTAAGTCATAATTCCATGATCACCACGTAGGATAGATGTTTATGTGATTGACATCTATTTTTTTTATTATGATTACGTGAGCATGTTAAACTGGTTAATATGCAAAGTCAGACTTACCTCACCCAAAATTGCGCCTGCATGAAATCCTAGTTAGGAAAATCACTCGCGTTAGGTACCGAAAGGGCGTTGGTAATGACACCAGCGTAACCGAGTCCCCGAACCCAAAATCTCTGGTTCCGCAGAACTGATCGATCTCTCCCAATCGGTCAGTAAGGTTTCCGGTCTACCCTCCAAGAAAGACCGGTGGCGACTCCAAATGCATGCACAATTTGCACATGCCACCACGACCACACTGAAGGTCGAAAGCGATCGACTCTTATCGTCGAAGAATACTCCCGCCGCGATTTGGTATGGGCCTGGGAGGGCTCGCGCCGATCCAAGACCCATGATCGGTAATCCATTAGCCGCGTCCGCTTCCGGACGGGTCGCGACAATGATAGACTTGAAGAACGTCAACGAGGCCTTACCTGATGAGAAATAAGGTATGTTGTTGTTAGCATCTCTACAGGATTCTTTTGAGCACTTTATAAATTCATTACTTCAGGGGCGTACTGCGATTACCTTGGAAGAGATAAAGTCCGCTTTATTATCTAAAGAGTGGCAAAAGAAATTAGGAGAAGACAACTTGGCGCAAGGTAGTGCGCAAAGTTTTGTTAGTCCATGGTAGAGATGAACAGAGAGAATCTGGAGATAACAGATGGAAGCGTCGTTCTAAATCGAGGTCCAATGTTCGGAACCGTCGTTGTTATCACTGTAATTTGGTAGGGCACTATAGGAGAGACTGTCCGAAGTATAAGGGTAAAGGAGTTAAGGTGGAGTCTGCAGGTGATAGTAATATTGTTACTACAGCAGATAATAGTTCCAGTGATGTCGGCGATGTG
The DNA here is from genome assembly GCA_021437785.1 of Rhodomyrtus psidioides. Lineage (NCBI taxonomy): Eukaryota > Viridiplantae > Streptophyta > Magnoliopsida > Myrtales > Myrtaceae > Rhodomyrtus > Rhodomyrtus psidioides. Next base: position 15,908,710 of record JAILYB010000003.1, read on the forward strand.
TTAACAGTTGCCACGAGTTCATCAGGTGATGAATGAGTGCTTGATTGTGGATGTTCATATCATGTTACTTCTCATAGATATTGGTTTACTACTTATCAATGCATGGAGGGTAGTAGGGTAGTAAGGTGTTTATGGGAAATGGTGCTGCTTGTGAAGTAGCGGGGATCGAAACAATTCAGATTAAGATGCACGATGGGATAGTGCGAACGTTGACCGATGTGAGGCATGTACCGGAACTGAGAAAGAACCTTATCTCGTTGAGTGCTCTTGACAGGTTCGGATACCGGATTTCCACTGTAGGTGGAGTTATAAAGATATCTCAAGGTATGCTTACCGTGATGCGAGGGAAGATAGACTGCGGGTTATATCTCCTCCAGGGAAAAACAATGATCGACTCGTCTGCTAGATTCTCAGATACTTCAGGTGAGGATACAACACAGTTATGGCATATGAGACTTGGACACATGAGTAAGAGGGACATGATTATTCTGGGTCAGAGGGGTCTACTGGGACGTCATTGAATTGAGAAGCTGGACTTTTGTGATCACTGCGACATGGGTAGTTAGCGGAGAGTGAAGTTCAGTACGGCAATTCACCAGACCTCGAAGATTGTAGACTGTGTACACTCAGACGTATGGGGACCCTCTCCAGTTTCGTCCAAGGGTGGTGCCAGGTATGTATTGTCTTTTGTTGATGACGTTTCAAGAAAAGTCTGGATTTGTCTTCTTAAGCACAAGAGCGATGTGCTTGGTCGGTTCAAGTCATGGAAGGCACTAATTGAAAAGCAGAAAGGAAGAAAGATCATGTGCCTGAGAACCGATAAAGGGTTAGAATTTATTCTGATGAGCTTGGTTAGTTTTGCGTAGAGGAAGGCATGGTGAGACACCGCACTGTTGCCGAGTCACCATAGTTAAATGGAGTTGCAGAACTGATGAACAAAATTATATTGGAGAGAGCTCGTTCTTTACTCTCCAATGCTGGATTAGATGAAGATTTCTGGGCTGAAGCAGTTAATACGGCTTGTTGGTTAGTGAACAGATCACCATCACCAGAGATTGACTGGAAAACTCCTAAGGAAACGTGGTCAGGTAAGTCTGCTGATTACACCAAACTAAGAGTGTTTGGTTGCCCTGCTTATGCTCATGTGAATGATGGCGCGCTGGAGCTGAGGGCAAGGAAGTGCATATTCCTAGGCTATACACATGGGGTGAAGGGATACAGGCTGTGGTGCACAGAGGATGATTCACCCGATTTTATGTTCAACAGTGACGTTACCTTTGACGAGTCTGCTCTGTTTCAGAAAAGGAGTGAGGGGTTAATTAGGGAGAAAGATCTGGACGGTGTTCAGAAACAGGTGGAGCTTCAGGTAGAGCCCAGAGATATTGAGAGTACAGTAGATGTGACAGGGTCTGCAGAATCGCTAGATTCCAGAGCAGTTGACAGTTGTTCGAAGGTCATAGATGATGAATCTTCGAGGTGGTCAGCAGAGGTGGATGAGATAGAGCGATTGTTGCATGCAGATATTAAAATAGATGATTTGGGTGCAGCAGAGACAGCTTCGGGTATGGAGATACAGAGAGAGACTTTTGGAAGCAATTCTGTAAGTACCTCGCTCGTTGCATATTATAAATTGTCTAGTTTGTCACGGTGTACTTGGATGGAGGTGGAGCATTTATCCCATGCTTCACATGCTAGTATTGCTGGTTATCTGGGTTATGACATGGATAGTACTAGGCTTGATCTATCACTTGCAGTCAGGAAAGTGTATATGATTAATCCAAGTATACATTGTGATGATATGAAGTGGATCCTCCTGATTTTATTAGGGAAGACAGGCGTTGAGTTATATTTTGGAGAATGTAGTTCAGGTAGTGTGACGGTAACTAGGTTTGTGAACCTGAGTCATGCAAGGAACCTGAAAGGTAGTCGATTTCTGAGCAATTATGCCTTTACTTTTGTTAGTTGTGCTATGAGTTGGAAAGTGTCATTGGGAGACACTATGGTCTCATTGGCAACTGAGACTAGGAACATGATAGCAACCGAAAAAGTTGAAGAGGCATGGTGGTCTAATGGCTTGATTGGTGATGTAGACATAGGACATTCGGTTGATGTGTTGTTCGATAAAAGTCAGAGATATCACCGGAGAATCGAGTTCATTAGTGACAGAAAATTTTGCGTCAGATATAGCATGTCGAGAGAGGATGTGACTCTGAAGAAGTTTCTTGTGGTGGAGAATCCTGCGGACATGTGGATCGACTTCATTGGTCTAAATAACTTCAAGCTCTGTTTGAGCTTGATAGACGTCTGTGGAGCGTGAGAGCCCGCGGGGGCGTTGGGAGAACAGCATGAATGATAAGGTACTATGACTTGGTTTCAAACGTCGAGCCAAGGTGGAGATTGTTGGGTAATGTCTCGAGTTTGAATAAGAATTATTTTGTTAAAGGTTAGATATGTATATTCACGTGGAGGTTTGATTCTTGGAGATAATATCCAAGATTTATAATTGCCCACAAAGAAATCTCTTTTATTTACTACAGTGAGATTTTCTTCTTTTGCCATGTGATTGGCCGGTCAACAAAGCAAGAAGACCCTTTGACTTTTGTGGTCGTACAAGAAAAAAAAAGGACAATAAAAGAGAGGACTTTTATTGGTGGGTCCCTTTACTGTGAGTATAAAAGGGCACGGGCAGAAGTGCACAAAGTGACCGCACGAAGACAGGAGCAAATAGTGGTGCCGAACAGAGGATTCTCGAACCAGTCGCCGAAGCCGCACAAGAACGACACGGGCGTTTCAGAGGTGAGAAAAAAAAACGAACGTACAAAGACGTTCTTGTTCTTTTGGCCGTGGACGAGCGTCTTGATATGTGTGCGTAGAGCAAACAAGACAAGTATTAATTTTCTCTCTGTGAGTCTTTGAGTGAGAGTTCTGTGCGAGATTGTGAGATTACTTGTGAGTTTGCGTTGGGTTTAATCGAGGTGCGGGAAACACTTGAGTGCATGAGCTATTGTAAATCTGACTCTCCGATTATAGTGGATTATATTGCTGGCTCTCCCCGTGGACGTAGGTATCGATATTCAGACCAAACCACGTAATAGATGGTGTCCTTTATCGTTCATCGTAATTTCTTTGGTAATTTCGTATCGACATATTTGCAAGATCCGTTGGCGTTTTGCACGTTATATAATCTCAACAGCGTGGTCGCGAATCCAATTGGCGTTTACTCAATTCTGCTTTTCAATTGCTATTATGGACGTTATCAACATAAGCCACAAAAAAATAAGATGTACATGACATACACGATCAATATAATATGGTAGGCGCAAGATGGGACCATTGTTATTACTCTGCTGATTAAACTCAGCTTGTAATGTTTGTTGGAAAGGCCAAGCAATCACTCGCAAATTCTGACACACTCCTCTTGTTTCCAAGTAGTAATTTGGTTTTTGCTATTGAATGGCTCTTTGCCCTCATAAACTTTGATTAGTGACCTGTTGTTACATAGCTTAACCGCGATTATCTAAATCATTATTCCATTTGGCAATGAGGGTAATTAGTCAATGATTCGGTCTCATCGAATTCGATTGGTAAATTACGTTCTCCACTGTTCTAGGGAAATATTTATTTGGATCTTGATTTGCTTCATCAAGAAACCTTCTTTGCATGTAACGGAAAGACTTGGCTAGCTAGTCTAATATCAATGTTCTTAACATCGACTTTTCCTCCTAAATCCGGCCTTGCCTACTCATGATTTCCTGCACACCATTTAGTTGTCTCTTTTGGAGTTCTGCCTTGGCTTGCGACTTTTCTTTTTCCTCATCCATGGCAACGGACTTGTCATCCTCATCCTCTCTCTTCAAATTCTTATCAATCTCTCTCTTTTGGAGGAGCCTTCGTAGCCCGACTCAGAGTCCACCGGCGTGAAGACACTGTAGAGCACATCTTCCTTTGTCTGCGCGCCAATTCCAGGTTTGGGTGGTTCGGAGGCAAAGAAAGAGGGGCGACGTTGATGCCAAACGCCAAGGTGACAGGAAGAGAGGTTTTAGGGACTGAGCGAGAAGAAGCATTAGGTAAATTTCTGGTTAACAATAATTGATTTTTGGTTATTCCCTATTTTACTTTAAGGAGACGAATTCATTTATCATGATTTTTTTTATAAAAAAAAATTCTGTTGATGATATAACGATAGCCAGAAATCACATAGGTAAATTTTCCTATTATAGACATAGGAAAATTGAAAAGGCATTTCTTAAGAATTTAAGTTGCAAAAAATAAAAGTGAACCTTTCATTTGATAATAGGAAAGACGAGGGAATGATACACCGTAAATCTAGTAATTTCCCAATTAACCCAAAAGCTAAAATTATGAAGGACTTTTTTGTGTACGAGTCTATTTAACGAAAAACAGAAAGAAGGGCATTTAGTATTTAAAATTTCTTGTCGGCCGAGGTATAATTCTGTAGTCAAAGGAATTAAAGGTCTAATGTGAGAAAAATTGCAGCGAAACCCAGTTTTCTAGTACACGTACCAATTACAGAGAACTAAATTGTCATTTTGTCGGAAAACTCAGAATAGATACAACAAGGATTTGCGAAGCCAAGGAATTAGGGAAGGTGACTTTTGAAGATTTCCTACATTTACTAATGTTCACTTACTTTTGTCGTTTGAACTATTGGTTATCATAGGGATAAAAAGAATTACGGGGAAATTAAAACTCGCCTGATGAAGATCATGACCAGATCTGTTGAGTAATGAGATTTCTCAACAATAACCTTGCACTCAAGGTGTGCACGTCAGAATTATCTACCGCTTCAACAGATACGTCGACTCCCATTAATTCAATTGGGTGTCAATATGGCTGGGGCCTAGGGGTCTAATCGAGCCACCATAGTACCAAACTCGAGATCGACTTAACTCCATACCCGGTGATTAAACTAGATTTGAGTTCAACCAAGTGTTAATTTCATACTGGAGCTTGATTTGAATAAAAAGTCGGTATACTGTATATATGCGTGTGTGAATGAGGATGTCTATGTTTAATTTTATCACGACCATATTTTTTAACTAGGCTTACAAAATGAGTATTGGCGAGCCCGAGCTTTCAATTTCCAAGATACTTGAGTAGCTAGAGTTAAGGTTGACTAGATATTAGCTCTCAAACATCATTAACCCAACGTCGAACAAATCATGGATAATAGTAGTTGCACTCTTTTTTTTTTTTTCGAAAAAGTCTATTCTTTTATTTGTATAGTAATAAACTTGGAGCCAGGCTGCGTTTGGCAACACTCCAGGGATTGTGTTTCTGTTCCAAAAGTGTTCTCAGAACACTTTTGAAACAGAAACGCATTTGGCAAAAAACTGTTCCAAAAGTGTTCCGAAGAACACTTTTAAGAAAAAGAACACTTTTGGTCCTAAAAAAAGAAACAAAAAAAAAACATGTTTTTTTGTTTCTGGAACACTTTTGGTCCAACGCTCTCTAGTCGCCGTCGGGCGCCGCCGGTCGCCGCCGCCGATCGCCGCCGGTAAGCGCAGGCCGTCGGTCGGCCCGCCGCCGGTCACCGCCGATCGTCGCCGCCGCCCCCGCCGATCGCCGCTGGTCGCCGTCGCCGCCGCCGGTTGTCGCCGCCTCCGCTGGGCGCCGCCGCCGATCCTTCCTTTTGGCAAGAAAAATATTTTTTTAACTTACCAAACGCGCTTCTGTTCCCAAAAATCGTAGCCGGGAATAGAAACACAAAAAAAATTTATGTTCTAAATATGTTCCCAGGAACAGAAACGTTACCAAACACAGCCTAGTGCGCATCGGTATATGGCAAATCCAAAAGATCCAATTGATTGGGATAGATCCTCAACGTTGGGCTTTCGCAGCCCAATCGGTCTTGTAGTGACTGAGCTCTCAACCTCACATTTAGATCCCCGCACCAAATCAAGAGGCTTGTCTAACAATTCGACAACAAACTCTAGTGACTTCTTTCTTATCCCACTTCCTTCTTCTTTGAAATGAGTTCTATAGCTTATCATGTAGCTTATCATGATATATACGGCAAAAATCTTCTATGTGGATCGTAAATGTCAATCGTCAAAGCAGAGTCTTGAGCCTTCATATTCGTTGATACCAATATCCACATGATATAACAGCTAGCAGTTTAAAAAAGAAAATTATTATTCGACGGCTTATAGCTGATGCCTAAATTTGATCTAATATCCGACTTCAGTAGGGCTGAAACTGTAATATTTGGTTTGTCCTCCTCCGTTCTTATAGAAGCAGATGACGGAAGAATTTGGAAAGATAAGAGAAAAGATGTCCTTCATTTAAGTTTAGGATCAAATCAACAAGAAATGTTAACTTCTGCTGCAAATGATCGTTACTGTGCAATACCTCAGGATATTTTCCAACGTAATAACTCTATTATCGAATTAACTCATGTTTCATTGACTCGAATTTCCAGTGGCAAGCCATCTTATTTTATCAGAAGCTACTAATGCGGCATATGTAGAGAGTCAAGTGAAGCGACAATGCAAGATGCAACCGACAAATTTTCACTTGCTAAGCTATTAGGATTGTCTTTTGACCACTCAACTACCAAGCAATTTTTGTGGAAGTTGAACCTCGGAACAGACCCACTTGATATCAGGTTTCGTCAACTCGCAAGTCTGAAAAGACAGGTTCAACAACTCGCAAGTATAAGGGCACGGGATTTCAGTAATCTAGTATCATTAGTGACAGACATCTATACATGACACATTGCTGCCTTTCATGGGCTGATCTATGGATTTTTTGCCATAAATTTGACACACATCGTTTGCTGATAAGAGTTGTACTATTAGTTTAGATGATTTTTTTTATTATTATTATTGGACAGGTTACCATTCCCATTGGACCACCCGAGAATTGGACCAGAACGGTCCCAAGACTGTCAGTCCAAACCATTCCGATCAGTCTGGTCTACAGTTACAAAGATTGGGAAACCGACACCACTGGTCCGGTTCTCTGTTCTTGAGGAGAACTGGATCGGACCTGGAATCGCTCACCCCCAATAAATTTGACTCGGGATGAGACTTTAGAAGCGAATAGAACTAGATCCACGCGGTCAAGATCATTGTAGCTTTTGATCTTTAAAGGGAAAGGTCTACCTTTGGAGAAATTATTCTCATGAATGGCATCTGAATGGTTGAATTTGATAAATCCATGTTAACACTGTTGGGAAAAACAGGCAGCGGATATAATTTTCCCCCTTTGACTAAACCTGTGAGAAACCGATTCGAGCACAACCAATGGAAATATGTGAATTGAAAGAAAAACAATACCATAATTTTTACGTGGAAAACCCATTCAATGCAAAGGATAAAAATCATGAGACCGATCACGGAGTCTACCCGAATCTCCACTATATATTAATCGTTTGGGTACACAAACTCGCTGAATACAACGACAATAAAATCACAAAGCTATAAGTGGAGATCAAGCAGCAACAACACATTAAACGAGAGAACCGGATGAAAATCACCCCCAAAATATGTAGTCTCGAAATACCCACGAACCGCTACAGTAAATACCTTGAAATCACGATCCAACCGTACATAATCAAGAACAACAAGTCTTGAAGATGCTGTCAAAATTTCAGCCCAATCGGACCACGGATCGAGCTCCGATCGTCGAGTTGATCACTGATGAACACCCAGAAAAAAAAACTACGTTTTTCTTCTGTCGGTATTGTTCTCTCTCTCTCTCTCTCGCGTGTCTTCTTTTTCGTTCTAATTGCTGTACACACTTTTTTCTCTCACGGTGGCTAGTGTGTGTCATCTTTTGCTGCACATGTTTTAGGTTTTTCACAACCTAATGGGCTGGACCAATTAAAAAAAAAAGGCCCAACAAATCTCCCCCTCCAGCCCATTGAGGGAGATCTTGACACAAAAGAATTCATCAGAAATCAATGCCGGCTTGACGCCGACAAAACTCATACTTCTCTCTAGTGAGAGCCTTTGTCATCATATCTGAAGCATTATCTTTTGTGTGTACTTTCTCAAGTTCTAACCCTTTGGATTCCAAAATTTCTCGTATCCAGTGATACCTCACATCAATATGCTTGGACCTGGCATGAAAAGTGGAATTCTTTGCAAAATGTATAGCACTTTGATTATCACAAAGTAAAACATACCTCTCTTGACTGAAACCAAGTTCCTGCGTGAACTCTTTCATCCAAAGAAATTCCTTACATGCTTCAGTTGCTGCGATGAACTCTGCCTCTGTCGTCGACAAGGCAACACATTTTTGCAACATTGACTGCCAAGCTACAGCTCCCCCTGAGAAAGTAATCAGATAACCCGAAGTAGATTTCTTTGTGTCAATATCACCTACCATGTCAGAATCAGTATATCCAACAAGAATCGGCTTATCACTCCCAAATGAAAGTCTCAAACTAGAAGTGCCTCGGAGATATCTCAATATCCACTTCAATGCATTCCAGTGCTCTCTACCTGGATTTGACATAAAACGGCTAGCCACTCCGACTGCATGAGCTATATCTGGTTTTGTGCAAACCATTGCATACATCAAACTACCCACTGTAGAAGCATAAGGAACTTTTTCCATCTCTTTCAGATCTTTCTCAGTTGACGGACATTGTTTATGACTAAGCTTAAAGTGTGTAGCAAGAGGTGTACTTACAACTTTAGCTTTGTCCATTTTGAACCTTTGAAGTACTTTCTCTATGTACTTCTCTTGAGATAACCATAATCTATTCGCCTGTCTATCGCGAGTGATCCTCATACCAAGAATCTGCTTAGCCGGCCCCAAGTCTTTCATTGAAAAAGACTTGCTCAAACCTTGCTTTAACCTGTCAATCCTAGAAGTATTCTGACCAACAATCAACATCTCATCAACATAGAGCAATAAGATAATAAAATCACCTTCAGAGAATTTCTGCACAAATACACAATGATCAGAAGTAGTCTTCTTATAGGATTGCTCCCCCATAAAAGATTCAAATTTTCTATACCATTGCCTCGGCGCCTGCTTTAAGCCATACAAGTTTTTCTTCAGTTTGCAAACATAATTCTCTTTACCTTTTACTTGAAAACCTTCAGGCTGCTCCATGTATATGTCTTCCTCCAAGTCACCGTGAAGGAAAGCGGTCTTCACGTCCATCTGCTCAACCTCGAGATCAAGGCTAGCTGCTAAACTTAAAACAACTCGAATTGAAGACATTTTTACAACTAGTGAGAAGATCTCATCATAGTCAATTCCCTTTTTCTGATTGAAGCCTTTAACAACCAATCTAGCTTTATATCGAGGACGCGAAGTCGTCTCATCTTGCTTCAATCTGTAAACCCATCGGTTCTTCAAAGCTCTTTTACCCTTAGGTAATGCCACCAACTCAAAAGTGTGATTGTCATGCAATGACTTCATCTCATCATGCATTGCATCAAACCATTCCTTCATGTTCTTATCTTCTACTGCTTCTTCAAAAGTTTCAGGTTCACCTACATCTGTCAACAGAACATACTCATTAGAGGAATATCTAGTAGATGAGGTGCGGTCTCTGGCAGACCTCCTCAAAGCAGTAGTTGGTGGAGCTAATGGTGCAATTTCTTGAGCATCAATGTCATCTGAATGATGTTGATCACCCTGAGCCTGACCTTCACCCGGCTGATCATTCTGAGTCTGATCCCGAACCTGCTGATCTGTAGTCTGACCTTGAACACCGTCTTCAACTTGATCATGCAACTGTTCTTGCAACTCAAAAGGTGAAATTGAGCTAGTATCAACTAACATATCAGAATCACGGGAATCTGTCTTCTTCACCTTTTCAATATCACAAATGGTCTCATTCTCAACAAATACTACATCTCTACTTCTGACAATTTTCTTCGCAATTGGATCATAAAGCCTGTAGCCAAATTTATCAGAACCATAACCAAGAAAGATACACTCTTTTGTCTTGACATCTAACTTGGACCTCTCATCTTTGGGAACATGAACATAAACTTTGCAGCCAAACACCTTTAGATGATCATATGAAATTTCCTTTCCAAACCAAACTCTATCTAGAATATCACCATCTAAAGCAACAATGGGAGAAATATTAAGAACATGTACCACTGTACTCAAAGCCTCTCCCCAAAAAGATTTTGGCAATTTTGCATCTGAAATCAAACATCTGACTCTCTCAATCAGTGTTCTGTTCATTTTTTCCGCTACGCCATTTAACTTAGGCGTTTTAGGAGGTGTCTTCTGATGTCGAATTCCCTGTTGCCTGCAATATTCATCAAATGGTCCAATGTACTCACCACCGTTATCTGAACGAATGCATTTCAACTTCTTTTCAGTCTGTCTTTCAACTGAAACTTGAAACTGCTTGAATGCATCTAACACTTGATCCTTCGTCTTCAAGAAATAAACCCATAATTTTCTTGAATGGTCATCGATGAAGGTTACAAAGTAAGCTACACCACCAAGTGTTAGTGGTTTTATTGGACCGCAAACATCTGAATGCACTAGTTCTAGCAACTCTGATTTTCTCGAAGGCGGATGACTCTTGAAAGAAACTCTTCGTTGTTTTCCGGCTAAACAATGTGCACACTTATCAAGTCTTGCACTCTTTACTCCAGAGAGTAAACCATTTTTAGCTAATAAGCCAATTCCTTTCTCACTAATGTGACTAAGCCTCTTGTGCCATAATGCAGTTGCATTCTCATCTTCCACAACATTACACATGTCCATGGAAATCTTAGCCTGAAATAAATATAAGGAAGATTGTTTCATACCTCTAGCCACAATTAATGAGCCTCTGGTGAGTTTCCACTGACCATTGTCAAAAGTACTGCAGAATCCTGCATCATCAAGCTTTCTAGTTGAAATCAGATTCAGACGAATATCAGGCACATGTCTAACATCTTTCAAAATTAGTTTTGCTCCGGTACTAGTCTCCAAGCACACATCTCCTATGCCAACAACAATAGCCAAACCGTCATTACCCATCCTTAAGATACAAAAATTTCCTAACCTGTAGGATGTAAAGAATTCTTTTCTAGAGGTAATATGAAGAGAAGCTCCACTATTAATAACCTAGTTTGAATCATCACATGCAAAATTAACATTATCATCATAGCAAACAATAACAAGTTCATCAGTAGCAGTTGCCACCCGATCACCACCACCATTATTTCTTCTATCGTTATTTTCATTGACATTTTTCTTTTTATTCCTCATCTCATTTTTCAGCTTGAAGCAATTTTTCTTTATATGACCCATCTTACCACAGTGATGACACTCAATAGTCTTCTTCCATGATCTTGACTTGCTTCGGCTCTTGTATCTACCTTTCGGACCTCTACTCTGACTTCTGCCCATGTTTTCAACAACTAGAGCTTCTGAATGAGAGGAAGAACCAAGTGTTTTTCTTCTCATCTCTTCATTCAGAACATCTCTTTTTGCAAAATCCATGGTAACAATACCATCAAGTGCAGCATCAATTAAAGACATACGAAATGTCTCCCAAGAATCCGGTAAGGTACATAGCAGCCAAAGTCCATGCACTTCATCATCAAATTTAATATTCATGGCAGAAAGTTGATCTATCACTCCCTGAAACTCATTCAAATGATCTGATATAGATTGGTCATCTCTGTAATGCAACTCCATAAATTGTTTAATCAAACATATTTTGTTGTTGCCAGTCTTCCGTGCATATAATGATTCCAGCTTATTCCACAAAGTTCTAGCATGTGATTCTTTACTGATGTGATTCAAAACATTACCATCGACAAATTATCGAATAAATCCACACATAATTTTGTGCTCAAGATTCCAATCAGCATCGTTCATATTATCAGGTTTAGTATCAGCAAACACTAGTAAATGCCACCGTTTCACATATAGTAGATCTTCCATCTTTCCTCTCCATACATGATAATTCTTTCCATTCAAACTAACCATTATGCTCACGTTCGGTTCCATCGTTTAGTAAAAAACAATGCTCTGATACCACTATGTTGGGAAAAACAGGCAGCAGATATAATTTTTCCCCTTTGACTAAACTTGTGAGAAATCGATTCGAGCACAACCAATGGGAATATGCAAATTGAAAGAAAAACAACACCAGAATTTTTATGTGGAAAACCCCTTCAATGTGAAGGATAAAAACCACGAGACCGATCATGGAGTCTACCCGAATCTCCACTATATATTAATCGTTTGGGTACACAAACTCGCAGAATACAACGACAATAAAGTCCCAAAGCTATAAGTGGAGATCAAGCAGCAACAACACATTAAACGAGAGAACCGGATGAAAATCACCCCCAAAATATGCAGTCCCGAAATACCCATGAACAGTTACAGTAAATACCTTGAAATCACGATCCAACCATATAGAATCAAGAACAATGAGTCTTGAAGATGCTGTCAAAATTTCAGCCCAATCGGACCACGGATCGACCTCCGATCGTAGAGTTGATCACTGATGAACACCCAAAAAAAAAAACTGCGTTTTTCTTCTGTCGGTACTGTTCTCTCTCTCGCGCATGTGTCTTCTTTTTCGTTCCAATTGCTGCACACACTTTTTTCTCTCACGGTGGCTAGTGTGTGTCATCTTTTGCTGCACATGTTTTAAGTTTTTAACAACCTAATGGGCTGGACCCATTAAAAAAAAAGGCCCAACAAACACCACATAGGATCTACGGGGATTTATTTTAATACTTATGCAATACTTCTATAATGTGATATATTTATATAGCTGTACAAAAGTGGGTAAGATTCGTGTAAAGTTGAGAAATCGCGCTCACGTGCGAGCTTTACCCGACTGTTTGCTTTTCATGGTCACTTTAGCAATCTCTCATTTTGCACTTCTAATCTTTCATATATTCTGGTAATAAATCTATAATCGATCCAACTCTCTAATCTTTTATTTCTAATTGTTATGCATAGTTTGGTAATAAATTTCTAATCGATGTTTTAGAGACGATATGATTATGTGAGGATGATTAATGTAGTAGACAATTGGTCATATTGTCGCGACCCGTCCGAATAGCGGACGCGGCTAATGGATTACCGATCGCGGGTCTTGGATCGGCGCGGGCCCTCCCAGGTCCATACCAAATCACGGCGGGAGTATTTTTTAGAAGGATTCGACGATAAGAGTCGATCGCTTTCGACCTTCAGTGTGGTCGTGGTGGCATGTGCAACTTGTGCATGCATTTGGAGTCGCCACCGGTCTTCGGAGATCACATTGAAACGATACAAAATTACCGTTAAGCATAGGATCTTCGGAGATCACATTGGAACGATACAAAATTACCGTTCACCCAGGTTGGTATCCCAGGGTTTAATTCTGATGCGGACGACTCTGCAATTGCGTCCATTGATTTTGCCAGAGAAGAAACGTCATTCTTTGTCTGGCGTACGAATGATTCATTTGCCTCAGCTGGGTGTGATTTGTCGTAGCTAGGTGATGCTTGCCCCAGCTAACTTCATTTTGCATTTTGCTGCAATCCCCATCCTCTCCCGGGATCCATGGTGGTGACTTATTGTCCATTCCGCCCGAAATTTTAAGATTGCCCCAGGCTCTCTACTTCCGTTTGGGCTGATTTACAGAGGGCATCGGACCGCCCAGCCTCTCGTGTATTGATGCCAGTCCAAGGATCAAACCCAGGACACCTTGGACCAGTATCATTCCTGCAACTACTGGGTTGTGGTCTTGTTGACATTCATGAACGCTCGCCATTATTCCAGCTCTCTCGTGGCAACCAACGATCATCCGTTTTTGAGCTTGTTTGGGCTTAACTTACATTTCCGAACGTGAATTTTCTTTTATGCCCCGAGTTTGGTTTAAGACAGATTTTATACGCTTCGAGTATGATGACACTTGTAGGAAGCCAACGTTCGCGCAAGACTAGCTCTGAATATTAAAGGAATGCGTAGCATGAGGACTTAGCAACACAGAACGCGTAGCATGAAGACCTAGCAACACAAGCTTAATGACATATCGTGTCATGCATGGGCTTGGTTCCCTTGCAGATTCTACTAGCTGCGTCTTGAAGCAGATACATAATCGCCACCTTGGGTTAGGCTTGTGGGGGACTGTCAGCTTTAAACTGATTAACCATATCAATGAGCTCGTCATCCAGATAATCTACTGATTGTTCAGGCCATTGACGCCCGAATTGAGCAGCATCGACTCTTGGCGATGGATGTCTCTTTCCGCCTTCGCCATAGGCAATCTGATTGGAGCTGGAGCTTCCATCATTACCTAGGTGTAAATAGGCAGGATAAGCTAGCATACCGTGGCCGACGTCCTTCATTTGGGGATTAGAGAGAGGAATATACTGAGAGCTACCCCACATATGCTCGTCGAGAGTCATATGTTTGAACTGTGTAGCTGAAAATTTTGGTTCTCGAATTGTGGCCCGGTGACCTGATTGACCCTAGAAAGGGTACCAGTGGAAGGTAGATGTCCAAACCAGGGAGTCTGTATTGGCTGCCTATCGTTCAGGCTTGAATCAGCTTCGTTTTGGCCTTCCTGATTTAGAGTTGCCTCGTGCTCTCTCAATTCCTTTCTGTACTTCTGGAGGTGACTCGCGATGCTACTCCTGGCGAGTCCTGGTACATTCAGGATCTCCATTATACGCTTCGGGTGTGCTGAATCGACCCCTAACTGTTGGACTGTGTCAACAAACTTGCAATGAAGATCCGGGGACCAATCGAACCTTATCTTCCCGCGCCCCACAACGGCGTTGTCACCTTGATTACGGCTATCTCGATTGTGTAGCTGCTTTCTTACCACGTGCTGCCACAGATTTTGAAGTACTCGGACCTGAGCCGGCTTCGTTATGAAACCCTGAGCCCCATGCAGTATGGCTTTCGTTATAAACGACTGATCATCACTTGCTGACATGATGACAATCGGCATGTCCATTTCGGAACTGACGACTTTTATAAGATCAAGGACACGCATGTCGAACACCGTCGTGGCAGTGACGACGATGTTAAACCTGCCCCTATTCCGCTTCAGCGCTTTTAGGGCTTCGGTTGCATTTGTTCGGCCTATAACCTTGTAATGGCATTTTCTCAGCACAACCATGAGCACTGAGAGAGAGACTGGATTGCCATCGATGGCCATGACTCGCAGACTCACAGGGCAGGGAGCTTCTGTTAACTTCTTAGTCGAAAACATGTCTTCCCCACCGATCTTCAGCATTTTCGCAGATCAAGGGATGGCCTAGGGAGAAAGGTTTGATGAAGGGAACGCTTTGACAATTTTTTTTTGAGGCCGCATAGGACGAATGAGTCTCCTCACGAGATTAGTGGTGACTCATTATGGTGGGCTCTAGGGACTGTTGAATGTTTCAGAGAAACGCTTTGGAGGTGTGAGTCTCTAGTTCTTCCAGTGCAGCACCTCTCTTTATCTCTTTGGCGCAATCAGCATGGCATGAAGGTATTCTCTTTCTACGGATGAAGGTCTATCGTTTCTAGATTCACGCATGCCCTATATTTCAATCAGCACCGCGTCTTGTCTGCCACTTGATGTTTTTTTTTTATAGTGAAATTCCCTTCGGCGATCAATTGATCATGAGCAGAACTATCCATGTTGCCGTGAGATTCCTTTTTGATTCGCGCCGAAGCCGCTCATGATGGCGTCCTTGGAGGTTTCGGTCGAGACAACCTATCATGTTTCGGTGTAGGTAGCCTTCGAGTGTTTGTTGAAGATTGGAATTCGGTGGCTAGGCGAATGATCATAACAACAAAACGCCAAAGCTAGGTGCCAAGTTTTCTTCTCGCTTTCGGCTCGATGAGACTTGGGGATCATCCACTGCGACATTCCACCTATTTCGAGACTGACAGCAAGCTTCTTTTGATGAAGCATGCCCTCCCCTTCGACAGACATTGGTATTGATTTCGGAAGCATGGTTTCCTTGCGTATATTCAACGCCTAATCTGATTTCGCTGGAACAAGCTCCATGGAGTGTGAGTATGAGCATTTCCCCCTCTTCAGATTCCTCAGTGGTCCCATTCATTTTATCTTCACCTGCATGAATGAAAAACCATTATCAACTTATGAACAAATTAGTTTGATCTGGAACGGATACACCCTTTTTGACTTAGGGAATGTCAATCTTAATTAGGTTGCTGCTTCCTCAATAATTTGATTCAATTTGTCTTTGCACTCCCAATGGGTGACATTTGCTGAAGGCACATTTCTTCCCATCTTATAGGGAAGACAAATTTTCCTTCGTTTGTTTTCGACTATCTTATCCTGTTTTTCACCTGAGAGAGAAAAGATAGAAAATATTATGTTGGTATCTGATTGAAAATCAATTAGGAACGACACGTCTTTACACTTGACCCGGCTGCCCCGGTTAGGTGGCGTTCGCCCTAGTTAAGTGAGATTTGCCCAAGTTGACTGCTTTGATCCACTTCACAATTCTTGCGATTCTCTTTTCAATTTAGGAATATCTGCTGTTTGGAGTTTCCCGTCCCTTTTCATCTTGGTGGGCTTTGCCCCAGTATGCTGTCTTGGTGAGAAGTCGACTTCTTCGTCTGACTTCAAATATTCATCCTAGTGGCTCGAGTTGTCAGCCAGTTTCAATCTTCTTGAAGCACCACTCCTGAGGATCAATAAAACATAGTTAGCAAATTTTCAAATTTAAAGAGATTAGATTACAACTAATTCTCTTCCGCATGTGGCTCCTTTGATTGCATGCTGTTTCACGTCTTGAAAGATGGCAATAGCAAATACGCCCTTTTCAGCTGACTGTGTTTCTTGATGATTCCATGGTCGGACAGTCAAGTTAGAATTTAAGGCTGTCGGGGTGAGGATGAGTGTCTTCATCTCTGTCATCATTGCGAACACCTAAGCCAACTGACTCTTTAGGGTGGTCAAGTGCTTTTCTATGCCATCCTGGTCCATTTTAACTTGTGACTGATTCCTCACACAAGTCCTCGAATTTTGATTCTGGAAATTACCTGTTCGAATGACAGGAATATGTCAGAAAGGGAAGTAAAGCATAAATCCTTTCAATTTTATGCTTCCTTGTGATTAACGAAGATAAGGACTTTTACACAAGCCTTAACCTCATGTGAAAAATTCTTATCAATGTTTTTCAAGAGAAAACATAAAACTAAAAGGAGTGTAATCCATGGTTATCACTTTTGGCAAATCCCTAGAAGATCTGTGGAATTTCCAAGAAGATAAAAATGCAATTCCAATGTGTCCTAAATTCGGTGAGAGATAGGACATCCAAATTGAAATGATTTCCCGAAGGTAATTTGGATATCATGTCTCCTCTTGAATTCAGGAAACATGGATGACTTTAGTTAATTACCAAGGATTACCAATGATGCATGCTATAAACCGGTTCAATTCCATGTCCGGCGCACCATGAAATGAATGCTAGATTCTTGTACTTGGGTTAAACATGCCAAGTGTGAGTTCTAACGAAAATTTCATCTGGGTATGACATGCAATTGAACCGAAAAATCCGAATGGTTGAGAGAAATTCCAGTGTCGCGCTCCAATGTCAAGACACTTAGACAAGAATTAGAAATCGAGGTGCAGAAGATAGATGAGAGACCCACAGGCGGGTGTTCCTTACAGACTCGATGATCCTGATAAAAGAAAAGGGACGACTGGAACGTGGCCCTTAATAACCTAAAGAGATGCCCCAAGTCGGGTCTTTGGGGGACGACGCTTGATGTCTTCGGTCCGGCTATTTCGGGTCTTCGTTTTGATCAGATGCCCTTTTGATAATGTCCGGTAGGTGTCTCGGATTTGCTGTTATCGCATGTCCTTCAACTTCCGGTATGGTTACTGGATCATTCCTTGGACAGCTTGAAAAGGGTAAACTCCATTGAATGTCCCGACAGTCCGATGGCGGATGACGCGTCGCTCATACTTGAATACGTCCGGGATGTGGGACCGACTTGGAGAGATCATCTCTTTTATCTATACTCTAAAATGGAATTGGACTCAACCATCGGACTTGATGAATGCAACATGTTGTGCAAAATGAAAGGCTGCAAGTGAATTTAAATAGAAATGGTAGGATCTTACCATAAGTGGCGCTTAATGACTTTTTGGTTTTTAGGTATACCAACCATCCAAATACATGCGCATGAGACAAGTGATGCTTGACTCTAAAAATCAAAAGGGTTTGGAACCTAAGGCCAAGGCTCTCATCTCGAGTTCTAGAAAGAGCATATTACATTGCACAACTATCGTTGCATTGGGGCTCGATCCATAGTTCAAAATGAGCGGAATTGAAAAGTGGATTACCCCGTGTTTTTCCTCACGGAGATTCCATTTTCAATTTCTTCTATTGATTTCCTATAGGCGGCGCCCGGGGTTTTAGGCGCGGTTGTGTGTATCCATGTGTCGTGATCATCAGAATGTAAGTCATGCACAACAGTTTATCAATCAGCGCTTCAAATCATCCACACAACATACATTCCTACGCCAACCTGCATAAGATAATGTTAATCACGGACTACACCTCTTATTTCTCCAATCTGTAAAAACATATAACACCTATCGTAAGCGGACTTACCTCACCTTTGAGAGCGCCTGCATGGTTAGAAAAATCATTCAGCGTTTTAATTACGGCCTAAGTCCACTTGAGGTCTAGAACCATAGGTTCTAGAACAAACATGTCCCCAGTGGAGTCGCCAGCTGTCGCGACCCGTCCGAATAGCGGACGCGGCTAATGGATTACCGATCGCGGGTCTTGGATCGGCGCGGGCCCTCCCAGGTCCATACCAAATCACGGCGGGAGTATTTTTTAGAAGGATTCAACGATAAGAGTCGATCGCTTTCGACCTTCAGTGTGGTCGTGGTGGCATGTGCAACTTGTGCATGCATTTGGAGTCGCCACCGGTCTTTATTGGAGGGTAGACCGGAAACCCTACTGACCGATTGGGAGAGGTCGATCAGTTCTGCGGAACCAGAGATTTTGGGTTCGGGGACTTGGTTACGTCGGTGTCATTACCAACGCCCTTTCGGTATCGAACGCGAGTAATTTTCCTAGCTAAGAGTTCATGCAGGCGCAATTTTAGGTGAGGTAGGCTTGATTCAGGGTTTCATGCAGATTGGAAGACTGTTCCTATCAATCACAATCAATTTAAATGAAAGCGCAATCAAATTCATAAATAAATCACATCAATGCACATCAATTCAAATCAATGGCTTCCTAATATAGCCATAGGGGTTTAGGGAAGATGTGATTTCGGACCAGAGGTAAAATGGGAAGATTTGGGGGCGATTTAGCCCGAAGGGCAAAATCGTCAATTTTTTGGAAGATTTGGATACCGAATTACCCAAAATATTCCATGGCCAGTTGATTGTGGCCATTTCCCATTTTTGAGAATTTTTTGGAATTTTTTTATTTTTCTTCAATTTTTGGAAGACAATTCGCCCAAAGGGCGAAATCATCATTTTAAGAAGGGTCGGGGTTCAAAACACCCGGAATGAGTCTTGGCCAGTTATTTGTGGCCATTTCCTAATTTTTTGGGATTTTCCTGGATTTGTTTTAGAATTTTTTTGGAAGACGGTTTGCCGGAAGGGCAAAATCGTCATTTTTGGAAAGATCGGGGGTCGACAGACCCGGAACAGGTCTTGGCCAGTTGAATGTGGCCATTTCCTATTTTCTGGAATTTTTTAGAATTTTTCTGAATTTTCCGAATTTTTTTGAATTTTTTTATGATTTTCTATTTTTTATTGATTTTTGAATTTTTTAATATTTATTATTATTTTCTGAATTTTTTTTTAATATTTTAAAAATATTTTCCGGGCCGGGTCAGACCCGGCCCGCGCCTCGCGGGCGCCCGGCTCGACCCTTCGGTCGAAACCGGCCTAAGCGAAACGACGACGTTTTGATTTTTGGAGGATTTTCTATTTTTTTAAACATTTTTATTATTTTCCTTATTTATCCGAAAACCCCGGATCGGATGGTCCAGAACGCGCCACGTGGCCTCCTCTGGCGCGTCCGATCTTCGGTCAGATCGGACGCTCCTCGGAGTGCCGCTTGGCGCGATATCAACCGTCAGATCAAGATATTTTTATTATTTTCGAAAATCATTTATTAATTTCTGAAAATCATTTTTTTTAATATTCTTCAAAGGCCGAGATCGCGACACGTGGGATAACCACGACCGTCCGATCCCGGTTTTATTAAAACGACCACCCCCCCACCCCCCCCCCCCCCCCCCCGCATGCTGACGTGGCCGCTGACGTGGCATGCCACGTCAGCGTTGACCGGTCAAAGGGCGACAGGCCCGCCGGAGAAGACGACTCGCCGGCGCCTCGCCGGAGCCGCCAAACCATCGTAAAAACGTCGGTTTTCGAGCGTAATTTCAAGCCTAATCGACTCCTCACTAACTCCAAACCAACATACATCAAAAACATGGCATGAACCACGTTGGAAGGAGGCCGAACGGTCAACCACCGAGCCGGCGCCGGCGAGAATACTTGCAGAAAATTTTTATCGACCAAGCTCCGTTCTAAACGTTCAAATAGCATCCTAGGGAGTTTTAAAAGCTTACCTGAGCTCATTTCGAGCTTGCCGTCCACCGAGCTCGCCGGTATGAGCTCTCGGCTCGGCCCGACCATGGTAGGGCTCCGGCCATCGTCCTCATCCATTTTTTATGCAAAATAGTAGCCCAAGAAAGTTTAGAGAGAGTCCTAACGAAAGTTGAAGACGGGAAACGTATGAAATGGGGCCGGAGAGGGCACGGCCGATCGATCTAAGCTAAAATTCTCATTCGGACATTTCGTCGAACGCATGGTGTGCGACGACGAAATGATGGTTCAGAGGGAGAACCGACCTGGTTTTGAACCGTGGACGGCGGCCGCAGCTTCGGTGATGATCATTCCCGCGTCCCAAAGCTCGAGGATGGTCCTGCCACCTCTTGTTTTTTCCCTCATCTCGCTCGACTCCCTTTTTCTCTCTCGGCTAAGCTTTTCTCTGCTCACGGCCCGCCTCTCCATTAAACCAAGCCTTTTTCTTCACCGTGGCCGACCGGCTTTTCCGCCCTCCTCGACCACCTCCCTTTGTCCCCCATGTTGACGTTTTTTTAACAAAATTGATGCCCCCACCTTCGGTGCCGTTCCCCCCCTGCTTTCCCCCTTTTTTTTGTTTTTCTGCTTGTCCTGCGCGGGTCTGCAACTGAGTTGCAGACCCGGTTCGGACCGGGTCGGGTCGGGCCTGACCCGACCGGCCCGATTCGATTATCCTCGCCCAATTGAGCACAAAATCGACCTCTTTTCATAAAATTGATGCCATAATCGGACTCCTTGACATGATTTCTATCAAATATGGGTATTTTCGCGAATCAATTGATTGAAATTTAGTGAAAACCCCAAATTGCCTTTAGGATCCGAAAATGATTTTCGCCTAATCGGAGGTCCAAACGACCAAATTAGTCCAAATTGAGGCCACCAATGGATTCATCATGATGAAAAACATAGGGTAGAGGTGTTTAATTTCAATGGGTATGCCCGTGTGAGATTTAATTTTGAAAATTGTGAAACCGGGGACTAAATTGAAAGATTTTTATGCAATTAAGTCCTTTTGGCTAAAATTGGTCAAATTGGAGGTCAAATTGACCCAATTGCATTTCAATACTTTAGAGTCCAATGTCATAGCTTATAAAAACCAAGAATTGAAAATTAAAAGACTCGAAAAGGATTTTTTAGGCTCGGTTCGGGATTATGTTTGTGAAGGAACCCCATGAATCGAGCCAAATTTCCCTGATAAAAAGTGAAAATATTAAAGAGGGAATTAAAATAAAATTTCTGAATATTTTTGTGTAATTTTCTAACCACGGATGGTATTTTTTCTGATTTTTTGGGTATTTTTATAATTAAATAAATTCGAAAAATTATTAAAAATTACGAAAAATATTTTTTGTTCAAAATTGGTTCCTGAGGCTAAGTCAAGGCTTCCAAAGTTGATTTTGTGATTTTATGACTTTTTTGATATTTTTAATTAATTTTAAAGAATAAAAATCACAATAATAGATGGTCAAAAATCAGGTGTCAACACATATTTCCCAAGTACACAATTAATTTTGACTTTTATGATTGGATACATTATGATAGACAACTCTAACGAGATAGATAGTGTTCTTGATATTCGTATTTTAAATTATGTGTCAACTCGCGCATTAAATAAAATTAAGGGTCCATTTTGATGGAGATAAGTCATACATCTTTAGAATTGGTGAGAATAAACTTGGACTTATTACAGTGAGTTTTGAAGATTTTTTTAAAGAGTTTTAGTATAATATTAATTTCGATAGGTCTTGAGAGAATGTCACAATAACGGACAATTTAGTTAGTAAGAACATCTTTTACAAGTGACTGAATTTATAACTATAAAAGATATACTATAAACATTATAGCTATGCTACAAACATATCCGTAACAAGTGTGTTTTGCATGCATATATTGCACAATTTCACATACGTTTATCCAAGACTTTCTCGAAGGTGTATGACAACATCTTCAGAAATAACTTGGCTAACCGCTAGTCAACTCCGAAGAGGATTTAGACAATCTCCTAACCCTTTTAGTGGGTTCAATGTCATCCTTATCAATCATCGTTTTTCCTAAATGGGATCACGTTAGACCTATCAAGCTAGATCATAGACACATTTGTTAATCGATATATGAGTACCTGAGTTGTTATAAGATTAGTTATATAGGGTAAATGGGTGAAAATGGATTTAAATATAATATGAATCATAAATGAGTTTATAACTTACTCAAACCCAACCCGCCTCTATGACTCTCTCTTCATTAACTCTCGTCTCCACTCGACCTCGCGCTTACTCGCTTCGGACTCTTCTCAGTTTGGATACGAGTTTTCTTAGGTTGAGTTAAATATATATTTTTTTTAGCAAGATGGGTCGGGTCGGGTCGAATTAGGTCGGGTATGGGTTACTAGATTTGTATCACATGAAAATTGTTCAAAGCGGGCTAAATAGATCTATTGGCTCGAATCATTTTCGAGCCGCTCCATCCGTTTGACGAGCCTAAATCGCACCCCGACAAGATTAGACCCATTTCCCATGAATTCATCCGTTCGACAGACTCCAAATTAAAAGTGTTTATGTTCCCAAAGTGTTTCCGGAACACTTTGGGAACAGAAACGCGTACGGTAAAAAAATGTTCTCAAAATGTTACGGGAACATTTTTCAGAAAAAAGAACACTTTTGAAGCATAATTGAGAAACAACAAATACTTGTTTCTGTGTTCCCGGAACACTTTTTAGAAAAGGTTTTGGAACACTTTTGTCAAAAAAATGAAAAATTCTAAAAAATTCTAAAAAATTTCAAAAAATAGGAAATGACCACAATCAACTGGCCATGACCTATTTCGGGTCTTTCGACCCCCGATCTTTCCAGAAATGACAGTTTTGCCCCTCCGGGAAATCGTCCCCCAAAAAATTCATAAAAAATCAAAAAAATCTCAAAAAATAGGAAATAGCTACGATCAACTGGCCAAGACCTATTTCGATATTTTGATCCCCGATCTTTCTTAAAAATGACGATTTCGCCCTTTTGACAAATTGTCTCCCAAAAATTGAAGAAAATCAAGAAATTTTGAAAAAATTCTCAAAAATGAGAAATGGCCACAATCAGTTGGCCATGGAATATTTTGGGTAATTTGATATCCAAACCTTCCAAAAAATGAAGATTTCGCCCTTTGGGCAAATCGTTTCGAAATATTTCCATTTTACCCCTAGCCTTTAATCACGGGTTTTCTAAATCCATAAGGCTATGTTAGGAGACCCTTATTGTGAATTGATGTGCGTTGACATGATTGATTTATGCACTTGATTGCGCTTTCATTATACGTGATTAATTTTTTTATAACTGATCTTGTCCATATTGTAATTATAAACCGTGC
Organism: Rhodomyrtus psidioides; assembly: GCA_021437785.1. Lineage (NCBI taxonomy): Eukaryota > Viridiplantae > Streptophyta > Magnoliopsida > Myrtales > Myrtaceae > Rhodomyrtus > Rhodomyrtus psidioides. Next base: position 15,932,606 of record JAILYB010000003.1, read on the forward strand.
ATAAAATTTGATTTACTAAATTGAATGAGATTTAATTTAATTTAATTTTAATATATATATATATATAGTCGCCTTAATTAAATGAAAAAATTGGAACATATTTTTTTTTTGCGGTTACCATACGCGTTTCTGTTCTTTTTTTGTTCCGAGAACAGAATTTTTTTGCTGTTACCAAACGCGTAGCCGGGAATAGAAACATAAAAAAGTGTTTCTGTTCCAAAAGTTGTTCCGAGAACAGAAACGTTACCATACGCACCATTACCATTCTCATTTTCACGATTGACAACTTCACTGGACGAAGCTTTTCAATTTAGTCTTCTTCAATCGATCCACGTCGGTTACTTCGACGATTGACGAGTTTAACCGTACATGCTCTTCACGTTAGACATAACAATTTATCTACAGTTTTCACCTCCTAGATCACTATGAATCGTGCAGGTGATGTCTCTAAAATAAAGTGACTATTGTTTTTCGTCACTCTGTTTCCCTCTGAAATCTTGAAGTTCCCCAACATCTTCGAACTTTTAAAGAGGGACAGTCTATCTCTGAAGCACTCCTATTTAACTTCCATTTTCCATCAGAAGAAGAGTATCCTTCATACTTGGAAAACATCCAGAGCATAATGCTCTCACACTTTTCAAGATCTGGTCAGGTTAAACCCCCGTCGGAAAGCTTGAAGACTCGCCGATTTTTTTTTTTCTTTTGGTCTTCGAAGACAGCGAATTTAAGGAGGTTCTTTCCAAGCAAGAAGGTCGTAGCATTGAAACTAGGACAAAAAAGGAAAAAAGAAGCAAACAAACACAGAAACTGAGCGCTTTACATTGATCCCCCGCTGCAGTGCTCAATAAAAGAGGCATATTTACGAATCCCGAATTCATATCCATGCTGCAATGGCCAAAGTAATGCTTTCAATGTTCATCTCAATCAACGTGAATTGGTACACTACTCACACTGCTCAAAGTGGGGACTTTGAACACAGTATTGTCCCTATCAATGAGCTCAAACACGCAGACATTTCTCGCAAGCAGATGAAATTTCTATCATGAATGCCTGCCGATGGGTGGGGAAGGAAATGTACAGAGTTCCTCTGTCCATGGCTTCTAATGAGCTTCACTAGCCACGATCTAACCAAATGCTGAGGAGTTGATATTCCTTTGTTTTCCAGAATATGTAGCCTGCCGAATCCAACCGGAATACCTTGGACTTGTACATGTTTTGAACAACCAAAACATGAAAATGTCCTATTGAACATGAAATATATCATTGGCGATGTAAGCTCCAGATCTTAGCAGGCTATTGGTATGACATTGCGGGATCACTGGTTGGAAAAAGGGATACTCTGAATCAATATCGCTAGCCAATTTAGGAGAAGTGAGCGGCCTTGAAAGTGTAGGACCATGAAATCCAGCTCAGGGTGGCTTGTTCTTCATGTAAACGGTCAAATCCCACCTATAGCAAAACATGAGAACTTTATAGCCATCGTTGTTGAACGTCTCTTTAATTGACTGGGTATGAAAAGATTCAGCATAGATTGGAAATTAGTGTTACCATGAAAACCAAATTCTGTTAAATGTGCCGGAATTAATTACAAATGCTCTTCATACAGAAGAACTGACAAACTACCAAGTTTCACCAACATCCAAAAGACCTGCACAAAATCTTCAAGAATTTCAAAAGAGATGACGAAAAGTGTGTGATGTAAGTCGAAATCGACCTCGTAAATCAACAGATTGCTCAAAGGAAAGTCTAACTGACATTATTACACTTTATTAGTTCTATAGGTCAGGTTGAGCCCCTAGAAACCTTATAGAAGCACCGAATTTGTGAGTTCCTTTCAAAAATGGAAGTTACAGAATTGAGATTAGCACAGAAAAGAAGAAAACACAGACAGAAAAGAGTCTACTTTTCATTGATTGGCAACTACTGAGCGAAGGTAACCAGGAATCCTGGGTTTACACCGACCCTGTAAATCGGCTCCTTACCGGCACTAAAACACAGTGTCTCCATCAATGAGCTCAAACACAGATATTTCCAATACACGGATGGGTTCTTCTGCAACAACGGGCCGACCAGCAGCGAAAAACACCTCGATTTCATGCATACAGCTTGAGAGCTTCACCGGCCATGATCTATCTGAAAACTTAAGAGATGCTATTTCCCCGTCTTGTTGAATGTGTTACTTTGCTAGTCGACCAGGAAAGTCCTGCACATATGTACATGTTTGAACAAACCACCGTATGCTAAAAGAAGGACATCACATAAGAATGCACTCGCAAAAAAAAAAAGCAATGATGCAGATTCATGCCCATATTTGCTAGTTCCGGAGCTTTAATCACCAGCCTTAAGAGGCTCATGAAAGTCATCGATCTTAACCTACAATCTAAAGCATTCTTTAAAAATTGGCTGCCCTTGGATAGCTATTTTCGGTTAGTTCACCATTCAAGTGACTGCCCACTCTCTCGGATAGTAAATAGAGCAGCACCACTAGGAGAATACAACTAGCTGATGAGACAGAACTAAAAATCGAATGATCTACTTGACACCGTTTTAATCCAAATTTAATAACAGCATCACTAAATCTGCCAAACCAGGCACGAGGAGATTGCTTGAGTCCATACAAGGCTTTATGTAGGCGGCATACCAAATTCTCCCCCTGAGCAACAAACCCAGGTGGTTACTCCATGTACACTTCCTCGGACAACTCACCATGAAGAAATGCATTCTTTACATCTAGCTGATGAAAAAGCCAACCAAAACGTGCTGCAAGGGAAATAAATACACGAACAAAAGAAATTTTGGCAACTGGTGAAAATGTGTGGTCATAATCAACACCGTATGTCTGAGTGTATCCCTTTGCAACTAATCGAGCCTTTAATCGATCGAGAGTGCCATCAGGATGAACCTTAACAATAAATACCCAACGACAACCAACAGTTTGTTTCTCCGTAGGTAATGAAGTAAGTTCCCAAGTGTGGTTCTCAATGAGTGCCTGCATTTCATCTTCCATCGCTCGCCTCCAATCAGGATGAGCAAGAGCTTCAGCAACACTGCTAGGCACAGAAACAGAGGACAAGGACGAGACAAATGTGGAGAAACTAGAAGATAAACGGTCATATGACAAAAAATTTGAAATAGGATGGCGAGTACGAAGATGATCAGAAAAACCAGAATAAGAAGCATAACGATCCACAGAACGACCAACACAAGAACGTATACCTTTGCGAGTAGCTATAGGTGCGTCAGGATCAGAGGATGGTGCAGTAACTGATGAGGGAACAGATGAATCATGTGAGGGAGAGATCCGTACGACTGTAGTAGGAGCAGCATTACACCGATGATATGTGCGGTCAGCAAACTGAAATTCTTTAAACGGTTCTGAAGAATTTGAGAGTGGAGGAAGTGCCGGTAAGACACATTCGCGAATCTCAGGAGTCACTGTATGGTCCAGCTAAGTATTATAATATGATTGATCCTCAAAGAATATTACATCTGCCGACACAAACACACGACGACGTTTAGGGCTACAACATTTGTAGCCCTTTTGAGTTCGAGAGTATCCTACAAAGACACATTTCTCTGCACGAGGATCCAACTTATCAAGACCTGGAGTAATATTATGCACGAAACAAACACAGCCAAAAACACGTAGAGGTAATGCAAAGGGAGAACGATTTGGATGTAATATAGAGAATGGTGTCTCCCCCTTAAGAATAGAAGTTGGCAGTCAATTAATTAAAAAATAGGCTGTAAGAACAGCATGGCCCCAAAAGGTTTTAGGTAAATGCATGTGAAACATGAGGCAACTGGCAACATCAAGAAGATGACGATTTTTACGCTCGGCGACACCATTTTGCTGAGGAGTGTATGAACATGAAGTCTGATGAATAATACCATGAGAATCAAGAAAAGACTGAAAACCTGAAGTGACAGAAATATACTCTTTGGCATTGTCTGAGCGTAAAGTTTTAATAGAAATATGATACTGATTCAGTACCTCAAAATAGAACTGACGAAAGCAGTAAAAAATCTATGTGCGATCTTTTATTAATAATAACCAAGTCATCCGGGAAAAATCATCCACGAATGTAACATAATATCTGAAACCAGAAATATCTGAAACACGACACGGACCCCAAACATCGGAGTGAACCAACTCAAATGGACTAGACACACGACTCTGAATACGGGAAGGAAAAGAAACCCTATGATGTTTACCAAACTGACAAGCTTCACACTGAAATGAACTCACAGACTCAGACTCGGGAAATAAACGATGAAGAGTGTTCGGGGGCGGATGACCAGCACGACGATGCATTCTATACACATCAGAAGATGTGCACTTCACAGCTGCAGCAGCTAGAACCCTCTTGTCCAAGTAATACAAACCATTGGATTCATGCCCCCCACCAATCATCTGTCCATTCCTCAGATCCTAAAAGACACAATGAGAGGAGAAAAAGGTTACTGAACAATTTAGTTGTTTAGTCAATGAACTAACAGAGATTAAATTATATGAAGATTTGAGATGAAGGACAGACGACAAGGAAAGGGATGGACTCAAATGAGCAACTCCAGTACCAGTAACCTGAGATTGTGAACCATCGGCTAATGTAACAAAATTTGACAACTCAGGGGATTTAGAACAAAGTGAAGACAACAACTGAGAATTACCAGTCATATGATGAGTAGCTCCAGAGTCTATGACCCAGGAGTCGGATGATGCCGAGAGTAAATAGGAAGAACTACCTCTTGATGTTTGTGCCAAAGTAGCAGTAGGAGCTGAAGGACCTGTCGCCTGTTGGGAGCGAATCCAAGCATCGTACTCAGCGCCTGTCAATGTAATCGAACCACTCGTGTTCCGCACAGTAGCAGAGTCTGGTGGAGTCGGTTGGGGAATAAAAACAGAATCTTGTGAAGTTTGTTCCACCTCTGCATAAGCAGTAAAAGTAGGTCGGAGTTCTGGATGAAGTGTATAACAATACGCCTCTGAATGTCCAGCTCTCTGGCAGTGATTACAGTAGCGAGAGCCACGACCTCCACTAGAGAAAGAGGCACCGCGAACGACAACAGCTCCATCACGACCTCCACGACCTCCATTCTGAGCATAACCACAGCCGCGACCCCTGTAACCACGACCACGAGCTCCACGTGTATTAGAGCCATTAGAGATCGTAGCACTTGTCTCTATAGCGGATGTGGAGATCTTTTCAGTAGAGGTTGAACGAAGAGCTCGAGAGAAAATCTCATCCACCGTAGGAAGAAAACTCTGAGAAGTGATCTGCTGGCGAAGTGAGGAGTATTCAGGTCCTAATGCCTTGTGATATAATATAACCCTAAGATCCTCTTGTCGTTTGACAAGAACATTTGGATCGTTCGAAGCTGGAAGATATGTGTCCAATTGTCTGCAAAGTGTCATGAACCGAGCGTAATGCTCGGACAAGGATTGATTCCCCCGGTGAAGATCAAATAAAGCCTCCCACGTGTCACACACTCGTGTCATGTCGTTCTCTCTAGAATACAGCAAGGCACATTTTTCCCAAACTTCCTTAGCAGTTTTACATTGAATGAAGTGAGGACTAATTTTAGGATCCATACTATTCCATAAAAGTGTACGGATCATTGCATCTCCAACAAGCCAATCAGGTACCTTACTCTCATCTGAAGGAACCGTAGATTTAAAGTACTGACTTTGTTTAGTGGCAGTAAGATAAACTTCAACGGCAGTAGACCAAGATGGATAATTAGTTCCATCCAACTTTACTGAGGTCAATTGCAAGTGGGGTAAACTATTTGAGAATCCAGAAGCAGCCATCAGGGAATCAATGACACAAGAAAAAGAATCCGAAGAACCCAAAGAACAATCACTTAACCTGAGTGTTAAAACAAAATCATCCACAAAGCAGACAAATCAACTGCTTATAACTTGCAATTACCACATCATATGTTTCCACTTCCAGACCTCCACAGAATCATATGTTTCCACTTCCACAGACTTTCACATATTATACCAAAGTTCAGACAACCACAGATTAAGAGTGGCAGAAAACTCCTCAACTTCGGCCCTCCACAAATCTTCAGATTTCAATACCACATGGAGGACCCAAAAATCCCAGAACTATTATACAGAAGTAACAAACCTCAGGAGGATCATGGTACTGTGTATGAAGGCTGAACAACGTTAATTTCAGGGCAAACAGGCATGTTCTTCCTCGGGCAAGTCACGCGTAGACCAGGCGACATCAATTTCTGGGAGTATTGGCATGGGCGACTTCGATTAAGAGACTTACTGGTATGGACGACATCAGACGAGGCTGGAAATCGGCAGTTCTTGGCCTGGGCGAGATCGCACAACATCGGCTCTGGGCTGGCGAGACAAGCGAAGGCTAGCGAAGCTTGGGCGTCATCAGTTCTCGGCCTTGACGAGGTCGCGCGACGTCGGTTCTGGCCTTATCAGCCTAGACGAGCGAAGGCGACATCTGACGACGCCAATTCTTGGGTCGACTGGCCCGGGCGAAGATGATTTGGGTTCTCCGAGTCAGAACGACCTTGGATTCTGCGTGTTACTGGCTTCGATGACGTTGAGCGACGTCAGATCTGACTGATGGCTAGTGGTCGGTGATGAACAGTGGTGAGCGGAGTATTTAGGTTTTTGTCGGCTCTGATACCATGTTTCGTTTCAGAGAAAGAGTTGATTGTATTGCGTTAATCAAAGGATTACAAGGGTACAAGACTATATAAAGATTTCAAAACAGTAAATGACAATTTTACCCTCATCCTTAACACTAGGTAATCAATTTGGACTTCATTATAAACAGTACATAGATGGAGAAAAATCTCCAACAAGTGGACATCAACTGTGAGTATGAATTAGCTCTTACATAGTCTCTCTTAGCCTTACAACATGGAAAGTTCCAGCATGGAATTCGATCAAACATGAGAACAACACACTCAAGGGGATAATTAGCCAGTAGATTAAGATTTACACCTCGAAAATCTCATGATGAGCATTTTTAACTTTTGTCTCTCCCCTAAATCCGTGCTTATTGATGTGCATAGGAACAGCCATGAACTTCGCAAACCTGATCAGGTTCCGTTGCCGTACAAAGCCGAGGATACTTGAGCCCACACAATTCATCCTCCAAGGCTCCAAGCTCGAGCGAAGCATCACAGCACTCACCAGCATCTTCCACCGTCGGCAAGACAAATCCACTAGCGTTGAGGCTCAGTTTCTCAGTATCACTACTCATTCACAGATATTCTATCTCAGACGTGCTTTTATCAAATCTGATTCCAAGAAAATGGAGCCCCCTTCAAGACCAAAAATGAGCCCTCATAGATAGGGCAATGCTCAAATTCATTCCAACCCTTTGATAACCAAACCATCTCATCGCATGCTCCCAATTCCACAAGCAAAATAATTGCACTATCTGACACTCTCAGAAGCATCCCTTTTGAGGGATTCTCACCATATTTTCTCATGAACCTCTTTGGTGTCCCCTGTGGGAAAAATACAACCCAAATTTCAAAATGAAGAACAACATAACAAGAATGCATAAACCAAAAAGGACATCCTGAAGCATATCCCTTTCGGTTCATTTAGATTTGGAATGTGGCATTAATAAGTATGTGCTTCGGGATTTATTTCGAGCCTTACAAACCCAATTGGTATATAAGTTCGCCTCACTGATTCATCAAGACTATAGAAAGGAGATATTATTTGGAATACTGAATTTATTTTGACCAGCCAAAGTGACACTTCTAGAGTTCATCTCAACCAAGTCCTTACTAGTACTAGTGAATATGTAGACTCTGCATACAACATCAACCCTACCAACGAGAGTAAACGCACAAACGTCTCTAGATGCAAGCAAGTTTCTCTTGCAAATGCCGGCCAACCAGCAGGAAAATGCCCCAATCATGTCCATAGCGCCTCAGCTTCACTGTCCATGACCTGTCTGATTACCTAACAGTAGCAATTTGCTTGTGTTCCTGAATATTTTTCCTGGAGAGGTTGAGAAACCAACAGATGTTTAAAAAAGACCAAACAGTAAACAATAAAATAAAAGTCATCAATTTTAACCTGGAATCCCAAGTCAAATGCCAAAAAAACTCTATGCTCCTAGAGGGCAATAGGGTAGACATTCAGAAGAAGCCTTCCATGTCCTATACACACGAATTTCAGCCTTGCAGACCACAAGCGCAGGGGAAAAAGCAAAGACATCAATGACTGGATTATGGATGGAATTGGAAAATTTCAATTGAAGCTGTTCAGTTGTTTCAAGCGCAGCTCAAATAAGGTTTTATCAAACTATTGGTTACTCATCTGTTTTTTTTAAATCAAAATATCTGATTAATATAACAAACTACAACATTATCTCCTATTTAACAACATAATTATTTTTTCATTAGATCCACAATGAAGTTTCAGAATCATAACAAATCACCCTCTGAGTTTCAGAATCATAACAAATCACCCTCTGATCTTTTAGGTCTTTCCCTTTAGCTATGAAGGCAGAAATATTATTTGCAATTCGCTTGTCCATATCAACATAGTCCCCTTGTGCGATTTACATATATATTTCACCTTTACGACATTGAAAATTGTGAGGTGATAATGATCTTTGGACTGATGATACAGAAATTTCCACAACCCCTTCCACAACCAAACCATTAGAGAATCCTCCCCCCCCCCCCCCCCCCCCCGCCCAAAAAAAAAAAAGGAAGCCGCAAAAAGTTTCAATTCATATTGGCCTTGCAAGTGGCGTGAAGTGGCATGTCCAATATTCATCTCAATCACATAACTCCGGTACTGAGCAGCTTTGAGACTTTGAACACAATACCATCTCCATCGATGAGCACGAACACCTAGAAATCTCCCTACACAGACTCGTTTCTCTAGCAAATGCTCTCTCCTACAGGCAGAGAAGGCCCGGCCACATGCTTGCGTGGAAAGCTCCTTAACTTCACTGGCCACAATCTGTCTAAATGTTTACGGATTAATCCACTGGGAGTACTCTGCCCATCCACATTTTCAGACAGCCGGTGTAATGAACAAGATGTAGATTCTAGGGGCAATAATTGCTAGTTTTGAGGAATTGTTCGTTCAGAATCTTTAAGGTAAGCTACAAGATCTGAAGTCACAGGGGCAAGGATAAAAAGAACAAATTTAAAAAGAGAGCCCTAGCTGAAGAAGACGACGATTGAGGAAGGTTTACCAAAACCAACTTCCGACTTTAACTAATTTACGCGCAATCGGAAGAAATTTTGGTAACCGGAGAAATGATGTTGATGAAGAAGCGAGAACTTACAAGTGCGCCGGAACTTCAAGAGTGGGAGGAGAGCATGATGTTGATGAAGTGAGGACTGTCCAGACTCGGCGGTGCCATCTCCGGCGTCGTACTTTCGTCTTCTCTCCGGCAACGGTGGGAGGGCGCGGCACAATGTTGAGCTCGCAAGAAGAATCCTTTGCAGTGATGGAGGGGAGATGGATGGGGGTTGATGATGTCGCCTGACCGAAGCAAAGAAACGAAAGATTAAAATATCTCATCATCATTCGACCTTTCTTCTTCCTCTCGGGAGGCAAAGGGAAAAAACGGAAAAATGAAAATTGCTGAAAGACATTAAATTTCAATTGAGTCTACTTTACCTCATTTTTATTGCGCATATATATGTTTATGCCGACCACTTTTTTATGGTTGCATTGAGATCACCCTCCCCCTCCCGGATGAGTCGCCAGGGGAATCTGAACAGTTTCACCCAACGTAGTCTTGGCGCCCTTAGCTTGCCCCTGGAAAAGACGTTCATTTTGGGGCACTCTTCCACTACAATATTATGCAAGGATGGAAAGCTCAATATGCAACTTGTGAAGCATTCTAGGCTTGCCATATTCTCGAGTTTCAACTTCCATAACTTCCCAAACGAAATCACTTTTCCTTCTCCATTTTCATCTTTTGTCACTACTTCTTTCATTCTTTCGCATCCTATTATAGTCATCTCCCTAAGATGCGCCAAACTTGCGACCGTTGAAGGTGTCGCTAGATATACTAGTCCAGAGGAATTCTTCACCACCAACTTCGTCAAATTCTGGAAGGATGTCACGGTTGGAAATAATATCGTCAAACCGGAACAATCCCAAACCTCAAGTGTTTCGATGCTTCGAAGAATTTTGGACACTAAACAGTCTTCTCTCCACACACGCTTTAGCCTGTGTAGCTTGCTCAACTTAAGTTCTCTTAAACTTTCGAGCACCGGATGTTTTTTCTCGTTGACAAGCCCTTCCCCAAGGAATATATCTTCAAAGGAGCTACAAAAGATCTCGAGGCTTTTCAAATTCTGAAATCTCTCTAGGAGGAATCTGGGTGGAAAGACGGCATTTTCTTCATGAAAGCACGCCAATGTGAGTGCTTTGGGGTTACCAAAGATGTCATAAGGATAGTTTCTATCCCGTATCATCCGAATATCTTTAGCGTCTAATAGAAGTCTTTTCAATTTGGGAAAGTCCTGTCGAATTGCCAAAACAAGAAGAGATGTAAATTCAACAAAGGTTCCAGGATAAATCATGTGCCGTAAAAAATAAACCTAATTTAGATGATTCACATGAAAGGTGGCCATCTTCTTACCATTCATTAAATCTATAGAGCTCTACCTACAAATCTCAAAAAGAGGATGGCAGAGTGAATCTAAATTCCAGAGCCCTCTGGCTCACCAAATTCCTCTTATATTCAATATTATCTTATATGGAATTTTTTTGTAATGAAGTGCACTCATAATATTTCTAAAAAATTTGGGGTCCACAAACTTAAAAGCGTGCTTCATATATAAGAGATATCTTAGGCCGTTTCCAAATTCATAGCTAAGGGGTTTCGCGATTTCTATAGTACTATATTCTTACGTGATTATATAGCGGACATGCAATATAATGGGCTAATTAAAGAATAAGTTAAAAAAATGTTTATATTTCTTAGAATTTGTAGAAAAAAATAGAGCATACAAGTACAATGTAAGACATGGGTCAACGATGGAGAGGATCTCGTGTGAAATCTTCATTGACCTCCCCATGGAGCACCATTAGACAAGAGTAGATTACGAATATATTGTGTAGACAACAAAAGTCTGTTATTATCTTTTGCAGCAATGGAATATCTTATATGTTTCCACAAATGAAAAGTGTACTTGAGATATTAAAAATATCTTATGTTGTCGACAAATTGATTGGCAAGGAAGATCATATTTTCTGTAGTATCATAACGACATGAGATTAGTGAGTACGTTAAAGAACTAAGTGGAAATCGAGGAAAATTAGTTGTAATCATACCCTCTGAAACGAAGAGTGTGCTTCTTGGTCCAAAAGATCTTGTTGATCGTTTCTTTGAGTCCACTTGTTCATGGATGCTGCAAAAGACAACATGTTCACTTTATCACAGTGACTCACTCGCAATTCCTCCAAAAATGGCCAATTCAAAGTGGGCAAGTTAGGGCAGAAGGTCTTGAGTCGTGGCATATCATGTAACACCAAATAGGTTAGTTTCGGACAAAGAACTTGAGCAATATTGGAGTGTGGAGTGCCATCTCCATTAGCTACTATTTCCTTGATCCTACAAGATTCCACTTGAAGCTTCTCAAGTTGGGTTAGACTTGTCGCCACCCAATGTGGAAACAGATTTTCAAGCCTCTCGCAATTTTTGGCCTTCACTTCCTTGAGAGAGCCAAAAGTGAGAGTTTCTAGAGGATTTTCAGTCCATATTTTGCTTAAATTGTCCATGTGAGAGAGAACCATCCGCTTGAGCCCAAGAAATTGTACCTACAATATTGAGAAAAGTGATACAATGAATGTGATCATATTGAGTTATCACTTCAAAGAAGGCATTTCCAAAGTTTCCTCACTCTCAGAAATCATGAGAACGCAAGAGCTTGCTAGTGACATAAACAGAGAGGGGCTAATTGATCCTTTCGTTTCAGTTATGATAAATGCATTCGGATAATCACGAGTACATTGAGCATCCCTTTAATTGTTGGAAAGTCGCAATGATGAATATTAACATGCAGTTTGTCAGATTTGTTCGCACTTATCATTATCAAAGTTGGTTGCGCTAATCTTTTGATGAGCTAAGAATTTCTTAGATTTATTTGCTTCAAGTAATGAATGAACCTGACGCACGGTTCAAAGCAGGTTTGACACACGTGCTTCAATTCGGTCGGGATTTGTATCCATATTCATCTTCTCTCTTCCTAACGTTGGCTCCAATGCCCCGCTGGTGGGTGCATTCAAAAAAATTGACTTCCCATTTTTATCTTTACTAGATTTAGAAAAATCCAGAAATTATTAGCAAAAGCGAATCGGTTACATTATGTCAGTATCATATGGGTGCGAAGGTAAAATTACTCTGTACTATAATGTTTATTAGCTTGTTATAGCATGGACTTGGAAGATGATTATAGAAGCATGTCCAGGTATGTATGTGTGTATGTGTGTGTATATATAAGATAAATTCCCGAACTAACTTTTTTTATATAGATGAACAGCTGAGATCAATAAGCCACGGAATGGGAGCACAAATGAGAGTTGAGCATCTTCACTTATAAATTGCTTTGCAACTCGAGTCCAACACCATTCAACGTGTCTTCTCGTTACAGAGATTATTTCCTCTATTTACTATGAGCATCGCTACTTTTTCAACACTACTAATTGCAAGCATTGCTCATGAAAATTTTATGGCAATAAAATTAACTTCAATTGTTTACAAGTTTCGTCTTTATTATGTGTGGAAATTTTAGTATAAGAAGAAAATAAATTAGTAACGGGCATAGAAAACATAACGACACGAAGAAATAACCTATGTTAAGATCTTAGAAAAAGCAAATTGGGTCAATTTACTAGTTCTACATTGAAAAGATTCGGATCCAACCACCGGCAAAAATTGCGAGTGACCAATTTCTTACCCTTGATTGATGCCGTGTTATGATGATTTTCTTTCCCTAAAAAAAAAAAAAGAAAACCAAAATTGGTTGTTGCATTGCTCTGGAACGAAAATTGTTTCATGTGACGAGTGTGGACCACAATTCTATTCCCTAATTTCAATTACTGCCATTCCATTCACTTGACTAGCTGATTTTCTCTGATAATAAAAGCATTGATTAAGAAAAAGAATACTAACCCGTGGAGTGAAAAGTGAAGGGATGCTATCATCAATATCCATTGAAGACTGCCAAGTCAAACTTCTCATTTTGGGGCAGTGAGCAATCCTCAGATAATTTATTTCAGGACAATCCAACGCATGATTCTTTCCCGATAGGAAACTAGTCAAATTAGGCAAGCGTTTCAGAATCATCTGCTCGAGCCTCGGGAATGAAATCTTCTCCACTGTGCTTCTGTGCCTTTCTTCCTCTTCGATCACTCCTTCCATACTATCACATTCCCTTATTTCCATATATTCTAGATTGGCAAGACACCAAGTCATCGATGGAGTGAAAGCATGTCTCAAGTTGCTGCATTTATAAAGAATCAGAGAAGACAGAGAATTGAAGTGCATCTTTCCTTGAAGATCTTTGTTCCATAATTGCCTCAACTTTGGTAGACTAGTCAAGTTTAAATCCTCTAAGCATGGTAGCACCCGAGTGCTTTCCACAGGCTCAAGCCCTTCAAGATCGAATATTTCTTCCAAAGACTTGCAATCGCAAACTTGCAAGCTCGTCATTTTCCCTAAAACAAGCATCATTTTGGATGGCATAGCGTTAACAAATGATGGACACTTATCCACCACCAGGGTTTTTAATTGCCAAGAGGAATTGACAGGATTATATTCGTTGTGCCACTTTCCAATAAGCTCAGGGAACTCAAATAGCCGCATAAACTCAGCCTTAGCAATCGTAGCCTGTCAAAAAATGCATCATTAAACATAAAATTCTAGTTAGCAAAAGCAGTTACTTTATCGGTGATCAAAGACACCCAATTGCATAGAATTTAGTAGCTAATGCATACCATTTCTTCAAACATATTTTGGATGGTCATGTTGAGGTTTTCCTTCCAAAAATATTGGTACTTTGTTGATCCATGTCGTTCCGTCATATCTACTTTTACCCTCTTCAGCTTTGGGGCCTCTATCGACCCCTCAGAGAAGAACTTCATGTTGGGACATTCATTCACAATGACATCTTCTAAAAGAGGGAAAATTAAAGCGCATCCACCTGAGCTGAAACATTTCAACTCTATCAACCCATCAAGCTCCATACGCTTCAAATGATGGAAAGCCACTTCATGCCCCTCCTTACTTCCCTTGTCACTAATTACTTCTGTCAATATTTTGCAATTACTTATCCTCAATTTTGTGAGAGCAACCAAATTTTCAGCTATTATCGGTGCAAAGATACTTGATAACCCATCACAATCTGACACATTTAGAGCTTTCAAATGTTTAATTTGTCTTGAAAAGGGTAATATTACTTTTTGCTCTTGACTAGGGCCTTCCATGGCTTCCACATTGATGCTTGGCTCTTCTAGATAAGATTCACGTACGACTAGCTCTTCCAAGTTGGTTAAACTCTCAATAAAACTACTTGTGGATGTTGCAGAATCCTTGGAGAGATGACGAAGCTCAAGAACTCTAAGCTTGCAGAAGAATTCTTCATCATGAAAATCCCCATGCCATAACTCCATCCGTTCGCATAAATCCAATTTCAACTCTTGGAGATTAGGGAATGCGCCCTGAGAGAATAATCAAATCAGTAGTTAAAGCCAGCTTATTTAAAAGAGTATTAAGGTATTATGACTTTAGACGTGAATAATCAACTCCTGGAGATTAAGGAATGCACCCCGAAAAAAATAGGCAAATCAGAAGCTAAAATCAGCCCTTGTGAAGCAAACATTGTCCTTGAAATTTTATATTTGACTTGTTTCCATATTTAAATTAACTCCTGGCATTCATCTTTCTATAGATATATCCGTTGTCAAAATAACATTTGCATCAATTACAGCCACAATTGCACGAATTTCAGTTGTTAATGTCAATGATAGTGTCCAATTTTACCATTTCTAGCATAATATCAATATATGTATAGGGTTCAAGCCATGGTAAGATCACACCACGTGCCGCGTGCTTTCAATATTTGTGGTACTTA
The DNA here is from genome assembly GCA_021437785.1 of Rhodomyrtus psidioides. Lineage (NCBI taxonomy): Eukaryota > Viridiplantae > Streptophyta > Magnoliopsida > Myrtales > Myrtaceae > Rhodomyrtus > Rhodomyrtus psidioides. The sequence goes on from JAILYB010000003.1 coordinate 15,947,720, forward strand.
AGAGAGAGTTAAACCATCGGAATTAGCCTTTTCTTAAAGGGTTTAATGAGTATGCATTTGGTACGTCAGATATGGACAAGAATGTTTGGTCAACACTTGAAGAACATATGATGTTTCCATGTCCTAATATTTCTATGGATTCAAAGAGAGTCGTCTAGTTTTTTTGGGGAATGAAGGGAGTCGTCTAGTTTACATCCTTGTTTTTAGAGCTACTTCTATGAGATGCTTGGCTTTGACATGGACCATCACTTCAAATGTTCATCATGGAAGCTAAGCAAATAATCTTGGGTCGTACCTTTTCTATCAAAAAGAGAGGTTGTTTATGTCGTGGAATCTCATTCTCGGTTTGGTAAGCAAATATCTCCACTTTGCTACAGTCGTCCATCTTCAAGGTCTTCAATGTCGGCCAATGGGAAGTATGTGTTCCAGTGTAGAGGCACTTCAACTCTGTCAGATGCTCAAGTTGGAGGGAGGTTAACTTTGGGAATACAAACCTAGGAACTAGTAGTCCTTCTTCTTTCTCGATGAGTTCTGCAATGCCACATTCACGGATCACCAACTTCTCAAGTTGGAATAGATCCTTGGTTACTGAGGCCGGAAATAGAGAGGTGAGGCTATTGCATTTGGAAAAACGAACATAACGTAGACACTGGAATTTAACTTGATGGTGGAGTTCCTTATCCCATACACACTTTAGCTTTGGTAATCCTGATACTGTCAGCTCTCTTAACGGAAGAGCAATAGGATGCCCATCTAGAGGAATTAGTGGCTGAAGTCCGAAAACAACTTCAAGCGAACCACATTCTTTTGCCTCTAAAGTTTCCAAGCTCTTGAGCTGTCCTAGAACGAAAGGAGCAACAACGGTCACAAGCTTATTGCATTTGTCCACAGAAAGCGATTTTAGCTTGGGGAAAGATTCTGCAACGACTTGATTGTCCCATATCATCTCGATGTTATCCATGCGAGCGATAAATAATGTCTCCAAGTGAGGAAAAGCTACCTGCGGGTATTCGCTCATGAAATTGGTGATTCATTTAAATTTTGAATTCATGAACTTCCAAGATGTAGATATAAACGAGTGTCAAGATGTAAATTACAGATTCACAGAAGTGGTGTTCTATCTTAAGTTGGAAGAAGGGGAAAAAAGAATAAAATAAAAAAAGTTAGCAAAACATCTCCGCACTGATGTGGATGACTCTAGGACGAGAAGGGCAGGCTATTTTAATTACCGGAGAGAAATCAAAAAGTAGGAATTCTATTATGACCAAGATTCTACTGACAGTAGACAAAATAGTAATCTGGATATACTCATGTAACAATCATATAATCACATTATTCTAAGAGAAAGCAATTAAAAAAATACTTGGGTCAAAAGAACAAATCTTACTTGCATCATTCCACACTTGAAATAACTAATTATACTTAAATCGATTGAATTTTCCCGTTAAAATTCATTGATCTTTTATCAGTGTTGGACGAATCAGATGACTCAACTGAAATGGCTGATCTGCGAAATGTATCTCATTTATTTAACAACAGTTTCATAAAAATGGTCTCGCAGTTCATGTAAAAACAAAAAAGAGTAATTTCCTTTCGCTGGTGCAATTAAGAGAGAGTAAGAGTAAAACTTCCTTCGATCAGACAAAAGAAAAAAAAAGCAAGATCTCCTAAGTGCAAATGACGTGAAGTGCGCGTCTTGTAAGTGCAAATGAAGTAAATTAAGAGAGTAATTCTTCCTTCGAACTCTTGAACATTACTGCTCGCTTTTCTCTCAACTGTTTTTTTCAATTGCTTTCGATATATACATACACATACATACATACCATTAGAGATGTTCAACCATCTTTAGGGAAACAATTTCTAGAGAAATTAAAATTAAGAAATTTGCAACTCATAGTTGTTGGAAACTCTTAACACTTGTTCTTATATGCTAGTCATTCTCTTTTAAATTATTTTAATCAAACTACACTCTGTAAGCAATTTACTTTGTTTTTATTTTTGCTATGCTTTGTCTTAGGTATATTTGATCACCTACCTCTCGATTGAAGAGTGCAGAGGACTGTGAATTGACGCGAACTTGACTTCGAGTTTCCTGTGAACCTGGAGTTGATTTTTCATTAGACGAAAAGAATGTCATCGTTTGTATTGCAACAATGAATATATCTACAAAAAAATCTTCAATGATGAAAAGAATAAATCGATCTTACACTTACTGTTAGAGAAGCACGTTAAACTTTCCAAATGTTCCAAGGATAATTTGGTTAACATCAGGAATGCCAGAGTTTCTGATGTTTCCATTCCCAACCCTTCTTCCTCCATAATGATTGCCTTCATTTTCTCGCAATGTCGTATGCTTAGATTCCTCAGTTGTGCAAGAGACTTAACCATGGATGGGAAAAATATAAACCCGAGGTTATCCAAGCCTTTGATATCTAATAATTCCAATCTCGGAAAGGCAACCTGCGGTATTCACTCATGGAATAAGTGATTCGATTTAATTATGAATTTAGGGACTTCCAAGATGCAAATTTAGATGAGTGTGAAGGGAAGAGGGGGATTATTGAGTACTACAAAAGAAAAATAAAATAAAATAAAATAAAGAAACGGAGTAAGAAAATCACCATGCTAATGTCGTTTTTAATATACAGTCTTTTTCTTTGGTAAAGAACTTGCAATGCAGAGCTTAATTTGATTAATAAGCCATTTTTATTCCATCTGAAGAACTTCTTCTTCGTAAATGATTTTACCAGTCGAGCATAACTTATCTCCCCCTATATGAAAAAGCATGCCCCAACTAGGAGGAAGACGCTACCTTGTGGGACCCACAACTTTTGCGCCTGGGGCCCCACCTCAATTTCATTGACTATCACGCCATATAAAATCCACGCGCTTTCCCTGACTGACTGGCCAATTTTTGTTCAATAACAATGGACAAAATAGTAATTTGAATATGCTCATATAGCAATCATATAATCACATTAGTCTCCCACGGATTTCCAAATTTAGATAAAATCTCTCCCTCTCTTCAATTTGGTTACTTCCCTAACATACTGAATCGTTAGCTAATGTGCGTAGCAATAGTTGATTCACTCACAGACGAGGAAGAATTTATTTAGAGAAACAAGAACTGCCTCAAAAGGGTAATTAACGTTAGAACTTAGAAGTCACTGAATTGACGTGGCGAAAGAAAAATGCAGCTGACGAGTGCTTGAGGAAGAATATTAGCAATTAGAAAGAAAAGGTACAATACAGTAAAAGGTGTGATTTTATCTACTACCGAATGCCTAAAATCAATAATATATCACTCTAAAGCAATTTAAAAAGGAATTGCAAGGGTCAAACGCGTTGCGTCATTCCACACTTGAAACAACTAACTACACTTAATTCGACTTACAGCATAACATCATTTTCATCGATATAAGCAAATAATAAAGTATTTCTTTCACTTGTAATTGCTCCCCTTCTTGAACTTGAATGACTCGTCATCTTCTTTAAACTTGGTGTTGAGATTATACCAAAAGGATCTCCTATTAAATTCTATAAACAGTTAACTACGTTTCCACCTAAATGATTGCCCTCAATTTATCAATTATGTATTCAAAAGTTTTTCAATTACAAAGTGATTGAGACTTTTCTCTAAGTCGGATTTTGACATGACAAGGGTTTATTATACAAACTGATTGGATACTCATATTGTGAATGTTAAGATATGTTGTATCTCAATTGCCTTTTTATACGCGCAGACAGCATCTTGGCACGACGCTTCTAACTATGGGTTGAGATTTTGCTATGTTTTGTCTCCTGCATCATTATATCTAATATTTTGACATAAAGCTAATCATTTACCTCTCGACTGAAGAGTGCAGTGGAGTGTGAATTGACACGGTCCTCACTTTGAGCTTCTCGTGAACCTGTCATTGGTTTGTCATTGGATAAAAAAAGATGTCACCATTCGTATCGAGGGGATAAATCTATCTACAAGATCTTTAGTGATAAAAAGATAAAATCAATCTTACACTTTCCGCGAGAGAAGCTTGTCAAACTTTCCAAATAACTTAAGCGTACATTGGTTAACATTGCGAATGCCAAAGTTTCTGATATTTCCATTCCCAACCCTTCTTCCTCCGTGATAATCGTCTCTATCTTATCACATTCTTCTACAGTTAGATCTCTCAGTTGTGCCAGAGATTTAACCATTGGTGGAAAAAATAGGAACCCCAGGTTGTCACAACGAAACACATTCAACTCCTTTAATTTATGAAAACTCACTATTCCACAAGGATTCTTGTTCCATATGCACCTCAAGCTCCTCAATCTCCTTAATTCCAAGTTGGTCAAACTAGATCGGGTCTCAACATATCCATTAGCACTTGGTCCTTCAAGGTCAAAAATTTCTTGCACCGAATCGCAATCATCGATACATAAAGTTTGCAACTTGTGTAGTATTACCAACAATCTGGAGCTGATAACCTTCGAGAAAGAATCACAGTGCACCACTTTGATAGATCGGAGATTCCTCAGCTCCAATGGAGATTCATTGCTCCATATCTCTTTCAAATTGGGAAGTCCTTCTATTGTCAAGGATTCCAAAAATGGAAATGAAACCTGATGAACACACCCATCAACAGTAAAATTTACAGTTACAAAGGACAGGCAGGGAATTTTATATGCTATAGTAGGATCTTTATTATAAATGGTTACCCAAGAAAATTTACAAGGAAGATACTTTACAACTTTTAGGATAATTTCTGCATTCACAAAAATTTATGATAAACAAAAGCTAATTTACAATACAAAATGCAATTATATGACCCCAAAAGCAACTAATAAACTTGACCACCAGTTTTTTGACCCCAAAAAAGAAAAAAAAAACTTGACCATCAGTTTTCCAGCAACAACGAAAATTAGTCACCCTTAAAGCAAAAAGAAAACAAAGCTTTCAAGGTAAATTATTTCCTATAAGGTCAGCTCATATAACCCATCTGAATTAATCTCCTCGTTGTCGTAATTTCTTTAAGGGTGAGTAAATTCACAGCCTAAGACCATAACATTTTAGGCGAAAAGACCCAATTGTCCCTGCTATCCAATGGAGAGCTTTATTTTCTGTTTTTCCAAAGGTTCACTGCTATAACTCTAGAAAATCCTTCACCGCCATCGCTCCCATCCATACAACAAGTTTTGTTCATTGGACTATTGTCCTCCCCAACGAGATTACGCCGCAAAGAAGACAAGTACTCCGGCACACTAGCATGTGGGACTAAAATTTCCACCACTCTTTACTGACGTGGAGCGGGCTCAGATTCCTTCTGCTGATGCACCTAGGGGATAGTAAAGCTTCCTTCGACTAGGAAATTAGCGGTAAGAAGTTGCAATTCGTATATGTCAGCAAATCTGAATGCTTATGCTTGTGTGCTACTCATTTTCTTGTGAGATATTTCAACCAAAGCAAAGATTGGAAGTAAATTTAGTTAGTTTTAATTGTGGCTATGCTTTAGCTTTGGTATATTTAATAAACATGATGTTAATCATGTACCTCTCGATTGAAGAGCGCACTGGAGTGTAATTGGATGCAGCCCTGACTCCGACCTTCTCGTGACCCTGTCATCAGTTTTTCATTGGATGAAAAGCATGTCAACTTTTGCATTCCAAGGATGAATCCATCCACGCAAAGATCTTCAATGATGAAAACAAAGGATAAATCTTACATTTTTTGCAAGAGAAGCACATCAGACTTTTTAGACCTTCTAATTGTAAATCAGTTAACATCGCAAATGACAGAGTTTCCGAAATTTCCACTCCCAATCCTTCTTCCTCCATAATGATCACCTCCATCTTCTTGCAATCGCTTACCCTTAGTTTTCTCAATTGTGCAAGAGATCTAACCATGGATGGGGAAAACATAAACCCAAGGTTATCCAAGCCACTGACATCTAATTTCTCCAAACTTGGAAAGGCAACCTGCGAAATTCGTTCATGAAATTGGTGATTAAGTTAAATCTCGAATTCATGAATTTTCAAGATGTAAATATAGATGAGTACCAAGGGGTGACGGGAATTATTGAGTTGCACAAAAAGAAAGAAAAAAAGAACAAAGTGAACAAACAGACTAAGAAAATCACCATGCTAATGTTGTTTCTAGTTTCCAATCTTTCCTTTGGGTAAAGAACTTGCAATGCAGTGAGCTTAATTTGATTAGTGAGCCAGTTGTATTTCATCCGTAGAATAAAGGAAACCCAACGAAATATGCAATGCTTGGCCAGTGTGTCTAATGAGAAGTACTAGTTAGTAGTTCCATTATCACTGAAAAGAAGATTAAGTAGTACTTAGACATAATAGCATGTGGGGCCCTCAATTTATATTTCCCTGAGTCTTTATGGATGAGGAAACTATCATGATGCGGAAGTATTGGGGCCCACCAAATAGGATATCAAATGCAAAAGTGCGTACAAATATATCCATCCATGCTGTATGCGTGGACGAACATGCACAAAATTCTGTGCTCTTACAATTATGGGGCTATGCGATGACTAAGTGCTTATTTAAGCACAATAAACATAAAATAAAAAACGTCCATCAACTAGGTTAGCATATTATACATTTTGGGGATAACAATAAAGTTTGGTAACTAAATCTAATGGAATCCATTTTGAAATAATATAAATAACTTTACTTATGAAATTAATTTAATGCCAAGAGTATTCCCTTCAATTTTGCTTTATGAAACCCTATTAATATCAATATGCTTGCAGAATGTAAATTTAAAATAGCTCGCAACCTCTCACAAACTAAATTTACATGGATTTCATTCAATTAGTTGGATTTCCACTCAATTGGGAGAAATGGAAGCTTTTGCTTTATCTAATTACAGGGAAGGCATGAACGGACAAGGTAATTATGAAGAAAATAAAGTGCAAATAACAAAATGAATAGGCATCATAATATGTGTTACATCTAATTAGCAAAGGGAGGAAAAAATAATTAATAATTAATCTTCTTTTAATAGAAAGTTACCTGTTGTTCGTTGAAAAATGCCATTTGAGTGCCAACATGGTCGTATGATGTACTACTCGAAGGAGACAACTCAGTGGTGATAAAATTCTGGATATTTGGCGAGTCACGCAATTTCAATACACGCAACTTAGACAACTCAAGTTTACCACGATCATCATCAGCTTCTACAATCCCCTGCATTAATTTGCAACTGACAACTTTGATCTTCTCTAGATGTGGAAGTTGTCTCACTACTAAACAAGGAAATAGAACTTTCATCGTGTCGCAACTTTCAACTTTTACTACTTTTAATGTACTGAAGGACTCAGTGGAGATATGATTGTGGCATATCTTCTCCAAGTTGGCAAGACACTTGAGAAGTAACGACTCCAACACCTTAAAAGTAGGGAGGGAAGAGCATTTGAGGATGTAACAGACGGAGGGACTATTCTTGACCTGTAGATGCTTTAATTCTGGAAAACCATTTTGGGATAACGCGCAAATACTTTGCTCGCTTCCATCCAACTTGTTCAAAAGCAGATTGTTAGTTTTGTCTAAGATACTTTGTATGCATCCTTTTCGAAGAACATCGCTCAGTGTATCCAAATTGAGCTCCAATGTCCTTGACCCATTGTACTCCTTCCACCAGCGCCACGCTTTACCTATTCGGATTTCATACCTTGTTAATTTCTCGATGTTTAGATTGTCTGGGAGCACCCTTGGATCAGGAATGGACACATGTAGAGCACATAGTTTCTTCATGTGATTCAACTCAATCAGACTTGCATGAGTTGGTTGAGTTTGCTCCCCTGCACTCCACTGATGAAAGCTTTGCTTCAAGTACAACTCCTCCAAGTTGGTCAAGCTTTGAAGTATACCCGGCTCAATTATATTAAGTTTTGAACAACGACTCAAGTCTAAGGACCTGAGCTCTATCAGTTGCCCAATTTCTTTTGGCAATTGCTGAATTTCGGAGCCCACAATGCTGAGAATATGTAACCCTTTTAGATTGCCAAGAATGGTCACATCCTCAAATGAACAATTCTGAAAACACAAGGTGTGTAAGTTCGCCAAGAATTGAAACGGTGAAGGAGAGCAAGTGAGACGTATTCCTGTAAGATTTAAGACCATGAGATTCCTCGTAGAGTTGAAATATGAATCTGGGATATGAGGAGAACCCTCCTTTGCGGACAGCAGAAGGATGCGCAATTCGGGGCAATTTAATTCTCGCGGAAGCTCCTTCATGTTGGGAAAGCACATCGCCTCACAACTTTTAAGCTTGTCCTCTGCCAACTCCGTTACCGACTTATCTTCCAACACAAGAATAGGGTGGCAATCTCTCGAAGAGATCGAGGCAACAAACTCGCAAACCAAGTCATGTATCTTGAAACCACCCACGTCTTCGCTGTCTAACAAAAGGGCAGAGGCTTGAAGAGCACGGATCAGTGTGTGCAACCTATCTCTAGCATCTTCCATGCTTCTAACTTCTTGAAATAGCCCCAAACCAAAGACGTACCTCACCAAGTTTTCAAGAGAAGGCTTGGAGACACTGGAAACAACGCAGAGCCGTAGTAATGACTCTGCCTCCTCTTCTAATCTAACATAACTCCATTGCAGCATCTGATCTATCAAACCATTGATTTCTCTATGGTTAAACTTCTCGATTTTTTTCAAAGTGTCCTTCCATTCATATAAAGCAGCGTATTTAAGAAGTTTCCCCATTGCAACAATGAGGAAAGGCACACCTGCACATCTGCGGAGTGCTACTTCCACCCAAGGCTTGAACTCATCATCGTGAACTTTGTTTCCCACCGTCCTCTCAAACAAAGCTCTTGCCTCTTCCTCCTGCAGCCCACCAAGGAGGAACTCCTTGTCGCAGCCCATTTCCCTTTGCAAAACATTAAGATCTCTCGAAGTCAACAACAACTTGCATCCTATGGCTTTGTTGTCATGTCCGCATGGAATGCCGACTGATTTCAAGTCCAGCCTCTCCCATAGGTTGTCCAGTATTATGAGCACCTTCTTCTTCTCCCTCCCCTCCTTTTCCAACCTGTTGCGCAGAAGCTCCGCTCGCACGCTGATAATCTTTTTGCTCTCTATGTCAGTAAATTTCAAGACTTCCGCAATCTCTCCTTGAATCGTCTCGATGCTTGGGTTTTTCGAGACGTCGGCCTTAGCGACCCAATCAAACGACCCCTCTTCGATTAGTATCCTTTTGACATCCTCCAAAAGGGTGGACTTGCCGACCCCACCCATCCCGTAAACCCCGACCACACTCTTGCTGTTATCGGCAAGAGCGTCCATAATGTTCTGTATCATCGAAGCTCTGGATTCGAAGATGCCGTGGTCCCTAAACTTAACCGACATCGAGGCAGACAAAACGGAGGCCGGTTCAGTGGCCGGCTGGACGACATCTTCGCCTTTTCTCCTAGCCTGAGTCGGAGCAGGAGCAGGACCGACGAAGCAGATGTCATCCACTCCCCTGAATCTGATGCTATCTTGAACGAGATCCCGAATGATCTTGATCTCGGCCTCGGCCTCCATGCTGAACTTATAGTGACAATTGGGGTTGGGAAGTCTTCCGTAGCAGCAAGTCTTGATATCCTTTTCGAAGGCCTCCAACCGGTTCCGCGCTTCCTCCAAGGCCTTGTCGGCACTTTCCTTCCACTTCGTAAAGCAGTCATTGAGATTCCGAAGATTGTTTGTGGCCGCTTGTGCCAAAGCATCGACCCTTCGAGCCTCGCTCTCCAGTTTCTCGGCTTCATCCTTAAGACTGTTGGCGAAACTCTTGGAGGACATAGCGTATACCACTGGATCCTTGAGCAAATTAAATGCCCCCTTCAAGAGATCCCATACAGTAGGAAGTCCACACTCGATCGACATTTCTCTCTGATTTATTTTACTTTCGGAGAAACAAAGAGCCAGAAAACAGAGAGAGATAAAGAGAGCAGCAGATAGTGACGAGGAGGAGAACGAATGGCTGAGCCGAGGAGAAGAAATAGCGAGACAGAGCGAGAAACGAACAAGGCGAACCGATCGAGCGCCAAAAAGAGGACGAAGGGAAAGGGAGGGTCGCAGAGCTATCAAATGGAGAATGGACGGTTCTCAGTTCTCTACTTTAACACTGTCTGCCATCAAGTATCAACTCAACTTTTAATATGGACCACGCACCAAGGCAGAAAGCATAGTACTTGGGAGAATACCCGACAAAAATGCATCTTTTATTGTTTCTCATGATATTAAACATTTTCATCGACATTTGCATGTGCCCACTTGCATAGGATACATAATATAGCTCACGTCTTAGCCACATGTATAAGGGATAAAGCAAACAAAAAAAAATTAAAACACTCGAGCTAAAAAACAAACTAAAATACGATTCAAGCTTTCAAATTAGAAGACATGCCGCTAATGAATTAAGCCTTGTTGATTCGTGTCATAAACGATGTGCAAAGTTTGCAATCTACTTCTGCTTTGGGTCAATGCCAACACGTATAGGGGTGTGTAAATTGGACCGGACCGGCTCGGGACCGGCCCGACCCGGGCGGGTTGATCCAGTCCTTGAGGTTGGCGATCCGGTCCCTGGTCCTAATAAACGGGGCCGATGACAGGGCGGTCCGGTCCTCGGGTTCCATGGTTTGGGACCAGACCGACAATATTTTTTTGAAAAAAAAAAAAAAACTAATCTAGTTAACCTAATGATTTTTGTTTTTTAAAAAAAAAAGTAATGAAACAGCAATTGGACATACTTCTTGAGAATGGAACAAAAAGAAAGCTAACAAATATATGAGACATAAAAGGAGACGCAGTGGGAAACAAATGATATATGACATACTAAAATTTGGTCAATATGGCTTTTAGAATGAAAAAACTCTCAACCGTCTAGTACAAGCACATTTACTAGTGACATTCCTATAGCTTCTATTAAAGTATAGAAAATCATCATGGAGAAAATTAAACCGATTTTGGAGCTCAAATAAAAAGTTTATATCAGTTCTATCATTTTGAAATATTTCCCATGAGTTAACAGGGATAGCAAAAATTCTAGCATTCCTGCTGTTGTATAAAAACTCCACCGAAGAAACATGTAATTTTCATAAACAGTTAGAATTAGCGGTCCTACTGGGCCGAGACCGGGATCGGAACCGGCACCGGCCCGGACCAGGATCAGCCCGGACCGCCGGTCCTGGTCCGGTCCGTGGTCCCGAAAATATGGGGACCGGACTATTGGTCCTGTCCCCGATTCCATACCGGGACCGAATCGACCCGGACCATGCACACCCCTAAACACGTCCCATCGATCTCGCCTAAGAAGATCCGTCTGCCCGAGAATCCTCAAGAGCCGGGCCCATCAGAATTTGAATGATTGAGTCCACTATGCATTCTCGACGCGAGACTCCCTCTTCCTTTCGCAGAAGAAAAATCAAAAGTAATTATCAATCAATGTTGCCTTTTGAGGATAATGAGAAAATTTTACATTAATCTCATATCAATAAGTAATTTTAAAAGTGCAAGAACAGAGAGACATTAACAAAATTCAAACCATATCATTTTATGATAATTATTTCACATTCTAGACAAATAATTGGCCAAATTTATTTTTATTTGGTGAACTGAGGTTTTTTTTTTTCACTAAAAGGGACGCCTAGAAGGCTAGAAGGGCTTTCTATCAACAAATTTGCGAAAGACAATACATGAAAAGTAAATTATTTTCAAAAGACAACATTGATTGATAATTTCCTTTGATTTTTCTTCTGAGAAAGGAAGAGGGAGTCTCGCGCCAAGAATGCATAGTGGACTCAATCATTCAGACTCTGATGGGCCCGGCTCTTGAGGATTCTCGAGCAGACGCATCTTCTTCGGCGAGACTGATGGGACGTGTTGGCATTGACCCAAAGCAGAAGTAGTTTGCAAACTTTGCACATCGTTTATGACACGAGTCAATAAGGCAACATGATTGATGTAAAAAAAAAAAAAGGCAACATGAGAAACAAAACTGTTCTAGCAAAGACTGAAAAAAAAAAAAACAAAAGAACAACGTTTTCATTCATTGCATTTTCCAAGAAATAGATGATGGCTCTAATTGGCTCTAGAGGGGGATTTGAAAGTTAAACTCTCATAAATCCTTGCATATTTTGCAATTAAAGATCTCGACAAACGAAATCACAAGTAAAGATAATTTTTGTATGGCACTCGCGTAAGTGACATAATTTTTTTTCGATCACTATATTGCAATAACTTTTTAAAAGTGTTTTATCTCAAATGTCAAGTTACATCGGATTTTTTGCACTCGGGATAACAATTTAAAAGAAAAGTATGATACTTAAGTGATCAATTACAAGATATGATAATTAAGTAAACATTTTAAGACATAAACACCCATCAATGGACATATAAATGGATGCTTTTCCAGGAAAGGACTCAAACCACGAGGACATAAGAGGAGATGGGCGTAGACTAGCGAGCTCGTTAACCTAACCTTAGTTTAGCCTGAATGAAACACCAATCAATTCCTTGGGCATAGAAATTGATGATTTTTTGCATTATTATTCCTTTACTGGACCAGTTACCATCATCAATGTCCATGGCTCCATCCTTTTCTCCATTGCTAATGGACAGATATTGATGAGTTATCCATCCTTTCATTCTTGCTACTCCAAATGGTCCTTTCGTCCTTTTTCCACCTCTAATGTACTAGTCCTAATCCATCAACTCAGCTTGTTGTCCATCGTTAATGGATAAACACTAATTAGGTACTAGTCCTATGCCCACTCTTTGCGCGGGTTAATGAGATCATATTTAAAATATAGAAATAGCGTTATAATTAAGCAAATTGTTAGGTTCAAATACCAATTGTAATTGTTGCATTAGACATAATTTCATTAAAATTGTTAGAACAAAACTTCCAAGTAAATTAAACTTTTTCATTTATTAACATTTTAAACCGGTTTACTTTCTTGAATACTACCACACTTTATAGTACAAAATTAATTTGAGAAACGATTCCAAGTCGCTACTAACATTATTTCGTGATCTCTTAGTTCGATCAGAGTTTCCCATTTTTCCTTCAATTGCTTGGTTCTATTTGGAGTCATTTACTTGTAACATTTACTTTTCACAGATTGGTTTTAAAATTTTTTAAAAACATACAAATTACTGACAAGTAAAGATCTGTGGGTTTTCGTCATTTAAGAGCGCCCCGCTCCCAACCCCCCCCCCCCCCCCCCAAAAAAAAAAAACCCAACCCAACCCCCAGCCTTTTTTTTTTTTTTTTGTGCATTTTACTGCTCCTTGATCGGTCACCAGATGTCCAAATCTCCACGTCCTTTCCTCCACTGCTCATGGGCAACCATCTAAATAGTAAATATACGAAAGATTGCTTTGATTAGGGTATTGAATAGCTATTTTTGCTAGCGTTCTCCTTATTGACACATTAGATTTGGGCCAAGTTAGATCCTTATATCTAATTCATATTAACCATTAGCTGAAAATTAGTCCTGACTCCTCATGAATCATCTTTCCTAGATTTGTTGATAGAAAGACCCTCAAGGCGTCCCTTGAGGTGAAATAATTGATATGGTTGTAGTTTTCGTTGATGTCCCCGTATTCTTGCTCTATTAAAAATTACTTATGGTTATGAGTTTAATGTAGATTTTTTCTATTATTCTCAAATGGCAACACTAATCGACAATTTTCTTGTGGATTCTCACACCAATAATGCAAGATTGGACGCGATGATTCAGACTCAGATGGGCGTAACTTTTCAGGATTGACGGGAACTTGATGGTACATCAAGATCAATGGAGCTCACAGCGAACATGTGGCGCACATCAAGCACAAATCAAGAAGGCTACAGAAAGAATAGAGAGAGAGAGAGAGAGAGAGAGAGAGAGAGAGAGAATGAATAAAAAGAAGGGAGGAGTAGGAAGAATGGTTCTTTTGAGGAGAAGAAAGAGGGAAATAATAGAGCGAGAATGAAGAGGAGCGAAGAAAGCGAAAAGTTTGAGTGCCATAAAAAATTTGTGAGAAGAGAACGATAAAAGCTTTCATGATTCCACCTTACCCAAAAAAAGAAAAAGCTTTCAGGATTCCTCTGCATATTTTGCTGCCAAAAGATCTCGGATAACCATCTTGGCTTACCATTAATCTATTGATTTATTTCCACATTTTTAGCCAAGATCTCTTGTGTTTGATGTTTCACTTTCTTCTATTCAGCTTTTTCAAAAAGCATCTTTGTTAAATGCGGGACTCGAAAGCATAGACTCAGGCCAGCATAATAACATTTCTATTTCTCTATTTTTTTTTATTTTTTTCCAAGAAATAAATTTCAAACAGAAATGACATTTGACAATGCAATTTAATTTTTCTATTCTTGAGCTAAAATTTTGGCTCAGAAATAATTTTAGATGAGAAATGAGAAGTAAAAAAAAGTTATTTTTTAATTTCTGAAATAAAAACTAGAAACAAGTTCCTCCTTCCTCCACCCTCCTCACTGCCAGTCGCACTCGCAACCTCACCACCGGTAGCTGCCAGCGACCTCCGCGGCCACCGGCCTCCACCACCGGAGGGCCGCAGCCGATCTTCGCTGACTGCCTTCGCCCATCACCGGCCACTGGCCGCCACCACCCAGGGGTCGCCGCCGCCAGCGACCTCTACCGACCATCGACCGCCACCACCCAGAGGCTGCCACCGCCGCCGCCGACCGCTGCCACACATTGCCCACCGTCGGTCGCCACTCGCCTCACCGCCAGTCGCCACCCGCCGTCACCCCCCACCTCACCGTTCGCTGCCGCTGCATAGTGTTGGCGACCTCCGCCGGCCACCACGGCCATTGCTCACTGGTTGCCACCAGTTCACCACCGGCCGCCATCCGTCGATGACCTCCGCCAACCGCCGCTCATAGTCGCGCCCCGCCTCACCGCCGGCCGTCACTGCCGTGACCTCCACCCTCCACTATCGCTAGGGGTGAGCATGGTTCCCGGTAGAACCGGGAACCGGAGAACCGAACTGCCGGTTCTGATCTGGTTCTCGGTTCTGATGTGCCCGGTTCCGGTTCTCGGTTCCTTATTTTGAGGAACCGGCGATTCCGGTCTCGGTTCCCGGTTCTACCATGGAACCTACTCGAAACCGAAACCGAAATCGGAACCGTATGTTATTAAACAAAAACCCTAATTTCCTATCAGTATCAATGTTTGCCCTTTCAGTTTTCTTTCCTCACCTCGACGCCGCAACACTCCCAATCCCCCCCATGGTTTCGGTTCTGGATTTTTTATTTGCTGGGTGATGTGAATTACACAGCAGTTTTCGCAAGTTTCTTTTTTTTTTTTGTACTTTGGAGTTTGGATGATTAAGTGCAGGTTCTCGGGTACCTTGTGTTGACACCTGATTTTTGACTATCTATTATTGTGATTTTTATTCTTAAAAATTAATTAAAAATAGCAAAAACAAATCATAAAATTACAAAATCAACTTTGGAAGCCTTGGCCTAGCCTCGGGGACCAATTTTGAACAAAAAATATTTTTTTGTATTTTATAATATTTTTCGAATTTATTTAATTATAAAAATACCCAAAAAATCAGAAAAATACCATTCGTGGTCAGAAAAATACACAAAAATATTCAATAATTTTGTTTTAATTTCCTCTTCGAGTGTGTCACCTTAAATCTTGAAAATTCAGCTCAGGTCACTATGTTTCTTCACAAACATAAACCCGAATCGGGCAAAAAAAAAATCCTTTTTGAGTCTTTTAATTTACAATTCTTGGTTTTTATAAGCTATGACATTGGATTCTAAAGTCTGGAAGTACAATTAGGTCAATTTGCCCTCCAATTTGATCAATTTTAGCCAAAAGGGCTTAATTGCACAATTTTCTTTCAATTTAGTCCCCGGTTTCACAATTTTTGAAATTAAATTTCATATGGGCATACCCATTGCAATTAAACACCTCTACCCTATAGTTTTCATCATGTTGAATCCATTGATGGCCTTAATTTTGGCTAATTCGGTCGTTTAGACCCTCGATTAAGCGAAAATCATTTTCGGATCCTAGGGACAATTTGGGGTTTTCACTAAATTTCAATCAATTGATTCATGAAAATACCCATATTTGATAAAAAAAAACCTGTCAAGGAGTCTGATTTTGCCATCAATTTCATGAAAATAGGACGATTTGGGGCCCAATTAGGCGAGGAGAATCGAACCGGGCCGGTCGGGTCAGACCCGCCCGACCCGGTCCGAACCGGGTCTGCAACTCAGTTGCAGACCCACGCACGCTCACACCAAGAACAAAAAAAAAGGGGGGGGAAATGGTACCGAAGGTGGGGGCATAATTTGGTTAAAAAAATCGCCAACATGGGGAACAAAGGCTGGTGGTCGTGGAAGGGCAAAAAGGCCGATCGGCCACGGTGAAAAAAGGGCCGGTCGGCCATCGACAAAAGGAAGCCGAGAGAGAGAGTTCGGGGAGGAGCGAGTTTGGTGAGTTTTGGGCGAAACCGAGGGAGAACGAACGGCAACATGATGCAACCAGCACCCTGGAGCTACGGTGGTCATCACAAAAGCTTCAGTCGCCGTCGGTAAGCCACGAAAAGGTCGGTTTTCCCTCTCCGATCATCGCTTCACACATGCACACCATATGATCGACGAAATGCCCGAATGAAGTTTTCATTTTGACCTCTCGGCCGCGTCTTCTCGGGCTTTATTTTGTGCAAATATAGCCTCTAATCTAATCCAGAATCGGCTCTAAGCTCGTTGAGGTCTTTGTTTTGCATTGTAATGCCATGAAAATGGAGCTCGGAGCTTCGGCGGCCGTAGCTCGGGTAGGGACTTCAACGGGGGTTTCGCGCGGTCGTCGACCCCAACGAGGGCTCAGGTAAGCTTCTCAATCCCATTTGCATGCTCTGTAATCTAGTCGAATCGAGTTTTGAACTAAAAAAAAAAAAAAATTCTGCAAAGAGCTCGCCTGCGCCGGTTCAGGGAGGGTCCGTTTGAGCCTTTTTCCGGCGTTGTGTTTGCCGTAAAATGGTTGGATGTTGGTCTTGGTCTGTTGAGGTTCGACTCGGAGTCAAAATATGGGGGATTCGGCGACGTTTTTACGTCGGTATGGGCTCTCCGGCGAGGTTCCGGCGAGGGTCGCCGGAGTTGGACACTATTCATCGTCTTCTCCGGCGACCCTCCGGCCGGTCAAAGGTCAAAAGGGTTGACGTGGCATGCCACGTGGGCAGCCACGTCAGCGGGGTGGGGCCGGGCCGTGCAAAAATAAGACCCAGATCCGACGGTGGACGATGTGCCACGTGTCGCGATCTGGGATTTTTGAAAAATTAAAAAAATATTTTCAGAAATTAATAAATGATTTTCGAAAATAATAAAAAAGTTTTGATCCGATGGTTAATGTCGCGCCAAGTGGCACTCTGAGGAGCGTCCGATCTGACCGAAGATCGGACGCGCCAGAGGAGGCCACGTGGCGCGTCCTGGACCATCCGATGGTGGTTTTTTCAGAAAATCAATACAAATGATAAAAAAATAAGAAAAACAGAAACGGCGTCGTTTTTGCTAGGGCCGGTTTCGGCCGTGGGTTCGGGCCGGGCGCCCGAGGGGCTTGGGCCGGGTCTGACCCGGTCCGGAAAATAAAAAAATTAATTAATTAGAATAATAATAATAATAATAATAATAAATTCAAAAATTCAATAAAAAATAAAAAATCATAAAAAAACTCAAAAAAAATTCAGAAAATTCTAAAAATTCTAAAAAATTCCAGAAAATAGGAAATGGCCACGTTCAACTGGCCATGACCTGTTATGGGTCTTTCGACCCCCGATCTTTCCAAAAATGACGGTTTTGCCCTTCCGGCAAACCGTCTTCCAAAAAAATTCTAAAAATTCTAGAAAAATCCCAAAAAATAGGAAATGGCCACAATCAATTGACCAAGGCTCATCCCAGGTGTTTTGAACCCGATCATTCTTAAAAATGACGATTTCTCCCTTTGGGCGAATCGTCTTCCAAAAATGGACGATTTTGCCCTCCGGGCTAAATCGCCTCCAAATCTTCCCGTTTTACCTCGGTCCTAAATCACGCCTTCCCTAAGCCCTTATGGCTATACTAGGAGGCCATGTGATGTGAATTGACGTGCATTGATGTGATTTATTTATGCACTTGATTGCGCTTTCATTTAAATTGATTGTGATTGATAGGAATAGTCTTCCAATCTGCATGAAACCCTGAATCAAACCTACCCCTCCTAAAATTGTGCCTGCATGAACTCTTAGCTAGGAAAATCACTCGCGTTAGGTACCAAGAGGGCGTTGGTAATGACACCAGCGTAACCAAGTCCCCGAACCCAAAATCTCTGGTTCCGCAGAATTGATCGATCTCTCTCAATCGGTCAATAAGGTTTCCGGTCTACCCTCCCAAAAAGACCGGTGGCGACTCCAAATGCATGCACAAGTTGCACATGCCACCACGACCATACTGAAGGTCGAAAGCGATCGACTCTTAACGTCGAATCCTAAAAAAAAAATACTCCCGCCGCGATTTGGTATGGGCCTGGGAGGGCTCGCGCCGATCCAAGACCCGCGATCGGTAATCCATTAGCCGCGTCCGCCTTCGAACTGGTCGCGACACCTTGAAACCGGAACCGATGACAGGGTAGGCTCCAGGTTCCACAGTGTGGTGAGTAGGTTCCAGGTTCCAAAAAATGAGGAATCTGTACCAGCGGGTAGGTTCCAGGTGGAACCTACCCAGAACCTGGAATCGCTCACCCCTAACTATCGCCGTCGGAGTAAAATATAAATAATTTTTTATTTTGAAATAGTAAATTTAAAATAGTAAAATAATATAAATTTTATGATGTTACCAAACGAATTTCTATTCCGAAAATAGAAATTTTGTATCGTTATCAAACGCGTTTCTTGGCTATCATAGTGTAATGCTTAATGTCAATAGGAACTCATACTTTCTAGTACCTGCCATTTGTTTAAAAAAACCGCGATTTAATTTAAACCCATGTGATTGCAGGTCGAACTTGATAGAGAATATGATAAATGTAATTTAGTTCTTGTCTTTTGGACAAGATATGGACAAGATATGATGGATCTTTCGTTTCATCATGCACGATCTATCTAAATGTCTAAGAGCTGTAATTCGATTGTGTCCCTTGATATATTCCTTGAACAAAGTAGTGGTAGATCCAGTTACACCCCATTTATCTAGCGTCTTAGTCAAATTGTTGCATCTCGTGGACCTGAGCTGCTGTTGCTTCTTTTTCTTCCATTTTTTTTTTTTTGTAATGGGAAAGCTCTATAGATTGGGAATCCTATGCAAATATTTGTAAGTTCATATCATTACAGTCTAAAAAAGGACAAATAGATTGCTTGGTGACTGAGGGGAAGATGCTTGACAGTAAGGGTGTGCATGGCAATACTTTTGCTTCAGAAATACCACCAGAAGCAGAAGTTGATTTTTCAACTTTTCCATCAAAAGAAGAAGTTGATTTTTCAACTTCTCCATAGAAAAGTTGATTTCTAATTAAAGAAAGGTGTTTGATAAAATTTCTACTTTTGAAACATTATTAACAAAATCTCCGGCAATGGTGATCGGTGGAGATCGGCGTCAACGGCATCGGTGACTAGCAACCGGAGGTCGGTGATCGGCGGAGGCGATGGCGGTGGCCGGCGACCTGCGGCGGTTGACGATTGGCAATCGGCAGCGGCGACAACTTGTGATTGGTGGCGGCGGTGCCCGACGGCGGCAAGTGGCCGGTGGCGGCGGCCGGCGATCGGAGGCAGCCGGCAGTCAGGGGGCGCAGGCAGGCGGGAGTTGGTCGGGGAAGACCGGTGTTGTTGAAGAAGTGATTTCTGAAGCTAATAAGCTATAATTTTAACTTCTCAAAGTTAGCTAAAAACCCAATCAGAAGTAGAAATCCAGAAGTATAAAATCTCAACATTTTTACCAAACGGATTTCAGCTTCAGAAGCACTTCTGAAGCAAAAATTCTGCTTCTGAAGTATTATAATGCGCGCCCTAAGACACTGATGGGAAGTGGAAAAAAAGAGCGACAATCATGAAGCGACGCGTGGTAGTTTCTTTGCCGACAACTTTAGGCTGGTTTTCATCCGGGAGATGTATATTCCAATTTTATTTATCGATTCTTCTCGGATGAGCTAAAGGCATAAGAAAAAGATATTACTATTAAATTATAAAATCATATGGATCTCATGAAAACATTTGGTATAATTGATATGGCTTACTACATGACAAATCTCATGTGCTCCCAAACGAAGTTAAGCAATCTAGTGCATTTGCGCTAACGGATTCTTTTTTAAGCATTGCATCAGTTATCTAGATTTGCAAGTGTAGTGTATCTAAATTTATGTTGAGTTAGCACACATTTTATATATGAGTTTTTGCTATTAAGTACAGCTCAATTATGTGTATGCATGACTATTATGATTTGTCTAATATAACATAATTTAATGTAAACTAAAAGGCTCTTTTCATGCCAACAAACTTTTCGTTAATTTCATCTTTGCCCCGAGAGCCTGGTCCTTCAGGCCAACCAATGGCTCCATTAGTTGTGTCGAGCCACTGTAGAACCTACCTTACTCGTGTCGCTAGGACTTGTTCAGCAGATCTGTCTCCATCAGGATTTTTGTCATTAACTCCGTAAGTTTCCTGCTCAGACACCAGGAATTAGGGGTGTCAAAACTGAACCAAAGAACAAAACTGAACTATGAACCGAACTGAATAGAAAAATTCATGTATTTTGGTTCAGTTCAGTTTTCAGTTCGGATAGAGAAAAAATAACCATTAATTTTTGCAGTTCGATTTTTTTTAGATCAATTCGGTTCGAACTAAAAAATAAACTTGTCGCGACCTAAAAAAATAATAATTCTAGACTAATGGATTATTAGGTTAATTTTGACGACTAACCTAATACGGACTCTCCCAAGCCCTACCAAATTGCAACTTAAATTACTTGAAAATGATTTAGATTTGGAGTCGCCACTAATCATTCTTTGGTAGGTTGATTAGAAACCTAAGTAAAGCAGCGGGAGAATCATTTTACTTCTACGAACCAAAGATTGTGGATTCGGGGATTTGATTACACTTGTTAATTAAAACTAATGCCCTTTTGGTACCTTACTTCCATGTGAGATGTCTGTTGACACCTGATTTTTTGACCATGTCTTTTTCAGTTTTATTTTTGAAAAATCACAAAACATTTATAAAAAGTCAAAAAATTACAAAATCAACTTTGGTGGCCTTGGCCAAGCCCAAGGGACCATTTTTGACCAAAAAATAATTTTTCACATTTTTCATATTTTTTAGTATTTTTGGAAAATAGAAAAATACTTAAAAAATCAAGAAAAATAGCATTTGAGGTCACAAAAATATGGAAAAATATCCAATATTTTTCCTTTTAATCCCTTTTATTTTTGACCTCTCAAAAAAATCAAAATCGGATTCAATTTTAGGTGTTCCTTTATAACCCGTACTATTGAATTTGAAGAAAAAATAACAATTGAGTCTTTTAATTTGCAATTTTGGCATTTTTTAAGATCTTGACATTCAATCTGACTATCCCCTATTTCAATTTAGCCCAATTGTTTGCACAATATGCTCAATTGCACGGATTTGACAAAATTACATACTAAAATTGCATTTTAGTCCTTGAAATTAAGCATAATTGAAATTACTTTCAATTCAAGGGCTATCATTGCAAATTAAACATGCTACCCAATGGATTTCACCATTTTAAATCGATTGGAACAGGTGGTTTGACTCAATTTGATCATTTGCACCCTCAATTACACGATCCCCAATTTCCAATTAAATGAAAATTTGGGGGTTTTGTAGAAATTGATGAAAACTTTTGGGCAAAACCACATTTCTAGATAGAATTCGTGCTCTAGATTCGATTTTGAGGTTTAATTGCAAAATTTTCCCATTAATTTGGGATTAATTTGAAAAATCCCGTTCGGAACCGGTTCAGACCGGTCAGACCGCCGGTCAGACCGGTCAAACCGGTCCGCTACAGTGTCGTCTTCCCCAAAGAGCTCGAGCAGATGAATGGTGAATCGACTGAGTTTTGAAGACAAAATTGAAGGTCAATTCGCGACCAATTGAAAGAAGAAGTGTGGGCATTTTGTTCCTCCCATCTTCCCCCGTCGATCGACACCAACAGCACCATCTAACGCCGCCGGAGCAGGGAGCAATCGGCCAGTCAAACCTTCGGACCTGCAAAAGTCAACAAAGGCAAAAACAGCTCAAATCTTTGCCAAATTCGTGCGAAATGGAGCTCACCGCGGAACCAAAAGGAACTGAGCGAAATGCCCATCTTCCCCGACTTCGTTTTGACCCAATTGCACGTGACTACACGTGCCAAACCGAGTCAGTTGGAGGTCCATCGTTCGGCGCCGAAAATCGAAGAGCTATAAAAGCCTGCGTTCGTTTTCTGTTTAAAGGAGGAAGAGATTCAGTTAGAGAAGAGGGAACAGAATCGCGCGAGAGAGAGAGAACACGAGAGAAAGCCCGTTCTCCGACCCCGGTCGTCGAGAATTTGAGCTCGACTGCAAGGCATCGGTTGGGCCGTTTCCGGCTGAACCAAAGCCAAAGAAGACCCTCTGAAGGTTGCCCAGAGTGCCAGGGAGCAATCGCCGTCGGCCGCGCACGAGGAATCCGCGAGAACAGGTGAGTTGCAGTCCCGAGTTTTTCTTCAAGCTTCCATGGCGATTCGCGCATTTCTTAATCATTCATACAATTAATGTGTGCGTTTCATTCCCTGAACATCACTGACCATCGTCGCGTATCTTGTTTGCATCGATTTTGTCTTAACACGCCCAATCGAGTCTTCCAATCCAACCTCCATTGCCGAGCCACTGTTCATCTTTCCCCAGCCCAATCTGGGCCGATCGAGCTCAATCGGAGCTCGAGGTGAGTCTTCTGAATCTCTACCGGTGTTGTTCTGTGATTGAATTGCTGTGATTTTAGATAGATTACGCGATCGAACTCCCATGGCCGTATTCGGCACTTTGCATGATTCTTGCGATTCTGTGAATAAAATGTTGCGATTCCTAGATATGTTAAAATAGAGATCATCGCGAGTCGATTGCCGCCGGTCTCGCTCCGATCCGTCAAGATTCCACCGTTAGATCACCACCGGAGAAGCACAGCCGTCCGTTCTGCCGGAGTCGCGAGGTTGAAGACTAAGTTGACGTGGCGCGGTCAGCGAGTCAGCGTCCTAGGTGGCATAGTGTCATTGGTCCACGATAGCGTCGAGTCAGCTCGACCGTTAGTCTGTTAGGGCAAGTCAGCATTAGATCGAACGGCCTAGGTTAATCGAGTTTATTAAATAAGGACCGTCCGATTAGAAATTAGGATAATTCAAAAATGGTTTTTAATCAGAAAAGCAAAACTGGTTGAGCCGACACCGTTTGGGTTAGTAGTGGAGCGGCGTCGTTTAGGATAAGTGGGTATGGACGGTTCAGATTAAGTCCTATGTTCTAATCGTGGCCATAGATTTAGTAAGTCAATCAAACGGTCCCGATCGAGTCATTGTTCAATCTAGACCGTAGGTTCCAGTAATCAGATCTAATGGGCGCAGACAAGCCACGCGGCGTGATGTAGGCCGTCAGATCATATTAGGATAATCCGAAAATAAAAAATGAAATGCGGTGTCGTTTTGGAGCCGGGGTTCGCGCGGTTCCGGTTCTGGGCCGGGTTCCGACCCGAGTGGGTCGGGTCGACCCGGTCCGAATCATATTTTTTTAATAAAAAATAAAAATAATGATTTTAAAAATAAAAAAATCGAAAAAATTTCAGAAAATCCAAAAAATGCTAGAAAATTCCAAAAAAATTCCAAAAAATGTGGAAAAATTGTAGGAAAATCCTAGACACTCCAGAAACCCCCCAAAAATCGAGGGTTGACCATAGACAACTGGTCAACCCTATTTTTGGGGTTTCTCATCCGTTCTTCCAAGACTTGACGACATTACCCTTTAGGGGTAAGTCGCCTCTGCTGTGTATACAAGATAAGGCCGATAACGCCAAGGTAAGAATTAGGATCGATTAGACGGCCAATTCTTAAGTTTGGGTTTCGAGTCCCACCCTTTTTCTCAAAATGACGATTTTGCCCTTCAATGGGAAAATTGTCTTTCTTGTCTCAATCGAGTGCTGAAAATTGCTTGAAGTTAGGGTTTGGGTCAGGTGGACGAACCAGCCCTAATATTTGAGATTTTCAGTTCTCATCTTTGTCTAAAATGACGATTTTACCCTTTTGAGGGTGAAGTCACTTTTAAATTCCAGAAAAATTCTGGAAAATCCTGAAAAATAGGAAATGGATTGGATTGATGGCTAATCCTATTTCCCCTGTCTTTTGACTTCCCAATTTCTCTAAAATGACAGATTTACCCTTTTAAAGGTAAATTTTCCCCGAACTATTCAAAATTACGATTCTACCCCTCATGGGCGAATCATGCCCAAATCATTACTAAGCCTTGATTGATATTTCTCTAGGCTAATAGGGCCTCATTAGGGATGCCATGCTGATTTCATGTGTTTTATCCGCATGTACTGGATCCTTGATTTGCGCACTTAATTCTATTGATTGTGAGTGATAGGGTAGTATTTCCCATCTGCATGAACTCCTAGTTTTAGGATCTATACCCCACTCGTCTGTATGAAATCCTAGGATCAGATAAACCATCCAGCTTAGGTACCGAAAGGGCGTCAACTCTGACAGTTGGCGTAACTAAGTCCCCGAACCCACTTCTCTGGTTTCTGCAGAATCGAATAGATCACTCCCAACTATTCGATAGGGTTTTCCGATCGTACCCTCCACGAAACGATTGGTGGCGACTCATTGACATGTACACTCATCACATGTCACTAGACCACACTGAAGGTCGACCACGTACATCCAGCAGTTGCGACTTGGGTAATGGGCCTTGGGAGAGGCCCGCGTCCGATCAAGCCAGCGATCGGACGGCCCATTAGCCCCGCTCCCGCCTCCGCGCTCGGGAGAGGGTCGCGACAGACTGGCGACTCCGCTGGGGATCGAACCCAGAATCTCTGGTTTCGCAGACCAGAGGACTTGAGCCGATTAAAAAGTTGTTTGGTTTATCTGACATTGTTTTCTGCAGATGCTCTCGAAGGTGAGGTACGTATGCTAACCATTGTGTTAGATGTTTTTGCAGATTGGAGAAATAAGGGGTGGCGTGATTGTTGACATCTTTCCTGCAGGTTGGAGTTGGGAATGTATGTTTACTTTATGCATTTACTGAAGCGGTGTTTGATACAAACTGCTGTGCATGACTTTGCATTGTGATGATCACGACACATCGCACACACTGGCGGTCAAACCCCGACTGCAACCACCCTTAGGTTACCTTAGATAGGGAAAGGATGCGAAAAGGATCTTGTGTTTGATGGCACTTGAGACTTTCGTATTCGTTCCCGCCTACCATCTGCATTGGCGATATCTAGCCCTCTTGGGTAGGTACCCTTGGGGAGGAATCTGCCTCGTGTGGATCGTGGGAGCCTGAGCCGTAGGTTCCTCACCTGACTTTCGGTTTTCTTTTTTTTAGAGTATACCCACTTGTCGCATGCGCATGTCCATGGATGGTTGGTATACCTAAAACCACCCATTGATACATGGGGCATTCCACGTCCCCCAAAGTGTGGTTGGTAAGACATTTATCTCTAAACGAACTTTATTTCCTGCTTCATGATATGACTCATACATTGCATACATCCATATGCATTCGCATCATGAAGATTACTCGGGTGACTAATGAGAACAACAATGATTATGGGGTAGGATGTCGCTGTTCCCTAAGAGCTCGACGGAGTTGGTGACCTTCGAGTACTTGAGAAAAGTTACTCGCCCCGGACCAAACACGAGGCTACACTTTACTAGATTCGTGTATGGTCGGGAACTGACTGGACGTAAGCTGGGGTATGCTGAGGACTGTCAAACCCGCTACTATGCTGATAACCTCAGATTCAAGCGACAAGCAGACGAAATGATGAAGGATTATCTGGAGATGAAGAGACAACGTCGCAACCAGCTGGCTAGGGAAGCGTACGCTTGCAGGAAGGCTGAATTGCTGGCCAAAGAGAAAATACCCATGATTACTTCTTGGGGGTAGGAAGAGACGCCCTGCGATCAAGACCAAGCCAAGGCGTATCACGATCAAGAAAGTAGAACCCGAGAAGGCTTCCGAAGTCATCCTACCCTGGACTAGAAAGTGGCCGGAGGAACTACAACCTCTCGACCAAACCACTGAAGATAACTCCCCTACCCTAGATTAAAGGAGAATTTCTGACCGACTGTCATTTGGGTAGACTTCTGAAGGAAGAGTGATCTAGATCCTCACATTCCATTGTCTTTTATGGCTTTCTTGTTTGAAAAACCTTTCTTTACCGTTCTTCTATTAGACATCTTGACTGTAATAAGAGTACATCCCACTTTATTCCTTTGATGTGTTGACCAATGGAACGTGACATTGCTGTTCCCTTTAGTCACTGAGTAAACCTGACTAAATTGCATAATTCACTTCCCTGAAATGCAAATTAGGCTTTGAGTCAGGCTTTTAAGACCTGAAAAAGGGTCATAATCTCCATTTCTTCAAATTGAACTATGCAATCAAGTTAGCTCATGCATGCTTCACGACATCTGCATATTCATACATTTAAAGTAATTTCTGGCGATTGACCTTTTAAAATCATTTGCATATTTTAGACCTGATGGGAAAGAATGATATTCAAGTGTTCAAGATCCCCCGAGCTGAACTCCAATCATGGTGGGATGGCATGGGCGAAGCCAGCCAGAAGTATGCGGAGTCACGACTAGGATACCTACTGGACCTACTGAAGATTGAATGCCCACCTGCTTTTATTCAAGCCATGGCGCTCTACTGGGATCCTACCACCGCTACATTTTGCATGGAAGGATTAGAGATCACTCCCACTATCGAGGAATACAGCGCTGTCATCGGAGTTGAATTCACCCCTACGCTCGTCCGACCCCCTATAGGACTTGAACCCCTAAGTCAGGTGGCTGAATTCCTCGACACAAACCTAAATGAAGTCAAAGTAGATGCGAAAAGCAATTCTGGAAGAATTTCCCTGTCCTTCCTTATAGACCGATTTTCCCGCCTTCCTGCTTCTAAAGGAACCAAATCTGGTAGAGCCTTTATCTTGGCATTCTTTGGCTTTGTGCTATTCCCAATCTCAACTGTCACCTTCGACCCTATCATGGCTATAGTAGCTAGGCAAGTCTGTTGTGGGTGGGATTACTCAAACATCCTCCTTGCCGAAACCTTCCTCTCCCTAAATCGTTTCAAGAAAAGCAAAAAGGGAATCTTTAGAGCTTCTAGTGATCTGCTGTATCTGTGGTTCACATCCCATATCAGACAATTCCACATCCGCATGGGTTTCACTGAAATCAGCCCCAATGCACACCCTCTTAAAACATTTGCTAGAACCCATACACGTGTTCCTAAGTTTAACTTTGTAGAATGGAAGAACTTCCTCAAAGTCCTAAAACCTGAGCAACTCCGATGGCGGCTAAGGTTGCCGACGCTGAGCAAAGTCAGATTGACCTGCGATGACGGAGGCCCAGTCCCCTTGCTAGGATTCACAGGCGCAACTGCATACTACCCAAGGAGGGTGATTCGACAGTTTGGAGCACTTCAGGAGATCCCTTCTTCACCGCGACCTTGTGTCTTTTCCTTTGACTTACCAAGCCAGACCCTCACGGAGGAGGAGAAGAAACGACTTGAAGCCAAGGTGGCATCCATCATACTCTCCTTGAAGAATTCCCAGGCTGAAGAAATAAGTTGGCCAGAAGACATGACTCGAGAAGAAAACACTCATAGAGCCACCACAGAATACATTCAACATTTCAAAGCGATCCGACGAAGCCTTGTCGAGCCCTACATACCTGAATACATCGTGCCATACGTACCTGGAATAGAGCCCTACATACCCGAAGACATAGGGCCACTGTCGTGTTTAGAAGACGAAGAGCCCCAAGCTGAAGAGGGGAATCTATACCGGGATGATGAGGATACCTTAGGCTTCAAACGTCCTAGACTTGAATAGACTATTCTGTCAAGTGTAAAATAAGCAAACATTGTGATGCCTTCTCATACATTCTCATTTCCGTGGAATACTATCTTAAACACATGAGCATGAATGTGAACATGTTTTTACAAATGCATAAAAACTATCGTCAGAAATTACGCTTCTTTCAATTCCATGAATTCTTGTCGAGAAATGATTAAAAGAACTACTTACATGAGGCTAAGGCTCACAAGGTAGCCCTTTTTCTCATCTACTGGCAAGAAGCATGCAACTGAAAGAATTAACTGCTTCTTCTTGCTAAATAAGCGAAGCACTCACAGAGATCTTTTTAAACAGGTACACTCTCATCACGGAATTGCCAACGCATCGTTTCCGTACCCGCCTAAAGACGAGAATGGAACAGCAGGAATTGACTCCGCGCGTAGGCATGTTGGAATCTCAGATGACTGCCCTGGCAACTATGATGGCTGACATTAAGGCCATGCTGGAGACCGACCAAGCTAGACAGACAACCGCCCACAATCAGAACAACTCAGGCCCTTCCATGGTATCTGATGTAACAGATAAAGAAGCAACCAGGGATACCCAACATACAGAGGAAAACGTTCATGAACCAAATAGTCGGGCACAACAAAAAGCCTCGCCTGTTGTCATCAACCTTGAAAAAGAGGAGAAGGGAAAACAAACTGTGAAGACAGAGGCAGAGGCTAAGAGATTGGCCAAGATCGAAGAATGCCTGAGCAGTCAAGGCTATGAGCTGGCCCGCTTCGACAAAATATCTCCTTTTGCTAAAATAGAGACTCCTCCTGACTATAGGGAGCCAGAGTTCGTGAGAAAATACAACGGGACAGGCTGTCCCCGTGCCCACCTCAAGTACTACCTGCGCAAGATGGCGCACTACTCGGATTACATTCCGTTGTTAATGAACACATTCCAAGAGAGTTTGGCTGGCGCCGCTCTGGCTTGGTTTATTGAGCTAGACTTAGAGGATTATGACGGATGGGAGGACCTTGCAGAAGACTTCCTCAGGCAGTACAAATTTAACACAGCTACAGCCCCAACAAGAGAAGACCTCCTACGAACTTCAAAAGCGAGGGGCGAATCGATCAGGACATATGCTCAGAGGTGGCGAGCCTTGGCTACCCAAGTAAAGCCTTCAATTCCAGAAGAGGAGCTGATCGACTTATTCCTAAAAGCACTCCCCTACGAGTACTTTGACAGACTGAACACTTCTGGATGTCAGACATTCGCACACCTGATTAAGGTTGCTGAGAGGCTGGAATGGGCCTTGAAAGAAAGAAGGCCTCAGGAAGCTCCTACTAGGAAGCAGTACCCTCTGAGAAAGGAAAGAGAAGCCGGATTGGACATAGCATTTATACCAGATCCCCACAAGTTAAAGCCATTTGGCAATTCTAATCAGGCCAAAGGCGGATCATCTTGGTCAGCGCCAAAGGTACAAGAGCCTAGAAGAAAGCAACCCCAGAGACAATTCTCTCAGCTCCCGAGACCTTTATCCAAGCTACTCCCGATGCTGCTGGAGCAACACTTGGTGGCAAAAGAACCACCTAGGGCAAACCCCGCAAGATATCCTGGCTTTGATGAGAGCCAGACCTGTGCCTACCATATGGGCGAAAGAGGGCATAATGTGGATAACTGCTATGTCCTGAAGCTGAAAGTGCAAGCCCTAATTGATAGTCAGATTTTGAAATTTGACAATGCAGCCCCAAATGTACAAGAAAATCCGTTGCCATATCATCAAGCAATAGGGGCAATATTCACTGAAGAAGAGGAGGATTACCTTAAACTGAAGGTAGATATGCCTAAGCTGGACACCCTGCTAACAATCGCTTCATCATACCCAAAAGAAGGGGAGATATCAACCGACCAAAAGAAGTTGTGTATCGACAAGATGAAGAGCTTGGGGATAGTGTCCGATATCACTGATGAAGAATTTGAAGGGATCGAAGCATCTCTATCTTTGAAAAGAAACCACTTCTTGATCACAGCTGGGCAGAGTAACACCTGTGGTACCTCACATGAGAACTTGGTAAGCAGCCTGGGGCCAGCTACTCAGTCAGAGGAAGAATTTGAAGAAGACGAAATAGAAGCCAGAAGGAGAAGTCTAGCAGACCTCAAGTTTATGGTTGACACACTTGAGAAGAGCGAAATTATAGACAACCTGGGTCAAGATTCTGGAGGATACAATTTCAAGGTGAAATATTCGGCCCCTCCCAGCTTTTATCAGAAGATTGAAGACGTCATACCGGACGGATGGGGAGGTATGGATGATCTCTCTCAACCAGAAACCTCAAACGGTATGGAAGAACTCGACAACGCCATATTGATGATCGAAGTAGCCACGGCCGTGGTGATCAGATTGGATGAGCTGGATAGCCTGAGCAAGGTAGAAGATTGCCCAGTGAGGCCTGTCATAATTCAATTGCCTCAGGAGGAAGAGAGCAATACGTCAGGACCAGAGGTACCTCATCAGACAACTGTAACGATAAAAGTCCCCCCCAGTAGAAGAGTATGATCCCAAAGCTGTTCATTGGGACTATGGGACCACACAAGTAGATGCAATAATGAGGTCTGGAAGATTTTATGCCCCCAGAGAGGGAGAATCCGAAAAAAAAGATGTCTCAAAGGAAGATGCCGAAAAGCTCGTATCGATCATCAAAACCAGTGAGTTTGAAGTGATAGAGCAGCTGAGGAAGATGCCCGCTCAGATATCCCTGCTAGACCTATTCATCAATTCAGATAAGCACAAGGACGCACTATTGAAGGTACTCAATGAAGTACATGTCCCTGAAACAATTAATGAGGTCCAACTAGGGGACTTTGTAGGGGCAATTCTCTTAAAAGACCAGTTGAGCTTCTCTGACGAGGACTTCCCCATGGAAGGAAGAGGGCACAACAAAGCTTTATACATCTCTGCCCAATGTAACGGCAAAAGAGTGGCACACGTATTGATCGATAATGGATCAACCTTTAACATCTGTCCTTTGGCTACCATAAGGAGACTGGGAATCAAGGAAGAGATGATCAAGACATCCAAGACAACTGTGAGAGCATTCGACGGCATGAGGAAGACTGTAGAGGGAGAGATCGAGCTTGACGTATTCATCGGCCCGACAAAGTTCTCTATAAACTTTCAAGTAATGGATCTGCCCAGTGCATTTGGATTCCTGCTAGGAAGACCTTGGATCCATACCGCAGGAGCTGTCCCTTCGAGCCTGCACCAAAAAGTACGTTTCGTTGTAGATGGGAAGGTGATTACCGTACATGGGGAAGTCGACCTCAGGGCATACCAGAACAGTGCCATTCCCTATATTGAGCCTGAAGAGAAAACTGAAGCGAGCTATCACTCCCTAGAGTTGGTAGCAACAGTTCATACCCTAGTAGGGTCGAAGTTGAGAACTCCTTACATCTCAGAAGCCAGTCTTCTACCAGCTAAGATGCTGCTGGCATACGGGTTCAATCCTGAAAAAGGCCTAGGCAAACATAATCAGGGTATAAATGCCCCGCTACAGTTGAAGGCTAATCCACATAAAATGGGCTTGGGGTACCAGAAGTATCCCATGAATGATTCTGTCCCGAAAGCAACAGGCCGAGGCCGAGGCAAAAGCCTGGGACGCCGTGGAGGCGAAAACAGCCCGAATAGCTCATTCATCGGTTCTCCAACCTGGAAGGGAAGGTCTCGAATGTTCAAGAATCCCTTAAATACCTACTTCGACCAGAACTCCAAATGGCTATCTGAAGAGGGTATCACTTCGCCGATGGAACCAGATCTGACAAATCCTTTTCTCGAAGATGACTCTGTGAATGTCATCATGGAGTGGTTGGACAGTGAAGCCACTTCTTCTGAGTAAATAGACTCTTCCTTCATCTTTAAATACTGTGTTTAGAACTTTCTGCATTTCACTGTATTTTCTTTCCTTATTGAACGCATAAGAAAACGCCTTTGGATCTCCGGCCGTTGGTCCAAATAGCACATCTTGTAACGCGACCCATTTCGCATTCAATAAAACCACGCATGTTTTGTTAAGGACATATGGAACCACGAATCAGCCCGATGATGATAATGGTCTTCCATATAGAAGCTTGAGGCCTGATTTGCCATATGATTCCTAATCTTCAAAAGATTTTCAAGGGGCCGGGATATCCAATGACATGAGGATTAGTCCCATCTGTACCTACATCTATTTCGAAAAACTTTTTCAAAAAGACTTTACATAAGCATGCATGCCATTTTTACTGAGCACAAACTAACCATACTCATGACATTTCAGGCATATCATCTCAAACATGCATACCAGGTTGTTACAAAATTCGGATCCCTCCATTAACCACTCCTATAACATTGAGGAAGATGAAGACGAGGATTACGCGTCTATCCGTAGGGATTGGAACACCTTTGAAGAATCAAAGCCTCATACCTCAGAAGAACCAATTGTCATTAATTTAGGAGACACCGTGAACGTCAAAGAGGTCAAGATCGGCGGACACCTATCCCGTGATGAAAGGCTCGAGTTCACCAAGCTACTAAAAGAATATCAAGACATCTTCGCATGGTCTTACGCGGACATGCCAGGCCTTGATCCTAAGATTGTGGAACATGCATTGCCCACGGATCCTGGCATCAAACCTGTCAAACAAGGCAGTAGGCGGATGAAAGCCGAGTTAGAAGACAAGATTAAGGAAGAAGTCATGAAACTCCTTAGGGTAGGCTTCATTGAAGCTATCCCATATTCAGACTGGGTTGCAAATATAGTCCCCGTCATGAAGAAAGACGGAAAAGTTCGGATCTGCGTAGATTACCGAGATCTGAATAGAGCAAGCCCAAAAGATGATTTTCCACTCCCCCACATTGATGTATTGGTGGATAGTACGGCGGGTTATGAATTATTCTCATTCATGGATGGATTCTCGGGATACAACCAAATCTTCATGAAACAAGAAGACAAACCCAAGACTGCATTTACCACACCATGGGGGAATTTTTGCTACAAAGTCATGCCCTTTGGATTGAAAAACGTCGGGGCTACCTACCAGAAGGCTATGGTCACGTTATTCCATGACATGATCCACAAAGAGATTGAAGTATATGTTGATGACATGATCGCTAAATCCAAAAAAGGACAAGAACACATACAGGTATTAAGGAAGCTGTTTGAGCGCCTGCGCAAATACAAGTTAAAGCTGAACCCTAACAAATGCGTGTTTGGGGCAAGATCCAGGAAACTCCTTGGGTTCATAGTCAGCAACAGGGGCATTGAGATTGATCCCTCAAAAATCCAGGCCATCCACGATTTATCAACTCCATCCACAGTAAAAGAAGTGAGAAGCCTTCTAGGGAGATTGAACTATATTGCCAGGTTCATCAATCAGCTGTCTGATGTGGCTAAGCCTATCTTCAAATTGCTTAAGAAAGGCGCGAAAATAACGTGGGACGCCGAGTGCAGCAAGGCATTCCAAATGATCAAAAACTATTTGATCACACCACCGGTGCTTGTGCCACCAATTCCCGGTCACCCATTGACCTTATACCTGACCATACGACAAGAGTCCTTGGGAGCCTTACTTGCCCAGACAAGCCCGATAGATGGAAAAGAGAGGGCCATTTATTACCTGAGTAAGAAATTCTCGCCATCTGAAGCAAAATATATACCAGTTGAAAGGGCCTGCGTAGCAACAGTATGGGTACTACGAAGACTAAGGCAGTATACCCTACATCATCACATTCAGCTCATAACAGAGAACGACCCCGTCAAATACCTCCTAGAGAAACCCGCTTTAATTGGGAAACTGGCAAAATGGCAAGTAATGTTGTCTGAATTTGACATTAAATGTTCTCCGCAGAAGTCGGTAAAAGGAAGAGCTATAGCGGACATGCTGGCAGAAAACCCATCGAGCACTGAATCCCCTGAAGTAACGAACACAGAAGGCCGAATTCTGAACTTAGCAGAGGATAAGTGGATCATGTATTTCGATGGTGCTGTTAACCTATCAGGGGCAGGCACTGGGGCAGTACTGATATCCCCAGATGGTCAACATTACCCTGTCGCGGCAAAGATAACTTTCCCTTGTACCAACAATATTTCAGAATATGAGGCGTGCATTCTGGGCCTACGACTGGCCCTTGCTATGGAGATACCTAGGTTACAAGTCTTTGGAGACTCCATGCTCATTATTCTACAGACACAAGGGGAGTGGAAGACGAAAGATGCAAAACTCATCCCCTACCATGAATACCTTGAAGAATTGATACTCAAGTTTGAAGAAGTGTCATTCGAGTACCTATCAAGGTCTCACAACCAATTCGCAGATGCATTAGCCACCCTAGCCTCGATGTTACAAACGATTGAAGGGTTGGATATAGAACCTCTGAGGATCGGCATTGTTGAAAAGCCAGCTTATTGCATGCTAATCGAAGAGGAATGTGATGGAGAGCCATGGTACTATGACATCAAGAATTACCTCTTGAAAAGGGAATTCCCTGAAGGATGCCAGTCAGGAGACCGAAAATACATAACCAAGATGGCCAGCAAGTTCTTCCTCAATGGACAAATTCTATACAAGAGATCGTTCGATTCCACTCTACTGAGATGCGTAGATGCCAAAGAAGCAAATATTCTCATGAAAGAGATTCATGAAGGTGCGTGTGGGCCTCACATGAACGGCCACCTCCTTGCCCGGAAGATCATGCGGCTAGGTTATTATTGGATGACCATCGAATCAGACTGCTGTCAGCACGTCCGATCATGCCACCAATGCCAAATATATGGGGATAAGATTAATGCACCCCCGAACGAACTACACCAAATGTCTGAAGTTTGGCCTTTCGCTATGTGGGGGATAGACATGATAGGGCCTATTAATCCTATGGCTTCGAATGGTCATCGCTTCATCTTGGTAGCGATTGATTACTTCACCAAATGGGTAGAAGCCAGCTCTTACAAGAATGTCACTGCAAGAAATGTGGCAAGATTTGTCAAAAGAGATATCATATCCCGGTATGGTACCCCTCAAGCGATCATCACAGATAACGGGTCCAACCTAAACAACAAGATTGTCGATGGTCTGCTGGATCATTTTAGCATTCGACATCTGAATTCATCTCCTTACCGCCCACAGATGAATGGGGCAGTGGAAGCCGCCAATAAAAACATCAAGAGAATCTTGGCTAAAACAGCAGAAAACTACAGGGATTGGCACGAAAGGCTGCCCTTCGCCTTGATGGCTTACCGAACGTCGATCAGGACTTCTACAGGGGCAACTCCCTATAGTTTGGTATATGGGACAGAAGCAGTTCTACCAGTAGAAGTTAAGATTCCCTCTTTGAGAATCTTATCCGAAGATAAACTCTCTGAGTCAGAATATTTCAAGCACAGATATGAACAGCTGAACTTAATAGATGAGAAACGTCTTAAAGCCATTTGCCATGGACAAACTTACCAGAAGAGGGTAGCCAGGGCGTTCAATCGAAAGGTCAAGACCAGAAACTTCGAAGTAAATGACTTGGTAATTAGGAAAGTTTTGCCAAGTACTACCCATCCAGGGGGAAAATTCACTCCAAATTACGAAGGCCCCTACATTGTTAAGAAGATCCTCACGGGAGGAGCATTAATTCTTGTAAACTCCGAGGGAGAAGAATTGGGGCACCCTGTGAATTCAGATGCTGTGAAGAAATATTACCCTTGAAATAAAATCAGATTCTGGTCATATGCCCTGCCTCGAATTGAGCCTACTCTTCATGATAGTCTTTGCATAAGCATGTCACGCATCTATGCATACATTAGCATGTGTTCAATATTGCAGGATCCAAGGAAGCAGGGTCGCGATAAGTTGGAACGCATGATCAAGGAGACCTAACGTCATGGTGGTCAGGTGCACGTCTTCTTCTCCAAAGACTGAGAATTTCAAGAAATTTTAGAACAACTTAACCATCTTGTGTTGTTAAGAAAAATGCAGATTTTCGCGAATCTATCCACTTCCATAGGAATGCATGATCAAGGGTAAGGTGTATCGTTCTAATTTTCTGAAATTCGAGAGCATACACTGACATATTCCTTTTATGTTTTTCAGGAATCCCTAGCCGCGCTGGGCAGGTAAGTATTCCTTCCCTAATCTTTTAGGTTTACAAGACTGTCGGAATCCTTATTGATAGAATTTGAAGGCTTCTTGGAATCTAGCATGTATTCAAATCTCATGTCTAGAAAGACGCAAAATTCTCATGGTCATGTCATTGGCATTCATGTTTAAACTTGGAGGTTATCCGAACATGATTGAAATATGCATTGTGCATCATAAATCCCCTTGAAGGGTAAGTTTTGGAGAAAGCAAAATGAACTCTTCCAAACAAAAGTTGTTTAAATCATTCAAAAGGATGTTTCCTCAGACAAGAGGCAAGCCTGGTCCAAACACGTCCCATACACACTTAAGAGATAAGTGGAATGGTAAGGATAGCGAGACCTTAACCTACGGACGTAAGGGTTATTCGCAATGATTACATGGATTGAGACGACGGAGGCATTCGTTTCTCTATCATAAACACTACAGGTGACCATTGATAACCATTCGAACGACGATTTCATTCTATACCCCTGTCAAGAACCACCCCACAGTGGGGCAAACTGGAGGTACATCCAGAGGTATCAGGAGGTAAATGGTTAGAAGTTCTCTTGCTCAGACTTGCATCAATCTTCGTGTGTTGCTTGTCATTTTAACTTCTATGGTAATTCAGGTGCTTTAGGATGACGAAAAGCATTCGTTTCTCTATCCTATACACTTTTACCCTTCGCACTGCCCAATTGAGCCTATACGTTCATTTCACAAACCCGTTGGTGATCATTACATATTCCAAGGTGGAAACAACGTCACTTCAAGAGCGGAAGAGTTCAAAACACAGGATTTGTGAAAAATTCCTGGATTAATGTTCGAGTGCTGAGATTCAAGCTATACGTCTAGCACATTCATTTGAAAATCCTGATCCCCAAAAGAAAAGAAAAGATGGGGTCTCAAAAAGAAAGAAGAGAGAAAAATTTAATCTTGGGCATCAAGAAAAAGCAAAGTGCCTGGTAAAAGCAAGGCCAATGCCCATCCAAATACTTGTACACTTGTGAATTATGTGTTTGATCTTGTAAATGCCAAAAGGGGGCATGATACCTTTGTATAGGTCACTAGTGAGATCTGATTGTAAAAGAAAAATTCCAAGGGAGCTAGACTGCGAAAGATGCTCCCAAATCACGTCACACTCAGATGACGAAAGTGTAGACAAGATGTTAACGCCGTCTTGACATGAGAGAGACGTTCTCTAAAGACAAATATGCACTTCAAAGACTAAAGACGCTCTTTAGACGAGAAGGGACAAGATCGGCGGCAAACCTGCAGTGATCACCAATGTTAGACCCTTCGCATATTCTAAGCCAAAAAACAAGCCTTTTTTTGGTCCCCAATCCTACCTACGTTACAACCCTGAAAAGCCTTTTCTGATTAAGGCACTTGGATTGACATAGGGTTTAATGTCTAAGCTTAGCTCGAAGAAGTTCGAGCAAGATTATTTCTTTCTCATTTCGCAGGTTTCTTGACTTGTAAACCTGGAGCAGACGTTGAAGACTTCTCTTCGAAAGCCTTGACTTGCACGCAAGCCCCCCTTTGAAAACCGTTGACCAAGCCCAACATTACGGTCCCTTGGAAGTCCTCCTAATCGATCGAGGTGTATTCACTGCGAATGATCATGAACCCTAGGCACAGGTTTGATAGGAAGTTCGAGTGCATTCTTGGTAAAAGACCATTACCTCAAAACGGTGAGAAGTCCTCTTTGATGAGAATACTCCATTGGACATTTTAACCAAACTCTTTTGGTAATTTCAGATTGTTTGATTCAAACTTTCCCCGCAAGGAACTTTTGATCACTCCCGTATGTTGCAAGGTGTTTTGGATAACCTCCAACCTCGTAATACATTCATTGATTTTTTTTTTCATGACTATGATATAAGTCATAAAGTGCTGTCAGTTTGACATCACATATCACTTAAAGACCATTGACGTGCCTTTGGTAAGAAAATTTTCAGGTTGGTGCTTTTGCAAGATTCTTGATGACTTCAGCTCCCAGAATGGCTTGCAGCACTCTTGGTAAGAAACAATTTACATGTCTAAACTTCTGCAGAATTCCTGGCAATCCCAGATCTCAGAATAACACAACCTCTCTTGGTAAGAAAGAGTTTACATGTTCAAGCTTCTGTAGGACCCCTGGTATCCCCAGACCTCAGAATGCTACTTCTTTTGTGAAGAATATATTCCAAGTTTAAACTTCTGCAGGACCCCTGGTAACCCCAGGTCTCAGAATGACACATTTCTCTAAGAAGGAGAGTTTATATGCCTAAGCTTCTGACAAATTCTTGGTAACCTCAGATTCTAGAATGCTACTGTTCTTGGTTAAACTTCTATAGGAATCATGGTAGCCCCAGATTCTAGAAGGATGCTTTGCTCTGTGAAGAAGAGCTTTCAAGTTTATTTTCCTGCAAGATCCCTGGTAATTCCATATCTTAGGAAAACATATTCTTATGAACAATTTTGCAGGTTTGATCTTTCTGCAGGATACCTGGAGCTCCCAGATCCCAGAATGTCACCTCCAATGTCAAAAGGACAATCACCGAAAACATCCCTCTGTGAGATTTCAAATTTATAGGATACCTGGAGCTCCCAGGTCCCAGAATGTCACCTTCAATGTCGAAAGGACAATTTTCAAAATCAGCTTTCTGTGAGGTTCTAGGTAACCCCTAAACCCAGAATAGCCCATTTGGTAAAGCCTCAAGGTCAGGCACACCTCATTTGTATAAATCCTAGTTAATTCATTAGAATATAGGATCAAAATGTTCGACAATCCCTAAGAGACTGGGTGCGTCATCCATAGGTTCCTAGCAGAGAGGAGTCCTATTCTCGGCCTGATCCCCCTGAGGGATCAAAATGTTCGACAATCCCTAAGAGACTGGGTGCGTCATCCATATGTTCCTAGCAGAAAGGAGTCCTATTCATGGTCTGATCCACCATACGGATCAAAACCCCGACAATCCCTAAGAGACTGGGTGCGTCATTCACAGGTTCCTGTCAAGTGTAGGAATCCCATTCTGGTACGGCCTACCATACAGACTAGAGTTTAATCGCCCTATGATACTCAAAAGACGAGTCCCTAGGTATTCACTAGAACCCGCTATACACCGCGCAGGCCACACGAGCATCAGGCAGGCGATCAACAGGTAAGTAACAGGTGGGTCTCTCTACTTTCTCTCTCACGTCAGCAAAAGAATGAAGAGCAAAGCCTTTACCAGTGGGACAAGAAAAATTGAGTGTCAAGATTCGTTTTTCTTTTCCCCAGTCGAGTCGGTCTAGACTCAGGTGTCACCTGTCTTTGAGCGAAACCTCTCACGAGATTCCTCTCAAAGAGGGGCAGCTGTTGACACCTGATTTTTTGACCAGGTCTTTTTCAGTTTTATTTTTGAAAAATCACAAAAAATTTATAAAAAGTCAAAAAATTACAAAATCAACTTTGGTGGCCTTGGCCAAGCCCAAGGGACCATTCTTGACCAAAAAATAATTTTTCACATTTTTCATATTTTTAAGTATTTTTGGAAAATAGAAAAATACTTAAAAAATCAAGAAAAATAGTATTTGAGGTCACAAAAATATGGAAAAATATCCAATATTTTTCCTTTTAATCCCTTTTATTTTTGACCTCTCAAAAAAATCAAAATCGGATTCAATTTTAGGTGTTCCTTTATAACCCGTACTATTGAATTTGAAGAAAAAATAACAATTGAGTCTTTTAATTTGCAATTTTGGCATTTTTTAAGATCTTGACATTCAATCTGACTATCCCCTATTTCAATTTAGCCCAATTGTTTGCACAATATGCTCAATTGCACGGATTTGACAAAATTACATACTAAAATTGCATTTTAGTCCTTGAAATTAAGCATATTTGAAATTACTTTCAATTCAAGGGCTATCATTGCAAATTAAACATGCTACCCAATGGATTTCACCATTTTAAATCGATTGGAACAGGTGGTTTGACTCAATTTGATCATTTGCACCCTCAATTACACGATCCCCAATTTCCAATTAAATGAAAATTTGGGGGTTTTGTAGAAATTGATGAAAACTTTTGGGCAAAACCACATTTCTAGATAGAATTCGTGCTCTAGATTCGATTTTGAGGTTTAATTGCAAAATTTTCCCATTAATTTGGGATTAATTTGAAAAATCCCGTTCGGAACCGGTTCAGACCGGTCAGACCGCCGGTCAGACCGGTCAAACCAGTCCGCTACAGTGTCGTCTTCCCCAAAGAGCTCGAGCAGATGAATGGTGAATCGACTGAGTTTTGAAGACAAAATTGAAGGTCAATTCGCGACCAATTGAAAGAAGAAGTGTGGGCATTTTGTTCCTCCCATCTTCCCCCGTCGATCGACACCAACAGCACCATCTAACGCCGCCGGAGGAGGGAGCAATCGGCCAGTCAAACCTTCGGACCTGCAAAAGTCAACAAAGGCAAAAACAGCTCAAATCTTTGCCAAATTCGTGCGAAATGGAGCTCACCGCGGAACCAAAAGGGACTGAGCGAAATGCCCATCTTCCCCGACTTCGTTTTGACCCAATTACACGTGACTACACGTGCCAAACCGAGTCAGTTGGAGGTCCACCGTTCGGCGCCGAAAATCGAAGAGCTATAAAAGCCTGCGTTCGTTTTCTGTTTAAAGGAGGAAGAGATTCAGTTAGAGAAGAGGGAACAGAATCGCGCGAGAGAGAGAGAACACGAGAGAAAGCCCGTTCTCCAACCCCGGTCGTCGAGAATTTGAGCTCGACTGCAAGGCATCGGTTGGGCCGTTTCCGGCTGAACCAAAGCCAAAGAAGACCCTCTGAAGGTTGCCCAGAGTGCCAGGGAGCAATCGCCGTCGGCCGCGTACGAGGAATCCGCGAGAACAGGTGAGTTGCAGTCCCGAGTTTTTCTTCAAGCTTCCATGGCGATTCGCGCATTTCTTAATCATTCATACAATTAATGTGTGCGTTTCATTCCCTGAACATCACTGACCATCGTCGCGTATCTTGTTTGCATCGATTTTGTCTTAACACGCCCAATCGAGTCTTCCAATCCAACCTCCATTGCCGAGCCACTGTTCATCTTTCCCCAGCCCAATCTGGGCCGAGCGAGCTCAATCGGAGCTCGAGGTGAGTCTTCTGAATCTCTACCGGTGTTGTTCTGTGATTGAATTGCTGTGATTTTAGATAGATTACGCGATCGAACTCCCATGGCCGTATTCGGCACTTTGCATGATTCTTGCGATTCTGTGAATAAAATGTTGCGATTCCTAGATATGTTAAAATAGAGATCATCGCGAGTCGATTGCCGCCGGTCTCGCTCCGATCCGTCAAGATTCCACCGTTAGATCACCACCGGAGAAGCACAGCCGTCCGTTCTGCCGGAGTCGCGAGGTTGAAGACGAAGTTGACGTGGCGCGGTCAGCGAGTCAGCGTCCTAGGTGGCATAGTGCCATTGGTCCACGATAGCGTCGAGTCAGCTCGACCGTTAGTCTGTTAGGGCAAGTCAGCATTAGATCGAACGGCCTAGGTTAATCGAGTTTATTAAATAAGGACCGTCCGATTAGAAATTAGGATAATTCAAAAATGGTTTTTAATCAGAAAAGCAAAACTGGTTGAGACGACACCGTTTGGGTTAGTAGTGGAGCGGCGTCGTTTAGGATAAGTGGGTATGGACGGTTCAGATTAAGTCCTATGTTCTAATCGTGGCCATAGATTTAGTAAGTCAATCAAACGGTCCCGATCGAGTCATTGTTCAATCTAGACCGTAGGTTCCAGTAATCAGATCTAATGGGCGCAGACAAGCCACGCGGCGTGATGTAGGCCGTCAGATCAGATTAGGATAATCCGAAAATAAAAAATGAAATGCGGTGTCGTTTTGGAGCCGGGGTTCGCGCGGTTCCGGTTCTGGGCCGGGTTCCGACCCGAGTGGGTCGGGTCGACCCGGTCCGAATCATATTTTTTTAATAAAAAATAAAAATAATGATTTTAAAAATAAAAAAAATCGAAAAAATTTCAGAAAATCCAAAAAATGCTAGAAAATTCCAAAAAAATTCCAAAAAATGTGGAAAAATTGTAGGAAAATCCTAGACACTCCAGAAACCCCCCAAAAATCGAGGGTTGACCACAGACAACTGGTCAACCCTATTTTGGGGGTTTCTCATCCGTTCTTCCAAGACTTGACGACATTACCCTTTAGGGGTAAGTCGCCTCTGCTGTGTATACAAGATAAGGCCGATAACGCCAAGGTAAGAATTAGGATCGATTAGACGACCAATTCTTAAGTTTGGGTTTCGAGTCCCACCCTTTTTCTCAAAATGACGATTTTGCCCTTCAATGGGAAAATTGTCTTTCTTGTCTCAATCGAGTGCTGAAAATTGCTTGAAGTTAGGGTTTGGGTCAGGTGGACGAACCAGCCCTAATATTTGAGATTTTCAGTTCTCATCTTTGTCTAAAATGACGATTTTACCTTTTTGAGGGTGAAGTCACTTTTAAATTCCAGAAAAATTCTGGAAAATCCTGAAAAATAGGAAATGGATTGGATTGATGGCTAATCCTATTTCCCCTGTCTTTTGACTTCCCAATTTCTCTAAAATGACAGATTTACCCTTTTAAAGGTAAATTTTCCCCGAACTGTTCAAAATTACGATTCTGCCCCTCATGGGCGAATCATGCCCAAATCATTACTAAGCCTTGATTGATATTTCTCTAGGCTAATAGGGCCTCATTAGGGATGCCATACTGATTTCATGTGTTTTATCCGCATGTACTGGATCCTTGATTTGCGCACTTAATTCTATTGATTGTGAGTGATAGGGTAGTATTTCCCATATGCATGAACTCCTAGTTTTAGGATCTATACCCCACTCGTCTGTATGAAATTCTAGGATCAGATAAACCATCCAGCTTAGGTACCGAAAGGGCGTCAACTCTGACAGTTGGCGTAACTAAGTCCCCGAACCCACTTCTCTGGTTTCTGCAGAATCAAATAGATCACTCCCAACTATTCGATAGGGTTTTCCGATCGTACCCTCCACGAAACGATTGGTGGCGACTCCTTGACATGTACACTCATCACATGTCACTAGACCACACTGAAGGTCGACCACGTACATCCAGCAGTTGCGACTTGGGTAATGGGCCTTGGGAGAGGCCCGCGTCCGATCAAGCCAGCGATCGGGCGGCCCATTAGCCCCGCTCCCTCCTCCGCGCTCGGGAGAGGGTCGCGACAATGTCCTAAATTAACGACTCAAATTGAATCAATTTTGAAGCTCAAATGAGGTGCTTCCTTTTTTGGGATTTTCTTTTTTTAATGCAATGCATGAATGATATAAATGCAATGACATGCAACTATCTAAATGACGAGATGACATGCATGGATGACGTGAAACTATCTAAACACGCAAAACATGCAATTTAAGGTTGAGTTGCCCTACATACAAAAATTAATTAATCAAATTTAACACATGCAAATGAAATGATATTTACGTACTATGTAATAGCATACAACACAAAGAATTCAAACTGACATTATATGCCAATGACATGAACATGCGACGTAGCAAGATACGGTATGCAATGCATGATTCTCGACAAATATGATGAGGCATGGGTATGCAATTTTCGAAGATATAATGCACGAACATGACAATGCATGAGCATATTTTTTGTCTTATTTTTTATTATTTTTGACAATGAGAAAAATGCATGACACAAGATGTAGTTTAAAGATATGCAAAGGTATTTTGAAAATATGGAATGCAATGCAATGATACACGAAAATATGCCATGGACATGTGTCGCGACCTAAAAAAGAATAAGTTTCCTTCTAGGCTAATGGATTATTAGGTTAATTAAATTAACTAACCTAACGCGGACTCTCCCAAGCCCCACCAATTCGCAACTTAAAAAAATAATAATTCCATGCAAAGATATGGTTTGAAGTCGCCACTAATGATTTACGGTAGGTTGATTAGAAACCTAAATAAAATAGCGGGAGAACTATTTTATTTCTACGAACCAGAGATTTTGAGTTCGGGGACTTGGTTACATTAATTCTTCAATTAATGCCATTTCGGTACCACTTCCGTGAAAATGTCTGATTTTGGCAAATTTGATGAATTTTCAAAGATGCAGTTTTTTTGTTTTTGCAATATTTTTTTTAGGGTTTTCTTTTTATAAAATGCAAGGCAATGCGAATTATAATGAAATAAAAAAGGATATTAAAAGAACATAACCATAAAGAAAGGGGATAGGGTCCAATGAATTTTAGGACGTCGGAGTCCGTCGGTGTTCGTGCAACAAGGTGTGGGGATATAA
Source organism: Rhodomyrtus psidioides (assembly GCA_021437785.1). Classification (NCBI taxonomy): domain Eukaryota; kingdom Viridiplantae; phylum Streptophyta; class Magnoliopsida; order Myrtales; family Myrtaceae; genus Rhodomyrtus; species Rhodomyrtus psidioides. The sequence goes on from JAILYB010000003.1 coordinate 15,992,207, forward strand.
ACCACCAGTAGGAGGCTCGGCCATCCGATTCTGGGGTGGCACAATATAATTTACGGAAAGTAAATGGACACGTGCCTTGGACACCAACAGGAGGCTCGGCCTTCCGATTCTGGGTCTAATAGGCGAAATATAGAAAATGTACGCTCATAATTGATGCACTCAGTATTTGTCCATAGGATCGGAGAATCAATAAATTCAAAATTGAAGTGATTCTGTAAAAATCTCATAAGTCACACTGCAATTTTATCGTACCGACTTTAGGATTGAGCAAGAATGGCGAAGAAATCCAAAACTAGTGTTCATTTGGCAAGACAAGTTTTGAAATTCGATCCTTTAACAGTAAAAGACATATCGATTCAAAAAGGACAAATCCGAATATATATGCGCTTGGAACCATCAATCACATCTTTGCATATTAAAGTGATAGAAAATTGCCTTCAATTGCTCGAAAAAATCTGCTCGCGCAAACTGTAACTTGCGTTGTGACAATACGAGCAGAATATGCCACGATGAGGGGGTTGATTACATCGACGAAAGGGTTGCAAAAAGTCTTCGGACGGAGGCACAAGAATGAAACACTATGAGAAGAGTTTTTTTTCTCTCTTTTTTTGGTCTTCCTGCCCCTTCTTGTTGCTCGCCGTGTATGCTCTCAAGAGTGTGTCTGCCGAAAAATTTGGAGCAATTGTCCTCCCTCTCCTTCCCCCTTGTTGCCGTTCGTGATCTTCTACTTATTGGGAAGAACCAAGGAGACAAGAAAACACCATCATAGATATTCATGTGCTAGTCCTTGAAGAATCTAATGATGATGGATAGTGGATGGGATGATCTCTACTTTCCAACACCTCTTTATTCTCTTCACATGGCCATCTTCTTTTTCTTCTTGATGCTTTTTTCCTTCTTGCCGTGCTCTACTTCCTCTATCTTTTCTTCTCTTTGTTTAATGGCACCACTCCTCCACTATCCATTATCCCTTGCACCACCTCCCATCATGTTCTCTCTTAGTGGTGTCACTCTGTCCAAGGCCACCAAATGATGATCGATGGAATGATGGTTTCCACTCCATTTTGCCAATCGCTTTTGCAAGGCTCCTCATCCCACTAGCGAGAAAAGCAAGAGCCTCCATCCATTCCAAAGTTGCTAGTCATTTTTAATGTACTGAGCGATCCAAATCCATATGCGACGCATGAATACATTGTGCATGAAGATTAATTTATATATTTTTTTGTGTGAAAATGACTAGTTCTCATTTTTATGCAATGATCATAAAAAAAGGTCAAATTTTAGGTGTCAACAGCTGCCCCTCTTTGAGTGGAGGCTCGTAGAGGTTCCGTTCAAAGACGATAATTGAGCCTAAATTTTGACTATGCGAATGATTTTTTTTTTTTGTGTAGGCTTGAAACCTATTTTTTGTAATATGGAATGATGCATGATAATAAATTTTTGCAGCAGTTTTAATCCCAGAAAATGATGTATGAAGTGTAATGCCATAAATAACATATGTTAAAAACTTCTCCTATCTCCCATCAAAGAAGCCTACACATGGATCGCCTAAGAAAATACTTATTTTACCAAATATCTCATAAGCTAATGGTTCCTTTAACCCCCAGACCTCTAGTGGATATCAGGATATTAAAGTACTGGCCCATCTGTTGACAGAAGTTTCCTTCTGACGCGAAACGGCGCAAGATCTATGTTGTGCTTGAGTCATGGTTCGAGCTGGCCATCTGTTTCCTAGGGACCTCCTCAACGGGTCACCATGAGTCCGCATGATGACTCTTGTGACCTCCTCAATGGGTCAACATGAGTCGGTAAGATAACCTCTCGCGACCTTCTCAATCAGGTCTCACCGTATCAAGACGAGAGATATCTCTTGGGACCTCCTCAACGGGTCATCATGAAGGGTAAAAAGTCTCTTGCGACCTTCTCAAACGGGTGTCGCGACCCGTCCGAAACGGACGCGGCTAATGGATTACAGATCGCGGGTCTTGGATCGGCGCGAGCCCTCCTAGGCACATACCAAATCGCGGCGGGAGTATTTTTCAAAGGATTCGACGATAAGAGTCGATCGCTTTCGACCTTCAGTGTGGTCGTGGTGGCATGTGCAAATTGTGCATGCATTTGGAGTCGCCACCGGTCTTTCTTGGAGGGTAGACCGGAAACCTTACTAATCGATTGGGAGAGATCGATCAGTTCTGCAGAACCAGAGATTTTGAGTTCGGGGACTTGGTTACGCTGGTGTCGTTACCAACGCCCTTTCGGTACCTAACGCGAGTGATTTTCCTGGCTAAGAGTTCATGCGGCGCAATTTTAGGTGAGGGGTATAAACCACCAGCAGGAGGCTCGGCCATCCGATTCTTGGGTAGCACAATATAGTTTGCATAAAATAAATGAATAAAATGCCTTAGACACCAACAGGAGGCTCGGCCTTTCGATTCTAGGTCTAATATGTAAAATGTAGAAAATGCACATTTTTATTAGATGCAGTACAATGCAAATTAACTATATGATGCATGAAATGCTAAGACATAAAGTAAACACACAGCAAATATTTAGACACCAACAGGAGGTCCGGCCTTCCGATTCTGGGTCTAATAAGTCAAATGTAAAAAATGCACACTTTTATTAGATGCAGTACAATGCAAATTAACTATATGATGCATGAAATGCTAAGACATAAAGTAAATACACAGCAAATATTTAGACACCAACAGGAGGCTCGGCCTTCCGATTCTGGGTCTAATAAGTAAAATGTGAAAAATGCACACTTTTATTAGATGCAATACAATGCAAATTAACTATATTCGGCAAAGGCAGGGCAAAAACAGTGTAAATCGATTCTGGTTTTTCTTGCCAATTTCAGACCAATTACTCACTCTCATCACCAATTCTTCATCAATCAAGCTTGTTGGAACCTCAATCTATGTAACCTAGGGTTCCACCGAAAATTTGGCAACATTTCAACTCAATTTAGACCTCCAAATAGCTCAACTACACCAATCACACAATCTGTCCAATACACAACTAGCAGAATCACCTTAGTCTAAGGATCATAATAAAAAAATTTCCAAAGCATTCAGCAACCCTAAAACTCAAGAACATAGCCTATCCTCTTAGGAAGCCATCACCGAAAATTTCACCTTAAAAGGAGTCCAAATGAGTGAGATATGACCACAATACATCAGTTCGCTCGATTTTCGTCGACGTTTGTTCCAAAAATCACCATAATTTAACCAGACCTCGAAAATTCACGAAACCAACGGGAAATTGTTAAGGACATCTTAACTTAACATGTGGTGGTCAGAGGGAAGCAGAAAGGTCGCCGGAAGGGCTAATCGTTGAGGACGACGGCGGCGGTAGAAACTGGTCGGTACAGGGTCAACAGCGACCTTTGCTCATTCAAACGGCTCTACCGGACGAATGGCTGGGCCAAATGAGCCTTATAATACGTCCCTGGAAAGATAAGATGCTAAGCTTTCTATTGGAGGTGGTTTCACCTCGATATGATATTAGACGACGGAGTTATGACCGGAACATTGAGATGGTTCGGGCAGCAGCAGTTTGGTGGAAGAGAGAAAAGAGAGAAAAAATGAAAGGAAGAGGAGAGAGGAAGAAGAAGAAGAAGAAGAAGAAGAAGAAGAAGAAGAAGAAGAAGGAGAGGCGCACACGGATGATGAGGGGAGGAATAAATAGTAATGAAAATAAAATAAAATAATGAAATAGTAATATAATAATAATATAATAAAATATTAAAAAAGTAAAAATAATAATAAAATAATCAAAAGCGAAGACAAAATGATTAGTCCCCTTTTTCTTTTAAATGATGATGTTTTCACTCCTTTTCCTTTTAATCATTACTAATATTTTTGCCAAATTCAATTTTATGGTGATCAGAAAACACCTAAAATCGAACCTGAATTTTATTGTTTTATGAGGTCCAAAAGCAAAGAAAATTAAAAGTAAAAATACTGACTATTTTTTTATACATTTTTGTGACCTCCAATATTATTTTTCTTGATTTTCTTGATTTTCTTTTTATTTTTTTTTTATTTTTTTTTGTATTTTTCGAAAATATATTAAAAAAATGAAAATTATGAAAATTATTTTTTTGGTCAAAATGGTTCATTTAGCTTGGCTAAGGTTTCCAAAATTGATTTTTCAATTTTTCAAATTTTTATGGATTTTCTATGAATTTTCAAAAAAATAAAGGAAAAAGGAAAAAAATTGATCAAAATTTAGGTGTCAACAGCTGCCCCTCTTTGAGAGGAATCTCGTTGGATGAATCCCCTCAGAGGTTTCTCTCAAAGACAAGGTGACACCTGAGTCATGATGGACTCGACTCGTGAAACTAAAGGAAAAATTCTAAAAAATTCCAGAAAATAGGAAATGGCCACATTCAACTGGCCATGACCTGTTCCGGGTCTTTTGACCCCCGGTCTTTCCAAAAATGACGGTTTTGCCCTTCCGGCAAACCGTCTTCCAAAAAAAAAATTCTAAAAATTCTAGAAAAATCCCAAAAAATAGGAAATGGCCACAATCAATTGGCCAAGGCTCATCCCAGGTGTTTTGAACCCGATCATTCTTAAAAATGACGATTTCGCCCTTTGGGCGAATCGTCTTCCAAAAATTGACGATTTTGCCCTTCGGGCTAAATCGCCTCCAAATCTTCCCATTTTACCTCGGTCCTAAATCACGCCTTCCCTAAGGCCTTATGGCTATACTAGGAGGCCATGTGATGTGAATTGACGTGCATTGATGTGATTTATTTATGCACTTGATTGCGCTTTCATTGATTGTGATTGATAGGAATAGTCTTCCAATCTGCATGAAACCCTGAATCAAACCTACCCCACCCAAAATTGCGCCTGCATGAACTCTTAGTCAGGAAAATCACTCGCGTTAGGTACCGAAAGGGCGTTGGTAATGACATCAACGTAACCAAGTCCCCGAACTCAAAATCTCTGGTTCCGCAGAATTGATTGATCTCTCCCAATCGGTCAATAAGGTTTCCGGTCTACCCTCCGAGAAAGATCGGTGGCGACTCCAAATGCATGCACAAGTTGCACATGCCACCACGACCACACTAAGGTCGAAATCGATCGGCTCTTATCGCCGAATCCCTTTGAAAAATACTCCCGCCGCGATTTGGTATGGGCTTGGGAGGGCCCGCGCCGATCCAAAGCCCGCGATCCGCACCCTTGTGCGGGGGGAGGCCCGCGATCGGTAATCCATTAGCCGCGTCCGCTTTCGGACGGGTCGCGACAGCTGGCGACTCCGCTGGGGACCTTGTTCTAGAGCCTATGGTTCTAGACCTCAAGTGGACTTAGGCCGTAATTAAAATGCTGAGTGATTTTTCTAACCCTGCAGGCGCTCTTGAAGGTGAGGTAAGTCCGCTTACGATAGGTGTTATATGTTTTGCAGATTGGAGAAATAAGAGGTGTAGTCCGTGATTAACATTGTCTTATGCAGGTTGGCGTAGGAATGTATGTTGTGTGGATGATTTGAAGCGCTGATTGATAAACTGTTGTGCATGACTTGCATCGTGATGATCACGACACATGGACACACACAACCGCGCCTAAAACCCTGGGCGCCGCCTTTAGGAACACAATAGAAGGAATTGATAATGGAATCTCCGTGAGGAAAAACACGGGGTAATCCACTTTTCAATTCCGCTCACTTCGAACTATGGATCGAGTCCCAATGCAACGATAGCTGTGCAATGGAATCGGCTCTTTCTAGAACTCGAAGTGGGAACCTTAACCTTAGGTGCCAAACCCTCTGATTTTTAGAAGTTCACCATAACTTGTCTCATGCGCATGTCTTTGGGCGGTTGGTACACCTAAAACCGCACATAAGTCGACGAGTTTGGTTGGTAAGACTCTCTATACCTCGAATCTATTACAGTTCATATAAATATAGGCATTTCATTCATTGCATTCTGGTGATTAGATTAAATGCCATTTCAAGGATAGATGTGTGTGTTTTTCCCAAACGTCCTTGATAGAAGACGAAGAGGATGATATCCCATGACAAGCACCGAGTGAGCAACAAAGGAGCCTACTATGGACATTATTGAGATATCGTCCAATGAAGATGACGAGTTGGGGCAAGTGATCCGGAAGTCACAGATCGAACTTGGGGCATCCTTAAACGTTAGGATCACATTCCTTTGTTTCATTTTCCATTACTAGTCCTCTTGTATAGGGTTTATTTTTATCGAAGCTTTCTCTATCTCACCCCTTAGAGTGATTGTATTAGGGATCTATTGGTGTATACATTTAGATGGAACTTGGTTGTATTTCTTTTGACAGGTCATGGGAATGTGATAGTGGCATTTTCTCTAATCATTCGAATACTCCCAAGTCAAGTTTATAATTCCTTTAGAGGAAATTAAAATTGGAAATCTTGCACGACCTTTTTGGTCGTATAGGATAATCCAACCCCAATTTCGCTAGAAGGAATTATACACTTGAATTGGTCCATGCATGTTTTACGTCGCTGGTAATCCACGATAATTGATCGAGAATATCGGCGTTGTTTTGAATTTAATGACGAGATAGATGTCCAAATTACTCTCGTTCTTAATAAAACGGCCTTGATTTGGATGCCGTATCTTCAATTAAATTTAAAACACGTTATTATGCCTCGCACTTTTGAGTAATTCGTTCCTCTCGAAATTGATCAAAAGCGATTATTGTGAATTACATTCCTTTCAATAGTATGCTTTCTTTCGAGGAATATTGATAAAAACTTTTCGCGCAGGATTAAAACCCTTGTAAAAGTTCTTGTCCTTATTAATCATGGGCAAGCATAGGATTGAAAGGGGTTTTTGATTTCTTTTTCAAATTATTCATTTTGATTCTGTCTTTTTATTTGCAGGTGAAAAACAAGTAGTATAGAGAAATCTTTTCTTGGACAAATCTGCAACTATTCTTCCATCTGATCATGAGCGAGTTATAAAATCAGGACGTATTTGCTCGGCTTATTGCTATTATGGTTCGGCTCACTCAAGTTGAAGATGTTTGGATGCTCGAAGAAATGAACCATACAGAAGTTAAAACACACACACACGAGAACTTTCATTTATTTTGCTCAGCGGAGGGTTTTCAGAAGCAGGTCATACAAGTCGGGGTGGAAAAGTAAAGCCAAAGTGAGCCCTAATTAACGACACAAAGGATCCCAACTGACCCTCCATGTTATTAATGCTCTGCTCATACTCCCAGCTCCGCATGTTGTGGTCGGCAAGCCTGAGGAGAAGACTTCTGCATTCTCCCTTAACTTCGGCGACCTTGGCCTCGTGTTCTTCGGTGACTACTTCCAGGTCCCGAACCAGTCCATTCCCGCGAGCTATGTCCTCGGTTATCTTGTCGAGCCGTTCTTCCTGCCAGTCGCTCTGAAGCCTCAACAGGACGTTGCGGCGGTCATGCTCGCCGGTGGTCAGGGATATGGCCAATTGATCCACCAGATTTCTCCTCTCGCGAAGCAACGTCGCGACCCGCTCATTAGCAAACTCGACGGCCTTTTTGTAACTATCAACCAGATAGTTGGTCAGCACCAAATGATCAGATCGATCCTCATAACGAGCCCGCAAGACGCGAGCCACCAGAACCTGCCGATTAGCAACACGATAGGCCTCTAAGGAGTGTGCAAAGAGAGTCGGGAAAGTTCTATATTCCCTCCCCAATGTAGTACCTTCGAGAGAAGTGGTATCAAGGTCCTCGAGCAGGACACAGATTGCATCCTCGGTTGCAGAATGATCGGTTATGTGCGCGTAACCGCGACCCAGTAGGTTATAAAGCTTTTCCCACTGGGCCAAGACATCAGTTGAAAAAGTGCGTACGGGAGAGGAGGCCATTTGCGTTGGGTTGGCTTGAGAATAAGACGAGTTTAACAGAGAGATTAGAAGGAAGAAGCTGATTATGCGAGAACGTTAACCTTCCATACATTAATTCCTCATTTTATAGCAACTCGAGGATGATGAAGGGTCTCAGTAATAATGCTGGTGGAGCCCAGTTAGGGGGTAAAGCAGGAGGTCCCCTCACGAGAACCATTGGATTCGTTTCGGTCCGCGATTTCCGGCTCATCAATTAAAAGATGTAAAAGATTTGTCGGGATCACCATTAATAGAGTTAGGTGGGAGGAAAGCGCAACTATCGAAGAGAGCCCTAACAGGGTTTGGCAGTCCCATCACGTTGAAAAGCTAAGCGAGAAATTCAAGGTCTTGAGGGGGAACGTTTGCCTAATGATGCTTGAAGAGCGTCTCCTGAACATGCAAAGTCACTCGAAGAAAACTTTATAGGGAGTGAGCATACAGGAGAGAGTGGAGAACTCTGAGTGGGCAAGACCCAATCAAACATTTCTCAATCCAACATATTTAAGAGGTTACTGTCAGCTGCTAGAGGCGACTGACTCAAAAATCTCAGAAATTGAACCATAGAGGGATCTCGAAGATTCCAAGATCAAGTCTAACGCCAAAACCATGGAGCCCAACACTTCTGGCAACGGAAATCAAGATCACGGCGACGACGACAACGACATCCACAATGCTCAACTCGGGAAAAGAAGACGTCCTCACCAATACTCTCAGGAGGAAACCCAAATGCTGGAAACCCTTTTCAGTAAAAGCCATTACATGAAAAAGAAGTGGAGAATTGAATTGAGCCGGGAGTTGGGGATTAATCAGTCGAGGATCCAGTTTTGGTTTCAAAATAGGAGATCCAAATCGAGGGCTCAACGCAAACGTCAGGTGGTCGAGATTTTAAAGGAAGAAAATCAAAAGCTGCGAACAGAAAACATGAGGTATGAAAAAGCTCTCAATATCACCGTTTGCCCTCATTGCGATAACCTCGTCGCCCTCGGTAAGATATTCCCCGATAAGCCTCACGCGATGATTGAAGACGTTCATTTACCACCCTACTCCCTCGGGGCATCTCCTGCTCAACCAGATTTTGCCGGAGTCACGCATGAGCAGGATGATCCTACGAAGATGATACAAATGCCTCCTGGGGGATGGGATTTGCATCGCTTTGATTGGAGCTACAGTTTCAAGGAGCTGGATGTTACCGCCGACCAGCTCAAAGCATATCAGCCTCATGCACAACAATTTTCGATAGGGTCGGGTCCTGCTGGAGATGAGTTAATCAGTCGTCAAGCCATCGATGCAATTTTGGGCCACGATAAGAGGAGGTTCGCTTGGCCCCCTGAACTGCATTCCAGATTCCTAGATGTGGTTCACCAAATGGGGATCGACTCAGCAACTCCGACGCGCATATTTAAGGCCATGAATGTACCGGGGCTTAGTAAGGAGCTGGTCAGGAATCACCTTGCTGCCTACAGAAAGCTATTAAGACAACGTCGAGCGGAGCTAAACCGGGAGGAATCCGTCTCGAGCTCAAAAGCTAGGGGCCACCGCCATTGTAATGCTCAGGCATCAAGAGATACCCGGCCAAATCTAAGCATCAATCAAGATAGCAACCCGACCACCGGCAAACTGAAAGCTGATCAGAATGTCCTCCCAGGCCATTTCAACACTTCTCAAGAGCGCGTGCCACAAGTACAGCGAGTGCGCACTCCTCCATTCGAGCAGCAGTCGGCTGGTGCTCTGCCTGCCGCTGGTCAACCCACGACAGACGATTTCTTCGATGAGGGGCTCGATGCCTTGTTCAATCAGTGGGAAGCTGGCATGCTTGGACAGCCATGATCTAGCACCTGACTCGGGGCACGATGGGTCGGTCACTACGAACACCCATAGAAAGAAGAACATGTTCACGAGTAGATCACTCATTTTATCCGTTGTAAAGTTCCTACGGGAACATTTTTCTTTAATGACTATAGTTAATTCTATATTAAAACCAACGCTATCGACGAACATCGTCATGCTCAGTTGTGATGATCCCTTGTTAGATTAAGTCTGAAACCAGATACGGTCTTTAAAATTTTGAGTGGCCACGAACTCATTCCTCACCAAGCGCCCGGGATGCTGAAATGAAGAGTAACAGCATACACATGGAAAATGCCACTTTCGTTTGAACGATGAAAAGGGGTTGAGAGAAGATCATAGCGTTAATTCCCATGGAGCTAAATGAATTAAACAGAGTCATTAATTGCGGGTCCACCGCTGCTCCCCACGTTCTCGGGCCTAGCAAATCATAAAAGGCGCCGAAAGATTATAGACCCACCACTTTGAAGACTGAACTAGGGGACGAGCGCAATACTCGATGAAACCGAATCAATGCAAGAGAGTTTGTGATCCTATCACGAGGAAAAAGAAAGGGGAATATAGACGATGAGTAATTGCAGGGTCTCGGGAGGAGCGCTTGCTTGCTGGCCTTCATATGCAGCCTGAAGGATGGTTCTAGGACACGCACAATCACTTGAGAAAACTTCTAGAGTGAGCAAACACGAAGGAGCGAATAGAGAAAGCTGAGTGAACTAGATCAGCCCGAGATACTCCGATCCATCATGTTTAAAAGCTATTCCCATCTGCTAGAAACGCCCGACCTGGACATTTCTGAGCACGAACTGCTGGGAGACTTTGAAGATCCTGGAGCTGAATCCTGCCCGAAGGCCATGGAGACTGACTCCTCCAGCGATGAAATTCTAGGTTTCAGCTACGAAGAAGGAGTATACAATGATGACCGGAGTCGGAAAAGGAAGCAACTACAACGCCACACTCCAGGCCAAATCCGAGAGCTCGAAGCTTTCTTCAATGAATGCCCCACTCCAAGCAAACGACAGAAAATGGAGTTGAGCCGAAAAATAGGATTGGAGCTTTCGAAGGTCAAGTTTTGGTTCGCCAACACACGAACCCGGGTGAAACAGCAATACGCAGACCATGAGTTACTGGTCCTGAAGGAGGAGAATGAGAAGCTTCAAGCTGAAAGCGCGAGATATAAGGAAGCTCTGACCAAGGCCACCTGCCTTAATTGTGGTAATCCTGTTGTCCTCGGCGAGGTGTTCCTCGATAAACCATCCCTGTTGACGAATAACGCTCAGCTGTTATCGTATTCTCCACAGCATTTTCCGACACAGCCAGATACCGCCGGAGATCTGCATGAGCAAGTCAACACCATAGGATCAACACCAACATCCTCTGAGAAATGGGATATGAATCATCACAGGGGGAATTCTCTCAATGACGAACTCGCTGTCGCAGCCAGCCAATCCAAAGTCGGTGAGTCCCTCCCTGGACAACTTTTGAAACGACTAGATCCCGTAGAGAATAGCTACCGAAGTATTGACGATATTTTGGGTGATAAGAGAACAAGGTTTTACTGGACCTATGAGCTTCACACCAAATTTGTTGATGCAATTCGAGAACTGGGAGTTGATTCGGCTAGCCCACTGCGCATACTCGAGATTATGAATGTGCCGGGGCTCTCTAGAATTAACGTTGAGTCTCACCTCAAGTACTATAGGAGATTGCTAAGGGATGGAAGGATAGCGTTAAACCATCATAAAGCCAGTTGGAGCTCAAGTGCTGGGCAGAGTTACAACCATGATGATTGGAGAGCCAAGAGCACCCAACCGTGTTTCAGCAATGACGGGACTAGCAGTCGTGTCAGCGACTCCTCTAACCCAAATCAGAATGCTCCGCCGAGCTATCTCAATACTCCTCAGGAGTATTTGCCACAGTTCCAGCACATAGAAATTCCTCAGTTTGAGCGCGAATAAGTCATTAATGCTGTCCCTGAAGCGGATCTGGAATTGGTAGAGAGTGCACATATGAACCTGCCGGTCATCGGAGGAAGTTCCAATTCGAGGGGTCAAATTGCTCACGGCGAGAGCAAAGAGAGGAATCCCTTGCCTACAGTCGACGACACCCAATCTGGGCACCAAGGGCTAGAAAGAACAGGTGATTTCCTTGATGAGGAGCTGGACACTTGGATCAATACTCTTCGGGAATGTATGTCTCAACCCCAACAGGGCAATGATGAAGGTTCCAGCTCAAAGACTCCAATCCCTCACAACGAAGGCAATGAAAGAAATCTGCCCCCAACAATCGTTGATACCCAACTTGAACATCAATGGCTCGAAGACCCGAGCAATTTCCTTGGCGATGAGTTCAATCTTTGGCTCGATCAATTTGGAGCCGGAGGACCATCGCAGTGGTGACGCGAGGCCGGTGATCAAACGTCTGATGCAAGGCATGGCTACTCGATGAAAAATGCTTCGAGAAAAGGGGTTGAATACTCCTATTGCATATGTTGTTGATCGCACTGTAAGGTTCCCACGGGAACATCTTTCATTAATATCTAGAACTAATTGCGCGTGAGTGTCAACATCACCCTTTGAGCATCTTCAAGCCGAAGGCCGTGGATTAATCACTTAATCCGTGGAGCAAGTTCCATGAACCATAATTATCACCCGCTGAGCATAATGGGATCTACCCCTTCAACACGAAATACGTTTGGCCGCGAAGCCACCTATTTGGTAAAACGATGTATCGTTCCTAAACGATCTTCAATCGAATACCGAAGTAATGTATTCTTTCTTTTCCTTCTCAGATGATAAATATGGACAAATCACTCAATGAGTCATGCGTTCAAATAGCAGAACAGACGCTGCCCAGCTGGGGGGGCAGATGAACCATTGATGTTACAAACACTCCAAGCATGGATAGGCGGATTTGATAGAGGTTGTTCATATCAATACGCAACATCAGAATGGGATGAAAATCAAGAGTAAAGTTGTATCGTCCCAATTTGTCTTGAATTTGGGAATATGAATTAACACTTATTTTTTATCCTTGACAGGGGAATCGCCTTGGAGACGAATAAGTTTTTACATCCCACATACTACCTGTTAGGGTACATGAGGGTAGGATGTATCGTTTCGATTTTCGAAAAATTCGTGAACATATAATGATATGCTTCTTTTACATTTTCAGGGATCTCCAGCCACAGTGGACAGGTAGGTATCCCTTTCCCCCAATCCATTGAAGATGTTAAACCAAAAAAAACACAGAGAGAAAAAGAAAAAGCTTTCAAAATCTGATGTCTAGAAAATACATGGAATTCTAACTTCATTGGCATTCATGTTTTGAAACATGAGGTTGTCTGAACACGCATTGTGCATCATAAAATCCCCTTGACGGGTAAAATTTTTGGGAAAACGAAAGAGATTTTTCCAATCAAAAGTTGTTCAAAACTCTCAAAAGGATGTTTCCTCAAAAGAGAGGCAAGCTCAAATCCAAACACATCCTACATACACTTGAGAGATGAGTGGAGCGAATCAAATAGTAAAATCTGGACCTACGGAGGTAGGGAACATTCGTAGCGATTACATGGATTGGGACGACGGAGGCGTTCGTTTCATATCATAAACACTACAGGTGACCGTTGACAACCCACTTGAACGGCGATTTTCATTCTTAACCCTGTCAAGAACCACCCCACACCGGGGCAAAAAGGAAGTAAGTCCAGCAGCATCAGGAGAAAATGGTTAGAAATTTTCTTGCTCGGACTAACATTAATCTTTGTGTGTTGTTTATATGGTAATCCAAGTGCCATAGGATGACGAGAAGCATTCATTATCTATCCCACACACCATATCCTTTGCACAGCCAAGTTGAGCCTGCGAATTCATTTCATAAACCCCTGTTGGTGATCATGGGATGTTTCAAGATAGAAACTGCATCACTCCAAGAACGGAAGAAATCAAGAGATGGGATTTATAGAAAAATCTCATATCGGCGTTTAAATGTGCTATGATTCAAGTTGTATATCTAGCACAATTTTCTGAACATCGTAGTTCCAAAGGAAAAGAAAAGGCGGGATTTCAACAAAAAATCCCCAGCATCAAGAAAAAGCAAAGTGCCTGGTAAAAGCAAGGCCGATGCTCGTGAAAACTGTTTGATTGATCCCCAATAAAGCCTAGTTGGGAAGAGAGAAAAACCCATAAAGGAGTCAGATCAAGAAGACTGCTCCCCAAACGATGTCAGCCGTGGTGCAAAAACACGGACAGAATTGTCAATCTCTTAATACCACAAGAGACGTTCTCTAAAGGACTTGTGCACACCTCAAAAGCGGTTGCACACCTCAAAAATGGAAGATGCAGAATGGAAAAGACATGTGACAAATTTGCAATGATCACCAATGTCAAATCCTTCGTGATTTCTGGGCCAAAAACAAGCCTTTTTCGGTCCCCAATCCTACCAATGTTACAACCCTGAAACAGTCTTCTCTGACTAAGACACTTGGGTTAACATATAGCTTAGCTCGAAGAAGTACGAGCAAGACTCTTTCTTTCTCATTTTGCAGGGTTCTTGACTTGTAAATCCGGAGCAGATGGTGAAGATTTTCATTCGATGGCCCCGACTCCAAAGCGGGTCCCCCTTGAAAACCAATATCCAAGCCCAACATTACGGTCCCGTGGAAGACCTCCCGACCGATCAAAATGTATGCACTGCGAATGAGCCTAAAACCTAGGCACAGGTCAGTAGGGAATTGAGTGCATCCCCTAAAACTCATCACCTCAAAACAGGTGAGATGGCCTCCTTGTCGAGAAATATTCCAATTGACGTTTTGAGCAAACTCTTTTTGGGAATTTTCAAACTGTGGATCCAGATTTTCCATGCAAGGGATTCGTGATCACATTTGCACGTTGCAAAAATGTTTTGGATAACCTCCAGCATCAAAATGCACATCTCATGACTAAAGCTTAAGTCATAAAATTTTGTCAATTGGACAATTGCTGTCTTCTCAAAGATTACCAATATTTTCTTGGGGAAGAGAAACCCTTAAAAAAAATCCTTTTCAAAATATCAAACAGTCTCATCGGACGTGGAGAACCCTCGTCATGAGACCCCCTTTTCAAAAATATCAAACAGTCTCATCGGACGTGGAGAACCCTCGTCATGAGACCCCTTTTCAAAATTTAGGCAGTCTCATCGGACGTGGAGAACCCTCGTCATGAGACCCCTTTTCAAAATTTAGGCAGTCTCATCGGACGTGGAGAACCCTCGTCATGAGACCCCTTTTCAAAGCAAACAAAGGTAGATACCGCCTGAAGGATCAACACAAGGTAGATACCGCCTGAAGGGTCAAACCAAGGTAGAAACCGCCTGAAGGGTCAACTCAAGGTAGAAACCGCCTGAAGGGTCAAACACAAGGTAGATACCGCCTGAAGGGTCAAACCAATGTAGATACCGCCTGAAGGGTCAAACCAATGTAGATACCGCCTGAAGGGTCAACTCAAGGTAGAAACCGCCTGAAGGGTCAAAACAAAGGTAGGAACCGCCTGAAGGGTCAAATCAAAGGTAGAAACCGCCTGAAGGGTCAAAACAAAGGTAGAAACCACCTGAAGGGTCAAAACAAAGGTAGAAATCGCCTGAAGGGTCAAATCAAAGGTAGAAATCGCCTAAAGGGTCAAACAAAGGTAGAAACCGCCTGAAGGGTCAAATCAATGGTAGAAACCGCCTGAATGGTCAAACACAAGGTAGATACCGCCTGAAGGGTCAAACCAATGTAGATACCGCCTGAAGGGTCAACTCAAGGTAGAAACCGCCTAAAGGGTCAAAACAAAGGTAGGAACCGCCTGAAGGGTCAAATCAAAGGTAGAAACCGCCTGAAGGGTCAAAACAAAGGTAGAAACCGCCTGAAGGGTCAAAACAAAGGTAGAAATCGCCTGAAGGGTCAAATCAAAGGTAGAAACCGCCTAAAGGGTCAAACAAAGGTAGAAACCGCCTGAAGGGTCAAATCAATGGTAGAAACCGCCTGAAGGGTCAACACAATGGTAGATACCGCCTGAAGGGTCAACTCAAGGTAGAAATTGCCTGAAGGGTCAACTTAGGGTAGAAACCGCCTGAAGGGTCAAACTCATGGTAGAAACCGCCTGAAGGGTCAACACAACGGTAGAAACCGCCTGAAGGGTCAACCCAATAGTAAAAATCACTTAAATGGCCAACTCAATGGTCCGATCCACCATACGGATCAAAATCCTTGGCAAATCCCAAATGGGACGCGTCTTCCTTAGATTCCTATCAGTTAGGAATCCCATTATGGTTTGACCTACCATACGGGTCAGAGCTTAACCTCTCTAGGATACTCTAGTAACGAGTTTCTAGAAATTTTCTTGAATCCATCAAACACCGCGAAAATCGCACAAACATCGAACAGGTAAGTGGCAGGTATGTCTCTCTATTATCTCACTCTCTCATGTCAAATGAATGTTTCACCCTTCAAGAAAGAGCATACATGGACAAGCATGAAGATTGGATGTCATGACTCCTTTTCCTTTAGTTTCCCGAGTCAAGTCGATCAGGACTCAGGTGTCACCTTATCTTTGAGAGAAGCCTCTAACGAGATTCCTCTCAAAGAGGGGCAGCTGTTGACACCTAAATTTTGATCAACTTTTTATTTTTATTTTTTATTTTGAAAATTCATAGAAAATCCATAAAAAGTTGAAAAATTGAAAAATCAATTTTGGTGACCTTAGCCAAGCTAAATGAACCATTTTGACCAAAAAAATAATTTTCATAATTTTCATTTTTTTTAATATATTTTCGAAAAATACAAAAAAAAAGAAAAAAGAAAAAGAAAATCAAGAAAAATAATATTTGAGGTCACAAAAATATATAAAAATATTAGGTATTTTTATTTTTATTTTATCCATTTTCTGACCTCATAAATAGTAAAATTCAGGTTTGATTTTAGGTGTTCTTTGATCATCATAAAATTGAATTTGGCAAAAATATTAGTAATGATTAAAAGGAAAAGGAGTGAAAACATCATCATTTAAAAGGAAAAGGGAACTAATCATTTTGTCTTCGCTTTTGATTATTTTTTTTTATTATTTTTACTTTTTAGTATTTTATTATATTATTATAATATTATTATAATATTATTTTATTTTTATTATTATTTTACTCTTCCCCCCTCCCCCCTCATCATCCGTCGCCTGCTCTTCTTCCTTCTTCCTTCTTCCTTCTTCTTCTTCCCCTTGCTCCTTCTTCTTCTTCGGCAACTTCTTCTTCTTCTTTTTCGTGGAGGCCCAAGCCGAACGACCACCTCCAACCACCACACGTCCGGTCGCCCTTGTTGAACCAGCCACCACCTCACCACCATCCCATCGCACCGCCGCTATCGCCTCGAGTCGCTAGATCCGAGAACCCGAGCTGCCGTGAGGTTAGAACTTGCGAGCCAACGCGGCTTGTCGCCGCCGTGCTCTGTTTTACTCCGCCCCGACGTTCCCTCAATCTTTGCCATCGATCCCGGAGTCGACCGTCACCCGACGGCCGTTGTCCAACTGTCCCGGCCGTTCCCCGCTCGGTTCCCGTGTCAAGGCGTGTCCGAACGTGTCGGAGCGTGTCGGAGCCGTGTCCGAGCCGTGTCCGAGCCGTGTCGGAGCCGTGTCCGAGCCGTGTCGGGATGTGTCGGAGCGTGTCGGAGCCGTGTCGGAGCCGTGTCCGAGCCGTGTCGGAGCCGTGGCCGAGCCGTGTTGGGACGTGTCGGAGCGTGTCGGAGCCGTGTCCGAGCCGTGTCGGAGCGTGTCGGAGCGTGTCGGAGCCGTGTCTGAGCCGTGTCCGAGCCGTGTCGGAGCCGTGTCCGAGCCGTGTCGGAGCCGTGTCGAAGCCGTGTCGGGACCGTGTCGGAGCCGTGTCCGAGCCGTGTCCGAGCCGTGTCGAAGCCGTGTCGGAGCGTGTCGGAGCGTGTCGGAACAGTGTCGGAACAGTGCCTGAACAGTGTCGGAACAGTGCCTGAACAATGTCCGATTTTGAATTTTTTTTTTAAATTTTTAATTTTTAGTCTTAATTTGTGAAATTGACTATCGACATTCTAATGGCGATCGACAGGTAACGGGCATGGAGATGGTCGCAGGCTGGGGCTGGGCGATTGAAGGCCGGTGTCCAATCCGGTATGTTTTACGTACCCGATCCGTATATCAGAATTATTTTTCTAAAATATTACCTTTATAGACTTGATTTGCATGTATTTGTTTCAGTCTAGTGGTTAGCTTATTTATCTGGTTGAGTGTTATCTATTGTCAAAGACATGCTTTTTATTAAAATATTTTTCGAAAATATTAAAAATAAACAATAAAAATACGGAAAATCAATAAAAATGGAAAATCATTAAAATATTCAAAAAAAAAGGAAAAATTCAGAAAAATTCTAAAAAATTCCAGAAAATAGGAAATGGCCACATTCAACTGGCCATGACCTGTTCCGGGTCTTTTGACCCCCGGTCTTTCCAAAAATGACGGTTTTGCCCTTCCGGCAAACCGTCTTCCAAAAAAAATTCTAAAAATTCTAGAAAAATCCCAAAAAATAGGAAATGGCCACAATCAATTGGCCAAGGCTCATCCCAGGTGTTTTGAACCCGATCATTCTTAAAAATGACGATTTCGCCCTTTGGGCGAATCGTCTTCCAAAAATTGACGATTTTGCCCTTCGGGCTAAATCGCCTCCAAATCTTCCCATTTTACCTCGGTCCTAAATCACGCCTTCCCTAAGGCCTTATGGCTATACTAGGAGGCCATGTGATGTGAATTGACGTGCATTGATGTGATTTATTTATGCACTTGATTGCGCTTTCATTGATTGTGATTGATAGGAATAGTCTTCCAATCTGCATGAAACCCTGAATCAAACCTACCCCACCCAAAATTGCGCCTGCATGAACTCTTAGTCAGGAAAATCACTCGCGTTAGGTACCGAAAGGGCGTTGGTAATGACATCAACGTAACCAAGTCCCCGAACTCAAAATCTCTGGTTCCGCAGAATTGATCGATTTCTCCCAATCGGTCAATAAGGTTTCCGGTCTACCCTCCGAGAAAGATCGGTGGCGACTCCAAATGCATGCACAAGTTGCACATGCCACCACGACCACACTAAGGTCGAAATCGATCGGCTCTTATCGCCGAATCCCTTTGAAAAATACTCCCGCCGCGATTTGGTATGGGCTTGGGAGGGCCCGCGCCGATCCAAAGCCCGCGATCCGCACCCTTGTGCGGGGGGAGGCCCGCGATCGGTAATCCATTAGCCGCGTCCGCATTCGGACGGGTCGCGACAGACATGAGAGAGTGAGATAATAGAGAGACATACCTGCCACTTACCTATTCGATGTTTGTGCGATTTTCGCGGTGTTTGATGGATTCAAGAGAATTTCTAGGAACTCGTTACTAGAGTATCCTAGAGAGGTTAAGCTCTGACCCGTATGGTAGGTCAAATCATAATGGGATTCCTAACTGATAGGAATCTAAGGAAGACGCGTCCCATTTGGGATTTGCCAAGGATTTTGATCCGTATGGTGGATCGGACCATTGAGTTGACCATTTAAGTGATTTTCACTATTGGATTGACCCTTCAGGCGGTTTCTACCTTTGATTGACCCTTCAGGCGGTTTCTACCACGAGTTGACCCTTCAGGCGGTATCTACCATTGATTTGACCCTTCAGGCGGTTTCTACCTTTGATTGACCCTTCAGGCGGTTTCTACCATGAGTTGACCCTTCAGGCGGTTTCTACCATGAGTTGACCCTTCAGGCGGTATCTACCATCAGTTTGCTTTGAAAATGGGTCTCATGACGAGGGTTCTCCACGTCCGATGAGACTGCCTGATTTTTGAAAAGGGGTCTCATGACGAGGGTTCTCCACATCCGATGAGACTGCCTAAATTTTGAAAAGGGGTCTCATGACGAGGGTTCTCCACGTCCGATGAGACTGCTTGATTTTTGAAAATGGGTCTCATGACGAGGGTTCTCCACGTCCGATGAGACTGTTTGATATTTTGAAAATGGGTCTTGGGACGAGGGTTCTCCACGTCTGATAGGACTTTTTCTTTTAAAAGGGTTTTTCTTCCCCTCTTTTTTTTAGAGATCCCGAAGTTTGGCGGAAATTCAGTTTTTGAAGCAGTGAAAGATTTTATTTTGACAAAGCTTCACTTGAGTCTGTTGAGGCGACATTCTGGGAGCTGGGTTCTCCAGGTATCCTGTAGAAGTTTGAGCCTGAAAGATTTTTCTTCACCAAGAAAACGTTAGTAATCTTTGGGAAGACCACGGCTGTCCATTTGACAAAAACCGTATGACTTAAGTTTTAATCGTGAAATGTGCATTTTGATGCTGGAGGTTATCCAAAGCATTCTTGCAACATGCAAATGTGATCACAAATCCCTTGCACGGAAAATATGGATCCAACAATTTGAAGATTCCAAAAAGAGTTTGCTCAAAACATCAATTGGAATATTTCTCGACAAGGAGGCCATCTCACCTGTTTTGAGGTAATGATTTTTATAGGGGATGCACTCAATTCCCTACTGACATGTGCCTAGGTTTTAGGCTCATTCGCAGCGCATACATTTTGATCGATCGGGAGGTCTTCCACGGAACCGTAATGTTGGGCTTGGATATTGGTTTTCAAGGGGGACCCGCTTTGGAGTCGAGGCCATTGTATGAAAGTCTTCACCATCTGCTCCGGGTTTACAAGTCGAGAACCCTGCAAAATGAGAAAGAAATAGTCTTGCTCGTACCTCTTCGAGCTAAGCTATATGTTAACCCAAGTGTCTTAGTCAGAGAAGACTGTTTCAGGGTTATGATGTTGGTAGGATTGGGGACCGAAAAAGGCTTATTTTTGGCCCAGAATTTATGAGGGGATTGACATTGGTGATCATTGCAAATTCGTCACCTGTATTTTCCATTCTGCATATTCAATTTTTGAGGTGTGCAACCGCTTTTGAGGTGTGCACAAGTCCTTTAGAGAGCGTCTCTTGTTGCATTAAGAAGGTTGACAACTCTGTCTGCGTCTTTCCTCCGCGCTTGACATCATTTGGAGAACAGTCTTTTTTATCTGACTCCTTTAGGAATTTTCTCTTTTCCCATCCCAGTTTCACTGGGGATCAAGCAAACAGCTTGCACGAGCATCGGCCTTGCTTTTACTAGGCACTTTGCTTTTTCTTGATGCCGGGGATTTTTTCTCATTTTCATTTTTGAAATCTCACTTTTTCTCATCTTCATGGGATTATGTTAGACATATAGTCTAAACATGCTTTAAATATCAGTCCGGGAATTCTCTTCGTAATCCCTGAGTCTTGAACTCTTCCATTTTTGAAGTGGTGCGGCATCCGTCTTGGAATGATCACCAATGGGTTCATGAAATGAATTTGCAAGCTCAAGTTGGCCGTGCAAAGGATTCGGTGTGTGGGATAGAGAAATGAATGCTTCTCATCATCCTATGGCACTTGGATTACCATATAAACAACACACAAAGATTAATGTTAGTCCGAGCAAGAAAATTTCTAACCATTTTCTCCTGATGCTGCTGGACTCATCTCCATTTTACCCCGATGTGGGGTGGTTCTTGACAAGGTTAAGAATGAAAACCGCCGTTCAAAGGGGTTATCAACGGTCACCTGTAGTGTTTGGGGTATATGAAACGAATGTCTCCGTCGTCCCAACCCATGTAAGCGCTGCGAATGGTCCCTACTTCCGTAGGTCCAGATTTTGCTGTCTTATCCGCTCCACTTCTCTCTTAAGTGTGTATAGGACGTGTTTGGACTAGGCTTTGCCTCTCGTCTTTTGAGAAAACGTCATTTTGAAAGTTTTGAACAACTTTTGATTGGAAAAATCTCTTTCTTTTTCTCCAAAAATTTTATCCATCAATGGGATTTTATGATGCACCATGCACGTTCTTATTCATGTTCAGATAACCTCCTGTTTCAAAACATGAATGCCAATGAAATTTGAATTCTATGTCTTTTCTAGACATTAGATTCTGAAAGCTTTTCTTTTCTTCTCTATTTTTTATTCAACATCTTCAATGGGTTGAGGAAAGGGATATTTACCTGTCCTCCGCGGCTGGAGATCCCTGAAAATGCGGAAGAAACATGTTATTGTACGTTCACGAATTTTTCAAAAATTTAGAACGATACAATTTACCCTTGGTCATGTATTCCAACGGGTAATACATGGGATGTGAAAACCCGCTTTGCCTTGATGGCGAGCCCTTGTCAAAAACAAACAATAAGTGTCAGTTTGCATTCTAAAATTCAAGACAAATTGGAACGATACCGCCTTGTTCTTGCTTGGTGTTTTCATTTGAACACAAACGCGCGGCTTGCAGAAATTGGCCATCAATATTATGGCCACGATTCCTCCGTTTGGTTGGCGATGAATCATTCTCAAGGATTTGCCCCAGAGGAGATCCATTTGTGTTTTTGGCGCATTCCAGCGCCACTCTTCATAGTTCCTTTTATTCATGAAAAAAGAAAATTTTTATCAGAATGCATGTCAAAGCATGAAGTGTGGAAGCGATACTTTTTACCCTCCACTGGGTCTTATAATCAAAGATCATTTCTTGGAGTCCTGACTTCCAAGGCCAATGATTCTATTCGCCTCCCCGTTGGCGAGCTATTTTCTTTTGGGGCTTTCGGCGCCAACAATTTTCTGCCAAATGAGAACAAACTCAGGTTAAGCATGGGATCTTCGGAGATCACATTGGAACGATACAAAGAAACGTCCTTCTTTGCCCAGGGCAAAATTGATTTGCATGCCACAGTCATGCCTTAACGCTTTTCGCTTTTGTTGGAGATTTCTAATCCAATCTGAAGAAGTCCACACACCTGCATGTGAAGAAATAGACGTGGGTTTTTATCTGACTTCATTTGGAATTTCTGAAAAGAGGTACTCCCTCCGAAGTTTCGTCCTTTCGTGCTTTTCGAACAATTTTACTGTTTGTCCTCTTTGGATTTGATGACCCTGGTCTGTTGCACTTTTAGGGGGGATCATGAGAGTTTGCCCCTGGCTGGGCTTCTCGGAGAAAAGGGAGAGACTTGCTCCCACGAGTTTTGCCGATCCTGGTCATCTATGAATTCGTGCTTTTCATTCTATTCAAAGAAGGTATTTTTATCAGAGGTGCCAATTGATAAAACTTGAGATTTTCTTTTCAAGCATTCTTTTCACAGAGATTTCCAGGTGATGAGAAACTTTTTCAGGTTTTCTCAAAGATTTTGTTCACAAATTGAGTCATTAGAACGCTCTTGAAAACATTCAGTCAGAATTATGTTATGAAAATGGGTACTCCTTGTTTCGTCATTTGGAAGCACTGCCATCTGATTCCCCTGCTTTTGATCGTCGCCGGAATAGATGGCTCCGCATTATTTTATTCCCCATTTAGGAGGGAAGCTCCTCCTCGGGAGCCTGAGTTCTTGAAGTGTCACAAAGATGGTTATAAAATAGGGAAAGTTCATGTAATGATAAACTTCTTTGGGAGACGTCTTAAGAAAAATTGAAAGGGTAGGATGGGAGCTAGCCCTCATATCATTGGGCATCATCGCATCCCAAAACTTTGCAAACCAGGAGACATGTGGGAAATCAGGTCTCAGTTTTTTTTTTCGTCATTGACCGATTTGTGGCTCCCACACGCCCCCGTTTTTTATTTTTATTTTTTGGTTTTTTTTTAGTTTTTTTATACTTATATTACAATACAACATGTAAGAAAAAGCCCGAGGCACCTAATGTGGATTTAGATGCGTCGAAGAGAGACAGATATCTCTTTACTCCATGGTGGGAGCGTCGCCGTCGAGTGATTTGACAATATCTCCCAAAGACAAGCTGGTCAAATCAGGCTCATCTGCTGTGGTTTCTATCCTTTCGTCCTTCAACCATTTGGGACCCTTGGAGAAGAACTGGTCCAGCTTGTTGTTGAACACCTTAGCTTTGCCTTTCCAAGTGCTTGAACTGATGAAAGAACCATCTAGCCCCCCTTTGCGTATAACGCCTCCATAATTCTTACCCCTGCCTCGACTTACACCTCGGCCTCCTTGGCGGTTTTCCCTAACATGGTGCCAATTTCGCTCCCCAGGATATCCCAGGCCGGCTCTGTGTTCGTTTGACCTTAGTTGCAGAGGTGCACGAATCCCCTGGTTATGTTTACCCAGACCGCCTCCGGGGATGAACCCATAGGATAGCAATATCTTCCCTGGAAAAAGGTCATACTGGGAGAGGACAGGGAACCTCAACTTGGTTCTCGCAGGCGTGTGAACGATCGCCACCAGGTCAAAGGAATGATAGCTCGCCTCCTCTCTGTTTTCAGGTTCCACATAAGGAACAGAGCTATTCTGGTATGACATGAGATCCACTTCACCATGCACAATGATCACTTTGTTGTCCATTACAAAGAGGACTTTCTGGTGCAGACTGGACGGTATGGCTCCGGCTACATGTATCCATGGTCTCCCGAGAAGGAATCCGAAGGCACTCGGCAAATCCATCACTTGAAACTCGATGGAAAATTTGGTTGGGCCTATGAAAACGTCCAGCTCGATTTCCCCTACCACCGCCTTCCTTGTTCCATCAAAGGCTCTGATGCTGGCTTTGGAGGTCCTGATCATCTCCTCCTTTATGCCTAGATTCCTCAAAGTGGCCAGAGGGCAAATGTTAAAAGCGGAGCCATTATCGATCAGTACGTGGGACACTTGCTTCCCATGGCATCTGACCGCTATGTATAATTCCTTATTATGTGCCCGCCCTTCCATTGGGAAGTCTTCATTTGAGAAACTCATTTGATCTTTTAGCAGAATAGCGCCAACAAAGTCTTCGAGCTGATCCTCGTTAATAAACTCGGGCACGTGTACTTCATTCAGAATCTTCATTAAAGCCATATTGTGCTTCTCTGAATTTAAGAACAGATTTAGCAGAGAGATCTGGGCCGGCATTTTTCGAAATTGTTCTATCACTTCGAACCCATAAAGGAAGGTCTTAGAAAGTTGATTATTGAAGGATTGGGGATTAGAATTGATTCATGGCTCGATTGAGCGGTCGGAACACAAAACCGGTTCTGTTTTGGATGATGTTCTTTGTGTACCAATTCTGTTGGGGGCTGATATAAGAGTGTTTTGAATTCAAATTGACTCAAGGGACTATCTATAATGTTGATTAAGGTGTTAATGGAAAGTATATGAAGTGGCTTGGGATTTAGAAGTGATTTAAGGGCTATTTGGAGCAGGAAACACCAAGTTATATTTTGTTATGCATTTTACTGTTTAAACAGAATATATTAAGGGTTTGTGGAAGTATTGTGGTGTATTCGATCATTTGATGAGGCATCTTGAGTTACCATTTGATTAATGATTGAGGGATTGGTATCAAGGAAGTGAGAATTGAGTGGATTTTGACTCGACATTGATGAATTTCCTAGGACGGTACGAGGACCTTGATTGGTCGAATACTTGGAGGGTTAAGGAAGATCAATCGAAGTGGAGCTTTGCTAGTTGCTTGAGGTAAGTGTCCCCTAAACCTTTACTCGAACGTTAGGACACTACTGGATAGATTGGTCGGATGATTGGATTCTTGATAAAGCCTATAGCTTGAATTGCTTGATTAGTCGATTGAAATGGCAAGGAAAACTAATTGTGAGATTGATTGCCTTGTGATATAGTGCGGCTATTGAGCCATGTATTCGTATGAATTGGCCGTAGGCCCTATTATTGTTATTGAATTGGCCGTGGGCCCTTGAGATTGAATTGGCCGTGGGCCCTAGCAATGAAAGAATGATTTGTGAAATACATCGCGGCCGTGGGCCCTGGCGATGATGGAACGACCTGTGAAAAATTACATCGCGGCCGTTGGCCCTGGCGATGCTTGAGTGGATTGAAATTACATCGCGGCCGTGGGCCCTGGCGATGCTTGAGTGAATAGAAATTACATCGCGGCCGTGGGCCCTGGCGATGATTTGGCTAGATGCCCTTGTGAACTACATCGCGGCCGTGGGCCCTGGCGATGATTTGGCTTGGAGCCCTATGAAATTATATCGTGGCTTGGAGCCCTGGCGATACATCGCGGCCGTGGGCCCTGGCGATGATTAAATGGTTGTCATATTGATGACTTATGAAAACGATAAGTTTGTTTTAGGGTAATGTGTGAAACTTGGATCTCATAGTATGTGATGTGCTTGATGGCGATGTCCTTTATATCAAGGTGCCATGAGAAAGTGATATTGAGATGCTAGATGATAATTCCTCGATGAGTTTTTGTGAATTGCTCTGTGGCATAGTCTGGGAGGACTGACGGTCTGGTCTAGGTTTAGGGTTTACTTACTGAGATTTATATCTCACCCCAGTGGGGGTTTAACTTTTTCAGGTCCCAGGCGACGGTACATCAAAGGTCGTCAAGGTTTGAATTTCGAGGAAGAAACTATATGATGTGGTTTCATATATTGTGCTACAGGAGGGAATGTATTATGATCTGTGGATATAAGGATCGATCCATTAGTATTTGACTACCTTGCAGGATTTGTTTTCATGAACCTTAGAAGTGTACTACTGCCTGTCCTAAGTCATCCGAATTTTGTATATGTATGGAGATGTATTCTTGCTTCCGTCTGTTTGTCGGATTTTATGAGTTGTAACCCGAGTGATCCTGGGAGTCAATATAAGGATCAGGGTTCGGGGGCGTGACATCCCCGTTTAAGTGGTATCAGAGCAAGGTTAGCTCGATCCATTGAGATTGAGATTTGGAGTGATAAGGAGTGTTGACTTGAGGACAATTAGGTAGTGAGACCTTTAGGGTTAAGCATGGATTGTTGAATCTTGAGGATTATAGGCTTGAACTTGTGTGGTATTCTAATGGTCCTAGTGTTGACTCTAATGGATGATCTTGAGTAATGTGGTGGTTGAGATTTAAGTGGAAGTAAGCTGAGATTAAAGAGACATAGGTATGGATTTTGAGGTAGTAATTGTGCTTGAGGTTGGTAGAGAATGGTTATGATTAATGAGTTAATTGAAGCATATTAATGTGATTGTGATTGTCAATGACCTACCTTGAGGAAAGCGAGTTATACCTAGATGATTTGTATTAGTGGATTTAGGCTTGAATTGTGTTGAATCTTGATGGTTTTAGTTGTCGATTGCTATCGATAACCTTAGGTGATACGAGATAAGATGTAGACAATGAGTATTTGAATTGAAGATCAATTGTGATCGAATGCATATGAATTGATTTGTGTAGCGACTAAACTTGAGGTGTATGGGTGAATATAGGTAATTGATCCATATGATGTGACGGTCATTGGTGGAATTAGAAACCTTCAATGGATAAGAATTGATCTGAAGGCGATTGAGGTATGACAAGTAGTGAGGACAGTCATGACGCGCATGTGCTTGTGGTTACGAAATGAAAGTTGATGTGGGTGCATGCATGAGCTTATTACTATCAGACTTAATAAACTGTCGCTTGGTATGGGACGAGTTGATGGGATACCTATAAACCGTAATGAAGCATGTTATGGGGCGTGTGGAATGGGGCTTCCTCCGTAGATATATGACTTGGGACAACCTGTAACAACCAGGTCTGATGAGGGCGGGGAGTGATCGCCGGGACAGAGAGGTCCGGACAAGGAGCGGCTCCTGGCAGGCTTCTAAGATAGCGAGGAGGCAGGAATGACCCAAGTCATAAATTGAAAGGGAAAGCCTAGGTATTAGGTTGAGTCTGATTGTGGTTAAGTGAGATGTATAGCACGTGATTGATTCTCAAGTGAATGATCGAAAGTGGCATGGCATGTGAAATGATGCCTATAAGTGGCATGGCTGAGAGCCCTGTATTTGGCAGTGAGTGCCATTTGAGAAAGAAAAGCTGATGATGTGATTGACTTGATAAGCATGTGTTGTAATTGGCATCATGTAATTGTTGTGGCCGAGGTCTAATTGAGAGATTAGACTGTGTGAGGAGTTTATTCTCCATTGATCTGATGCTTGTTGAGATTGAGATAGCATGTCGTGTTTGTGACAAAGTGGCATGTGCCTTATGTTTAATGTATGAGCGTGTGGCTCATAGAAGTGATGCTTTGAGTACTTGGTTGATATTGACCTAATTGAGTTTTAGCCTAGTGGAGGCTTGCCTAGTAATGGCTGTTGATTGAAAATTTACCTTGTGGAGGCTTACTTGATATGTGGATGTTGCTTAAGGATGATTTGGAATCCTTGGATAATGAGCAACTGGTTGAGAGATGTTTAGGAACCACTAGATAACTGCTGGCGAAAGAAAATGAGATGAGCAGCCTGAGACTGCTAGACTTGAGTAGATGGCTTAAGTCTTGGATTCCTGGAGGGAATCATAGTGGTTCAAGTGGGATGAGAATCTAATGAGGTTAAAAGACCAAGATACAGTCGCTAGAGGAGCACTTGGCTCGTATATGCGAGATTCGAGAAGATCCAAGCATTGAGATGGATCATGAGAGTTGAGTAAAATCGACCGACCGTAGATGAGTACTGGAAGAAAGTATGGCTCGATTTTGTTGATCGTGCGAGACCCAAGTGTAATAAGGGGGTCATGAGAACTTTAAATAGAGATGGGGAAATTTGATGGGTAGACAAGTTCAAGAGGAAGCTACCCTTGTACTTAAGTCGCTGAGACGACTGATGCTAGTGTTGATGAGTTAAGTGATGGAAGTCACGACAAAGGTAATCCTGAGACTACTCATTTCCAAAGTGGAAACGTGGACATGAATAGCGAGAATTTTGAAAAGCTTGTGAGGCTATGTATAAAGTTGAGATTGACTGAGTCTGATGAAGGAATGGACTTTAAAAGCCTTATGGCTAGTGATATTCCTGACTTTGAAGAATGGTAATGGGACTCAGTAAGAGAAGTGAATGATCGGAAGATATGTGAATAGAAGAACTCCTGCTCAAGGATTACAAGCAAAGGGATGTTCAGTCTGGAACATGGAAGTGCTTGCAAGAAACGGCTTTTACCTTGGCGTGAGTCTTGTAATGAGAGACTGGCATGTCGTTCCTTCCGTCGTGGGGAAAGTTGAGAAAAGAGTTATGTTAGTTGTTTGACATTGATGATTCTATAAGATTGATTGAGGACGAATCGAGACCACAAGAAGTGGTATTGTGTGCTATCACCCCTTAAGAGTAGGGTGTCGTTTTGAAAGGACGATTGGAGCACGAGATGATCGTTGAGGGAAAGGAAAGTGAATGGACTTGATAGTCCTGGTTGTTCATAATGCGAATGAATGGTTGAGTAAGAGAAAAGAGCACTTAGAGTGTAACTGCAAAGTGACTCGAGGTGGTCGAATTGAGTTTTCGATACGAGAATTTGTGGAGTCCGAGGAAGAACCTCGACTCTTTGGAATTTTGTCACTTGAGGTGATTGAGTCACTGGAAGGAGAATGTCAGTCATAGGGACAGATGAATCCTGGAATGAAGGTATCGCTGTTGATATAGATTCCAAGATTGATGTCCTATGGAATAAGAAGGACAAGGTGGATTCGAAGTAAAAGAATGCCACTGAAGTGTATAGTTTCCTTCATAGGGTAAGAGGCCCTAGTGTGAAAGGTAGAGAACATCCGAATTATCTGGATATTAAGATTGAGCGTCTGGATTGAGGAAGAAGACATAGAATCTGAATGATTCTCGGAAGTAAAGTCCGAGAAACTGTCTTGTGGACATCGTTGAATTCTGGGATAATGTCGACGTTCGGTTAAATGGATGAAATGGATAACCGTCGAATGGAGTATCTAAGAAGTTCTTGGATTGATTGTTACCGTCTAAAGAGACGATGAGTGAATTCATTTAAGGAGTCATGAGAAATGTGAATGACCTTCGAGAGTAACCTATGGACTCTAAAGAGATGCTCGTTGTATGCTTATTGCGAAGAAACAAGCTTGGGTTTGATGAGGTAAGATTCCTCAGTTGTGAAATTTGTGAGAAACGAAGTCCCTGTGGAGCATTTAAGAAATGAAATAAGTGATGAATCAACTAAAGTCGATGTGGGTTGCTGGAAGTTGAGATTTCGTGAGATTGGTGAATTGTTACAGATGGATCGCGGAAAGATTTCCCACAAGAATTGTCCCATTGATGAAAGGGACTAGGGACGAGATGCAACGTGAATGTGTGAATGAACGTGATAAGTTTTCGAGGACTTAAATCAAGTTGACGACTGCGTTGTGAATGACGTTCCTATTGGGAATCGAAAGAGTCGAGAGAATCATAATGACGTGGCATAAGAAGAGAATTTGAGGCGTAACAAGACGATCTAAAGTAAGCATTGTAGGTACGCCGAGACAGTAGGGCCATATGAGTTGGAACTTCTACTGTGTGAGTGGAGTCGGTTTGTGAATGTTCTCGCGACAAAGTTTGGGAAACATTGTTTGGATGGAAGAAGATTTCAAGTTTATACCTACCACAAAAGAATGAGGTAGTGGTTTCCCGAAAGGAATTGATGAGAAGCAACACCGACGGATGAATTTATTTACGGATACGGGAGCGTTGCTCGTGTAAAGAAAGACCTCGTAACTGGGTGAAATGCAAGAGTTGGAAATGTTGATTGCTCTAAGGGAATTGAGGGGAAGGCATAACCTTTACGAGTTGATGGATTAAATTGGTCATTGAAGGATCTCGAATGTAATCGAGGAAAAGCTATTAAGGACTTAATCATGACTTTGCTAGAGAAATCGAGAGGTTACGGTTTGATTTGGACGATCGAGGGTAAGCTAATGGAAATTGTGCGTCCTTGACGATACGAAATGATGTTGGGATTAGATGATTATGCCAAATGGTAAAGGCGCCAACGAGTACGTTTTCATGACGATCTAGTAATGATTGTGAGAAGTAAAGAACATGGATTTAAGGTGACGTTTTGGAAAAGCCTTTCGACTGGGAATTTCAAAAGCAAAGCTGCTATGTGATGCACGTGTTATCCTCGGATTAATAGGCAAATTGAACGGAGGATCCGAGTGCTCGAAGGTGTATCACCGACAGATATCACGAATGTCTGAAGAGAATAGAGAAAAGGAAAGTACATGTTAAGGATTGAGAGAAACAAATCCTGGAGGAAGATAACTTTTATCAGAGAAGACAAGTGAGAATGTCAGGTAATGGGATGAACTACTTTGGAGAGTAAGAATGCGATGAGGCATCAATACCCCGATAGATTGGATAATTGAAAAGTGGCAAATTTCGAGGACGAAATTTCTTTAAGGAGGGAAGAATTGTGACATTCCGAATTCCAGCCCCTCTCGAGGCTATAGAATGGAAGGATATCGATCGATGTGTTTCAGTGGTATCTCGCTCGGAGCAGGCCACTCTCGAGTTAACTGACCGAAAGGGAAAGACTAACGCAAGGTCGGGTATGTGGACCTGAGGATTTTAAATGAGAAATGGCGCTTTGACCATAAGGATTGTCGATGGAATATTTTGGGCCAGCAAAGATCGATCTAGGAACGATCATGGAATGCCTTGCTAGCGTTATACGTTGGGACGCGGGTGATTCCGCTTAACCAATGTGTAATTTGCGAGAATTTCCTAAATCGGATTTCGACGATCAGGACCGCAGGAACTAGTGAAAAACCCTCGCAATTACATGACAACCAAAGTCGCCACGGCTTAAGAAAAATCCCAAGGTCGATACGCGTAGCACCTGCAAGAGTCGCCCGTCAGTTTGAGATAAACTGGAATTACAGTCGACGAGAGTTCAACATGAAATTAGACCTCGAGATTGGGTATTGGACAATGAGGAATTCCAATATTTGAATTAATATGGACGTCGCCTCATCGAGGGTGGTTTACACTGGAAAAATGAACTTTCGGACGAAAAATGCCAAATGACCATTTTGCCCCTCGACCTTTGGTCTTGCCTTAAGAAATTAAGAAGGTCATTTTGGTCATTTCCCTCTCCCCATGAGCTGCCGAAACTTGATGGACAAGGAGTCAATGGAAGGTCCAAGTCAAGGAAGCAACCAATGGGAGGTTGCCATGTGTCATCTTTTGATTGGACCAAGCATTAAATGGCATTAATTGTGATCTTGACAAAATGGCACCAATTATTTGATGGACAACCTCCTTATCTTCAGCTGGTCGACCACCCTCACTCCTCCTTGCCAATTCCTTCATTTTCCTCTTCATCTTCACCAAACAGAAAACTGCCCAGAAAAACAGTTTCTGACCCTTCTGTTCGGTGCAGTCTAGCGGCTCTTCCTAGTGTCTTTTGGTTGAGCCCTTTTACCACAGGTTATTTCAAGATTTCCTTGACATTTTTCTGTTGGTTGCATGATTTTTGGAGGTCTGGTTGATTTATGGTGATTTTTGGAAGAAAAGCGGACGGATTCTGAGCTAGCTGAGGAGAAGTGTTGGTTCTAGCTCTTAGAAATTCCAAATGACCTCAAATTTTTTAGGAGAGCTTCATAACATCTAGTACTATGTTCCGATGGTTTATGGCTGCAAATAGATGGTTTTAGAATGAATTTTATGGCTGATTATGGGTGGTACAAAAATGGACAGATTCTGACTTTGAAGAGATCGGGCTGTTTCGACGTCTTTGGAGTATCAATCCACTTCAAATCTCACGGTGAGCTTCCTAAACCCATAAAGGAAGGTCTTAGAAAGTTGATTATTGAAGGATTGAGGATTAGAATTGATTCATGGCTCGATTGAGCGGTCGGAACACAAAACCGGTTCTGTTTTGGATGATGTTCTTTGTGTACCAATTCTATTGGGGGCTGATATAAGAGTGTTTTGACTTCAAATTGACTCAAGGGACTATCTATAATGTTGATTAAGGTGTTAATGGAAAGTATATGAAGTGGCTTGGGATTTAGAAGTGATTTAAGAGCTATTTGGAGCAGGAAACACCAAGTTATATTTTGTTATGCATTTTACTGTTTAAACAGAATATATTAAGGGTTTGTGGAAGTATTGTGGTGTATTCGATCATTTGATGAGGCATCTTGAGTTACCATTTGATTAATGATTGAGGGATTGGTATCAAGGAAGTGAGAATTGAGTGGATTTTGACTCGACATTGATGAATTTCCTAGGACGGTACGAGGACCTTGATTGGTCGAATACTTGGAGGGTTAAGGAAGATCAATCGAAGTGGAGCTTTGCTAGTTGCTTGAGGTAAGTGTCCCTTAAACCTTTACTCGAACGTTAGGACACTACTGGATAGATTGGTCGGATGATTAGATTCTTGATAAAGCCTATAGCTTGAATTGCTTGATTAGTCGATTGAAATGGCAAGGAAAACTAATTATGAGATTGATTGCCTTGTGATATAGTGCGGCTATTGAGCCATGTATTCGTATGAATTGGCCGTTGGCCCTATTATTGTTATTGAATTGGCCGTGGGCCCTAGCAATGAAAGAATGATTTGTGAAATACATCGCGGCCGTGGGCCCTGGCGATGATGGAACGACCTGTGAAAAATTACATCGCGGCCGTGGGCCCTGGCGATGCTTGAGTGGATTGAAATTACACCGCGGCCGTGGGCCCTGGCGATGCTTGAGTGAATAGAAATTACATCGCGACCGTGGGCCCTGGCGATGATTTGGCTAGATGCCCTTGTGAACTACATCGCGGCCGTGGGCCCTGGCGATGATTTGGCTTGGAGCCCTATGAAATTATATCGCGGCTTGGAGCCCTGGCGATACATCGCGGCCGTGGGCCCTGGCGATGATTAAATGGTTGTCATATTGATGACTTATGAAAACGATAAGTTTGTTTTAGGGTAATGTGTGAAACTTGGATCTCATAGTATGTGATGTGCTTGATGGCGATGTCATTTATATCAAGGTGCCATGAGAAAGTGATATTGAGATGCTAGATGATAATTCCTCGATGAGTTTTTGTGAATTGCTCTGTGGCATAGTCTGGGAGGACTGACGGTCTGGTCTAGGTTTAGGGTTTACTTACTGAGATTTATATCTCACTCCAGTGGGGGTTTAACTTTTTCAGGTCCCAGGCGACGGTACATCAAAGGTCGTCAAGGTTTGAATTTCGAGGAAGAAACTATATGATGTGGTTTCATATATTGTGCTACTAGGAGGGAACGTATTATGATCTGTGGATATAAGGATCGATCCATTAGTATTTGACTACCTTGCAGGATTTGTTTTCATGAACCTTAGAAGTGTACTACTGCCTGTCCTAAGTCATCCGAATTTTGTATATGTATGGAGATGTATTCTTGCTTCCGTCTGTTTGTCGGATTTTATGAGTTGTAACCCGAGTGATCCTGGGAGTCAATATAAGGATCAGGGTTCGGGGGCGTGACACATCCTCTGTTGGATCCAATCGGCCTCGGTCAGCTTAACTTGAGATAGTATTCGCAAGGAAGGGATTCCCACCTCAACCGGTAATACTGCTTCTATTCCATACACAAGGGAAAAATAGGGTTGCCCCGGTAGAAGTTCGGATCGAAGTTCGATAAGCTATAAGTACAAAAGGCAACCTCTCATGCCAATCTCGATAATTCTCGGCAGTCTTAG
Organism: Rhodomyrtus psidioides; assembly: GCA_021437785.1. NCBI lineage: Eukaryota > Viridiplantae > Streptophyta > Magnoliopsida > Myrtales > Myrtaceae > Rhodomyrtus > Rhodomyrtus psidioides. Next base: position 16,026,404 of record JAILYB010000003.1, read on the forward strand.
CCAAGATCTTCTTGATGTTTTTATTGTCTGCTTCTACTGCTCCATTCATCTGAGGACGGTACGAGGAAGAGTTCAAATGCTTGATCTTGAATTTCTTGAATAGATCATCGATCAGCTTGTTGTTCAAGTTCGAGCCGTTGTCGGTGATTATGACCTCAGGTGAACCATATCGAGCTATGATGTCTCGATTAATGAATTTCACGACGTTTCGTGCCGTGACTGCCAAGTATGATGCTGCTTCAATCCATTTGGAAAAATAGTCGATGGCAACCAAGATGAAACGATGTCCGTTTGATGCTTTCGGGTTAATTGGACCAATCACATCAATGCCCCACATAGAGAAATGCCATGGCTCAGATGAATGGTGCAGCTCGTTCGGAGGAACATTGATCTTGTCCCCATAAATCTGACACTTATGACAACTTCGAACGTGCTGAATACAATCGTTTTCCAGAGTGAGCCAATAATAGCCCAATCTCATGATCTTCTTAGCAAGCATGTGACCATTCATATGTGGGCCACAGATCCCTTCATGTACTTCCATCATCAAACGGACAGCCTCAGTAAAATCAATACACCTCAAAAGAACTGAATCAAATGATCTTTTGTAAAGATTTTCACCACTGAGAAAGAATTTCGAAGCCATCTTTCTTATGTACCTTTGATCTGACGCGGTACTCTTCTCAGGAAATTTCTGCTCCTGAATGTAAGTCTTGATATCGTGATACCAAGGCTTGCCATCGGGTTCATCGGCTATGGCCATACAATAAGTCGATTTTCTTAACACTTCGATCTTCAACGGCTCGACTTCAAGCCCATTAGTAACTTGCAACATTGAAGATAGGGTAGCCAACGCATCAGCGAACTGATTGTGAGTTCTAGATAAATACTCAAATGAAATATCATCAAATTCTTCCAACAACTCATCTAGATACTCATGGTAGGGTAGCAGCTTAGCATCCCGTGTTTTAAAATTTTCCGACCGTTTGGAGGATGATTAGGGCCGAGTCTCCAAATACCTTGAGTCGGGTTACACCCATTTCGATTGCGGCTTGTAGGCCCAAACTACACGCTTCATATTCTGCGATATTATTTGTGCAAGGAAATACCAGCTTTGCTGCTATCGGATAGTGTTGACCGCCCGGAGATATCAGGACTGCCCCTGTACCTAATCCAGATAAATTCACGGCTCCGTCAAAATACATTGTCCAGAAATAATCATTTACCGTCATGACTCGATCTTCAGGTTGATAGGGATCATCATTTTCCCCTGGATTTTCTGCCAGGACATCCGCTATGGCTCGTCCCTTAACTGACTTTTGGGACAGATACTGCACATCGAACTCAGAAACGAGGATCTGCCATTTAGCAAGTTTGCCAATCAATGCAGGTTGATTCAATAGGTACTTGACGGGATCGCATTCTGTCACCAAAAGAATTCGATAATGCAAAGTGTATTGTCGCAGTCGATGTAGCACCCAAACTAGAGCCGCACATGTCTTCTCAGCTTTAGAGTAGTTCATTTCGGAAGCTGTAAACTTCTTGCTCAGATAATAAATGGCTCGTTCTTTCCCATCATCTTGTCCTATCTGTGCTAGCATAGTTCCCAAGGATTCACTATGGATCGTGAGATAGAGGATCAAGGGTTGCCCCGGCACTGGTGGAACAAGGACTGTCGGATTCATGAGGTGTTGTTTTATTTTCTCAAAGGCTTCATTACAGTCGTCATCCCGTTCGACCAATGCATTCTTCTTTAACAACTTAAAGAAAGGCTTAGCTATTTTAGATAGTTGAGAAATGAATCGCGCAACATAATTCAACCTGCCCATGAGGCTTCGAACTTCTTTGACTGTAGTTGGTGGCATGAGTTCACATATGGCTTTCACCTTGGATGGGTCTATCTCAATACCCTTGTTACTAACAATGAAGCCGAGTAACTTGCCCGAGCTGGCGCCGAAAACACACTTAGCTGGATTAAGGCGTAACCCGAATTTCCTGAGTCTGTCAAACAGTTTCGTCAGGGTTTCAATAAGATCTTCCCCATGCTTCGTCTTTGCAATCATATCATCGACATAGACTTCAATTTCATTATGCATCATGTCATGAAATAAAGTGACCATGGCCCGCTGATAAGTTGCGCCAGCATTTCTGAGACCGAAAGGCATCACCTTATAGTGAAACATCCCCCACGGAGTGGTGAATGTAGTCTTTCGTTTATCGTCCACGTTCATTAGGATTTGGTTATAGCCTGAGAAACCATCCATGAATGAAAATATTTCGAACCCAACCATGCTGTCTACAAGCACATCAATATGTGGGAGTGGGAAATCATCCTTAGGACTAGCCTTGTTTAGATCACGGTAGTCGACACAGACTCGAACTCGATCATCTTTCTTCAGCACTGGGACAATATTAGCGACCCAATCAGAATATTGGGTAGCCTCAATGAATCCGACATCAAGGAGCTTCATGACCTCTTCTTTGATTTTCTTTGCTAGTTCTGGCCTAGCTCTTCGTGCTCCTTGCACTACTGGTTTGAATGAGGGATCGGCTGGTAAGCAATGTTCTACAATTGATCGATCAAGACCGGGCATATCTGCATAGGACCAAGCAAAGATATCCTGGTAATCCCTTAGGAGCTTGGTAAGACGTTCCGTCATTTTAGCGGACAGGTTCGCCCCGATTTTCACCTCTCTTTGATTCTCTTCATCGCCCAAGTTGATCGAAATCGTCTCATCGCTAGTTGGAGGCTTAATCATCTCATACTGTTCAAAGTCCTGACGTATTTCTTCATAGTCAGGAGAGAATTCGTCTAGGTCATATACTCCAGAATCCAATGGATTACCCTCCTCATATTTTCCCCTGAAATATAAAGTGGCGAAGTCAGAGAAACAAACAGGGTTTAATCAAGCATGTATCGTAATTTTTCTTCGAAACTAGTGTGTATTTTCGAACATTTTTTTTTTAAACCGTGGGACGAGAATTCTTGGGGAAGCCCAACCCTCAGTGCTTACCATATATGACAATTTTATTTGATCGCTGGTTATCGTCATCGGGTCAGTTTGGGATACTTCACCAAGATTTCAAAAAAAAATGTTGTAATGAATTACACTTTATTGAATGGAAATGCAACATGAAATCCTAACATGCGACAGACTTAATGCGGTCTAGAAAAATTAAAGAAAGCTGGAAAGATCCCACGAAAGGGATTGCAAAAACTCAAAAATGTTAGAAAGCTGGAAAGATCCCACGTAGGGGATTGCAAAAACTCAAAATGTTACTCTGAACCCTCCATTAGATCTTCGACCATGGCATTGTCAGATAGACTTAGAGATGCAGATGTCATGCAAAGCTCTTCCTTTGGCACTTCATCAATCTGTAAGGGATCTTCGGATATAGCTCCAATAATAAGATCATCGAAACAGCTAGTGAGATCCAGGAGCCCGTCATCGGTAGCATCTTCGTCAAAATACATTGGCTTAACCGAAATGTTTTGGCTATTTGGTGAATCCGAGAACACAATTCTTAGGTCGTCCTCGAATTGGGTCAGCTCATCGTACCCACCGACTACTCTAGCTGATCGGAAAGTAGTGTAAAGAGGAGGTGGTAGAGGGCTGGCTAGATTTTGACCTTCCACGGCCTGTCCCTTGGTGCCTACCTCGTTTAGATTGGCCACGACCTCGGTGTCCTAGACCAGCTGTATGAGATTGCCCATTAAGTTCAATTGGGGCACGGATCCCTTGACTATTCCGGCCTAGGCCTGTTCCAGGTTGAAATCTATTGCCCACCTGTTGACACCTTAATTTTGATCAACTTTTTATTTTTATTTTTTATTTTGAAAATTCATAGAAAATCCATAAAAAGTTGAAAAATTGAAAAATCAATTTTGGTGACCTTAGCCAAGCTAAATGAACCATTTTGACCAAAAAAATAATTTTCATAATTTTCATTTTTTTTAATATATTTTCGAAAAATACAAAAAATATTCAAAAAAAAGGAAAAATTCTAAAAAATTCTAAAAAATTCCAGAAAATAGGAAATGGCACATTCAACTGGCCATGACCTGTTCCGGGTCTTTTGACCCCCGGTCTTTCCAAAAATGACGGTTTTGCCCTTCCGGCAAACCGTCTTCCAAAAAAAATTCTAAGAATTCTAGAAAAATCCCAAAAAATAGGAAATGGCCACAATCAATTGACCAAGGCTCATCCCGGGTGTTTTGAACCCGATCATTCTTAAAAATGACGATTTCGCCCTTTGGGCGAATCGTCTTCCAAAAATTGACGATTTTGCCCTTCGGGCTAAATCGCCTCCAAATCTTCCCATTTTACCTCGGTCCTAAATCACGCCTTCCCTAAGGCCTTATGGCTATACTAGGAGGCCATGTGATGTGAATTGACGTGCATTGATGTGATTTATTTATGCACTTGATTGCGCTTTCATTGATTGTGATTGATAGGAATAGTCTTCCAATCTGCATGAAACCCTGAATCAAACCTACCCCACCCAAAATTGCGCCTGCATGAACTCTTAGTCAGGAAAATCACTCGCGTTAGGTACCGAAAGGGCGTTGGTAATGACATCAACGTAACCAAGTCCCCGAACTCAAAATCTCTGGTTCCGCAGAATTGATCGATCTCTCCCAATCGGTCAATAAGGTTTCCGGTCTACCCTCCGAGAAAGACCGGGTGGCGACTCCAAATGCATGCACAAGTTGCACATGCCACCACGACCACACTAAGGTCGAAATCGATCGGCTCTTATCGCCGAATCCCTTTGAAAAATACTCCCGCCGCGATTTGGTATGGGCTTGGGAGGGCCCGCGCCGATCCAAAGCCCGCGATCCGCACCCTTGTGCGGGGGGAGGCCCGCGATCGGTAATCCATTAGCCGCGTCCGCTTTCGGACGGGTCGCGACAGCTGGCGACTCCGCTGGGGACCTTGTTCTAGAGCCTATGGTTCTAGACCTCAAGTGGACTTAGGCCGTAATTAAAACGCTGAGTGATTTTTCTAACCCTGCAGGCGCTCTTGAAGGTGAGGTAAGTCCGCTTACGATAGGAGTTATATGTTTTGCAGATTGGAGAAATAAGGGGTGTAGTCCGTGATTAACATTGTCTTATGCAGGTTGGCGTAGGAATGTATGTTGTGTGGATGATTTGAAGCGCTGATTGATAAACTGTTGTGCATGACTTGCATCGTGATGATCACGACACATGGACACACACAACCGCGCCTGAAACCCTGGGCGCCGCCTTTAGGAACACAATAGAAGGAATTGAAAATGGAATCTCCGTGAGGAAAAACACGGGGTAATCCATGTTGACACCTGATTTTTGATCAGTCTTTCATAGTTTATTTTTAAAAAATTCATAAAAAATCTATAAAAAGTTAAAAAAAATTAAAAAATCATCTTTGGTAGCCTTGACCAAGCTAAAGGAACCATTTTTGATAAAAAAAAATAATTTTTCATATTTTTTAATATTTTTTAATATTTTCCAAAAATAGAAAAATACATGAAAAATGAAGAAAAATAGCGTTCGCTGTCGTAAAAATATAGAAAAATAGTCAATATTTTTATTTTAATTTCTTTTACATTTTGAACTCATAAATAGTCAAAATTCAAGTTCAATTGCATGTGTTTCTTCACGACGCATAGAGTTGAATTTAGCAAAAAATGTCATTCGAGTATTTTAATTTGTAAATTTCTACATCTTTTTTAGTCTTGACGTCCAATTAGATCGACCACCATCTGCAATAAATGCCCCTTGCTGAATATTTTCGTTTTTGTTTCACATGATTTCATGGTGTAAAACGCCGAGTGGATCCTCAAATATAATCGGGTCGACATGAGCTCGATGGCTCGTCCAAGACCAAACCAGGGCACGGCAAACCCCATGTGAGTACTCTCGAACTCCTTCGATGCTTCCTAATGCTTTTCTTAGGTTAGATCGTGTGTAGAATGGCTAGGACAGCTAAATTATTCTTGAGCTGTGATTGATAAATAGGACCTTACTAGGAATGCCATGTGATTTATTTGCATATCTAGATTCCTTGAGTTGGGCATTTTATTACTGATTGTGATTGCTAGGATAATCACTCCTATCTACATGAATTTCTAGATTTATGGTTCATACCTTACTCATCCGCATGAATCTCAGGCTAGAAAATTCAGTCAACTTAGGTACCGAAAGGGCGTCAACTCTGACAGTTGGTGTAACTAAGTCCCCGAAACCATTTCTCTGGTTCTCGCAGAATTGAATAGAAACTCCCAACTATTCGATTGGGTGGTCCAATCATACCCTAAAAAAATGATTGGTGGCGACTCCATGGCATGCACACTTAGCACATGTCACTAGACCACACTGAAAGTCGATCACGCATACCTCCGTTGCGATTTGGGTAATGGGCCTTGGGAGAGGCCCGCGTCCGACCAGACAGGACGGCCCATTAGCCCTCGAGAGCCCGACAACCTCAAGAGGGTCGCGACAATCCACTTTTCAATTCCGCTCACTTTCGAACTATGGATCGAGTCCCAATGCAACGATAGCTGTGCAATGGAATCGGCTCTTTCTAGAACTCGAAGTGGGAACCTTAACCTTAGGTGCCAAACCCTCTGATTTTTAGAAGTTCACCATAACTTGTCTCATGCGCATGTCTTTGGGCGGTTGGTACACCTAAAACCGCACATAAGTCGACGAGTTTGGTTGGTAAGACTCTCTATACCTCGAATCTATTACAGTTCATATAAATATAGGCATTTCATTCATTGCATTCTGGTGATTAGATTAAATGCCATTTCAAGGATAGATGTGTGTGTTTTTCCCAAACGTCCTTGATAGAAGACGAAGAGGATGATATCCCATGACAAGCACCGAGTGAGCAACAAAGGAGCCTACTATGGACATTATTGAGATATCGTCCAATGAAGATGACGAGTTGGGGCAAGTGATCCGGAAGTCACAGATCGAACTTGGGGCATCCTTAAACGTTAGGATCACATTCCTTTGTTTCATTTTCCATTACTAGTCCTCTTGTATAGGGTTTATTTTTATCGAGGCTTTCTCTATCTCACCCCTTAGAGTGATTGTATTAGGGATCTATTGGTGTATACATTTAGATGGAACTTGGTTGTATTTCTTTTGACAGGTCATGGGAATGTGATAGTGGCATTTTCTCTAATCATTCGAATACTCCCAAGTCAAGTTTATAATTCCTTTAGAGGAAATTAAAATTGGAAATCTTGCACGACCTTTTTGGTCGTATAGGGTAATCCAACCCCAATTTTGCTAGAAGGAATTATACACTTGAATTGGTCCATGCATGTTTTACGTCGCTGGTAATCCACGATAATTGATCGAGAATATCGGCGTTGTTTTGAATTTAATGACGAGATAGATGTCCAAATTACTCTCGTTCTTAATAAAACGGCCTTGATTTGGATGCCGTATCTTCAATTAAATTTAAAACACGTTATTATGCCTCGCACTTTTGAGTAATTCGTTCCTCTCGAAATTGATCAAAAGCGATTATTGTGAATTACATTCCTTTCAATAGTATGCTTTCTTTCGAGGAATATTGATAAAAACTTTTCGCGCAGGATTAAAACCCTTGTAAAAGTTCTTGTCCTTATTAATCATGGGCAAGCATAGGATTGAAAGGGGTTTTTGATTTCTTTTTCAAATTATTCCTTCTGATTCTGTCTTTTTATTTGCAGGTGAAAAACAAGTAGTATAGAGAAATCTTTTCTTGGACAAATCTGCAACTATTCTTCCATCTGATCATGAGCGAGTTATAAAATCAGGACGTATTTGCTCGGCTTATTGCTATTATGGTTCGGCTCACTCAAGTTGAAGATGTTTGGATGCTCGAAGAAATGAACCATACAGAAGTTAAAACACACACACACGAGAACTTTCATTTATTTTGCTCAGCGGAGGGTTTTCAGAAGCAGGTCATACAAGTCGGGGTGGAAAAGTAAAGCCAAAGTGAGCCCTAATTAACGACACAAAGGATCCCAACTGACCCTCCATGTTATTAATGCTCTGCTCATACTCCCAGCTCCGCATGTTGTGGTCGGCAAGCCTGAGGAGAAGACTTCTGCATTCTCCCTTAACTTCGGCGACCTTGGCCTCGTGTTCTTCGGTGACTACTTCCAGGTCCCGAACCAGTCCATTCCCGCGAGCTATGTCCTCGGTTATCTTGTCGAGCCGTTCTTCCTGCCAGTCGCTCTGAAGCCTCAACAGGACGTTGCGGCGGTCATGCTCGCCGGTGGTCAGGGATATGGCCAATTGATCCACCAGATTTCTCCTCTCGCGAAGCAACGTCGCGACCCGCTCATTAGCAAACTCGACGGCCTTTTTGTAACTATCAACCAGATAGTTGGTCAGCACCAAATGATCAGATCGATCCTCATAACGAGCCCGCAAGACGCGAGCCACTAGAACCTCCCGATTACCAACACGATAGGCCTCTAAGGAGTGTGCAAAGAGAGTCGGGAAAGTTCTATATTCCCTCCCCAGTGTAGTACCTTCGAGAGAAGTGGTATCAAGGTCCTCGAGCAGGACACAGATTGCATCCTCGGTTGCAGAATGATCGGTTATGTGCGCGTAACCGCGACCCAGTAGGTTATAAAGCTTTTCCCACTGGGCCAAGACATCAGTTGAAAAAGTGCGTACGGGAGAGGAGGCCATTTGCGTTGGGTTGGCTTGAGAATAAGACGAGTTTAACAGAGAGATTAGAAGGAAGAAGCTGATTATGCGAGAACGTTAACCTTCCATACATTAATTCCTCATTTTATAGCAACTCGAGGATGATGAAGGGTCTCAGTAATAATGCTGGTGGAGCCCAGTTAGGGGGTAAAGCAGGAGGTCCCCTCACGAGAACCATTGGATTCGTTTCGGTCCGCGATTTCCGGCTCATCAATTAAAAGATGTAAAAGATTTGTCGGGATCACCATTATTAGAGTTAGGTGGGAGGAAAGCGCAACTATCGAAGAGAGCCCTAACAGGGTTTGGCAGTCCCATCACGTTGAAAAGCTAAGCGAGAAATTCAAGGTCTTGAGGGGGAACGTTTGCCTAATGATGCTTGAAGAGCGTCTCCTGAACATGCAAAGTCACTCGAAGAAAACTTTATAGGGAGTGAGCATACAGGAGAGAGTGGAGAACTCTGAGTGGGCAAGACCCAATCAAACATTTCTCAATCCAACATATTTAAGAGGTTACTGTCAGCTGCTAGAGGCGACTGACTCAAAAATCTCAGAAATTGAACCACAGAGGGATCTCGAAGATTCCAAGATCAAGTCTAACGCCAAAACCATGGAGCCCAACACTTCTGGCAACGGAAATCAAGATCACGGCGACGACGACAACGACATCCACAATGCTCAACTCGGGAAAAGAAGACGTCCTCACCAATACTCTCAGGAGGAAACCCAAATGCTGGAAACCCTTTTCAGTAAAAGCCATTACATGAAAAAGAAGTGGAGAATTGAATTGAGCCGGGAGTTGGGGATTAATCAGTCGAGGATCCAGTTTTGGTTTCAAAATAGGAGATCCAAATCGAGGGCTCAACGCAAACGTCAGGTGGTCGAGATTTTAAAGGAAGAAAATCAAAAGCTGCGAACAGAAAACATGAGGTATGAAAAAGCTCTCAATATCACCGTTTGCCCTCATTGCGATAACCTCGTCGCCCTCGGTAAGATATTCCCCGATAAGCCTCACGCGATGATTGAAGACGTTCATTTACCACCCTACTCCCTCGGGGCATCTCCTGCTCAACCAGATTTTGCCGGAGTCACGCATGAGCAGGATGATCCTACGAAGATGATACAAATGCCTCCTGGGGGATGGGATTTGCATCGCTTTGATTGGAGCTACAGTTTCAAGGAGCTGGATGTTACCGCCGACCAGCTCAAAGCATATCAGCCTCATGCACAACAATTTTCGATAGGGTCGGGTCCTGCTGGAGATGAGTTAATCAGTCGTCAAGCCATCGATGCAATTTTGGGCCACGATAAGAGGAGGTTCGCTTGGCCCCCTGAACTGCATTCCAGATTCCTAGATGTGGTTCACCAAATGGGGATCGACTCAGCAACTCCGACGCGCATATTTAAGGCCATGAATGTACCGGGGCATAGTAAGGAGCTGGTCAGGAATCACCTTGCTGCCTACAGAAAGCTATTAAGACAACGTCGAGCGGAGCTAAACCGGGAGGAATCCGTCTCGAGCTCAAAAGCTAGGGGCCACCGCCATTGTAATGCTCAGGCATCAAGAGATACCCGGCCAAATCTAAGCATCAATCAAGATAGCACAATCACTTGAGAAAACTTCTAGAGTGAGCAAACACGAAGGAGCGAATAGAGAAAGCTGAGTGAACTAGATCAGCCCGAGATACTCCGATCCATCATGTTTAAAAGCTATTCCCATCTGCTAGAAACGCCCGACCTGGACATTTCTGAGCACGAACTGCTGGGAGACTTTGAAGATCCTGGAGCTGAATCCTGCCCGAAGGCCATGGAGACTGACTCCTCCAGCGATGAAATTCTAGGTTTCAGCTACGAAGAAGGAGTATACAATGATGACCGGAGTCGGAAAAGGAAGCAACTACAACGCCACACTCCAGGCCAAATCCGAGAGCTCGAAGCTTTCTTCAATGAATGCCCCACTCCAAGCAAACGACAGAAAATGGAGTTGAGCCGAAAAATAGGATTGGAGCTTTCGAAGGTCAAGTTTTGGTTCGCCAACAAACGAACCCGGGTGAAACAGCAATACGCAGACCATGAGTTACTGGTCCTGAAGGAGGAGAATGAGAAGCTTCAAGCTGAAAGCGCGAGATATAAGGAAGCTCTGACCAAGGCCACCTGCCTTAATTGTGGTAATCCTGTTGTCCTCGGCGAGGTGTTCCTCGATGAACCATCCCTGTTGACGAATAACGCTCAGCTGTTACCGTATTCTCCACAGCATTTTCCGACACAGCTAGATACCGCCGGAGATCTGCATGAGCAAGTCAACACCATAGGATCAACACCAACATCCTCTGAGAAATGGGATATGAATCATCACAGGGGGAATTCTCTCAATGACGAACTCGCTGTCGCAGCCAGCCAATCCAAAGTCGGTGAGTCCCTCCCTGGACAACTTTTGAAACGACTAGATCCCGTAGAGAATAGCTACCGAAGTATTGACGATATTTTGGGTGATAAGAGAACAAGGTTTTACTGGACCTATGAGCTTCACACCAAATTTGTTGATGCAATTCGAGAACTGGGAGTTGATTCGGTTAGCCCACTGCGCATACTCGAGATTATGAATGTGCCGGGGCTCTCTAGAATTAACGTTGAGTCTCACCTCAAGTACTATAGGAGATTGCTAAGGGATGGAAGGATAGCGTTAAACCATCATAAAGCCAGTTGGAGCTCAAGTGCTGGGCAGAGTTACAACCATGATGATTGGAGAGCCAAGAGCACCCAACCGTGTTTCAGCAATGACGGGACTAGCAGTCGTGTCAGCGACTCCTCTAACCCAAATCAGAATGCTCCGCTGAGCTATCTCAATACTCCTCATGAGTATATGCCACAGTTCCAGCACATAGAAATTCCTCAGTTTGAGCGCGAATAAGTCATTAATGCTGTCCCTGAAGCGGATCTGGCATTGGTAGAGAGTGCACATATGAACCTGCCGGTCATCGGAGGAAGTTCCAATTCGAGGGGTCAAATTGCTCACGGCGAGAGCAAAGAGAGGAATCCCTCGCCTACAGTCGACGACACCCAATCTGGGCACCAAGGGCTAGAAAGAACAGGTGATTTCCTTGATGAGGAGCTGGACACTTGGATCAATACTCTTCGGGAATGTATGTCTCAACCCCAACATGGCAATGATGAAGGTTCCAGCTCAAAGACTCCAATCCCTCACAACGAAGGCAATGAAAGAAATCTGCCCCCAACAATCGTTGATACCCAACTTGAACATCAATGGCTCGAAGACCCGAGCAATTTCCTTGGCGATGAGTTCAATCTTTGGCTCGATCAATTTGGAGCCGGAGGACCATCGCAGTGGTGACGCGAGGCCGGTGATCAAACGTCTGATGCAAGGCATGGCTACTCGATGAAAAATGCTTCGAGAAAAGGGGTTGAATACTCCTATTGCATATGTTGTTGATCGCACTGTAAGGTTCCCACGGGAACATCTTTCATTAATATCTAGAACTAATTGCGCGTGAGTGTCAACATCACCCTTTGAGCATCTTCAAGCCGAAGGCCGTGGATTAATCACTTAATCCGTGGAGCAAGTTCCATGAACCATAATTATCACCCGCTGAGCATAATGGGATCTACCCCTTCAACACGAAATACGTTTGGCCGCGAAGCCACCTATTTGGTAAAACGATGTATCGTTCCTAAACGATCTTCAATCGAATACCGAAGTAATGTATTCTTTCTTTTCCTTCTCAGATGATAAATATGGACAAATCACTCAATGAGTCATGCGTTCAAATAGCAGAACAGACGCTGCCCAGCTGGGGGGGCAGATGAACCATTGATGTTACAAACACTCCAAGCATGGATAGGCGGATTTGATAGAGGTTGTTCATATCAATACGCAACATCAGAATGGGATGAAAATCAAGAGTAAAGTTGTATCGTCCCAATTTGTCTTGAATTTGGGAATATGAATTAACACTTATTTTTTATCCTTGACAGGGGAATCGCCTTGGAGACGAATAAGTTTTTACATCCCACATACTACCTGTTAGGGTACATGAGGGTAGGATGTATCGTTTCGATTTTCGAAAAATTCGTGAACATACAATGATATGCTTCTTTTACATTTTCAGGGATCTCCAGCCACGGTGGACAGGTAGGTATCCCTTCCCCCAATCCATTGAAGATGTTAAACCAAAAAAAACACAGAGAGAAAAAGAAAAAGCTTTCAAAATCTGATGTCTAGAAAAGACATGGAATTCTAACTTCATTGGCATTCATGTTTTGAAACATGAGGTTGTCTGAACACGCATTGTGCATCATAAAATCCCCTTGACGGGTAAAATTTTTGGGAAAACGAATGAGATTTTTCCAATCAAAAGTTGTTCAAAACTCTCAAAAGGATGTTTCCTCAAAAGAGAGGCAAGCTCAAATCCAAACACATCCTACATACACTTGAGAGATGAGTGGAGCGAATCAAATAGTAAAATCTGGACCTACGGTGGTAGGGACCATTGGTAGCAATTACATGGATTGGGACGACGGAGGCGTTCATTTCATATCATAAACACTACAGGTGACCGTTGACAACCCACTTGAACGGCGGTTTTCATTCTTAACCCTGTCAAGAACCACCCCATACCGGGGCAAAAAGGAAGTAAGTCCAACAGCATAAGGAGAAAATGGTTAGAAATTTTCTTGCTCGGACTAACATTAATCTTTGTGTGTTGTTTATATGGTAATCCAAGTGCCATAGGATGACGAGAAGCATTCATTCTCTATCCCACACACCATATCCTTTGCACAGCCAAGTTGAGCCCGCGAATTCATTTCATAAACCCCTGTTGGTGATCATGGGATGTTTCAAGATAGAAACTGCATCACTCCAAGAACGGAAGAAATCAAGAGATGGGATTTATAGAAAAATCTCATATCGGCGTTTAAATGTGCTATGATTCAAGTTGTATATCTAGCACAATTTTCTGAACATCGTAGTTCCAAAGGAAAAGAAAAGGCGGGATTTCAACAAAAAATCCCCAGCATCAAGAAAAAGCAAAGTGCCTGGTAAAAGCAAGGCCGATGCTCGTGAAAACTGTTTGATTGATCCCCAATAAAGCCTAGTTGGGAAGAGAGAAAAACCCATAAAGGAGTCAGATCAAGAAGACTGCTCCCCAAACGATGTCAGCCGTGGTGCAAAAACACGGACAGAATTGTCAATCTCTTAATACCACAAGAGACGTTCTCTAAAGGACTTGTGCACACCTCAAAAGCGGTTGCACACCTCAAAAATTGAATATGCAGAATGGAAAAGACATGTGACAAATTTGCAATGATCACCAATGTCAAATCCTTCGTGATTTCTGGGCCAAAAACAAGCCTTTTTCGGTCCCCAATCCTACCAATGTTACAACCCTGAAACAGTCTTCTCTGACTAAGACACTTGGGTTAACATATAGCTTAGCTCGAAGAAGTACGAGCAAGACTCTTTCTTTCTCATTTTGCAGGGTTCTTGACTTGTAAATCCGGAGCAGATGGTGAAGATTTTCATTCGATGGCCCCGACTCCAAAGCGGGTCCCCCTTGAAAACCAATATCCAAGCCCAACATTACGGTCCCGTGGAAGACCTCCCGACCGATCAAAATGTATGCACTGCGAATGAGCCTAAAACCTAGGCACAGGTCAGTAGGGAATTGAGTGCATCCCCTAAAACTCATCACCTCAAAACAGGTGAGATGGCCTCCTTGTCGAGAAATATTCCAATTGACGTTTTGAGCAAACTCTTTTTGGGAATTTTCAAACTGTGGATCCAGATTTTCCATGCAAGGGATTCGTGATCACATTTGCAGGTTGCAAAAATGTTTTGGATAACCTCCAGCATCAAAATGCACATCTCATGACTAAAGCTTAAGTCATAAAATTTTGTCAATTGGACAATTGCTGTCTTCTCAAAGATTACCAATATTTTCTTGGGGAAGAGAAACCCTTAAAAAAAATCCTTTTCAAAATATCAAACAGTCTCATCGGACGTGGAGAACCCTCGTCATGAGACCCCCTTTTCAAAAATATCAAACAGTCTCATCGGACGTGGAGAACCCTCGTCATGAGACCCCTTTTCAAAATTTAGGCAGTCTCATCGGACGTGGAGAACCCTCGTCATGAGACCCATTTTCAAAATTTAGGCAGTCTCATCGGACGTGGAGAACCCTCGTCATGAGACCCCTTTTCAAAGCAAACAAAGGTAGATACCGCCTGAAGGATCAACACAAGGTAGATACCGCCTGAAGGGTCAAACCAAGGTAGAAACCGCCTGAAGGGTCAACTCAAGGTAGAAACCGCCTGAAGGGTCAAACACAAGGTAGATACCGCCTGAAGGGTCAAACCAATGTAGATACCGCCTGAAGGGTCAAACCAATGTAGATACCGCCTGAAGGGTCAACTCAAGGTAGAAACAGCCTGAAGGGTCAAAACAAAGGTAGGAACCGCCTGAAGGGTCAAATCAAAGGTAGAAACCGCCTGAAGGGTCAAAACAAAGGTAGAAACCGCCTGAAGGGTCAAAACAAAGGTAGAAATCGCCTGAAGGGTCAAATCAAAGGTAGAAACCGCCTAAAGGGTCAAACAAAGGTAGAAACCGCCTAAAGGGTCAAATCAATGGTAGAAACCGCCTGAAGGGTCAACACAATGGTAGATACCGCCTGAAGGGTCAACTCAAGGTAGAAATTGCCTGAAGGGTCAACTCAGGGTAGAAACCGCCTGAAGGGTCAAACTCATGGTAGAAACCGCCTAAAGGGTCAACACAACGGTAGAAACCGCCTGAAGGGTCAACCCAATAGTAAAAATCACTTAAATGGCCAACTCAATGGTCCGATCCACCATACGGATCAAAATCCTTGGCAAATCCCAAATGGGACGCGTCTTCCTTAGATTCCTATCAGTTAGGAATCCCATTATGGTTTGACCTACCATACGGGTCAGAGCTTAACCTCTCTAGGATACTCTAGTAACGAGTTTCTAGAAATTTTCTTGAATCCATCAAACACCGCGAAAATCGCACAAACATCGAACAGGTAAGTGGCAGGTATGTCTCTCTATTATCTCACTCTCTCATGTCAAATGAATATTTCCCCCTTCAAGAAAGAGCATACATGGACAAGCATGAAGATTGGATGTCATGACTCCTTTTCCTTTAGTTTCCCGAGTCGAGTCGATCAGGACTCAGGTGTCACCTTATCTTTGAGAGAAGCCTCTAACGAGATTCCTCTCAAAGAGGGGCAGCTGTTGACACCTAAATTTTGATCAACTTTTTATTTTTATTTTTTATTTTGAAAATTCATAGAAAATCCATAAAAAGTTGAAACATTGAAAAATCAATTTTGGTGACCTTAGCCAAGCTAAATGAACCATTTTGACCAAAAAAATAATTTTCATAATTTTCATTTTTTTAATATATTTTCGAAAAATACAAAAAAAAGAAAAAAAGAAAAAGAAAATCAAGAAAAATAATATTTGAGGTCACAAAAATATATAAAAATATTAGGTATTTTTATTTTTATTTTATCCATTTTCTGACCTCATAAATAGTAAAATTCAGGTTTGATTTTAGGTGTTCTTTGATCATCATAAAATTGAATTTGGAAAAAATATTAGTAATGATTAAAAGGAAAAGGAGTGAAAACATCATCATTTAAAAGGAAAAGGGAACTAATCATTTTGTCTTAGCTTTTGATTATTTTTTTTATTATTTTTACTTTTTAGTATTTTATTATATTATTATAATATTATTATAATATTATTTTATTTTTATTATTATTTTACTCTTCCCCCCTCCCCCCTCATCATCCGTCGCCTGCTCTTCTTCCTTCTTCCTTCTTCTTCTTCCCCTTGCACCTTCTTCTTCTTCGGCAACTTCTTCTTCTTCTTTTTCGTGGAGGCCCAAGCCGAACGACCACCTCCAACCACCACACGTCCGGTCGCCCTTGTTGAACCAGCCACCACCTCACCACCATCCCATCGTACCGCCGCTATCGCCTCGAGTCGCTAGATCCGAGAACCCGAGCCGCCGTGAGGTTAGAACTTGCGAGCCAACGCGGCTTGTCGCCGTCGTGCTCTGTTTTACTCCGCCCCGACGTTCCCTCAATCTTTGCCATCGATCCCGGAGTCGGCCGTCACCCGACGGCCGTTGTCCAACTGTCCCGGCCGTTCCCCGCACGGTTCCCGTGTCAAGGCGTGTCCGAACGTGTCGGGACGTGTCGGAGCGTGTCGGAGCGTGTCGGAGCCGTGTCCGAGCCGTGTCGGGACGTGTCGGAGCCGTGTCCGAGCCGTGTCCGGGCCGTGTCCGAGCCGTGGCCGAGCCGTGTTGGGACGTGTCGGAGCGTGTCCGAGCCGTGTCCGAGCCGTGTCCGAGCGTGTCGGAGCCGTGTCCGAGCCGTGTCGGAGCCGTGTCCGAGCCGTGTCGGAGCCGTGTCGAAGCCGTGTCGGGACCTTGTCGGAGCCGTGTCCGATCCGTGTCCGAGCCGTGTCGAAGCCGTGTCGGAGCGTGTCGGAACAGTGTCGGAACAGTGCCTGAACAGGGTCGGAACAGTGCCTGAACAGTGTCCGATTTTGATTTTTTTTTTAATTTTTAATTTTTAGTCTTAATTTGTGAAATTGACTATCGACATTCTAATGGCGATCGACAGGTAACGGGCATGGAGATGGTCGCAGGCTGGGGCTGGGCGATTGAAGGCCGGTGTCCAATCCGGTATGTTTTACGTACCCGATCCGTATATCAGAATTATTTTTCTAAAATATTACCTTTATAGACTTGATTTGCATGTATTTGTTTCAGTCTAGTGGTTAGCTTATTTATCTGGTTGAGTGTTATCTATTGTCAAAGACATGCTTTTTATTAAAATATTTTTCGAAAATATTAAAGATAAATAATAAAAATACGAAAAATCAATAAAAATGGAAAATCATTAAAATATTCAAAAAAAAAGGAAAAATTCTAAAAAATTCTAAAAAATTCCAGAAAATAGGAAATGGCCACATTCAACTGGCCATGACCTGTTCCGGGTCTTTTGACCCCCGGTCTTTCCAAAAATGACGGTTTTGCCCTTCCGGCAAACCGTCTTCCAAAAAAAATTCTAAAAATTCTAGAAAAATCCCAAAAAATAGGAAATGGCCACAATCAATTGGCCAAGGCTCATCCCGGGTGTTTTGAACCCGATCATTCTTAAAAATGACGATTTCGCCCTTTGGGCGAATCGTCTTCCAAAAATTGACGATTTTGCCCTTCGGGCTAAATCGCCTCCAAATCTTCCCATTTTACCTCGGTCCTAAATCACGCCTTCCCTAAGGCCTTATGGCTATACTAGGAGGCCATGTGATGTGAATTGACGTGCATTGATGTGATTTATTTATGCACTTGATTGCACTTTCATTGATTGTGATTGATAGGAATAGTCTTCCAATCTGCATGAAACCCTGAATCAAACCTACCCCACCCAAAATTGCGCCTGCATGAACTCTTAGTCAGGAAAATCACTCGCGTTAGGTACCGAAAGGGCGTTGGTAATGACATCAACGTAACCAAGTCCCCGAACTCAAAATCTCTGGTTCCGCAGAATTGATCGATCTCTCCCAATCGGTCAATAAGGTTTCCGGTCTACCCTCCGAGAAAGACCGGTGGCGACTCCAAATGCATGCACAAGTTGCACATGCCACCACGACCACACTAAGGTCGAAATCGATCGGCTCTTATCGCCGAATCCCTTTGAAAAATACTCCCGCCGCGATTTGGTATGGGCTTGGGAGGGCCCGCGCCGATCCAAAGCCCGCGATCCGCACCCTTGTGCGGGGGGAGGCCCGCGATTGGTAATCCATTAGCCGCGTCCGCTTTCGGACGGGTCGCGACAGACATGAGAGAGTGAGATAATAGAGAGACATACCTGCCACTTACCTATTCGATGTTTGTGCGATTTTCGCGGTGTTTGATGGATTCAAGAGAATTTCTAGGAACTCGTTACTAGAGTATCCTAGAGAGGTTAAGCTCTGACCCGTATGGTAGGTCAAATCATAATGGGATTCCTAACTGATAGGAATCTAAGGAAGACGCGTCCCATTTGGGATTTGCCAAGGATTTTGATCCGTATGGTGGATCGGACCATTGAGTTGACCATTTAAGTGATTTTCACTATTGGATTGACTCTTCAGGCGGTTTCTACCTTTGATTGACCCTTCAGGCGGTTTCTACCACGAGTTGACCCTTCAGGCGGTATCTACCATTGATTTGACCCTTCAGGCGGTTTCTACCTTTGATTGACCCTTCAGGCGGTTTCTACCATGAGTTGACCCTTCAGGCGGTTTCTACCATGAGTTGACCCTTCAGGCGGTATCTACCATCAGTTTGCTTTGAAAATGGGTCTCATGACGAGGGTTCTCCACATCCGATGAGACTGCCTAAATTTTGAAAAGGGGTCTCATGACGAGGGTTCTCCACGTCCGATGAGACTGCTTGATTTTTGAAAATGGGTCTCATGACGAGGGTTCTCCACGTCCGATGAGACTGTTTGATATTTTGAAAATGGGTCCTGGGACGAGGGTTCTCCACGTCTGATAGGACTTTTTCTTTTAAAAGGGTTTTTCTTCCCCTCTTTTTTTTAGAGATCCCGAAGTTTGGCGGAAATTCAGTTTTTGAAGCAGTGAAAGATTTTATTTTGACAAAGCTTCACTTGAGTCTGTTGAGGCGACATTCTGGGAGCTGGGTTCTCCAGGTATCCTGTAGAAGTTTGAGCCTGAAAGATTTTTCTTCACCAAGAAAACGTTAGTAATCTTTGGGAAGACCACGGCTGTCCATTTGACAAAAACCGTATGACTTAAGTTTTAATCGTGAAATGTGCATTTTGATGCTGGAGGTTATCCAAAGCATTTTTGCAACATGCAAATGTGATCACAAATCCCTTGCACGGAAAATATGGATCCAACAATTTGAAGATTCCAAAAAGAGTTTGCTCAAAACATCAATTGGAATATTTCTCGACAAGGAGGCCATCTCACCTGTTTTGAGGTAATGATTTTTATAGGGGATGCACTCAATTCTCTACTGACATGTGCCTAGGTTTTAGGCTCATTCGCAGCGCATACATTTTGATCGATCGGGAGGTCTTCCACGGAACCGTAATGTTGGGCTTGGATATTGGTTTTCAAGGGGGACTCGCTTTGGAGTCGAGGCCATTGTATGAAAGTCTTCACCATCTGCTCCGGGTTTACAAGTCGAGAACCCTGCAAAATGAGAAAGAAATAGTCTTGCTCGTACCTCTTCGAGCTAAGCTATATGTTAACCCAAGTGTCTTAGTCAGAGAAGACTGTTTCAGGGTTATGATGTTGGTAGGATTGGGGACCGAAAAAGGCTTATTTTTGGCCCAGAATTTATGAGGGGATTGACATTGGTGATCATTGCAAATTCGTCACCTGTATTTTCCATTCTGCATATTCAATTTTTGAGGTGTGCAACCGCTTTTGAGGTGTGCACAAGTCCTTTAGAGAGCGTCTCTTGTTGCATTAAGAAGGTTGACAACTCTGTCTGCGTCTTTCCTCCGCGCTTGACATCATTTGGAGAACAGTCTTTTTTATCTGACTCCTTTAGGAATTTTCTCTTTTCCCATCCCAGTTTCACTGGGGATCAAGCAAACAGCTTGCACGAGCATCGGCCTTGCTTTTACTAGGCACTTTGGTTTTTCTTGATGCCGGGGATTTTTTCTCATTTTCATTTTTGAAATCTCACTTTTTCTCATCTTCATGGGATTATGTTAGACATATAGTCTAAACATGCTTTAAATATCAGTCCGGGAATTCTCTTCATAATCCCTGAGTCTTGAACTCTTCCATTTTTGAAGTGGTGCGGCATCCGTCTTGGAATGATCACCAATGGGTTCATGAAATGAATTTGCAAGCTCAAGTTGGCCGTGCAAAGGATTCGGTGTGTGGGATAGAGAAATGAATGCTTCTCATCATCCTATGGCACTTGGATTACCATATAAACAACACACAAAGATTAATGTTAGTCCGAGCAAGAAAATTTCTAACCATTTTCTCCTGATGCTGCTGGACTCATCTCCATTTTACCCCGATGTGGGGTGGTTCTTGACAAGGTTAAGAATGAAAACCGCCGTTCAAAGGGGTTATCAACGGTCACCTGTAGTGTTTGGGGGATATGAAACGAATGTCTCCGTCGTCCCAACCCATGTAAGCGCTGCGAATGGTCCCTACTTCCGTAGGTCCAGATTTTGCTGTCTTATCCGCTCCACTTCTCTCTTAAGTGTGTATA
The DNA here is from genome assembly GCA_021437785.1 of Rhodomyrtus psidioides. Taxonomy (NCBI): domain Eukaryota; kingdom Viridiplantae; phylum Streptophyta; class Magnoliopsida; order Myrtales; family Myrtaceae; genus Rhodomyrtus; species Rhodomyrtus psidioides. Next base: position 16,047,402 of record JAILYB010000003.1, read on the forward strand.
GGACGTGTTTGGACTAGGCTTTGCCTCTCGTCTTTTGAGAAAACGTCATTTTGAAAGTTTTGAACAACTTTTGATTGGAAAAATCTCTTTCTTTTTCTCCAAAAATTTTATCCATCAATGGGATTTTATGATGCACCATGCACGTTCTTATTCATGTTCAGACAACCTCCTGTTTCAAAACATGAATGCCAATGAAATTTGAATTCTATGTCTTTTCTAGACATTAGATTCTGAAAGCTTTTCTTTTCTTCTCTATTTTTTATTCAACATCTTCAATGGGTTGAGGAAAGGGATATTTACCTGTCCTCCGCGGCTGGAGATCCCTGAAAATGCGGAAGAAACATGTTATTGTACGTTCACGAATTTTTCAAAAATTTAGAACGATACAATTTACCCTTGGTCATGTATTCCAACGGGTAATACATGGGATGTGAAAACCCGCTTTGCCTTGATGGCGAGCCCTTGTCAAAAACAAACAATAAGTGTCAGTTTGCATTCTAAAATTCAAGACAAATTGGAACGATACCGCCTTGTTCTTGCTTGGTGTTTTCATTTGAACACAAACGCGCGGCTTGCAGAAATTGGCCATCAATATTGTGGCCACGATTCCTCCGTTTGGTTGGCGATGAATCATTCTCAAGGATTTTCCCCAGAGGAGATCCATTTGTGTTTTTGGCGCATTCCAGCGCCACTCTTCATAGTTCCTTTTATTCATGAAAAAAGGAAATTTTTATCAGAATGCATGTCAAAGCATGAAGTGTGGAAGCGATACTTTTTACCCTCCACTGGGTCTTATAATCAAAGATCATTTCTTGGAGTCCTGACTTCCAAGGCCAATGATTCTATTCGCCTCCCCGTTGGCGAGCTATTTTCTTTTGGGGCTTTCGGCGCCAACAATTTTCTGCCAAATGAGAACAAACTCAGGTTAAGCATGGGATCTTCGGAGATCACATTGGAACGATACAAAGAAACGTCCTTCTTTGCCCAGGGCAAAATTGATTTGCATGCCACAGTCATGCCTTAACGCTTTCCGCTTTTGTTGGAGATTTCTAATCCAATCTGAAGAAGTCCACACACCTGCATGTGAAGAAATAGACGTGGGTTTTTATCTGACTTCATTTGGAATTTTTGAAAAGAGGTACTCCCTCTGAAGTTTCGTCCTTTCGTGCTTTTCGAACAATTTTACTGTTTGTCCTCTTTGGATTTGATGACCCTGGTCTGTTGCACTTTTAGGGGGGATCATGAGAGTTTGCCCCTGGCTGGGCTTCTCGGAGAAAAGGGAGAGACTTGCTCCCATGAGTTTTGCCGATCCTGGTCATCTATGAATTCGTGCTTTTCATTCTATTCAAAGAAGGTATTTTTATCAGAGGTGCCAATTGATAAAACTTGAGATTTTCTTTTCAAGCATTCTTTTCACAGAGATTTCCAGGTGATGAGAAACTTTTTCAGGTTTTCTCAAAAATTTTGTTCACAAATTGAGTCATTAGAACGCTCTTGAAAACATTCAGTCAGAATTATGTTATGAAAAGGGGTACTCCTTGTTTCGTCATTTGGAAGCACTGCCATCTGATTCCCCTGCTTTTGATCGTCGCCGGAATGGATGGCTCCGCATCGTTTTATTCCCCATTTAGGAGGGAAGCTCCTCCTCGGGAGCCTGAGTTCTTGAAGTGTCACAAAGATGGTTATAAAATAGGGAAAGTTCATGTAATGATAAACTTCTTTGGGAGACGTCTTAAGAAAAATTGAAAGGGTAGGATGGGAGCTAGCCCTCATATCATTGGGCATCCTCGCATCCCAAAACTTTGCAAACCAGGAGACATGTGGGAAATCAGGTCTCAGTTTTTTTTTTCGTCATTGACCGATTTGTGGCTCCCACACGCCCCCGTTTTTTATTTTTATTTTTTGGTTTTTTTTTAGTTTTTTTATACTTATATTACAATACAACATGTAAGAAAAAGCCCGAGGCACCTAATGTGGATTTAGATGCGTCGAAGAGAGACAGATATCTCTTTACTCCATGGTGGGAGCGTCGCCGTCGAGTGATTTGACAATATCTCCCAAAGACAAGCTGGTCAAATCAGGCTCATCTGCTGTGGTTTCTATCCTTTCGTCCTTCAACCATTTGGGACCCTTGGAAAAGAACTGGTCCAGCTTGTTGTTGAACACCTTAGCTTTGCCTTTCCAAGTGCTTGAACTGATGAAAGAACCATCTAGCCCCCATTTGCGTATAACGCCTCCATAATGCTTACCCCTGCCTCGACTTACACCTCGGCCTCCTTGGCGGTTTTCCCTAACATGGTGCCAATTTCGCTCCCCAGGATATCCCAGGCCGGCTCTGTGTTCGTTTGACCTTAGTTGCAGAGGTGCACGAATCCCCTGGTTATGTTTACCCAGACCGCCTCCGGGGATGAACCCATAGGATAGCAATATCTTCCCTGGCAAAAGGTCATACTGGGAGAGGACAGGGAACCTCAACTTGGTTCCCGCAGGCATGTGAACGATCGCCACCAGGTCAAAGGAATGATAGCTCGCCTCCTCTCTGTTTTCAGGTTCCACATAAGGAACGGAGCTATTCTGGTATGACATGAAATCCACTTCACCATGCACAATGATCACTTTGTTGTCCATTACAAAGCGGACTTTCTGGTGCAGACTGGACGGTATGGCTCCGGCTACATGTATCCATGGTCTCCCGAGAAGGAATCCGAAGGCACTCGGCAAATCCATCACTTGAAACTCGATAGAAAATTTGGTTGGGCCTATGAAAACGTCCAGCTCGATTTCCCCTACCACCGCCTTCCTTGTTCCATCAAAGGCTCTGATGCTGGCTTTGGAGGTCCTGATCATCTCCTCCTTTATGCCTAGATTCCTCAAAGTGGCCAGAGGGCAAATGTTAAAAGCGGAGCCATTATCGATCAGTACGTGGGACACTTGCTTCCCATGGCATCTGACCGCTATGTATAATTCCTTATTATGTGCCCGCCCTTCCATTGGGAAGTCTTCATTTGAGAAACTCATTTGATCTTTTAGCAGAATAGCGCCAACAAAGTCTTCGAGCTGATCCTCGTTAATAGACTCGGGCACATGTACTTCATTCAGAATCTTCATTAAAGCCATATTGTGCTTCTCTGAATTTAAGAACAGATTTAGCAGAGAGATCTGGGCCGGCATTTTTCGAAATTGTTCTATCACTTCGAACCCATAATAGAATGTCTTAGAAAGTTGATTATTGAAGGATTGGGGATTAGAATTGATTCATGGCTCGATTGAGCGGTCGGAACACAAAACCGGTTCTGTTTTGGATGATGTTCTTTGTGTACCAATTCTGTTGGGGACTGATATAAGAGTGTTTTGAATTCAAATTGACTCAAGGGACTATCTATAATGTTGATTAAGGTGTTAATGGAAAGTATATGAAGTGGCTTGGGATTTAGAAGTGATTTAAGGGCTATTTGGAGCAGGAAACACCAAGTTATATTTTGTTATGCATTTTATTGTTTAAACAGAATATATTAAGGGTTTGTGGAAGTATTGTGGTGTATTCGATCATTTGATGAGGCATCTTGAGTTACCATTTGATTAATGATTGAGGGATTGGTATCAAGGAAGTGAGAATTGAGTGGATTTTGACTCGACATTGATGAATTTCCTAGGACGGTACGAGGACCTTGATTGGTCGAATACTTGGAGGGTTAAGGAAGATCAATCGAAGTGGAGCTTTGCTAGTTGCTTGAGGTAAGTGTCCCCTAAACCTTTACTCGAACGTTAGGACACTACTGGATAGATTGGTCGGATGATTGGATTCTTGATAAAGCCTATAGCTTGAATTGCTTGATTAGTCGATTGAAATGGCAAGGAAAACTAATTGTGAGATTGATTGCCTTGTGATATAGTGCGGCTATTGAGCCATGTATTCGTATGAATTGGCCGTGGGCCCTATTATTGTTATTGAATTGGCCGTGGGCCCTTGAGATTGAATTGGCCGTGGGCCCTAGCAATGAAAGAATGATTTGTGAAATACATCGCGGCCGTGGGCCCTGGCGATGATGGAATGACCTGTGAAAAATTACATCGCGGCCGTTGGCCCTGGCGATGCTTGAGTGGATTGAAATTACATCGCGGCCGTGGGCCCTGGCGATGCTTGAGTGAATAGAAATTACATCGCGGCCGTGGGCCCTGGCGATGATTTGGCTAGATGCCCTTGTGAACTACATCGCGGCCGTAGGCCCTGGCGATGATTTGGCTTGGAGCCCTATGAAATTATATCGCGGCTTGGAGCCCTGGCGATACATCGCGGCCGTGGGCCCTGGCGATGATTAAATGGTTGTCATATTGATGACTTATGAAAACGATAAGTTTGTTTTAGGGTAATGTGTGAAACTTGGATCTCATAGTATGTGATGTGCTTGATGGCGATGTCCTTTATATCAAGGTGCCATGAGAAAGTGATATTGAGATGCTAGATGATAATTCCTCGATGAGTTTTTGTGAATTGCTCTGTGGCATAGTCTGGGAGGACTGACGGTCTGGTCTAGGTTTAGGGTTTACTTACTGAGATTTATATCTCACCTCAGTGGGGGTTTAACTTTTTCAGGTCCCAGGCGACGGTACATCAAAGGTCGTCAAGGTTTGAATTTCGAGGAAGAAACTATATGATGTGGTTTCATATATTGTGCTACAGGAGGGAATGTATTATGATCTGTGGATATAAGGATCGATCCATTAGTATTTGACTACCTTGCAGGATTTGTTTTCATGAACCTTAGAAGTGTACTACTGCCTGTCCTAAGTCATCCGAATTTTGTATATGTATGGAGATGTATTCTTGCTTCCGTCTGTTTGTCGGATTTTATGAGTTGTAACCCGAGTGATCCTGGGAGTCAATATAAGGATCAGGGTTCGGGGGCGTGACATCCCCGTTTAAGTGGTATCAGAGTAAGGTTAGCTCGATCCATTGAGATTGAGATTTGGAGTGATAAGGAGTGATGACTTGAGGACAATTAGGTAGTGAGACCTTTAGGGTTAAGCATGGATTGTTGAATCTTGAGGATTATAGGCTTGAACTTGTGTGGTATTCTAATGGTCCTAGTGTTGACTCTAATGGATGATCTTGAGTAATGTGGTGGTTGAGATTTAAGTGGAAGTAAGCTGAGATTAAAGAGACATAGGTATGGATTTTGAGGTAGTAATTGTGCTTGAGGTTGGTAGAGAATGGTTATGATTAATGAGTTAATTGAAGCATATTAATGTGATTGTGATTGTCAATGACCTACCTTGAGGAAAGCGAGTTATACCTAGATGATTTGTATTAGTGGATTTAGGCTTGAATTGTGTTGAATCTTGATGGTTTTAGTTGTCGATTGCTATCGATAACCTTAGGTGATACGAGATAAGATGTAGATAAGGAGTATTTGAATTGAAGATCAATTGTGATCGAATGCATATGAATTGATTTGTGTAGCGACTAAACTTGAGGTGTATGGGTGAATATAGGTAATTGATCCATATGATGTGACGGTCATTGGTGGAATTAGAAACCTTCAATGGATAAGAATTGATCTGAAGGCGATTGAGGTATGACAAGTAGTGAGGACAGTCATGACGCGCATGTGCTTGTGGTTACGAAATGAAAGTTGATGTGGGTGCATGCATGAGCTTATTACTATCAGACTTAATAAACTGTCGCTTGGTATGGGACGAGTTGATGGGATACCTATAAACCGTAATGAAGCATGTTATGGGGCGTGTGGAATGGGGCTTCCTCCGTAGATATATGGCTTAGGACAACCTGTAACAACCAGGTCTGATGAGGGCGGGGAGTGATCGCCGGGACAGAGAGGTCCGGACAAGGAGCGGCTCCTGGCAGGCTTCTAAGATAGCGAGGAGGCAGGAATGACCCAAGTCATAAATTGAAAGGGAAAGCCTAGGTATCAGGTTGAGTCTGATTGTGGTTAAGTGAGATGTATAGCACGTGATTGATTATCAAGTGAATGATCGAAAGTGGCATGGCATGTGAAATGATGCCTATAAGTGGCATGGCTGAGAGCCCTGTATTTGGCAGTGAGTGCCATTTGAGAAAGAAAAGCTGATGATGTGATTGACTTGATAAGCATGTGTTGTAATTGGCATCATGTAATTGTTGTGGCCGAGGTCTAATTGAGAGATTAGACTGTGTGAGGAGTTTATTCTCCATTGATCTGATGCTTGTTGAGATTGAGATAGCATGTCGTGTTTGTGACAGAGTGGCATGTGCCTTATGTTTAATGTATGAGCGTGTGGCTCATAGAAGTGATGCTTTGAGTACTTGGTTGATATTGACCTAATTGAGTTTTAGCCTAGTGGAGGCTTGCCTAGTAATGGCTGTTGATTGAAAATTTACCTTGTGGAGGCTTACTTGATATGTGGATGTTGCTTAAGGATGATTTGGAATCCTTGGATAATGAGCAACTGGTTGAGAGATGTTTAGGAACCACTGGATAACTGCTGGCGAAAGAAAATGAGATGAGCAGCCTGAGACTGCTAGACTTGAGTAGATGGCTTAAGTCTTGGATTCCTGGAGGGAATCATAGTGGTTCAAGTGGGATGAGAATCTAATGAGGTTAAAAGACCAAGATACAGTCGCTAGAGGAGCACTTGGCTCGTATATGCGAGATTCGAGAAGATCCAAGCATTGAGATGGATCATGAGAGTTGAGTAAAATCGACCGACCGTAGATGAGTACTGGAAGAAAGTATGGCTCGATTTTGTTGATCGTGCGAGACCCAAGTGTAATAAGGGGGTCATGAGAACTTTAAATAGAGATGGGGAAATTTGATGGGTAGACAAGTTCAAGAGGAAGCTACCCTTGTACTTAAGTCGCTGAGACGACTGATGCTAGTGTTGATGAGTTAAGTGATGGAAGTCACGACAAAGGTAATCCTGAGACTACTCATTTCCAAAGTGGAAACGTGGACATGAATAGCGAGAATTTTGAAAAGCTTGTGAGGCTATGTATAAAGTTGAGATTGACTGAGTCTGATGAAGGAATGGACTTTAAAAGCCTTATGGCTAGTGATATTCCTGACTTTGAAGAATGGTAATGGGACTCAGTAAGAGAAGTGAATGATCGGAAGATATGTGAATAGAAGAACTCCTGCTCAAGGATTACAAGCAAAGGGATGTTCAGTCTGGAACATGGAAGTGCTTGCAAGAAACGGCTTTTACCTTGGCGTGAGTCTTGTAATGAGAGACTGGCATGTCGTTCCTTCCGTCGTGGGGAAAGTTGAGAAAAGAGTTATGTTAGTTGTTTGACATTGATGATTCTATAAGATTGATTGAGGACGAATCGAGACCACAAGAAGTGGTATTGTGTGCTATCACCCCTTAAGAGTAGGGTGTCGTTTTGAAAGGACGATTGGAGCACGAGATGATCGTTGAGGGAAAGGAAAGTGAATGGACTTGATAGTCCTGGTTGTTCATAATGCGAATGAATGGTTGAGTAAGAGAAAAGAGCACTTAGAGTGTAACTGCAAAGTGACTCGAGGTGGTCGAATTGAGTTTTCGATACGAGAATTTGTGGAGTCCGAGGAAGAACCTCGACTCTTTGGAATTTTGTCACTTGAGGTGATTGAGTCACTGGAAGGAGAATGTCAGTCATAGGGACAGATGAATCCTGGAATGAAGGTATCGCTGTTGATATAGATTCCAAGATTGATGTCCTATGGAATAAGAAGGACAAGGTGGATTCGAAGTAAAAGAATGCCACTGAAGTGTATAGTTTCCTTCATAGGGTAAGAGGCCCTAGTGTGAAAGGTAGAGAACATCCGAATTATCTGGATATTAAGATTGAGCGTCTGGATTGAGGAAGAAGACATAGAATCTGAATGATTCTCGGAAGTAAAGTCCGAGAAACTGTCTTGTGGACATCGTTGAATTCTGGGATAATGTCGACGTTCGGTTAAATGGATGAAATGGATAACCGTCGAATGGAGTATCTAAGAAGTTCTTGGATTGATTGTTACCGTCTAAAGAGACGATGAGTGAATTCATTTAAGGAGTCATGAGAAATGTGAATGACCTTCGAGAGTAACCTATGGACTCTAAAGAGATGCTCGTTGTATGCTTATTGCGAAGAAACAAGCTTGGGTTTGATGAGGTAAGATTCCTCAGTTGTGAAATTTGTGAGAAACGAAGTCCCTGTGGAGCATTTAAGAAATGAAATAAGTGATGAATCAACTAAAGTCGATGTGGGTTGCTGGAAGTTGAGATTTCGTGAGATTGGTGAATTGTTACAGATGGATCGCGGAAAGATTTCCCACAAGAATTGTCCCATTGATGAAAGGGACTAGGGACGAGATGCAACGTGAATGTGTGAATGAACGTGATAAGTTTTCGAGGACTTAAATCAAGTTGACGACTGCGTTGTGAATGACGTTCCTATTGGGAATCGAAAGAGTCGAGAGAATCATAATGACGTGGCATAAGAAGAGAATTTGAGGCGTAACAAGACGATCTAAAGTAAGCATTGTAGGTACGCCGAGACAGTAGGGCCATATGAGTTGGAACTTCTACTGTGTGAGTGGAGTCGGTTTGTGAATGTTCTCGTGACAAAGTTTGGGAAACATTGTTTGGATGGAAGAAGATTTCAAGTTTATACCTACCACAAAAGAATGAGGTAGTGGTTTCCCGAAAGGAATTGATGAGAAGCAACACCGACGGATGAATTTATTTACGGATACGGGAGCGTTGCTCGTGTAAAGAAAGACCTCGTAACTGGGTGAAATGCAAGAGTTGGAAATGTTGATTGCTCTAAGGGAATTGAGGGGAAGGCATAACCTTTACGAGTTGATGGATTAAATTGGTCATTGAAGGATCTCGAATGTAATCGAGGAAGAGCTATTAAGGACTTAATCATGAATTTGCTAGAGAAATCGAGAGGTTACGGTTTGATTTGGACGATCGAGGGTAAGCTAATGGAAATTGTGCGTCCTTGACGATACGAAATGATGTTGGGATTAGATGATTATGCCAAATGGTAAAGGCGCCAACGAGTACGTTTTCATGACGATCTAGTAATGATTGTGAGAAGTAAAGAACATGGATTTAAGGTGACGTTTTGGAAAAGCCTTTCGACTGGGAATTTCAAAAGCAAAGCTGCTATGTGATGCACGTGTTATCCTCGGATTAATAGGCAAATTGAACGGAGGATCCGAGTGCTCGAAGGTGTATCACCGACAGATATCACGAATGTCTGAAGAGAATAGAGAAAAGGAAAGTACATGTTAAGGATTGAGAGAAACAAATCCTGGAGGAAGATAACTTTTATCAGAGAAGACAAGTGAGAATGTCAGGTAATGGGATGAACTACTTTGGAGAGTAAGAATGCGATGAGGCATCAATACCCCGATAGATTGGATAATTGAAAAGTGGCAAATTTCGAGAACGAAATTTCTTTAAGGAGGGAAGAATTGTGACATTCCGAATTCCAGCTCCTCTCGAGGCTATGGAATGGAAGGATATCGATCGATGTGTTTCAGTGGTATCTCGCTCGGAGCAGGCCACTCTCGAGTTAACTGACCGAAAGGGAAAGACTAACGCAAGGTCGGGTATGTGGACCTGAGGATTTTAAATGAGAAATGGCGCTTTGACCATAAGGATTGTCGATGGAATATTTTGGGCCAGCAAAGATCGATCTAGGAACGATCATGGAATGCCTTGCTAGCGTTATACGTTGGGACGCGGGTGATTCCGCTTAACCAATGTGTAATTTGCGAGAATTTCCTAAATCGGATTTCGACGATCAGGACCGCAGGAACTAGTGAAAAACCCTCGCAATTACATGACAACCAAAGTCGCCACGGCTTAAGAAAAATCCCAAGGTCGATACGCGTAGCACCTGCAAGAGTCGCCCGTCAGTTTGAGATAAACTGGAATTACAGTCGACGAGAGTTCAACATGAAATTAGACCTCGAGATTGGGTATTGGACAATGAGGAATTCCAATATTTGAATTAATATGGACGTCGCCTCATCGAGGGTGGTTTACACTGGAAAAATGAACTTTCGGACGAAAAATGCCAAATGACCATTTTGCCCCTCGACCTTTGGTCTTGCCTTAAGAAATTCAGAAGGTCATTTTGGTCATTTCCCTCTCCCCATGAGCTACCGAAACTTGATGGACAAGGAGTCAATGGAAGGTCCAAGTCAAGGAAGCAACCAATGGGAGGTTGCCATGTGTCATCTTTTGATTGGACCAAGCATTAAATGGCAATAATTGTGATCTTGACAAAATGGCACCAATTATTTGATGGACAACCTCCTTATCTTCAGCTGGTCGACCACCCTCACTCCTCCTTGCCAATTCCTTCATTTTCCTCTTCATCTTCACCAAACAGAAAACTGCCCAGAAAAACAGTTTCTGACCCTTCTGTTCGGTGCAGTCTAGCGGCTCTTCCTAGTGTCTTTTGGTTGAGCCCTTTTACCACAGGTTATTTCAAGATTTCCTTGACATTTTTCTGTTGGTTTCATGATTTTTGGAGGTCTGGTTGATTTATGGTGATTTTTGGAAGAAAAGCGGACGGATTCTGAGCTAGCTGAGGAGAAGTGTTGGTTCTAGCTCTTAGAAATTCCAAATGACCTCAAATTTTTTAGGAGAGCTTCATAACATCTAGTACTATGTTCCGATGGTTTATGGCTGCAAATAGATGGTTTTAGAATGAATTTTATGGCTGATTATGGGTGGTACAAAAATGGACAGATTCTGACTTTGAAGAGATCGGGCTGTTTCGACGTCTTTGGAGTATCAATCCACTTCAAATCTCACGGTGAGCTTCCTAAACCCATAAATGAAGGTCTTAGAAAGTTGATTATTGAAGGATTGAGGATTAGAATTGATTCATGGCTCGATTGAGCGGTCGGAACACAAAACCGGTTCTGTTTTGGATGATGTTCTTTGTGTACCAATTCTGTTGGGGGCTGATATAAGAGTGTTTTGACTTCAAATTGACTCAAGGGACTATCTATAATGTTTATTAAGGTGTTAATGGAAAGTATATGAAGTGGCTTGGGATTTAGAAGTGATTTAAGAGCTATTTGGAGCAGGAAACACCAAGTTATATTTTGTTATGCATTTTACTGTTTAAACAGAATATATTAAGGGTTTGTGGAAGTATTGTGGTGTATTCGATCATTTGATGAGGCATCTTGAGTTACCATTTGATTAATGATTGAGGGATTGGTATCAAGGAAGTGAGAATTGAGTGGATTTTGACTCGACATTGATGAATTTCCTAGGACGGTACGAGGACCTTGATTGGTCGAATACTTGGAGGGTTAAGGAAGATCAATCGAAGTGGAGCTTTGCTAGTTGCTTGAGGTAAGTGTCCCTTAAACCTTTACTCGAACGTTAGGACACTACTGGATAGATTGGTCGGATGATTAGATTCTTGATAAAGCCTATAGCTTGAATTGCTTGATTAGTCGATTGAAATGGCAAGGAAAACTAATTATGAGATTGATTGCCTTGTGATATAGTGCGGCTATTGAGCCATGTATTCGTATGAATTGGCCGTGGGCCCTATTATTGTTATTGAATTGGCCGTGGGCCCTAGCAATGAAAGAATGATTTGTGAAATACATCGCGGCCGTGGGCCCTGGCGATGCTTGAGTGGATTGAAATTACACCGCGGCCGTGGGCCCTGGCGATGCTTGAGTGAATAGAAATTACATCGCGGCCGTGGGCCCTGGCGATGATTTGGCTAGATGCCCTTGTGAACTACATCGCGGCCGTGGGCCTGTCGCGACCCTCTTGAGGTTGTCGGGCTCTCGAGGGCTAATGGGCCGTCCTGCCTGGTCGGACGCGGACCTCTCCCAAGGCCCATTACCCAAATCGCAACGGAGGTATGCGTGATCGACTTTCAGTGTGGTCTAGTGACATGTGCTAAGTGTGCATGCCATGGAGTCGCCACCAATCATTTTTTTAGGGTATGATTGGACGACCCAATCGAATAGTTGGGAGTTTCTATTCAATTTTGCGAGAACCAGAGAAATGGTTTCGGGGACTTAGTTACGCCAACCGTCAGAGTTGACGCCCTTTCGGTACCTAAGTTGACTGAATTTTCTAGCCTGAGATTCATGCGGATGAGTAAGGTATGAACCATAAATCTAGAAATTCATGCAGATAGGAGTGATTATCCTAGCAATCACAATCAGTAATAAAATGCGCAACTCAAGGAATCTAGATATGCAAATAAATCACATGGCATTCCTAGTAATGCCCTATTTATCAATCACAGCTCAAGAATGATTTAGCTGTCCTAGCCGTTCTACACTCGATCTGACCTAAGAAAAGCATTAGGAAGCATCGCAGGAGTTCGAGAGTACTCACATGGGGTTCGCCGTGCCCTGATTTGGTCTTGGACGAGCTATCGAGCTCATGCCGACCCGATTATATTTGGGGATCCACTCGGCATTTTACACAATGAAATCATGTGAAACAAAAACGAAAATATTCAGCAAGGGGCATTTATTGTATATGGTGGTCAATCTAATTGGACATCAAGACTAAAAAAGATGTAGAAATTTACAAATTAAAAGATTCGAATGATATTTTTTTTTGTCAAATTCAACTCTATGCGTCGTGAAGAAACACATGCAATTGAACTTGAATTTTGACTATTTATGAGTTCAAAATGAAAAGAAACTTAAAATAAAAATATTGACTATTTTTCTATATTTTTACGACATCGAATGCTATTTTTCTTCATTTTTCATGTATTTTTCTATTTTGGAAAATATTAAAAAATTGAAAATTTATTTTTTTTTATCAAAAATGGTTCCTTTAGCTTGATCAAGGCTACCAAAGATGATTTTTTAATTTTTTAACTTTTTATATATTTTTTATGAATTTTTAAAAAATAAACTATGAAAGACTGATAAAAAATCAAGTGTCAACAGCTGCCCCTCTTTGAGAGGAATTTCGTCAGAGGTTTCTCTCAAAGACAAGGTGACACCTGTGTTCCGATCGACTCGACTGGGAAAAGAAAAGAAAAGAAAAGAAATCATGACATCCAATTTTCATGTCCATCAATGTGTGCTTTTCCTTAAAAAGAGATGTGCTCATTCAATTCCCTGATATGATGTAAGAAAGTTAAGGAGTAGATAGACTTCCCTGCCCCTTACCTGCCGAACGCTTGCGGCATTTGCTGTGTCTGATGGGTTCAAGTAGATTCCTAAGGACTCGTCATCGGAGTGTCATAGGGATGTTAAGCTCTGACCTGTATGGTAGGTCAAACCATAATGGGATTCCTAACTGATAGGAACCTAAGGAAGACGCATCCCACATTTGGGAATTGGCCAAGGGTTTTGATCCATGTGGTGGACTAAACTAGAAATGGCTTGCCTAATGTAAGGCTTATTAGGGAAAACGACTCCTCCCGCGTTCGGGATTCATCAAGGTTTTGATCCGTATGGTGGATCGGACCATTGGGTTGATCCTTCAGGCGGTCTCTACCAGTCCTTTGACCCTTCAGGCGGTTTCTACCATTCATTGACCCTTCATGCGGTTTCTACCATTGAGTTGACCCTTCATGCGGTTTCTACCTTTGGTTGACCCTTTAGGCGGTTTCTACCATACATTGACCCTTCAGGCGGTTTCTACCATTGGTTGACCCTTCAGGCGGTTTCTACCATACATTGACCCTTCAGGCGGTTTCTACCATTATGTTGCCCTTCAGGCGGTTTCTACCATTGATTGACCCTTCAGGCGGTTTCTACCATACATTGACCCTTCAGGCGGTTTCTACCATTGTGCTGACCCTTCAGGCGGTTTCTACCATTGAGTTGACCCTTCAGGCGGTTTCTACCATTTATGAAATTCCAAATTGATATGAATCAAAGGATGACGTACCCGCTCTTCGGGGCTAGTCGGAGACTCGATCATTCTATGGATCGGTCTTAGAAAAGATTTACCTACTAAAAGGCCTCACTTAAGGATGACGCACCTAGTCTTTAGGGTGGCCAAAAGTCCTGCAGAAAGCTTAGACCTGAAAAAATTTTCCTCGCCAAGAAGATGTTAGTAATCTTTGGGAAGACAATAATTGTCTAACTGACAAAATTCTACGACTTAAGTTTTAGTCATGAAATGTGCATTTTGATTGTTGGAGGTTATCCAAAACATTCCTGCCACATACAGATGTGATCATAAATTCCTTGCACGGAAACTCTAGATCAAACAATTTGAAAATTTCAAAAAGAGTTTGCTCAAAACATCAATTGGAGTATTTCTCATCCAAGAAGGCTCCTCACTGCTCTGTGATAATGATCTTTAATAGGGAAAGTGCTCAATTTCCTACCGACCTGTGCCTGGGTTTCAGGATCATTCGCAACGCATACATTTCGATCAATCAGGAGGTCTTTCACGGGACCGTAGTGTTAGGCTTGGATATCGGTTTCCAAGGGGGACTCACTTTTGAGTCAAGGCCGTTGAACGAAATTTTTCACTATCTGCTCCGGGTTTACAAGTCAAGAACCCTGCAAAATGAGAAAGAAATAGTCTTGCTCGTACTTCTTTGAGCTAAGTTATACATTAACCCAAGTGTCTTAGTCAGAGAAGACTGCTTCAGGATTGTAACATTGGAAGGATTGGGGACCGAAAAAGACTTGTTTTTTGCCTAGAAATTGTGAAGGGTTTGACATTGGTGATCATTGCAAATTTGCCACATGTCCTTCGAAGAACATCTCCATTTCTTGAAGTGTACACTCCTCTTTTAGAGCGCACAAGGATGTTTAAAAGCGTCTCTTGTTGCATTAAGAGACCGTCTGTTTGTGTGTTTGCTATTTGAGCACGACATCATTTGGGGAGTAGTCATCTTGATCTGACTCCTTTGGAGGGTCTTTTCATCATCTCTCTAGACTTTACTGGGGATATTTTGAATGGACATCGGCCTTGCTTTTTACCAGGCACTTTGCTTTTTCTTGATGTCTAGGGATTTTTCTTTTCCCCCTTTTTTTAATCCCGTGTTTTTCTTTTCTTTTGGAGCTAGGATTTTCAGCAATCATGCTAGATATGCAACTTAAACTTTGGCATGCTTCCGTTCCTAGAGTGATGTTGCCTTTGCTTTGGAATATGCAATGATCACCAATAGGTTGATGAAATAAATTTGTTGGCTCAACATGGTCGTGCAAAGGATAACAGTGTGTAGGATAGAGAAATGAATTATTCTCGTCATCCTATAACACTTGGATTATCATATAAACAACACACAAAGATTTATGTTAGTCCGAGCAAGAAAATTTCTAACCATTTACTTTCTGATACTGTTGGACTAACCTTCATTTGCCCCAATGTAGGGTGGTTCTTGACAGGGTTGAGAATGAAAATCGCCGTTCAATGGGGTTCTCAATGGGCATCTGTAGTGTTTGGAATGAAGAAAGAAATGCCTCTGTCTTCTCGATCCATGTAATCGTTGCGAATGACCCTTATGTCCATAGGTTAAGGTTTCTCAATCATTTCCAATCTCCTCATCTCTCAAGTGTGTATGGGACGTGTTTGGATTAGGCTCGCTTCTCTTATGAGAAAATACCCTTTTGAACAGTTCAAACGACTCTTGTTGGAAAAATTCATTTCATTTCATCAAGATTTATCCTTCAAAGGGATTTTGTGATGCACCATATATGTGTAATTCATGTTCATACAATCTCTTGTTTTAAAACATGAATGTCAATGAAGTAAGAATTCTATGTCTTTTTAGATGTGAGAATCGAATTAATTCTGAAAGTTTTTAATCTCCAATGAATTGGGAAAAAGGATACTTACCTGCCCATCGAGGCTGGAGATCCTGGAAATATAAAAGGGATATGTCATTGTATATTCTAAAACTTTGCAAAAATTGGAACGATACATCTTACCCTTCGTCATATGCTCCAACGAGTGTACAAGGGTTGTGAAAATCTGCACTTCACATAGTAACACAAGATTGTTAGGTGTTCTAAAGTTCTTTCGACTTCTTGATTTTTAGAGAAAAATCAAACTTACATGTCTGCCCTGATGGCGAGCTCCTGCCAAAGATAAATATTAAGCATTATTTTGGGTTTCCAAATTCAAAACAAATTGGGACGATACTACTTTACTCTTGATTTGAATTCCATTCTGCATGCCAATGTGGGGATTGCAGAAGCCGGCCCTCAAGCTTGTGGCCATGATTTCTTCGTCTGGTTGGGCAACGAATCCACCTCAAGGATTTACGTCGGAGGAGATTCATTCATCTTTTTTGGCGTGTTTCATGCGCTGTTTTGTTATTTGAATGCATGGCTTCTTGGGTGCCTCGTCTCTATTCATCACCTGAGAGGAAAATGAGAGAACAGTATCCCCGCATCTGATTGAAAATCATTTAGGAACGATACGTTCTTTTTACCAAATGGGTGGCTCCGCGGCCAAATGCGTTTTACGTTGAAAGGATGGATTCCATTACGCTCTGCGGATGATAACTATCGCTTGGGGGACTTGCCCCACGGATTAAACGATGAATCTGATGTCTTCGGCTTCAACATGCTTTCCGGATGTAGGAATGGTTTGCCCCCATTTTCAGTAGAGATGGGTTTTGTCGAGTGGGTAAGATCAATAACTCATCCTAGATTTGGCTTTAGTCGAAGGTTGAAATCCCGACCTTGGATAAGCGAATCATGATTCATCTCCTTCTGCTTCGGATTTGTCATTTGCGCGCTTCACATTTTACAATACCAACTTCGCCGCTTGATGAAAATGAATCGATGATTTTCGAATTGCCCCAAGTTCTATAGCCATCTGCGTCGAATCTCTTTGAACTTCATCGAGTGATAGACCAACTAATAAAACGATTTTTCAATCCCGAGATCGAACTCCTGACGTTTCGTACCACTGCCATTTCACTGACTACCAAGACACAGCATTATTGGCGTCCCTAACTGGTTCGTTTTTTGTTATAAAATTCTCGAAGCAGTTAGCAACCCCCATTGAGAATGAAACAAGCTCAATTTAGAGTTCGTAACGACTAAAGGTCCCTTGGAACGATACAGAGCTAACCGTCTTTGAGCTCGCTCGGGCTTTTACTCACATTTTCCTATGTGAAGCCTTTAAATGTTTTTCTTCGTGGCGTTCAATTGATTCGCCTCGACTCTAATCTAACAAGGGATTGTCGTACTCGAGCATGATGATGCTCGCAGGTAGTACTAATCGCTACCCCAGATTAACTCTAGGCATTAAGGAAGATTATCTCGCATGGAAGACTTTATGACAGAAAGATTAATGATACATCCAGTCACATGTGCCTAGGTCCCTTGAAGATTCTCGGTGATCAGCCAGTTACACCATGAATCAGATATATAATCGCCATTTTGGATCATAACTTCATAAGTCCATCAGTTTTAAACTGATCGATCCAGATATGGAGCTCCTCATCAAGGAAATCTTTTTATTCTTCGAGCAACTGATATTCGGGTTGACCATCATCGCTTGGCGTCGAAGGATTCCTGTTTCTGTTGTGAGCGATTTGATTCTTCGAGCTAGAACCTTCGTCATTGCTCGAGATTATAAGAGGATGATTGATCGGTTCACTATCAAAAGCACCTTCCATTTGGGGATGGGAGAAACAAAAATCCTCAGAGCATCCCCCCGCTTGATCTTCCGAAATCATACGCCCAAGCCAGGCAGATCTTTGAACACTAGGCGCAATATGTTGATCGGCGATAGAAAGAGTACTAGCGAAAAGTTGCTGCTCAAACCAAGGAGTTCGTACCTGCTGCACTTGTGGCATATACTCTTGAGTGGTGCTGAGATGATTCGGGGGAATATTCTGATTAGCGCCCAAGTAGTCGATGGTGCTGCTACCAGCTTGGTCGGTGCCTAGATTCGGCAGGGTATTTCTTACTTCAGGGGCATTGTAGTTGTGGCCATGCCTAGTGTTTAGGCACAAGTTGAGTTCTTTCAGGTTCAGTGCTGTGTGGCGCTGTCTTAGCGCCCTTCTGTAGCTCTTGAGGTGACTCGCGACTCCATCTTTAGTGAGTCCTGGTATGTTCATGATCTCAAGTATGCGCGTTGGATATGCTGAGTTGATCCCTAGTTGCTGAACCGCACTAAGGAACTTGAGATGAAGCTCGGGGGACCAATTGACCCTCGTCTTCTTGCGACCCGGAACAGTGTTGACAACTTGGCTATTGCTCTCTAGCCTATTTCCAATAGGATTTGATCGAGCCGGAAATTGTTGTGGAGGGAATTCATCAGCTTTGGATTGGTCGGTCATGATAGTAAGCTCATCGTTAAGGAAACTTCAATCATGGTGACGCATATCCCATCCTTTAGAAGGCATCGATATTGACTTCGTAGAATTGATTTGTTCATGCATATCTCCAACAAAATCCGATTGTATCAAAGATGGTTCGAGGGAGTGGGGTGGTGAATGAGCATTTTCAATCCTCATATAAGGCTTATCAAGGAACATTTCGCCGAGAGTGACAGGGCCACCGCAATTAAGGCAAGCGATAGTGCTGGGAGCTTTCTTATACCTCATGTTCTCCGCTCGAAGCTTTTCGTTTTCCTCCTTTAGAATCGCAAGTTCTTGACGTCTGTGTTGAGCCCTCAATTTGGCTCGCTTATTTTGAAACCAAAACTTGACCCTCAAAGGTTTCATCCCTAGCTTCTGGCCCAATTCATTTCTTTGTTTCATGTTCGGGAGAGGGCATTCACTAAAGAAAGCTTCAAGCTCTTGGATTTCATTCTGAGTGTGGCACTGGCGACGTTTCCTTTTCCGGGATTGACCATCGCTGCTGCTGTTGTCGTCGCTGCTGAGATCCTGAACTTCGTTGCCGAAAGGGTTGGGTTCTGTGGTTCTGGTACCAGACGCAATCCTGGAATCTTCGAGATCTCTCAATAGTTCATTTTCTGAGATTTTTGGATCAGTCGCCTCTAGCAACTGACGGTAACCCTCAAACATGTTGGATCGAAAAATGTTCGATCAATTTTTGCTCACTCAGGGTTCTCTACTCTCTCATGTATGCTCACTCTCTCTAAATTTTCTTTTGAGTGGTTCTGTATGCCCAGGAAACGTTCTTTAAACATGGATGAAGATCATCAGGCAAGCGTTTCTCCCAAGATTTCGTATTTCTCGCTTTGTCGTCTTCTTTCTTCTTTTCAACGTGGAGGGACACCAAATCGATTTCCTTTTCTCGATATCCATGTCTGTCTCCCACTTATTTTCAAAAAGGTGCAACTACGCTCGCCTCCCACTCAGTTTTTTAATATGATGGGACCGCCAAATCCTTTTGCAACTTTTTTCGATATTGCGCTTAACTCTCGCTCAATTTTAATATGGTGGCACTGACATATCTTTTTACAACTTTTTTAGATTTATCAAGCCTGAAATCGCGGACTGGGACGGATCTGATGGTTCACCGAAAGAGCCACCACTGCTTTACCCAATTAACTTGGCTCCATGAGCATTATTGTTGTGACATTTCTTCATCCTCGAGTTGCTATAAAAAGAGGAGTTAATGCAGAGAAGATTAACGCTCTTACATAATTGCCTTTTCATATTTTAATCACTCTACCACACACATCTTCTTCTCCCTCACTCCAACGAAAATGACCTCATCTCCTATTCGAGCTTTCTCGGCTGAAATTTTGGCCCAGTGGGAAAAACTCTATAACCTCCTAGGTCGAGGCTATGCTCATATAGCCGATCACCCAGAAATTGAAGATGAAATTCGCATTTTGCTCGTGGAAATAGACACCACCTCTATCGAGGGCACTAATTTAGAGAGGGAATATAGAATCTTCCCAACCCTCTTTATAAACTTTTTAGAGACTTACCGTGTCGCTCAGCGAGAAGTTACCGTGACTCACGTTTTGCGAGCTCGCTATGAGGATCGGTCCAACTGCTTGGTGTTGGCCAACCTTGTGGCCGATAGTCACAGAAAGGCTGTTGAGTTCGCCAACGAGCGGGTCTCTATGTTGCTTCGCGAGAGGGGAAATTTGGTGGAGCGCTTGGCCTTATCCCTGACCACCTATGAGCACGACCGTCGTAATGTCGTGTTGAAGTTTCAATGTGAGTGGCAGGAAGAAAGGCTTGACAGCATTACCGCGGATATAGCCCATGGGAGAGGACTAATTCGGGACCTGGAAATAGCCGCCGAAGATCACGGGACCAAGGTTGCCGAGCTTAAAGGGGAATGTAAACGCCTTCTTCTTAAGCTTGCAGATCTCGAGTCTCGAGGTGGTGAGTATAGGCAAAGCATCAATAATATGGAGGGCCAACTGGGTTCCTTTGTGATGCTAATTAGGGCTCATTTCGGTTTTACTTTTCCACCTCGATGATCTGTATCATCTACTTTTAAGGTCCCTCGATTGAGCGAAATGAATGAAAGCTCTAATATGTGTGTCTCAACTTCTGTATGGCTGACTTTCTCGAACACCTGACCACTCTCAACCTAGGCAAGCTGCTCTTCGACATTGATGATTCGAGCGTGTACATCTTGATTTTTTAATCTTGCTTATGATCGAATAAAGGAACCTCCCACCGCGTTTATCCACAAAAAGACTTCTCTTCTCTACCTGTTTTTAACTACTTAGAGATGCCCCAGTTTCGATCTTTGAGACGTGACTTCAGGATCACCTATTCCAAATCGTCATCTTCATTAGATGATACCTCAATGATGTCCATAGCAGGCTCTTATTGTCCACTTGGCGCTCGTAATGGGATGACACCATCTTCGTCTTCCATCAAGAACATTGGGAGGAAAACACATCTATCTATCCTCAAAATGGCATTTAATCCAATCACCGGAATTATACAATGAATATAATGATTATGAGCTGTAACAAGTTCGAGGGATAGAAAAGTCTTACCAACCAAACTTAAGAGAAAATCAAGCTTCTCTGTACAGTGTTAGGTATACTAACCTTCCATAGACAAATGCATGAGACAAGTGAGGGAAAACTCCTAAAAATCAAAAGATAGGGCTTGGTACCTAAAGCCAAGGTTCTCACCTCGAATTCTGGGAAGAGTCGATTCCATTGCACAACTATCGTTGCATTGGGACTCAATCCATAGTTCGAAGTGAGCGGAATTGAAAAGTGGATTACCCCATGTTTTTCCTCACGGAGATTCCATTTTCAAGTCCTTCTATTGTGTTCCTAAAGAGGGCGCCTGGGGTTTTAGGCGCAATTGTGTGTATTCATTGTGTCGTGCTAAAGCAATAAATATGCATTTTATTTAACCATCACCGCTTCAATATAAATATCCACACAATCATACATCCAAAACTCTTGCCTGCATAAAACAAAGTTAACAAGCACTTCACGTCTTATTTCTCCCATCTACAAAAACATCTAACACATTTGTTAGCATATACACCTCACTTTCGAGAGCATCTACATAAAATTAGGTTAGAAGAATCAATCAACTTTTTAATCGGCTCAAGTCCACTAAATGGTTAAGAACCAGTCCCCAGTGGAGTCGCCAGTCTGTCGCGACCCTCTTGAGGTTGTCGGGCTCTCGAGGGCTAATGGGCCGTCCTGCCTGGTCGGACGCGGACCTCTCCCAAGGCCCATTACCCAAATCGCAACGGAGGTATGCGTGATCGACTTTCAGTGTGGTCTAGTGACATGTGCTAAGTGTGCATGCCATGGAGTCGCCACCAATCATTTTTTTAGGGTATGATTGGACGACCCAATCGAATAGTTGGGAGTTTCTATTCAATTTTGCGAGAACCAGAGAAATGGTTTCGGGGACTTAGTTACGCCAACCGTCAGAGTTGACGCCCTTTCGGTACCTAAGTTGACTGAATTTTCTAGCCTGAGATTCATGCGGATGAGTAAGGTATGAACCATAAATCTAGAAATTCATGCAGATAGGAGTGATTATCCTAGCAATCACAATCAGTAATAAAATGCGCAACTCAAGGAATCTAGATATGCAAATAAATCACATGGCATTCCTAGTAATGCCCTATTTATCAATCACAGCTCAAGAATGATTTAGCTGTCCTAGCCGTTCTACACTCGATCTGACCTAAGAAAAGCATTAGGAAGCATCGCAGGAGTTCGAGAGTACTCACATGGGGTTCGCCGTGCCCTGATTTGGTCTTGGACGAGCTATCGAGCTCATGCCGACCCGATTATATTTGGGGATCCACTCGGCATTTTACACAATGAAATCATGTGAAACAAAAACGAAAATATTCAGCAAGGGGCATTTATTGTATATGGTGGTCAATCTAATTGGACATCAAGACTAAAAAAGATGTAGAAATTTACAAATTAAAAGATTCGAATGATATTTTTTTTTGTCAAATTCAACTCTATGCGTCGTGAAGAAACACATGCAATTGAACTTGAATTTTGACTATTTATGAGTTCAAAATGAAAAGAAACTTAAAATAAAAATATTGACTATTTTTCTATATTTTTACGACATCGAATGCTATTTTTCTTCATTTTTCATGTATTTTTCTATTTTGGAAAATATTAAAAAATTGAAAATTTATTTTTTTATCAAAAATGGTTCCTTTAGCTTGATCAAGGCTACCAAAGATGATTTTTTAATTTTTTAACTTTTTATATATTTTTTATGAATTTTTAAAAAATAAACTATGAAAGACTGATAAAAAATCAAGTGTCAACAGGGCCCTGGCGATGATTTGGCTTGGAGCCCTATGAAATTATATCGCGGCTTGGAGCCCTGGCGATACATCGCGGCCGTGGGCCCTGGCGATGATTAAATGGTTGTCATATTGATGACTTATGAAAACGATAAGTTTGTTTTAGGGTAATGTGTGAAACTTGGATCTCATAGTATGTGATGTGCTTGATGGCGATGTCATTTATATCAAGGTGCCATGAGAAAGTGATATTGAGATGCTAGATGATAATTCCTCGATGAGTTTTTGTGAATTGCTCTGTGGCATAGTCTGGGAGGACTGACGGTCTGGTCTAGGTTTAGGGTTTACTTACTGAGATTTATATCTCACTCCAGTGGGGGTTTAACTTTTTCAGGTCCCAGGCGACGGTACATCAAAGGTCGTCAAGGTTTGAATTTCGAGGAAGAAACTATATGATGTGGTTTCATATATTGTGCTACTAGGAGGGAACGTATTATGATCTGTGGATATAAGGATCGATCCATTAGTATTTGACTACCTTGCAGGATTTGTTTTCATGAACCTTAGAAGTGTACTACTGCCTGTCCTAAGTCATCCGAATTTTGTATATGTATGGAGATGTATTCTTGCTTCCGTCTGTTTGTCGGATTTTATGAGTTGTAACCCGAGTGATCCTGGGAGTCAATATAAGGATCAGGGTTCGGGGGCGTGACACATCCTCTGTTGGATCCAATCGGCCTCGGTCAGCTTAACTTGAGATAGTATTCGCAAGGAAGGGATTCCCACCTCAACCGGTAATACTGCTTCTATTCCATACACAAGGGAAAAATGGGGTTGCCCCGGTAGAAGTTCGGATCGAAGTTCGATAAGCTATAAGTACAAAAGGCAACCTCTCATGCCAATCTCGATAATTCTCGGCAGTCTTAGCCAAGATCTTCTTGATGTTTTTATTGTCTGCTTCTACTGCTCCATTCATCTGAGGACGGTACGGGGAAGAGTTCAAATGCTTGATCTTGAATTTCTTGAATAGATCATCGATCAGCTTGTTGTTCAAGTTCGAGCCGTTGTCGGTGATTATGACCTCAGGTGAACCATATCGAGCTATGATGTCTCGATTAATGAATTTCACGACGTTTCGTGCCGTGACTGCCAAGTATGATGCTGCTTCAATCCATTTGGAAAAATAGTCGATGGCAACCAAGATGAAACGATGTCCGTTTGATGCTTTCGGGTTAATTGGACCAATCACATCAATGCCCCACATAGAGAAATGCCATGGCTCAGATGATTGGTGCAGCTCGTTCGGAGGAACATTGATCTTGTCCCCATAAATCTGACACTTATGACAACTTCGAACGTGCTGAATACAATCGTTTTCCAGAGTGAGCCAATAATAGCCCAATCTCATGATCTTCTTAGCAAGCATGTGACCATTCATATGTGGGCCACAGATCCCTTCATGTACTTCCATCATCAAACGGACAGCCTCAGTAAAATCAATACACCTCAAAAGAACTGAATCAAATGATCTTTTGTAAAGATTTTCACCACTGAGAAAGAATTTCGAAGCCATCTTTCTTATGTACCTTTGATCTGACGCGGTACTCTTCTCAGGAAATTTCTGCTCCTGAATGTAAGTCTTGATATCGTGATACCAAGGCTTGCCATCGGGTTCATCGGCTATGGCCATACAATAAGTCGATTTTCTTAACACTTCGATCTTCAACGGCTCGACTTCAAGCCCATTAGTAACTTGCAACATTGAAGATAGGGTAGCCAACGCATCAGCGAACTGATTGTGAGTTCTAGATAAATACTCAAATGAAATATCATCAAATTCTTCCAACAACTCATCTAGATACTCATGGTAGGGTAGCAGCTTAGCATCCCGTGTTTTAAAATTTTCCGACCGTTTGGAGGATGATTAGGGCCGAGTCTCCAAATACCTTGAGTCGGGTTACACCCATTTCGATTGCGGCTTGTAGGCCCAAACTACACGCTTCATATTCTGCGATATTATTTGTGCAAGGAAATACCAGCTTTGCTGCTATCGGATAGTGTTGACCGCCCGGAGATATCAGGACTGCCCCTGTACCTAATCCAGATAAATTCACGGCTCCGTCAAAATACATTGTCCAGAAATAATCATTTACCGTCATGACTCGATCTTCAGGTTGATAGGGATCATCATTTTCCCCTGGATTTTCTGCCAGGACATCCGCTATGGCTCGTCCCTTAACTGACTTTTGGGACAGATACTGCACATCGAACTCAGAAACGAGGATCTGCCATTTAGCAAGTTTGCCAATCAATGCAGGTTGATTCAATAGGTACTTGACGGGATCGCATTCTGTCACCAAAAGAATTCGATAATGCAAAGTGTATTGTCGCAGTCGATGTAGCACCCAAACTAGAGCCGCACATGTCTTCTCAGCTTCAGAGTAGTTCATTTCGGAAGCTGTAAACTTCTTGCTCAGATAATAAATGGCTCGTTCTTTCCCATCATCTTGTCCTATCTGTGCTAGCATAGTTCCCAAGGATTCACTATGGATCGTGAGATAGAGGATCAAGGGTTGCCCCAGCACTGGTGGAACAAGGACTGGCGGATTCATGAGGTGTTGTTTTATTTTCTCAAAGGCTTCATTACAGTCGTCATCCCGTTCGACCAATGCATTCTTCTTTAACAACTTAAAGAAAGGCTTAGCTATTTTAGATAGTTGAGAAATGAATCACGCAACATAATTCAACCTGCCCATGAGGCTTCGAACTTCTTTGACTGTAGTTGGTGGCATGAGTTCACATATGGCTTTCACCTTGGATGGGTCTATCTCAATACCCTTGTTACTAACAATGAAGCCGAGTAACTTGCCCGAGCTGGCGCCGAAAACACACTTAGCTGGATTAAGGCGTAACCCGAATTTCCTGAGTCTATCAAACAGTTTCGTCAGGGTTTCAATAAGATCTTCCCCATGCTTCGTCTTTGCAATCATATCATCGACATAGACTTCAATTTCATTATGCATCATGTCATGAAATAAAGTGACCATGGCCCGCTGATAAGTTGCGCCAGCATTTCTGAGACCGAAAGGCATCACCTTATAGTGAAACATCCCCCACGGAGTGGTGAATGTAGTCTTTCGTTTATCGTCCACGTTCATTAGGATTTGGTTATAGCCTGAGAAACCATCCATGAATGAAAATATTTCGAACCCAACCATGCTGTCTACAAGCACATCAATATGTGGGAGTGGGAAATCATCCTTAGGACTAGCCTTGTTTAGATCACGGTAGTCGACACAGACTCGAACTCGATCATCTTTCTTCAGCACTGGGACAATATTAGCGACCCAATCAGAATATTGGGTAGCCTCAATGAATCCGACATCAAGGAGCTTCATGACCTCTTCTTTGATTTTCTTTGCTAGTTCTGGCCTAGCTCTTCGTGCTCCTTGCACTACTGGCTTGAATGAGGGATCGGCTGGTAAGCAATGTTCTACAATTGATCGATCAAGACCGGGCATATCTGCATAGGACCAAGCAAAGATATCCTGGTAATCCCTTAGGAGCTTGGTAAGACGTTCCGTCATTTTAGCGGACAGGTTCGCCCCGATTTTCACCTCTCTTTGATTCTCTTCATCGCCCAAGTTGATCGAAATCGTCTCATCGCTAGTTGGAGGCTTAATCATCTCATGCTGTTCAAAGTCCTGACGTATTTCTTCATAGTCAGGAGAGAATTCGTCTAGGTCATATACTCCAGAATCCAATGGATTACCCTCCTCATATTTTCCCCTGAAATATAAAGTGGCGAAGTCAGAGAAACAAACAGGGTTTAATCAAGCATGTATCGTAATTTTTCTTCGAAACTAGTGTGTATTTTCGAACATTTTTTTTTAAAACCGTGGGACGAGAATTCTTGGGGAAGCCCAACCCTCAGTGCTTACCATATATGACAATTTTATTTGATCGCTGGTTATCGTCATCGGGTCAGTTTGGGATACTTCACCAAGATTTCAAAAAAAAATGTTGTAATGAATTACACTTTATTGAATGGAAATGCAACATGAAATCCTAACATGCGACAGACTTAATGCGGTCTAGAAAAATTAAAGAAAGCTAGAAAGATCCCACGAAAGGGATTGCAAAAACTCAAAAATGTTAGAAAGCTGGAAAGATCCCACGTAGGGGATTGCAAAAACTCAAAATGTTACTCTGAACCCTCCATTAGATATTCGACCATGGCATTGTCAGATAGACTTAGAGATGCAGATGTCATGCAAAGCTCTTCCTTTGGCACTTCATCAATCTGTAAGGGATCTTCGGATATAGCTCCAATAATAAGATCATCGAAACAGCTAGTGAGATCCAGGAGCCCGTCATCGGTAGCATCTTCGTCAAAATACATTGGCTTAACCGAAATGTTTTGGCTATTTGGTGAATCCGGGAACACAATTCTTAGGTCGTCCTCGAATTGGGTCAGCTCATCGTACCCACCGACTACTCTAGCTGATCGGAAAGTAGTGTAAAGAGGAGGTGGTAGAGGGCTAGATTTTGACCTTCCACGGCCTGTCCCTTGGTGCCTACCTCGTTTAGATTGGCCACGACCTCGGTGTCCTAGACCAGCTGTATGAGATTGCCCATTAAGTTCAATTGGGGCACGGATCCCTTGACTATTCCGGCCTAGGCCTGTTCCAGGTTGAAATCTATTGCCCACCTGTTGACACCTAAATTTTGATCAACTTTTTATTTTTATTTTTTATTTTGAAAATTCATAGAAAATCCATAAAAAGTTGAAAAATTGAAAAATCAATTTTGGTGACCTTAGCCAAGCTAAATGAACCATTTTGACCAAAAAAAATAATTTTCATAATTTTCATTTTTTTTAATATATTTTCGAAAAATACAAAAAATATTCAAAAAAAAGGAAAAATTCAGAAAAATTCTAAAAAATTCCAGAAAATAGGAAATGGCCACATTCAACTGGCCATGACCTGTTCCGGGTCTTTTGACCCCCGGTCTTTCCAAAAATGACGGTTTTGCCCTTCCGGCAAACCGTCTTCCAAAAAAAATTCTAAGAATTCTAGAAAAATCCCAAAAAATAGGAAATGGCCACAATCAATTGGCCAAGGCTCATCCCGGGTGTTTTGAACCCGATCATTCTTAAAAATGACGATTTCGCCCTTTGGGCGAATCGTCTTCCAAAAATTGACGATTTTGCCCTTCGGGCTAAATCGCCTCCAAATCTTCCCATTTTACCTCTGTCCTAAATCACGCCTTCCCTAAGGCCTTATGGCTATACTAGGAGGCCATGTGATGTGAATTGACGTGCATTGATGTGATTTATTTATGCACTTGATTGCGCTTTCATTGATTGTGATTGATAGGAATAGTCTTCCAATCTGCATGAAACCCTGAATCAAACCTACCCCACCCAAAATTGCGCCTGCATGAACTCTTAGTCAGGAAAATCACTCGCGTTAGGTACCGAAAGGGCGTTGGTAATGACATCAACGTAACCAAGTCCCCGAACTCAAAATCTCTGGTTCCGCAGAATTGATCGATCTCTCCCAATCGGTCAATAAGGTTTCCGGTCTACCCTCCGAGAAAGACCGGTGGCGACTCCAAATGCATGCACAAGTTGCACATGCCACCACGACCACACTAAGGTCGAAATCGATCGGCTCTTATCGCCGAATCCCTTTGAAAAATACTCCCGCCGCGATTTGGTATGGGCTTGGGAGGGCCCGCGCCGATCCAAAGCCCGCGATCCGCACCCTTGTGCGGGGGGAGGCCCGCGATCGGTAATCCATTAGCCGCGTCCGCTTTCGGACGGGTCGCGACAGCTGGCGACTCCGCTGGGGACCTTGTTCTAGAGCCTATGGTTCTAGACCTCAAGTGGACTTAGGCCGTAATTAAAACGCTGAGTGATTTTTCTAACCCTGCAGGCGCTCTTGAAGGTGAGGTAAGTCCGCTTACGATAGGAGTTATATGTTTTGCAGATTGGAGAAATAAGGGGTGTAGTCCGTGATTAACATTGTCTTATGCAGGTTGGCGTAGGAATGTATGTTGTGTGGATGATTTGAAGCGCTGATTGATAAACTGTTGTGCATGACTTGCATCATGATGATAACGACACATGGACACACACAACCGCGCCTAAAACCCTGGGCGCCGCCTTTAGGAACACAATAGAAGGAATTGAAAATGGAATCTCCGTGAGGAAAAACACGGGGTAATCCACTTTTCAATTCCGCTCACTTTCGAACTATGGATCGAGTCCCAATGCAACGATAGCTGTGCAATGGAATCGGCTCTTTCTAGAACTCGAAGTGGGAACCTTAACCTTAGGTGCCAAACCCTCTGATTTTTAGAAGTTCACCATAACTTGTCTCATGCGCATGTCTTTGGGCGGTTGGTACACCTAAAACCGCACATAAGTCGACGAGTTTGGTTGGTAAGACTCTCTATACCTCGAATCTATTACAGTTCATATAAATATAGGCATTTCATTCATTGCATTCTGGTGATTAGATTAAATGCCATTTCAAGGATAGATGTGTGTGTTTTTCCCAAACGTCCTTGATAGAAGACGAAGAGGATGATATCCCATGACAAGCACCGAGTGAGCAACAAAGGAGCCTACTATGGACATTATTGAGATATCGTCCAATGAAGATGACGAGTTGGGGCAAGTGATCCGGAAGTCACAGATCGAACTTGGGGCATCCTTAAACGTTAGGATCACATTCCTTTGTTTCATTTTCCATTACTAGTCCTCTTGTATAGGGTTTATTTTTATCGAGGCTTTCTCTATCTCACCCCTTAGAGTGATTGTATTAGGGATCTATTGGTGTATACATTTAGATGGAACTTGGTTGTATTTCTTTTGACAGGTCATGGGAATGTGATAGTGGCATTTTCTCTAATCATTCGAATACTCCCAAGTCAAGTTTATAATTCCTTTAGAGGAAATTAAAATTGGAAATCTTGCACGACCTTTTTGGTCGTATAGGGTAATCCAACCCCAATTCGCTAGAAGGAATTATACACTTGAATTGGTCCATGCATGTTTTACGTCGCTGGTAATCCACGATAATTGATCGAGAATATCGACGTTGTTTTGAATTTAATGACGAGATATATGTCCAAATTACTCTCGTTCTTAATAAAACGGCCTTGATTTGGATGCCGTATCTTCAATTAAATTTAAAACACGTTATTATGCCTCGCACTTTTGAGTAATTCGTTCCTCTCGAAATTGATCAAAAGCGATTATTGTGAATTACATTCCTTTCAATAGTATGCTTTCTTTCGAGGAATATTGATAAAAACTTTTCGCGCAGGATTAAAACCCTTGTAAAAGTTCTTGTCCTTATTAATCATGGGCAAGCATAGGATTGAAAGGGGTTTTTGATTTCTTTTTCAAATTATTCCTTCTGATTCTGTCTTTTTATTTGCAGGTGAAAAACAAGTAGTATAGAGAAATCTTTTCTTGGACAAATCTGCAACTATTCTTCCATCTGATCATGAGCGAGTTATAAAATCAGGACGTATTTGCTCGGCTTATTGCTATTATGGTTCGGCTCACTCAAGTTGAAGATGTTTGGATGCTCGAAGAAATGAACCATACAGAAGTTAAAACACACACACGAGAACTTTCATTTATTTTGCTCAGCGGAGGGTTTTCAGAAGCAGGTCATACAAGTCGGGGTGGAAAAGTAAAGCCAAAGTGAGCCCTAATTAACGACACAAAGGATCCCAACTGACCCTCCATGTTATTAATGCTCTGCTCATACTCCCAGCTCCGCATGTTGTGGTCAGCAAGCCTGAGGAGAAGACTTCTGCATTCTCCCTTAACTTCGGCGACCTTGGCCTCGTGTTCTTCGGTGACTACTTCCAAGTCCCGAACCAGTCCATTCCCGCGAGCTATGTCCTCGGTTATCTTGTCGAGCCGTTCTTCCTGCCAGTCGCTCTGAAGCCTCAACAGGACGTTGCGGCGGTCATGCTCGCCGGTGGTCAGGGATATGGCCAATTGATCCACCAGATTTCTCCTCTCGCGAAGCAACGTCGCGACCCGCTCATTAGCAAACTCGACGGCCTTTTTGTAACTATCAACCAGATAGTTGGTCAGCACCAAATGATCAGATCGATCCTCATAACGAGCCCGCAAGACGCAAGCCACCAGAACCTCCCGATTAGCAACACGATAGGCCTCTAAGGAGTGTGCAAAGAGAGTCGGGAAAGTTCTATATTCCCTCCCCAGTGTAGTACCTTCGAGAGAAGTGGTATCAAGGTCCTCGAGCAGGACACAGATTGCATCCTCGGTTGCAGAATGATCGGTTATGTGCGCGTAACCGCGACCCAGTAGGTTATAAAGCTTTTCCCACTGGGCCAAGACATCAGTTGAAAAAGTGCGTACGGGAGAGGAGGCCATTTGCGTTGGGTTGGCTTGAGAATAAGACGAGTTTAACAGAGAGATTAGAAGGAAGAAGCTGATTATGCGAGAACGTTAACCTTCCATACATTAATTCCTCATTTTATAGCAACTCGAGGATGATGAAGGGTCTCAGTAATAATGTTGGTGGAGCCTAGTTAGGGGGTAAAGCAGGAGGTCCCCTCACGAGAACCATTGGATTCGTTTCGGTCCGCGATTTCCGGCTCATCAATTAAAAGATGTAAAAGATTTGTCGGGATCACCATTATTAGAGTTAGGTGGGAGGAAAGCGCAACTATCGAAGAGAGCCCTAACAGGGTTTGGCAGTCCCATCACGTTGAAAAGCTAAGCGAGAAATTCAAGGTCTTGAGGGGGAACGTTTGCCTAATGATGCTTGAAGAGCGTCTCCTGAACATGCAAAGTCACTCGAAGAAAACTTTATAGGGAGTGAGCATACAGGAGAGAGTAGAGAACTCTGAGTGGGCAAGAACCAATCAAACATTTCTCAATCCAACATATTTAAGAGGTTACTGTCAGCTGCTAGAGGCGACTGACTCAAAAATCTCAGAAATTGAACCACATAGGGATCTCGAAGATTCCAAGATCAAGTCTAACGCCAAAACCATGGAGCCCAACACTTCTGGCAACGGAAATCAAGATCACGGCGACGACGACAACGACATCTACAATGCTCAACTCGGGAAAAGAAGATGTCCTCACCAATACTCTCAGGAGGAAACCCAAATGCTGGAAACTCTTTTCAGTAAAAGCCATTACATGAAAAAGAAGTGGAGAATTGAATTGAGCCGGGAGTTGGGGATTAATCAGTCGAGGATCCAGTTTTGGTTTTAAAATAGGAGATCCAAATCGAGGGCTCAACGCAAACATCAGGTGGTCGAGATTTTAAAGGAAGAAAATCAAAAGCTGCGAACAGAAAACATGAGGTATGAAAAAGCTCTCAATATCACCGTTTGCCCTCATTGCGATAACCTCGTCGCCCTCGGTAAGATATTCCCCGATAAGCCTCACGCGATGATTGAAGACGTTCATTTACCACCCTACTCCCTCGGGGCATCTCCTGCTCAACCAGATTTTGCCGGAGTCACGCATGAGCAGGATGATCCTACGAAAATGATACAAATGCCTCCTGGGGGATGGGATTTGCATCGCTTTGATTGGAGATACAGTTTCAAGGAGCTGGATGTTACCGCCGACCAGCTCAAAGCATATCAGCCTCATGCACAACAATTTTCGATAGGGTCGGGTCCTGCTGGAGATGAGTTAATCAGTCGTCAAGCCATCGATGCAATTTTGGGCCACGATAAGAGGAGGTTCGCTTGGCCCCCTGAACTGCATTCTAGATTCCTAGATGTGGTTCACCAAATGGGGATCGACTCAGCAACTCCGACGCGCATATTTAAGGCCATGAATGTACCGGGGCTTAGTAAGGAGCTGGTCAGGAATCACCTTGCTGCCTACAGAAAGCTATTAAGACAACGTCGAGCGGAGCTAAACCGGGAGGAATCCGTCTCGAGCTCAAAAGCTAGGGGCGACCGCCATTGTAATGCTCAGGCATCAAGAGATACCCGGCCAAATCTAAGCATCAATCAAGCTAGCAACCCGACCACCGGCAAACTGAAAGCTGATCAGAATGTCCTCCCAGGCCATTTCAACACTTCTCAAGAGCGCGTGCCACAAGTACAGCGAGTGCGCACTCCTCCATTCGAGCAGCAGTCGGCTGGTGCTCTACCTGCCGCTGGTCAACCCACGACAGACGATTTCTTCGATGAGGGGCTCGATGCCTTGTTCAATCAGTGGGAAGCTGGCATGCTTGGATAGCCATGATCTAGCACCTGACTCGGGGCACGATGGGTCGGTCACTACGAACACCCATAGAAAGAAGAACATGTTCACGAGTAGATCACTCATTTTATCCGTTGTAAAGTTCCTACGGGAACATTTTTCTTTAATGACTATAGTTAATTCTATATTAAAACCAACGCTATCGACGAACATCGTCATGCTCAGTTGTGATGATCCCTTGTTAGATTAAGTCTGAAACCAGAAACGGTCTTTAAAATTTTGAGTGGCCACGAACTCATTCCTCACCAAGCGCCCGGGATGCTGAAATGAAGAGTAACAGCATACACATGGAAAATGCCACTTTCGTTTGAACGATGAAAAGGGGTTGAGAGAAGATCATAGCGTTAATTCCCATAGAGCTAAATGAATTAAACGGAGTCATTAATTGCGGGTTCACCGCTGCTCCCCACGTTCTCGGGCCTAGCAAATCATAAAAGGCGCCGAAAGATTGTAGACCTTGAAGACTGAACTAGGGGACGAGCGCAATACTCGATGAAACCGAATCAATGCAAGAGAGTTTGTGATCCTATCACGAGGAAAAAGAAAGGGGAATACAGACGATGAGTAATTGCAGGGTCTCGGGAGGAGCGCTTGCTTGCTGGCCTTCATATGCAGCCTGAAGGATGGTTCTAGGACACGCACAATCACTTGAGAAAACTTCTAGAGTGAGCAAACACGAAGGAGCGAATAGAGAAAGCTGAGTGAACTAGATCAGCCCGAGATACTCCAATCCATCATGTTTAAAAGCTATTCCCATCTGCTAGAAACGCCCGACCTGGACATTTCTGAGCACGAACTGCTGGGAGACTTTGAAGATCCTGGAGCTGAATCCTGCCCGAAGGCCATGGAGACTGACTCCTCCAGCGATGAAATTCTAGGTTTCAGCTACGAAGAAGGAGTATACAATGATGACCGGAGTCGGAAAAGGAAGCAACTACAACGCCATACTCCAGGCCAAATCCGAGAGCTCGAAGCTTTCTTCAATGAATGCCCCACTCCAAGCAAACGACAGAAAATGGAGTTGAGCCGAAAAATAGGATTGGAGCTTTCGAAGGTCAAGTTTTGGTTCGCCAACAAACGAACCCGGGTGAAACAGCAATACGCAGACCATGAGTTACTGGTCCTGAAGGAGGAGAATGAGAAGCTTCAAGCTGAAAGCGCGAGATATAAGGAAGCTCTGACCAAGGCCACCTGCCTTAATTGTGGTAATCATGTTGTCCTCGGCGAGGTGTTCCTCGATGAACCATCCCTGTTGACGAATAACGCTCAGCTGTTACCGTATTCTCCACAGCATTTTCCGACACAGCCAGATACCGCCGGAGATCTGCATGAGCAAGTCAACACCATAGGATCAACACCAACATCCTCTGAGAAATGGGATATGAATCATCACAGGGGGAATTCTCTCAATGACGAACTCGCTGTCGCAGCCAGCCAATCCAAAGTCGGTGAGTCCCTCCCTGGACAACTTTTGAAACGACTAGATCCCGTAGAGAATAGCTACCGAAGTATTGACGATATTTTGGGTGATAAGAGAACAAGGTTTTACTGGACCTATGAGCTTCACACCAAATTTGTTGATGCAATTCAAGAACTGGGAGTTGATTCGGCTAGCCCACTGCGCATACTCGAGATTATGAATGTGCCGGGGCTCTCTAGAATTAACGTTGAGTCTCACCTCAAGTACTATAGGAGATTGCTAAGGGATGGAAGGATAGCGTTAAACCATCATAAAGCCAGTTGGAGCTCAAGTGCTGGGCAGAGTTACAACCATGATGATTGGAGAGCCAAGAGCACCCAACCGTGTTTCAGCAATGACGGGACTAGCAGTCGTGTCAGCGACTCCTCTAACCCAAATCAGAATGCTCCGCCGAGCTATCTCAATACTCCTCAGAAGTATATGCCACAGTTTCAGCACATAGAAATTCCTCAGTTTGAGCGCGAATCAGTCATTAATGCTGTCCCTGAAGCGGATCTGGCATTGGTAGAGAGTGCACATATGAACCTGCCGGTCATCGGAGGAAGTTCCAATTCGAGGGGTCAAATTGCTCACGGCGAGAGCAAAGAGAGGAATCCCTCGCCTACAGTCGACGACACCCAATCTGGGCACCAAGGGCTAGAAAGAACATGTGATTTCCTTGATGAGGAGCTGGACACTTGGATCAATACTCTTCGGGAATGTATGTCTCAACCCCAACAGGGCAATGATGAAGGTTCCAGCTCAAAGACTACAATCCCTCACAACGAAGGCAATGAAAGAAATCTGCCCCCAACAATCGTTGATACCCAACTTGAACATCAATGGCT
Organism: Rhodomyrtus psidioides; assembly: GCA_021437785.1. Taxonomy (NCBI): domain Eukaryota; kingdom Viridiplantae; phylum Streptophyta; class Magnoliopsida; order Myrtales; family Myrtaceae; genus Rhodomyrtus; species Rhodomyrtus psidioides. The sequence goes on from JAILYB010000003.1 coordinate 16,082,610, forward strand.
CGAAGACCCGAGCAATTTCCTTGGCGATGAGTTCAATCTTTGGCTCGATCAATTTGGAGCCGGAGGACCATCGCAGTGGTGACGCGAGGCCGGTGATCAAACGTCTGATGCAAGGCATGGCTACTCGATGAAAAATGCTTCGAGAAAAGGGGTTGAATACTCCTATTGCATATGTTGTTGATCGCACTGTAAGGTTCCCACGGGAACATCTTTCATTAATATCTAGAACTAATTGCGCGTGAGTGTCAACATCACCCTTTGAGCATCTTCAAGCCGAAGGCCGTGGATTAATCACTTAATCCGTGGAGCAAGTTCCATGAACCATAATTATCACCCGCTGAGCATAATGGGATCTACCCCTTCAACACGAAATACGTTTGGCCGCGAAGCCACCTATTTGGTAAAACGATGTATCGTTCCTAAACGATCTTCAATCGAATACCGAAGTAATGTATTCTTTCTTTTCCTTCTCCGATGATAAACATGGACAAATCACTCAATGAGTCATGCGTTCAAATAGCAGAACAGACGCTGCCCAGCTGGGGGGGCAGATGAACCATTGATGTTACAAACACTCCAAGCATGGATAGGCGGATTTGATAGAGGTTGTTCATATCAATACGCAACATCAGAATGGGATGAAAATCAAGAGTAAAGTTGTATCGTCCCAATTTGTCTTGAATTTGGGAATATGAATTAACACTTATTTTTTATCCTTGACAGGGGAATCGCCTTGGAGACGAATAAGTTTTTACATCCCACATACTACCTGTTAGGGTACATGAGGGTAGGATGTATCGTTTCGATTTTCGAAAAATTCGTGAACATACAATGATATGCTTCTTTTACATTTTCAGGGATCTCCAGCCACGGTGGACAGGTAGGCATCCCTTTCCCCCAATCCATTGAAGATGTTAAACCAAAAAAAACACAGAGAGAAAAAGAAAAAGCTTTCAAAATCTGATGTCTAGAAAAGACATGGAATTCTAACTTCATTGGCATTCATGTTTTGAAACATGAGGTTGTCTGAACACGCATTGTGCATCATAAAATCCCCTTGACGGGTAAAATTTTTGGGAAAACGAAAGAGATTTTTCCAATCAAAAGTTGTTCAAAACTCTCAAAAGGATGTTTCCTCAAAAGAGAGGCAAGCTCAAATCCAAACACATCCTACATACACTTGAGAGATGAGTGGAGCGAATCAAATAGTAAAATCTGGACCTACGGAGGTAGGGACCATTCGCAGCGATTACATGGATTGGGACGACGGAGGCGTTCGTTTCATATCATAAACACTACAGGTGACCGTTGACAACCCACTTGAACGGCGGTTTTCATTCTTAACCCTGTCAAGAACCACCCCACACCGGGGCAAAAAGGAAGTAAGTCCAGCAGCATCAGTAGAAAATGGTTAGAAATTTTCTTGCTCGGACTAACATTAATCTTTGTGTGTTGTTTATATGGTAATCCAAGTGCCATAGGATGACGAGAAGCATTCATTCTCTATCCCACACACCATATCCTTTGCACAGCCAAGTTGAGCCTGCGAATTCATTTCATAAACCCCTGTTGGTGATCATGGGATGTTTCAAGATAGAAACTGCATCACTCCAAGAACGGAAGAAATCAAGAGATGTGATTTATAGAAAAATCTCATATCGGCGTTTAAATGTGCTATGATTCAAGTTGTATATCTAGCACAATTTTCTGAACATCGTAGTTCCAAAGGAAAAGAAAAGGCGGGATTTCAACAAAAAAATCCCCAGCATCAAGAAAAAGCAAAGTGCCTGGTAAAAGCAAGGCCGATGCTCGTGAAAACTGTTTGATTGATCCCCAATAAAGCCTAGTTGGGAAGAGAGAAAAACCCATAAAGGAGTCAGATCAAGAAGACTGCTCCCCAAACGATGTCAGCCGTGGTGCAAAAACACGGACAGAATTGTCAATCTCTTAATACCACAAGAGACGTTCTCTAAAGGACTTGTGCACACCTCAAAAGCGGTTGCACACCTCAAAAATGGAAGATGCGGAATGGAAAAGACATGTGACAAATTTGCAATGATCACTAATGTCAAATCCTTCGTGATTTATGGGCCAAAAACAAGCCTTTTTCGGTCCCCAATCCTACCAATGTTACAACCCTGAAACAGTCTTCTCTGACTAAGACACTTGGGTTAACATATAGCTTAGCTCGAAGAAGTACGAGCAAGACTCTTTCTTTCTCATTTTGCAGGGTCTTGACTTGTAAACCCGGAGCAGATGGTGAAGATTTTCATTCGATGGCCCCGACTCCAAAGCGGGTCCCCCTTGAAAACCAATATCCAAGCCCAACATTACGGTCCCGTGGAAGACCTCCCGACCGATCAAAATGTATGCGCTGCGAATGAGCCTAAAACCTAGGCACAGGTCGGTAGGGAATTGAGTGCATACCCTAAAAATCATCACCTCAAAACAGGTGAGATGGCCTCCTTGTCGAGAAATATTCCAATTGATGTTTTGAGCAAACTCTTTTTGGGAATTTTCAAACTGTGGATCCAGATTTTCCATGCAAGGGATTCGTGATCACATTTGCAGGTTGCAAAAATGTTTTGGATAACCTCCAGCATCAAAATGCACATCTCATGACTAAAGCTTAAGTCATAAAATTTTGTCAATTGGACAATTGCTGTCTTCTCAAAGATTACCAATATTTTCTTGGGGAAGAGAAACCCTTAAAAAAAATCCTTTTCAAAATATCAAACAGTCTCATCGGATGTGGAGAACCCTCGTCATGAGACCCCCTTTTCAAAAATATCAAACAGTCTCATCGGACGTGGAGAACCCTCGTCATGAGACCCCTTTTCAAAGCAAACAAAGGTAGATACCGCCTGAAGGATCAACACAAGGTAGATACCGCCTGAAGGGTCAAACCAAGGTAGATACCGCCTGAAGGGTCAAACCAAGGTAGAAACCGCCTGAAGGGTCAACTCAAGGTAGAAACCGCCTGAAGGGTCAAACACAAGGTAGATACCGCCTGAAGGGTCAAACCAAGGTAGATACCGCCTGAAGGGTCAACTCAAGGTAGAAACCGCCTGAAGGGTCAAAACAAAGGTAGGAACCGCCTGAATGGTCAAATCAAAGGTAGAAACCGCCTGAAGGGTCAAAACAAAGGTAGAAACCGCCTGAAGGGTCAAATCAATGGTAGAAACCGCCTGAAGGGTCAACACAATGGTAGATACCGCCTGAAGGGTCAACTCAAGGTAGAAATTGCCTGAAGGGTCAACTCAGGGTAGAAACCGCCTGAAGGGTCAAACTCATGGTAGAAACCGCCTGAAGGGTCAACACAACGGTAGAAACCGCCTGAAGGGTCAACCCAATAGTAAAAATCACTTAAATGGCCAACTCAATGGTCCGATCCACTATACGGATCAAAATCCTTGGCAAATCCCAAATGGGACGCGTCTTCCTTAGTTTCCTATCAGTTAGGAATCCCATTATGGTTTGACCTACCATACGGGTCAGAGCTTAACCTCTCTAGGATACTCTAGTAACGAGTTTCTAGAAATTCTCTTGAATCCATCAAACACCGCGAAAATCGCACAAACATCGAACAGGTAAGTGGCAGGTATGTCTCTCTATTATCTCACTCTCTCATGTCAAATGAATGTTTCCCTCTTCAAGAAAGAGCATACATGGACAAGCATGAAGATTGGATGTCATGATTACTTTTCCTTTAGTTTCCCGAGTCGAGTCGATCAGGACTCAGGTGTCACCTTATCTTTGAGAGAAGCCTCTAACGAGATTCCTCTCAAAGAGGGACAGCTGTTGACACCTAAATTTTGATCAACTTTTTATTTTTATTTTTTATTTTGAAAATTCATAGAAAATCCATAAAAAGTTGAAAAATTGAAAAATCAATTTTGGTGACCTTAGCCAAGCTAAATGAACCATTTTGACCAAAAAAATAATTTTCATAATTTTCATTTTTTTAAATATATTTTCGAAAAATACAAAAAATATTCAAAAAAAAGGAAAAATTCTAAAAAATTCTAAAAAATTCCAGAAAATAGGAAATGGCCACATTCAACTGGCCATGACCTGTTCCGGGTCTTTTGACCCCCGGTCTTTCCAAAAATGACGGTTTTGCCCTTCCGGCAAACCGTCTTCCAAAAAAAATTCTAAGAATTCTAGAAAAATCCCAAAAAATAGGAAATGGCCACAATCAATTGGCCAAGGCTCATCCCGGGTGTTTTGAACCCGATCATTCTTAAAAATGACGATTTCGCCCTTTGGGCGAATCGTCTTCCAAAATTTGACGATTTTGCCCTTCGGGCTAAATCGCCTCCAAATCTTCCTATTTTACCTCGGTCCTAAATCACGCCTTCCCTAAGGCCTTATGGCTATACTAGGAGGCCATGTGATGTGAATTGACGTGCATTGATGTGATTTATTTGTGCACTTGATTGCGCTTTCATTGATTGTGATTGATAGGAATAGTCTTCCAATCTGCATGAAACCCTGAATCAAACCTACCCCACCCAAAATTGCGCCTGCATGAACTCTTAGTCAGGAAAATCACTCGCGTTAGGTACCGAAAGGGCGTTGGTAATGACATCAACGTAACCAAGTCCCCGAACTCAAAATCTCTGGTTTCGCAGAATTGATCGATCTCTCTCAATCGGTCGATAAGGTTTCCGGTCTACCCTCTGAGAAAGACCGGTGGCGACTCCAAATGCATGCACAAGTTGCACATGCCACCACGACCACACTAAGGTCGAAATCGATCGGCTCTTATCGCCGAATCCCTTTGAAAAATACTCCCGCCGCGATTTGGTATGGGCTTGGGAGGGCCCGCGCCGATCCAAAGCCCGCGATCCGCACCCTTGTGCGGGGGGAGGCCCACGATCGGTAATCCATTAGCCGCGTCCGCTTTCGGACGGGTCGCGACACCACCATTACCCTTGCCATCATGACAGAAGCATTTGATACCTCAGGAACTGGGAGAGGACTTTCTGGTGACGCATGAACAGTCTGCACCAAGTCAAAAGAATGATACGAGTCTTCTTCATTGTGAGCTGGCTCGATGTAAGGAATAGCTGTTTCATTGAAGATCCGATGATCTTCTTCACCATGAACGATCACCAGTTTTCTCTCGACGACGAACTTGATCTTTTGATGAAGACTTGACGGCACAGCTCCCGCATTATGAATCCACGAACGACCTAGCAAGAGGTTGAAAGCCGATGGAATATCCAGTACCTGGAATAGAACATCGAACACAGAAGGCCCGATCAGGATGTCTAGATTGATTTGTCCCATGACATCTTTCTTCACACCATCAAAGGCTCTAACCGAGGTCTTGGCAACTTGCATTCTAGTCGGATCTATCCCTAGCCGGTTCATAGTGGCCAAAGGGCAGATGTTCAGTGCTGACCCGTTATCGATGAGTACTCGCGCTACTAGGGTTTGTTTGTGTTTTACCGTAATGTGCGGGGCCTTGTTGTGACCACGACCTTCAGCAGGAATCTCATCATCAGCAAATGCCACCTGATCCTTCAAAAGGATGGTCCCGACAAAATTCTCCAGCTTGTCTTGGTCAATATCTTCTAGGACGTGGACCTGCCCCAGTACTTTCATTAAGGAATCCCGATGTTTTTCTGATGACTACAGAAGGTCAAGCAAAGAAACCTGAGCTGACAACTTCCGTAGTTGGTCGACGATGTTATACTCGCTCGTTTTAATCACAGCCAGGAATTCTTTCGCATCTTTATATGTGACCGGTTTGGTCGGTTGATCCTTGTTGTAAGTGCGGCCGGATCTCGTCACCAGGGCCAGGTCATACGACCAAGGAACAGTCTTATCATCTGTGTAAGGGAACGGCTGGGGTGAAGTGATCACCAAGGTTTCAGGTATGACAATTCCTAACTCATCGCCAAACGCATCTTCCAAAGGAGGCATGTCAGCTAAATCCAGATCGGCCTTGACCAGACTTGCTACATCGGCTTCCGCTACTTCTATTTCTGGAAAACGCTCGGATTGAGTCATGGTCAGAGCGGCAAACTCTTGGTCCCAATCAATGACGATTTGAGATATAGTGGCAATTGTTTCCGCGTGATTGACCTTAACTATCAACCCATTCCTCACTAGGGTCGCAATCATCTTCTTTAAATGATCCAGCGATAATAGTTCACCCGTCTGGTAATAACCTGCTCTAACTAGAGCATCGAGAACGTCTGGTATCCGGACCTTGAACGCTCTTGCCGATCGAGTATCGCAAGCGAATACAGCGTTAATCTTATCCGTATGGTTGGGCAGAGGATTATTTTGGACATTTGGCTGGCCGCCTCCCTGGAATGAGAATGCCTTAGAATCAAGCAAGTCCTGGATGCGATTTTTAAGCACAAAGCAATTGTCTGTGTCATGGCCGACTTCACCGCGATAGTACTCGCATTTCTTGGATGGATCATAGCCCGCATACGTCGTATAATTCGGCCTTAGAGGTTCAGTTGACAACAAGTCTCTCTTACGAAGGATTACCAGAACTTGGGAAAGTGTTCCAGGCAAAGGTGTATATTGTCGGGGTGGACGTGGGTTCATCTTCTGTCTCTATTCGCTAAAGTTTCCTTGCTGCTTGATAGGAACTTGCATAGTCGGTGTGGAACTTGTCATGTTGATCTGAGGAGTGATCTCCTTGTCTTTCTTCATTCCGAATCGTCTTGCGGGCGCGCTAGCATCTCCGTACCAGCCTTTCTTCATGCCACCTTCCACTTCCTCGGCCATTGCTATGAAGTGAGCAAATGATGTCGCAGAAGTTCCTAGGACTCCCGTCCGTATAGTCTGTGGTAAGGTAGAGACAAATAGTTTCATGAGTTCCCTCTCGGGGGGAACGGGTTTGATTTGGGACGCAATGTTCCTCCGCCTGGTAGCATATTGTTTGACTGTCTCCCCCTTCTTCATTTCGGCTTGTTCCAAGTCCTCTCTAGAGACAAGGACGTCTATGTTAAAACTGAAGTGTTTGATGAAAGCAGTTGCTGTCTGTTTCCAATTTCCCAAGCTGTATACTTCATAGTCAATATACCATCGCATGGCTGCGTCTTTCAGACTGGCTTGGAAAGTCTGAACTAGTAGAGGGCCGTTGTCAGCGTATTTGCTCATTCTTGCTTGGTACATCTGGACATGCTGCACAGGATCAGAGGTACCGTCATATTTCTCAAAATCGGGCACTCTGAATTTCTCTGGCACATCGACTTTCGTGAAGGCAGAAAAGTCGACGTGAGGGATACTATGTGTTCCATGAATTTCCCGGAGCCTTTCTTCCATCTTTTGCTCCATCTTCTGCTCCATCTGAGCCATCATTTTAGCTGTATCGTTAGTCTGCTCTGGCGCTGTAGGGTTGTCTTGGTAAACTGGAGCCACTGGGGGAGCATTAATATTAGAGCCTGGGACGTACATGTCCTCTAGGGACAGGAACTGCCCCTGGTTCTTGGTTGGATCATCAGCTACAAGAGGCGGAGGTGCCGGAGGTTGAGGTGTCTGACCAGCAATGACATCTTAGCCATGAGACTCGCCAGTACTTTGTCTGCCATCTGAGAGAACAAGTTATCCATTCTACTATTGACGTCGTCCATATGTTCCTGGAGGGCTTCTTGGATCGCCGCGTTCATTTCAGCTTTGTCAGCCATTTTCTTCCCGATCGACCTAGTGATGTGTAGATGATCCGTGGTAAGTTACCTTCAATACAATGACAAAGCAAAGATTAGTATAATGAGCAAGACTAATGAGCCGATCCATGACAACTCTCTAGACTCAACACGACAGATGCGCGCGAGAAGTCGAATGAGGTAGTTTTTCGATCTAGAATGTTGTTGTGACAAAAATCCTCATAATTTGTATGTTAATCGAAAAATTCCCAAATTTTACGAGCTGATACGTGACTCAACGATAAACAAATTTTATGTTCAGACTCACGGCTAAAAATCGACCGATCAACACAGTTTAATATTTCTTTGGAGAAATTTTACCAAGAAAACTGTTCTGTCCGGTTTTTATTAAACGAACGAAGGTTCCCCTCAAAAAACGAATTAAGGTCTGAAATTTTGCAGATTACTAGTTTAGACACCAACCTACAACTTTTGTTTTGTATGGTTTGACAAAGTAGGTCATTTAGAAATAGTAATCCGCAAAATAAAACGAGCACCAGGAAACTACCGAAATTCCAGCTTACATCGCCCTTGATGAAAATTCTCCAAAGAAATGGAAAACGCCACAGATTATTCTCAAAATTTTACACGTGATAGCTTAAGATATGATGAACATTCTCCATTTAAGTTTCGAGAGAAAAACAAGCATAGCACTGTAAAGTTATCGAAAAACAGCAACGTTCAGAATATAATTCCAAGGAAAGACAACTAAAACATGAAAGCAAATGACTCTAAAACATGGCAATCAAGTTATTTTTCTCTTCTTAGTGGGGGCACGATCTATAGACAAATGGGCCTTCAATTCCTTCCGAAATCGTGCATTTTCCTTAGCCAAGATTTCCATCTGCTTCTTAGCCTTTTGGGCCTTCTTCTCGTAGGCTTCATTCTCTGCTTGACGAGTGGGCTTCACGGTTATTAATGGAAACTTCGGGAGTAAATGGGCCGGTATGAAATGGCGTTGAATATATCGGGCCTTAGCATGATAAAGCTTCTCCTTTCCTTCGAGTTCCATCTCTGGCAACAAGACCCGGCGAGTCTTGGACTTGAGCTAAACTTGATCCAAATGCTTGAGCTCGGCTGCATAGCTTTCGGTCGCAATGAATTGGACGTGGAAAGCATTGGGCCCCAATGGCGGGGGAATATCCTGCAAAACTCCATATTGACGTACCACCCGAAGGGGATGATATCTCGTCATGCCGGTAATGCCCAATAAAGATATGGGCTCCCGCTCACCTTGACACAAACGAGCCTCAGAGATTCGGAATCATATAGCTTGCCATAGGAAAATCTTAGGACTCGGATCTTTCAATAAATCAATCCATTCAGAATAAGAAAATCTCTTAATCTCTTGTTGTAGTTCTTGAAATTTTGCAATCGGGTTTTCATCTTGGCCTATTCGAGGTATAGTCATTTTGGAACCAATCTTAGCATAATGAGAGAAAAACCACATCTGTAAAAGTCCAGTTGAGGCATGAAATGTCTTATCTTCATCCTTTTTTAAAACGAGTCAAGGATATAAATGTTTCAGCTAAGACTGCATTAATGAAATTCATTCCACTACAAACTTGACTAGCTATCCAAGCCACGGATGGACTAATAAAATTCTTTTGAAGTGGGAAAATCACAAGCCCGAAGAAAGCTAGAATGAAAATCCTACTTTGCAAATATGAATTGCTTTCATAAAAACGTTCAATGAGAAATGAAAAGGGACACATTTGGCATTTTTCCTTCAAAATTTTCCTCATCGCATTTTCACTAACTTTTAGAAATTCAACAAGAAAAAAAATTGGATCAAATCCCACACAAGGATGAATTAAATCAATGTTCAAAGGTTTTTCAATGGCAAAGCTATATTCTTCCAAAGTCGGAGTGAGCTCATGTTTACCTAGAATAAAGGTAGCGGTATCCGGGCACCAAAAATGTGCAAGTGCTTGCATAAACCCAGTCTGTAATCCAATGTCCAAAAGAGGCAACATATTGCCTATACGGCTAAAGACATAATTTCGCCCATCGATGCTCAAACGGCCTCACATTTGCTTCAATTCAGCCTTCGGAATGTACACGAAGCGGAGATCTGAATGCCCCATTGCCTATAGACCGGTGTTACAAACCTAAATATCATGGACCGACCCAAAAATAACTAAAGACAAGATGAAGTTCAGGAGCATACTTTACCGTAGGATAGGAAAATAAACAATCACATTGACATGCACATGATTCGTGAGTTAAACTTATTCTAACTTTCCTAGAGGTTGACAAATTGAAGTGAAAGACTTGCGACAAGGCGACAATCTCGCGCACATAATCAAGATTAGTCGTAATCTTATGACGTAACCAGGATTAGCCGGGTCATTTCAACTTCGGCTTCTCAAGTTAAAAATTACAACCCCGCCATGGTAATCTTACCGAGCATGAGTTCTAACTTTTGAAACTCATTTTTGAAGAGAGTCGGGATCGAATTCGGACTAACTTTCAAACGTGATCTCACGAAGAACGTTAGGATCCAATCTCGATACCATCCTAAAACTAGTGGCCCAGGCCCGGCCACTGGTTATGTGTGGTGTAGTGCTAAAGCAATTAATCACGCATAACATTTGATAAGCAATCACCGCTTCAAAATGTTCATAGTTAAACAAACAAATCCAATCGCCGATATGCAAAACAATGGGTTAACCAAGCACTCCACCTCTTGTAACTCCCGTCTGCAAAAACATTTAACACCTAAGAGTGAAAAACTCAATCAAAATTGCCCAAAGTGAAACATCCATGAAACGTTAGGCCTAAATCCACTAAAGCTTTTAATTTTCCAAAAGATTCAGGTGGACCAGTTAAGTCTTGAATTTTTTGAAAAAAAAAATTAAAGCTTTCAACGTTCCCCAGTGGAGTCGCCAAGCTGTCGCGACCTAAAAAAAATTAATTCTAGGCTAATGGATTATTAGGTTAATTTTGACGACTAACCTAATACGGACTCTCCCAAGCCCTACCAAATCGCAACTTAAATTAATTGAAAATGATTTAGATTTGGAGTCGCCACTAATCATTCTTTGGTAGGTTGATTAGAAACCTAAGTAAAACAGCGGGAGAACCATTTTACTTCTACGAACCAGAGATTGTGGATTCGGGGATTTGATTACACTTGTTAATTAAAACTAATGCCCTTTTGGTACCTTACTTCCATGTGAGATGTCCTAAATTAACGACTCAAATTGAATCAATTTTGAAGCTCAAATGAGGTGCTTCCTTTTTTGGGATTTTCTTTTTTTAATGCAATGCATGAATGATATAAATGCAATGACATGCAACTATCTAAATGACGAGATGACATGCATGAATGACGTGAAACTATCTAACCACGCAAAACATGCAATTTAAGGTTGAGTACATACAAAAATTAATTAATCAAATTTAACACATGCAAATGACATGATATTTACGTACTATGTAATAGCATACAACACAAAGAATTCAAACTGACATTATATGCCAATGACATGAACATGCGACGTAGCAAGATACGGTATGCAATGCATGATTCTCGAAAAATATGATGAGGCATGGGTATGCAATTTTCGAAGATATAATGCACGAACATGACAATGCATGAGCATATTTTTTGTCTTATTTTTTATTATTTTCGACAATGAGAAAAATGCATGACACAAGATGTAGTTTAAAGATATGCAAAGGTATTTTGAAAATATGGAATGCAATGCAATGATACACGAAAATATGCCATGGACATGTGTCGCGACCTAAAAAAGAATAAGTTTCCTTCTAGGCTAATGGATTATTAGGTTAATTAAATTAACTAACCTAACGCGGACTCTCCCAAGCCCTACCAATTCTCAACTTAAAAAAATAATAATTCCATGCAAAGATATGGTTTGAAGTCGCCACTAATCATTTACGGTAGGTTGATTAGAAACCTAAATAAAATAGCGGGAGAACTATTTTATTTCTACGAACCAGAGATTTTGAGTTCGGGGACTTGGTTACATTAATTCTTCAATTAATGCCCTTTCGGTACCATTTCCGTGAAAATGTCTGATTTTAGCAAATTTGATGAATTTTCAAAGATGCAGTTTTTTTGTTTTTGCAATATTGTTTTTAGGGTTTTCTTTTTATAAAATGCAAGGCAATGCGAATTATAATGAAATAAAAAAGGATATTAAAAGAACATAACCATAAAGAAAGGAGATAGGGTCCGATGAATTTTACGACGTCGGAGTCCGTCGGTGTTCGTGCAACAAGGTGTGGAGATATAAACCACCAGTAGGAGGCTCGGTCGTCCGATTCTGGGGTGGCACAATATAATTTACGGAAAGTAAATGGACACGTGCCTTGGACACCAACAGGAGGCTCGGCCTTCCGATTCTGGGTCTAATAGGCGAAATATAGAAAATATACGCTCATAATTGATGCACTCAGTATTTGTCCATAGGATCGGAGAATCAATAAATTCAAAATTGAAGTGATTCTGTAAAAATCTCATAAGTCACACTACAATTTTATCGTACCGACTTTAGGATTGAGCAAGAATGGCGAAGAAATCCAAAACTAGTGTTCGTTTGGCAAGACAAGTTTTGAAATTCGATCCTTTAACAGTAAAAGACATATCGATTCAAAAAGGAAAAATTCGAATATATATGCGCTTGGAACCATCAATCACATATTTTCATATTAAAGTGATAGAAAATTACCTTCAATTGCTAGAAAAAATTTGCTCGCGCAAATCGTAACTTGCGTTGTGACAATACGAGGAGAATATGCCACGATGAGGGGGTTGATTACATCGACGAAAGGGTTGCAAAAAGTCTTCGGACTGAGGCACAAGAATGAAACACTATGAGAAGAGTTTTTTTTTCTCTCTTTTTTTGGTCTTCCTACCCCTTCTTGTTGCTCGCCGCGTATGCTCTCAAGAGTGTGTCTGCCGAAAAATTTGGAGCAATTGTCCTCCCTCTCCTTCCCCCTTGTTGCCGTTCGTGATCTTCTACTTATTGGGAAGAACCAATGAGACAAGAAAACACCATCATAGATGTTCATGTGCTAGTCCTTGAAGAATCTAATGATGATGGATAGTGGATGGGATGATCTCTACTTTCCAACACCTCTTTATTCTCTTCACATGGCCATCTTCTTTTTCTTCTTGATGCTTTTTTCCTTCTTGCCGTGCTCTACTTCATCTATCTTTTCTTCTCTTTGTTTAATGGCACCACTCCTCCACTATCCATTGTCCCTTGCACCACCTCCCATCATGTTCTCTCTTAGTGGTGTCACTCTGTCCAAGGCCACCAAATCCTCCACTATCCATTGTCCCTTGCACCACCTCCCATCATGTTCTCTCTTAGTGGTGTCACTCTGTCCAAGGCCACCAAATGATGATCGATGGAATGATGGTTTCCACTCCATTTTGCCAATCGCTTTTGCAAGGCTCCTCATCCCACTAGCGAGAAAAGCAAGAGCCTCCACCCATTCCAAAGTTGCTAGTCATTTTTAATGTACTGAGCGATCCAAATCCATATGCGACGCATGAATACGTTGTGCATGAAGATTAATTTATATATTTTTTGTGTGAAAACGACTAGTTCTCATTTTTATGCAATAATCATAAAAAAAAAGGTCAAATTTTAGGTGTCAACAAAACTGAACCGACAAAATAACCATTCTTCATCTGCTTCCGCCTCCATTTCTGCCGTTCTTGCTTTAGACCGAAGTAGCAAACCAAAAGCTACCTGCAATCTTCGAAAAGTCTCTCTCGGAAGTTTAGCAACAATTTGGGAGATCATTGAGTAGCGCACCCATCTTCAGCTCCGCTGAGAGGCGACACCCAAGGGTTCAACATCACCTCTTCTTCTTCGGTCCCAATTCAAAGCTCAATCGACAAACGCAGGACGTGAAGAAACCCTAATCTCAATTTCCTATGCCCGATTCACCTCACTTTCCATGGGCTCGTCCAATTCCAGCAACGAAGTCGACGATTCCTTCTTTCACGATGCCCACGACGACTTCCCGCTCTACAATTGCCTACCTTCTGATGACTCCGTTGTCTCTCTCAATGAACAGGAATCAAGCCCTCCCCGGGGATTCTCTTTGGCCTCCGGTTCCTGCAGGTTGCAGGGTGTCCGTCAGAGGAGCGGCTGACACGGAATGGGGCCTCGCCGTCTGTTCCAAAGAGAATAGGTCCACGCTTCATCGTGATTTGAAGGAAGACAAAGGTCCTATTAAGAGCGAGGATTCCACCATAACAACATGGAATGATGCAAGAGTTGTCGACTCAGTGGAGTCGATCGTGACTCCATTCGAGGTGTGTAATGGCGCGAGAGAGCAACAGGGGAAGGAGGATACAGAGGTCGTAGAGGGGAGAGAAATAGAATTGGCTCGATGGCGTGGCGAGGAGGATGGGTCCAAGATAGCAATGAAAAAAAAACTGGAAATCGAACTGAACCGAACTGAAATGGATTTTCAGTTTGGTTCATCTTTGGTTCAGGGCGAAGTTCAGTTTGGGCATATACCCTAATGATTCGGTTCGGTTCAGTTTTCCTAAACCAAAGATGAACCGAAACCGAACCGAACTATTGACACCCATACCAGGAATACAAGAGAACATGAGTTTGTTTTAGCAGCCACTTCAATGTTTCATACTTGACTGGAGCTTTCTTTTTCATTAGGGTCTTATGACTCTTATGTAGGTGGGGTCCCTATTTAAAAAAAATGAAAAAGGAGCATGTATCCTTTCTTTCGGGTCGGGGATATCACACTATGACTTGCGATCAGCAGACCGTGTGCATTAAGCTTTGTTTTCCTCTTTTTCTTTTTTAATAAAAGAGAACACATAGGTCAGCACATGCACATTATGTGCTGAGTCTGCTAACCATGTCTGTTGCACGGGCATCAATACGGTATACATATATAACACAATCAAAATAAAATAGTGTGACCCCACGTGTGCAATTTGACACATTAACATGTGTCCATTTAGAGCGTACGTGTGCATCATATGTACGTAAGACATGGTCAAAAATAAGAATTATTAAATTAAATCTCCTTTAATTTAGTTGTAGACCCACTAATTTGATAGTCGTAATTACAAATAAATTTGCAATATCGTCTTTATCACCATGTATTGATTATGGTGTGTGACATTTCTAGATTCATTACTGAGTTAGTAACAAAACATATATTAACATAATAATAGTTTTTTTCAATTATTCGCGAATGGTAGCTTTGGCGTAGAATTTTCTTTGATTTTTCTTTCGAAAAAGAAAAAGAAAGTGGGAGTCTCGCACCAATAATGCATAGTGGACTCGCTAATACTAACTTGCGAGTAATCGTACAAGATGCCTTACCCAGTACAGTGTGCAGCGTGTTGTGTCCGCTTATGAGTAATCGTACAAGCTGCCGGAACCTTCGTCCTTTTCTCTTTCAAATTTCTTGACGAGCTGTCCCATTTCCCACTACCTAAACAGTAGTTTGTCCTGGTGGTACATCAACAAAGGTCATAGGGACGTGTGTCGGCATTGACCCACAAAATACAAGTAGTTTCATGCACTAGTCAATAAGGCAACATTCACAGGGACGTGTGCAGTGTGTTGTGCCCCATTTTTTTTTCGACCAAAAAAAAAAGGCAACATTCCCGTCCAAAATAATAATAATAATAATAATAAGGCAACATTCGACCCAATAAAATAAAATAAAAAATAAGGCAACATGGGAAACAAAGCTCTTCTAGAAACTTCAAACATGTGTCCCTCAAATGATACTCAGTATTGTCTTGCGAGTTGCTACGCATATTTTCAGCAAAGATTGGGAAAAAAAAAAAAAAGACCGCGCAGCAGAAATTCAGCCCGAAAAGATTGCCAAGAGAGAGTCCAAATTTGAACGTGTCGATATATCAAGTTGAATTCACATTCACTCAAAAACTTAAATCATTGAGTTTTAATTAGACTTTAGATATATTTCACAACACACTAATTTTTTGATATGGCATTTCTTTAACATAATCATACGTGTGTCTCAATATTATTCATTACATATTCCAAGAAACAGATGGTGGCTCAAACTAGCTCCGGAGGAGGATTTGATCATTAATAAGCGATTTAGGCATCGTAGTAATTGAATTTTTTGCAAAAGTTGCCGGTAGGTCTTTGAATTCTTTTTTTTAATCAATTGTGTTTGTACATTAAATATTTAGTTTTTATTCTTTCAAATCCTTATGGTCAACCATGCAAACGGAGTTGGTGATGATGTGGAATATATATATCGGATATCGTCTAACTATCGTGCCATGGAGAGCCGAAGAGAAGGAAGGAAGGAGGAGGAAGAATGGTTGTGCCGGGAAGAAGAAAGGGTGAAACAGAGCAAGAATAATAGTGAGCAAAGACAGAGCTCCGATGATTAGGAATCCTATGCAGATATTCATAATTTCATATCATTACGGTCTGAAAAAGCACAAATAGATAGCTTGGTGAGCGAGGGGAATATGCACGCAAGCTTGTAAACCAGTGAAAAATTTTGCCAGCAAAATTGGTTAATAAGCTTGTGCGAAGCGCGAGCTGACAGAGCAGTAGTTTTCATTTCAGTGAGTCAACCCAGGCGTCGCTGAGATTATTTAGTCCTAGCCTACTCGGCAGTAGCCAACCGAAGCAGAGTCTACCTTCCCTGCCGTTGCTTTTTTCAATTCCTAAACAATTATTTTTTCCTTTACTAGGAAGGAAATACCCTACAATTTTACATTTCAAAGTTCAAAGGGAAAAGTACAAAAAAATCTTAAATCTATTGCATTGGTATCAATTCGACCCTAAACTTTTCAATTGGATCAATTTAATCGTAAACTTTTTTCAATTAGTACCAATTCAGTTCATCCAGTCAATTTTGACCAGATATTGCTGACGTGGCAACCGAAAATGCCACATAGTACGATTGAAGCTGGCGTGAACATTCCTAAATATTTTTTTGATTATTTTTCCCTTTTTTCATTCCCTTTTAATTTTTTTTTCATTTTTTTCATTCTTTTTGTAATTGTCCCCTGCGTTCGTGTGCACACGCTCCAATTGACGAGAAAAGATGACTAATTTAACCTCCAAGTCTGCAGATGCGTACATCAGGGATGAATCTTTCCTCTAGAGCTCGCAAACAGAGACTTCCTCTCTTTTTTGGGTCGAATGGGAACAAATACCTGAAGCAATGCAAAAATCCAAAGACACATCCGAAAAACAAGAAAGATGTCTAGATTTCAGAATTTATCTTTCAAACAAGCAGCAGCAGCAGCTCAGTCACCAGATGAAGGGTAGCACCCTGTGGAAACATAAAATCTGGAGCCCCAAATTCTTCCAAAATCAAGAAATTCAGTTCCCCAAAGATTTTACAATCAACGATTGTTGCCGTTAAACAAGAAAGAAATCTTCGATAGGCACAAGTAAATTTCCAGATTCCCAAATCTGCAACTCACCCACCATCCCCGTTGCCGATAAAAGCCTCGAGAAACTTAACTGATCAAACCCTAGATTCCCAAAACCGCAATGGCTTCACCGCATCATAAAATCAAGTTGCTCCCCTTATCCTCTCCCCCGCCTCCCCATAAAAAAAAAACATGGAGAACCAACAGAAAACCCTAAATGCACCATATTTCAACTCGGTCACGATGGCCTTGCCCAGGGCCACCGCGGTCCTGCCGGCCGCGAAGCCCTCGCGGACCGCGGGCGAGGGCAAGGACCTCGCAGTGGCCGACGAGGACCAGCCATTGCGGACAACTTTAGGCCGATTTTCGATTCTCCTCGATGAGCTAGAGACATGAGAAAAAGTTTGAATTATTAAATTATAAAGTCATATGGATCCCATGAAACGTTTGGTGTAACTGATATGGCTTACTATATGACAAATCTCATGTGCTCCAAAAACGAAGTCAACTAATTTAATGCATTTGCATTAGCAGATTTTTTTAAGCATTATATCAATTATTTAGATTCGTAATACTGTTGTAATTGGGGTAGCTGTGAGAAAGAGATTAAGGGTACATTTAGTGGCATTTTTTTTTTGTTCTTTTATGCACTGAAAAAGAAAAACAATTCATTTGTATACGTTAATTTTTTTTTTCTAGAACAGATTTGCAGCTAAAGAATAGATCTGCGACTAGTAGATAGAGAACAAAAAATGGCAAAGATGAGTCGAGAATCGAAGAATGGTGGTTGGACGACTGCCGATGGCAAGGACGCGAGAGAGGCGACCGGCGGCCAACAACCGGCAACCGGCGACCGATGGAAGTAATGCGGGAGAGAATGAGCGAGTAATAAGAAGAATTCTTATTTCTATTTCTAGAAAGCAGAAAATTTATACTTCTTATTTCTATTCCAAACACATTTTTGGACAAAAAAATTATCTCGAAACAAAAAATTAAAATTCATGCTAAATGTTTTTTTGTTTCAAACTTATTTCCGTAAAAAAGAAAAATAAATAAAATAAATAGAATAATTATCATACGCGCCTTTATGCAGCATATAATTTAATTTTATGCGAAAATCATCGTAGGACTTGGGACTCTTTTTTGCCAGTTGCGTCCGTACATGATATATTCCTTTTTTTTCTTCTTTCCAATCCTTTTTGTCAAACGTGCAAACAGAGTTGATGATGATAGATGCTGAAGAAAAAGAAGGAAGCAGAAGGAATGGTTGTGCCGAGAAGAAGAAAGAGCAAAACAAAGCAACAACGATGAGAGACATAGAAGGCAAAGAGATTTGAGTGCAGAAAAGGATCCAAGAAAGACAGAATCGAAGCACATCAACTTTTTGCTGGAAAAATTGATAATTAGTCTGACGGGCTGCATGCTACAGGAGGCGTGTTGGACCTAACAATCGAATTCTCATAATTTCTCACATGAAATTACAAAGTATTTCATTTCAAATGTTACGTCATGTCAGATTTTCGACACTTGAGATGAATAAATTTTTAAAAAAAAATTATACCTAAGTGATCGATTGAAAGATATAACAACCAATTGAATATTTCTTGATATAAGCACTTGTCAATAGATATAGAAATGGATGGTTTTCTAGCGAAGATTCAAACCACATGAAAGAAAGAGAAGATGGATATGGACTATGACCTAATCTTAGTTTATTCTCAACAAAACAACAGTAGATTCCTTAGGCATAGAAATTGATGATTTTTTGCATTGTTGTTCCTTTTCTAGACCATTCACCATCATCAATGTCCCTGATTTCATCATTTCCTCCAATGCTAGTGGATAGACATTGACGAATTATTCATTCTTTCATCATTTCCTGCCAAAAATGGTCATTTCGGCCTTTTTCCACCGCCAATGTACTAGTCCAGATCCATGATCCATCCACTCTTCTTTTCCTCCGCCATTAATGGGCAAACACTGATTAGGTACTAATGCTAAATCCGCTCCTTGCGTGGGTAAATGAGGTCATACTTATAATATAGAAGTAACGTTATAATTAAATAAATTATTATATCAAAATGTTAATTGTAATGGTCACATTAGATGTAATTTCAATAAGAATTGTTAGATGGAAACTTCTAAGTAAATTAAACTTTTCAATTCTTTAGTAACATTCTAAATCGGTTTACTTTCTTGAATATTGCTACTCTTTATATGACAAAATTAACATGACAAATGATTCTAAATCATCACCAATATTATTTCGTGGTCTCTCAATCTGATTGGAGTTTCTTCCTTTTCTTTCAAATGCTTGGGAACTATTTGGAGTCTTTGACTTTTGACATTTACTTTTTGAATATTGCACTCCTCACAAGTCAGATTTCAAAATTTTCAAAAACATACCATTATTGACAAGTAAAGATATGCGGGTTTTCATCATTTATGAACCTATTTTTTTGTTCATTTTCAATTTTTTCGTAGGACGGGGAGTATTGAAAAATCAACAACATTTTCCTGAAAAGGCTTGGTTTATAATAAACGGCTGAGTTTTAATACTAGGAAAAAAAAAAAGAGAAGATGGGAATGGAGGGAGCCACACTTGGGAAGTTGAAATTCGAATGGTAAGCGGACAGCCACACGTAGACACAAGCCAAAAATAAAAATACAAAGAGACCACTGCACACTTTGGTCGGCTCCATCCAGTGATAGAAATGGATGATTTTCAGCATTTTGGTGTTCCTTGATCATTGGTGATAACACAACAAGTGCCCCCTTCTAGAAATGAACGGCTTTTCTGCATTTTACTATTGCTTCACTTGACCTGTCACCATCACTAGTTTCCATCTCCACGTCTTTTCGTCACTCGCTACTGAACAGGCATCTGAGCACACGTAAGAATGCCGTAATTAGGGTAATTCTAACTGAAAGAGAGAGACTAAATGAGAATAGTTGAGTGAGCGAGGATGGCGCTTGAAGCGACAACTTCCTCTTAGCATCCTCTTTTGCCAATGTAAAGATTATATAATCAACGTCAATTTTTGATAATGTTCTCCATATTGGTACATTAGACTTGGGCTATCTCGTTAATAATAACCATTAGTTGAACATGAATCTTGAATTTTCATGTATTATCTTTGCTAGATTTGTTGATAAAAAGTCCCTCAAGTTGATGAGTCCCTTCAAGTGAAAAAAAAAATCAGTTCACGAAATAAAATTGAATTTTGTAATCTTTGTACCGACCATAATTATTAAATTAGAATGTGAAATAACGATCATAAAATTGCAATATGATGACATGGTTTGAATTTGGTTATTGTGTCACTGTTCTTCCTCTTTTAAAAATTACCCATTGATATGAGTATAACGTAAAATTTTCCTATTGTTCTCAAACGTTGGCAATTTTTTCTTTGATTTTTCTTCTGACAAAGAAAAAGTTTGAGTCTCACACCAATAATATAGATTGGACTCACTAATTCAGACTCAGATGGGCGCACCTTTTGAGGATTGATGGAAACTTGATGGTACATCAAGATCAACGGAGCTCACGGCGACATGTGCTTCCTGACTGTGCACATCATGCACGAATCAAAAGACAAAAAAAAAAAAGAGAGAGAGACGGAGGAGTGTTGAAAAATCAACAACATTTTCCTGGAAAGGTTTGGTTTATAATAAACGGCTGAGTTTTAATACTAGGGGAAAAAAGAGAAGATGGGTATGGATGGAGCCACGCTTGGGAAGTTGAATAGTAAGCGGATGCTGGCCAAAATTAAAAATACAAAGATACCACTGCACACGTCGGTGGCCGGCATCCAGCGATAGAAATGGATGATTTTTTTTTTGCATTTAAGGTCCTCCCAGTCCCAAGTCTCCAGGTCTCTTCTTCCACTGGTCATGGACAAACCATCTAAATATACGAAATACTGCTTTAACCAGGGTGGTTGTGGGATATGGACAGAGAGAGAAGTTGTAGGAGCTTAGACATGACATGATTATTCTGCTTTTTATTTTTTTTCGGTCTTGTAAATAGATTTGAAATAAAAATTCATTTAACAATATAATTTTATTTTTTATTTTTTAGAGCAATTTTTTTAAATCAAAATTAGTTTTTTTTTTACTTTTCTATTTTTGCAACAAAAACATAAATGAAAACTCTTCTCATCACTGTACTAGTTTGCCAGTCACTGTCCGTCGGTAGCCGATCATCAATCCCCAGCCGCCATTCGTCGGTCTCCGGTCTCCAACTACCGATCATCATAGTAATTTTATGTTCTTATTAAATAAAATTTCTATTTTGAGAATATAAATTTTATATCAATATTAAACATGTCTGTGTATTTAGAAATTTATCTAGAAAATAGAAATTATTTTCAAGAACTTCTAGAAATGAATTGCTTTTCTGCATTTTACTGTTGCTTTACTTGACCAGGCACCATTGTTATTGGTGTCTATCTTGTCTTTTCGTCCCCGCTGGACAAGCATCTATAATTGGGTCTTTTCGTCCCCCGATCAACTGGACAACATCTATAATTGGGATAATTTTGATGCAATAACTTCGTCTAACAGCATCCTCTTCGAGGATTAAAGAGATGGGGGATCTTGATGATTTGCTAATACAAAGACCAACATCAACATCAACACAAACACCAACAATACCTTTATCCCAACTTAGTTAGAGTCGGCAATCAATGAACCCCAAAGATTCACCAAAACATAAAGATCACTTACAAGTCTTAAAGCTTATCACCAAAATATAATAAAATCTTAAGACTTTTAAAAAGTGCAATTAAATTGTAAAACTTGTCAGAAAAGTATATTTAAATCCTAAAAGTAAAGTTATGTAATCTTCATACTAACCATAATTATTAGATTAGAATGTGAAATAACCATCATAAAATTGCCAAATGATGACTTGGTTTGAATTTGGTTATTGTCTCTCCGTTTCTTGCTCTTTTTAAATTACCTATTGATTTGAGTGGAATGTAAATTTTTCTTGTTATTCTCATAAGGCAACATATATCAATAATTTTCTTTGATTTTTTTTTAGAGAAAGAAAAAGTTGAGTCTCACACTAATAATTTATATTAGACCCAATAATTCACATTCGGATAGGCGTGCTTTTTGAGGATTGATGGGATCTTGCAGACCGTGCACATCATGCGTGGACCAAAAGGCCAAAAAGAAAAAAAAAATAGAGAGAGAGAGACAATGAAGAAAAAGAAGGAGATTTGAGTGCCAAAAATAAAATGCAAGAACAACAAAAAATTTCATGATTCATCTGTATATATTTTACTACCAAAGATCTTGTCATAAAACATCTTGGCTTATTATTAATCTATTAATTTATTTCCACATTTATTGAATCTCTTGTGTTTGCTGATTCATTTCGTCTAGTTATCTGTTTTCAAAAAATCATCTTTATTAAAGGTGGAGTCGAGACTCGAGAGGGAGATAGGGCATCGCACTATTTAATATGGAGATAGATTAGTTTAATTATTTGCATCTTCTGGCGTAAGCACTGTGCAAAGCTATTTTCCAACGACGTAGCTCCGTTTCACACTATCTTTTAAAGCTGTCAATGCCAGCCAAAGGAATTCCCCTTTTGACAAACCATTTACAAATAGTAAAACTTTTCGTCTTTTCAGTTTTTTTTTTTTAAAATAAAGCGTCTTTATTAAAGGTAGGAAAAGGAGATGGAATGGACACCTCACTATCTAATGTCTATTCAAATTATTGCATCTTTAATGATGAGATTCTCACGATAATGCATGGCTGCTTTTTTTGGTAGTAATAAGTGGATAATTAGCTGGAGCAAACGGGTGCCGTAGAGAAATTGATTGCAAATGAGAAAAAATAGGCCACATTTTTAGCAAGGATCGTAAAAAACAAAAGTAAAGACTAAGATCTCTTAAAGTCACGAGTCAAGACGCTTTACTTTTTCCATTTTTCATCTTTTTGCTTTCTTTATATTCACTTTTGTGCTTTTTTTTTGCTGGCCCTGGCCTTTTGACTCCCTGCTTTGCCGGCAAACTTGACTTCGTTCATGTCCTAAATCTCGATTATTTTTATAGAGATATTTTTCGGATAGAATCTTCGTACGATATGTCTCAAAATTTTATGTAAGGATTTTAAGCCCTAGCAATGCGAAGCCTTGGCCCATTTCGGTTCTGAAGGTCAGGTCGGAAAGCTCTGTTGAAGTCGGGCCCTTCTCTCTCTCTCTCTCACGCATAATATCATATCATGGAATCATACCATGCTTGGGCATGATTCCTTGCAACCTTGGGCGAGGAACTCCACCGCATCCTGATATTCCATCAAATTGATAGTGATACCTGGAACGTTTTCTTTGGCAATTTTTAGAAGCCACCGTTCAGCTTCGTGTCCAAGGGATACACACGAAGGCTCCTCCATTTTTAGGAAGAAAAGGCAGACATTCTGTTATATATCGTGAAGGATCTAGAGGAGGAACTAAAACAGGAGGAGATTGTGAACTCCCTTTAAGTCAATTCATTTGAAGTCTAACTAGTGCGCTCTTCGCATTTTTGGTTTCGAGCCCTGGTCTCTTTCTTGATGGGCTTTTCACGAATAGAGACTGAGAGACTCTCTTTCACATCACGAGCAAGAGCATCACTGACTAGAGCCAAAACTCTAGATAGACACAACCTGATTCGTGACCTGGACTGGGCCTAGTCCGTGATCGAGATAAGCCCCACTTCGTTGCCGGCATGCGCCTCAGCTTGCTAGTCAGCCTATCTTGATCGATGCCTAGAACTTTCCTTTACTCACCATTTCTCTATATTAATTGTTACGACAGTTATCTCTTTTTCGTATTTCGATTGATTTTTTTTTTCTCTTCATATCACTATGCGGCTAGTCCATATTGATATTGCTATTTATTTATATACAAATGCCCTTGTCGGGAAGGGAAATTGAATGATAGGGCGCCATAACTTTGGACCTACATGTCAATCTACGTTAATCTTGTCTAATAAGACGCTGAAGCCATTCCGACGTAACAAGTAGCCTTTAGAATGCCTCACAATTTAACTGAAATGAATGCTTAATTTAAATTAATGATTGCATATTTCTGTACAGTTATACGTCACAATAGCTGCAAAGCACTCCGTTAAATAATATTAGGCAAAAAGAGGAGTTCCTATTATATTGAAAACTATAAAAAAAACTTATTGGGATTAAGTTTCTATTACTAAAAATAATTAATGAAAGAAAACTAAGTGCAACATTGTTTCCACAAGCAGTGTGTTGAGCATTGAATATTAGGCCATGTTTGTTTTACTGAAAACATGACATTTCTCAAAAAATCACTTTATAAGAAAACGACGATATAAGTATTTTTTGTCATTATTTTCTAATAATTTGTTTATTTGTAAAAAATATATTTTCTTCTGTCTTTTAACTTTTTTCTTTTTCTTTTTTCTCCTTTGTTTATCTATTTTTTTTTTTGGGCTGGCGAGCGGCCACGGGGATCAGCCGCCGAGCCTCGCCACCGGCCAACGAGGCCGCGAGGCTCGGCCGATGGGGCTCGGAGCCGTGGATGAGCAGACCATGGACAGCAGTATCACCAGTTAACCGTGGACACTAGCATCACAGACCAGCCATGGACGAGCCAAGCTCGACAGTGACGCCGCCCCGCATCCTCGGCCATCATCGACATTTCTCGCCAGATCTGACGAGTCGCTCGCGGCCGACTCGCGAGGTCTCGAGCTCGCCAGATCTGGGGAATCGCTCGCGGCGGACTCGCGAGGCCTCGAGCTTCAGATCTGGTGAGTTCGCCGCGACTCGTGAGGCGTTGAGTTATCCGTGACTCGCCGATTTCTAGCGAGGCGTCAAACTCGCCGAACAAGCCGAAGAGGTAGATGAAGGAGGCGATGAGGGAGACGATGGCGGCGTTCTCGGGAGGGCGATGACGTGGACGGCAGCGCGAGGCAGCAGCGGGAGGATGAGTGGCTTGGTTGCGTGAGAAAGAAGGGGAACATGAGCAGATCTGGAGAGAGGAGGAAAACCGCGTGAGGAAGATGGAGGAATAGGAGCAGATATGCAAAAGGAGGACTGGAAAATGGCGTGAGGAAAAGAGGGAACGACAAGATTGGAAAATGATTTCCTTCCTTTCACAAGGGAAATCATTTTCCACATTTTTACAAATAATTTTTGCATTGATCGAAAAATACTAATACTGAGGAAAATATTTTTCAGTAAAACCTTTTCCGTGAAATAAAAGCAACCTTAGTGATAATTGCTTCATGTCAGAAGTGAAAAGCCAGGAAATCCAAAGTATGATTTTACACCCCGATTAGTGCAATGGTGATATAGCATGGCTTATGGTTCATCCAACCGTCGACATCAATTTATCTTGATCGCGCGGTTGAGATGTCCTGTCATCCAATGGTTGACATCAAATTTACATTTTATTCGATGGCTGAGAAAAGTCTAAGAGCGAGACTAGCTTAGCCCAAAAACAAAAAGTGAGAGGATGGAGTGCACCACGAAAAAGACTATAGTATGACAATGGATACATCATGTTGAGTCACGTTTATGTTCGTGAGATTTTTATAGGGTCCGATTCTCATAAGAAGTGACCCAGCTGTGATGCTTGTATAACAAGGTATGCAATGGCGATTAGTGTTGAGAATTGAAAGATTAGGCACAAGCTTTGGATCAAGTCCTTACTAATCTAAGATCCAACACAACAACCTGGGGATCAGTCTATCATACCAATGGCTCATGTGGCGACACCCGATGCTTCGACCATGGAGCATGCGTCGTGGGGTTGGCATAGTCGAACTCTGCTATTTGCATGGATTACGCTTATGGTGAAATTAAAGGGTAATGTCAATTTAGTATTGAAGGACAAATTCAAATTTTTGATCGTAGCATCAGATATGAGCAATAGGAAAAGCCGGCTTTATCCGGCGGTGAGAGCAAATCCAAGTTCGAGAATGCAAGATGCAAGCCACAGCCGGAGGCTCGGACGTGGAAGAGCTGTGTTGCACGACGCGCATACAGAGTCATGCTACCGCAAGAAAGAGATGACTGTGAAAGAGGCATGGCCGAGAGGCTAAACTAAGAAGAATTCAGTAGACATTGGTGCGACAATTTCCTTAATTGACTATGAAAAGATGTAGCACAGATTGAAAATTACATCGCCATGGACATTGAGAACAAAACTTATGCTTTTATCTGTTTTGCCGAATCGAAAGCATAATTCAGCCTAGCAATTCTCAAGTTCCGCTCTCACCCAAAGTGAACTAAATCGATGGTTATTCTGCTGTGTCCTACAACATAGTTTTGTTCACCAAAGTCTTATTAGTGGTTCTGAAGATGGAGTCTTTGAACATGATATCGCCACTTCCAATAAGCTCGAACACACACAGGTCTCCCGCCATAAGAGAAGTTCTCTTGTGAATGCGGCCCAATTGGTAGATAGCTTCTCATAATGTTCGTGGCTGATGAGCTTGACCGACCGTGATTTGGCTTGAATTATGAGCCATGGTCCGCTGGCTTTTCTTGATGTGCACCTGTAGAAATTGTGAGTAGAGGTTTCACAATTTTGTAATCATAAAGAAGAAAAAATGGTGGAAGATAGGATGAGGATCCTTTTCCAAAGCATGTGAAGGATAGAAAAACAGAAACTATTGACGCGATGCGCGATTAACGTAGAGCTAACATAGTCTAGCAACTCTACATGATTTAAATCCAGGGGTTTTCATTGTCATGAGGATCTTAACACATAGCTTTTCTTCAGATATATCCACCTCACCGCAATTTGGAAGGAAGGATATTTTGGTTTGAATTTGCTCACGAGAGCTCTGCACAAGCTCGGCTCTTTCAACCCTATAGCAGTCGCAAACAGAACATGTAGAAAGCTTTCCCTTTCTGGGTATATATATTATTCTTGTTATGTGAAACTCATATCCGCCATCATAGCAACATTGAATCAATACATCAGAGTTTTTCTAACGATCTAGATTCCGAGGCCTATATACACACTAATGTCATTTTCACCATTGGCTTGACATATTCAAGATTCCCCGACATAAACATATGCACCCATGGTTCGTCTAACGATGTATAGAGTTCCTATATGGAATCAGAATCAAACACGATAATAACACAGTCAAGGGGAAAATTAGGCAGTAGATTTAGATTCACACCTCCAAAATGTCGTGATGAATAGTTTGAACTTTCGTCTCTCCCCAAACTCGATTCTAATGAATATTCATAGGAACCGCCATGAACTTTGCAAATTTGATCAGATTCCAATTTCAAGACAAAGCTGAGGACACTTGGGTGAGGACAATTCATCCCCCAAGACTTCAAGCTCAACCGGAATATCAAAGCTACGTCATCTTCCACTTCCAGTGAGATAAATCCACAATTGCTAATGCTCGTTTCCTCGCATCGCCCCTCAGCAGCGGATATTCTATTTCAGACGTACTTTTATCAAATATGATTACATGGATGTCCCCTTCAGATTTGATGACCAACAATTGACCCCACAGATAAGAATGTCAAAATATTGGATAGGTGGGGCCGGCCTATGCAATATTTTCTCGGCTTCAGGTGTGTAAAAATGTCATGTTCTTTAAGTTTTAATGTTCTGGGTTTGCGAAATCATATGTTGTTTGGCTTATTTTTCGGAAAAAAGGTTGACACCTATGACATTCTTGGTCTCGTTCCAAATGGAGCGTCCGTGAAAGTCGAAATTCTCCAATAAGAAGTTCATTGTTTTGGACAAATTGATTTAATGTTGTTTACTTTTCATGGGATCAGGAGGGGTGAGTTCTTCTCCAAGAATATCTACCCAAAATTGTAATTATCCAATGGCTGGAAGGGTAGTGGCGAGCTTATATGCAGTTGGGTTCACGAGGAGAGGGCTGTCTGGTGCATCCTTTGGTGTCATGAGGATAGCTCAGGACATTGGCAAGGTCTGGAAGGCGGAGACCACGCAGAAACAGAGGACCACTGCTTGCCACATGTTATGCCCCTCTATACGCCTAGCTTACAAAGTTCAACCTATCTTCTAATTTCTGTTTATGCATAAAAATAGCAAAATCCAATGCCCACTTGGTAGCCAAAGGGGAAAGGTCCACCACAAGCCCTGAACTTGGGATCAAAATGTGGGGTTCAGAAGAAAACAGAAGGGAAGGGCACTTCAGAACTAGCAGCTACGACCGGCGGTGATCTTGGAGGAATCGGAGCCGCTGATGAGGCGACCACGGAGGCCAGAAACGGTGGGGATGTGCTGGCGGGAGATAGAGGAAGCCGGCCTTGGTCATTAATGCCATTAATGCCCCTGCAAGCACCATCTCCCTTACACTACATCCAATTCTGCAAAGAAAACGTGACAACACAGGCAAGTCTCAATCCTTTGCCTTTCAGGGCGCTTTGTGGGTGGACCGTAAAGAGCAATGGCGACACCATGAATGGCTCCTATCTATTGCACATATCTGAGGCCAACAACTCATCATATCTCTTGTAAGTGAAAATCACATCCCCATTAATTTTTCTCTTTCCATGAAACTCATGGCCCATCAACTTCGCCCCTTCTCATCAGCCGTGTGGAAACGTCCGAACAGCGGAGGACTCACTAAAGAAATAATGTCATCAGCTCTCCCAAAGAGGAGAAAAAAAAAGAGTGAAAACGAAAAGAACACCGCGATTGGCTGACTATCTCACCTCATTTACTTGAAGCAAACTCAATTGCTTCCCACTGTACTTTCAGTTTGCCAAGGCTGATGAACTGAAAATTTGGGCAAATTTAAATGCACCTTTATCTGAAATCAGAAGAGGTTGTTAGTACTAGATTGTCTACTCCTAGCGGTTGTCTACGCCTATTCTAACAAGCAATCTGTTCTAAGTCTGCAACACTACCTGCATTGATCTCCTTATCTAGATGCAAAGAAAGTCTTTTTAAGTTTTTGGATAAGGAAGGCAATTAAACAAAATATGCATTCCATCACGAGTGATAACATTCACAGTAATCCGGATGAGAAAAGCATATGCATGCCAACTCAGAAATATCGCAGAATAAAATCTATAAATTGATCTTAAATCTTAAATATCACTTTTAAATGAACCCGCGAAATCAATTCTTCCATCTTAGGCCTTATAGATGGAATAAAAGATTTATATGTGATTGCGACTTAAGAAGTCATCGTAATCGATATTGTGTCTATCACTCAAAATATGCAACCTTAGATATCGATAAGCACGAATCGGGAATGAAATATTCAAATTGACAACGGATGATATTATCTAATTTGCGGATTATGTTTGCTCATTCGAATGAACGGATTGGATGATGGCAGCCGGCAGTGGTTCTCGGCCAAAGGACTCATGGATCACGGCTAGCTCGTGTGTTGCTCACGGATTGGTGTGGGGACGATCAGCAAGATGGAAATCCAGTGCACCGGGGCTGATATGGCATGACTGAGGCTCGTCTACGTTGCTGGGACGTGCTAGTGACGTTGGACTTGGAGGACAACTCATCATAGCCCATCATATAAAACTCCATATCTACTCCAAAGTGAAAATCACATCGCCTTGGCCCATCAACTTCCCTCCGTTCTCCGCAGGCTTTGTCGAAATTTCCAAACAGCGGGAGGACTGGCCTTGCCAAGCTCCGCCGAGCGAATGCAAATGCCACGAGAACAGGCAAGAGTTATACAGAATGCAATCTCAATTTCAAAGCTGTTGCTGATGCAGAAAGAAACTTGCTCGAAGCTGAAGAAGCTTTCTCTTACGAAGGTAACAGAGTACTCAACAGATTCGGATTAGTCGTCCATAGTCAAATCAAGATGTTCCACCGCCCTATACCCTTCATAGGGTGACCGTTAACAGTCCAGTCCCAACCGAAGAAAATGCGGACCCCCTTGTCAAGAAATGAGAGAGAGCCTCCAAGCCTGCGGATCCCTTCTAGTGGAAGGGTCTGTTAGCATGCTCTTGCTCATTTGTTTTTTCCCTTTTTATTTTCTTCTCTTGTTTATTTTTTAGCATTTTTTTATGAACACATATGCCCTTCCGGGCAAGTCGAAAAGAGGAGAAGAGAAAAAGGGAATAAGATAAGAGTAGGAGCAATGTTTTCCTCTTGGTGTCAATTTATGTTTTCAATTTCGATCGTATTGAACTTTGGATTTGTCAGAAACTTTCAATTTATTTCTGTTTTCTTTAGATATATGGGTGTCTTCTTTTCATTGTTTTATATCATTCATTCAATATTTAATTACTCAACACCGGGAATAGTGTTGTGCTGTCGGGTGTTTTGGATTTTCAGTTGGATGTTTGATTCGATCGGCAGATGTTGGGATTTATGATGATTTGTCGATTGCAGCTGTGGTGATGTTTGGTATGACTTTGATTTTTGTTTCTAGTTCGTTGCACTGGTGTTAAACTCTTAGTTCTTTTAGGTATCTTGTCGTGTCGCCTTTACCCCTATCTATCTTGTGTCCGATTCGATTCGATTCGATTCGATTCGATTCATCGTTACTTTCTATAGATTATTTTGTCCATTTCGTTTCATTCCGCATTTCTCTTTGGGAATCATGTCTAGTCACTTACTTCAGTACTTCCGTTTGTCTTCTTTAACAGTGGCAAGCAGATTATGACCAGCAAACGGAAGATAGCATCGCCTCCGGATCCTGCAGCATTTGCAGATGAAGTTGTCCAGATTTATCTGGATAATGCTGGTGATCTGGTATTTTCACACTGATGTGCTCGACAATCCTATTCAGATAGCGTGTTGCCATTTAAATCAACCTAGTATTTCTTGTGACAAGAACTTGTTGCAAAGAGTGTTGAAGCTTCAGATCTCGACTTCTCAAGAAATGGCGACACCTTCTTTGAGGCAAGCTTCTCTCTGAGTCTGCTTCTCTGCTTTTGTTTTGAAGAAAAGTGATTATAGTGGCGGTATTTGTTCTATACATTTACATATTTCGGGCATGTTCTGCGTCATAATTAAGCCTTCTTTGAGGATGCAGTTCATCCACTAACGAACTTCAGCTTTATGAAAATGAGAATGAAATGCAACTATTGGATTGTCCCACTTCACACTCCACCCTTACTCTATCAATAGAGTGCGAGTCTATACGAGATTCGATTCTCCCATCTCTCATTTACACACAGAAGATTCTGCGGCGGAGGCCAATTCTAATTGAGAACCTTGAGAATGCCATGCGAAGATTTCTGCAGTCCTTGGAGCTGTTTGTCGATAACGAAAGGAAGAATCTGGCAATTTTGATAGCCTTGGCATTTTCCCCCGATGTTATCAGGCTTGCCGCCACCGAAGACTGTCTTCCAGCCAATGCTCAAGGATAACCTCGTTGCCAAAGGGATACCGCTTTCCTGCATAACGGATTTCTTCAGAGAACATCTGATTTTGATTGCAATACCGAAGCAGGGGAAAGTGGACGAAAAGCTGCTGGACTTTTTCCCATCTAATAAGCGCTCCACTGAAGCTTTTCGCCGAGCATTTCAACGTGAGTTTCTGCTTTCAAATCTTATGGTCTTGGCTCATGCGACACAATTTATTTGGCTGTGGATTTGCATTTATCCTGGAGTGTTTTCTTTTTCTTTAAAGTTATAGTGTCCTCCGTATACTCAGTTTCGTTCCTCTTTCGGTGTGGGATTTGGAAGCATCTCCAAGACATGCAATCTTATGTGCTTATGAGACTGATCTTCTTAGAATTTTCCTCTTCTTGGAAGGAAGCGGTGTGATCTGTCCTTACTGATGTGGGAAATAATTAGGACGCCTTCATCTTTTTTCGTACTGGGATTTGCCTTCGATGTGATGTTCATATTTGTTACTCACAGGAAAGTCTCTGATGTGAAATTGAAGGAAATGAAATCAGCACTGACGAAACACATTGCTGAAGTCAATGAATCTAAGCAGCAAGTTAAAGATGCCGAGGCTGAGGTTGTGCGCATGCTTTGGGATGTCATAGTGGATGCTGTTCAGTGGTCTGGGAAAAATCAGCAGCAGTATGAAAATTCAGCTCTGTATTTTCTGGTGTTTGTGGCACGCACAAGTTAGATAAACTTATATGCAATATCATATTAAAAGATCAGTGTGTTAGTGAGGTTGCGGCCTGGACGCTATAGCTGGTTGACCTTAAATTTGGGTAATACCACGTAAAACCCCAAGGAGGTATACTTATGACAAACAGAGGTAAAAACCCCAAATTGGTGCAGCTCACGTGTCATCTAACTCAGTAATATGACAGCAAAATTTAACAGAAACTGATGGGTGATAAATCTATCATAGGTTTACTAATTTGAGATTTTTAGTGGTTAAAAAATTAATTCAGGATAAATTTTTCGCAAGGACCAGTTCAAGGTTTTTTGTGATATTAATCCTTCGTTCCATTGATTGTATGTTAGTGTGGAACAAAGCAATAAGAATTACTTGTTGTAAAATACTAATTCTCCTCGGAAATATAACAAAAAAATTCTATGTCAGAAAATCGTTTGACCTCATTAATGTGGGTCTTTACAAAATTCTTAAAATTTATCTGCTCATTTAGAAAATGAAAGTAACATTTGGCTTTTGGCCCTTAAATTTAAGTAGCTTCTAGAGTCAAATATTAAAAACTTTAATTCGTCCGACCAAATCGTTAAACTTGCTTGACTACTCAATTTTTCCAATTTTAATCCATACAGTTGGAGTTGGCCCATTAGGAAAAGTACCAAAAAAGTCCAAAAAATTCAATTTCAAACCTTTCAATTAGATCAATTTAGTTCTAAATCTTTTTGTATTTGTACTAATTCAGTCCATTTGATCAATTAGGCCGAAAATCGCCGACATGGACGTCGGCCGTCCTACATGGCACCACTGGTGCTAATGTTATTATTTTTTTTCTTTTTTCCCCTTATTATTTTTCTTCTTTTTTCCTCTTATTTTTTTTTTTTCATTTTTTCTTCCGCTTTCT
The DNA here is from genome assembly GCA_021437785.1 of Rhodomyrtus psidioides. NCBI lineage: Eukaryota > Viridiplantae > Streptophyta > Magnoliopsida > Myrtales > Myrtaceae > Rhodomyrtus > Rhodomyrtus psidioides. The sequence continues at coordinate 16,115,627 of JAILYB010000003.1, forward strand.
CTGTTGTATAGTTTTTATTGCTGGTGGCTGCCTCCCCAAGTGAGGGCGAGGTCAGCGAGGCTCGCCCTGGCTTGGGCAAGGCCTGACGAGGCCCGACTGGGCGGCCAGGGCAAGGACGAAGCCGACCCTCGCCCTTGCCCAGGCGCGGCTCATCGTGCCTCGCTCGACCTAGGTGAAGCCAACCTTCGCCCTTGCCCAGGCGCGGCTCGTCGTGTCTTGCCTGACCCAGGCGAATCCAATCCTGACACAATTGGGGCCCGGCAAGGCTGCCCTTACTTGGGGGGGGGGGGGGGGGGGGGGGTTGCCGGCAAGGCCGACCTCGCCCTTTGGCCAGTGGGCCGCGTGGATAGCTACTGAATTCATTGGCCATGGTTTTTCTGAATACATGAGAGTCACGACTCTCTTATTTGCTGGGTATGTTTCTGGATGAAACCGCAAGGAACGATCACATGCAAGAGAAAGACCATGACATTAGCCTAGGCTCATGAGAGAAGCACAAAAAATTATATATGTCAACGGCAGTATTAATTACAAGATTGAGGAGTTTTAACAGAATGAGTATTGGAATTTTGAGATTTGTCGGGACAAATTAAGCTCTGGACCTTTCTCTTCATATCAGTTGTGGCTACATCACCCAACTTAAAACAATGGATGCTTTGACCTGAATTTGCTGGCTAATGCTAAAGCAGTGAGACGCCTGGGACTTGGACTGGATAACCCCCTCACAGTGATTCTGCATTTAGACTCTATGATCTCTAATGTACTTTCAAAAAAGGAGAAATTTTATGTGCATTGGTTTGATTCGTACTAATAAAAGAGCATGATATGGGCAAAAACACGGCTTCTAAAACTATAAATGAGATCCACTCGAGTGGGAAAATGTGAATGGACTCTTTAACTTCACCTTCCACGATCTGTCTGATGCTTAAGAGTTGCTATTTGATTATTCCCCCAATATGTTTCTTGAAGAATCCAAAGGGAATTGTCACAATTTTAAGGGGAAAAAAAAAAGCAAACAAATGAAAAACTAGAACATGGACCAAAGAATTCCACCCTTTGATCGTGCCCTTATCTGAAGATGAAAGCTTCAATGGACCATGGCATGTACGTCTCATTGGTCGACTAAGTGTGAAATGATTTAGCATAGATTGGTAACTAGTATTTACCATAGGGAGAGCATGCATGACTGATTAGAATATAAATCACACCGTAAAATTCTCATGATGAGTGGGTGACGAGGAGGTTATATTCTTAGCTAGAACAGGGTACAAGGAATTTCTCCCTCGTTTGCAACATGGCGTGAAGCCCTATAAGGCTTCAAGTTCGACCACGACGACGTCATCCCGCCTTATGTTAGAAAAAGATCCCTGGGGTTTGATATTTCGGCAATGGTTGAGGAACAAACTATCTCGGAAGCACTTCTATTGAATAGTATCACCTCAAAAATGGAGTTGCCTCCACGTCGGAAAAGGATGAGGTGGCCATGACCAATGGAGCAATGTTCCATATAATTCAGCTGCCAAACCTCGTCGTCGCCCATGCGGAGCCGCTTGTGACCTTGGGAAGCACAGAATTCCTCCCTAAGAGCCTGTTCGAAATTCTTTATTAACAACACAACTTAAAGTAAGTCCAGGACACTTATTTTGTCACAAGCCAAATCCAAAAAGCAAAGCGCAAAGAAGGCAGAGAAATACGAAATTCTACATTTTACGCCGCCAGCTAAAGAATAGCTTCCACAAGCGGTGTCAGCGCACCGGTCCATCCAATAGTAGTTCATGTGAGTCTCGCATGAATCTCGTGTATGGGCTTGTTGTTCTTTAAGAGGCTAGAAGTTCGTATCTACAAAATTAAGATTGTTATCGCCTAAGTGTTCGCATACACAAAATAAGGGTCGATTGACAAACCTAAAAAACCAATCGCATATGAGTAATCTGAATGTAGACATATGATCCGAGCCCAACGAATTCATGTTGTGTCCTTAAGACAAATTTATCCCATCAATCGGTACCCAAGGTTCTTGGACAATTGCCTTCCAGGATAGAACGATCGTCTTTCCTCGAAACCGATATTTGTTTCAGAGGAACCTTCGAACACAACTTCGCGGAATAATCGCACAAAATGATGACGATGATGAATGAATGACGAACATAGCAATTGTTGTTTTTAATGCGATGGTCAATGCTACGAAATAGAGGTTAACAACGAAGAGTCACTAATCTGAACTCTTTCAAACAGATGAAGAGTCACGAAACCGAATAAACATCTTCCAAAAGAATGAAGAGTCACGAAGACATATGATTTCATCGAAAGGGTTCATCGACGAAAATGCACGATTTTGTCGAAAGGATTTGACTAAACGTCGCGAAGCCATACGATTTCGATGAAACGTTACAAAGTTGTACGATTTCGTCGATTAAGGATTACGAACCGAAACAACTCTTCATTTCTCATTCAACTTTTTATGGAACTTTGAGCCCAAAGTTCCAACAGGGCTTCGACGAACAATAACCGACATAGACTTAGCTCAATGAACCCGGTACATGTAAGAAATTTCCCGACACATCAATTGTTAGACGCATTGGATCCACAGATTGTGAACATTCTAAAAGCTATTCAATAAGTACGTGAATTCATTCAAATATCGTCATCGCATTGGCTATTGATAAGATATGCCTAGATTGACATATAGGTCCAAAACTACGATACCGTCTTCATTCAATTCTTACTCCCTGATAATTGCAGTGTCTCTCACTGTCGAGAAGAAATGATGATGATTCTCAACAAATTTACCATTGTTTGAATCTACAAAATGTGATGAACATTCATTCCACGAACTACACGTTACCCAGCAGCAAAATTAACAAAAATGGCTGCACTTACAGAACACTAATTCCTTCTAGCAAGTCAATCTTCACTATCAGCAAATGCCACAAAATAGCCGACTAAGGAATACTCTGTTCTAAATAGTTATGACGAAATGTGGTTCGAGTTAACCAGGGCAATGATCAAGTTCATACAAACCACTTTTTCAAACCAAGAATTCTGATCAACCACAAAAGTTTTAAAAAAAAAATGAGGCTGATAAAATTAATATGAAGTTTATTAATCGATATTAACAATCAGCTTCCTCCGTCTCATGATTCATGCCCACATGTTAACTGCTAACACTAGGATCAAGGAATGTGATCGTACACATTCAGGACCATTGCATTCATTAAAAGAAAACTCAGGCTTTTATCCGTTTTGCCGGATCGGAAGCAGAATCCAGCCTAGCAATTCTGAAGTTCTGTTCTCACCAAAAGTGAGCTACAGTAATGCTTCCTCCGCTGTGTCCTGCTGCATAGCTTTGTTCACTATAGTCTTATCAGTGGTTCTGGAGATGGATAGTCCAAACACGATATCCTCCCTTCTAATAAGCTCAAAAACACACATCTCCCGCCTTCAGAGAAGTTTCTCTCATGAATGCAACCCAACCGGCAGATAACTTTCTATAATGTTCGTGGTTGATGAGCTTCAACAGCCATGATTTGTCTCGAAATATGAGAGTCACAGTCCGCAGGCTTTTCTTGATGTGCATCTTTGGGGATGAATTGGGAACTCTCTGCTCAAAGAAGTTTTGCAATTTTGTCATTAAAAAAGAAGAAAACCAGTGTTTGCTGAGGAAGACAGCATGAGGATCCTTTTCAAAGCATGTGAAGGATAGAAACAGAAAATATTGGCACGATGCACGGTTAACCCAGAGCTAACATAGTCTAGCGATTCTATGTGATTTACATCCAGGAGTTGTTATTGTCATGAGGATCTTACCACATAGCTTTTCTTGAGATATATTCACCTCAGCACAATTTGAAAGATAGGATACTTGGGTTTGAATTTGCTGGCCAGTTCAAGAGCTCTGCACAAGCCCGGCTCTTTCAGCTTACCTGCAGCAGTCACAAACAGAACATGAGAAAGCTTTTGCTTTCTAGGCATATACTATTCTTGTTATGTGAAACTCGTATCCACCAACAAAGCAACCTTAAATCATCTGATCTAAGTCTTTCTATTGGTCTAGCTTATCGATGCCAGTATTAACACCAATACGGTTCTCAGCACAATCAAATCCAATATGTCCAGTTTGCTTGCCTCCATTGGCTTGACATATACGAGATTTCCCAATGCATACATATGCCCCCACGGGAGAGCTAGAGACAGAAAAACTACAAAGATGACTCTAACACAGTCTCTTTTAGCCTAACGATGAGCAGAGTTCCCGGATGGGATTCCAATCAAACACAAGAACAACACAGTCAAGGGGATATTAGCCAGTATATTAAGATTCACACCTCAAACTTCGTGCTGATGGATGTGCATAGGAACCGCCATGAACTTCGCAAACCTGATCAGAATCCATTGCCTAACAAATCCGAGGACACTGCGTTCACCCCCCAAAGGCTTCAGGCTCAAGAGAAGCATCACCGTGATACCGGCATCTTCCAATTTCAACGAGACAAATCCACAATTGCTGAGGTCTGGTTCCTCGAATGGCCACTCATTGGCGGATATTCTATCTCAGAGATGCTTTGATCGAATAAGATTCATGGAAAATGGAGTCCCCTCGAATGGCCACTCATTGGCGGATATTCTATCTCAGAGATGCTTTGATCGAATATGATTCATGGAAAATGGAGTCCCCTTCAGATTTGAAGATAAAAAATTGGCCCTCACAAGTAGAGTAATGCGTTGCAAATTCATCCCGACCCTTTGATAATCAAACCATCTCATCACATTTTTCCAAATGAACAGGCCAAATAATTGCGTTATTTGACACTCTTAGAAGCATCCCTTTTGAGAGATTCTCACCATATTGTCATGAACCTCTTCAGTATTCCCTGTGGGAAAATAAAACCCATAATCTTAGTAAGCCTATGACACTTAATTTCAAATTCAAAATGAAGAACATAACAAGAATGGATAAACAAAAAAAGGACATCCTAAAGCACATCGTTTTCAGTTCATTCGGATTTGGAATGTGGCATTAATGAGTGTGCATCTGGATCATTTTGAACCTTACAAACCCAATCGGAATATAAGTACGGTTCACTGACTCATCAAGACTATAGAAAGGAGATATTATTAGTAACACTGAATTTATTTTGGACCAGCCAAAGTGACACTTCCAGAGTTCATCTCGATCAATGTAAGTCACGTCCTTAACGGCACCAGTGAATATGTAGACTCTGCACACAACGTCATCCCTATCAAGGAGAGAAAACACACAAACATCCTCCACATGCAGATCAGTAGAAAAAATGCCCCGATTGTGTTCATAGCACCTCAGCTTTACTGTCTATGACCTGTCTAAATACTAGACACTAGCGATTTGCTTGTTTTCCTGAATACTTTTCCTAGTGAATTGAACAGGAGCAGTCTACCCATATACATGGTTGAGAAACCAACATATAGTTTAAAAAAACCAAACATAAGGATACACTAATGAGAATCAAATCATAAAAAGTGAGTTGAAGGCGGTAGTTGCTAGTTTCATGAGTTAAAATAGACAGTAAACAATATAATGAAAGTCATCAAACTTAGCCGGCGATCCGAAGTGAAATGTCAAAAAAATCTATGCTCTCCATGTCCTATACACACACATCTATGCACACGTGAACTTCAGCCACACAAACCACAAGTGCAGGGGAAAAGCAAAGACATCGATGACTGGATTATGGATGGAATTGAAGATTTTAATTGAAGTTCTTCAATTGTTTCAAGCGCAGCTCAAAAGGGAGCCGCAAAAGTTTCAATTCGTATTGGCCTTGAAAGTGGCCTGAAGCAGCATGTAAAATATTCATCTCAATCAAATAACTCCGGTACTCACCAGCTTTGAGACTTTGAACACAATATCATCTCCATCGATGAGCGTGAACATCTAGAGATTCCTTGCACAGACTCGTTTCTCTAGGAAATGCTCTCCTAACAGCAGAGTAGAAGGCCACACGCTTGTGTGGAACGCTCCTTATCTTCACTGGCCACAACCTGTCCAGACTCGGCGGTGCCATGTCCGGCGTCGCACTTTCATCTTCTCTCCAGCAATGGTGGGAGGGTGCGGCGCACTGTTCAGCTCGCAAGAAGAATGCATTGTAGTGATGGAGGGAGGCAAGATCCGATGGGGGTGGATCATGGATTATGTCGCCTGACCGAACGAAGCAAAGAAACGAAAGATGAAAAAGGAAAAATGAAAATTGCTGAAAGACATGAATTTCAATTGGATATCTACTTTACCTCATTTTTATTATTGCGCATATATATTTGTTTATGCCGTCAACTTTTTTATGGCTCCATTGAGGTCACCCTCCCAGTCCCCCCATCCCCACTCATATCTGAACAGTGACGCAGCTTGTAATCCTGGCGTGCTTAGCTTACCCTTAGAAAAGAGGTTCATTTTGGGGCACTCTTCCACTTCAATTAACGACAAGGATGGAAAGCTCAAGATGCAACTTGTGGTGGAGGAGAAGCATTCTAGGCTTGCCATATTCTCGAGTCTCAACTTCCATAGCTTCCCAAAAGAAATCATTTTTCCTTCTTCGTTTCCATCATTGGTCACTACTACTTTCATTCTTTCGCATCCTATTATAGTCATGTGAGTGAGATGCACCAAACTTGCCACCGCTGAAACTGTCCCCAAATGTACCAATCCAGAGGAATTCTTCACCACCAACTCTGTCAAATTATGGAAGGATGTCACTGATGGAAATAATATCGTCAAATAAGGACAATCACAAACCTCAAATGTTTTGATACTCTGAAGAATTTTCGCCGCGAAATAGTCTTCTCTCCGCACTTGTTTTGGCTTGTGTAGCTTGCTCAACTTAAGTTCTTTTAAACATTCGAGCACCGAATGTTTTCCCTCGTCAATAAGCCCTTCGTCAGGGAATATTTCTTCAAAGGAGCTACAAAAGACCTCAAGACTTTCTATATTCTGAAATCTCTCCAGGATGAATCTGGGTGGAAAGACGGCCTTTTCATCGTGAAAGCACGCCAATGTTAGTGCTTTCGGCTTGTCAAAGATGCCATCCAGAAAATTTCCATCTTGTATCATCTTAATATCCTTCTCCACTAATAAAAGTCTCTTTAAGTCGGGAAAGTCCTATCAAATTGCCAAAATTGCAAGCTAAGTAAATTCAAACTAAGGTTTGGCGATAAATCATGTGTTGTAAAAGGTAAACCTAATTCACATGAATCGTATGGAAGGTGGCCATCTTCTTAAAGTTCATTATATCTCATTCTCTAGAGCCCTGCATAAGCTTTTAAATTCTCAAGGAGAGGTTAGCATGGATAAGCTCGTAGAATGAATCTAAATTCAACGGTCCTCCAGCTCATCGAATTAATCTTTTATTAGAAATATCTCAACAAAAATTTGTCGTCTTTGAAATTTCATGTAACGGGATGCAATCATACTGTTTCTAAAACATATGGGGACCCCAAACTTAAGTCTGCTTAAGATGTCAGAGACATCTTATGTCGTATGCAAACTTATAGATAAGACGTTTTCGAATTTTCTATAAAAGTATAATGTGACGTGATTATGTTGTAGAATGAAATGTGATGGGTGAATTAAAGGATGAAGTAGAATATAGTGAATTGAGATTCTAATGTTATTTTCACAATAAAATTGTTTAGAGTTTATTTTTTATGAAGTTTGTAAAAAATAAATAAAGAAGAAAAGTTCAAGCCATGTGACCTGTGTCAACAACGGAGTGGATCTCGTGTCAAATCCTCATTAACTTCCCCAAGGAGCACATTAGATTAGATAAAAGTTATGAACATAATGCAGTGTCAACAAAAATCTGTAATTATTTTTGTGATTGTATATTTTGTGTTTCCAGAAATGAAAAGTATGGGACATAATTATGTAGTGAACATGAGATTAGTTCATGCATTAAAGAACAAACTAAAAACCGAGGAAGACCGATGATAATCATACCCTATCAAATGAAAAGTGTTCTTCTCGGTCTGAAAGGCCCCGTTGATTGTCTGTCTGAGTCCACTTGTTCATGGATGGCGCAAAAGACAACATGTTCACTTTATCACAGTGAGTCACTCGCAATATCTCCAAGCATGGCCAGTTCAAAATGGGCAAGTTAGGACAAAAGCTCTCGAGTCGTGGCATATCATGTAACACTAGAGAGGTTAGTATCGGGAAAAGAACTTGAGCAGTATTGGAGTGTGGAGTGTCATCTCCACTAGATACTATTTCCTCGATCCCACAAGACTCCACTCAAAGTTCCTTAAGTTGGGTTAGACTTATAGCCATCCAATACGGAAACAATTTTTCGAGGCTCTTACAGTTTTGAAAATCCACTTTCCGCAAATTGTCAAACGTGAGAGTTTCTTGAGGATCATCGGCCCATATTTTGCTTAAATTGTCCATATGGGAGAGATCCATTGACTCAAGCTGAGGAAATTGTACCTGCCATGATAAAAAAAATAAATGACGCAATGAATGTGAGTACATCGAGTTATGACCTCAAAGAAGGAATTTTCAAACTTCCCTCGCTCTCACAAATCATGAGAAAGCAAGAGCCTGTTAGCGACATAAACTGGGAGGGGCTGATGGATGCTGTTATCTTAGTTGACTGGTGACGAAGGCCAACTATATTGCATTGCAACAGGCATGAAATTATAAATGCATTGGTTTGGAAATAGTTTTCAACCAGCAATAGACATGCCTCGGTTAGTACCTCACTAGCTGCGTCATTGCCAAATGCCATTTTACTTGAGTTGTGAATATTAAGAAATAGAAAGTAGCTTGTACTGATTATTATCAAAGTTGCTTGCACTGATCTTTTGCTAAGGTTACTATTTCTTAGGTTTATTTGCTTGAATGTGGAACGTGCCTAACAATTGGAGAAGCAAGGGCATGGTGATGATGATTCAAGCAGAAGCACGGTTCAACATTATTTCTTCTATTCAGCACTAATACTAAATGGGAATATTCATTGGTACTCTGATATGAAAAGATAATTAATCTAAGACTCCATATATTTCGCGAAAAAAGAATTATCCAAAAAGAAAATTCTAGAAAAACAAACGCTTATAGTGCTTGAAATAATTAGTCAATGGAAAATGTGTTCCTTATCAACGGCAATATACTAATTATTTCAACAGATATAAGCGAACATTTTTAGGAATTTTTTTTTTCAAATTATTCATTTTTTGCGAAAGATGCGGAGCCTAACAAAAGCATTTGATAAAGAAACACAAGATTGACCTGTGGAGTGAATAGTGGAGGGGTGTTGTTGTCAATCTCCATCCAAGATTGCCAAGTCAAACTTCTCATCTTGGGGCAGTGAGTAATGGTTAGCCATTTTAATTCGGGACATTCCAGCTTATGATTTTCCCCCAAGAGGAAACTAGTCAAATTGGGCAAGCATTCCAACACTATCCATTGAAGCTTTGGGAATGAAATCTTCTTCACTGCGCTTCCCTGCTCTTCTTCTTCGATCACTCCTTCCATCTGGCCACACTCCTTTATTTTCAACTGTGTTAGAGTGGCAAGACACAGAGCCATTGATGGAGCGAAACCATGTCTCAAGTTGCTGCATTCATAAAGGGTTAGAGAACTTAGAGAATTGAAGCGCATTGTTCCTTGAAGATCTTTGTTCCATAATTGTCTCAACTTTGGTAGATTTGTCAAGTCCAAATATGATAGCCAAGGCAGCACCTGAGTGCTTTCCACAGCCTCAAGCCCTTCAAGATCAAATATCTCTTCCAAAGACTCGCAATTGCACACTTGCAAGCTTGTCATTTTCTCTAAAACAAGCATCAAATTGCATGGAATTGCATTTATAAATGATGGACAATTATCCACCACCAACGTAGCTAATTTCCAAGTTGACTTGATGGGATTAAGTTCGCTGTGCCATTTTTCAACTAGCTCGGGGAATTCAAACAGCCGCATAAACTAAGCCCCAACAACTGTAGCCTGTCAAAATATGATTCATTAAACGTAAAATTCTAGCTAGCAAAAAAGCAATTACTCGGTGATAAAAAAAAACATTTAAAATTGCACAAATTTAGTTTCTGATGCATACCATTTCTTCAAACATATTTTGGATGGTGATGTTGAGGTTTCCCTTCCAAAGGTACTTTGCCGGTCCATACAATTCCTTCACTTGTACTCTCTCCAGCTTTGGCGTCTCTATTGGTCCCTCGGAGAAAAACTTCATGTTGGGACATGCATTAAGTTATTAACAATGACATCTTCCAAGAGAGGGAACATCAAAGTGTATCCACTTAAGCTAAAACATCTCAACTCTATCAACCCATTAAGCTCAATATACTTCAACTGATTGAAAGCCACTACACGCCCCTTCTCACCTTCCTCATCATTAATGACTTCTGTCAATATTCTACAATTACTGATCTTCAATTTTTTGAGTGCAACCAAATTTTCAGCTACTAACGGTGTGAACATATTTGATAATCCATCATAATGAGACACATCTAGAGTATGTAGACGTCGAATATATCCTGATGAGAGTAATATTACTTTTAGCTCATGACTTGTGCCTTCTATGGCTTCCTCATTGCTGCTAAGCTCTCCTAGATAAGATTCACATAGAACTAGCTCTTCCAAGTTGGTTAAACTCTCAACAAAACGATATGTGGATATTTGAGATTCCTTGGAGAGATGACGAATCTCAAGAACTCTAAGCTGGCAGAAGAATTGTTCATCGTGAAAATGCCCATGCCATATCTCCATCCGTTCCGATAAGTCCAATTTTAACTCTTGGACATTAGGGAATGCGCCCTGAGAAAATAGTCAAATAAGAACTTAAAGCCAGCTTGGTTAAAAGAGTCTTCGTGTATTATGAGTTTAATATAGCTCACAATAACTGCATTTCTAGATGTTGAGTCTCCTGAGCCAACGGAAGGAAATTTTTCCACATCAAATAAACATTATTGCTAATCTTTTTATATTTGCCTTATATCCATATTTAAGTCAAGTGACTTCTTACATCCACGTTTCTAAAGATTTCTTCCTCGTGCAAATGACTTATGCATCAATTACAGTCACAATTTTACAAATTTCAGTTATTGATGTTAATGATAATGATTTCCATTTTTTAGCATAACATCAGTAATCCTTTTAGGATTCAAAATTGACCACACTACATGCCACATGTTTTGAATCTTTGTAGCACTTAGGATAGAGAGCCAAACCATCGGAATTAGCCTAAACCTTTTTTAAAATGGAGTCAACGAAAATGAATATAATATGTCAGACAACGACAAGAATGTACACTCACTGCTTGAAGAACATGTGATGTTCCAATGTCGAAATATTTCTATGGATACAACGTGAGCCCTACAGGTTACATTTTTTTATGTAGAGTTGTGGCCGTAAAGATCACTTGAAATATTCATCATTGGAGCAAAACATATAATCTCAGGTCGTACCTTTTCTATCAAGAAGAGAGGATGTTTATGAAGTCGCATCTCATCGTCAGTTTGGGAAGCGAATATCTCGACTTTGTCACAGCCATCGACCTCCAAGGTCTTCAATGCCGGCCAATGGGAAGTATGTGTTCCGGTGTAGAGGCAGTTCAACTCTGTCAGATGCTTAAGCTTGAGGGAGGTTAAATTGGGGAATACAAATCTGGGAACTAAACCTTCTTCCTTCTCGATGAGTTCCACGATGCCACATTCACGGATCTCCAACTTCTCAAGTTGCATTAGATTACTGGCTATTGAGGCTGGAAACAGAGAGGTGATTCTCTGGCATCTAGAAACGCTAATAGAATGTAGACACTGAAATTTAAATTGATGGTGGAGTTTCTTATCCCATACGCAATTTAGCTTATTGCATCTATCCACACGAAGCGATTTTAGGTTTTGGAAAGAATCTTCAGTAAGTTGATTGCCCCATATCATCTCGATGTTATCCATGCCATCAATATATAAGGTCTCCAAGCTAGGAAAAGCAACCTGCAGTATTTGCTCATGGATTGGTGATTTTGTTAAATTACTGTACTCATGATATTAACAGATGCAAATATTGACGAGTGCCAAGGTGAAAATTATGACTTCACACCTTACCAAAAAAAAAATTATGACTTCACGGAACTGGTATTTTTGTCTTAAGTTGCACAAAGGGAAATTAAAGAATAAACTAGACAAAGTTAGTTAAAAATATAATGTGGATGACTCTAGGACGAGAAGGCTATTGGAGTTACTGGACACAAAATAAAAAGTAGGAATTCCGACAGATTCTGCTGACAATGGGCAAAATGGTAATTTGGATATATGCCCATGTAACAATCCTATAATGACCTTATATTCTCATGAATCCCAAACTCAGAAAAAATCTCTCCCTCTCTTTAATTTAATCTCCTAGAATAATAAAATCACACGTTGTGCTTTTCTTGCAAGCCCAACAATAAAATAGCTAATAGAAATGCAGCTAAGAGAAAGAAATTGATGGAGAGATTGAGGTTAAAATGACAACCAATCAATTATCAAATGGTGCACTACAGAAGGAGGCGTGATTTGATCTACTACCGACTGCCTCAAATCAAATGCCTCAAATCAAATACTATATCACTCTAAAGCAATGAGGTTAGGCTAAGAGAAAGCAATTAAAATAAAAAAGGAATTGCTTGGGTCAAATGAACAAATCTTGCTTACATCATTCCACAATTGAAAGAATTAAATATACTTAATTTATCAAATTTTCCTTTTAAGATTCATTAATTATTTTAGCGTTGCCGGAGGACCCAATAGTTAAATACCAATAATAGATCATACATTTACTCAAGCCAAATTGTCGAAGAAATCATCGAGCAATTCATGTAAGAGCAATTCAATGTACATGCGTGCAATGCTTTGTGCAGGTACCATAAGAGATGTTCCCCAGAGAAATTAAAAGTAAGAAATTGCAACTCATACATGTGCACTATGCTTGCACGCTACTGATTTTCTTTCATGAAATTTTAACCAAAGAACGCTTTTTAACCAATTATTGCACTATGCGATAGCACTGTCTAAGAAGAACTCCCGAGAAATTTAAAAGCCGCAAAGGCTCAGACATGTCTAGTCAACAAAGTAGCCATGCGCTTTCCTTAACTGGCCAATCTTTGTTCATGCTTTGTGCAGATACCATAAGAGATGTTCAACCATCTTTATGGAAACTATTTCTAAAGAAATTAAAAGTACAAAATTGCTACTGTACATGTCGGCAACTCACCACTCATTTTCTTTTAAATTTTTAACCAAAGTATGCTCTGTAATTAATTTAGTTAGTTTTCATCTCTGGTTTATATAACATTTTTACATTTCACGTACCTCTTGATTGAAAAAAACGGTAGAGCGTGGTTGGACGCAATCCTGACTCCGAACTTCTCGTGAACCTACCATCGATTTGTCATTGGATGAAAAGAATGCCATCGTTCGTATTATATGGATGCATCTGTCTATAGGAAAATATTCAGTGATGAAAACAAAAAAGAATACACGTCTTACAATTCGCATGAGAGAAGCACGTCAGACTTCTCAACCGTTCTAAGCGTAAATCGGTCAACATAGGGAATGACAAAGTTTGACATTTCCATTCCCAGCCCTTCTTCCTCCGTGATAATTGTCTCCATCTTATCGCAACTTTGTACGGCTAGATCTCCCAATTGGGTGAGAGATTTAACCATGGATGGAAAAAACATAAACTCGAGGTTGTCACAGTGTACCACCTCTAACTTCTTTAAATTATGGAAACTCGCTATTCCACTAGGATCCTTGCTCCATATGCGCCTCAAGCTCGGCAATTTAATTATTTCCAAGGTGGTTAGCTCAGACAGAGTCTCAACATCTCCACTGGCGCTTGGCCCGTCAAGGTCAAAAATTTCTTGCACCGAAGTGCAATCTCCGATAGTTAAAGTGTGCAACTTGTCAAGTTTTACCAGCAAACTGTAGCTGATAACCTTTGAGAGAGATTCACATCCCACCACTTTAAGAGAATGGAGATTGCTCAACCCCAGTGGAGATTCATCGCTCCATATCTCTTTCAAATTGGGAAGTCCTTCCATTGTCAAGGACTCTAAGGATGGGATTGAAACCTGACAAAAAAATCCCATCAACAACATAATCTACAATTAAAATGGAAAGGAAGAAAAGGTACATGCTACAGTGGGTTGCTACAAATGGAAATTTACAAGCAAGATAATTTTTACATTCATAAACATATACGATAAAGAAAAGCTAAGTTACAATCTATAAAGCAATTAAGTGACCCCAAAAGACAACCAACAAACTTCAACATTTATTCACAATATAAACAGGGAAGTATTGATTAGATTTTGTTTGCAGTTTCCTAACAATAAGGGATATCATAGTCATCCAGAATTCGCACTCATTCAGTTTACTAATGACAACGAAAATTAGCTGCCCATGAATCATAAAGTACTTCAAGCTAAATTACTTCTTATAAGATAAGCTCTCATAACCTATTCCAATTAATCGCCCTTCTTGTCGTAATTTCTTTCAAGGTGAGTCTAAATCCGCCGTAATATTTTAGGTTAAAAGACACAATTTTCCCTGATTACAACTGAAAGCTTTATTTTCTGGTTTTTTTCCCCCCTAAAGTTCATTGAACTAATTCTCGAAAATCCTTCTTCTATAAAGTTGCTCACAATCTCCCATCTACCTGGCCATCACTCATCGCTCCCATCCATACAACAAGTTTTTACTTCTGTGTGCTTCGCTCATTGGACTATTGTCATCTCCGGCACCACTACGACACAAAATAATAATAATAACAATAAAAAGATAAGCAAAGCCCGAAAAATTCAATGGAATCCATTCAAAAGACTAGAAACTACTCTACTTATGGAATTATTTTAATGCCTAAATTCCCTTCAATTTTGCTGTAGGAAACCCTGTTAATATAGATATGCTTCCCTGGTGAAGGGCAGACCACATAAGGATTGGTATGTCGACATAGAAGACTTTCGAAGTCAGCCAAAAGTTAATTAAAAACTAGTCAGATGCTGTTCGGTGTTCACATCATAAACTGAATTAGTTTTGAGAACCGACTTTTTCTGACAAAGCTTATAATTGACTGGTTTCTGAATGGCATTTAACGTCCATGGGTCAATGGTATCGTATTAGTTGGACAACCAGCAGCATGTAAGTTGAAAAGTCCTCAAAACCTATCACAAACTAAATTTACATGGAGTTCATATTCTTAGTTGGACATCCACCCAGTTAAGAAAAACGAAAGATTGCTTTATCTAATTATAGAGAAGCATGATCGGAGAACTGAATTTAACAAATTGAATAATCATCATAATCTGCGTTACATCTAATTAGTAAAGGAAGGAAAATGTATTAAATAATTGATATTCTTTTGATAGAAAGTTACCTCTTGTCCATTGAAGAATGCAATTTGAGTGCCAACCTTATCATTTGATGAACTGCTCGAAGGAGCCGACCCGGCGGTGAAAAAATTCTCGATATTTGGCAAGCTCCACAATTCCAATACACGCAACTTAGGCAACTCGAATTTGCCACGATCATCATCAGCTTCTACAATCCCCCGCATTAACTTGCAACTGTCAACTTTGATCTCTTCTAGATGTGGAAGTTCCCTCACCACTGAACGAGGAAACAAAACTTCCATCTTGGCACAACTTTCAACTCGTACTGCTTTTAAGGACCTGAAGGACTCGGTGGAGATATGGTCACGGCTGATCTTCTCTAAGCTGAGGAGATTCTTGAGAAGTAACGTCACCAACGCCTTAAAAGCATTATGGGAAGGCCGTCGTAGGATGTAATGGACGGAGGGACTATTCTCGACATGTAGCTGCTTTAATTGTGGAAAACCTTCTTGGGATAACGCGCAAATACTTTGCTCTGTTTCGTTCAAGCTATCCAAAAACAAATCGTCAGTTTTGTCTAAGATACTTTGTATGTAGTCTTTTCGAAGAACATCACTTGTTGGATCCAACTTGAGCTCCAATGTCGTTGATCCTTCGTACTCGCTCCAGCTCTGTGCATTACCTATCTGGATTCTGTAGTTGGTTAATTTCTCAACATCTAGGACGTTTGGGAGCACACTCGGATCGGGAATGGATACATGCAGAGTGCACAATTTCTGCATGTTATTCAACTCAATGAGACTGGCATTAGTTGCTGGAGTCAGCTCCACAGCATTCCAGTTATCAAAGCTATCCTTCATATACAACTCCTCCAATTTGGTCAAGCTTCTGAGCACACCCGGTTCAATTACCTGTAGTTCCGAACAATCATCCAAATCTAATAATCTCAGCTCTGTTAGTTGCCCTATTTCTTTTGGCAATCGATGAATGTCTGAGCTCCGAAGGCTGAGAATTTGGAGGCCTTTCAGCTCACCAAGAATGGCCACATCCTCTAACGAACAATAATCAACACACAAAGTGTGTAAGTTGTTCAAGGATTGAAATGGCGAAGGCGAACGACTGAGACGTATCCCAGTAAGATCTAAGGCCATGAGATTCTGCATGGAGTTGAAATACGAATCATGGACCTCAAAAGACTTACTGTCTGCGAAGAGCAGAAAGATGTGCAATTCCGGACAAACTAATTCTCCGGGAAGCTCCTCCAAGCCGACATAGGGAAAGCACATCGCCTCGCAATTTTTTAGCCTGTCCTCCGGCAACGCCGTTTCCCACTTGTCTTTATCTTTCACAACGAGAATAGGGCGATCTGTGGAGGCAAACGAGGCAACAAACTCACGAACTAAGTCATGAATCTTGAAATCATGGGCGTCTTCTTCACTGCCTAACAAAAGCGAGGAGGCTTGCAGAGTATGGATCAGTGAGCTCAACTTACTTCGAGCACCTTGCATGCTCCTAACTCCTCGAAATATCCCCAAACTGAAGCCGTACCTCGCCAAGTATTCGAGAGATGGCTCAGAGACGCCATAAGCAACACAAAGTCGTAACAATAACTTCGCCTCCTCGCTTATACGACCATAACTAAGCCGCAACGTGTTAGATATCACCTTACCCGTATCTTCGCTCCAGATTTGTTCCAAAGCATATTCACATTCGGAGTAAGTAGTGTCTCTAAAGAGTTTGGCTATTGCGACAATTAGGAAAGGCAAACCTGCAGATATGCCGAGTGCTTTCTCCACCAAGGGTACCAGCTCGGCGGGAACTTTGCCTCCCGCCATTTTCTCAAACAATTTTTCTGCCTCTTCCTCCTTCAGCCCACCTAGGAGGAAGGAAGTGTCGCTCTCACAGCACATTTCCCTTACCAAAACACGTCGATCTCTCGCCGTCAACAACAACTTGCATCCTTTAGCCTTGTTGTCAGGTCCGCAAGGAATGCCGACTTTGTCTAAGTCGAGCCGCTCCCAGAGGTTGTCCAGTATTATGAGCACCTTCTTTTTCTCCTTCTCCTCCCTTTCCAACCTCTCGCGCAGAAGCTCTGCTCGCTCGCTAACATCCTCCTCCTTGTCTAGGTCAGTAAGGCCCAACCAGCGCGCAATCTCTTTCTGAATCTTCTTGATGTCTGGATTTTCCGACACGTCGGCCTTGGCAACGCAATCGAACGATCTTTTCTTCCTTATTATCTTCTCGGCATCCACCAAAAGGGTGGACTTGCCGACGCCGCCCATTCCGTGGACCCCTACCACGTTGTCGCTGTTACTGGCGAGAGCATCCATGATCTTCTGTAAGACAGAATCTCTGGATTCGAAGCCGCTATCATCGTCCCTGAGCTTAACCGCAGCAGCGGTCGACGACTGGACGACATCTTTGCCTTCTCTCCTGGCTGGAATTGGAGGAGTGACATTCCCCGGAGTAGGATTGACGAAGGAGATGTCGTTCAATTCCTTGAATGCGCCACCTTCTTGAGCGAGCTCCCGAATGTCCTTGATCTTGCCCTCGGCCTCCGTGCTGAACTTGTAGCGACAATAGGGGTCGGGAAGAGTGCCGTAGCAGCAACTCTTGCTATCCTTTTCGAAGTCATCCAACCGTTTTCGCGCGTCCGTCGAGGCCTTCTCAGCACTTGCTTTCCAGTCCGTTAAGGTATGGAGGAGGATTCGATTATTGTTGTGGGCCCTTATTTCAAGAACATGGACCTCTTCAGCCACATTCTCCAGGTGCGTGACTTCCTTCCGAAGATCGCGGGCGAAGGCCTCGGAGGACCGGGCGTATTGCACCGGACCCTTGAGCAAATTATATGCCCCCTTCAAGACATCCAATATAGTAGAAAGGCCAAAGTCGCACGACATTTCTCTCTTTTTTTTTTTTTAACTTTTCGAGAAAGAAAGAGCGAGAAAACAGAGAGACAAAGAAAGAGAATGATGGAAAACAGAGCGAAACAGAGCAAGAGCGATGGGGGGACAAAGAAGGCCAAGAGATTTTGAGTACAAAAGAGGATGAAGGGAAGGGAGCGTTGGAATGGAGGAAGAACGAGATGATTCCACTTTACGAGAAACAAAGAGCGAGAAAACAGAGACACAGAGAAGTGAGAGAGAGTGATGAAAAAGAGCAGCAGACACCGAACAAGAAGAAGAAGAAGAAGAAGAAGAAGAAGGAGGGGAAGAATGGTTGTGCCGAGGGGAAGAAAGAACGAAAGAGAGCAAGAGACGAGCAAGGCCAAGAAGAGATTTGAGCGCAAAAGAGGATGATGAAGGAAAGGGATGATCATCAGCTGCTTTAAAAGTAGTAAACATTCTAAACCCGATTCAACTTCAACTTCAACTTCAACCTCAACCTCAACCTCAACCTCAACCTCAACCATCATCGCCCTCGGAATAAAGAAATATTATGAATGGGACAAGGACTCTCCTGGCCATGGCCCCACGTGGCATGGAGTTCCAACGCTTGATATAGAGAAGGAAGGCGTAACATGTAAGTTTTACAGTCTGCCGTCAACTCAATTTTTTAGTACCGAGGCAGAGAGCAGGCACAAGTGGAGAACAACCCCTCGGGAACTTCCGCAACTCAATTTGATTTTGAATAATGCGGATCATTTACCGTGAATTGCGGATCATCGTAGGCCAATAATTTTTTTTTTTAAAGGACCAGTTGCCTCGGTCAAGATCCCTACGTGGAATTGCAAATAATTGGAGTACTACAGCTGGTATTCAAGATGTATTCAGGATCATTTACTGTGAATTACGGATCGTCGCTCATGTAACAAGTATTTTACACGGTATGTTATCGTGGACATAACACGGTGTGATTAATTATATGAACAAACCGACAAGGACATGCCCACACTCACGTGACATTTACTTCATTATAGAATGTCATCAATTCAATATTAACGTGCCTAATTCTATTGAGTCACCTCATGTTTTATGTTAGTCTTTGTGAGTATGCACCAGATCGATATTCAACCCATTATGATTATTAGCTTAAGCTCAAATTCTTTATATATATATAGAAACAAAGAGTGGCTTAATGCTACTGCTCAAATAATGTTTTATCAAATTATTAGTTTAATTTAACAAAGTAGATTGATCTCCTTCTTTTTTTCAACTGCACACACATCAAGTGGCTTAAAGAGAAAACGGATGATAATCAGCTATTGAAATATCAAAATGATTTGACTTGAATCACTGTCCGGGTAAAGCACTTTCTATGGCCGATCATGTCGAAATGAGATTACAATTTTTTAGCTCGTTGTAATCAAAGCTTTGTGCAATAATCGTTTCAATAAAAGTTAGAAATCCATTGCTAAACTTAATTTTAGTGTGATAGGTTGACAGGTTATACATAAAACACTTGAAATTTAATAACCCGTAGAAATGAAGTTAAGTAATCAAAGCTAACTCCATGTCGATCTATGAGGATTTTCATCCAGGATCATGTTGAGTTCTCTATACGTCTAGTAAAATGAGCAAATAATCTATTAGTAATATCATGGGAAAAATACCATTTCAACGGCTCTCAATACTTTATTAGTTTATAAGTTGAATACTGTTAACAGTAATATAATTCGCTAATTATATAGATATGGTTTTAATATTTCTTTACTTGATCAGTCACCCACCATCTTCACATCCTTTTCTCCATCGCTAATGGACAAACATCCATTAGATACTAATTATAAACCCACTCTCCTTGGGCAAGTCAATGAAATCAAACTAAGAATATTGAAGTAACGTTACAACTAAACTAATTGGATGGGAAAATAAATGAAGTTTAGTTTTTTTCGAAATAACGGACAAGGCTGGCCATGCCCACGTGGCATGGAGTTGCCACGTTTGTACTGTTTCACCAGGAGGAACGAACATGTCAGGTTTACACAGTCCGCCCGTCAACTCAACTTTTAATACGGATCATATACCAACGCAAAAAAAGCAAAGCACGGGTGGAGGGAGGACCCTTGGAACTTCCATACTACTTGAGAAAATACATGAAAAGACATCTTCTTATAATAATTATAGACTAAAAATAAAGGCCAAAATAGAAGTTCTTCCGTTCCTTTGGCAAGTGCCACGAAGCTCGCTAGCGTAACCTAAGTTAAGGCCGGAACTAAAACACTAGTCAAAAACTTAGATGAAAGCACCATAGCAGTGGCATATTGCTCCATGTCGTCCTGCCCAAAAATAAAAGGCTACAAAATACCGCTACCAATAGTCTCAATCAAGATAAGAATGGTGAATATATGAACCGTCGAGTAATTAAAATGGATGACCCATCTTAACATCATAGTATGTACAAGTCTCCACCCTATTCTCCGCACTAATGCGACAAACATTAATGATGCGTCATTTCCTCAAATGAACAAATATCGATTAGGTACTAGTCCAAAATCCACACTTTGTGTGGGTCAATAAAATCATATTAAGGGTGTGCATGATAATATTTCAGTTTCACTATTTTTCTATTTTTTTTGTTTCGAGAAACAGGTTCGGAATAAAAATGCGCTTGATTAGGCAATTTAATTTTTCTATTACAAGGCTAGATTTTAAGCTCAGAAATAGATTTCAAAGAGAAATGAGAAGTAGAAAAAAGTTAACATTTTTGTTTCTAAAATAAAAAATAGAAATAAGTTAGGAATCACTTGTTAGGGCTTAGATCGGCCAGTGCCCGTTGCCTCTCGACTCACCTCGGGCCGCCATCGTCATCGCCATTGCCAGCCCCCACACGTCGACGACCTCCGTCGGTTGCCACCTCCACCCATCGACGACCTCCGCTGGCCGCCACCCACCGTCACCCACCGCCGGTCGCCGGTCGCTAGCCGCCGCCGCCTCCACCCACCACCGGTCGCCACCCATCGACGACCTCCGCTGGCCGCCACCCACCGTCACCCACCGCCGGTCGCCGGTCGCTAGCCGCCGCCGCCTCCACCCACCACCGGTCGCCACCCATCGGCGCCCACCGCCTCCCATCGCCATCCGCCGCCTCCACCTACCACCGCTCACTGACAGCCACCTCCACCTACTGCCAACCGTTGCTCCATCGCCAGCCGTCGCCTCCACCATCGCCACTCGACGGCCACAACCACCGCCACCCATCGACGACTGCCATCGCCGGTCGCCGCCGCCGCCGTATGAGTAAAA
Organism: Rhodomyrtus psidioides; assembly: GCA_021437785.1. Lineage (NCBI taxonomy): Eukaryota > Viridiplantae > Streptophyta > Magnoliopsida > Myrtales > Myrtaceae > Rhodomyrtus > Rhodomyrtus psidioides. The sequence goes on from JAILYB010000003.1 coordinate 16,137,165, forward strand.
TATAAATAATAATTTTTATTTTTAAATAGTATAAATTTTATGTTATTATCAAACGAATTTTTCTTCCGAAAATAAAAATTTTGTGTCATTATCAAACATATTTCTTCGCTTAGAAACTCGTTCAAGGAATAGAAATAGAGCTTGGAAAGAGAACGGTTGTCATGCGCACCCTAAAACTATAGAAGTGACATTATTCTTAAGCTTCTTGAACGTGAAAAAAATAAATAAAGTTCAATTTTTGAAATGGTTTATATGTTGAAATAGCTCTCAAACATAAAACGATCGTGTTATTAATTGATTATATATATATATTGATACCGTTCTGCTTGCCAACATATTAGACTTGTGCTAACTTAGACCTTTATATCTAATTTACATTGACCATTGATTGAAAATAAATCTTGCTTACTCGTTGTCTTTCAAATTTTCACAGATGTATTAACGGAAATCTTCCTTTAAATTGAAAAAGAAAAAAATCAGTTCAGAGGGAATAATTGAAGTTGTTTAATTCTTTTGCCAATCACATATGTAAGTCAGATGTAAAATTACTCCTTCTGTATACTTAATTTGATTGGTTGAAAAGGTTATGACTAATTTCTAAATAAATAACAGAGGGACGGACTCTTTGTGATTAAGTTGACAAGGACCATTTGTTGACACCTGATTTTTGACAATTTATTATTGTGATTTTTATTCTTTAAAATTAATTAAAAATATAAAAAAGGTCATAAAATCACAAAATCAACTTTGGAAGCCTTGGCTTAGCCTCAGGAACCAATTTTGAACAAAAAATATTTTTCGTAATTTTTAATAATTTTTTGAATTTATTTAATTATTAAAAAAAACCAAAAAATCAGAAAAATATCATTAGTGGTCAGAAAAATACACAAAAATATTCAATAATTTTTTTTTAATTTCCTCTTCAAGTGTGTCACTTTAAATCTTGAAAATTCGGCTAGGGTCACTATGTTCCTTCACAAACATAAACCCGAACCGAGCCTAAAAAATCCTTTTCGAGTCTTTTAATTTTCAATTCTCACTTTTTATAAGCTATGACATTGGATTCTAAAGTTTTGAAGTGCAATTGGGTCAGTATGCCCTCCAATTTGATCAATTTTAGCCAAAAGGGCTTAGTTGCATAATTTTCTTTCAATTTAGTCCTCGGTTTCACAATTTTCAAAATTAAATTTGACACAGGCACACCCATTAAAATTAAACACCTCTAACCGATATTTTTCATCATGTTAAATCCATTGGTAGCTTCAATTTCGACTAATTTGGTCGTTTAGGCCCTCGATTAAGCGAAAATCATTTTCGGATCCTAGGGACAATTTGGGGTTTTCAGTAAATTTCAATCAATTGATTCACGAAAATGCCCATATTTGATAGAAAACATGTCAATGAGTCCGATTTTGGCATCAATTTCATGAAAAGGAGTCGATTTGGGGTCCAATTTGGCAAATTGGTCGAACCGGGCCGGTCGGGTCAGACCCGACCCGACCTGACCCTGTCCGACCGGGTCTGCAACCTGCAACTAAGTTGCAGACCCATGTGGCCGTGCACGCCAGGGAGCAAGGGAAGGTGGGGGAGGCCCGCTGTGACATTTTTCTACAAAAAAGGGACGATGGCGAGTGGAAGACAATGAATGGTGATCGTTGTGTGGACATTCCACGGCTTAAAGGCGGTCGGCCATGGGAAAAGAAAAAAGCTTGGTTCAAGGGGGAGCTCGGGCCGAAGGAGAGAGAGCGGATTTTCGCGCGAAAGGGGACGAAGCTTGGGCAAGGCGGGGGTTCTCCAAGCTTCGGGTAACCAGGAGCATCGTCGACGAAGCCTCGAAAGTCACCGGAGACCCACAGACAGGTCAGTATCCCCCCCATGAGTTTCATTTCTTTACATGCACGTCAGCTGCTCGATGAAATGCCCAAATGAACCTCCCAACTTTTGGCTCTTGGTCGCGCCTCCTTAGGCCTTATTTAGTGCGAGTCTTGCATTTAAACTTCATTAAGACTCTCCCTAAGCCCGACTTACCCTTTGTTTTGCATTGAAACCGCGCCGGAAGCGATGGCCGGAGCTCGAACGTGCTCGGATCGAGCCGAGAGCTCTCACCGGCGCAAGCGGCGGTCACCGAGGTCCAAGGAAGCTCAGGTAAGCTTCTAAACCCTGTCAGAATGCCATGTCAACGGGGTTCGGGGAGGCTCGGTTCGTTGGTTTCCGACGTGTTCATGGCTGCTTTTTTTGTCACATGTTAATGTGGGAAGTGAGGGGAATCGAACGGCGCAAGAATCATTGAAAAATACCAAGTTTTAAGGCCGGTTCGCGATTTTCCGGCGAGGTTTCCGGCGACCTCGCCAGAATTTTCACTATTCATCATCTTCTCCGGCGAGGTCGCCGGTGGTCAAACGGTCAACACCTGACGTGGCATGCCACGTAGGCAGCCACGTCAGCTCGGTGGGGCCGGTCCGAACGTTTTGTCAAATAAAAGAAATGGACGGTCCCGATCGTGACACGTGTCGCGATCCTAGAATTTTAAAAAAATAAAATAAATGATTTTCGGATAATTATTTAAAAATCAATCTGACGGTTGAGAATGTGCCAAGTGGCCACATCTGGAGTGTTCGATCTAATCCAAGATCGGACGCACCAGGAGTAGCCACGTGGCACAACTTATATCGTCCGATTCGTAGGTTTTCTAAAAAAGGAAAATAAATTAATTTTGATCCAACGGTTGATATTGGGCCACGTGGTTCTCTGTGGATCGTCCGATTTAGTGGTAGATCAAACGCACGAGATGATGCCACGTGGAGCAATATGGACCGCCAGATCCGTAGGATTTTCGGATAATAAAAAAAAATGTTAAAAAATTGATTAAAAATAGAAAAATCTTTAAAAAATCAAAACGACGTCGTTTTAGGCCGGTTTCAACCCGTAGGGTCGCGCCGGACGCCCGAGAGGCGTGGGCCGGGTCCAAACCGGCCCGGAAAATATTTTTAAAATAAAAAAAAATTCAAAAAATAAAAAAAAAATCAATAATTCAATAAAAAAATGGAAAATCATAAAAAAATTCAGAAAATTCAGAAAAATTATAAAAAAATTCCAAAAAATAGGAAATGGCCAAAATCAACTGGCCAAGACTCACCCCGAGTGTTTTGAACCTGACCCTTCTTAAAATGACGATTTCGCCCTTTGGGCGAATCGTCCTCCAAAAAATTGAAGAAAAATCAAGAAATTCCAAAAAATTCTCAAAAATGGGAAATGGACACAATCAACTGGCCATGGAGTATTTTGGGTAATTCGGTATCCAAGTCTTCCAAAAATTGACGATTTTGGAAGATGGAGTTATCGCCTCCGAATCTTCCCATTTTACCTTCGGTCCGAAATCACACATTCCTTAAGCCCTTATGGCTATACTAGGAAACCATTGATTTGAATTGATGTGCATCGATGTGATTTATTTATGCACTTGATTGCGCTTTCATTTAAATTGATTGTGATTGATAGGAACAGTCTTCCAATCTGCATGAAACCCTGAATCAAGCCTACCTCACTTAAAATTGCGCCTGCATGAAATCTCAATTAGGAAAATCACTCGCGTTAGGTACCGAAAGGGCGTTGGTAATGACACCAGCGTAACCAAGTCCCCGAACCCAAAATCTCTGGTTCCGCAGAATTGATCGATCTCTCACAATCGATCAGTAAGGTTTCCGGTCTACCCTCCAAGAAAGGCCGGTGGCGACTCTAAATGCATGCACAAGTTGCACATGCCACCACAACCACACTGAAGGTCGAAAGCGATCAACTCTTATCGTCGAATCCTTTTAAAAATACTCCCGCCGCGATTTGGTATGGGCTTGGGAGGGTCCGCGCCGATCCAAAGCCCACGATCAGCACCCCGGTGCGGTGGGAAGGCCCGCGATCGGTAATTCATTAGCGCGTCCGCTTCGGACGGGTCGCGACACCATTAGAATAATACTACCAACTGTATGAGAAATAGGTCGATATAAAAGGCCATGAACTGACAACTGTATCAGCACATGCTTGAATGCTTCTCAGTTCTAATGCTCACGTTTCTCCTTCTCCAGCACCAACTCTACTGTTCAAAATCCCAAAATTTATTAATTCTCTATCCTTTGCTCCACCACTAATGGACAAACAGTGATTCGATATCTATTCTTTCCTGCACCTCTCGGAGACAAACAATGAAAATGTCTTTATCGTCTTTTTGCACTTCGTTAAGATTAAGCTCATTTAAATAGCAAGGTTAAGTAACGGCATCTCAATAGACTGAGCATTGTCGGCAAGTAGATACAAGGGTCTTAGTTAGCCCAAGTCTTGATATGTTAACAATGTTAACATTATCAAAATTTGGTATTCGCTCCACAAATCAATAATACAGCCCAAGTCGGTGGAGGTTATGCCTAGAGGGAAAAAAAAATAAAAAAGGAAGACAGAAAAATGAAAATATTCAAATATTTAAAAAAAAAACTAAAACACTACTGTAAATATCCTCACAGCACCAACGGTGCCATGTAAGACCGCCATCATTCTTATCAGCGATTTCTAGCTAATATGACTGAACTGGCAAAATGTAAAAAAGTTTAAGAATGGATCGTCAAACATAAAAGAATTAGAATTGGATTAGCAAAAGTGTAAAAACTTTATGACTTTTTACAATTTTTCATATGGGATTCTAATGAACCTTTAGTTTTTGAGCTGGAAATCACACAACGTTCCAACTGTTGAGAGTGCGTAGCCGACGTTTGATACCTTTTTTTAAGGAGATCGTCAAGAGAGAGCTCAAGTTTAAATTCGTTAATATATCTAATTGGACTCATCTTCATTGAAAAGTTTAAATTAATGAGTTATAGGCCAACTAAAATATATTAACTGCTCAACATCTTATCAATTTTTCGATGTGGGATTTTTTTTAACATATCTCACACTTGCATCCTAACAATCTCATTTTACTTGTGAGCTCTAATGTTAGGTTTGATCTCCCTTAATTCAAGTATCATTCTGCATCTACTTATCTTAACTTGAATCTTCGACGCCTAACTTCATCCTTGGTCTCTTTCTCCAAACCAAACCATAAAATCTACCATTAGGCTCGTGTTGCTACATCATAACGCATATCTACCCGAAAACCGCATTGATCACTAAATTCATTCCTTTAGAAATTCACCAAATATCGATATGTATTAGGAGTGGACCACCAATCAATCATCGGCTCTGAAACAATATCGAAACATGGTGGGAGAGGGTCGCTAATCGACCATTGGCTTTGAAATCATTTGTTGGGAGTACACAAAATAAGTCTAATACCTTTGCCCGAGAGGATCGCCAAGAAGGAACTCAAGTTCGAACCCGTCAACATATCTAATTAGACCCACGTTCACTCAAAAGTTTAAGCCAATGAGTTATGTGTCAATTATGATACATTAACTGTTGAGCATCACGTCAACTCTCCGATGTAGGATATTTTCTAATACAACTTATACATGCTTCCTAACACTAACCAGCTGCATAAATCCTAGAGTTAAGCATACATAATTTTTTATTTTAAAGATTAAGTATGTCTAGTGTCATGTATAATTTGTTAATTATATATCTTTATTATTAATATTCAATAATTGAGAGAAAAAGATGTTAAGTAAGTATGATATTTTTATTGTAAAAGAATAAATATTTATTGTATTATTTACAATTTCTTAAAAAAAGCAAATATCTAGTTAGATTGTCACACCCTGAACCCGACGAGCACACGAACATCACCCCAGGCCACTCCTCTTTATGACTTATTCCAGGATCCTTAGGCCACTTCATGACAATAGATACAAACAGGCGAAAGCGAGAAAACACCTCCATACAAAATCAATACAAGATGACTCGGGACAAAAGGGATACATCTCTACTTAATCACCAATTACAGTTTCAGAGGTGTAAGTCTAATTTCAAAGCATAACGAAAACCTTAAGGTCACAAGGTATCTTTTAATCAATCAACTAAATATTTCCTCGAAATTCCAATCCTTGGCCAACTGATGCTTTATCGCCTGGAACCTGAAAAATATTAATCCCCAATGGGGTGAGATATAAATCTCAGTAAGCGAACCCTAAATCTAGACCTGACCATCGGTCCCCCCAGACTATGCCTCAAGGTAATACACAGAAGCCCATCAAGACATTAACATACAACATTCAGATATCAAGAGTCTCAATTCATAAAGAATACATGACCACATGAGACTAAGCTCCTCGCACTAGCACAAGGCATACTCATAATTTCAGAGGTATCACAATGATAACACATTTTTCACCGCCAAGGGCTCCTAGGCCGCGATATATTTCTCATGGGGTACTCACGTCAACCCAATCACAAGCTTATAAAAGGTAAATCTCAATTCTCAAAATCAATGCCCGCGTAATAACGCTTCAGGCTGTTATAACATCCTCTGCTTGGCAAGACCCGCGTCAAGACGCCTCGGGTCAACACATACTTATTGCCAAGACCCGCGTAATAACGCATTAGGTCGTGTTTCTCAATCGCCCGCGTAATAACGCATCATGCTAGGATACCACCCGCATAATAACGCCTCAGGTTAGTCATCTTTACTTGGCCAAGTGTAATATCCAGTGTGATAATGCATCAGGATAGTCCAAACCCCGCGTCATAATGCATCAGGGTACAATTTGCCTTTCATACACCCGCGTCAATACGTTTCAAGTCGAATCCCGCGTAATAACGCCTCAGGATTTACTCAATCCCCGCGTTTAACGCATCAAGGCATCACATGAATATGCACTCAAGAATCAACCAATCATAATATAACCGTCACACGATTACATCAAGTAATTTAAACCACAGGTTTCACCAATAAGTCAATTCATCCAAACACTTTTTCCAGTAATGTCCTAGTATTCGAGTAAAGGTTTAAGGGACACTTACCTCATTAAGAAAGCTAGCAAATTCCATCTAAACGACCCTCCTAGGTCAGCAAGCTCACGGCCCAACATGGCTCTCACAGCGTGCCTAGGAAAACCACATCGAAACTTGATTATTTCTCAATTCCATCGCGTCGATACCTTAATAACATCGACAACGCCTTATTCTCAAGTCGTCATAGGGTTAATTCAATGCTCCTAAGCATGTCAATTGTCGTTCTATCGAGGCAAGTCATCCAAAGTCTCAATTCATCAAAACTGCCCAATTCAAGTCCCCACAATCAGGTTCAGTCTTACTAAAACTGTAATTTTTCTACTGACTTGTTTAGAAAACAAGTCTTAAACTTCAAGGTCTTACGGACACGTGGACGAAAACGGAGCTCAATTTGGATACCGGGCGACTTAGAACGACTCAATTCAAAATCAGTGTGCGTTGTGGACGAATTGGTAGGCACTTCACCTTTTTCACCATCAACAGCCCTTAAATCACTTCAAATTCTCAATCCACTTCACACACTTCCCATTAACACCTCAATAAACATTTTAGGTAGTCTCTGGAGTCAATTGGAAGTCAAAATATCCATCAAAGAACCCTCCATCAGGTTCAGCCAAAACAGAACAGCAACATAACAAATTCTATTTTGATTCCAATCACATATTTCCATCAAAAACTCAGTCCTATATCCCAATTTATCACAAAATAATCTTTCTAAGACCTCAATATATGTGTTAAGGAGGCTCACCAAGATTTTTGGAGCAAAAACATCTCTTTTGGTCTTCTGTTCATCCTGTTCTCTTTCGGCGCGCAAAAGGTCAGAATCTGTTCAAATTTGATCACCCACAATCAGCTATGAAAACCTATTTTAACACCACCATACTTGTGGCCAAATCTCATCCAACATGAGTACTAGATGTTATGAAGATCTCACAAAAAGTTTGAGGTCATTTGGAATTTCTAAGAAGGTATACGGTAGCCTTATCCCAGCTCGCTTAGATTTCGTCCAGTTTTAGTCTCGGACTCACACCGATAAAAATACTTATCCAAATGAAGAAATTCCAATTGAATCTTGTCAAGGACACATAGATCTTACCTCTGGTAGTCGAATCACTTCAAATGGCCACCGAGAAGGGCCGTTCGAGCTGACCGAACAGGACCCATAGAACCGGTCGGGCAAGCAGAGTGGCTATGGAGGAATTCGAGAGGAAAATTGAAGGAAATGGTGGGGGAGGAAGGGGTGCACGAATTTTTTCTGCTGCAAGGGGGACGACATCCCTCAAATAATTGAGACCATATTGTCAAAATTTCAATTAATGGCAATTAATGCTTGGTTTAACCATAGGATGACACTTGTCCTTTTGCCAATTATTGGATCAATTGCCATTGACTTCCATTGACTCTTGCACATCAATTTTCGGCAGCTTCTTGAGGTCCTTGAATGACCATTTTGCCCTTCCTATTTTCTTAAGGCAAAGATATGAGGTTGAGGGGAAAAACGGTAATTTGCCACTTTTCGTCCAAAACTTCGTTTTTCTCATTTTGGATGACCATTGGCGAGGTGACGTCAAATTCTTTTTCAATTTTTAAAATTCTTCATTTCCAATTGCCAATTTGAATTTCCATTTCATATCTCAAGCCTCGAGGGGCGGAAATTCAGAATGTCACATAGATGGTATGGGTTGGCTGCTTTTGGTGATTGATTTGCATATACTTGACTTGGATGGGAATCCCATGGCAATGTTCTTAACTAAAGCCAACCACATTCGTGCCATATCTTAATAATAGTGAGGTGCCGGTTCACATATAATATGTCACATAAAGTATTCGGACATTAGAACACTCATTTCATTTGTTATAGGTTGAGGAAAAGTACAAAAAGAGAGAAGGACAAAATTATCTGATGTAGCAAGTAATAATGTTACTTTATTTTCTCATGCTTTGTAATGATTTGGTATTTACATTTCATTGGATTTTTTCGTCCATTGAGATATCGTCGGATGACTCACTTAGCATATGATAGTTTATTTTAAGTTAAAATTTATTTATTTCCATCCTTATCAAGCTTTTGATTGATGGGGTAAAAAATTATGAATTGATCAATAAGCAAATTTACCTAAAAATATAGTAGACATTTGATTTTCCGGTTTGTAACCTGACCTTACTTACTTTCTCAGCATCAATCATTTCCGTCTTTCACTTACCTAAAAGAAAAATAAAGAAAGACCGTTGTTGGTCACCTCAATGAAGACAATAATGTAGACTTCTATAAAATCAAGTCGTAAATTGGATGACCCATAAAGTACACAAATATAATGGATAAACATATATTTTACGTAAAATTGAAATTAGTGCAAATCCCAAAATTAGAAGCCTTTGCACAATTCGCAATACAATGGATGGTTTTTTCGCATTTTATTTTTTCTTTTCTTGACCAATCACTATCATCGATGTCTAAGTATCAATTGTTAGATATATTGCAAATACTAAGAGTAGAGTCTTTTTCTTTAGCATGTGTATTTACTTTCTTACCCTTATTTGTATGTATATTTATATTGGCATTGTGCTTAATTGTATTTTATTATTCTATTTATTTAATTCTCAAATATATCATGATATCAGAGCTAGGATTTCTCACTCTTCCCCCACAAGCGACGTTCGTGCTCGAGTTGGATTTTGCCCCTTGTGCTCGAGTTGAATTTTGCCCCTTCTTTTGGCATCTTCTTTTGATGAAGTCTTCTTTTGGTGTCTTCTTTTGCCCTTCATGCTCGAGTTGGATTTTGCCCCTTCTTTTGGCGTCTTCTTTTAGCTCTAAATCTTTTATCTGTTGGGCAACTTGCCGATATGGATTATATTGTGACATTTATTGTTAATTCTTATGTTGTACCGGATCGTACGAGTGGCCGAACGATTGGCAGGAGTAGTAGACATGGAAGACTATATATGATGCAGCATCTCTCGCTTCCTTTACCTCAATCGATTCTTGCCATCTTTGATTTTGACTGTTAGCACCAGCGTTTAGGTCATATATCTGCTTCCCGTTTGTCTTTTCTGCATTAACATGGTGCGTTTGGGCATGCTTCATATACTATTACACGTTGTTGACACCTGATTTTTGACCAATCTATTATTGTGATTTTTATTCTTTAAAATTAATTAAAAATATCAAAAAAGGTCATAAAATCACAAAATCAACTTTGGAAGCCTTGGTTTAGCCTTAGGAACCAATTTTTAGCAAAAAATATTTTTCGGTATTTTTTAATATTTTTCGAATTTATTTAATTATAAAAATACCCAAAAAAATCAGAAAAATACCATTCGTGGTTAGAAAATACACAAAAATATTCAATAATTTTTTAAAATTCTCTCTTCAAGCTTGTCACTTTAAACTTTGAAAATTCGGCTTGGGTCACTATGTTCCTTCATAAACATAAACCCGAACCGAGCCTAAAAAAATGCATTTCGAGTCTTTTGATTTTCAATTCTCACTTTCAATAAGCTATGACATTGTATTCTAAAGATTTGATGTGCAATTGGGTCAATTGGCCCTCCAATTTGATCAATTTTAACCAAAATCGCTTAATTGCACATTTTTCTTTCAATTAGTCTCCGGTTTCACGGATCTTGAATTTCACACGGGCATACCCATTAAAATTCAACACCTCTACCCCATAATTTTCATCATGCCCAATCCATTGGCGGCCTCAATTCAGGCTAATTTGGTCGTTTGGATGCATACGTATGCTCTACATATTTATACATCATACGTATTTATACGTTATGTGTATTTATACTGTTTGGTAACCTCTTTAACTCTTGTAATAATAATAATGGTTATTATTTTTAACACCTTTGTTAGTGCTTTTTTAAATAGCATTTTTGTATTGTGAGTGTTATTGTTAGTGCTATTTTTAAATAGCATTTTTGTATTATAAATTGTGAGTGCTATTGTTAGTGCTATTTTTAAATGACATTTATTTATCATAAATTGTGAGTGCTATTGTTAGTGCTATTTTTAAATGGCATTTATTTATCATAAATTGTGAGTGCTATTGTTAGATAGAATTTATAATTGTTAGTGCTATTTTTAAATAGCATTTTTGTATTATAAATTGTGAGTGCTATTGTTAGTGCTATTTTTAAATGTCATTTATTTGTGAGTGCTATTTTTAGAAAGTATTTATTATTTGTTAGTGCTATTTTATAATACAATTTATTGGAAGGTATTTTTGGCTATAAAAGGATGGCAAGAGTTTTGAGGTTGGGGGTGGAGACATTTGTAGAGTGTGCAAATTTTTGAGAGCTTAGAGAGAAGAACACAAACACTCTCTATATTCTCATAATTTTGAGTGAGCAAAATATACTAAGTTCGGAATATTGATTCCGCATATTGCTAGCACAATTGTTGTGGAATTATTAGTCGTCTCCCCGTTCGTCAATTGGTGGTGCGTCTGAACTAGAGGCCTAACACTTGTGGAGGCTGAGATCTCCGTTCAAGCACGCTACAAGAGGTAATCTATTTACTCCCTTTGAGGCTTTGTGATTTTTTTCGATTGAAATGCACGAAGTACGCCTCTGGAGATACGTGCATGGGTTGTTATTTATTTTCGCTACGTGTTACGTGGATCCCAACAGTGGTATCAGAGCCAATCCTTAGGTGTTTTCGTGCATTTAATTGATTTTTGCAATTTTTGCAATACTATGGCCAATATGTATTAACGAATTGTTCGTCTTACATGGCTAATGGATGTTGATTATTTTATATGATAAATTAATCAACGTAGCAAAAATTGAGACTAAATCAATTTTGAATCGAAAATTTATGGCTATCTTATCTTACGTAAAAATTCTGAATATGATTCAACGTAGAATTTTTATTGTGCCTTCCTAAGTTTTAAATTGTGAATTTATTACTTATGTGGAAGGGTGGTGATCATGGAAAAATCCCTAATCAATGTGATTGATGTATGTATGAATGTATGGTGATTATTTATATATTTGGGGTTGTAATTATTAAATGGAGGCTGCGTACTCCTTTTATTTTTCATGTAATCTTTATTTTTAGCATAGTCAATTGTTGATGTAAATGCTACGAGGATTACGTGGGGGAGCCTTTTAAGTCGGCGAGCTCTTTGGGGCCCGATTCTTGAAGAGTTCAAGAAACCAAGAAGAAGCGAAGAGCGGCTCTCCGTTATTAAAATATTAAAATGATTAAATGTGGTCTCATTGGCTCGAGACCCATTAAATCATAATTCCATGATCACCACGTAGGATAGATGTTTATGTGATTGACATCTATTTATTCATTATGATTACGCGAGCATGTTAAACTGGTTAATGTGCAAAGTCAGACTTACCTCACCCAAAATTGCGCCTGCATGAAATCCTAGTTAGGAAAATCACTCGTGTTAGGTACCGAAAGGGCGTTGGTAATGACATCAACGTAACCAAGTCCCCGAACTTAAAATCTCTGGTTTCGCAGAACTGGTCGATCTCTCCCAATCGATCAGTGAGGTTTCCGGTCTACCCTCCAAGAAAGACCGGTGGCGACTCCAAAAGCATGCACACATTGCACATGCCACTAGACCACAGTGAAGGTCGGCTACGTATACCTCCGTTGCGATTTGGGTAATGGAACTTGGGAGAGGCCCGCGTCCAACCAGATCGGATGGCCCATTAGCCCTCGAGAGCAGTATTGGCAAACCTCGAGAGGGTCGCGACACACGTCATTGTACTAGATGTCATTTAGCTAAACAATCTGCATCTCATTTTCCTGTTAGTTCTTCTATTTCCATTTATTGTTTTGATTTAGTGTATTTTGATGTTTGGGGTCCTGCTTCTCAAATTTCTAAAAGTGGATTCAAGTATTATGTATCGTTTATTGATGATTATTCTCGTTATACATGAGTATATTTCATGCATTCTCGTGAAAAATTTCTCTTTATCTATAAAAAATTTATAGTCATGATATCTACTCAATTATCTAAAATCATTAAAAGTTTTTCGTTCTAATTCTGGTGGGGAGTATCTTTCTACAGCTTTTCGTTCTTTCTTAACTCCTCAGGGAACCTTACCTCAATTGTCTTGTCCCGATATTCCTGCTCAAAATAGTATTACTGAACGAAAACATCGTCATATTTTGGATACTACTCCTGCTCTCATGTTGTCCAATTCAGTCCCTACTGAATTTTGGGATGAAGCACTATCTACTATTGTTTATCTCATAAATCGACTTCCTTCTCTTGTTCTCTCCAAAGCCACTCCTTACCAATGTCTTTTATCAAAACCACCCACTTATCATCAACTTTGTGTTTTTTGTTGTACGTGCTATGTGCTTCTTCCACCACATAAGCGTACCAAAGTCTCTGCAAAGTCAGTTCGATGTGCTTTCTTAAGTTACAGCACAGAACATAAAGGCTATGGGTGCTATGATTCTGATTCACAGCATATTTGTATCTCTCGTAGTGTTCAGTTCTTTGATCATCTATCATTCTTTTCTGCCGCCTCTACTTCACAATGTTCTACATCTGTCTTTATGGATTTTCTTGTTGATTCATCTCTTGTTCATCCTATTATATATTTTCCGTCAGATCCAGTGTCACCACCTTCTCTTCCTTCATCTACTTCACCTGTTACTTCAATGCCTCTTGGCGATTCTCATCTATCATCCCCTTGACGGAATCCTCTGCGAGATCATCGTCCTCCGGCTAAGTACGCGGAGGCTACAAGTTATTCTGATGGGTTTTGTTCCTTTATGGCCACTGTCCACACTTTGCAAGAGCCATCAAATTATCGTATAGTCATGCAACATGCTGAATGGCGTGATGCTGTGTCTGAGAAATTATCTGCTCTGGAGCGCACTAATACATGGAATCTTGTGCTTCTTCCATGAGGAAAATCCTTGATATCTTGTCGTTGGATCTATAAAATCAAGACTCACTTTGATGGAAGCATTGAGCGTTATAAAGCGCGTCTCGTTACACGTGGTTTGACCAGGGTATGTGATAGATTATGAGGAGACATTTGTTCCTGTTGCCAAAATGACTTCTGTTTGCACTCTTCTTGCAGTAGCCTCTATTCATAATCGACCTATTTTTCACTTGATGCAAAGAATATTTTTCTTCGTGGGATTATTGAGGAGGAACTCTATATGTAGCCACCTCCAGGTCTGCCTCATTTGCCCGACCAGGTATGTCGTTTTCGTCGAGCCCTTTATGTTCTTAAATAGGCTCCTTGAGCTTGATTTGAATGTTTTGCAGATGTCATTCGGTCAGCTGACTTTGTTCAAAGTGAGAATGATCATGATATGTTTACTCATACTCTTTAGCTTGTTGTACTATTCTGCTACTCTATATAGATAATAAGATTATTGCTGGGGATGACTCTGTTTATACTGCTTATACGAAGCAACATCTTCACTGTCAGTTTGCTATGAAAGATCTGGGTTTCTTATGTTATTTTCTCGGTATTGAGATTGCTCGTAGTCGACGTAGTACTCTTCTCTCCCACCAAAAATATATTACTGACATTTTTGCTCGTGCTAAGTTATCTGATACTCATGCTATAGCTACTCCTGTTGAACTTCATATACAGCTTCATCCGAATGATGGTGAGCCTCTGTTTGATGTCACTGGCTACCAGGCTTTTGTCGCCAGTCTTATATATCTTATAACCACTCGTCCTGATATTGCATATGTTGTTCATCTTGTCACTCAGTTTGTTGTGGCTTCTCGTACAATTCATTATGTTGCTATACTCCAAATTCTATGATATTTTCATGGTACTTTGACATGCTCAGTTTTTCTTCCATTGACTTCTTCACTACTCTTCGTGCTGACTTTGATACTGATTGGGCTTCGGATGTTACTGATCGCAAGTCCATTACATGATTTTATATCTTTCTAGGTGATTCTCTGATTTATTGGCGTGCTAAGAGCAGCCTGTCATGTCTCGCTCTTCTACTGAGTTTGAGTATCATTCTATGGCTGATACTGCAATTGAGATTATTTCGCTTTGTCGTCTTCTTGCTGATCTTGGTGTTGCCTTCTCTGCACCCATTTCTCTTTATTGTGACAATAAGAGTGCTACTCTTTTTTTTTTTTTTTTTGTTAATAGAAGTGCTATTCACTTTGCTACAAATCCGGTGTTTCGTGAGCATACCAAGCACAACGACATTGGTTGTCATATTACGCGTCATCATCTCCAAGAACATATCATTTCTCTTCCCTTTGTGGTCTCTGCAGCCCAGCTTGCTAATTTGTTCACTAAATCTCTTACCTCACAACGATTTACTGCTCTTCTTTCCAAACTCTCATTGGTTGACCCACATTGAGTTTGAGGGAGGTGTTAGATCCATTGCATATATTAAGAGTACGGTCTTTTCCTTTAGCATGTGTATTTACTTTCTTACCATTCTTTGTATGTATATTTATATTGGCATTGTACCTAATTGTATTTTATTATTCATTTGTTCAACTCTTAAATCTATCATCAATAATGGACAAATATAAATAAGATAAACGTAAATTAGCTATTCATGATTTCTCATGACTAATGGACAAACATCCATTAGGTACTAGTCCTAAACCCATCCCTCGTGCTGGTCCTAAAAACATGTTAAATCTACATAAATATACAATTGATCTAATCGTTATATAAGAATTTCAATTATGATTGTTAGGTGGGACGTAACTTCAAAGTAATTTTGAGATTAGAACTATTGTGTAAGTTAAACATTTGCCATTGTCTATTGACATTTTAAAATAGTTCACTTGCAGGGATATCGCTAATCTTTACATGATAAAATTAGTATGGAAAACGATTGCGAACAATGACTAATGTTGCTTTGTGGTCTCTCATTCTGATGGTAGATTTCCCCTCTTTCTTACTCACTTTTTTTTGTTCAAAATGGTTTGGGTATGTTTGGAATCTTTTACTTTTAACGTATTTTTGTCAAGTATTCCAGTTACCAAAGTTGAAAAAATACTTAGTTATTTGCTAGTAGATTTTTATGGTTTTTCATGTTTTGTAACCTTTTTTTATTTTATTTTCTAGCGGGAAAAAGAAATGCAATAAAAGTGATGAAGGAATGTCGTGCGAAATCTTTTTGGAGTCACTCTCGCATATTTCTATTTCATGACAATCATTTTGAAGAAGCTTATGTGGAAAGCCATTGGCTAAATGTCGTAAATCGTGGACTTAATGTTTAATATGCAAGTTGCTAAATCATTACACGCAGCTCCTCTAATAAGTGCATTCCAACTTAGTATGCAAGTTGCCGGACCACCTGCTCATCGGGAGACTATTTGACATGTTATTTTTCTAAATTGTGTCCATGGGGGAATTCTAATGACGAAGCAATGTGGAACCAGGAAAAAAAATATATTATTCTCCAAGATATTTCAAAACGCTTTAAAACGACTTCTGCGGGTTGATTGATAATATAAGGATTTACTTCGGATGTCTGCTTAATTTGTCTCTTTTGATGGGAATAGCATGCCAAGTTGTCTGAATTTTGATATTCATAACAATCACAATTTTCGATCTACGAATAAATCTTTTCATAGAATTCAATTGAAGAAACGCTCGCACTAAAGTATATTAACGTTCTCAGTTTTAGCTCAGCTAAAAAATGGATAGTCTCATCTCTTAGTGAACCATTTTGACTTTCCATTCAAAACAGGACTCCTAGGTTGTCCTTATTCCAATCCAACATGGACACAAACAAGACGAGACAAAAGCAGCAAAGAACCCAGCTCTTGTTTTCTCACCACAACGAAGGAATTCTCCAATTTCTTTTTCGTTCGTTAATTTTCTCTGACAAGACACCTCAGTCATTCAATGTAAAGATTATGACCAAGTAGTTCAATCATAATATACTGACGTGTTAGTACCAATTGAAATATATACCGCCACAAGCTTTACATAAAAATTTTGTTGTTCTTTGCTCGAGAGGCCCTTAATCAGCTTGTGAATTTGATTCCGGGCATCCGTCAAAGTGGTGATATAGCAATATCATGAGAGTAAATTGGTAAGGTCCCAAGCCCAATCCATCATGGGCATATCTCAAGTTCAAATCCGATAGCAGTGAATCATTTTTTTTTTTTAGTGAATCATATCTTAAGCTACAAGAAAAGACGCAAAAAAGGATAAAGAAACTGGAGCTTCGAAGAGCAATCAATTTTAGCGTGGAAGAGCTCGGCAATCTATCCTTAATTAAGGCCTTGACTAAACACTAGTCAATTCCTTGGGTAGCTAAAAGATTGGTAAGAAACGCCTCCAATCGTCACCGGCCAAAAATAAAAATAAAAAAAGACGGACTCTTGGTTGCCTCAATTATGCATGACAATAATGTGAACACATAAACAATCGAGTGATGCAAACATTGATTGGGTACAAGTCCTAATGTATTAGTGACCATATTATATACATATAGGTATGGATAATTCTCTGCATTTTTGTTGTTCCTTGACCAGTCCCCATCGCCAATGTTTATGTCTCCATCCTTTAGTCCACCGCTATTGACCAAACATTGATAAGGTATCCATTCATTCATGCACCACTCAAAGACAAATAGTGATTAGACGAATATTTATTAAGCAAACCATCCTTTCCTCCATGGCTAACGGACAACCAATGATTAGACAAATTTTGATTATGTAAACCATATTTTCCTCCATGGCTAAGGAACAGATATTTATTGAGCCTCCATCCTTTCCTCCATCGCTAATGGACAAATATTGATTCGCTGGCCATGTTGTTGAGTTGTGGAGTGAATACAAAATTTTGATGCCATTACCTAATTTTATTGACAACTTGGGCTAATTTAGACCCTTATAACTAGTTAGTGACAAACTCATTCTAAATGAGATGCCGTTACCCCACCTTGCTATTTAAATAAGTCAATCTCGTCCAGCGTGCCAAGATGACAAATCTAGAGAAGATAATGACCCGGTAAAATAAAAATAGGAGGAAAAAAAAAAAACCTCGGCCAAAGTGCTAAGAAGATCCACTTGATCTCGACCATAACTATGGCTTAGAAAAATCCTCACGCATGCCGTGAATGATGTTCCTAGTTGCCATTAGAATAGAATTTTGAAGAAACAAAGAGGCTTTTCTGTTGCATGAACCCAATCCGTCTGAACCCAAACGATTTCACTCATAATATTATGTGATTTTCATTTGAGGCCCAATAGCTATGAGTTGAACCCCAAATGTAGCTCAAACGAAAAAGAGGCAAAGATATGGAAAGGTGCAATTGGTACCCTGGGTTCATTATGGCCACATGTGTGGGGCTCATCGTAGGAAGTACTTGCTCGCGTGGGCTTGGATTTACTCTTTATCAAATTAGGCCTATTACAATCGTTATTCATGTGAATCTCACGTGAATGTCACATATAAGCTTAGACAATCAATAACGCTTAATGGACCCATTATAGGTAACAAATACCCCAATGCATCAAATTCTTTAATCGGGTCTATAGAGGACCACGTTTTACACAAAAATATCCTCATTCCATATGACTTTGCATATTAGGCTTTTGCAGCTTTTACAACAAAAAAGAAAGAAAGGAAAATAGACCATTTAGAGTTAGTGCAAAGAAAATTATACATTGATATTTTCCGTCCCTAATGTGCTTATTATAAGTACTCAAGACGAAATTCATTTGAGATTTTTCGTTTTTGGCTTGTCTACTTCTTATCTTCTTAATTTTTTCGCTACTCAGCTCCTCCCAAAGGAGGCAAACATAAAAGAGGTGAGTTCTTCAACGTTACACGAAATTAAGTTAGATCAGAATGAACCAACGATATTGCATTTTCCCAAATAGATATGATTTATTCTATTTCTTTATGGAGCGCAGGAGTCGAAACCTGTACCTATGAGACTAGTGTCTCATCTCCCAATACCTTTATTAATAGGGCCCCATGTATTCGGACAGACCAAATAAACAAAAAAGTAGATGTGGTTTGGATTTGAAACATTATAATGTCATTTTCTCGAAGTCTTCTATTTTTACAAATGAAGATAATGGGTTGAAACCTACAATATCCACGTGCAGGTGCGATAGTATTATGTGCTCTCAGCATGCTTGCGCGCTCGCGGATCAGAACTGGAGCTAATCAACGATTATTTTTTGTATTAATAAAATCATAACTTATGATTATAAAATAATTGGTGTGTGAGTTATGATTATTATCTTAATATTTATTTCGAATTGTTTATTTCTACCTAATGATTATTAGATGCTCTTAAAATTTTTGAAAGGTTATGTCTGTTCCAACATATTTTTCGTAATTACTTAGTCAACGCTTCTATTCAATGGTTTATTACTCTATTTTTTGTTTGTTTCTAAAAATACACAATTTTTTTTCCAATTGTTTACTTTTAAGAATCCCTAGAGAAGTAACATAATTGCTATATGGTGTTCTCTTTTAGACTTTATTGTATCATGATAATTTTTTGCCAATAATTTTTTGTGTATTATGCATAGAGGTGGCAATATGGGTTATCAACTTTTAAAAGGTTCACTAAAAATGGGTTAATAATGGGTCACATTTAAATCAATTTTTGATCCATATTGACCCACTTTCGACTCATAAGGACAACATCCTTCTACAAGTTACAAATGGTCTCGAGACTCGGGACCCGGTCCAGAGGTCGGGTTTAAGGGCCAAGGCGAGTCCCTGGATCGGGTGCTTAGGCCGGGTCAAGAGCAGAGGCCCGGGTCCCGAGGCCTTGACCAGGTCCCAGGTCCGGGCCGGGTCTAGGGACTCGGCACCGAGGCCGTGATAGGGGCCGGGGCCAGGTTCAGGGGCCGTGATAGGGGCCGGGGTCCCGAGGCCGTGATCGGGACAGGGATCGGGGCCGGGGCCGGGTCTTGGGGTCGGGTCCGAGGCCGGGGGCCGATTCCAAGGCTAGGGCCGTGACATGATCCAAAAGATTTCCTCCACCACAGAAATCTCCTTGGATGATGAAGATATTGAGTCTGTCTTCTCTGTTGAAGATGAACCTTCACCCGACACACTGTTTGCCCTCCAAACATATTCCTCAAACTCTGATGAATCCCCAAGTGATATCTTTGCATTCTTCCCCGATACTATCTCTGACTCCTTCCATGTCCAGCCCGTTTTTCACTCTCCATATATTTCAATCCAAATCCACACCCCAGAAAATGACAAACCTGTCCAAGTCATTGCTCTCATTGATACCGGCGCGGCAGCATCACTCATGGATATAAAAATACTCCAAGAAGAATTCTGGACGCCTTACACAAGGTATTTTCATTTTGCTTCCGGTGATACTTTTACCACAAAATTTCACAGCAAAACCATTACACTCCAAATATTTCCATGCTGTTCCATATCCACAAAAATCCTTGGTTGTAATTCCCCAAATAAAGACCTCATCATTGGTTGGGATGTTTTGGCCCAGCTTTCCCAACTAAGAATCAAACCCACTGGTTTACAATTTGGTGACTAGTTTCGTGAGTATGTGGATATCCAGAGACTTTTCATCATTCAGCCATAAATTCTTGATCCAATTACCCAAAGTCTCTTATCCTGCTGTTCTGAATCTCATTCCCAATTTATCCAAACTTGTTCAAATCCTCTTTGGAAAAATTCTGACTTCTTTGTCAAACTACCATTCAAGAAAAGTGAAGATGTTAATCCCACAAAAGCCAGTCATTCTGGTATGAATCCTGAACATCTTACTTTGGCCCAGAAGGAATGTACTGAGATACTCTCGTAAGGTCTCATTGAACCCTCTGATTCACAATGGGCTTGTGAAGCCTTTTATGTGAACAAGCGAGCAGAACAGAATCGTGGTAAGCTCAAATTGGTGATCAATTACCAGCCCTTGAACAAATTCCTTCAAGATGACAAATTTCCTTTGCCTCACAAAAACTTTTTGTTTGGTAGCCTAGCCTAGGCTAAGATCTATTCAAAGTTCGACCTGAAAGTAGGTTTTTGGCAAATTGGCATTCATCCTGATGACCGTCCTAAAACTGATTTTTGCATTTCAAACCAGCATTTCCAATAGACAGTCGTCCCATTTGGTCTTAAAACAGCTCCATCCATTTTTCAAAAAGCCATGTGTAGAATTTTCCAACCCATTCTCCCACATGCCCAGATTTACATTGATGACATTCTCCTCTACAGTCCTGATGAGGAATCCCATTGTAAATTACTCTCCCAGTTCGTTGAAATTGTCCAAAAACATGGAATCATGCTTTCCCAAAAGAAAATGGTTCTTGCTCAAAAAGAAATTGAGTTCCTTGGTATGCATTTGAAAGAAAAAAAACCTACTGTCCAGGTCCTCACCTTGCAGAAGAACTTCAAAAATTTTCCTCTAAGAATTTGACAGTTAGCCAAATCCAAAATTTCCTTGGAATTGTCAATTATCTCCGAGACTTTGTGCCAAAAATCTCTAAAGCACTCTATCCTCTTTAGAGGATGTTGAAGAAAAATACTCCCCCATGGGGACCGAAACAGACACAGGCTGTAGCTCATCTTCAACAGAGAAGACAGACTCAATATCTTCATCATCTAAGGGGATTCTTGTGGTGGAAGAAATCTTTTGGATCATGTAGCTTCCTTGACGCTTTGCCTGAGGACAGTTTTTTGCAAAGTGCCATTTCTTGCTACAGATGTGGCATCGGTCGGATTTCTTCTTTTTCTTGAAACCAGAAGCAGAGGAGTGATGCCGCTTCTTTGAGACAGATGTAGCATGGTCTACCCGGTCAAGACGAGTAGCTACTGTGTTTATTGCTACATTCTGGGCCAGAACATTCTCTGTCTGCCAATTTAGAACAGCTTCAACTGGTGTAGGGCCTTTCCTTCTTCTTCTTCTTTCTGGAGGACGGTCTGTCATCCTCATCATCCAGGTTCAAACATGACGAACAGGAAATCTCCACGGATATTTCAGCTCCAGTTCAGTTAGAAACCACATCCAGGTTCACTACCACCACCACCCGAACTTCGCAAATCCACTTCCTCAAAAATGGATTACCTCTATGAGGTATCCTATGTAAATGACGATCACAAAATCTCAGAAACGCAACTCCCACTCATGAACCCCTACTCCGCTTTTTGCAAACCATCATCATTTTCTCCCATTCGCTCCATCAAACATCTCATCAAACAAACCCCTCATTCTGTTAAAGAATATGTCCAGTCCACTAAATTGGACCAGCAAACCATCCTGTCTACGCAACAAGAGCAGTTTGTAACTCTACAAATTCCACCTGAGTTCCCTACCCAGTGGGCTCAACAAGGTTACACCCACCTCCACTTTGGCGCCATCCGTTTGGCCTTATTCTTGCATGGGCGAAAAAGCTTGCCCGTAGTTGCTCGGGTTGCTATCCTCGATACTCGTTTCTTGGAATATCAGCATGCTTGCATTGGCACTGTTCAGACCACTCTGAACGCAGGCACAATATTTGTTACTCTCTTCCCAAATTTCAACATGGCCTTGGCAGACCCCAACCTTCTCTCTGCTTTGAAGGTTCAGTTGCAGATCACTGGTGCTCCTTAAACCACATCAGCCATAATCGCTACTCTACACTACCAGATGGTGTACAGAGTACAAAACCATGCCATTGATCTCAACCTACCAAGTGCAAATGATGCTATGCTTATCTCTGTTGACAACGACCAGACTTCATGTATCCACATCCCTCGTCAACTTTCAAGAGATCAGCTTGTCAAACTTCTTCCTGACAGTTGGGTGACCAACTATGAAAAACTCCACCAAAATTCTCGACCTGTCCAATCCTCTGAGCCACAGTACACCAAGAAAAAAGATGGTACTGTCACCATTAAATTCACAAAAGAGAAGGAAGACACTTCTTCCTCTGTTTTTCCATCATTCCCCACCATCCTGTGTTTCACCCCATGTTCATCTGAGTCTGTCAGTATCGAAGACCCAGATTCTAAAGCTCATGTCCAATCCTTTGATGACCATGGACGACCCATCCATTATTACAAGGATCCATCTAGACACTGCTTTTAGGATGTTGACTGTTCCTGTTCCTCTTGTTTGACTCTAGATGATGAGGATGACAGACCGTCCTCCAGAAAGAAGAAGAAGAAGAAAGATTCACTTTACCAAAGGTACCTAGACGGTGATCCAACCGTGGGTCCTCTTGGTGAAGACGGTGGACGCTGGCAATACATGTTTGAGTATAGCTCTCCCAAACCTCCTCAAATTACTGCACCACCACCAGCCTGTCCCCCAGATGAACCAAAGCCGCCACCTCCACCACCAAAGAAACCCATCACTTCTCTGTTCTACAAACCCATCCTCAAATGGGCAAAGAAAAACTCTTATCCCATCAAACTTCCTCAGCCATACACTTGCAATCCTAAACCTGAACCACCTCCTGTTTTACCCAGTATTTGCATGTTCCGACCAGAAGATTTTCCACCCTTACAGCCTGCCCCATCTGAAGAAAGTTCAGACACTTTCAGATTCCCTCCTGTTGAAAGTTTCTCTGATGCACAGCAGAAATACTTCCATTCTCTAAAGATCACAACTCCAAATGATGTTGATCTTCAAGGAAGGAGGAAAAAACCTTATGTGAAATATTAGTCATGAGTTTCTAAAGTTTCATTTCTTCTTCTTTCCCATAAGCATGGTTTTTCGCATATATGAATCCTCTTGTTGACTCAATAGTACGATTGGTTTGGTTTAGTATGCTCTTCAACTTGCCACTATGTGGAACCTATTGAACCAGAAATATCTGGCACCTTGAGGGTTGAGCTTCAAGAGCTTGAAGTACCTGGCGGTGCATTTTGGGTCTATCCCACGATTGGTTCATGTGATGATATGGCCAAATTTCAGGAGGGATTTCATGATTTTCTTGACATAGGACTCGCTGGAGTTCTCTATACTCATACTGCATCAGTGTGATGGACTTGGGAAGTGTTGTGTGAAATCGAAAAACTTGTTGATGGAGATTGGGCTTGAATGTAGTGTGCCATAATACAATTTCTTGTCTCGAATATCTCCGGTTGGGCTAAAGAAAACCCAAGGCCTGCGAAAAAGGACTGTGGTGTGTTTTTTTGGGTCAGCAATTCCATAATTTCGCTGAAAAATGAAGTGTTGTTTCCATGCTGCTATAGGTTGGAACCAAGTGAGCATTCCTGTCAAAGCTTTTTGGTTTGAGAAATCTCTCATGAGTGCTCTGGACAGGACTCGGACAATCTTGTCTATGGGAAATTCAATGGCAACAGCATATACATTGAGAAAATACCAAAAGAACCATTTGAGGTCTTCAGGGAAATCTTGATCAGGAAACCACCGCAAGACATGGATAAATGGATAATCAGGATTAAGACCATGTGGTCCTAACATTAATCCACCATAAGTGCTGAATATGCGATTTTGGTACTCATTCATGTAATACTTCAAATTCTCACAGAAATTATTTTTTGCAACTTGTCCTGGGACTTCTGGAGGATAAGTGAGAGTATTCCATGGTGTATCTCGTATTGGTGTGGTACGAAATCTTCTTGCATCCAATGGATTTCTGCGGACATACATGTCGATGGACTCAACTGGCTGCTTGGGTCTGGACAGGAAATCTGCAAGGACATTCTTTTTGCCTGCTATGTGTTTAGCATCAAAAGAATATTTCGAGAACCATTCGGCCCATCTTAACAATTGCGGATGGGGAATCTGTTTCTGCTTGAAATTGAGCATTTGGGGAAATGAAGACATATCCATTTCGACCAAAAAGTGATACCCAATAAGGTGGTATTCAAACTTCTTGATACCATATTTGACTGCGAGAATCTTCTTAAAAGTGGAATGATAATGCATCTCAGCGGGAGTGAATCGTCCACTTTTGTAAGCACAGATGAAGTGCTTACCTTTGATTTCTTCAAGGAGAATGGCTGCCCAATACTTATCACTAGCATCTGTTTGCAAAATTCTTTGACCAGTGGAAGAAATTTGCAAAGGGGGAAGATGCTGCAGAATTTCTTTGAGATGAGCTACAGCCGAGATAGGGACCGAGGTCGGGAACTATTTTAGTAATATTATTTTTTTAAAAAAAATGTTGTGTTTTGGTAATATGGGTCAAAACGGGTTGGGTCGGGTATGGGTCAGTCGCGGGCCGGGTCAGGTTTGGGTCATTAAATATGGGTCAGATGGGTCAATATGGGTCGGACTATATTCGACCCGACCTACCTATTTGCCACCTCTAATTATGCATTCCGACACACTTTCTTAAGAAAAGATGATAGATTGAAGAAATACTTGACCACTATTTTGAATCAGAATTTAGAAGGCAAGAGATTCACTGAATACTTCCAATGTCGATGGCTCCGGACAGGTTGTGGTGGGACCCACGGTCCTTGAATTCAAGTCTGATGGGACCCATCCTGGCCATGCTCCCGACCTCACCATGCGTTGACTGTTGGATCTGTCGTCGTATCCTCGCGGGTCACTCGAGTCCGATTGCCCGATCGAAACGCGAACTGTGAATTCGATGAGTCGAGTCTCCAGCGAAAGCTTGGCCAGCAGGCAATGAACCAATACCATGTGGTTTTTAACACTCAGAGCGATAAAATTTTGTTGCCGCGGGTAAGCGTTGTTGGACCATGTGCTTTTCTGTCAATGACAAATATGAATCACATCCCAATAGAGAGGAGAATGGAAAAGACGAGGATGTTGTAACTGTTAGACATACTTGTATAGCCTTGTAGTCTTATAGCTTTCTCTTACACTCCTTCTTTCTCTTTAGTCCCACATAGGAAGAGCACTAAGCTCTTTACCTCTTCTAAGCCTATATAAGGGCTTCTCATGTACATTGTTTGACACACCATTATTAGAGAACAATATCATTCTCTCTTAATCATTCTTTCTTATCATGGTATCAGAGTCAAGATCATTGTCTTGAAAAGTATGCTCTGCGGTTGCCACAAATTGGATCTTCCGCATCAGAAATTAAGATAATGAGCTCATTAATTTTAAAAGTATGCTCTGCGGTTGCCATAAATTGGATCTTCCGCATCAGAAATTAAGATAATGAGTTTTGGGCTATTGAGTCGTCACCCAGCTTTGCTAGCGTCTCTAATTTGTGTCTCTCGATCCTTTTGATCAGCTTTCCCACCTCGACCCACTTTTCTAGATTCGCTAGTGATTTTTCTGTTGTCATGGGCGATTCTAGTGACCGCATAGATGTCAAGCTTGATGGTTCAAACTATTCACTTTGGAAACCATCGGCAATGGCGGCTCTTGTTTACCGCGATTTATTTGAGCATGTTGAAGGTTTCCGTCTATGACCTGATGCTCTTAAGGAAAGTGCCTCATCTGAGGCGGTTGTAAAGCGTACCGCTGAAATTCGAGCATGGACAGTTGCTGATCGGAAGGCATGGGCTATTCGTTTTGGCTCTATTGATCCTGCTCTTCGCCTACAATTTTCTCATATTGTTGGAGCGAAATGTTTGTGGGATCAGCTCGCCGAGATGTTTACTCAGACCGGGGACATTCGGGTTTATCAGTTGGAGCAAGAAATTTACTGTGCTACGCAAGGGTCTCGCTCTATTCGAGACTTTTACAATTATATGCATTCCCTTTGGAGTCAATTAGATATTCTTGCTCTTGTCCTTTGCTTGACATGCTTGAACTGTACTAGGTGTCCATCTACTCGGCTTCAAACTCAAGATAGACACCGTCTACATACTTTCCTTATGAAGCTTGGCTCTCCTTATGAAGGTGTTCGCAGCCAGTTTCTCCATCGCTCTCCTAGACCGTCCCTCCTTGACGCTATCAAAGAATTACAGTCTGAGGAAACTCGTCTGGGTCTACTTTCCTCCTCTGCAGTTGCTGATTCCGCTGCTGTTTTAGCTGCTCCACCACGTGCTCCGCCTGCTGTTTTGGCTGCTTCACCACGACCTCCCTCTGCACGTGGCTCTCGCCGCCTTTTATGTACTTATTGTCATCGTCTTGGACATGAGGAGCCACACTGTTGGCAAAAGAAGAAGGAAGCTTCACGCCCTTCAGCAACACCGCGTTCTATTCAGTATTCTGTGACATCTCCACACTCTCGACCTATTACTCTGGTTTCTTCTTCTGCGGATAATCGGATTGCTGCCCTTGAAGCACAGCTTGCTCGATTGAACCCTTCTTTGCTTGGGTCTTTTCCCGATTCCAGCACTCCTACAACTTCTTCATCTACAGGAAACACTGCTGCAGCCACTCCATCTTCAGGTGACACTTCTATTACCTGGATACTTGACTCAGGAGCTGCTAGACATATGTCTAGTTCCGCTGCTTGTCTCACTCAGCTCTCTGAGCTCAAGCATCCAGCACATTTCTTTACTGTTGATGGCTCTCCTCTCCTAGCTACCCGGCGGGGTACTCTCACCATCTCTCAAGATTTCAATGTCCCTAACGTGTTACATGTTCCATCTCTAGCTCTCAATTTATTATCCGTTGGACAACTTACTGATGTTGGATGTACTGTAAGCTTTACAGATAGCTCTTGCTTTGTGCAGGATCGTTTGAGTGGTCGGATGATTGGGAGAGGTAGTAGACGGGACGGACTCTATATTATGCAGCATCTCCACCTTCCAACTTCTTCCCTTCCTTCTCCTGTGTTGGCTACCATTGATCTTGCCTGATGGCATCAACGTCTCGGACATATTCCTTCTTCTCGTCTCACCGTCCTTCATCAACGAGGTGCTTTAGGTCTTGTTTCTTCTGGTAATCTTCCTCCATGTTCTGTATGTCCCTTGGCCAAACAATCTGCTAAGCCTTTTCCTATTAGTAACTCTAGATCTAGTGCAATTTTCGATCTTATTCATTCTGATGTATGGGGTCCTGCCCCACTTTGTTCAAAGAGTGGTTTCAAATATTATGTCTCTTTTATTGATGATTACTCTCGTTATACATGGGTCTATTTTATGCGTCAACGCAGTGATTTCTTTTCCATCTATCAGTCTTTTACTACCATGATTTCCACCCAATTTAATACAAAAATCAAAGTTTTTCGTTCAGACTCGGGAGGAGAATATCTTTCTACTGTTTTTCGTTCCCTCTTGGCCAGCGATGGTACACTTCCTCAACTATCTTGTCCTGGGATTCCAGCTCAGAATGGGGTTGCTGAACGCAAGCACCGTCATATTTTAGAAACCACTCGCGCTCTCTTACTTGGGACATCTGTTCCTACTGAGTTCTGGGCTGAGGCACTTCTCACAGCTGTTCATCTAATTAACCGCCTACCCTCGTCTGTTCTTCATCAAGACACCCCTTTCCAGCGTCTCTATTCTCGATCTCCCAGCTATAATCCTCTTTGAGTTTTTGGGTGTACTTGTTTTGTCATTCTTCCACCCACCGAACGTACGAAGCTCACCGCTCGCTCCATCTCGTGTGCATTCTTGGGTTACAGCACCGAGCACAAGGGTTATCGCTGTTACGACCCAAATGCGCGACGTATACGTATTTCTCGCAATGTTACCTTTCATGAACACGTTCCCTTCTTCCCTACAAATGTAACACCTCCTGTCTCGACCCATGTTCCATTTATGGATTTCCCTGTTGATCCTTTTCCTGATCCTCCTTATTCTGCTTTCACCTCGGAACCAGATATATGACCACCGTCCCCATCTTCTCCTACCCGTTCTGCTGTACCTCCTACTCTACCTGCCCTCGACGATTCTGCAGTTCTAGAGCCACACCGTAATCCTCCTCGGGATCGGCTTTCGCCTACTCGGTATGTTGCTTCTACTTCTTATTCTACTGAGTTTAGCTCCTTTTTGGCTGCTGTTCATGCTGTACAAGAACCCACTAATTATCGTGAGGCAGTTCAGCATACTGAGTGGCGTCAAGCTATGTCTGAGGAACTCAGGGCATTGGAAAGTACTGGTACTTGGGAGCTCGTGTCTCTCCCTCCAGGCCGCTCCTTGGTATCATGCCGATGGATATATAAGATTAAAACCCGTTCTGATGGCAGTATTGAACGCTACAAAGCACGTCTGGTTGCCAGAGGTTTCTCGCAGGAGTATGGCATTGATTATGAGGAGACGTTTGCTCCCGTAGCAAAGATGACATCTGTCCGAGCTTTACTAGCTATTGCTTCAATTTGTAATTGGCCCCTCTTTCAGCTTGATGTCAAGAATGCTTTTCTTCATGGGGATCTTCAAGAGGATATCTTCATGCAACCTCCACCTGGTCTTGGTCATATTTCTGGACAGGTTTGCCGCTTGCGACGGGCTATTTATGGTCTTAAACAGACTCCTCGTGCTTGGTTTGAGAAGTTCAGTGATGCTATTCGATCTGCTGGTTTTACTCAAAGCGAGGCTGATCATGCTATGTTTGTTCATACCTCTTCTGCTGGTTGCACTATTCTTCTTCTTTACGTTGATGATATGGTTATCACTGGAGATGATCGCGACCATATTGAACATACCAAGCGGCACCTTCAGCAACATTTTGCCATGAAGGATCTTGGACCACTGCGCTACTTTCTTGGGCTTGAAATTGCTCGCAGTTCACGTGGTATCCTTATTTCTCAACAAAAATATACTGCTGATATTCTCTCTAGGGCTGCTCTCTCGGATGCACGCACTGCTGCTACTCCTATTGAGCTGAATCAGAAGCTCTGCTCGGATGACGGGGAGCCTCTTTCTGATCTGACCCGCTATCGAACTTTGGTTGGCAGCCTTGTATATCTTACTATCTCCCGACCCGACATTGCTTATGCTGTTCATGTTGTCAGTCAGTTTGTTGCTGCTCCTCGCACAGTTCATTATGCTGTTGTTCTGAGGATCTTGCGATATCTCCGAGGCACTTTATCGCGTTCCTTATTTCTGCCATCTTCTTCTGCTCTCAAGTTGCGTGCCTATTCTGATGCTGATTGGGCTTCCAATGTGTCTGATCGCAAATCTATCACTGGCTATTGCATTTTTCTTGGCGATTCTCTCATTTCTTGGCGTGCCAAGAAACAACAAATTGTCTCACGCTCCTCTACAGAGTCCGAGTATCGTGCTATGGCTGACACTACCGTTGAGATTGTTTGGCTTCGCCGCTTACTTGCTGACATGGGTGTTTCACTTTCGGATCCCACTCCTCTACACTGTGACAACAAGAGTGCCATCCATATTGGTGCAAATCCAGTCTTTCATGAGCGTACAAAACATATTGAGATCGATTGTCATCTGACTCGTCATCATCTTCAAGCTTGCACTATTTCTCTTCCTTTTGTTGGAACTGAGAATCAACTTGCAGATTGTTTTACGAAGGCTCTTACATCACAACGCTTTAAATTTCTTCTTTCCAAACTCTCGTTGTTTGATCCACCTTGAGTTTGAGGGGGGGTGTTAGACATACTTGTATAGCCTTGTAGTCTTATAGCTTTCTCTTACACTCCTTCTTTCTCTTTAGTCCCACATAGGAAGAGCACTAAGCTCTTTACCTCTTCTAAGCCTATATAAGGGCTACTCATGTACATTGTTTGACACACCATTATTAGAGAACAATATCATTCTCCCTTAATCATTCTTTCTTATCAGTAACCTATTTCATCGATGTTGTAAGCGTTGTTGGACCCATCGACCTGTTCGTTGTTTTTACTGATTGTTGCTCGCATTGTGCAGAGAAAGCTGTCGTCAACTTCATCAAGAACAAGAAAATAATGGCATTGGAGAAGACGAATGACTTTGGGCTTTGAATTGGCTCTCAAGGTGCGCGTGAAACGGTCGGGAGATTGATGCGGCGTCGTTTTTTCATATCAGAAAGTACGTAACTGTTTTCATGTCTCTCCAACTATTTGCTGCGAAATACCGTGACGGTTGTTGGCTAGGTAATTTTCGCAAGAAAATGAAGGAGCATGTTGAATAGTAATATTCTTAAATAAATCAATGGCATGTTATTTATGCATTACATATCGCCTATTGCATATTTCACAAGATATCCAAAAAAATTCTCTTTGCCATACGTCGTCCTGGATGACCAAATATTCGTCAAATCTCGCTAAAGCTAAAGAGAGAGAGAGAGAGAGAGAGAGAGAGAGAGAGAGAGAGAGAGAGAGAGAGAGAGAAAAGAAAGTAGACATCATATTGATGGGAAAAGGAAATGGGAGAATTGCCATAAAGAATAAAGCAAAAATATGTTTTCGCTCCCAATATAATTGCCAAATGCATCAATTAAATAGAGGAGCAAAAACATCTCATCCAATGATGATGGAACGATGATTCTAGTAACTTTAGTTGGAAATGACAGATATTCTCTTGCCGCCATATCAAATTCCGTTATATTGATTGAATGAAAAATCAACACTAAAATGAATTACTGACTGAGGGCTGCATGAGAAATGAGCCCTACTTATCCCCAACTCCATAGTGTATTTCTGTACAGTAAACGCGAGATTTAGAAGGAAAGACAGTGAACACTGTCATCTCCACCATAAGCAAAATTGCAGTAGAAGATTTCACAATAATTAACACATTGTAACTCTCCTTATATCACTTAATTACAAGCAAAAAAGAGTAAGTATAAAAAATGAGTGGGACCCTTTGTTTTTTTTTGTCAATAACAAATATGAATCACATCCCAATAGAGAGAAGAGAATGGAATAAAGGAGGATGTTGTAACCTATTTCATCGATATTTGCACAAAGAAATAGAAACATAAAAGTGGCGGCCCTAGCCAAAACCGGCTAACAAGAAGAAACGAACAAGACTGTAGCTTGAATATTCGGCACAAGCTGCTCTATCTACTACCCAAGTGAAAAAATGGACAGTCACTTCCTAAATAATGCTTTTAGATTGCTGGTTAATTATGATCGACAACTTTCA
This sequence comes from Rhodomyrtus psidioides, assembly GCA_021437785.1. Classification (NCBI taxonomy): domain Eukaryota; kingdom Viridiplantae; phylum Streptophyta; class Magnoliopsida; order Myrtales; family Myrtaceae; genus Rhodomyrtus; species Rhodomyrtus psidioides. The sequence goes on from JAILYB010000003.1 coordinate 16,168,902, forward strand.
CGAGCCTCTTAAGGCTGTTGATTAAAACTTTAAAACTACTGAACTAGTAAAGTAGCGTGTCAGAGGACGTGCCATTATGTTGAAGGAACTATGAGGGGGACAGAAGATAGTGGGATTCAAGTTCAAGGGGTTGCCAATGCAATTACACGAGCTTTCAAGAAAGCTAAAATTGAATCGATGCGAGCCCGAGAAAGCTCAAAGCAGTGACCAGGAAACATGAGCAATTTTACATGAGCCTCTTAAGGCTGTTGATAATGTTCTACTTATTGACTACATGGATTTAACACGAGAGATCCAACCATTCAAAATCTTAAGGAATATCCAAACCACTAAAAAGGAGGAGGAGATGGGTTTTGATTGTGGAGATTCGTAATGTACCCCTTAGTTATGTTAATCAAGCACCATCGAATCCTTGGGAAGCTAAAAACTTGATAGCGCGCTGTTCATGTTTGTCATTGAAAAAATAATAATAATAAATAATGATCGCTCTTGTTCTTCTCAATCAAGTTTGTCTTCTCGATGATATTGCTCTTCACGTGACCATCTTACTTAGCGAGACATTATCTTTGCTTAAACTTTATGTTGTTTGTCGAGCCCTACTTCAACCTATATTACTTTGTGCCTTTTAATGCATTTTTGTTTATTAAACTCTACTTCGAAAGTCATAGTAATTCTAATCAAATGGAAAGATTCCCTTTTGCATCTCACTTCACCCAATTTCAAGACTCTTGTTAGAAAGCAAAGAATTGTTGCATTTGTTTTTTTCCCAGAGATTCGGGTGGACCAGAAATCTAAATGAACAACAAAATGAGTCGCATGAGGATACCTTAAAACTAAAGTTGGGCTGTCATTTCGATGAAATGTTTAGAAAAAGCCCAAATTTCTTTTTAGGACTGTTGAAATATTTGTCGGCCCCAAAACATTAGGTCAATATATTTGGAACTTATCCTAAATTTGAGATTGAGTTTTATAATATAACTCGAAAAGTACTGTCCGTATTAATTTGGATGCCTTTCTGGATTTTCATTAGGTCCAACGCCAATCTAAAATGTAATCTACACATTCATAGTTGGATGAGTGACACGTGGGAAAATTTAGTTGCCAAATCAACTCCATGTGCAAATTCGACTTATCCAAGTATAGGACAACTTACTCCCCATATAATACCTATTAAAAAAGTTCACTAAGCATAATGGAAGTAACTTCGATGCATAAGAAAATCAACTCATCACACATAAATGTTACAAGCATAATAGTTATTCTAATTCGCTTCCATTTCCCACATAATAGAAATTCATCAATTTTTGCTTGTTTCTCTTACACGACAGACTGTAGCCCGCTGTCCCATCAATCCTTTCACTCCAAACAACTGAAGCCAACGTTTCACATTCCAGAAAATCTAAAATAATCTTGTCTGTGAATTCATCAAAGCAAATGAGCTATTAATACACAAATCAATAGAAAAAGAAATTTTGAGCAACCTACGCTTAGCGATCTCAAAGTGACATACACTTGGACGGAATCATTTTTGCAAGACATTTTTGCAAGAAGAACTAAACGAGTGATTTAGATTATTAATATGAACATTTCCCAGTGAGCACTTAAGCGACAATCATAGAAATTAGAAAGCATTTACAACGCACATATAGACACACCAGCAATGAATTTGCCAACAAAAATCACACAAACATGGCTGAGGTCCCTCTTCATGAAGCTAATAACGAAGAAAAATGATTATAGTGTTTATTTAATCCAATGAACGTGTTTTCCGATATCATTCGAGCGTATTATCAAATATGTGGTAAGGATCTAGATGCAGAAGCAGAACAATGAATCACATCCATATCATCATAAAAGAAACGCAGCAAGTTCAAATCATTAATGGAGCCTCCATTACATACAATTTTCATACAAACAGTAGCTAGTGTTAGAAAAATACATTAATATATAAAAATGACAGAGGCAAAAACACTAAAATGGCATAGGCATTTTTGTCTAACACGTCTCGAGCAATGTCATTCACCATATATGTCTCGTAATCCTTCTTCTTCGAAAATCGGCAATTCGCAGATCTATGACTCATCTTGCCACAGTTGAAGCATTTTCCTTGAAACTTGTTCTTGAAAACTCCTTCTTTTGGTCCCAACTTTGACTTGATAATCTTCTTGTTCTGTTGTAAGATTGTTGGACAACAACTCGGAAATGGCATTAGTACCGCACAACCTCTATTTTATAAGATTGTTAGCAAACCGTCTTAAATATCAAGTCTATTTTAAAATTGTTAGGCGAAATACACGACATTGGCAGATACATAGATTCAAAGTGGCAGAGGGACAAACGTAGTGAACAGTATACGAATTGAAACTAATATTGACATTATAACTGAACAACAACAGAATTGAAACGAATTGAAATCAATACAAATAAATACTGAGGCATGTGTTCGACACAGTTTCCTTAAAATAGATTCATCCCCTCTCGTACGTGCTTTGAGGTTTTTTGAACATCTATCTCCTAGGATACATCGGTTAATAGCGATAGAGGCAAGTACAGCACTCCGAAACTTTTGGCGAACTTGAACAAATTTCAACACTACCGAAAACAATGCAAATGCAGAGAATAGAAAAGAGAGTGATGTTTTCCTCTCAATAAAATAGAATGGGAAGCCATCTATTTATGATGTAAGTGGGATATTTGGGAAATAACAACAGGTGATTAATTCTGTCATTATAATATTAATTTTGTAACAGCAAAATAATGGTGGCTCTGCCGTTACAATAATAATGGTTCTACCATTACAGTAGTAATGGCTCTACCGTTACAGACCATCTACGGTTACAGTATTAATTCTATAACAGTAGAATTTAATGCCATTAACCTGCTGTTACTAAATTAATTCAGTAGATGTTACAATTTCTCATTCACTCATCCATCAAAATATCCATATTTTCCAATAGCTAGAGCTCTCGGCCTTTCTTCTTCGTGCACGGAGCAACAGAAGCAGAGTATAGTGATGGGAGTGCGCAGCAGAAGTCCGATACCTTCTTTCAGGGAGATATCCAAGAAGGTGCCCATTAACATATCCAGTCAAACCCACCTTAACTCAAAAGCTTAAGCTAATGAGTTATGTGCCAACTTGGATATATTAAGTGCTCAACACCACATTAATTCTCCAATGTGGGACTCTTCTAACACAACTCACATATGCACATCCTAACAATCTTCCCCTCACGTGTGAGCTCCAGTGTTAGGTTTACTCCCCCTTAATTCAGGTATCCTTCTGCATCAACTTCTCTCAAGTTGAATAGCCCAACTTCATAACCATTAAATCTACCTTTGGGCCCGCTCAGTAACCGTATGGGGGACATCAACCATCGGCTCTGATACCATTTGATGGGAGTGCGCAGCAGAAGTCTGATACCTTCTTTCGAGGAGATATCCAAGAGGGAGCCCATGTCCGAGCCCATTAACATATCCAGTCAAACTCATCTTAACTCAAAAGCTTAAGCTAATGAGTTATGGGCCAACTTAGATATATTAAGTGCCCAACACCACATTAATTCTCCAATGTGGGACTCTTCTAACACAACTTACACGTGCACATCCTAACAATCTCCTCATCACGTATGAGCTCTAGTGTTAGGTTTGCTCCCCCTTAATTCAGGTATCCTTCTGCATCAACTTATTTCAAGTTGAATAGCCCAACTTCATAACCATGAAGTCTACCTTTGGGCCCGCTCAGTAACCGCATTGGGGACATCAACTATCGACTTTAATCCCATTTGATGGGAATGCGCAGCAGAAGTCCGATACCTTCTTTCGGGGAGATATCCAAGAGGGAGTCCATTTCTGAGCCCATTAACATATCCAATCAAACCCATCGACTCGAACTTCTGCTGCGCACTCCCATCAAATGGTATCAGAGCCGATGATTGATGTCCCCAATGCGGTTATGAGCGGGCCCAAAGGTAGACTTCATGGTTATGAAGTTGGGCTATTCAACTTGAGATAAGTTGATGCATAAGGATACCTGAATTAAGGGGGAGCAAACCTAATACTAAAGCTCACACGTGAGGGGAGATTGTTAGGATGTGCACGTGTAAGTTGTGTTAGAAGAGTCCTACATTAGAGAATTAATGTGGTGTTGAGCACTTAATATATCCAAGTTGGCCCATAACTCATTAGCTTAAGCTTTTGAGTTAAGGTGGATTTGACTGGATATGTTAATGGGCTCTCTCTTGGATATTTCCCCGAAAGAAGGTATCGGACTTCTGCTACACACTCCCATCACATAGGTGATGCCTTGAAGAAGAGCAACAACCGACCTCGAAGGACAATCGGATTAGAGGGAGAGGTCATCTGAGACAATGACGCTAAAGACTGGAGCTAGCAAAGAAGAAACGAACAAGTTCAGAGCAGTCCGAGCAAACTGACCGGGAAAAGGTGCTAACAAAGCTACGGCCTGCCGATGGAGCTTATACTATTGTTGTTATGATGTTCTGGAAGTGAATCGTTGCTTCATATTTGCGTATGGGCTCCTTGATCGAAATGCATATCACTTGTTTGATGAAATGTTCGAAATATATTAGTACGTAACTTGGATTCAATCCTTGAACCGAAAATGATATTACATCAAATCAATTTGTTCTCGACATATTGAACACTCAATATGCCTGGCTTTGTTGGAATACGATGCTCAGTTGTCAATTGGTGTAATTGTTCGTATGTTCAACGTATGACATAAAAATTCTTGTTTGGTGGCTTCCTGATCTATCTTTATTGGAGTTGAGTGTTCTGTATTTTGTATGTGTATCGAATGCGTCGATAGTGTGAATGCAGCAAAGGTCAAGGACGATCGAAGCGTATATGTACTCTGTTGTCCGACATGTGAAGTGCATAGATTTTACATCAGCGAACAATCCTTGTATATGAACACATTGTTATGTGCATCTCATATCTATTGACCTATTGACCTTAAAGTCAATAGATCGAGTCTTTCTAATGGTCTAGCTTTCGAGGTCTATGAGCACACCAGTGTCATTTTCAGCTCAATCAAATCACATATGGTCGGTTCAATTTGTTTCCATTGCCTTGACATTTATGGAATTCCCCAACCCATGCATATGCACACACGGCCGAGCTAGAGACAAAGAAACGTCATGAGGATTAGTCAGCTCTAACACTGTCTATCTTAGCCTAAAGATGTGGAGAGTTCCTGTATGGAGTTCGAATCAAACAAGAGAACACATAGAGTCATAGGGAAAATTAGCTTGTAGATTAAGATTCACACCTCGAAAATCTCGTAATAAGCAGTTCGAGCTTCCGTCTATCCCCAAATTCCTTTCATGACAAAAGATTGCCAAATCGCTATTTTGAAAAAGGGATAACCTGATTCAAATTCTATAGCTTTTTCAAGGGCGATGAGAGGCCTTGGATGAGTACAACAATGACAAACAGGCTCAGCTTGGCTCAGTTGACATTTAGGCTGTATGTTCTGATCTTCAGTAAGGAAAAGGAGAACTCTCATGGGCACACACCTGAACTTTTTTGAGTTTCTACCAAAAGATTTAGCATCACTGAGTGTGCAATCTAATTACTATGAAACTCGCAAATTGTAAAGGAAGAAATCATCTAGGAAAGGCTTATAAGAAGGTAAACAAAATTTAGCCCTTAGTTTCCAACATGGTGAGGAACCCTCTGAATCTTTAAGGTCCATGAGGCTGTTAGTTTCTTCTCATTTTCTTGAGAGGAATTCATCCTCTTGTTTAATATTGCATCACTGCTTGCAATAGTAGCTCTCGTAATCTAGTTGTTGCCATGAGCTCGGTCATCCTAAGCCCAGGCCTGTTGCAGTAGTTATGGCTTAAGCTGGACATATGTCGTCTCTTCTTCCCATGCCTAGGCTTGTCGCAATTGATTAAATGAGGCGTGAATTCGCTTTAGTAAAATATGACCTCTTGTGATGCTTCCAGTGTTCATCTCTATTGATCTAAATGAGGTCCTTGCTAGCATAATTGGAGATGGAGACTTAGACCATAAAATCATTCCCATCTATGAGCTCAAACACGCAGAAATTCTCTTCATCCAGACAAGCTTCTCTCACAAACAATGGCCACCCACAAAAGGCATGATTTGTTCAAACACCTAAGAGTCAGAAATTTGCTGGTTCTTCTGAATGTATCCCTTTATAAAACCACAAGGAACGCTCTGCCAATGTAGTATGATGGGGAAAAGAATAAATACAAACAAAATTTGAAGAAAAAAGGGCAAAAGAAATGTAGATTGCTAGTACTTCAAGAGCAGTGGGAAGCCGCAGAAACGTGGGACCTTGCAAGACCTGCTCAGGGGGGGCTCACTTGAGAAATGAAAATTCTCATAGGTACCGCTATAAACCTTGTATCTAGTTACAACTACAAATCAATGTCCGTGATCATGGTGCTAGAGTGTACTTGTTCTTCATCTTAGACATAACTAGAAGAAGCCTTTCAATATACTGAATGCACTTAACAAGCATGCATTTTAGCCACGCAGACCGCAAGAAGACATCGATGACTGTAACATGGATGGAATTGAATTTTTTTCCTTAAACTGTTCAATTCTTTCAAGCACAGTTGAATTAATAATTTATCAAACTATTGGGTCAATTTGACAAAGTAAAGTAAGCGTTTTTTCCTTGAATATCTGACTAATATGACAAAATGCAACATTATCTCTGATTTGATATTAAAATTATTAGCCATTAGATCTACAATGAAACTTTTAGCATCATAACGAGCCACCTCCGTATCTTCCAGGTCTTTCTCTTTATTTATGGAAGTAGCAACCTTCTTGCAATTTGCTTGTACATAACAACGAGTCTCCTTGTGTGATTTACATACATTCTCCATGTAAGAGGACTTGGTTTCTAATTCTTAAGATGCCTCAGCAATTGCTTTTCCAACATGCGGACATATATAAGGGCCAACCAATAGCCATTAGCTAAGGGTGTCAAAACCGAGCTGGAAAATCAAACCGAAAGGCTAATTGAACTGAAAATTTCGTCCTTTTAATTCGGTTCGATTTTCGATTCAGGAAATTGAAAAATAACAATTCTTTTTTTTTTCCATTTCAATTCGGTTAACCAAATCGCACTAATTTTTTTCAAAATAACCATTCTTTTTTTTTTTGTGGCAAAAGGCAAGCAACCCCACATCGGCCATGGGCGAGGGGTTATGGCCCCTCGTTGATGCCGGCAAGGGCATCGCGGCCTTCGCTCGCTCTGGCTATGGCCGACGAAGGCTTAGGCGATTTCTATCTTAAAATGTAATTTGACCTAAATATTTTACAAAAAAAAAAAGGATTAGAGTGTACATGATGCTATTTTTGAGAAGATGCAATTTTCAAATACGAAAAGTGAATGAATGTAATTTTCCTTTTTCGTATCTTTTTCTCTTAAGTAAATAAATGATGAGTATGGATAAGCACAAGACCAAGTCCAATAAACGTGTCACGGATAAGTTGACGTGAGAACGTTTGTTTTTCTTCCGGCCAACAACATAAACGATGACGAAGTCGTGGGTCCCAACAACAAAAACATATAAATAAAAATGTGGAAAATGCTAAGAAGATGAAGTTGAAGCCCTTTTGGCACGCCTTTGATCTTGTCATTTTGATGATTCTTTTAAATTTTAAGCCTCGTTTCCGGAAAGATTAATGATTTAAAAAATAATTTTTTAAAAAACGATTACTTGTCTCCCTTATAAAAATGAATAAACAATAATATTTTCATCACCCCCTGGAAATATTTAGATATAAATTGGTGTTGATAATGAAAATATATTCAATTGATTAATTATTTTAAGTAATATAAGCGATCATTTTTAAGTAAATAATTTGCAAATGGTTCATTTTCCTGCGAAACAAAAACGGAGCCTTATTAAAACTTCTTTTTCTAGTTATGCTTTGAGATTTCGTTTGCATTTCGTCCGTATATGTCAAATCTATGAATTAATTTAACGAAGGGAAATCCGAGATCTCATATCTACCACTGTCTAGTATCTAAATGCAAAAGGGATGTAGCTGGGAAAATAGATATCGAGTTATACAAACTGACTATTTATTTTATTAGGGGTCAAATTTTGTCAGTGAGAACGAGTCTAATCTCTAAAACGAATTTCTATGAATATGAAATTCGCCGGCGAAATTTAAGTAATCCACACAAATTCCGAATCTCCACCGCTACGCTCTGCACCGAATTCTCGTTGTTCTCCCTTCAGCTTGCCGCCAATCTTCACGCTCCGCGTATCGTCTCGGCCGGACGATGACTCGATTGGCCTCGGATGCGTCGGTTGATAAAAGCGATGCCGGACGAGGGGGTAGGGCCGAGAGTGAATCCCAAATTCTCATCCTTCGAATCGAGCGGATCGTATCCAGATGATCCAACCTCAGCTTGGCGATCCGGATAAGCTCTTATAAACCAGCGGCGCGCCCTTTGCGCGCGGCGTAGACGGGCGAAACGAAGGACTCGCAAGTTACGGCAATGAAGTGGAAGAGAATAGAAACAAAGCAAAAAAATCGACAGACATATTTGAAATGAATCGAAATTAACTCAAAAGTTCGATCGGACATGAAACTACCGGATGGTTCAGCAGCGACGGCGGCGTCAGAGAGAAAAAGAATGCCGTAAGACTTGGTCATGATGAAGATGGTGACAGAGAGGAAATGATGGATGGCCGAAGAGGTAGAGAGCTCCACTTGAATGAATGACGGGGATTGATTGATCTGAAGAGAAGATGAAGCTGAGGGACCCATGGTTGCCTTGCCTGTATAGAAGATGAAGCTCGGGATCATCATTTATTGTTTAGCCACCACGACTGTCGAACTTGGCCACGGAGTTTCATGGTCGTGAATGTGCTGCGTCCTCCTACCAGCAAGTGTTCGGTCAATTGCGCAAGAGAGAAACAAAGAGCGGGAGGATTTTTGAAAAAAAAAACAAACAGGAGAGGATACGCCCAGAGAAATCTCCATAGACAGCCGGTTACTCGCGACGTGCAGGCGATGCCGAAATTGTTGATGAACAGTCACACTTACCACGTCTTTCATCTCCGATTGAACTCTAGAATTAATTTCGATTCATTATGAATTTGTCTGTTGATTATTGTTTCGCTTTTATTTCTCCCATTCTGTCGCTGTCTTCCCAAGTACCATTTCCTTTGGTTTCCCTGTGAAGGAGCAATCGAGTTTGCAACGAAAGTGTTTGATGGAATGACGGAGCTGGACTCTGTTTCGAAGAATACCGGTCGAGGAGAGAGAGAATCAGCTAGCTTTATCCGGTGGTGAGAGCAAGTTCAAGTTCGAGAGCACAAGATGTCGCTGATTCTAAGGCGAAAACCCACTGCTGGAGGGTTGAACGCTTTGTTGTTGAGAGAGAGGTTGCGGAAGAGTTGTGCCACAGCGACATGGTTACAGAGTTATGCTACTCAGGGGAAAATGCTGATGTCTGCAGATCCTTGAGTATTTCTAATGTGTCTAAAGGTTTTCTTTTCTACATATCAGCTGGCCTTATATCAGTCCCAATAGTTTCAGGAGGAGCTGCAGCAGGAGTTGGTGCCCAACATTCCCACGCCCTGCGAAGACCTGGCCATCCGACCTAGAGGAAGCTTTACTGGATCCAGCCTCGTTGAATCACCCCGTCGGACGCGAGAATCATCCATGGCATACAAAATAAGAGTTGCTCATGAACTGTAACATCTCCGCTATGTTCTTCAAACCAAAATTCATCCTTGTCCTCTGCCTTTTCATATTTGCAGTCATTTATTTCTAATGCAGTGCTGTTAGTTGCATTATCTGAATGAGTTGTCGTTGAGGAGTGGATAGTTTGCGTGGTCACAAATTTCATTGTTGTTTACTCAAGTCTCCTTTTCCGTTAGCTATTATGACGGTATCGAAATAAGCATACAAAAATGAGATATACATGACACATATGATCGTAGTAGGTGCAGGATGGAACTGTTGTTATTACTCTGACTAACTCAGCTTGTAATGTTTGGTGTTGGCCTCAGAAAGCTTCATGTCGCCTCCGTCCTTTTCCTGCCTTCTTTTGTTTGAAAGGGTAAGCAATAACCCGCAAATTCTGTACATGCTTGTCTTGTTTCGAACTAGTAATTGCTTTTGCTATTCGATGGCTCTTTGCCCTCATAACTTTGATCGGTGACCGGTTGTTGCATAGTGTAACCCCCTGTTCTCTAAATCGTTGCTCCATTTAGTAACGTGGGTAATTAGTCGATTATTTAGTCTTATCAAATTTGATTTTTTTAATTACGTGCTCTGGTGTTCTAGGGTTTGGATCTGCTTTTCTTCATGGTTACATACTTACAGTATCAATATTACGTGTTGTTTCATCCGGTTATAATGCGGTGTAGGGAAATTATTGAGCTCCTAAAGCTCGCTCCTAGGCAACGTTGTCATTGATTACAAGCCAGTTGCTGCATTTGTTTCTCTTTGTATACATGTATCTAGTGATAGCAGATTAGCATAAAGAATCTCTGGCAATACAAATCATGGAGATCTTAAGAAGTATCTTTGTGATATTTTTTCACACTACATGGGGGAAAAATCACATAGTTATGTAGAGTTATCCGAATAACTAGTCGTTGATAAGCCATCAGAAGTATTATTTGTGATTGATGTCTATCAAGAAGCTGTAACTGATGTCTTTCTCTCGCGGATGCCTGCCAACCCTGGCGGAGAAGGATAGATTCCACATCCCTTTGGCCCGTCCATGGCTCCTAATGAGCTTCACTGGCCACGATTTGTTGCAAATACCAAAGAGTTGACATTCATTTGTTTCCTGAATATGTTGCTTGGCAATTCCAACTAAACACCCAGACATGTACATGTTTTTAATAGCCAATACATGAAAAATCGGATATGAGAAATATTTGTGATGATTTAAGCTCCAGATCTTAACAGGCTGTTGGTATGACATCACGAGATCACCGATTTGAAAAAGGGATGCTCCAGTAGAGGAGATGTGAGAGGCCTTGAATGTGTAGGACCATGAAACTCCATCTTAGAATGGCTCGCCCTGCATGTAGAATGACCGATCCCCCATATAGTGAAGCACGAGAACTAAAATAGACGTGGGTGTGAACGTCTCTCTAATTGACTCACTATCAAAAGATTTATCATAGATTGGAAATTTTTATTATCATGAAAATCAAAATTCAATTAATTCAGCGGAATCATTTCTAAATCCTCAGAACAAACTAACGTAGTACAAGTTGCACCAACATGCAAAAAGGCTTGCATAAAATCAACAAGAATGTGAAAAGAGATGAAAAAAGAATGCGGTGTAAGTAGTTGACCTCGAAAAACCACAGGTTGCTTACGATTTTTTTTTTTGGGTCAAAGTAGAAAGTCTAATTGACATTATGACACTTTATTGGTTCTATCTGCCAGGTGAAGTGAAGCCACTATAAACCTTAAAGGAGCGCCAAATTTGAGAGTTTCCTTCAAAAGTGGAAGTTACAGAATTGACACAAGCGCAGAAAAGAAGAAAAATTAAAACAGTCTACTTTTCAATGATTCACAAGTACTGAGCAAATGACGCATAATTAGGAATCTTGAACTCATATGTATGCCGTTCATCTCAATCACATCATTCCTATCAATGAGCCTCAAACACAGATATTTCCGACATACACAGATGAGTTTTGCAAATACAGGCCAACCAGCGGAGAACACCACCCGCATTTCATGGGATAGCTTAATCGCTTCTCCCGACACGATTTGTCTGAAAACTTAAGTATCATTTCCTTGTTTTATTGAATATGTTGCTTTGCTAATCGACCAGGAAGGTCTTGCCCATATTTACATGTTTGAATAAAACATTGTAAGCCAAAAGGAGTACATCACATAAGCATACACTAACGCGAAAAAATCACATGTAGATTCAACAGCCTTAATAGGCTAGGCTCATGAAAGTCATCGCTATTAACCTACAATCTAAAGCATTTTTGGAGAAGTGGCTGTCCATTAATAGCTATTTTCAATTAATTAAAGGCAGCCCCGACCCGATTAAGGTCCAAGCCGATTAAGGTCTTTACTTACTCATTTTTCTCTTGGTTCCGAACGGACACTTAACACTTTGAGAATGATAACATGTTATATGGTTTCCGAGACAAGCCAAAATCAATTTGGAAAAACCTAATATCGAGGCGTCATATATAGCAATCGTAATTAAACTTTTTTTTGTCGAAGTAATTAAACTTGATAGGGCTGGATATTAGCACTTCAGCCTCCTAATCTTGCTGTATTAGCACTTTGAAGAAGGGATGCTCCGGATCAAATTCACTGGCTAATTTAGGAGGGGCTTTGAAGGTGCAGGAGCATGAAAAACCGGCTTAGAATGGTTCACTCTGGGTCTTAGAGAGTTCGAGACTACGGTTAGCTAAAAATAAGAACTTTAATAGTCTTTTGTATGAGCACTTCTTCAATAGGATTATTATGACGAGATCTATGCATATATTAGAATTTATGATTATCGTGAAAATAGAAATTCAAACAATTCGACGGACTATATTATAAATGCTCTTGACATCACAAGAGGGTAATAAGAAATCCAAGGATAGGTTTATCTTTTGAAAGTACTCGAGCATGAAAGAAATTGCTAGTTACCATCCTTTTATAAGACATGTTACTAATGAGTATTATTCTAGTAATCTATGGGATTATATTATCAACACTATATAGAGGAAAAAAATCTCCAACATGTGGACATCAACTGCCAATGCAATCATGGAAATCCTTACAAAGAGGAATTGAGTAGACATTGGTGTGAAAATTTCTTTAATTGACTAACTATGAAAAGATGCAGTACATATTGGAAATTGATTTGCCATGCCCATCAAGATTCAGTTAATTTGCCAAAATAAATTCCAAATGATCTTCCCATGAGAAGAAACTAATAAACTTCAATTTGCACCCACATGCAAAAAGACTTGCCATAAATCTTCAAGAACTCGAAAAGAGAACAAAAAGAATCTGATGAAAGTTCGCTCGAGCTTGTAAAACTATTATTATAAAAGTTTAAGCCCTATGCCTTGAATTTCAGAGTTGGCATATGGCTTAAGGGAAGCGTACTCGACGTTGCTGCACTCTACTGTGTCCTGCTCCATAGCTTTGTTCACCCAAGTCTTATCAGTGGTTTTGAGGATGGATAGTCCAAACACGACATCATCCCTTCTAATAAGCTCTAACACACACATCTCCGGCCTTCAGAGAAGTTCCTCTCATGAATGCAATCTCATCGACAGATAACTTTCCACAATGATTTGTCTCGAAATATGAGAGGCACGGTCTGCGGGCTTTTCTTGATGTGCATCTTTGGGAATGAGTTGGGAACTCTGCTCAAATAGACGTTTTGCAATTTTGTCATAAAAAAGATTAAAACAACCAGTGTTTTTTGAGGAAGACAGTATGAGGATCCTTTTCAAAGCATGTGAAGGATAGAAACAGAAACTATTGACACAATGCACGATTAACCTAGAGCTAACCTAGTCTAGCGATTCTATGTGATTCAAATCCAAGAGTTGTTATTGTCATGAGGATCTTACCACATAACTTTTCTTCAGATATATTCACCTCACCACAATTTGAAAGATATGATAATTGGGTTTGAATTTGCTGGCTGGTTCGAGAGCTCTGCACAAGCCCAGCTCTTTCAGCTTAACTGCAGCAGTCGCAAACAGAACAAGAGAAAAGCTTTTGTTATGTGAAACTCATATCCACCAACATAGCTTAAATCATTAGATCTAAGTCTTTCTATTGGTCTAGCTTCTTGAGGCTTATACGAACACCAGTACGATTCTCAGCACAATCAAATCCAGCATGTCCGGTTTGCTTGTCTCCATTGGCTTGACATATACAAGATCTCCCAATACATATATATACCCCCACGGGAGAGCCAGAGACAGAAGAACTACAAAGATGACTCAGTCTTAGCCTAATAATGCGCATAGTTCCTGTACGGAATTCAAATCAAACACAGGAACAACATAGTCAAGGGGATATTAGACAGTAGTTTAAGATTCACACCTCAAACTCCATGCTGATGAATGTGCATAGGAACCGCCATGAACTTGGCAAACTTGATCAGATTCCATCGCCTGACAAATCCAAGGACCACTTGGGCGAATGCACGCCCCAAGACTTCAAGGTCAAGAGAAAGTGTCACCGGCAATCACCTACATCTTCCAATTTCAGCGAGACAAATCCACAATTGCTGAGGCTGGGCTCCTCGGATGGCCACTCATTGGCGGATATTCTATCTCGGAGTCGCTTTATTGAATACGATTCATGGAAAATGGAGTCTCCCTAGAGATTTAAAGATAAAAAATCAGCCCTCAAAGATAGAGCAATGCTGTGCAAATTCATTCTAACCCTTAGCTATCAAACCATCTCATAACATTTTTCCAATTCAACGGGCCTAATAATTGCACTATTTGACAATCTCAGAAGCATCCCTTTTGAGGGATTCTCACCATATTTTGACATGAACCTCTTTGGCATTCCCTGAGAAAAAAATAAAACCCATAATCTTAGTAAGCCTATGAGACTTGATTTCAAATTCAAAATGGAGAAGAACATAACATGAATGGAAAAACCAAAAAGGACATTCTGAAACACATCCTTTTCAGTTAATTTGGATTTGGAATGTGGCATAATGAGTGAGTGCATCTGGATCATTTTGAACCTTACAAACCCAATCGGAATATAAGTACGCTTCACTGATTCATCAACACTATACAAAGGACCTATTATTTGGAATACTAAATTAATTTTGGACCAGCCAAAATGACACTTCTAGAGTTCATCTCGATCAATGTAAATCAATGCCTTACCAACACTAGTGAATATGTAGACTGTGCACACAACATCATCCCAATCAAGGAGAGTAAACACTCAAACATCCTCCACATGCAGACCAGCAGAAAAATGCCCCAGTCACGTCTATAGCTCCTCAGCTTCATTGGCCATGATTTGTCTGAATGCCTGATAGTCGCAATTTGCTTGTCTTCCTAAAAATGTTGCCTGGTGAATTGAACAGGAGCAGTCTGTCCTTGTACATGGTTGAACAAGCAACATATGGTGAACAAAGGACCAAACAGGAGCACAAACTAATGAGAGAATCAAATCACACATGTTGCTAGTTTCATGAGTTTTAATAGACAATAAACAATATAATGAAAAGGCATCAATCTTAGCCGGCAATCCGCAGTCAAATGCCAAAAAAATCTATGCTCCTAGAGTTCGATAGGGTAAACATTCAGAAGAAGCCTCCCATGTCCTAAACACAAACCTACACATGGAATTTGAGCCACACAGACCTCAAGCGCATGGGAAAAAGAGCAAAGACACTGATGACTGGATTATGGATGGAACTGAAAATTCTAACTGAAGCTGTTCAATTGTTTCAAGCGCAGCTCAAATGAGGTTGTTTCTCTCGCAAATGCTTGAGGAAGTTGTGCTTTCAGACTCCAAGGTAGCCTAAGTGATCTGAAGTCACAGGTGCAAGAGAAAAACAGAACCCTAGCTGAAAAAGGCTACGACTGGGGAAACCTATCGGAAGAAATTCAAGAGTACCATCTTTTATAAAGTGAGGACTGTCCAGACTCGGCGGTGCGATCTCCGGCGTCCCACTTTCGTCTTCTCTTTAGCAACGAGGAGAAGGAGGAGCAGAAACCATGATCTTCAGGGAATGGTGGGAGGGCGCGGCACACTGTTCAGCTCGCAACAAGAATCCTTTGCAGTGATGGAGGTGAGATCCGAAGGGGTAGATCACGGATGATGTCCGCCTGACCGAAGCAAAAAAACAAAAAATGAAAATATCTCATTCATCATTCAACTTGTCTTCCTCCTCTCGGGAAGAAAGGGCAAAAGGGAAAATGGTAATTGTGAAAGACATCAATTTCATTTGGATCTACCTCATCTCATTTTTATTGCGCATATATTTGTTTATGCTGACCACTTTCGTATGGCTCTATTGAGATCACCTATCCCCTCCCAGTCGCGTTCCCACCAGTATCCAAACAGTGTCCCCCAACGAAGCGTACATGATCTTCACGTCACAGCCGCAAAAGGGGAAAAACAGAGCCCTAGCTGAAAAAGACAGCGATCGAAGAAGGTTTGACGAGTACCAGCTTCCGACTTGGATTAATTTAAGCGCAAGAAGACACGAAAATTGGAAGAAATTCTGGCAGACTGGAAAAATCATGGGCGCAGCAACAGTGAACCCACGAATTTGCGGGATTCAAGAGCGAAAAGAGAGTACCGTCTTTGATGAAGTGATGACTGTCCAGACTCGGCGGTGCAATCTCCGGCGTGGCACTTTCTTCTTCCCTCCAGCGACGACGATGATGAACAGATTCCATGATCGATGTGGGTTGGTGATGTCGCCGGACTGAAGCAAAGAAACGAAAGATGAAAACGTCTCATCATTCAAGTTTTCTCATCAATCTCAATTGGATCTCTACTTACCTTATTCTTATTGTGCATATTTGGTTACCCCAGTAACTCTTCTATGGCTTTATTGAGATCACCCTTCCGCTGCGCGTATTCAAAGTATCTGGATCTGAACAGTGTCTCATCATTCGAAGTTTTCTTCATCCCCCGGGGGCAGGGGGAAGGGGAAAAGGAAAAATGAAAATTGCTGAAAGACATGAATTTCAATTGGATCTACATCTACTTCACCTCATTTTTATTGCGCATGCATATATATTTGTTTATGCCGATGACATTTTTATGGCTCTATTCAGATCATCCTTCCAGTCGCCATTCCAGTTGCGGTATCTGAACAGTGTCCCCCAACGTAGTGCTGGCGTGCTTAGCGTACCCTTAGAAAAGATGTTCATTTTCGGGCACTCTCCCACTTTGATACTAAACAAGGATGGAAACCTCAAGATGCAACTTGTGGTAGAGGAGAAGCATTCTAGGCTTGCCATATTCTCGAGCGTCAACCATGTTAGCTTCCCAAAAGAAATCACTCTTCCTTCTCCATTTTCATCGTTTGCCACTACTTCTTTCATTCTTTCACATCCTGTTATGGTCATGTCCGTGAGATTCACCAAACTTGCGATCGCTGAAGCTGTCCCTAGATGTACCAATCCGGAGGAATTCTTCACCACCAACTCCGTCAAATTCCAGAAGGATGTCGCAGTCGGAAATATTGTTATCAAATCGGGACAATCCCAAATCTCAAGTTCTTTTATGCTCTGAAGGATTTTCGCAGTGAAATATTCTCCACTCAACACACGCTTTAGATTGTGTAGCTTGCTTAACTTAAGTACTCTCAAATTTTCAAGCATCGGATGTTTTCCCTCGTCAACAAACCTTTCGTCAGGGAATATATTTTCAAAGGAACTACAGAAGAGCTCGAGGATCTCCAGATTTCGAAATCTCTCTAAGAGGAATCTAGATGGAAAGACGGCATTTTCATCATGAAAGCAAGCCAATGCTAATGCTTTACACTTGCCAAAGATGTCATCAGGGAATTTGCCGTCCCATATCATCTGAATATCCTTATCAGATAATGAAAGTCTCTTTAAGTTGGACTCCTGTCAAATTGCCAATACAACGAGAGAGGTGAAATCAACAAAGGTTCAGTAATAAATCATCTGCCATAAAAGGTAAACCTAATATACATGATTCGTATGGAAGGTGGCCATCTTCTTAAAGTTCATTATATCTCAGGAACCTGCATAAGCTTTTAAAGTCTTAAGGAGAGGTTAGCATGGATAAGTCGGCAGAGTGAATCTAAGGTCAACGGTCCTCCAACTCACCAAATTAATCTTTTATTAGAAATATCTCAACAAAATTTGTCAGTTTTTGAAATTTTATGGAACGGGATGCATTCATAATGTTTCTAAAACATATGGGGACCACGCACTTAAAAGTCTGCCTAAGATGTTAGAGATATGTTATGCCGTCTGCAAACTCATAGGTAAGAGGTTTCGAATTTTCTATGATATTATAATGCGACGTGAATATGTAATGGAATAAAATATAATGGATGAATTAAGGATAAAGCAGAATATAGTGAATTAAGGTTCTGATATCTAATATCTTATGTGTGTCCACCTATGAAAAGGATTAGATTATGAACATATTGTGTTGTCAACTAAAATTTGCAATTATTGTTCATAATTCTAATATCTTATGTGTGTCCACCTATGAAAAGGACACTTGAGATATCTTAAACATCTTATGTTGTCAACAAATTGAATGGCATGGGAAATCATGTGTTCTATATTATCATGTGACGTTATTATTCAGTGGACACGAGCTTAGTGGGTGCATCAAGAACAAAGCAGAACCGAGATTGAACAGTTGTAATCATACCCTCTCAAACGAAAAGTGTACTTCTTGGTCCAACTGATTTTGTTGATCGTTTCTCCGAGTCCAATTATTTATGGATGCTGCAAAAGGCAACATGTTCACTTTATCACAGTGAGTCACTCGCAATTCCTCCAAGAATGGCCAATTCAAAGTGGGCAAGTTAGGACAGAAGCTTTTGAGTTGTGGCATATCATGTAACACCAGAGAGGTTAGTTCCCGGAAAAGAACTTGAGCAGTAGCGGAGTGCGGAGTGTCATCTCCATGAGTGACTATGTCCTCGATCCCACAAGATTCCACTTGAAGTTTCTCAAGTCGGCTTAGACTTGTAGCCACCCGGTACGGAAACAAATTTTCAAGGCTCTTACAGTTCTGTACCTCCACTTTCTGCAAATAGTCAAAAGTGAGAGCTTCTTGAGGACCATCTACCCATATTTTGCTTACATTGTCCATGTGGGAGAGAACCATCTGTTGAAGCCGAGGAAATTGTACCTGCCATATTGAGAAAAAAGTGACCCAATGAATGTGATTACATTGAGTTATGACCTCAGAAAAGGGATTTTCAAACTTCCCTCACCCTCACAAATCGTGAGAATCCAAGAGCCAGTTAGTTGTGTAAACGAGGAGGGGCTGATGGATGCTTTCATCTCAATTGACTGGTGACGAAGGCCAAGTATATTGCATTGTAACAGGCGTGAAATGATAGATAATCTAAAATCAATGGTACATTGTGCATCGGTTTTTAAGTGGCTTATCCCTTTGGTTTTTGGAAAGTTGCGATAACGAATTCTCTGATTCTCCAACTCTCAGATTTGTTTGCACTTATCATTATCAAAGCAAGGTAAGAATTTCTTGGTAATTTCTTGGATTTATTTGCTTCAGGGATTGAATGAAGCTGAAGCACGGTTCAAAGCAGCTTTATTTATTTTTTTAAACCGTGTTATGACCTCTAATGAATTTACTCTTACAATTAAAGAGTAAACATGTGAGAGATACCCGACCGCGACAATGACTTTCCACACATCCTTAAATCTATTAATATTATTGATTGACGATTTTGATGAGTTTTTTAAATTACCTAACAATGTGGGAGATACTTATTATTACATGGCAGCTCATAATTGACACAAAAATTATATTTAACGCAATCACAACTTTTAACAATAAAAGAAATCACATTACTAGTTTCACACTTCCACAAATCTATTAGGATTCTTGACTGAGTGTTATAATGACTTTTTGAAATGTCCTCTCTGGATAGGGAGATAACTAACATTACGTGACAGCTCCCATATGTAAATGACATTAGAAGTAAATAAATAACTAGCGATAACTCTTACGATTAAATAAATTTGTGGGTATTGGTTATGATCAACCGTTCTACACACAAATAACAATAGAGCAAAATCAAGTCCAAAGAATGGAAGGGGAAAGACTCGCTGATCAGTTAGTATGCGTCATTTGCCTTTTTAAGAAGAGATGTACACTAAAATAAAATTGGTAAAGTATAAGCTTGTTCAATTCTACGAGAATATGTCACAAATTAAATGCTAAAAATCCATTTGTTTGAAAGACTCACCTGTGGAGTGAAAAGTGAAGGGGTGCCGCCGTCGATCTCCGTCAAAGTTTGCCAAGCCAAACTTCTCATTTTGGGGCAGTGGCTAATTGTCAGCGCTTCCAATTTGGGGCATTCCAGTGTATGATTCTTCCCCAAGAGGAAACTAGTCAAATTGGGCAAGCATTCCAGCTTCAACCATGTTAGTTTTGGCAATGCAGTCTTTTCCATTGCGCTTCCCTGCCCTTCTTCCTCCACGATAACTCCTTCCATCTGACCACACTCCTTTATTTCCGTCCACTGTAGATTGGCAAGGCACCGAGCCATTGATGGAATGAAAGCATGTCTCAAGTTGCCGCATTTGTAAAGGGATAGAGAAGTCAGAGAATTGAAGCGTATTGTTCTTTGAAGATCTTTGTTCCATAGTCGCCTCAACTTTGGTAGATTGACCAACTCCAAATATCCTAGCTGAGGCAGCACCCGAGTGCTTTCCACGGCCTCCAGCCCTTCAAGATCGAATATTTCTTCTAGCGACTCACAATCGTGAACTTGTAGTGCGTCCATATTTTCTAAAACACGCATAAATGCGGATGGAATTGCGTTAATAAATGATGGGCATTTATTCACTACCAGTGTTTCTAATTGCCAAGATGAATTGACGGGATTATGTCTGTTGTGCCACTTTCCAATGAGCTTGGGGAAATCAAACAACCGCACAAACTTAGCCGCAGCAACCATAGCCTGTCCAGAAATGCATCAGTAAATGTAATATTCTAGTTAACAAAAAAAAGCAATTACTTTGTTGGTGATAAAAAAATCCAATTGCACAGAATTTAGTAACTGATGATGCATACCATTTCTTCATACATATATCGGATGGTGATGTTGAGGCTTCCGCTCCAAAAATATTGATACTTTTTTGGTCCATAACGTTTACTCAAATCTACTTTTACGCTCTCCAGATTTGGTGCCTCTATTAGCCCCTCGGAGAAAAACTTCATATTGGGACATTTATTCATAACGACATCTTTCAAGAGAGGGAACACCAAAGTGTATCCACCAGAGCTGAAACATCTCAACTCTATCAATCCTTCAAGCTCCATGTATTTCAATTGATTGAAAGCCACCACACGCTCCTCCTCACTTCCCTCATCACTAATGACTTCTCTCAGCATTCTACAATTACTTATCCTCAACTTTGTGAGTGCCACTAAGTTTTCAGCTATTGCCGGTGTGAACATACTTGACAGTCCATTAGAATGCGACACAACTAGAGTCTTCACATGTTGAATACGTCTTGAAAAGGGTAATACTACTTTTAACTCTTGACGTGGGCGTTCCATGGCTTCCACATTGCTGGTTGGCTCTTGTAGATAAGATTCACTTACAACTAGCTCTTCCAAATTGCTTAAACTCTCCACAAAACGGCAAGTGGGTATTGCATGTTCCTTCGAAAGATGACAAAGCTTAAGAACTCTAAGATTGCAAAAGGATTCTTCATCATGAGCATTCCCATGCCATATCTCCACATGTTCGGATAAATCCAATTCCAACTCTTGGAGATTAGGTAATGCACCCTGAAAAAAAATAGTTAAATCAGAATCTAAAGTCAGCTTAGTTAAAAAAAGTATTCATGTATTATGGTACAAGTCCTGCTATCATGCATAATAACTGCATTTTAGAGTATCAAGTCTCTTGTGACTAAGGGAAAGATATGTGCCCTCATGAAACAAACATTATTGCTGATCCATATTTAAACTTAAGTAACTCCTTACATTCATATTTCTATAGGTCTATCCATTGTGCAAATAACTTCGCATCAATTACAGCCGCAATTGCACGAATTTCAGTTGTTAATGTCAATGATAGTGTCCCAACTTTCCGTTTTTAGCATAATATCAATACCTGTGTAGGGTTCAAATTAGACAACACACTTTGTGCCATGGTGAGATCACACCACATGCCGCATGCTTTCAATCTTTGTGGTACTTAAGAGAGCTAAACCATCGCAATTAGCCTTTTTTTAAACAGTTCAATGAGTACGCATTTGGTACGTCAGACATGGACAAGAATGTTTGGTCAACACTTGAAGAACATATGATGTTTCAATGTCGTAATATTTCTATGGATTCAAAGAGAGTCGTCTAGTTTACATCCTCGTTTTTAGAGTTACTTCTATGAGATGCTTGGCTTTGACGTTGACCATCACTTCAAATATTCACCATGGTAGCTAAACAAATAATCTTATGTTGTACCTTTTCTAACAAGAAGAGAGGCTGTTTATGACGTGGTATCTCATTCTCAGTTTGGGAAGCAAGTATCTCCACTTTGCTACAGTCGTCTATCTTCAGGGTCTTCAATGTCGGCCAATTGGAAGTATGTGTTCTCGTGTAGAGGCACTTCAACTCTGTCAGATGCTCAAGCTGGAGGGAGGTTAACTTTGGGAATACAAACCTGGGAACTAGTAGTCCTTCTTCCTTCTCGATGAGTTCCGCAATGCCACATTCACGGATCACCAACTCCTCAAGTCGGATTAGATCTCTAGTTACTGAGTCTGGAAATAGAGAGGTGAGGCTATTGCATTTAGAAATGCTAACAGAACGTAGACGCTCGAATTTAACTTGATGGAGGAGTTCCTTATCCCATACACACTTTAACTTTGGTAATCCTGATATTGTCAGCTCTTTTAACGAAAGAGCAACAGGATGCCCATCTAGAGGAACTAGTGGCTGAAGTCCGAAAACTACTTCAAGCGAACCACATGCCTTTGCCTCTAAACTTTCCAGGCTCTTGAGCCGTCCAAGAATGGAGGGAGGAACAACGGTTACAAGCTTATTGCATTCATCCACAGAAAGCGATTTTAGCTTGGGAAAAGATTCCACAACGACTTGATTGTCCCATATCATCTCGATGTTATCCAAGCGAGCGATAGAAAATCTCTCCAAGTTAGGAAAAGCTACCTGCGAGTATTCGCTCACGAAATTGGTGATTCAGCAAACTTATGAATGCAAGAACTTCCAAGTTGTACATATAGATGAGTGTCATGATGTAAATTACAGATTCACGGAATTGGCGTTCAGTCTTAAGTTGCGCAAAAGGAAAAAAAAGATTAAAATAAAAAGTTAGTAAAACATCTCTATGCCGATGTGGATGACTCTAGTAGGACAAGAAGGGAAGGCTATTTGAATTACTGGAGACAAATAAAAAAGCAGGAATTCTATTACGACTAGATTCTATTGACAGTGGACAAAATAGTAATCTGGATATGCTCATATAACAATCATATAGTCACATTAGTCTAACTGAAAGCAATTAAAAAATAATTACTTGGGTAAAAAGAACAAATCTTACTTGTATCATTCCACACTTGAAATAACTAAATATACTTTTCAGAAAATGTTTTTTAAATCGCTCATTTTCCGCGAAACAAATGCTTCCTTAAATCGATTGAATTTACCCTTTAAAATTCATTGATCTTTTATCAGTGTTGGTCGAGTCAGATGACTCAACCGAAATGGCTAATCTGTGAAATGTATTTTATTTATTTAACAACAATTTCATAAGAATGGTGTTGCAGTTCACGTAAAAACTAAAATGAGTGATTTCCTTTTGCTGGTGCAATTAAGAGAGTAAAGCTTCCTTCGATCAGGGCAAAAAAAGGAGAGATCTCCTAAGTGCAAATGAAGTTAATTGCACATCCTGTAAGTGCAAATAAAGTAAATTAAGAGAGAGTAAAGCTTCCTTCGAACTCTTGAACCTTACTGATCGCTTTCCTCTCAATTGTTTTTCCAATTGCTTTCAAATGTGTATATATATGTGTGCAGGTACCATTAGAGATGTTCAACCATCTTTATGGAAATAATTTCTAGAGAAATTGAAAGTAAGAAATTTGCAACTCATACTTGTTGGAAACTCTCAACACTTATTCTTATATGCTACTCATTTTTTTAAAATTATTTTAATCAAAGTACCGCCTCAAAAGGGTTTTTATTAATTATCATTCGAATTTAGAAGTCACTGAATTGATGTGGCAAAGGAAAAATGCAGCTAAGGATAGCTCGAGGAAGAATATTAGCAATTAGAAAGAAAAAGTGTGATCTTATCTTACTACCGAATGCCTAAAAGTGAGGCCAAGAAAAAGCAATTGGAAAAGGGATTGATAGGGTCAAACATACAAATGTTATTTGCATCACTCCACACTTGAAAGAAGTAAATATACCTAATTGGCTAATTCCCTTTAAATTTTCTTCAAGAGTAATTATAAATCTGCAGCATACGTGTCTGAGACCAAGACGTTTAGGGTGAAAAATAACCAATTGCCCAAAGGTTCATTGCTATAACTCCAAAAAATCCTTCATCTGCAAAGTTCGCTCGCAATCTAAACAGGAAGCCTTACTCTACTTGGGTCTTCACCCATAGCTCCCTTCCATACAATAAGTTTTAAGGGTGAGTCTAAATCTGCATCCTACATGTCTGAGACCACAACATGCAACAAATTTTCACCCAACTGTTCATGTTTGCAATGGAAAGCTTTATTATCTGTTTTAACAAAGGCTCATTGCTACAACTCTGGAAAATCCTTCGCCCATCACTCCCATACATACAACAAATTTTCACTTGTTTTGTGTTTCATGCAATTGGAGTGTTGTCATCCCCAACAAGATTACGCTGCAAAGAAGATAAGTCAAGTGCTCAGGCACACTAGCATGCCGGACCTCCGACTAAAATTTCCATGACTCTTTACTGACGGGGAGCGAGCTCAGATTCTTTTTTGCCGGTGCACCTAGGGGAGAGTAAAGCTTCCATCGACCAAGAAATTAACGGTAAGAAATTCCAACTCATATATATCAGCAACTCTGTATACTTATTCTTGCGTGCTGAGATATTTCAACCAAAATAAAGATTGTATGTAAATCTAGTTTGTGCTGATTTTGGCTATGCTTTAGCTTCGGTATATTTAATAGGCGTGACATTAATCACATACCTCTCCATTGAAGAGCACACTAGAGCATGAATGGACGCGGTTCTGACTCCGACCTTTCTCCATAATGATCCCCTCCATCTTCGTGCATTGTCGTATGTCTAGTTTTTTCAGTTGAGCAAGACATTTAACCGTCGAGGGGTAAAACATTCCGAGGTTATCAAAGCCACTGACTACTAATGTCTCCAATTTCGGAAAGCCAACCTGCAGAATTCGATCACATGAAATTAATGATTTTGTTTAATTATGAATTCAGGAACTTCCAAGATGTAAATTTAGACGAGTGCAAATAAGAGCAAGTTTCCTAAAATTATCTTTGACAACGAGCCACAACTGGGAAGGAGTACAATCGTGCTCAGACGCACTACCTTGTGGGGCCATCAACTCATATTGGAGGAGTCATGGGCCCCATCATCAATTTTTGCTGGACAAAAAGTAGGTGTTCGCTTTTCTTAACGGCACAATTGCTCGTTCGTAGCTTACTTACTTCTCTTTAATGTTAGTAAATCACTATCAATAACCAATTTAACGCGATATCAACATATAAATTGTGGATTTGTGTTTTTGGTGTCAAAGGTACATACGAATACATCTATAAGTACATATGGTCATACTTGTTAAGGCGATAAGGCGACAAGGCGAGCAAAGGCCTCCAAAACGCCTAGGCGATTAGGCGTCCGCCTAATCGTCCGCAAGGCGATAAGGCGACAATGAAGCTAAATTTTTAAATATATATATGTATAATTGTATATTTTACATTTGTATTTCAAAATTTACATTCATGATTCAACAGAGCAAATATATGCATAAAAGATTATTAAAAATAAACAACTATCAAATATATTTAAGACATAATAATCATAAAATGGAGTAGGTAAATTATCAATGCAAATGAAAGAAAATTATCAACTTTCTTCAGATAAAATTACCAACTTGTTTTGGGCAACAAATGTCATTCAAGTTTCTTATTAAAGTTTACTTGTTTGTTTTAATTAATTTATTAATTTTTAACTTACAATTTTTTTAACCTAGTTGAGAAGGTCTTCGGCACCGTTTGATAGCAAAGAGCAATTAGCAAATACAAGAGGAAAACCTAATGGGTTTGGATTTAACCTAATCTAGTGGGCTCAAAATAAAAGGGATTGGCCCTTTTGATCGTGGCCCACCGTCCATGTTGGCTCGAAATAAAAAATAAGACTGGGCCTTGTCAAGGCGCCCAAGGCGTCGCCTAGGCGCTCAAGGCGCCCAAGGCGCCCACAAGGCGACGCCTAGACAACCAAGGCGCCCACCTTGAGGGCAACCAACAAGGCGACAGGACGCCTTGGCCATCAGAGGGCGCCTTGTCGCCTAGGCGACGCCTTAACAACCATGCATATGGTATGAGTCAAGGAAGACTAGAGCTGATACCAGGAAGCGAGTGAAAGGCCGCTTTGTGAAGGCTGTTGAGGAAGCTCCTGATGTTGCTTTTTCGCTTGTCAAAATATACGTAATCCTACTTTAATTAACACTATACGAATTTTTAATCGAGCAATTTTGCGCCTTCCTAACAGAATTCGCTTTTGTTGCATGCACTACCAACCAGTAGGTTGTTCATTTCAAATAATCGCAATGCATATTTAATCAGATATTTAACCAAAGTAAAGATTGTAAGTAAATTTAGTTAGTTTTAATTTTGGCTACGCTTTACCTTTGGTATATTCAATAGACGTAACGTTAATCATGTACCTCTCGATTGAAGAGTGCAATGGGATGTGATGGGACGCCGTCCTGACTTCGAACTTCTTGTGAACCTGTCCTCGATTTTCCATTGGATGAAAAGAAAGTCAATATTTGTATTCCAGGGATGAATCCATCTACGCGAACATCTTTGATGGTGAAAAGAAAAGATAAATCTTACATTTTTTGTGAGAGAAACACGTTAGACTTTCCAACCACTCTAAGCATAGATCAGTTAACATAGGGAATGTTAGAGTTTCTGATATTTCCACTCCCAATCCTTCTTCCTCCATAATAATCGCCTCCATCTTCATGCACATATTTACCCTTAGTTTTCTCAATTGTGCAAGAGATTTAACCATGGATGGGGAAAACATAAATCCGGGATTGCCCAAGCCACTAACTTCCAATGTCTCTAAATTTGGAAAGGCAACCTGCGGAATTCATCATGAAATTAGTGATTTAGTTAAATCTCGAACTCATGAACTTCCAAGATGTAAATATAGCTGAGTACCAAGGGGTGAGAGGAATTATTGAATTGCACAAAAAAGAGTAAAAAAAATAAACTGAGTAAGAAAATCACGATACTAATGTCGTTTCTAATTTTCAATTTTTCTTATGGAAAGGAGCTCACAATGCAGAGCTTAATTTGATTAGTGAGCCATTTGTATTCGATTCGTGGAATAAGGAAAACCCAACTTGACCAGGGTCTAACGAGAAATGCTAGTACTCACAAATTGTATTTCCACGATTCTTTACCGACGAGGAAACTATCATATTGCAGGTGTCTTAGGCCCCACCGATTTAAACAGGATATCAAATGCCAAAAGTCCGTACAAGTGTACCTATCCACACTACTCGAGTGCATGAACACGCACGAAATTCTGTGCTCTTACAACTATGGGGCCGATGCAATGAATATGCGCTTTTTTAAGCACAATACAAAAAAAAATGTGCATCAATTGGGTTAGCATATTATACATTTTGGGGATAAAAACAATGTTTCATAGTTAAATTCAACGGAATGCATTTCGAAATATTAGAAATAACTTTGCTTATGCAATTACTTCAATGCTAAAAATTCAAGTCAATTTTAATTTGGGAAACCCTATTAATATCGATATGCTTGCAGAATGTAAATTTAAAATAACTCGCTTAAAATAACTCGCAAACTCTCACAAATTAAATTTACATGGACTTCATTCAATTAGTTGGATTTCTACTCAATTAGGAGAAACAGAAGATTTTGCTTTATCTAATTGCAGGGAAGGCATGAACGGACAAGGCAATTATGAAGAAAATAAACTGAAAATAACAAATTGAAAGCATCATAATATGTGTTGCATCTAATTAGCCAAGGAATGAAAACTAATAATTAATTGATACGCTTTTAATAGAAAGTTACCTGATGTCCATTGAAGAATGCAATTTGAGTGCCAACTTGGTTGTCTGATGTACTCGAAGGAGACAACCCAACTGAGAAAAAATTCTCGATATTTGGCAGCCTACGCAATTTCAATACACGCAACTTAGGCAACTCAAATTTTCCACGATCGTCATCAGCCTCTACAATCCCCCGCACTAACTTGCAATCGACTACTTTGATCTCTTCTAGATGTGCAAGTTGTCTCACCACTGAACAAGGAAATAGAACTTCCATCTTGTCGCAGCGCCCAACTCGTACTACTTTTAATGCACTGAAGGATCCAGTGGAGATATGATTGTGGCATATCTTCTCCAAATTGATGAGACAGTAGAGATATAATGACTCCAACGCCTTAAAAGTAGGAAGGGAAGAGCATTCGAGGATGTAACGGACAGAGGGACTATCATCGACCTCTAGATGCTTTAATTCT
Source organism: Rhodomyrtus psidioides (assembly GCA_021437785.1). Classification (NCBI taxonomy): domain Eukaryota; kingdom Viridiplantae; phylum Streptophyta; class Magnoliopsida; order Myrtales; family Myrtaceae; genus Rhodomyrtus; species Rhodomyrtus psidioides. The sequence goes on from JAILYB010000003.1 coordinate 16,197,382, forward strand.
GGAAAACCTTTTAGGGATAACTCACAAATACTTTGCTCGCTTCCATCCAACTCTTTCAAAAGGAGATCGTTAGTTTTGCCTAAGATACTTTGTATGCATACTTTTCGAAGAACATCGTTGAATGGATCCAACTTGAGCTCCAATGTCCTCGATCCATTATACCCACTCCACCAGCGCCATGCTTCACCTATTCGGATTTCATACTTTGTTAATTTCTTGATGTTTAGATCGTCTGGGAGCATCCTCGGATCAGAAATGGACACGTGCAGAGTGCATAGTTTCTTCATGTGATTCAACTCAATCAGACTTGCATTAGTTGGTTGAGTTTGCTCCCCTACACTCCACTGATGAAAGCTTTGCTTCAAGCACAACTCCTCCAAGTTGGTCAATCTTTGAAGTGTACCCGGTTCAATTATATTAAGTTTTGAACAACGGCTCAATTCTAACGACTTGAGCTCTTCCAGTTGTCCAATTTCTTTCGGCAATCTCTGAATTTCGGAATCCACGATGCTGAGAATCTGTAACCCTTTTAGATTGCCAAGAATAGCCATATCCTCAAATGAACAATTCTGAAAACACAGGGTGTGTAAGTTCGCCAAGAATTGAAACGACGAAGGGGAGCAAGTAAGGCGTATTCCTGCAAGATTTAAGACCATGATATTCCTCATAGAGTTGAAATATGAATCAGGAATATGAAGAGAATCCTCATTTGTGGACAGCAAAAGGATGCGTAATTCGGGACAATTTAATTCTCGCGGAAGCTCCTTCATGTTGCTAAAGCACATTGCCTCACAACTTTCAAGCTTGTCCTCTGGCAACTCTGACTTAACTTTATCTTCTAATACGATAAGAGGGTGGTGATCTCTCGAAGAGACCGAGGCAACAAACTCGCGAACCAAATCATGTATTTTGAAACCATCAACGTCTTCGCTATCTAACAAAAGGGCGGAGGCCTGAAGAGTGCGGGTATGTGAGCGCAACCTATCTGTAGCTTCTTCCAGGCTGCCAACTTGTTGAAATAACCCCAACCCGAAGCCGTACCTCACCAAGTTTTCAAAAGAAGGCTTGGAGACACTGTAGACAACGCAAAGTCGTAATAATGCCTTGGCCTCATCTTTTAATTTATCATAACTCCATTCCAACAGGTCATCTATCAAACGATTGATTTCTTCATGGTTAAACTTCTCCATGTTTCTCAAAGCGTCCTTCCATTCAAATAGTTCAGCATTTTTAAAACGTTTGGCCATAGCAACAATTAGGAAAGGCACACCTGCACATCTGTGGAGTGCTACTTCGACCCAGGGCTTGAACTCGTCATCGTGAGCTTTGTCTCCCACCGTCTTCTCAAACAAAGCTCTTGCCTCTTCCTCCTCCAGCCCACCAAGGAGGAACTCTTTGTCGCAGCCCATTTCCCTTTGCAAAAGACGTTGATCTCTCGAAGTCAACAACAACTTGCATCCTATGGCTTTGTTGTCATGTCCGCAAGGAATGCCGACTGATTTCAAGTCCAGCCTCTCCCATAGGTTGTCCAGTATTATGAGCACCTTCTTCTTCTCCTCCCCATCCTTTTCCAACCTCTCCCGCAGAAGCTCCGCTCGCGCGCTGATAGTTTCTTCCTTCTTTACATCAGTGAGTTTCAAGCATGCTGCAATATCTCCTTGAATCGTATGGATGTTTGGATTTTTCGAGACGTCGGCCTTAGCGACCCAATCAAACGAGCTCTCTTCGATTAGTATCCTTTTGACATCCTCCAAAAGGGTGGACTTGCCGACCCCACCCATCCCGTAAATCCCGACCACACTCTTGCTGTTATCGGCAAGGGCGTCCATGATTTTCTGTATCATCAAAGCTCTGGATTCGAAGATGCCGTGGTCCCTAAGCTTAACCGACATCGAGGCAGACAAAACGGAGGCCGCTGCAGTGGTCGGCTGGACGATATCTTCGCCTTTTCTCCTGGCCGGAGCAGGAGCAGGACCGACGAAGCAGATGTCATCCACTCCCCTGAATCTGATGCTGTCTTGAACGAGATCCCGAATGACCTTGATCTCGGCCTCGGCCTCCGTGCTGAATTTATAGCGACAATAGGGGTTAGGAAGTCTCCCGTAGCAGCAACTCTTGCTATCCTTTTCGAAGGCCTCCAACCGGTTCCGCGCCTCCTCCAATGCCTTGTCGGCACTTTCCTTCCACTTCGTGAAGCAGTCATTGAGATTCCGAACATTGTTTGTGGCCGCTTGTGCCAAAGCATCAACCCTTCGAGCCTCGCTCTCCAGTTTCTCGACTTCCTCCTTAAGGCAGTTGGCGAAACTCTTGGAGGACATCGCATATACCACTGGATCCTTGAGATTATTAAATGCCCCCTTCAAGAGATCCCATACAGTAGGAAGGCCACACTCGATCGACATTTCTCTTTGATTTTTTTTTTTTACTTTTCGAGAAACAAGGGGAGAGAGAGAGAATATGATGGAAAAAAGAACGAAACAGAGCAAGAGCGATGGGAGACAAAGAAGGCCAATGGATTCAAGTGCAAAAGAGGATGAAGGAAAGGGAGCGTTGGAATGGCAACAAGTGGAGGAAGAAAGAGATGATTTACTTTAGGAGAAACAAAGAGCGAGGAAACACACACAGAGAGAGAGAGAGAGAGAGAGAGAGAGAGAGAAGAGAGAGATTAAAAAGAGCAGCAAAAACTGAAGAAGAAGACGAAGAGGAAGAACAGTTGTGCCGAGCCAAGAAGAAATTTTTTTTAGTATAAAAGAGAGCAAGGAAATAACTGGAAGAGAATTGATTGCAGCCGAGGAGAAAATATTAGCTAGATAGTGTATTGAACCAGTGAGAAGTCAACACGTGGCTGGTCGGCCCCCACTAGTCAGATTTTTCAAAAACGAGAGGCCTATCCATCTCCCTTATCTCTCTCCTCTTCCTCCGTTATCCGCCGATCAAAGAGAAAATGGCGAAAGAAACACAGTAAGCTCTTGCAAGTTGCAAGAACATATGATCATCAATGGCCTTAGATTAAGACCCAAATAACGAGGAAGAAAGAGGAGATGTGTCTGGACTATAAAGTATTGAAACGGACAAGGACCTGCTGCACCCACGTGACAATCTGTCATACACTCAATTTCTAATGTGGACCATACACATACACCTAGGCAAAACCACATGCGTAACCCTTGGAATTTCCAGAGTACATAAGCGAAATATGTGAGAAGGCATCTTCAATGTTTCTGATTATACTAAATATTTTCATCGATCTTTAATGGGCGCGCTTGCGTGAATCAACGCGGTGTGACCAATAGAATTTGAAATGAACATACCCCCTTCGATGACTGATTGCAATACCTAGTTCTAGTTGACCAGACAATGCTAGCATCCAGCAATCCAAGCTCCAACTGGTGCCCAATTATGTCCCCGTAACTTTGGTCAAACTAAGGTCCATGAAGCTTCAAATGTACCCGTTTATTCCAGCACCCAACAATTTGACCTGGATAAATTAAAAGTTAATTGCTGTCGGGCATCCTCGTTGTATTAAGATGTTTTACAAGTTGAGTCATTTAAGTACGTTAATTTAACTCAGAAAACGTGTGTGTATATATGTGTGCGCGCGCGCATGCTTGGGATAAAACTCTCTTGAGGTTGACCCAACACGCTCATGTGCAGCACCCGACAATTAGATTTTGAGAATCACTTTAACAAATCGCTAATGTTAAGCAAATATTATTGATATGAATTTCATTTTAGGTTTAATACCATGAAAACCCCAATTGGTACATCTGTGATAAATTTAACCCGAATTATTTTCGTAATCACGAAAAACCCCAAATTGATACTGTTGTGATAAATTTACTCCAAACTATTTTTTTGACCACAAAAAATCCTAAACTAGTACACTTGTGACAGTTGCACTAAACTAATTTTTTTGACCACAAAAAATCCTCGCAATGCATGACAAGCCAAACCAACAGCGTCAATCCTGGATTTAAGTATGCTTAAGTTTTTATTATAGAGAATAAGTGTTTTTCGCATTCTATTATCCTTTTTTTTTCAAGAAAAAGAAAATGTTAACATAAAAATGACTTTTTCCTATATTCAATAATTGTAAGATAGAGATGTTAAGCAAGCTTAATTTCTTTTTGTAAAGACTAAATACGTATTGCATTCTGCCCAGCTTCTTACTTAAAGATAGTCTCTATTTTTCTGTTGGGTTTTTCGGGGCAAGAAAGATAGTCTCTACTCTCTCTCTCTCTCTCTCTCTCTCTCTCTCTCTCTCTCTCTCTCGGGTCGAAGGCACTCTCTACTTCTTTTTCTTATTTTTTGGGTCGAAGATAGTCTCCACTTAAACCGTTAAACGGTATGGTTTCCTGCATTTGGTGATTGATTTGCATATATTTGCCGTGGATGGGAGCCTTAGGGCAATGTTCTTAAACCGAGCCAAACACAATTTTTTTTTCATATCTTAATGATAGTGACGTGTGGATACACTATACATATATATATATATAGGGGTAATAACGTTACTTTGTCTTCTTATGCTTTGGAATGATTCAATATTTACAATCTTATCGAATTTATTTGAGACATCATCTGATGGCTTACTTAACTTATGAGAGTTTATTTCGACTTGGAATTTATTTATTTCCATCCTTACCAAGTCTTTGGTTGGTGGGTTTAACAATGTTGGACATCGTGAATATGCAAATTTAGCTAAAAATAAAGCGCATGTTCGATTTTCCTATTTGTAAGCTAACCTTGGCTAATCCCTTAACTAAACACAAATGAATTTCTTGGGAAGCTAAAAACTTGGTAGAAGATTGCTCCAAGCCCTTCACTGGCCAAAACAGAAACATAAGGAACACTTTTGTAGAGGCAAAAATATATTTTATTTCCAAAAATTATGTACGGAAATCATTCTTGTGCTACAAGTTTCAATCAGATTGCTTTAATGCTAAGTTGGAGACAAAAGGATCACCTTTGTGTCTTTGATGAGAATTCCAAGCTAAAATTGCCATGGTCATTAATAACTATTTTTTTAATGAAAAATGACATTTAAAAATAATAATAAGTCCATGGGCTACCACGTGGACTTCTACACTTTAAAATAAATAAAAAAAATCAAAATCAAATTTAAAAATTAGTTAAAAATAAATTCTTTAAAATACAGATTTTATTTAAAATAAAATTAAAAGTAAGCTTAAAATTTAACAAAAGACCTTAAAATTGAAAAAACAAAAAAGCTTCTGGTTGAGTAGGTAGCAAGTGCTTGTGAAAGCCCTAGCTGTCATCGCCCCCACTAGCACCGGCAATGGTCGACGGTGGCCGGTGACCCTCACCAGATTTGGGGGAGGGACACCACTCTCACCTAGATCTGGGTGAGGGCCTGCAAGCCCACATCCCTCGCCGCCTGGTTCTGTGATTATTATTTTTAGCTTTTTTGTAATTTTAAGCTAATTTTTTAATTTATTTTGAAAAAAAAATGTATTTTTTTTCAATTTTTACCTTTTTTTATTTTTAACTAATTAAGTTTGTATTTTTAGTTTTAATATTTTATTTTCAATTTTTACCCTTTTTTATTATGATTGAACCTCACCGAAGCCACATCAGCTTCACTTATTAATAAAATAAGGCCATGTCAGGATTCTGGCGGACAAAATCGAACTTAGCCGTAAAGCAATCATTTTTTTCAAAAACTTGCCACTTAAGTGATCTGAATGGAATTTTTTGGCATCAAAATGATCTCCGATTCTCTTTGCATAATTTTTAGTACTAAAAGTGTAACTTTTTCACTTTTGTGGGTTACCTCAGTCAAGATACCAATGTTTTTATAAACAATCAACTAATATCATAGATGACTCATACTACTATTATGGAGGTTTTGTTCACATTTTTGACGTTTCTTCTCTTGACCTGTCACCATCACCAATGTCTAAGTCTCCATCATTTTGTCCGCTCATAATGGACAAATTAACATTGATTAGACAAGCATAAATTATGTATCTATCTTTTCCAATGACTAATGGACAAATATTGATTAAGTGCTAGGTCTAAAACCCGCTCCTTGCACTGGTCCATGAAATCATATTGAAAATATATAAACATTACAAGCAAGCTATTTGTTATATTGGAATCTCAATTATGATTATTAGGTTAGACATTACTTGAATTGTAATTGTGAGATTGTAACTTCTACGTAAGTGAAACATTTTCCATTTTTCTTTAACATTTAAACTGGTTCACTTTCTAGAATATTGCTACTCTCTATATGACAAAATTAGTAGGGGAAACGATTACGAGCCACGACTAACATGCTTGATAGTTTCACATTCTGATTGTACTTTCCGCCTCTCTATTTTTTTTTTTTCAAATGCTTTGTCTGCTTGTAATCTTTTACTTTTAACACATAATTGTCCAGCATTGCGGTTGTCAAAGATCGATTTTTAATATTGGGATTGGAATAATACCACCGAACATCCCAAATAAGTACATTTACGATAAATTTATCCCAAATTATTTTTTTGACCATAAAACATCTCAAATTTGTACATTTGTGACAAATTTACCCCAAATTAGTATATATGTGATAAATTTAACCTATGTTAGTATTTGTCATATCTAACCATCAAATTGCTGAGTTGGATGACACGTGGTAGTTAACGGACATGCTAGTTTGCAAATTTTACCCTTCATTTGTCACAGGTATATTAGTTTGGGGGTTTTTGTTATACTAACCCAATTCAATGGAGGGTAGATTTGTCACAAATGTATAAATTTAGGATTTTTCATGGTAAAAAACTTAGCTTGAGATAAATTTTTCATAAATGTAATAGTTTGAGGTTTTTTACTAGTTAGTATTTAACAGAGCCAAACTCATTTAAAAATATTTTTTTGGGCGAATTCGTCGTAGGTGTACCGGTTTGGAATTTTTTGTGGTAAAAAATAGTTCGGTATATTTGTCATAGGTGCACAAGTATGAAGTTTTATGTGATATTAACTCTTTAAAAATATTACAAAGTACACAGTTATTGACAGGTAGAGTTATAATGGTATTTCATAATTTAGAAACCTATTTTTTTCTTTTTTAATTTTCCCGTTAAAAAGCAAAACGCAGAAAAAGGAACGTTATGCCATATGCCACTGTGCCCCGTGGATTTCATTCTTTGAAAGTCGTAAATCGCTGCCTTCTAGTTCTATATAATATTTTTTGTGCATTTTAGCTTTGTCTTGCTTAGGGCGCGCATGGTAACACTTCTGAAAAAGAAATCATTTTTAAAACTGAAGTTGATTTTTCAACTTCTCAATCAAAAGCAGAAGTTGATTTTTCAATTTCTCCATCAAAAGTTGATTTCTGATCAAAGAAAGGTGTTTGATAAAATTTCTACTTCAATCTTCGGTGGTGGCGGTCGGTGGAGGGCGGCGACCAGCGACCAACGGTGGGGCGGCGGCGGCGACGGCAGCCGGGGGGCAGCGGCGGCGGCGGTGGCCGGTCGCGGCGGTGGCAGCCGGCAGCGGCGGGCGGGCGACGGCGGGGGGGGGGGGGGGATCGGCGAAAATCGGTATAGTTGAAGAAGTGATTTCTTTTTTAGAAGTTATAATTTGTAGCTTCTCAAAATTGGCCAAATCACTTCCAGAATCACTTTTGGAAGTAGAAGTCACTTCCAAAATTACTTTTGGAAGTGATTCCTCAATATTTTTACCAAACGATTTTCAGTTTCAGAAGCACTTCTGAAGCGTCTTTACTAAATGAATTTCAGCTTCAGAAGCACTTCAGAAGCAGAAATTCTGCTTCTGAAGTATTATCATGCGTGCCCTAACGATGACCGAATGGAAAAAACTTTGTTTTGCTACTCGTAGAAGTTGCATAAAGCAAAAGGCAATGAACTGACAACTGTACCAACACCTGCTTCTCATGCCCACGTTGACGTTTTCTCCTCCTTCATCACCTGCTCTACTATTCACAGTCCCAAAATTTCTTTTTCTTTTTTTCCCCAAAATTTGTTAAGTCTCTGTTCTTTGCTCCATCGCTAGTGGACAAACATTGAATAGGTATCTATTCTGTCTTGCATCGCTCAAAGATAATGTGAACAATGTTAACATTATCAAAATTTGATATTCACTCCACAAATAACACGGCCCTCTCTTGACGTCTGAGGCTAGTGGAAGTCGTGGCCAAATGAGAAAAAAAAAGATAGAAAAAATATTAAATTTGTTAAAAAAACTAAAATACGACCGTAAATATTCACATTAGTGCTAGCGGTACCACGTAGGACCGCCAACATCCTCGTCAACGATTTTTTTGTCAATAGGACTAAATTGAAAAATGATAAAAATATTTAGAACTAAATCATCAAACATAAAAGATTTAGGATTGAATTCGCAAAAAATGCAAAAGGTTTAGGGCTTTTTTGACAATTATTTCTATGGGATTCTAATGAATCTTTAGTTTTTGAGCTGAAAATCCCATAATGTCCCAACTGTTGGGAGTGCATAGTACAAAGTTCGATACCTTTGCCTGGGGAGATCGCCAAAAGATAGCCCAAATCCAAAACCATCAACATATCTAGTTAGACCTACGTTCACTCAAAGATTTAAGCTAATGAGTTATGAGTCAATTAAGATATAAATAGCTCAACATCTCATCAATTCTCCGGTGTGAGATTTTTTCTAACACATCTCACACGATTATTCTAATACTCTCTCCGACACTATTAAGCTCTAGTGTTAGGTTTGATCCCCCTTAATTTGAATGTCATTTTGCATCTACTTATATTAACTTGAACTTCCAACGCCCAACTTCATCCGTGGTCTCTTTCTCTAGACCAAACCATAAAATCTACCATTGGGCTCGCATTGCTACATTACAATGCCAATCTGTCCCAAAACTATATCGGTCATTAGATTCCTTCCTTGAGAAATTCACTAAATATCGATATGTATTGGGAGTGGGCCACCAATCAATCGTTGGCTTTGAAACTATATCGATAAATATGGGGAACGGGCTACCAATTAACCATCAACTCTAAAACCACATCGATGCATGTTGCCATCAACTCTAAAACCACATCGATGCATGTTGGGAGCGGGCCGCCAATTAACCATTGACTTTGAAACCATTTGTTGGGATTGCGCAACAAAAGTTTGATACCTTTGCCTGGGGAGATCGCCAAAAGGAAACCCAAATTCGAATCTGTCAACATATTTAGTTAGACCATTTTTATTCGAAAACTTAAGTCAATGAGTTATAAGCTAATTATGATATATTAACTGTTTAACATTATCTCAATTATCCGATGTGGGATTTGTTCTAACATAACCCATATATGCAGCTTAACACCAATCACATGTGTGACGCCCTAGAAATCCGACTTCGGTAAAGTTCTTGAATTCGATCAAATGGATTAAAATTGAAATTCAGTCGGTTTAGATTAGGTTCGAAATTCCTAGTCGCCGTAAATTAGGATTTCAATCCTTGCGACCCGAGCCTAATCCCGACCGAGCCTAGCCTATGAAATTACCAAAATACCCTTCGTCCGTTGTACCGAAAACTCGTTTCAGTCCCGAATCGCCAAAAGACCGTTTTGCCCTTGGATATTTGCTAATGGGACAAAATTGCCCAAAAGTCTTCCCTTGGGCCCCACCCCCAACTCCATCAGCTCTCTCTCTCTCTCTCTCTCTCTCTCTTTTCCCCTGTTCGCGCGACGCCTCCCCCTCCCCCTGACCGAACACCACCTCCCTTCTTCCTCCTCCTCCCGCCCGATTCGTGGCCGACCACCACCCACCACCTTCGACCACCACCTCCCGCCCTTCGCCACCGTCGTCGCCTCCATCAGCTTCCCCGAAGTTGCCCCAAGCCTCCGCCGTCGACCTTCGAGCCGGTTGCCGCCCGTCGGCCGTCAATTCGGCCGCCTCTGCCCTGCCGTCGCCCTGCCCTGTTTTGGGCCTGGTTCGTGGGCCAACGTACTGGGCCGTGGCCTGTTCTGACCTGGGTCGTGGCCTGTGGCTTGGGCCGAGTGACTGGGCCACCGTGCCTGGTCCGTGGGCCAAGTTGGCCGAGAGTTTTGGCCCCTGGGCCGCGGGTTTGGGCCGTGATCCGTGAGACACCGAGAGGAATTTCGAGCCTCACCGAAGTTCGTGAGTTCGTAGCCACCGCATCGCCGCCGTAGAGACTGCCCGAGCTTAAATTGGATGTGAGTTGACCCTAATCCTTGGTTAGGGCTCTAGTTGCGCCTAGGATTAGTCGTTTAGTAAATTGTGGATTTTAGGTACACGATCGGGGCCGGTCTAAATAGAAATTGGGATTAGGATAAATGGCCGATCGATTTGGTTAGCCGGACTGATTAAATTGTCTGTGGCTAGTTGTTGTTAGAAAATTATTGATTGATTGATTGGGCAATGGATTGCCGCTGTTTGATCGCGAGCGAGCGATAGGCTAGAGACGAGCGAGCGATCGACGACGTTTAAGTCGGATTGACTAATAATTAATTGTTGCATGAACTCGAGCATTTATGTGGCTTAATCGGATTGATTGTTCGTGTTTGTGTTGATTGCCTCGTTGGATGGTTTAATTGATTGACTGGAATGACTGTTTGGCGTCAATCGTTGATTGGGAGTTAATCGTCTGTGATTGTGGTGACTAGTGGTTAGTCTGCATTTACATATAACCGTGTGCGAAGTCAAAATACATATTTTGGCACGAAATTGGCATTTGGCCAAAGTTTTTACATGCCTGAATGAGCATCTGGCTTTAACCAAAGATAATGAAATAGGTTGATTGCTGGATGGGGATTGTATGGTCATATGAGGATAACGATGAGCATTCCTGGTAAGTTCGTGTCGTACCAATCTGATGGAATCAAACGACTTGCCGAAAGCACGACAGCTCTGATCCGGTGTTAACTAGTACGGATGCAGAGTTGGTCGGATGCCGGTCGCAATGGAGGTTGGACCGACGCCCCGTATAGGGATGCCTACTTGCTGGTGCCGTGCCAGACGCACTGGATACACCGCTTGTAGTAGCCGTTGCCGAGAGTAAAGGAACGTAGCCCGGTTTTACCAGTAGAACGCTGGATCACACTGAGGTGTTGGATCGCGTTATTTGTGAGAGTCGAATCACGCCCTCTTTCGCGTAGATCCTCTCATGTGCCGGTGGCACGATCATCGTTAATAAAAGAATTGAGTGCAATGTAACTTCGTACATGGGTAAGTATGAACGTATCCCGACTACGACGTTTGGAATGGGACGAATGGAGTAGGAAGACGGAAGTTCATACTCATTTGTGTTCGAGTTATTATTGTGTCGTGTGCATTGTCCTGGTGAATGTCTGTTGACACCTGATTTTTGATCAGTCTTTCATAGTTTATTTTTTAAAAATTCATAAAAAATCTATAAAAAGTTAAAAAAATTAAAAAATCATCTTTGGTAGCCTTGACCAAGCTAAAGGAACTATTTTTGATAATAAAAAAAATAATTTGTCATATTTTTTTAATATTTTCCAAAAATAAAAAAATACATGAAAAATGAAGAAAAATAGCGTTCGATGTCGTAAAAATATAGAAAAATAGTCAATATTTTTATTTGAATTTCCTTTTCATTTTGAACTCATAAATAGTCAAAATTCAAGTTCAATTGCATGTATTTCTTCACGACGCATAGAGTTGAATTTGGCAAAAAAATGTCATTCGAGTATTTTAATTTGTAAATTTCTACATATTTTTTAGTCTTGACGTCCAATTAGATCGACCACCATCTACAATAAATTCCCCTTGCTGAATATTTTCGTTTTTATTTCACATGATTTCATGATGTAAAACGCCGAGTGGATCCCCAAATATAATCGGGTCGGCATGAGCTCGATAGCTCGTCCAAGACCAAACCAGGGCACGGCGAACCCCATGTGAGTACTCTCGAACTCCTTCGATGCTTCATAATGCTTTTCTTAGGTTAGATCGTGTGTAGAATGGCTAGGACAGCTAAATCATTCTTGAGCTGTGATTGATAAATAGGGCCTTACTAGGAATGCCATGTGATTTATTTGCATATCTAGATTCCTTGAGTTGCGCATTTTATTACTGATTGTGATTGTTAGGATAATCACTCCTATCTGCATGAATTTCTAGATTTAGGGTTCATACCTTACTCATCCGCATGAATCTCAGGCTAGAAAATTCAGTCAACTTAGGTACCGAAAGGGCGTCAACTCTGACAGTTGGTGTAACTAAGTCCCCGAAACCATTTCTCTGGTTCTCGCAGAATTGAATAGAAACTCCCAACTATTCGATTGGGTGGTCCAATCACACTCTAAAAAAAATGATTGGTGGCGACTCCATGGCATGCACACTTAGCACATGTCACTAGACCACACTGAAAGTCGATCACGCATACCTCCGTTGCGATTTGGGTAATGGGCCTTGGGAGAGGCCCGCGTCCGACCAGACAGGACGGCCCATTAGCCCTCGAGAGCCCGACAACCTCAAGAGGGTCGCGACAGACTGGCGACTCCACTGGGGACTGGTTCTTAAGCATTTAGTGGACTTGAGCCGATTAAAAAGTTGATTGATTCTTCTAACCTAATTTTATGCAGATGCTCTCGAAAGTGAGGTGTATATGCTAACAAATGTGTTAGATGTTTTTGTAGATGGGAGAAATAAGGGGTGAAGTGCTTGTTAACTTTGTTTTATGCAGGCAGGAGTTTTGGATGTATGATTGTGTGGATGTTTATATTGAAGCGGTGATTGTTAAATAAAATGCATGTCTATTGCTTTAGCACGACACAATGAATACACACAATTGCGCCTAAAACCCCAGGCGCCCTCTTTAGGAACACAATAGAAGGAATTGAAAATGGAATCTCCGTGAGGAAAAACATGGGGTAATCCACTTTTCAATTCCGCTCACTTCGAACTATGGATTGAGTCCCAATGCAACGATAGTTGTGCAATGGAATCGGCTCTTCCCAGAATTCGAGGTGAGAACCTTGGCTTTAGGTACCAAGCCCTATCTTTTGATTTTTAGGAGTTTTCCCTCACTTGTCTCATGCGTTTGTCTATGGAAGGTTAGTATACCTAACACTGCAAAAAATACAGAGAAGCTTAATTTTCTCTTAAGTTTGGTTGGTAAGACTTTTCTATCCCTCGAACTTGTTACAGCTCTTAATCATTATATTCATTGCATAATTCCGGTGATTGGATTAAATGCCATTTTGAGGATAGATATGTGTGTTTTCCTCCCAATGTTCTTGATGGAAGATGAAGATGGTGTCATCCCATTACGAGCGCCAAGTGGACAAGAAGAGCCTAAGTATTAAGATCATATTCCTTTGATTTATTTTTCATTTCTAGCCTTCCTGTATAGGATTTATTTTGCTGAGATCCTCTCTATCTGATCCCTTAGATTGACTGTATTAGGGATCTATTTGTGTTTATATACATTCAGATTGAAATTTGTTGTATTTCTATTGACTTGTCATTGGAATGTGATAGTGGCATTTCTTCTAATCACTCGAATACTCCAAAATCAATTTTATAATTCCTTTGGATGAAATTGAAATTGGAAGTCTTATACAACCTTTTGGCCGTATAGGGCAATACAATCCCAATTTCGCCAGAAGGAACTATAAACTTGAATTGGTTCATGCATGTTTTGCATCATTGGTAATCCACAATAATTGATCAAGAGTATTCGTGTTTTTCAAATTTAATGAAAAGATAGATATCCAAATTACTCTCGTTCTTAGCAAACAGCTTTAATTTGGATACCGTATCTTCAATTGAATTTAAAACACATCGTAATTGTGTACTTTTGAACATTCCATTGATTTTCTTGGAATTGATCAAAGGCGATTATCGTGAATTACATTCCTTTCAATGATATGCTTTCCTTTGAGGAATATTGATAAAAGCTTTTGCACAAGGCCAAAACCCTTGTAAAAGCTTTTATCCCTATTAATCACAAGTAAGCATAAAATTGAAAGGATTTATGCTTTATTTTTCAAATTCTTTCTTCTGATTCTGCCTTTTCATTTGAAACAGATTAAAAACAAGTAGAGAAGAGAAGTCTTTTTGTGGATAATCGCGGTGGGAGGTTCCTTTATCCGATCATAAGCAAGATTAAAAAATCAAGATGTACACGCTCGAATCATCAATGTCAAAGCGCAGCTTGCCTAGGTTGAGAGTGGTCAGGTGTTCGAGAAAGTCAGCCATACAGAAGTTGAGACACACACATTAGAGCTTTCATTCATTTCGCTCAATCGAGGGACCTTAAAAGCAGATCATACAAATCATCGGGGTGGAAACATAAAACCGCAATGAGCCCTAATTAGCATCACAAAGGAACCTAGTTGGCCCTCCATATTATTGATGCTTTGCTTATACTCACCACCTCGAGACTCGAGATCTGCAAGCTTAAGAAGAAGGCGTTTACATTCCCATTTAAGATCGGCAACCTTGGTCCCGTGATCTTCGGCGGCTATTTCCAGGTCCCGAACTAGTCCTCTCCCATGGGCTATATCCGCGGTAATGCTGTCAAGCCTTTCTTCCTGCCACTCACATTGAAACTTTAACACGACATTACGACGGTCGTGCTCATAGGTGGTCAGGGATAAGGCCAAGTGCTCCACCAAATTTCCCCTCTCGCGAAGCAACATCGAGACTCGCTTGTTGGCGAACTCAACAGCCTTTCTGTGACTATCGGCCACAAGGTTGGCCAACACCAAGCAGTTGGACCGATCCTCATAGCGAGCTCGCAAAACGTGAGCCACGGTAGCTTTTCGATGAGCGACACGGTAAGTCTCTAAAAAGTTTATAAAGAGGGTTGGGAAGATTCTATATTCCCTCTCTAAATTAGTGCCCTCGATGGAGGTGGTGTCTATTTCCACGAGCAAAATACGGATTTCATCTTCAGTTTCTGGGTGATCGGCTATATGAGCATAGCCTCGACCGAGGAGGTTATAGAGTTTTTCCCACTGGGCCAAAATTTCGGCCGAGAAAGCGCGAATAGGAGAGGAGGTCATTTTCGTTGGAGTGAGGGAGAAGAAGATGAGTGTGGTAGAGATTAAAATACGAAAAGGCAATTATGTAAGAGTGTTAATCTTCTCTGCATTAACTCCTCCTTTTATAGCAACTCGGGAATGAAGAAAGGCATAGCAATAATGCTCGTGGAGCCAAGTTAATTGGGTAAAGCAATGGTGGCTCTTTCGGTGAACCATCAGATCTATCCCAGTCCGCGATTTCAGGCTTGATAAACCTAAAAAAGTTGTAAAAAGATATGTCGGTGTCACCATATTAAAATTGAACGGGAGTTAAGCGCAACTATCGAAAAAAGTTGCGAAAGGATTTGGCGGTCCCATCATATTAAAAAACTGAGCGGGAGGCGAGCGTAGTTCCACCTTTTTGAAAATAAGTGGGAGACAGACATGGATATCGAGAAAAGGAAATCGATTTGGTGTCCCTCCACGTTGAAAAGAAGAAAGAAGACGACAAAGCGGGAAATACGAAATCTTGGGAGCAACGCTTGCCTGATGATCTTCATCCATGTTTAAAGAACGTTTCATGGGCATACAGAACCACTCAAAAGAAAATTTAGAGAGAGTGAGCATACATGAGAGAGTAGAGAACCCTGAGTGAGCAAAAATTGATCGAACATTTTTCGATCCAACATGTTTGAGGGTTACCATCAGTTGCTAGAGGCGACTGATCCAAAAATCTCAGAAAATGAACTACTGAGAGATCTCGAAGATTCTAGGATGGCGTCTGGTACCAGAACCACAGAACCCAACCCTTTCGACAACGAAGTTCAGGATCTCAGCAGCGACGACAACAGCAGCAGCGATGGTCAATCCCGGAAAAGGAAACGTCGCCGGTGCCACACTCAGAATGAAATCCAAGAGCTTGAAGCTTTCTTTAGTGAATGCCCTCTCCCGAACATGAAACAAAGAAATGAATTGGGCCAGAAGCTAGGGATGAAACCTTTGAGGGTCAAGTTTTGGTTTCAAAATAAGCGAGCCAAATTGAGGGCTCAACACAGACGTCAAGAACTTGCGATTCTAAAGGAGGAAAACGAAAAGCTTCGAGCGGAGAACATGAGGTATAAGAAAGCTCCCAGCACTATCGCTTGCCTTAATTGCGGTGGCCCTATCACTCTCGGCGAAATGTTCCTTGATAAGCCTTATATGAGGATTGAAAATGCTCATTCACCACCCCACTCCCTCGAACCATCTTCGATACAATCGGATTTTGTTGGAGATATGCATGAACAAATCAATTCTACGAAGTCAATACCGATGCCTTCTAAAGGATGTGATATGCGTCACCATGATTGGAGTTTCCTTAACGATGAGCTTACTATCACGACCGACCAATCCAAAGCTGATGAATTCCCTCCACAACAATTTCCGGCTCGATCAAATCCTACTGGAAATAGGCCAGAGAGCAATAGCCAAGTTGTCAACACTGTTCCGGGTCGCAAGAAAACGAGGGTCAATTGGTCCCCCGAGCTTCATCTCAAGTTCCTTAGTGCGGTTCAGCAACTAGGGATCAACTCAGCATATCCAACGCGCATACTTGAGATCATGAACATACCAGGACTCACTAAAGATGGAGTCGCGAGTCACCTCAAGAGCTACAGAAGGGCGCTAAGACAGCGCCACACAGCACTGAACCTGAAAGAACTCAACTTGTGCCTAAACACTAGGCATGGCTATAACTACAATGCCCCTGAAGTAAGAAATACCCTGCCGAATCTAGGCACCGACCAAGCTGGTAGCAGCACCATTGACTACTTGGGCGCTAATCAGAATATTCCCCTGAATCATCTCAGCACCCCTCAAGAGTATATGCCACAAGTGCAGCAGGTACGAACTCCTTGGTTTGAGCAGCAACTTTTCGCTAGTGCTCTTCCTATCCCCGATCAACATATTGCGCCTAGTGTTCAAAGATCTGCCCGGCTTGGGCATATGATTTCGGAAGATCAAGCGGGCGGATGCTCTGAGGATTTTTGTTTCTTCCATTCCCAAATGGAAGGTGCTTTTGATAGTGAACCGATCAATCATCCTCTTATAATCTCGAGCAACGACGAAGGTTCTAGCTCGAAGAATCAGATCGCTCACAACAGAAACAGGAATCCTTCAACGCCAAGCGATGATGGTCAACCCGAATATCAGTTGCTCGAAGAATCAAAAGATTTCCTTGATGAGGAGCTCCATATCTGGATCGATCAGTTTAAAACTGATGGACTTATGAAGTTATGATCCAAAATGACGATTATATGTCTGATTCATGGTGTAACTGGCTGATCACCGAGAATCCTCAAGGGAACTAGGCACGTGACTGGATGTATCATTAATCTTTCTGTCATAAAGTCTTCCATGCAAGATAATCTTCCTTAATGCCTAGAGTTAATCTGGGGCAGCGATCAGTACTACCTGCGAGCATCATCATGCTTGAGTGCGACAATCCCTTGTTAGATTAGAGTCGAGGCGAATCAATTGAACGCCACGAAGAAAAACATTTAAAGGCTTCACATAGGAAAATGCGAGCAAAAGCCCGAGCGAGCTCAAAGACGGTTAGCTCTGTATCGTTCTAAGGGACCTTTAGTCGTTATGAACTCTAAATTGAGCTTGTTTCATTCTTGATGGGGGTCGCTAGCTGCTTCAAGAATTTTATAAAAAAAAACGAACCAGTTAGGGATGCCAATAGTGCTGTGTCCTGGTAGTCAGTGAAATGGAAGTGGTACGAAACGTCAGGAGTTCGATCTCGGGATTGAAAAATCATTTTATCAGTTGGTCTATCACCCGATGAAGTTCAAAGAGATTCGACGCAGATGACTATAGAACTTGGGGCAATTCGAAAATCATCGATTCATTTTCATCAAGCGGCGAAGTTGGTATTGTAAAATGTGAAGCATGCAAATGACAAATCCGAAGCAGAAGGAGATGAATCATGATTCGCTTATCCAAGGTCGGGATTTCAACCTTCGACTAAAGCCAAATCTAGGATGAGTTTTTGATGTTGCCCACTCGACAAAACCCATCTCCACTGAAAGTGGGGGCAAACCATTCCTACATCCGGAAAGCATGTCGAAGCCGAAGACATCAAATTCATCGTTTAATCCGTGGGGCAAGTCCTTGAAGCGATAGTTATCATCCGCAGAGCGTAATGGAATCCATCCTTTCAATGTAAAACGCATTTGGCCGCGGAGCCACCTATTTGGTAAAAAGAACGTATCGTTCCTAAATGATTTTCAATCAGATGCGGGGATAATGTTCTCTCATTTTCCTCTCAGGTGATGAACAGAGACGAGGCACCCAAGAAGCCATGCATTCAAATAACATAACAGTGCATGAAACACGCCTAAAAAGATGAATGAATCTCCTCCGACGTAAATCCTCGAGGTGGATTCGTTGCCCAACCAGACGAAGAAATCATGGCCACAAGCTTGAGGGCCGGCTTCTACAATCTGCACATTGGCATGCAGAATGGAATTCAAATCAAGAGTAAAGTAGTATCGTCCCAATTTGTTTTGAATTTGGAAACCCAAAATAATGCTTAATATTTATCCTTGGCAGGAGCTCGCCATCAGGGCAGACATATTTTCACAACCCTTGTACACTCGTTGGAGCATATGACCAAGGGTAAGATGTATCGTTCCAATTTATGTAAATTTTTAGAATATACGATGACATATCCCTTTTATATTTCCAGGATCTCCAGCCTCGATGGGCAGGTAAGTATCCCTTTTCCCAATTCATTGTAGATTAAAAACTTTCAGAATTAATTCGATTCTCACATCTAAAAAGACATAGAATTCTTACTTCATTGACATTCATGTTTTAAAACATGAGATTGTCTGAACATGAATTACACATGTATGGTGCATCACAAAATCCCTTTGAAGGATAAATCTTGATGAAATGAAATGAATTTTTCCAACAAGAGTCGTTTGAACTGTTCAAAAGGGTATTTTCTCATAAGAGAAGCGAGCCTAATCCAAACACGTCCCATACACACTTGAGAGATGAGGAGATTGGAAATGATAGCGAAACCTTAACCTATGGATATAAAGGTCATTCGCAACGATTACATGGATCGAGATGACAGAGGCATTTATTTCTTCATTCCAAACACTACAGATGCCCATTGAGAACCCCATTGAACGGCGATTTTCATTCTCAACCCTGTCAAGAACCACCCCACATTGGGGCAAATGAAGGTTAGTCCAACAGTATCAGAAAGTAAACGGTTTGAAATTTTCTTGCTCGGACTAACATAAATCTTTGTGTGTTGTTTATATGATAATCCAAGTGTCATAGGATGACGAGAATAATTCATTTCTCTATCCTACACACTGTTATCCTTTGCACGACCAAGTTGAGCCAGCAAATTCATTTCATCAACCTATTGGTGATCATTGCATATTCCAAAGCAAAGGCAACATCACTTTATGAATGGAAGCGTGCCAAAGTTTAAGTTGCATATCTAGCATGATTGCCGAAAATCCAAGCTCCAAAAGAAAATAAAAACACGGGATTAAAAAAAGGGGGAAAAGAAAAATCCCTAGACATCAAGAAAAAGCAAAGTGCCTGGTAAAAAGCAAGGCTGATGTCTATTCAAAATATCCCCAGTAAAGTCTAGATATACGATGAAAAGACCCTGCAAAGGAGTCAGATCAAGATGACTACTCTCCAAATGATGTCGTGCTCAAATTGCAAACACACAAATAGACGGTCTCTTAATGTAACAAGAGACGCTTTTAAACATCCTTGTGCGCTCTAAAAGAGGAGTGTACACTTCAAGAAATGGAGATGTTCTTCGAAGGACATGTGGCAAATTTGCAATGATCACCAATGCCAAACCCTTCACAATTTCTGGGCAAAAAATAAGCCTTTTTCGGTCCCCAATCCTTCTAATGTTACAACCCCGAAGCAGTCTTATCTGACTAAGACACTTGGTTTAATGTATAACTTAGCTCAAAGAAGTACGAGCAAGACTATTTCTTTCTCATTTTACAGGGTTCTTGACTTGTAAACCCGGAGCAGATAGTGAAAAATTTCGTTCAACGGCCTTGACTCAAAAGTGAGTCCCCCTTGGAAACCGATATCCAAGCCTAACACTACGGTCCCGTGAAAGACCTCCTGATCGGTCGAAATGTATGCGTTGCGAATGATCCTGAAACCCAGGCACAGGTCGGTAGGAAATTGAGCACTTTCCCTATTAAAGATCATTATCACTGAGCAGTGAGGAGCCTTCTTGGATGAGAAATACTCCAATGGATGTTTTGAGCAAACTCTTTTTGAAATTTTCAAATTGTTTGATCTAGAGTTTCCGTGCAAGGAATTTATGATCACATCTGTATATGGTAGGAATGTTTTGGATAACCTCCAGCAATCAAAATGCACATTTCATGACTAAAACTTAAGTTGTAGAATTTTGTCAGTTAGACAATTATTGTCTTCCCAAAGATTACTAATATCTTCTTGGCGAGGAAAATTTTTTCAGGTCTAAGCTTTCTGCAGGACTTTTGGCCGCCCCAAAGACTGGGTGCGTCATCCTTAGGTGAAGCCTTTTAGTAGGCAAATCTTTTCTAAGACCGATCCACAGAATGATCGAGTCTCCGACTAGCCCCAAAGAGCGGGTACGTCATCCTTTGATTCATATCAATTTGGAATCTCATAAATGGTAGAAACCGCCTGAAGGGTCAACTCAATGGTAGAAACCGCCTGAAGGGTCAATCAATGGTAGAAACCGCCTGAAGGGTCAACACAATGGTAGAAACCGCCTGAAGGGTCAACCAATGGTAGAAACCGCCTGAAGGGTCAAAACAATGGTAGAAACCGCCTGAAGGGTCAATGTATGGTAGAAACCGCCTGAAGGGTCAACCAATGGTAGAAACCGCATGAAGGGTCAATGAATGGTAGAAACCGCCTGAAGGGTCAAAGGACTGGTAGAGACCGCCTGAAGGATCAACCCAATGGTCCGATCCACCATACGGATCAAAACCTTGATGAATCCCGAACGCGGGAGGATTCGTTTTCCCTAATAAGCCTTACATTAGGCAAGCCATTTCTAGTTTAGTCCACCACACGGATCAAAACCCTTGGCAAATTCCCAAATGTGGGATGCGTCTTCCTTAGGTTCCTATCAGTTAGGAATCCCATTATGGTTTGACCTACCATACAGGTCAGAGCTTAACATCCCCAGGACACTCCGATGACAAGTCCTTAGGAATCTACTTGAACCCATCAGACACAGAAAATGCCGCAAGCATTCGACAGGTAAGGGGCAGGGAAGTCTATCTACTCCTTAACTTTCTTACATCATATCAGGGAATTGAACGAGCACATCTCTTTTTAAGGAAAAGCACACATTGATGGACATGAAAATTGGATGTCATGATTTCTTTTCTTTTCCCAGTCGAGTCGATCGGAACACAGGTGTCACCTTGTCTTTGAGAGAAATCTCTGACGAAATTCCTCTCAAAGAGGGGCAGCTGTTGACACATGATTTTTGATCAGTCTTTCATAGTTTATTTTTTAAAAATTCATAAAAAATCTATAAAAAGTTAAAAAAATTAAAAAATCATCTTTGGTAGCCTTGACCAAGCTAAAGGAACCATTTTTGATAAAAAAAAATAATTTGTCATATTTTTTTAATATTTTCCAAAAATAGAAAAATACATGAAAAATGAAGAAAAATAGCGTTCGATGTCGTAAAAATATAGAAAAATAGTCAATATTTTTATTTGAATTTCCTTTTCATTTTGAACTCATAAATAGTCAAAATTCAAGTTCAATTGCATGTATTTCTTCACGACGCATAGAGTTGAATTTGGCAAAAAAATGTCATTCGAGTATTTTAATTTGTAAATTTCTACATATTTTTTAGTCTTGACGTCCAATTAGATCGACCACCATCTACAATAAATTCCCCTTGCTGAATATTTTCGTTTTTATTTCACATGATTTCATGATGTAAAACGCCGAGTGGATCCCCAAATATAATCGGGTCGGCATGAGCTCGATAGCTCGTCCAAGACCAAACCAGGGCACGGCGAACCCCATGTGAGTACTCTCGAACTCCTTCGATGCTTCATAATGCTTTTCTTAGGTTAGATCGTGTGTAGAATGGCTAGGACAGCTAAATCATTCTTGAGCTGTGATTGATAAATAGGGCCTTACTAGGAATGCCATGTGATTTATTTGCATATCTAGATTCCTTGAGTTGCGCATTTTATTACTGATTGTGATTGTTAGGATAATCACTCCTATCTGCATGAATTTCTAGATTTAGGGTTCATACCTTACTCATCCGCATGAATCTCAGGCTAGAAAATTCAGTCAACTTAGGTACCGAAAGGGCGTCAACTCTGACAGTTGGTGTAACTAAGTCCCCGAAACCATTTCTCTGGTTCTCGCAGAATTGAATAGAAACTCCCAACTATTCGATTGGGTGGTCCAATCACACTCTAAAAAAAATGATTGGTGGCGACTCCATGGCATGCACACTTAGCACATGTCACTAGACCACACTGAAAGTCGATCACGCATACCTCCGTTGCGATTTGGGTAATGGGCCTTGGGAGAGGCCCGCGTCCGACCAGACAGGACGGCCCATTAGCCCTCGAGAGCCCGACAACCTCAAGAGGGTCGCGACAATGTCCTGTGCATACTAGTGGATGTAATGCTGTGATTGAGTGACTGATTGACGTTGACTGCTGAGTCATGTCGAGCATTGCATTATGCATGGCTGAAGCTGGTAAGTGTGCATGTGGATGATGGTTATATTGTTAACTGTGGATAGTTGCTATATGTGCATGTGTGATTTGTGAGCTTCGGTTAGGATGCCCTGGGCGAATCAGTTTCCTAACCGAGCTTAGGCTTGATTCACTGAGATTTATTCTCACCCCGTCGTGGGATAACATTTTCAGGTCCTACGTGACGGAGCCTTGTGGATGCCAAGAATTGGCTGTTGGAGTAGTCTATTGAAGTAAGTGAGAAGTTGACCTCACCTGACCAAGTGCCCCTTTGAGGTTTTGTCTAGTCGCCCCGAAGTATGGGGTTGTGTACATTCGTTAGTATGAATAAGGTCTTGATTGGTTTGCTGGTATGTATGAATTGGGATTTTCATTTTGTGAATGTCGATTGTGACTACCTACTTTTCTATCCCTGTTTGTTTATGTTGTCAGGGAGTTAGAACGTTTCCGCGTGCGTAGTTAAGTGATAGGTCGATAGCGTGCCTGGGAAGCTATCTCTATGACCTCGTGGCGATTTGGCAAGGGATGTCGCGGGCTCGAGAGTTGGGGCGTGACAACCTGCACAAATCCTAGAGTTAAGCACTCATAATTTTTTATTTCAAAGGTTAAATATGTTTTGTATCATGTATCGATTGTTAGTTATTTATATTTATTATTAGTACTCAATAATTGCGAGAAAAAGATGTTAAGTAAGTATGATTTTTTATTGTAAAGGAATAATTGTTTTTTGTATTATTTACAATTTCTTAAAAAAAGAAGATACCTAGTGGCATGGTGGGTTGGCTTCTCTTGGTGATTGATTTGCATATACTTGACTTGGATGGTAGCCCGATGGCAATGTTCTTAATTAAAGCCAATCACATTATTTCTATATCTTAATGATAGTTAGCTCCCGGTTCATATATAATATAAGTCATATAAAGTATTCGAACATTAGATTATTCATTTCATGCTTTGTAATGATTCAGTATTTACATTTCATTAGAATTTTTTCGTCCATTGAGACATCGTTGGATGACTCACTTAGCATATGAGAGTTTCTTTTGAGTTACGTTTATTTATTTCCATCCTTATCAAGCTCTTGATTGATGGGTTAAAAAATTATGAACTGACCAATAAGTAAATTTACCTAAAAATATAGTACATGTTCGATTTTCCTGTTTGTAAACTAACCTTACTTAAAACTTAGGACCAATCAGTTTCTTGGGAAGCTAAAACTTGGTACGAAACTGCTCCAAGTCTTTCACGGGCTAAAAGTAAAATAAAGAAAGACCGTTGTTTTGGTCACCTCATTGAAGACAATAATGCGGACTTCTAAACAATCAAGCAGTAAATTGGATGATGGACAAACATATATTTACATAAAATTGGAATTAGCTCAATTTACAGAATTAGAAGCCTTTGCACAATTCGCAATATAATCAGTGGTCTTTTTACATTTTATTGTTTCTTTTCTTAACCAAACACCATCACCAGTGTCTATGTACGTATCAATAATGGACAAATATAAATTAGACAAACGGAAATTAGGTATTCGTGATTTCCCATTATTAATGGACAAACATTCATTAGGTATTCATCATTTCCCATGACCAATGGACAAACTAGTCCTAAACCCATTCCTCATGCTGGTTCTAAAAACATGTTAAAATTACACAAGAAATATCACAATTGAGCTAATCGTTATTTTAGAATTTCAATTATGATTATTAGGTTGGATGTAACTTCAAAGTAGCTTTGAAATTAGAACTATTGCGTAAGTTAAACATTTACCATTCTCCATTAACATTTTATACTAGTTCACTTTGTGGGGATACCGCTAATCTTTACATGACAAAATTAGTATGTGAAACGATTAGCGAGTCATGACTAACATTGCTCTGTGATCTCTCATTCTGATGGCAGTTTTTCGGCAGAAGTACACTATAAATGCCAATATTTGTGTACGGAGATCACTTTAGTGTTTTTTTTTTTTTATCACTTAAGTGCCACATCGGAGAAAAAATGATCACTTAAGTGCAAACTCGTCTGGATTGGCACTTAAGTGATCATTTTTTTTTAAAAAATTGGCACTAAAGTGATCCAATGTGCCAATTCCGACGGAAAAAGGAACACTTTAGTGCCAATTCCGGCGAGTTGGCACTTAAATGATCCTATTTTTTTTTTCTCGACTTGGCACTTAAGTAATCCAAAAAAATATATTGAAATGAAAGTGATCTCCGTATACAAATATTGACACTTCTAGTATACTTTTGCCGTAGTTTTTCCCTCTCCCTTTTTTTTTTCCCGAAATGCTTGAGTATGTTTAGAATCTTTTACTTTTAACGTATATTCGTCAAGTATTGAGGCTACCACAAGTTGATTTTTAAAATTAAAAAAAATACATAGTTATTGACAAGTAGAGTTTTATAGGGGTGAGCATGATTCCCGGGTAGAACCGGGAACCGGAGAACCGAACCGCCGGTTCCGGTTCGGTTCCCGGTTCCGATGTGTCCGAGTCCGGTTCTCGATTCCTCATTTTGAGGAACCGGCGGTTCCGGTTCCGGTTCCGGTTCCCGATTCCTCTATGGAACCTACCCGGAACCGGAACCGTAAATGTTATAAAATAAAAAATCCTAATTTCCTATATTAGTGTTTGAACTTTCCTCAATCGTGCATTGTTAATAGTTAATTATCTACTTCTATTTCCTATAGTTGTTTCCCTTACGATTCATTGAAATGACTAATTATGTTATAGTATAAAAATGTATTGCTTCACATTTGAACTTGCATATTCATATAAAAAAAATCTTTTCTCGCGACTCGGCAGGTTCTAGGGTACCCTGGAACCGGATCCGGAACCTGTGGCAGGGTAGGTTCCAGGTT
Source organism: Rhodomyrtus psidioides (assembly GCA_021437785.1). Taxonomy (NCBI): domain Eukaryota; kingdom Viridiplantae; phylum Streptophyta; class Magnoliopsida; order Myrtales; family Myrtaceae; genus Rhodomyrtus; species Rhodomyrtus psidioides. The sequence goes on from JAILYB010000003.1 coordinate 16,222,979, forward strand.
CCAGGGAACACAAGTTAGGTTCCAGGTTTCGAAAAATGAGGAACCTGTACCCGAGGGTAGGTTCCAGGTTCTAGGTGGAACCTACCCGGAACCTGGAACCGCTCACCCCTAGAGTTTTATGGTTTTTTTCATGTTTTGTAACCTTTATTTTTTATTTTTTATTTTCTAGCGGGAAAACGAAATGCAGTTAAAAAGATGATGGAACGTCGTGTGGAATCGTTTCGGAGTCACTCTCGCATATGCCTCTTTCATGACAATCATTTTGAAGAAGGTTATGCCGAAAGCCATTGGCTAAAAGTCGTAAATTGCGGACTTAATATTTAATATGCAAAGTTGCTGAATCATTACACATAGCTCCTCTAATTAGTGCATTCCAACTTTGTTTCTCTTTAACTACTCGTGTCACATGCAAAAGCAAAAGGTTATGACTCTTCCTATCAAAAAATGTTTTGAATACCTAAAGTCATGAGGGGCGATCTTTTTGTAATTAAGTTGACAAGGATCTTTTGCATAGCGACTACCTAATTTATTGTGAAAAGTGCATATAGAACAAAAATTACCATATATCGTTAGCATTCTCTTGGAGTATGCATGTTGCCTTTATATTTTAGGGGCATGAGCGTGGAGACCGATCTACCACATAGCTTTTGCATCGTGTAAGCCCCATGAATTGATTAAGCTCCGGTCTTGGGCATATGTAGATGCTTTTAATTTAGAGCAGTTTGTACGCAAAACGGAAGACCTCTAGATCCCAAGTTGGAAATTCCCTCATCGCCTCAACCAACCGAGTCAATCCTGTGGTTACGGAAGCATAATTTTCTATGGTATAGAATGACTGTACTTTGCACTTTTTATCATATCACTGATATCAAATAATTATAAGATAGAGAGGCTAAGCATAATTTCTATATTGTAAAGCATAAGAGTACTTTTCATTTTGCATAATTTTTGGAGCTAATTAGAGTGTTAAAAAGAAAATAGTAACATATGAAAGATATCCTCGATATTGGCCTCATATCTACTTTGTATATTAAGCTAACTAAATTTTCTTATATTTTGCTCGTTTATATGACAAATTTGGCGATAAAAATTATTAGGTTGGAAATGTCAATTTACCCCTAAATCTGTGAATGAACTATGACTGTTTGAAAATATTTTGTCTAATAAAAAAATTAAAGTCATGAGGGGCACTCTCCTTATAATTAGGTTTGAGTAGAACCTTTATCTATTTTATAAGGAATACTTAGCATAAAACATCCATACTCTGGAAAATGTTGATTTCTCTTTACTCAACACAAAATTGTTTTTTAGATAGTCAACAAGTTGAATCAAGCGATGAGCTTCCATCGTTCTCCTGTTTAGTAACAACTACTTCTTAAAGTAACATCGGGGGTGCAATCAAACAAAAGAAAATAGAACTGCTCAAATGAAATTCTCAACCTAATGAATTTCTCAAATTTTCTAGCATTATAAATGCAGAATAACGAATTAACCATAACAAATAAATAACTTTTAACGTCTCAATATCATTGTCTATTATCATTTGAATGAAGAGAATTATCTATAAGGTCATTGGCATTCGAACTTACTAACTTGTATAGATGATATTTTCTACGATAAAAATGAAAGTTCAAATACGAAGAATCTAAGAATTGGAGATTAGGTAATGGTATTTCGGAAACTTAGAGCAAAAGTTCAATGAAAGAATAAACATATTTTGATAACATGGAACATGCTTATGCTCCAATCTTTTAAGCAAATGAGCATTTTTTTTTTTGTGATTCGTACACTGAAAATGTTTTTCTAGATAAATTCTTTAACCAAAATTTTGAAATAAGAGGAGTAGGTGAGAAGATTTAAATCAGAATCTCTTGTGAAGTGTCTCCCCACGAATTCTTTTCTCTTTCGGTCAGACCGGCAACTTGAGATTCTCACGATCACTCCGCGACAACTCTCTCTCTCTCTTCCATCCTGACACACGAATTCTCCTTCTGACCCATCTCTCTTTCACTCGGTCCACCTCATCTCCTCCCTCTGGCAGATTCATTCTCTCGGTCTAATTTGGCCGAACTGTCCCATTTTCTCCTTCTCGCTAGCTCTCTCTCACTTTTCATGCTGCCACCTCCCTTTCGTTGCATCAATTAGATGCCACCATCAGCCAAGTGATTCCCGGCGACAAGCAAACCACACCACGTTTTTTTTGCCACAGGTTCCCTCGGTCAAGCGGCGGTCCAACCCAGTGTGCCCAGCGAGCCAATTCCAGCGAAGCCGGCACCTCCCGTCTTTGTCCAGCAAGCGCACAAATGATGACAAGCTGTTGAGAATTATCTCTCAACGACGACCCTTGATCACGGAGTGCCACCGCCAAGCACCGTCATTGAAGATTCCCACTTCCTGTATGATTTGGAGCGAATCGTTGAATAAGCCGTATCACTCATCGGCTGTCCGATCGACGTCAGTCTCAGCCTTGGCGATTTTCTTTATCGCTTTTTGTTTCTGCAGGATATTGAATCGGTCTTGTGGGTGCTTAACTCGAAGAGGGAAAGGAAACTCAGCTTAGGTATAATTCTAATCCCAATTTTGGTTGATTGTTGTTTGATACTTGTTTAATTCGTCATGGCCGTTTGATTCGATTTAGCTGAGTTTAGTTACTTTTGCATGTTTCGCGAATCCGACAAAATCAAAAGCCCTTTTTGTTAAATGAAAGAATCAAGCTATGGTCGGTTCCGTCCGTTACCTAGCGGGTGCGATTTGTCGGGCTTGATAAAAAAAATGCTAAATTGGCAGTGCTGAAATTTTGGAAATGAAAAATTGTGATTTTTTCATATTTTTAATTCTTGCCATGTCGATGCGATTGTTTGCTATAGAAATTGATTGATTGAAATTATGTCGTTGCCCTATCTAGGTTAGTTTCTCGTTTCAAATCGATTTCGTTCGGTAAGGAAAAATTTGAATTAGGAAACTTTGAATCCGATCGCATTTTCAAAAAAGGAAGGCGCGTCTAATTGATGGCAATCCCGATTCCCAAAATATGGAAAGCGCACGAATATTTTTTGAAAGTTTTCGGTAAGGAAAGATTCGAATTAGGAAATTGTGAATCCGATCACGTTTAAAAAAAGAAGGCGCGATTAATTGATGGCGATCCCGATTCCCAAAATATGGAAGGTGCATGTATATTTTTGAAAGTGATTGGCGGCAAATTCTAGATTGATCCTCGAATTTAATGGGAAAATAGGCACAATTTTCAGAAATAAAAATAATAAAAATAATTTTTGAAAAAAAAAATCAAAAAATAAAAATGGCGAGTTCGGTCTTTGGTTGGCAAATTTCGAATTTCTAAAAAAAAATGAATGATCATTTCATCCTGCATATTATCACGTCATCTCGCATGTCATCCCATATTTCGTCATTTTATTTGTAATATAATTTTCAGTTAATTAAGATTAGATGGACTAGGAAAAGCCCGATGTTATGGGCCTAATAGAGTCGGGTCATAGGGAAGATCAAGAAAAGGCGATGGGCTATCAGAACCACTCCAAAGCGTGGGCCTTACAAGAAGGAAGATGTCCAAGATCAGACGGTGGCCCAAGCCCAGCAAGATCAAGATGACGAGAGCGTCGGAGAAAATTCCTTTTAGTTTTTTTGTAGGATTTTCGGAATTATCGAAGTGTATTTTCGAATTTTGCTTTTTTATTTTTTATTTTTCGAGTCAGTTGATTCTTTATTTGTAATTTTCAATTATTTGAAGTTTTTGTACCTTTTAATAATTCGTCGTATGTCATATAGTTTAGGTCATGCATCGCATTAGTGCTTTATCTTTCTTTTATTCGAAATAAAAAAAAAACAAAAATGGAAAAAGCAAAAGTCGTGAGTTGATTTTCGAGTCATCAATTTTTTTTTAAGAAAAATCCAAAACAAAAGGAATCTAGGTACTGAAAGGGCGTTAGTCTAAGTCGATTAGCGTAACCAAATCCCCGGATCCGAAATCTCTGGTTCGCAGCGGTGAATTAATTCTCCCGTTAGTTCACCTAGGTTTCTAATCGACCTACCTCAAACGATTAGTGGCGACTCCTCGTTTGTTCTAATTTTTCTCATGTTGCGATTATGTAGGGTTTGAGAGGATCTGTATTAGGTTAGTTCTCGATAACTTGCCCGATAATCCGATTAACCTAAAATCGATTTTTAGGTCGCGACAAGAGTACTTTGCATTTTGCGTAATTTTTGGAGGTAATTAGAGTGTTAAAAAGAAATTAGTAACATATGAAAGATATCCTCGATATTGGCCTCAGATCTACTTTGTATATTAAGCTGACTAAATTTTTTTATATTTTGCTCGTTTATATGACAAATTTGGCGATAAAAATTATTAGGTTGGAAATGTCAATTTACCCCTAAATCTGGGAATGAACTATGACTGTTTGAAAATATTTTGTCTAATAAAAAAATTAAAGTCATGAGGGGCACTCTCCTTATAATTAGGTTTGAGTAGAACCTTTATCTATTTTATAAGGAATACTTAGCATAAAACATCCATATTCTGGAAAATGTTGATTTCTCTTTACTCAACACAAAATTGTTTTTTAGATAGTCAACAAGTTGAATCAAGCGATGGGCTTCCATCGTTCTCCTGTTTAGTAACAACTACTTCTTAAAGTAACATCGGGGGTGCAATCAAACGAAAGAAAATAGAATTGCTCAAATGAAATTCTCACCCTATGATTTCCCAAATTTTCTAGCATTATAAATGCAGAATAACGAATTAACCATAACAAATAAGTAACTTGTAACATCTCAATATCATTGTCTATTATCATTTGAATGAAGGGAATTATCTATAAGGTCACTGGCATTCGAACTTACTAACTTGTATAGATGATCATTTCTATGATAAAAATGAAAGTTCAAATACGAAGAATCTAAGAATTGGAGATTAGGTAATGGTATTTCGGAAACTTAGAGCAAAAGTTCAATGAAAGAATAAACATATTTTGATAACATGGAACATGCTTATACTCCTATCTTTTAAGCAAATGAGCATTTTTTTTCCTGTGATTCGTACACTGAAAATGTTTTTCCTAAATAGATTCTTTAACCGAAATTTTGAAATAAGAGGAGAAGGTGAGAAGATTTAAATCAGAATCTCATATGAAGTGTCTCTCATAAATAAGACACAAGACAGTAAATGAGAGAAAATGGAGAAGGCAGTTTTTTTTTTTTAAATAAAAAGCTGTTCTATTAGTGATTGGGCATATACTTTTGTGTGGAGGACACATTGTTCAGTTTACTTAAATGGATGTGGTTTAAGCTAAATTGTGTACATGTGTACACCAATTGTCAAAAAAACAATAGAAGATCTTCCTAACTTATTTGGAAAATTTCTTTTATAGTCTTACGAATTTTCATATTCTAACATTCACTACTCGGTCCAGTGAAGCAATTTTCAGTGGAAGATTGGAGATGCATATCAATATCCACAATGCCAAAAAGGAGGCGTCCGGATCCCCTGCCTATCTTCTCCCCTGTCAAGGTGTGCCCGGGTCAATCGTGGCCGTCCGTTCAATCACGGACGGCCACGATTTGACGTTGAAAATGTAAAAAAAAAAAAAAGAACAGTGCATGAACAGTGATGAACAGTGCAGCCGCAATTTTATGTGATCGTGACCGTCCGTGATTGAACGGACGGCCACGATTGACCCGGGCACACCTTGACAGGGGGGGAGATAGGCAGGGGATCCGGATCCAAAAAGGATACATACCTAGAGAAGAGAACGACTCATCCCTAGTTATAGATGTATAGCCTATATGAATATCGCAATAAAAAAAACCCATCTCTTGTTTTCTCACCACAACGAAGAGATTCTCCAATTTTGTTTTTCATTTAATTTAAAAATTATGACAAGTAATTCAACCATGATAGAATGATGTGCTACCACGAGTCGAGACATATATACTGCGACAAGCTTTACATTAAAAAATTGATGTTCTTTGTTTGAGGAGGTCTCGATCGGATGCTGCGGCTGGACCACCTGTTTGACCTTGGCCTTCAGCATTGGGAGACCATTTTTTTTTCCGTAAAAAAAAAAAAAAAAAAAGACCATTTGACATGTTAGGTAAACCATCCTTTCTTCACGTGAGGACATGTAAGATTTAAAAAAGACCACTCTTCGTCGCCTCAATCAAGACAATAATGATGACACATAAACAATCGATTAATACAAACATCGATTGGGTAAACTATCCTTTCTTCCATGGCTAATGGACACATATTTATTGGCAAAAGGGCACCTCTAGTGTCAAATTTGTATACAACGCTCATTTTGATGCCATGTTTTTTTTTTTAGATAAGTTAAGAGTCAATTTTTTTAAAAAACGATGAGGTCATCGAATTGGTACTAAAATGATTTCTTTTCTCCGGTTTGACACCAAAGTGATCGTTTTTTGGATCACTTAAGTGCCATTTTAAAAAATAATTATTTAAGTGTCAACTTCAGTTAGGCTGCCGAAATTTCTCGTCATTGGCACTAAAGTGATCGTTTTTTCCTCCAATTTGATACTTAAGTGATCCCAAAGAAAATATTGGTACCAAAGTGAGTGCAGTACATAAGTATTAACACTTGGGGTATCCTTATTCTCATATTTATTAAGTCTCCATCTTTTACTCCACCGTTAATGGACAAATATTGATTAGGTATCCAATCTTTTTGCACCGCTTAGAGGCAAACGATGGTTAGACAGACAATGATAATGTCTTTGTCATCTTTTTGGCATTTCATTGAGATTGGCTCGTTAAAATATCAAGGTTAGGTAATGGCATCTCATTATCTTATTAGAATGAGCATTGTCATCAAGAAGATGCAAGGGTCTAAATTAGCTCAAGTCTAATATGTCAACAAGGTTAGCATTATCAAAATTTGGTATTCACTCCCCAAATCAATAACATGGCCCTCGCTTGATGCATGACCCTTGACACTGGTGGAGGTCGTGGCTGGAGGTAAAAAAAGGAAAAAGAAAGATAGAAAAAAGAACAAAAAAAGAGAGAACTGAAACAATTTTAAAAAATAAAATATTATTATAAATTATCCACGTTAGCGCCAGCGGTATCACGGAGGACCGCCAGCATCCATGTCAGCGATTTTCGGTGACTATAATTGAATTGGAAAAAGGTAAAGAGGTTTAAGATTAAATCGTCAAACTTAAAATGTTTAGGATTGAATTGGAAGAAGTGCAAAAAGTTTAGGACTTTTTTTTTTTACAATTTTCCCTATGGGATTCTAATGAACCTTCAGTTCTTGAGCTGAAAATCCCACAATGTTCCTACCAGCTGCACAAATCCTAGAGTTAAGCATGTATAATTTCTTATTGTAAAGATTAAGTATGTTTTATATTATGTATCTTCTGTTAATTATTTATATTTATTATTGATATTCAATAACTGCGAGAAAAAGATGTTATGTATGATATTTTTTTTAAAGAATAATAGTTTTTTGTATTATTTACAATTTCTTAAGAAAGCAAATACCTAGTTAGATGGTATGGGTTAGCTTCTTTTGGTGATTGATTTGCATATACTTGACTTGGATGGGAATCCCATGACAACGTTCTTAATTAAAGCCAATCACATTTTTGCTATATCTTAATGATAGTGAGGGGCCGATTCATATATAATATAAGTCGTATGAAGTGTAAGCGGACATTAGATTACTCATTTCATTTGTTATAGTTTGGGGAAAAGGAGAAAGAGATAAGGACAAAATTATTTGACGGTAATAATGTCACTTTGTTTTGCCTGCTTTGTAATGATTCAGTATTTACATTTGATTGGACCTTTTCGTCCATTGAGGCATCTTCGGATGACTCACTTAGCAAATGAGAGTTTACTTTAAGTAAAAGTTTATTTATTTCCATCCTTATCAAGTTTTTGATTGATGGGTTAAAAATATGAACTGATCAATATATAAATTTAGCTAAAAATAAATTATATATGTTCGATTTTCCTGTTTGTAACCTAACTTTAGTTGAAACTTTAACTAGGCAGTAAGCACCAATCGAAATCGATATCTCCAATAGGACTGGTTGTAATCCCCACCCCCGTCCCATTGGGCCTTGCTTTGTAAGGATGCTCCACGTCTGGGCTCTGCTACTCCATCTGGCTTATGATATAAATAAACTAGTTGGTTGAAAAAAAAAAAAACTAATCACCAATCAATTTCTTGGGAAGCTAAAAACTTTGTAGGAGACTGCTTTGCTCCAAGTTGTTCACCGGCCAAAAAGAAAAATAAAGAAAGACCGTTGTCGGTCACCTCAATGAAAACAATCGAGTAATAATTGAATGACCCACAAAAGTATTGCATTTTGTTGTTTCTTTTCTTGACTAATCACCATCACAAATGTCTAAGTAATGATAATGGACAAATCATAGATTAGACAAACGTAAATTACGGAATCATCATTTCCCATGGCTAATGGACAAATATTCATTAGGGGTCCCATACCTCGTTTTGGTTCTAGAAATATGGCAAAATTATAGAAGAAATATCACAATTGAGCTAATCGTTATATTAGAATTTCAGTTGTGATTGTTAGGTTGGACGTCACTTCAAAGTAATTTTGAGATTAGAAATATTGTCTAAGTTAAACATTTACCATTCTTCATTAACATTTTTATACCAGTTCACTTTTAGGGATATTGCTAATCTTTACACGACACAATAGTATGGGAAACGATTATGAGCCACGAGTAATATTGCTTTGTAGTCTCTCAAAATGAAATTCTCACCCTATGATCTTCCAAATTTTCTAACATTATAAACGCAGAATAACAGATTAGCTATAAAAAATAAATAACTTTAGATGTCTCAAAGCCATTGTCTGTGAGCATTTGAACAAAGAGAATTATGCGTAAGGTTATCGAGATATGGACTTTAAAACTTCGTGTTTATGGATGAGCGATTTCAAGCTCCATACGGTTTCCATCTGAAATCTACCGTTGAAAGAAGTTTCTCATTTTTGGGAATCTGAAACTTACTGTGTATACCCTGAAACCTAGATCCGATCACATCATAGGTTTCAAGATCGATTTTAGGGTCTATCCATCTTCCTCATGTATTCTTAATTAAAAGATCGCAATGACTCATGATCACCATTTGCTGCTATAATTTATTGATCACTATTCGTATCATACACAAAAATAAATATAAAATGTTAATAATGTAAAATTCTCAATTATAAATATCTCCAAAAATGGAAACTTAAATTAGTGGTTCCAGATGGGGAAATCTAATGATGTGGGGAAGCTCAATATTAGACTTGGGCTAACTTAGAGCCTTATATGTAATTGCTGACCATGCTCATTTTAATGAGATGCCATTACCTAACCTTTGCTATGTGGATGAGTTATCCTCAAACAAAGTGCGAAAAAGATGACAAACCTAGAGAAGAGAACCTGGCAAAATAAAAAGTTAAAAAAGACTCGGTCACCTCAATCAAGACAACAATGTGGACACATAAACAATTGAGTAATACAAACATTGGTTAGGTACTAATCCTAATGTCTTAGTCACCATATATATATATAATGCTGTTCCTTGACGAGTCACCATTGCCAATGTTTAGGTCTCCGTCCTTCACTCCACCGCTAATGAGCAAACATTGATTAGGTATCTATTCTTTCTTGCCCCGCTTAGAGACAAAAAATGATTAGACAAACATTGATTAGGCAAACCCTCCACAGCAAATGGACAAACTTTTTGTTAAGTCTCTATTATTTCCTCCACCGCTAATGGACAAACATCGATTAGATATCTATTCTTTCCTGCACCACTCAAAGACAAACAATGACCAGACAAACTTTGATGAGGTAAACCATCTTTTCCTTCACGGCTGACGGACAAATATATATTAAATTTCCATCTTTCCTCCACCGTTAGTGGACAAAAATTGATTCATTGGCCGTGTTATTGATTTGATACCAAATTTTGGTGTGATTACCTAGCCTTGTTGACAACTTGGACTAATTTAATCTCTTATATCTACTTAGTGACAATGCCCTACTTATTTTAAATGATACCCCATTACCTAACCTTACTATTTAAATGAGTCATACTCATCCAAAGTGTAAAAAAGATGACAAAACTTTGAAGAGGACGACCCGGCCGCCAAAAAAAAAAAAACCTCGACCAAAGTGCCATAAAGATCAACTTGACCTCGACCATAACTCAAGCTTAGAAAATCCATTAGAACCATGTTTAGAAGAAACAAAAAGGCCTTTTTATTGCATAAGCCCATTTTGCATGAACCCAAATGATGTCACTTATAATATTACGTGATTTTCACGAGAGGCCCAATAGCTATGAGGTGAACCAAAATATAGCTCAAACAAAAAAGAGGCAAGGACATGGAAAGGTTTCAGAAAAGAAAAGAAAAAAAGACATGGAAAGGTGCAAATGGTGCCCTGGGTTCATCTTGATCACATATGTGGAACTCACCATACCAACTACTTGCTTCTTGGGCTTTGATTTACTCTTTACCAAATTAGGCCCATTATAATCGTTTTTCACAGTGGTCTCACGTGAATGTTACATGTAGGCTTAGACAATTAGGTTGCGTATGGTAGCATTTATGTTCCTGGGAATATTTTTTGAACAAAAATACTTTTTTGTGTTTCTGTTCTCGGCTACGATTTTTGGGAACAAAAATGCGTTTGGTAAGTAAAAAAAAATACTTTTTTGGCGGCGGCGGGCGGCGGCCAACGAGTGGTGGTCACGTCGGCGGCGATGGATGGTGATTCCAAAAGTGTTCCAAAACCCAGAAGTAAGTTTTTTTTTTTTTTTGTTTTTTGAAAAGTGTTCCTTGGCACAAAAATGTTATGCGGAACACTTTTGGAACATTTTTGAGCCATGCGCGCTTCTGTTTCAAAATTGTTCCTGGAACACTTTTGAAACAGAAACACTTTCCCTGGCTACGACCCATACGCAGCCTTAACAACTGATCTAGACTTAGCTTAATAGACTTGGCAACAAATGCCCCGATGCATCAGTTCCTAAGACTCATTGGGTACACAGAGGATCAAGTTTAGGCTCTTGCAACTTTTACTGCATAAAAAAAGGTTAAAATAGACCATTTAAAGCTGGTTTAAAGAAAATTCCACAGTGATATTTTCCGCCCTTCATGTATATATTATAAGTACTCAAGACGGCTTTCATTTGAGATTTTTTTTTCCGCTCATCTACTTCCTTTCTTCTTCATTCTTTGGCTAGCCAACTCCTCCTAATGGGGGAAAATATAAAAGAGGAGACTCCTTCAGCCTTACATGAAATAATTTTGTCGATAATGAAATCACTTTTAGCAATTTTTTTTTTCAATCGCTCATTTTTCGTGAAATAAAAGAAGCATTAAATTCAATCATTCATCGGATCTAATTGTGTGAATAAAGTGAATGGCCGCTTCGCGGAGAACATGCGAAGAACTTGCTAATGCTAGTAAAATGTTGGATCCACGTACTTTGGGAGTATTTCTATAAGAAAAGTTAAGCCTCTTTTAGTCCTCCTTTCTTTCCATTAGTTTAATTTGTGGCTCTTCTTTTTAGAGTTTGGCCATGCCAATCGGACGCCGGTAACTATGTCATGGGACTTTACACGAAGGAAGAGGAAGATGAACAAAACCTAAAGAAAAGAAAAAAGAAAAAGAAATAAAAACATAAAAGAACCTAAGCAAAACAACATGGTTTTGCAAAAATTTGTCCACGTGAAACGTCAATTGTGTAACGGTCGGACAACTAGTGATGATGAGACATCTATTGGGAGCGTGCATCAAAAGTTTAATACATTCGCCTAAAAAGATCGTCAAGAGAGAGCCCAAGTCCGAGCTTGTTAATATATCTAATTGGACTCACCTTCACTCAAAAGTTTAAGCCAATGAGTTATGAGCCAACTTAGACATATTAAGTGCTCCACATCATATTAATTCTCTAATATGAGACTTTTTTTTAACACAATTCACACGTGTATCTTAACAATCTTTCCTTCACTTATGAGTTTCAGTATTAGGTTTGCTTCTCTTTAATCCAAGTATCCTTCATTATTGGGCATGCATTGCTACAACACAACGTCCATAGGCTCGAAAATCACGTCGGCCATCAAATTCCTTATTTGAGATCATCTCAACTTGAATCTCCATTAACACTCATCGGACCCACGCTGCCATACCACAACGCCCACCGTTCTGGAGATCACATTAACTACCAGATTCCTCCCTTGAGATGTTCATCAAACACTAATATGTATTGAGAGTGGGCCTCCAATCAACCAGGGAGCGCACAACCGAAGTCCAATTCACTCGGCTTATAAGATCGCCAAAAGAGAGCCCAAGTCCAAATCCGTCAATATATCTAGTTGGACTCACATTCACTAAAAAACTTAAACTAATGAGTTATGATCCAATTTGGATACGTTAAGCGCTCCATACTATATTAATTCTCCAATATGAGACTTCTCTAACAAACTCATATGTGCATCCAACAACATTCCCATCACATATTTATGCCAAAATTGACTAGAAAGACTACATAGGAATTTTGCGCAAAGATTAAAAGCTACATAATCAAAATTGAAAATTTTATAAATGAATTGTTAGCCATATAATAGGTTCAAGACTGATTAGTTTTGCTCTCAAGAAGATCCTCATAAATAGCTTGCGCACTTTTTCCTTATAAAGTCGAAAATCTAGAGAATTTGACAAATGTAGGAAAAGCATCAATAGAAAGGAATTTACGTTCTTTGTGCTTTTAGACTTCTCATTGATTCACAACATGCACTTACAGTATGTTAAATATGAGAAATTATTCGGTGGTTAAAGATGACCATATCAGCATCCAACGTGGTATGAGTGCTTCCATTCAAAATACGACACGTGTCTTTTCAAGGCCAGCTGGAAAATTAAAAACGAAAATAGGAGAGTTTCTTTTCTCTCTCTTCTGATGATGGATGACAGGGAAAAAGGACAGCAATAAATGTCAACGTTGGAACTGCTGCTCTCGCTCTCGCTCCCGCCTAATGCTCTCTCTCTATCACACACATATTTTCAAGTTTTCAAGGTCTTTTTCGAAGAACAGCCAAGATAGCCTCCCCCATTCTCTCTCTTCGGTTCGTCCTCAGCGCCCCCCTCTCCCAAGAGCCCCGGCGGTCGCTCCTACCTCAGATTTGCCTCTTGCACATCGTCTCCATCCAAAGCCCCGCCGGTCGCAGCAACCTCCAAGTCTAGTCCTCTCCTCTTCTCTTCATGGCGCATCCTTCTTCTCTCTTTCCTCAGAGGATCCCTTAGCTTGCGATTTGGTGCTAGATTGTTGGTTCATTATTGATTTCGTCGGAGTACTCGCGAGAGCCTCCTCGCCACCCGTCTTTCATTGTCAACTCCAAGGTCGCGCTCTCTCTCTCTCTCTCTCTCTCTCTCTCTCTCTCTTCTCTCTCTCTCTCTCTCTCTCTCTCTCTCTCTCTCTCGATTCTCGCCCTGCTTCTTCTCAGATTTCTGTTCTCCTTTCCTTTCGATTTCTCCCAATCTGTTTGTGTTGCTATGATTTCTCCCAGTTTTATATGATTGTTTTTTCATTTCCCCTGTTTGTGCCTTTGCAGCTGTTAATGTTGACGCAACCTCTGTTTTTTTTTGTCTTGCAACTTGAGGGGCTTGAAGATATATGCGAAGAAGCTTTGAGGTCCGGCTGAGAAGACGACAATGGAGGAGCACGTCGATGAAGCGATTTTGGAAGGTAAACTTGTGTGCTCTCATTCTTTAGTGAACATGGATAACTTACATTTTCACATATGTGCATCGGCCTAATCCTGATACTCAAGTTATGTGCTCTCTACATTTTTTTATAACTAAATCTGTTTTCACTTTGTCCTTCTTTCAATGATTACATTTTTCTATTTTTGTAGAGGCTGCAAAGGATAATAGCATTGTGCATAATGTCAACAAAGAATTTGAATTTAGAATTGGCATGACATTTGCTAACGAGAATGAGGCTTAAATGATACAATGCATATGCAATTTCCAAGGGATTTGGAGTGCGAAAAGGACAAAAATAAAACAACAGTAAATGAATATTGCGTAGATGCACATTTCTTTGTAACTGTGAAGGACACTCTCCACCAATCTCGCCTCATGAACAAAGAGATGTTTATAGAACAGTGAAGAGAACCGGATGTCAAGCTTGCATTAAATTCAAAATTGAAGATGGAGTTTGGATAGTTGTCGAGTTTAAGGATTCTCACAATCATCCTTTCATTGATGATAGACAAAGACACTTGATACGGTCGTATAGGCACATTCCGGATACTACTAAAAGTATTTTGGGTTCTATGACCGAGGCAGGTATAAGGGTTACAAAAGCATATTCCTACCTTAGTAATGAAGCAGGAGGACCAGATAATGTTGGTTTTACTTTGCGTTATTGTCATAATCATGTACAAACAAACAAAAGGAAGATGATTAGTGCTGGTGATTGTCAAAGTCTCATTGACCATTTTAATTGCTTACAATCAAATGGGAGCAATTTTTCGTATACTTTTCAGCTGGATAATGAACAAAGACCGACAATTTTGTTTTTTGGTCTGATGGTGTGTCCAAGTTGGATTATGAAAGTTTTGGAGATGTGGTAGTGTTTGATACTACTTATCGTACGAACAAGTACAATATGATATGTGCACCTTTTGTTGGTCTGAATCATCACTGGAAGAATGTTCTCTTTGGTTGTGCATTTCTATTGGATGAAACTATTGCTTCATTTGTTTGGGCATTTCAATCCTTTTTAAAGGTAATGGGCAATAAAGCACCAAAGACTATTTTCACTGATCAAGATCATGCCATGGCAAATGCCATTAAAAATGCTCTTCCTAATACTAATCATCGTTTGTGTATATGGCATATTGGAAAAAATGCTACGCACCATATTGCCCATCTTCTTGGAAAGGCCGATTTTCACAATAAATATTGGCAAAAGCTTCTATATCACTGTGAATATGAACTTGAAATGGAGAACACATGGAAAGCTATGTGTGAAGAGTGGAGTTTGTAGGGTAATAGGTGGTTGGATAGTATATATCGCTTGCGGCATAAGTGGTGTCCTGCATTTTGGCGTGATGTTTTTTCTGCTGAAATTAGATCTACACAAAGAAGTGAGAGCACAAACAATGTTTTCCAAGATATGGCATGTAATACTATGACTTTGTCTGAGTTTGTCCATCATTATGAAAAGCAAGCAGAAAAAATGCACAATACTGAAGTTGTTGATGACTTTGAGTGTGCTCGAGGAAAGCCACGTGTTATGGCTGAGAATAGTGGAATTTTGAAACATGCCGCAAATGTATACACTCGTGTCATATACAGGAATTTCCAAGCTGAGTTCTTGCATGCTTTGTCTGAACATGTTCTTAGTTCAGAAGTTGATGGGCCATTGAATATTTATATCTTGGGAACTGAAAGTAGTGAAAGGAAGCATATCGTCCATTTTAATCCGAGCGAATCTATCATTAAATGTAGTTGCAAGTTATTTGAAATGCAAGGATGGCTGTGTAGGCATATTTTGTGCATCTTGACTCATGTTGTGAATGTCACAAGTATTCCATCACAATACATTTTGAAGAGGTGGACAAAAGCCGCAAAGGAAGGGACTTCTTGTGATGAGGTAGGACAAAGCTCTCATGGTGCAGCTAAATAAAAAATGCTGCGTTTGAAGAGGTTGATGCGATTAGCTTTTAGTGTTATGAGCTCTTGTGCCAATCATGATGTTACAGAGGAGCTTGCAACTACAACTTTGTTGCGCCTTCGCTCCCAAATTACAAAGAAAATGCAATGTTTAACATGTAGTGATCATGTTGATTTATTGGTGGAAAATGATGAATCTGAAGATGCAGAAAATTCTGGAATTCGAGTACGTGATCCCCTTCAAAGAAGACCAAAAGGTGTACCAAATACTAGAATGAAGAGCATTGGGGAGAAGTGAAAGAGAAAATCTTCTTCTTGTGCAGGAGTCATCTTGCCCAAGATATGATAGGTTGTTTGATATAATAGAATGATTCCATCTACTTTTTTTAGTTTATTTAGCTTATGAATATGGAAATCTGCCATATACAAATTCTTCAATGTGATGAGGTTGCTAAATTGTTACTTTCTTGCGATAACATATGGGAAGTGTAAGTATTCTTTTCTCACATTGAGTTGTGTTTAATCATTTTTTTAGATAACAGGAGTGTGAAAGCAGTCCGAAAGAAGACTGTTGAAATTGTCTCGAATTTGAATCCTGAATATTACATATGGTTAAAAATCGAATCTGTGAAGATAACAAAACAAAAGTGAAAAGTCAGGCTCTTGGTTTATTTTCTGTCTACGGTTCAAAGCAAGAAAGTCCAACAGGGACTTAGGATTTGGTCTTTGACTTGGTCAAAGAAAATAAATGAAAGAAGAAATAAAAGATGCCAACTTTTAGTGGGGTTCTCTGCAAAAGGAAAGATAATTGCGATGGAATCCTTTCTTGATTCTCTTCTGGTTGATATATAAGAAGATGCCAAAAGGGAAAGTGAATCGTGGGACCCGTTTCTTCTTGGATGCAATATTCTTGGTCCAAGGAAGGAACAAGTAAAACGTGTGGCCATTCCTTTTTTTGATTGGCTTGGACTATATTTGGTCGTGAAGAACAAGGCACCGTTTTTTTGAATTTGAAGGCTTGTCCTTCGTGGGTCCTGTTTGCATATAAAAGGAAACGCACGCCTTGGCCGAAACGATTGTCCAAAGGAGACGCCGTCGAAGCCTTGAAGCGCCATCACGAGTGCTTGGTAGAGGGACTTCTTGAAGCGCCGTTCATCGAGTGCTTGATATTGGATCTTCGTTTGTTCGTGGAATTATACCAAGAATTCAAGTGTCGAAGCCGATTAAATCTTGAGGTTAGATTTGTGTTTTAAATTCTTTTGCGAGATTGTGAGATTATTTCGCTAGGAATTGGGGGCTAAACACTGTGTGCGTTCTTGGATGTAATTGGGGCTGGGAAACACCAAGAGTGTGTTTGTGTAACTCGAGTGTGATATGTAATCTCCGTGTATCGCTCGTTCTATAGTAGAATTCGTTGCTGCTCTCCCCGTGGACGTAGGTCTTTACGATCGAACCACGTATATCTGGTGTCCATTTTACTTTGCTCGTTCTGTCTATTTTTTGATCGATCGCTTGTTCCGCGCAATAATTGGTATCAAAGCTAGGCTTACTTGAGTTGAAGTGAATTGATAGCGATAGAAGAAGCTAAAGGGAAAATTGACAGATTTGAGGGGAAGGACTTTGTTTTCTGGAAGATGCAGATAAAAGACTATTTATATCAAATGAAGCTACACGAGCCCCTGTCTGGGAAGAAACCAGAAATGATGAAGCAACTCGATTGGGAATTGCTGGATAGACGAGCGATGGGTATTATTCGGCTGACGTTGGCTCGTAACGTCGCATTTAATATTGTCATGGAGAAGACCATTGCGGGTTTGATGAAAGCCCTGTCGAACATGTACGAGAAACCCTCTACGATCAACAAGGTCTATTTGATGCGACGTCTGTTTAACTTGAAGATGAGCGAAGATACATCTGTTGCTAATCATATCAATGAATTCAATGTGATAGTTAGTCAATTGAGTTTAGTGGAGATTGACTTTGAAGATGAGGTACGTGCTTTGATTCTATTATCCTCATTGCTTGATAGTTGAAATACTACTAGTACTGCTATTAGTAATTCTTCTGGGTAAACTAGTTTGACGTTTGATGGGATTCGAGATTTAATTCTCAGTGAGGATATCCGTAGAAGAGAATCTGGCGAATCTGTATCTGTAGCTTTAGTAGGTGAAAGAGGAAGAACTAGTACACATGTTAGCAGAAGTAGTATGAGTATGAATAGACGTAGTCAGTCTAGGACTAGCAACGATGTCTGTTGGAACTGTGGCCACTGGCCAGAGCTAGGTTGCACCGATACCGACACCGACACCAACACCGATACCGACACGATACGTCGACACGCCATTTCTCAAAAATAGAAAAATTCGACACGTCGGGGACACGTCGTATTAAATATATATATTTTTAAATATAAAAAAATAAATAAGAGCCGAAACAGATTGTATAACATAATTTGGTTATGGCTTGCTAATTCTTCCTCCTGCCGAAACAGATTAGAAAAATCCGAGAGGCCTTTCATAGTGCTTCTTTGACTGAACTTTTTCGTGCATAAGCTTTTCTTTCGAACTGGTGATTTTTTTTGAAATTGTTCTCATACATTGGTTCTGAATAATCCAAATTTGTGTGAATGAGTAAAATGCTTGCAAGCACCACGATGGTGAACGAAAATTGAGAAAGAAAAACTGAAATAGAAGAAGAAAAGAAGAATATAGAAGATTATGTTCAAGCTCTCCATTCTGCAAATGAATCATCCAGAACCAATGTACGAGAACAATTTCGTAAAAATCACCAGTTTGAAAATGCACGAAAAAGTTCAGTCAAAGAAGCACTATGAATGGCCTCTCGCGTAATCTAAATCCAGCGAAGTACAGTAATCGAGTCAGACTCAAAGCGTAGAAGTTCAAAGATCGGGTGAGAGGCACAGATGGGGGAGAAAAAGATATGGAAAAAAGTTTCCCGAGGCAAGCCGAAAAATCTATTCGCAGCGCAAAGCATGTGTATACAAAGCAAAAGAGGCGTCCCACATCGGCAGTTGAGCAAACGAAACTAAGAGAGTGCGTATAAGGCAATCTTGGTGGCCCCCTGGTAGATGAGATGCTCTGGGGCTTATGCTTCGGGCCGTGCCTTTTTGGGCCGTGTCTCACTTATTAGTGATCAAGGGTTCCACACATGGGCTTTCTTCGTTCTTGGTTGGGCTTTTGCGGTTTTTGCGTGTCTGAGTCGCCCGACACGCGTGTCGGCTGCGTATCGAACGCGCTGACCATTGTCGAAATTCCAACACGCGTTGACCGCGTGTCGGACTCGTGTCGGTGTCCGACACGTGCCCGACACTGATACGTTGGCCCAAGTGAAGTGTCGGTGCTACATAGGGCCAGAGAGGGCATCTTAGAAGAAATTATTTTAAGCTGAAAAACGAAAGGGCTAAGGGAATTGGAGTTGAATCTGCAGATGATGTTGCAGCCGTAGCTGAAAATTTTGATGGTGTCGATAGTGTCTTGTTGTCACTGAGAATTCGTCGTTTGACGGATGGATTATGGATTCTTGTTATTCTTTTCATGCTACACCAAACAGGAACTGATTTACTTCTTATCAATGCATGGATAGTAGTAAAGTGCAGTTAGGAAAAAACGCTGAATGCGATGTTGTGGGTATTGGTGATGTTAAAATCAGAATGCATGATGGTATTGTGAGGACATTGACTGGAGTACGGCACGTTCCAGAATTGAAAAAGAATTAATTTCCTTAGGTGCTCTAGATTTAGCTGGATGCATGTATTCTTCACGAGGTGGAGTTCTGAAGATTGTTCGAGGTGCCCTGGTGATAATGAAAGGAGTCAAGCACAATGGCCTGTATAAACTTCAAGGTGAGACATTGAAAAGTTTTGCTCTTGAGACGTCGACATCTGTTCGAGAGTCTAATGGCTACTCGAGGAAGGCCTATGTGTTTGTGAGGAAGCACAAGTTTGATGCTGTTGTCAGGAATACGCGGTCGAGAGCTTTGATCGGAACGGAGACTGGTAAGTTGATCAAGCATGTGCGAACTGATAGTAGCATGGAATCCTGCTTGAAGCTGGCAAATAAATTCTGCATAAAAAAAGGGCATAGTGAAACACCACACTAGTGCCAGTAAACTACAACAATGTGCAGAATTGATGAGCAGAGAGTTACTAGAGACGGCCCGTGAAAAGATCTCTAGTGCTGGTATGGCTGGGAGAATTCCAGCTGATGCGCTTAGTATGGCGAGCTACCTGGTGAATAGATCCCCATCGACTGTGATTGGATATCTAACTCCCAAAGAAGTGTGGTCAGATAATGTTGCTGATGATTTTATTTTTAAAATATTTTGTTGCCCGTGTTATTATCGAGTAAGTGATGGTAAGATCGATGTGAGGGCAATGTGCATATTCTAGGGCTATGCACGAGGTGAGTGTGGCGATCAGTTGTGGTGCCCGGATATAAATTCACATGTTTGCAACAGAGAAGTTACCTTTGACAAGTCTCTAGTACTTCTGGTTAGGAGTGATTATGGCAGTGTTCATACGAATCTGAACGATATTCAGCTTGAGGTGGAGTTGCAACCAGAAACTTCTGAGGTAGCAGATACTAGCGTGATAATCGACACAGATGATGCTTGTAGCAAGGTGGAGCCTATAGAGCCAACAGTTGTTGTAATTGCTAAAATTGACAAGGTACATATTCGATCTCCTGATAGATATGGATGCAACGGTGGTTTTGCTTTATCTGTGATTGAGGAACTTGTGTCAGATGGTTCTTGTGGAGTAGTTAAAGGTGCATGTGTAGTTGATGCTCTGATGAGGTTCTCGATTATGGCAAAAGTTCAAGCGCTGCTTGAACTTGGATTATGCCTGTGGCGGTTGAGCCCATTGGGGGCTGTTGGGAGAGTAGCAAATGATATTCAGATTACTAGCGAAGCAAATGTGACTTGGTTCAAACTTCGAGCCAAGGTGGAGATTGTTGAAATTGTCTCGAATTTGAATCCTGAATATTACAAATGGTTAAAAACCGAATCTGTGAAGATAACAAAACAAAAGTGAAAAGTCAAGCTCTTGGTTATTTTCTGTCTACGGTTCAAAGCAAGAAAGTCCAACAGGGACTTAGGATTTGGTCTTTGACTTGGTCAAAGAAAATAAATGAAAGAAGAAATAAAAGATGCCAACTTTTAGTGGGGTTCTCTGCAAAAGGAAAGACAATTGCGATGGAATCCTTTCTTGATTCTCTTCTGGTTGATATCTAAAAAGATGCCAAAAGGGAAAGTGAATCGTGGGACCCATTTCTTCTTGGATGCAATATTCTTGGTCCAAGGAAGGAACAAGTAAAACGTGTGGCCATTCCTTTTTCTGATTGGCTTGGACTATATTTGGTCGTGAAGAACAAGGCACCGTTTTTTTGAATTTGAAGGCTTGTCCTTCGTGGGTCTTCTTTGCATATAAAAGGAAACGCACGCCTTGGCCGAAACGATTGTCCAAAGGAGACGTCGTCGAAGTCTTGAAGCGCCATCACGAGTGCTTGGTAGAGGGACTTTTTGAAGCGCTGTTCATCGAGTGCTTGATATTGGGTCTTCGTTTGTTCGTGAAATTACATCAAGAATTCAAGTGTCGAAACCGATTAAATCTTGAGGTTAGATTTGTGTTTTAAATTCTTTTGCGAGATTGTGGGATTATTTCGCTAGGAATTATGGGCTAAATACTATGTGCGTTCTTGGATGTAATTTGGGCTGGGAAACACAAGAGTGTGTTTGTGTAACTCGAGTGTGATCTGTAATCTCCGTGTATCGTTCGTTCTATAGTAGAATTCGTTGCTGCTCTCCCCGTGGACATATATCTTTACGACCGAACCACGTATATCTGGTGTCCATTTTATTTTGCTCGTTCTGTCTATTTTTTGATCGATCTCTTGTTCCGTGCAACAAGGACCATTGAAGCTGGTAGTCTCGCAATATCCGTTGCTGGTTCAAGAGTGATTTTGGAGAATGAAATGAGCTTCGCCTTTACTTATCTGACTATATTTGGAAATAACATTACTTTTTGCGCTTAGTGATGGAATTGTTTTGGATTTTTTGCTGATTTATGGAGTTGATGGTGATTCAGGTATTGAAATCGCACCAAGGCAGCATGCAGCACCAGCTTATGCTTCATATGTTATGACTGTTTTGAGACATAATGAATGTAATTTTGAATAACTTAGCTTTCATAAGGAACTTTTGGCATATATAGTTTGTCTTTTAAATATGCTTCCTGCATCTCACCACAAGGTCATACATGAAAATAAGTCCAATGGCACCATGAAATATTCAGAAAATCATTTTCCTGCTATTGAAATTGAAGTCTCAAGAAGCAAGGACATCAAGAGTAGGGTTTTGGATGCTATAACTGGTAGTTTTTTTTTTCTTTTGTGGTCGAACTGGAATTGATAGTTTTTCTTTCTTCTTTTGTATATGCTGTTTTGAGAGAATTTTTTCCTGAGATTCCGTCCATTTCGATTTATGAAAATATGTAATGATGTTCATTTCTCTAATACGATTGTATTATGTGTTTAAATGTGCCTCAATGAACCTACTCCATCTCCCTCTCCTAAGAAGTGGAATTAGAGTTGAGTTCAGGTCAAGGAAAAATATGTTCTTTTGTTTCGATTAGTAAAATTGCCTCTCTTTCTGATCAATTTGATCGAGACTCATGATAGATGGTAGTCATTATTTTCTGTCCGCATTCAAAATGCACAACAATAAGAGGTCTTGAAATAAAAGAAAGATGAGCAAAGAAATGCTTGAACAAATAAGTTCGCTGGCCATAAAAAATGACTATGCTCAAAAGAATGGGAACAGTGCATCTGTGCCACTTCTATTCGGTTGTAATTATTTCTACCAGAGAACAATCAAATATAGAACACTCAAAATGGAGCGCAAACTACAGATTCTTCCAAAAAGCTAAGAACTTTTCGAAAAAGAAAGCAATATATAAATTTAGTATTCAGAAAAATTGACATTGTTAAATTGCTAGCAATTAGCAAGCTATTTGGTTACAACAGGACATGTATTATAGAAATGAGCTTTTTCTAAAGATAAATAGTTGCTACAAATCTGCTCTTCAATGGGCAAAATTGAGCACGGACCCATCATGCAAAGAGAAGAACTAAGAATTCTGCTTTTTTGTTGATATCATATAACACCATTAGGCCTGTTGCTATCTTCATTTCTTTTGCTTCTCAAGCGTCCTTCAACCGTGTATTTGGTGCATTTTTCAGTCTTCTCAAATGGGGATCATGAGCTAAAACTGGCAAAATTCTTCCATGCACTGCTTTGGAATTAGATCTACATGTGAAATAGCCACTCTTTCATAGTCAATCAGACCTTTCAACTTTAAAATCATCTTGGCCGATCAACACCTCAAGATAATAGAATGCAGACCTTTTGCCAAAAGAGAGCTTGAAAATGCCACTTAACAAAACAAGAGGGCTAGGAAGATGTATGAAGCAAAATAGCTGAACAAATTGATTGATACTTTCAAAGAACCTTCTCATAAAATCATTGCAGTCGAACTAGAACAATGCCTAACCATATCCAAAACACCAAAATGAACATCGCAGCTAAAAACTATACAAGAATCTGAAAGAACAGTAATATTGTATTTCGGAAGATTCTTGATATCAATAGAAAGTGAGTTATTGATTAACATTATAAAGAAAAATAGAAAATAGAACACAACTACTGGCATAAAATACATTAGAAACACTCTTAAGGTCTTTCAACATTATTCACCAGTCAAACTTCAAGTCAGCCTACATTTGGCACTCACCAAAAGTCTCTCATTGATATCTTCTTAGGACATTCAATTAGCCCATGTGTTATGACATAGTAGCTGCTCTGCTAGACATGTGTGAGGTCAGTTGTGGCAAGAAGGCTAAGAGTTTGTTGTGTCATTCACCCAAAAAAGAAGTATCAACCAATAGCTTCTATTGAATTGAACACCTGATAGAGTGGAGACCAAAGTATTGGAAGGAGCTTCATTTGAAACTTCGAACAAACTCAGACAACATGTCTTCAATGCATATGAAAAAAAAGGCTCATTTCGATTGACAACTTCAACCAATTTGAAAATTCCCACCTACTGTTGGAATTAAACAATTATCTAGCAGATTCCAAGAGATCAAAAATGCCAAGTGAATATCCATTGCCATCTCAACACGGACAGAAACAAAACCGCTCACATGCATGCAAATAGAAGCATGGCCCACACGACAACTAAAAGGCCAGAGTAAAATTCCAAAAGCTTTATGCGTCAGACGTTATCAGATTCAAGCGATCGTACAATATTATAAAACAGGGCGAAATCAGAGCAGCACAAACGGATTGGGAGAAAATCGAAAGGAAAGGAGAACAGAAATATGAGAAGAAGTAGGGAGAGAGAGAGAGAGAGAGAGAGAGAGAGAGAGAGACCTTGGAGTTGACAATGAAAGATGGGTGACGAGGAGGCTCTCGCGAGTACTCTAATGAAATCAATAATGAAGCAACAATCCAGCACCAAATCGCAAGCTAAGGGATCCTTTGAGGAAAGAGAGAAGAAGGATGCGCCATGAAGAGAAGAGGAGAGGACTAGACTCAGAGGTTGCTGCGACCGGCGAGGCTTTGGATGGAGACGATGTGCAAAAGGCAAATCTGAGGTAGGAGTGACCACCGAGGCTCTTGGGAGAGGGGAGGCGCTGAGGACGAACCGAAGAGAGAGAATGGGGCGAGGCTATCTTGGCTGTTCTTCGAAAAAGACCTTCAAAACTTGAAAATATGAGAGAGAGAGAGAGAGAGAGAGAGAGAGAGAGAGAGAGAGAGAGCATTAGGCGGGAGCGAGAGCAGCAGTTCCAACGTTGACATTTATTGCCGTCCTTTTTCCCTGTCGTCCATCATCAAAAGAGAGAAAATAAACTATCCTATTTTCGTTTCTTATTTTCCAGCTGGCCTTGAAAAGACACGTGTCGTATTTTGAATGGAGGCACTCATACCACGTTGGATGCTGACCTGGTCAGCTTTAACCACTGAATAATTTCTCGTTAAATATACGTTGCAATTTCACATCTCGAAATTACATAATGCAGTTCGAGTCCACTTTATTAAATGAAACTACACACAAACTCTAGCGAATTTGACAAAAAGAAAAAAAAACTCTAGCGAAAATTTGTTTGATGTGAATATTTAATTTTTCAAAGTACTCGGTAATATTGTTTCTCTTGCGGAAAATTATGTACGAATATTAGACTTATGTATCTTGCCAGTAGCTTAAAGTGAACTCGCCACTTGCGTGGAGAAGATCGCAATCACATCGTGAGTAACAGGATTTCTCAACAACCTTGAACTCGGGTGTTGCTACTATTACATAAGCATGTATAGTGATGGGTTGTATCTAAACCGAATCAGACGATCATATAGAAAATAGAAGAAATAGATGACGTACGAGTTTACCCAGGTTCACCTTAGATTAGGCTATGTCCAGTAAAGAAATTTCACTATGATTTAACTTTATAGCCGCGCAACTCGTTACAATGATATCTCATATGAGCACAATATATAACCAAAAAATGAGTCCAAAACCTAAGCCTATCCAAATCCCTTTGATCCCACAACAAATGGGTCAACTTAAACACGAGCCCAAATCTAATATTGTTTCGAGGGCGCAGTCCTTGAGCTCATGTCTACTCACCGATGAGCGAGGTAGCCTTATGCTCATCAGGGAGTGGAATCCTCGCCTGCTGATCGGGCAGCGAAACCCCCCCGTCATTCCATGCGCAAGGGGTCACAAGTCGTTGGTTCATACTGTGGCTTCTCTAAGCTCACTTGAACATGCCATGTATGAGAAACAAGAGTCTCCAAAGTATTCGCCAATTCCAACATATAGAACATATATTTGTGTTCTGCGCACACATATGGCTTGGGATGTTTATGTCTAACTCTATGACACTAATTTTTCTTGAACGAGGCTCAAAGTTTGTTGAGCTGAGCATGGGCGAGCTCGATCTTCAATTTGACATTGACTAGACGTTATCGAATGATGATCAACCTGAGCATGAACAACTTGTGAGGTCTTGACTTAGTTTCCCTACTTGATTGACATGATATGGGTATTGGAGAAAACATCTGTCAACAGTGAAGCAATTCCAAAAATTGTTCTTAGTTAGATCAAGATCAGTCAAGCAATTCTTACACTCGTGGCAAGTGTTGCGAGAGCTTCCATAGTTGACAAACCAATTTTATCTTTCTTCGTACAGAGGAAATTATCTTTTCATGTATAAAATTACAGTTATTCAAGTAAAGATCACTCACTCCAATTTACAAGAATATGAGAGAGTATGATTTGCCAGTACGTCAGTGCCAAATTCACCGGTTAGATAGAGAAGCCCAAACCCTTCTGATTCAATTTGGTACATGTTTTCGCCCCCATATCATGTCTAATATCTCATGAAACTAAGAAAGACTCTTAAAACTAATGAATTAATGACTGAGGATCTTGTCTACGAGGAATGAGCCCTTTTTGTACCCAACTCGGTTTTTGTGTTTCTCTATACCAAAACAAAAGAGAATTAAAGAGAAAGTGACGCAACATTCAGCGAAGAAGAACAAACAAATCTTACTTGAGAGAGAAATCTCGAAATTCAATATAAAAAAAGTATATTCTGGCTGTTCAAATATCATAAAACACATTTTATATGAGGTGTTAAAACCTAACCCTACTAGGATTCTGGATTCAAAACTAAAATTACAAAATTGCCACTAATAACAAAATTAAATTTAAAAATACTAAAATAAATGAAAAATCCATCTAAATGATCTTGGATTGTCGAAATCCATCCTAATTCATCGCCAAAACGATAATGAATTTTGTTCAGCACGCCGTTTCGCTTCAGCCGATCGAATTAGAGCTCAATACGATGTTGTTTTCGGGTCCACCGATTCTGGTCGCATCATCGTTTCACCTTCTAATTGAATTTTCGCCGGTCCAATCGATCCAAAAACGTATTATTAAGAGATTCCTCATCATTCTCCTCTGCTTGAGAAGAACTAGTTCTTGAGTTAGAATTAGAATCTGGATACAACGCCTCAACGGAATTATGAAACAATGACAAATCAGTAACATTGAAGGTGTTGGATATGCTCACGCTCTGTGAAAGGTCGATAACATATGTATTATCGTTGATCTTCCTGCTGACAGTGTAAGGCCCGTACTTCTTTTGCTGCAATTTACTGTAAGATCTAGCTGGTTACTACTCTTTTCGAAGAAAGACCATGACTTGATCGCCTACTGCAAACACATGCTTGCACCTGTGTTTATCTGCCGCAGCTTTGTACTTCTACTTCACTTTTGGATGCACCTCGACAATCTGCTTAGTTATATGATCCGCATCAATACTCTTGTCTGCTTGCCTGGGCAATTGAATCAAATCCAGATTATGCTGAGGCGCATTTTTATGGACGATAGAAAAAGGCGACCTGCCAATAAAACTGTGAACCGCATTATTATTAGAAGCAAACTCTGCATGTGATAAAGTAATATCCCATTGCTTCGATTTATCTCCACAGATGCTTCGAATCAACTTGCCTAGAGTTTTATTGACCACCTCTATCTACCTATCTGTTTGAGGATGAATCGTGTTACTAAAATTCAGGGATGAATCAAATAATTTTCATAAAGTTCACCAAAAATGCCCTAGAAATTTGCTATCCCTATTGAAGTAATAGACTTGGGCACTTCATGCAGACGAACTACTTCTTTGAAAAATAATCTAGCCACACTTATAGCAACAGAAGTCTTCGTATAAGGAATGAAGCGTGCCATCTTTGAAAATCTGTCCACTACAACAAAAATAAAATCCACGCCTCTTTGCTTTCGTGGCAAGCCAAGCACAAAATTCATGGACAGATCTTTCCATATATTGTCAGGAACATGTAAAGGCATATATAAATATGTATTCTTAGATTGCCCCTTAGTAGTTTGGCAAATAAAACATTTCTGCACATACCTGCTGACGTCTTTACGTAATTGGGGCTAGAAAAATCGCTCCTTGGCTGCATCAATAGTTTTGTCATGACCTAGATGTGCAGCCAACCCACCATCATGCAAATCACGAATTACCTTCTCTCATAATGAGGTCTGAAGAAGGCAAAGTTGATTGCCATGCATTAGATAACCATCCAGAATAAAGAACTCCTGCACAGGTTGACCAACGGCACATGTCTGACAAATCTGCCCAAAGTCTTTGTCATCATCTGCATAGCAGTCTTTTAGTTGTTCAAACCCCAGAATGTCCTGGCTGAAAATAATCAACAACCCAGCTCACTTGCTCAACACTTCAGCCACCACGTTCTGCACACTTGGCTTGTGCTGTAATCTGAATGGAAACTTCTGTAAGAATTGACACCAACGCGCATGCATATATTTACTAATCCTCTTTTGACTATTCAGATATTTCAAAGCTTCATGATTTGAAGAAAAGACAAATTCTTTCCCAATCAGTAATGCTCCCAAGTTTTTAAAGCCCTTACGACAGAATAAAATTCTTTGTCATAAGTGCTCCAATTCCATCTCGCGTTGCTTAGCTTCTCACTAAAATAACAAATTGGCTTGCATACTTGAGACAGAACAGCTCATATACCCACTCCACTGGCATCACAATCTACCTCAAATAGCTTATCAAAGTTAGGTAAAGACAAAACATGCGCAGTACATAATTTTTCTTTCAGAATAGCAAAAATGTTCTAGGCTTCCTGACCCCATAAAAATTTTCCTTTCTTCATACATTATGTAATCGGGGCTATAATTGTACTAAAATTCTTAAAAAATCGTTTCTAAAAAGTAGCAAATCCATGAAAACTCCTAACTTCAAAAGCTGTTTTAGGAGTTGGCCACTCCTTAATTTCTCTTGCCTTTGCCTCATCCACTTTTATTCCATCGACAGTAATGATAAATCCCAAGAATAATATCTTAATAGTTAGAAAACTGCACTTCTTAAAGTTAACATACAACTTAATAATCCGCAGGACTGTTAGCACCTCCCTCAAATGCATTAGATGACCCCCCTCAATCCTGCTATAAATCAGGATATCATAAAAAATATACTATGGCAAATCTGCCAATAAAAGATTTCAGAACCTGACTCATAAGCCTCATGAAAGTGCTTGGAGCATTAGAAAGCACGAACGACATCACCAACCACTCGTACAAGCCTTCTTTTGTCTTGAAAGCTGTATTCCACTCATCTCCAGGCCGAATACGAATCTAATGATACCCGTTCTTCAAGTCCAGCTTTGTGAACCACTTAGCTCCATGCAGTCTATCCAGCATGTCATCCAATCAAGGAATTGGAAACTTATAGCTCACAATTATGTTGTTGATGGCCCTGCTATCTACACACATCCTCCAACTCCCATCTTTCTTAAGAGTTAATAAAGTAGGAACAACACAAGGACTCATGCTATTCTGAATGTGTTCCTTTTGTAATAATTCTTCATCCTTCTCTTTCAACACTTCACTCTCCTTGGGACTCATCCTATAATGTGATAAATTAGACAAACTAGCACCAGAAATTAAGTTGATATGGTGCTGAATACCGCGCATAGGAGGTAACCCATCTGGAATCTCTTCAGGCATTCGTTCACTAAATTCGTGCAATAAAGGTCTAACTACTTTAGGCTGCTTCTCCACTTGCAATTCGACCCCTATCTCAACCGCTTGTTTCACTACCAGCACATGAATTTACCTGGTCTCCTTAATTTCAGATTGAAATTTCCTTTTAAGAGTGATGAAATTATTACCTACAGCCTATTTTCCTTTGCTCTTCAGGGGAAGCAATGTATACTTCACCCCATCTTTCACCCGATTATTCTGATTGCTACTCCCTGAATACTGAGCATCCACATCAAATTGCCATGGTCTCCCAAACAACACGTGGCATACATCTATACCTACCACATCACAATATAGCTCATTGTAATACTTATCGATGGAGAATGAAATTTTGCATCGCTCAGTCACCTGAATGCTTTTGGCTCCAGACTTAATCCATCCTAACGTATATGGATTAAGATGTTTCTCCACAGGTATTTCCAGTTTCTTCACTACATCCTTCCTGGTAATGTTTTCCATGCTTTCACTATCAATGACCACATCGAAGATCTTTCCCAGAATGGTGCATCTGGTTCGGAATAACTGATGGCGCTATGAATCATCCTCTTGTGTTGGGGCTAACATCATCTTGCGCACCGCACAGTTTATCTCATCCTCTTCCTCATCTTCAAAACATTCTTCCTCTCCATCTGGCTCACAGCAATATTCATCTTCTACCTTTTCCCTAGCAGCTACGTTTACTGTCTTCCTCTGAGTGCATTCATTAGAGTGGTGCCCAGGTTGATTGCACCTGTAATACTTAATCGCCGCTGGTTTAGCATAAGGATTCGGGGTCGCAGTTTTCTGTGGTTGCGACCCCTTGTCCCTAGCCTCATTTATAGGGCGCCTTTGTACTATCTTATCATCCTGATTTCACCTCGAATTATAGCGAATGTTGAAGCCGCTTTTCTCCATCGAATTACTCGAACTGCTACCTCTGTAATTATCATAGCCTCTTTTTCCCTTCTCTTGCTACATCAATTCTGTCTTCATCGCCATATTCTTGGCGTCATATAGATTTCGCAAAATTGTACCCCATTTTTATCTCGAATGAAGGGCTTCAAGCCATCGAGATATCTAGCTACTTGCTATCCCTCTATTTCTGATAGATTATTCCATTCCGCTAATCTCATAAATTCCGCCGTATACTCATGTACAATCCGATTGCCCTGTTGGCAACGTTGGTATTGCTAGAATATAATCTGCTCATAATTGGGTGGAAGAAACTCTTGTTTCAGTAGACTCCTCATCCGAGTCCATATTTGAACCCTCTATTTTCCTTCATGCTCTCTCTTATTCGGCAATCTTTCCCACCAACAGACGCACCTCCCTTCAATCGACATGCTACTAGTCGCACCTTTTTCTTATTAGGGGTCTCCATATAATTGAAGAATCTGTCTATATCAGTAACCCAATCCAGAAATTCTTTTATTCTTAAACTTCCATTAAAATAAGGGCTATCAACTTTCAATTTAAAGTCGTTACCTTCATGATCGTCGTAACGCCCTCTTCTATCATATCCCATTCGAAATCATCCTTGACGATTTCTGCCTCCATAACCAACATGTTCATCATTAAAAATTTTGTTTTCCTCTTCTTCCGAGCTCTTTGAAAGCAGAGGGTTATTCTGCTTGCGGACAGAAATAGGCCTATCGATAGGGTCACCGCGAGCAAGATCTGCACCCAGCTTTTGTCATTCCGCTGATTCCGGTTCACATCAACGTCGAAACCTTCAAATTGATCTGCCAATGCATCAAGTTGTTCTTCGATGCGTTGAAATCTTTGATCGAATCGTTGATTCAGGCGCTCCATTAAACGCTGCTCCAAACGTTGCAGCGCGTCATCCCCAAGGATAGGGGCTCCAGTCTCCTGATCATTGTCACGAAGACCACCGCCAGTCACCATAGGCTCTAATACCACCTAACGCAGCGTTTAGCGAAGAAAAACAAGCAAATCTTGCTTGAGAGAGAAACTCAAAATTCAATATAAAAAAGTATATATTATGTTTGCTCTAACATCATAAAATACTTTTTATATGAGGTGTTAAAACCTAACCCTATTAGGATTATGGATAGAAAACTAAAATTACAAAATTGCCAATAATAATAAAATTAAATTCGAAACACTAAAATAAATAAAAAAATCCATCTAAACGATCCTGGATCGCCGAAATTCATCACAGTTCATAGGTGATGAGTTTTGATCAGCATGTCGTTTTGCTTCAACCAATCAAATTTGAGCTCAATCCAATGTCGTTTTTGGGTCTGCTGGGTCTAATCGCATCATCGTTTCGCCTTCTGATTGGAGTTTCGCCAGTCTAATCGATCCAACGCAGTACTAAGAGATTTCGCATCACTAAAACATGGGACTCGTTTGGGCCGGCATGTGGCTGTAAACGGTCGGGAAGGGATCGGAAACGGTGGTGCTGTTACTCCAAAGGCTTGGTTGGGAGACGAAAACCGATAATGATTATGGTTGCGGCTAAAGATTGCACGGAGAAGAAGATGAACAGTGAATGAGAAGCACACGTGAAAGTGAAGGGAAAAAAAAGCCCACTTAGGCATTGAGTGCGTTGAAAAGTTTATAAAACAAAATCGCCGGTATCAAAATTAAACAGAATTGGCGGAATGATTTGATGGACTAATTTGATAAATTTTATAATTTAATTGCACTTTTTAAAAATTTTAGGACTCAATTAGACGTATCTATCTATTATTGATCTTCTTCTTTAAGGTTGGCCGTGGCCGCTCAAACTTGGTTGAGTTCACGGCTATGGCCTCTCAGGTTTCTTCGAGTTCTCGGCCATGGCTTCTTGTGCATCATTGAGCTTGCGGCCGTGGCAGCTCCGACATATACGTGTCTTATGAAAGGTTAATTAAAAAAAGAAGCTAAATTAACATTTTGCGTTAGTCAAAATGGACGGAATTTATAAAAGGAATCTCATCGCTTCAATTTAACAATTAAGGTCTAGGGAAAGTTGAGTTATTCTAAAGCCTTTTTCTCTCCCTCCCTCGTCTCTGTCTCTCCAGACTCCATCGTCTTCTCCATCCACAGTCCTTAAGGAGTGTTTGAGAGAGGCTCACCCTCCCCTACCTATACTATTGATTTTGTTTGAGTTTTCTTGTTTTTTCTTTTTCTTTTTCTTCTCTCCTGATTTAGATCCAGAAGTTCTCTTCTCCCGGACTGTTCTAGATCCGAGAGTTTGAATTATCCCGATCTAGATCTGGGAGTTTAATAGACATGTTTTCGAAGATCCTATTGCTATATTCTGTGTATGTGTCATTTGCCTCCATTTCAATGTGATTGCAGGAGCTATGCATCTAGCCGAACCACAAAAATTTGCACTTCTAAATGTTTTGTTCAACTTATTTGATTGTTTTCGTATGGTGATGGTATGGAGGACGCCGAAATAAGCGCGCGTTGCCAACTGGCGACGGCTTAGCAACTAAAGAAAAAATTTCTGATGCCTACTCATCATTGACGATCATACGAAATTCAGTATCATCCGCCGATTATTTTGCTTGACAAATTTATTCTTATGAAACTGAGTATGTATTTAACCCTACTAGTGCTCTGTCCATCATCGTTTTTGAAAGATTTTGTGGGACCACAACCAACAGCTCTAAAAGGTTAAGCTGTTAGAAGAAGGCGTGGTTTAATATTTATATATTTCAACATCTCCCTCAAGCTTAGTCTGGTTTTTTGCTTAGTATTAAGCATGAACATATTAATTGGGGAGGCAAATAGAGACCTGGAAAGATTTAAACTCAGGACTTCCTGCTCTGATATCGTGAAAGATTTGATGGGACCACAACCAACTACTCTAAAAGATTAAGCTATTAGAAGAAGGCGTGGTTTAATATTTATATATTTCAACAGTTTTTCTATATTTTAGCTTTATTTTTTAGTATCTTGGTCTTTTCTCTGCTTTGATTGGTTTTACTGCGGAGATTTATATACGTCTCATATATTGATAAGTTTTAGGATTCAATTATATTTTCACAAAAAAGCTTTAGTACCCACAAAGAGAAGAATTGATTAGGCATAAAAGGTTATGCTTTGGAAAAAGAATAAGCATCAAGATCACAAATTGCCCTTCACTCATAGGAGTGATTGGTATCAACCTAGAACATGAAACTACACCGGCCAAGGCTGTTTCCAAGTTTGTGGAACTGAAAATCAAGACATCTAATCATAGAATTGGACTGGACTGGATCAATCGATCCATTTCAATTCTCAAGTGGGTCCAAGAACCTATATAGCATTGACATGATACTCGACACGGCATGATACTCGACAGAACATGACACGCTGACACGTGATTTCTAAAAAAATATAAAATTTCGACACGTTGGGACATATATATTAAATGCATATTTTTATATATGCATGATAGTTTATTGTATGAATATAAAAATATCAGCAGTCAATTTGTTCTTGGGAAAAGTACATTTTTAGTGCCAAAAGTTGTGTACGGAGATTACTTTAGTGCCAAAAGTTTCAAACGGATCACTTTAGTGCCAAAAATTATGTACGAAGATCACTTTAGTGCCAAAAGTTTCAAACGGATCACTTTAGTGCCAACTTTTTTTTAAAAAAAAATAATCACTTAAGTGCTAATTTCTTTTAAAAACGATAACTTTTAGTGTCAATTCGAATGTGCCACGTCAACTTAAAAAATAATAAAAATAACACGTGTCAGATTTTCGACGAGCCACGTCAACTCTAGCACTGAAGTGATCATTTTTAAAGAAAGTTGGAATTAAAGTGATCTCCGTACATAATTTTCGACACTAAAGTGATCCGTTTGAAACTTTTAGCATTAAAGTGATTCATGTACGTAACTTTTGGCACTAAAAGTGTACTTTTGCCATTTGTTCTTCTTTTGTTGGAGATTCATGATTAGATTTTTTTTTTTTTATAACTAGGTGGGTATATTAATTTGAGGTTGGCTAGTATATGACTTAAACATATGAATTATTGATAAATTTATATTTGGACCCCTGATTTATTTATTTTTGAGAATGATCCTTAATTTATTGAAAATGCTTGAAATTGACTCCGAGCTGTCGAATGGCGTATTGAGATGCTAGCCGAGTGTGATGCTAACATGTTTGAAACGCTGACCACATGTCAATAACATGTCGAAGAGTGTTGGAGGACACGACATGTAAGCCCCCAAAAAGTATTGGTGCTACATAGCCTAGAACAAGTGGATAACTAGAAGGGTATGTGCTCATTTACGTTAAATTGCCTTCCAAGGGTGATTCTTGCAATTGCACGCCCTTCTTGTAAGGACATGGACACATATTGATCATCGTCAATCATAAAAACGGCTGCTCTTCAATAGATTTTACATCTTGCATCAAGTCGAAACCAACATTTTTCCTTCTCTTTGCCGCTCCTAAAATATAACATGTGTTCCTTTGAAGTAGAAGCAACTAATTGTGTTTGACAATTTCCAGATGCATACATGTAATGGAGAAGTTGATCTACATCTGCAATAAATCTTTCAAATTCAAACATCCATCTATAACAGAGAACCTACTGGAGAAAAAAAAATACTATTGGTCTGATCCGGACGGTTCAGTCCGCACCTGAAACTAGGAAACGAATCTATCATCACAGGGTTCTGAATTTTAGGAATTGGTAACCACCTAAACCTGTCCAATTCGGCCCGGTTTCCCGTTGGAACCGGACCGGTTCTCACTCCTACTCACTCACGTACATTTCCATTATTTGTTTTCACTGATTTGGGAGATTCTTGACTATGTGTAAGGAGTATCACTCCGTGAACGCAGCATCATAGATCAATCTCGGTGTAATCAAGAAATCCAGTGCCCAGAACCAGAAAAATCATCTTTGTCATCGCTCATTAGTGAATGCGTTAGGACTTAGGAGAGATGAATCTGATCAACAACATTTACGAAAGGAAGAGCTTCAAATGCTTGATGAACACCTGGGGCTTCTCCAAGTTCACAGCATGCCCTGCGTTCTTGATCACCACTAGTTCGGCACTGTCCCCAATGTGCCTGACCCGATGTGAGCGTTAGCCTCGGAGATAAACGAATCATCTTATGCGTCGGCAATATCATACGTCGAGGAAAAAGGGGGAAAAAATAGGGAAAAGAGAAGGGGATAGTTTCGAAAAAAATTGAAGCTTCATCCTTTTAATCTGTGACACAGCTCCAGGGGGAATATCTGATCTTGCTCTCCCCATACGAACAATGCGGACTGCTCCAAATTTGGGAAGCATGCACAGCAAAACAATGTTACTCATGTGAAGAAGAAATGAAGAAATCATGATTCTATGATCTTCGCAAAGCTATAAGACTGGAGGAAAATTTATAGAGAGTCGAATGAACGTCCTTCAAATTTCAAACATGCCACTCGGACTTCCTTTTTTCCTTTTTTAACTCAGATGGTTCGATTTTGCTATCGCTTCAGATCGGATCACTTCCACTGACTACTGAAAACAATGTGGAGAAACATTTTCGTGGTGATTACTGTAATGATCATGGCGACAACCCCTCACAGTGCGACCGGAAGATCAAAGTTGCAACACCACAGCAGACAGGTTGAGGATGGGTATTGTCGCACTTCTCTTGGGAGCCTAGGTCACAAAAACAAAATGCACCGGTCTATGTTTCCTTGCTTTCATCTTAAGACAATCCATATTCCAGACTCCAACACAGATTTGCATTTGCATCAACTGAATTTTGCTGCACTTGAGTAAAATTTGAAAGTAGATGAACCTGTCTGATTTTTGGTAGATCCGACTGTCCTCGATCTTTGAGTATCTCTTGGATCAATTCCCCTTTCTCTTCAACAAACTCTGAACACATGACCTGTAAAAATTCAACTCTCTCAAGAACATACAAACCCTTGTTTATGCAAATCTACCTACACTTTTTAACCAGATGTTAGTGCCTCTTCAAGTACGTTGACTGCGATCGGAACCTTACCTTGATGAAATCACTTAGGAAAAAAGAGGGAACTCCTGTGGTGGGCCAGACGAAGGAGACTCGCATCAATTCCCTAAGCTTCTCGGGCGTCTGTGGCATCAGAACCCGCTTCGCCTCCTCCAAGCTCTTGACCGGGAACAATCCTGCCTTCAGGTCCTCCTCCTCCAAGCAAACCCTGGTGCAGCACAACACCAACCGGTCCAATGCCTGCAGGTACTGCACGGCCATGCTGTATGCCACGAACCCGCCGTAGCTTATCCCAACCATGCTCATCCTCTCCACGCCCTGCAAATCCATCAAACTCATGAGGCATTGTGCCTGGAACACTCAGTCCGATCGGGGAAGCGACATGTCGGACCGGCCGAAGAAGATCAGGTCCAGCACGTGCACGTTGAACCTCGGGGTGAAGGGCCTCTGCATATTGCCACATGGCGTTCGTGCCGAACCCATGGACTAGGATGAGGTTCGGCTTGTATGGTTTGCGGATTCTGGGGACCCAGCAGTGCATGATCGTCCCAACCCCGAGGCCGGTCGACATGGTGCGGAGGCCTGATTTCGTGAACCAGTAGCGGTAGAACCAATCCCTAGACGTGGTGAAGCTGAAGCATTTTGACATGCTTGGAGATTTCCTTGACATTGGATGATCAATCCGAACAACAAATTGTCGATCCCGGTTTCGCGCTTCTGACTTCAAATTCGAAAGAGAGATAATGATTTCTTCATGGCTACAACGAATTGATGTTTTAACAAGACTGGAAATTTGCTGGGATAAAAGCTGGAATTCGGAATGAAAAAGATTAGGATACGAGGCAAGAACTTGGTGTTTAGAAAATTCGTTCTGCGTTGGAGGCCCTAGGACCAAAAGACCAAACACCAATCTAGAATTTTACAGCTAAAAGTATCTCTCACAAACAGGGGTTAATGTCCAAAATAGACTAGCCACAATTTGTTTCCGAATTTTTAGAGCTGTCATTAATGTTTGACAATTTCTTACTTCATCCAGTTTAGCAAGAAACTGGAATTACGTCTTCCCACATCATTAAGGGCTCAATACCCAAAAAAATTCCACCTTTGTCATTTGTGACAATAATATCTAGAACTTTTTTTTTTATTTCTCAATAACTTTGACTTTTGTCCCAATTCAATCTCAAACTTTTACTTTTGTCTCAACTCTACCGGCCTATACAAAAAAAAAATCAACTTTAACATATGTCCTAATTATTATATTCATTTTTTATCTCATAAAAAATCTTTAACTTTTTTTTTTGTCTACATTTAACCACTGTTAGCCTTCCGTCTATAACCACAGTTAGTTAATCCTAGATATCCCAGCAAAAAAAAAAAAATCTACGTGGCATTTCTACGTCGTTAATGAATTACACATCAGCAAAGCTGACCGAAAAAGAGAAACCTCGAACTTCACTTATATTATTTGCTTTCCCTCCATATTTTCGAAAAATACAAACTTACTCAATACGGCACGTTCTGTATTCTTTTCTGCACTCAACAGCTCAAAGAATAGCTAAGCAGAAAGAGATTTGGATGAACAATCTAAAATCTTGTCGTCGCTAAAATCTACTGTTTCAAAATTTTGAAGATTCATTGGTAAATTCGGCGAGAAAATTCGAACCACATAAGAGTAAATAATAGTGATTATGAGCAGAAGGCTGATGATAGTAAAATTAAGATAAAATTAAAAATTGAGGGTCTTTTATAAGACAAAAAAGGTTTCGAATATATTTGGGACAAATGCTAAAGTTGAAGATTTTTGAGTGGACCGGTAGAATTAGGATAAAAATAAAAGTTTGGGATTTTTATGAGACAAAAAAAATTCTGAATATAATTATCTCTAGTACTAAAATTGAAGGTTTTTTTTTTGGATATTAGGCCCATCTCGATCATGTTTGATTTAATTTGAATGAATATGCAACTTATCTCAGGAGAATTATAAAAAAATCCTAAACCTATCGCAATTATGTCAGTTCAATCCTAAATCTTTTATTCTTGCCAATTCAGTTCTAAATATTTTTGCATTGGTGATTTAAAGGAATATACTACTCAGCGCAAAGATCTCGCCAGCAAATCTTACGACCATTCAAACCAAGTAAAACCCTCTACTACTCGTACAACAAAACCATTTGTAATTTCAATTTCATGGGTTGTAATTTTTCTATTTAGTTGGTTTTGGGAATTTGATTGGTAATGCTAGATTAGGCCTCAATAAAATGTGGGCGGCGCTATTTCCACTCCTATTTTAGCTAAGACACTCTTTTTTGCTAGGTAACTTACCAAAATACCCTTTTCTTTCTTTAATTAAAATTTTTTATCAGACTAATCCAAAAATCTACCTTTATTTTTGTTGATCTTGATAAAAACGGAAAAGGAAAATTGATCACAAAATGGAAATGATTAATTTGTTAAAAGCATAATAAAATGTCAAACATATTTTTATTTAGATATGTATTAACAAAGGATAAACACATAAAGGAAAAAAACAAAATTTTGTGTTGTTCAACTCTTGATATAAAGAAATGAATTATATCGATTGTAAATTCAGTCTCATAGCAAGTGGATAAAAAATTTAAAATATGGTTAAATTTTTTCCCTAAAAAAATATTATGTGAGTTTGAAAGTGCAGAATGTGTAAATAAATTTTCATCCCCATCTTGCAATTCATATTAAAATGTGAAAAGCTAAAAAAAAGGGCACAAATAAAAGATTTTGTAACTTTAGAAACCTACATGCCTATTTGAAAATTACCCAAAAATTAAAATCTGCTTGATAATTATATTGGATTTCAAATTTCAAATAAATTTTCCCTTAAAATTATTTCATAAAAAATATATAGCTAATTGTGTGTTTATAAGCCGTTATAACAAGAAATTGCTAACAGTTTTTATAGTTTTTCTAGTTAAAAGCATGATATCGTAAATTAAGAACAACGAACTTCTTTACGAAAAGTGATAGCATGATGTATTGTAAAATGATATTTTATTGAGTGTAATTTGACATTTATATTATAAATTTAATATTTAAAAGGAAAAATAGAAATAAAGGCAATTTTGTTGGTTAGGTTGACAATAAAAAGAAACAGTAACTTGAAGAGAAGAAGGGTATTTCGGTCTATTGATTGAAAAGAGGAGTATCTTAGTCAAAATAGGAGTGAAAATAGTGCCGTCCTAAAATGTTTGACAGTTTAGAGCTGTGTCAGGAGATCATGCCGAAAGCAGAAATTCCCCCATGTTTGAGAATAGCTGGAGCAAAAGCAGCTCAAGAAGCAACTTTTATGGTTGAAAATCAGAGTGTTGGATTGCTAAACACAAGCCACAAAGCCCAGACACAGCATGCCTCTTTAAGTTGTATCCTCGCTTACCCACGATAATTCCGAAACGGAAGTAAATAGGAGAATCGACGTTTTCAAAGGCCAATTTTCCGGGGTGTCGGTAGTTCTTTGCTGCGACAATTGCCATATAACAACAATGATTCTATAAAATAAATAAATCCACTTATGTATTCGCACAGCTTTTGGAAGGTATGAGCAAATTACAAACACAAATTGCAAACGAACCTACATACTGGAAGGAAGAAACCAACAGCAAGCCGCACACCCGAGTGCAGTAACATCATGTATGTTACGGAATCTTAAATTCGCAGGTTATCACCTGATCCGGAACAATTTTTTCCCCATACTCATGCTGGAGTATGGAAGATTTATGAAGAGCGCACGAAGGCATGGATATCACCTTCCATAGACCGTCACTCACGAGGATGAGAAAATCAGTGTCTCGGTCGACATCAGAGCTTTGTATATCGGGATCAGACTGCAAGTGCGATTTGAGGTTCTTGTCTCCAAAAGCACGGGACACAGCGAACTGGCCATTCACTTTTGCAACATCTCCTGATATATTGTAAGACAATTAAATTACTTATCTGTGCATGTTTATGTTCTAGCTTTCCATTTTCTTGACACAAGATCTAGTACCGACATGAAAGGTTTCAGTTATCGTTGGTGATAATTCTCCATAAAAACAGGGAATAATGTGGAACCTACTTGGCAGATTAAAACATATGGCTTTAGCTATGAGAGCACGCTTTTGATTCTACATCATGTCATGCAAAGTATGTAGTTCTTACTGATAAGAAAGAAAGATTAAGAGAGAATGGTATATATTCTCTATTAATGATGTGTGGAAACAATGTACATGA
The DNA here is from genome assembly GCA_021437785.1 of Rhodomyrtus psidioides. Taxonomy (NCBI): domain Eukaryota; kingdom Viridiplantae; phylum Streptophyta; class Magnoliopsida; order Myrtales; family Myrtaceae; genus Rhodomyrtus; species Rhodomyrtus psidioides. The sequence goes on from JAILYB010000003.1 coordinate 16,263,506, forward strand.
GAAGCCTTTATATAGGCTTAGAAGAGGTAAAGAGCTTAGTGCTCTTCCTATGTGGGACTAAAGAGAAAGAAGAAGTGCAAGAGAAAACTACAAGACTATACAAGTATGTCTAACACCCCCCCTCAAACTCAAGGTGGATCAAACAACGAGAGTTTGGAAAGAAGAAATTTAAAGCGTTGTGATGTGAGAGCCTTCGTAAAACAATCCACAAGCTGATTCTCAGTTCCAACAAAAGGAAGAGAAATGGTGCGAGCTTGAAGATGATGACGAGTCAGATGACAATCGATCTCAATATGTTTTGTACGCTCATGAAAAACTGGATTTGCACCAATATGGATGGCACTCTTGTTGTCACAATGTAGAGGAGTGGGATCCAGAAGTGAAACACCCATGTCAGCAAGTAAGCGGCGAAGCCAAACAATCTCAACGGTAGTGTCAGCCATAGCACGATATTCGGACTCTGTAGAGGAGCGTGAGACAATATGTTGTTTCTTGGCACGCCAAGAAATGAGAGAATCGCCAAGAAAAATACAATAGCCAGTGATAGATTTGCGATCAGTCATATTAGAAGCCCAATCGGCATCAGAATAGGCACGCAACTTGAGCGCAGAAGAAGATGGCAGAAATAAGGAACGCGATAAAGTGCCTCGGAGATAGCGCAAGATCCTCAGAACAGCAGCATAATGAACCGTGCGAGGAGCAGCAACAAACTGACTAACAACATGAACAACATAGGAAGAGCACTAAGCTCTTTACCTCTTCTAAGCCTATATAAAGGCTTCTCATGTACATTGTTTCCACACATCATTAATAGAGAATATATACCATTCTCTCTTAATCTTTCTTTCTTATCATGGTATCAGAGCCAAGATCATTGTCTTGAAAAGTATGCTCTGCGGTTGCCATAAATTGGATCTTCCGCATCAGAAATTAAGACAATGAGCTCATTGTTTTTAAAAGTATGCTCTGCGGTTGCCATAAATTGGATCTTCCGCATCAGAAATTAAGACAGTGAGTTTTGAGCTATTGTGCTATCTTCCTTGCTTGCTTTAGTCAAGCTTCCCTATATTTATCTTTCTTTCTAGAGGTTTTGTTCGCGCCTCAAATCAGTGCTTCTCGATCTTTTCGATCAGTTTGTGCACCTCAACTCACACCTCTAGCTTCGCCAACGATTTTTCTGTCTTCATGGGCGATTCTAGTGATCACATCAATGTTTTCGATCGGTTTATCTTGACCGCTCCACCACGTGCTCCACATACACGTGGCTCTCGGCATCTTTCATCTACTTGTTGTCACCATCTTGGACATGAAGAGTCGCATTGTTGGGAAAAGAATAAGGATGCTCCACGCCTTTCTGTGACACCGCGTCCTATTCCACACTCTCGACCTATTACTTTGGCTTCTTCTTCTACGGATGATCGTATTGCTGCTCTTGAAGCCCAGCTTGCTCGGTTGAGTCCTTCTCTACTTGGGTCTTTTCCTGATTCCGGCACTACTACACATTCTTCCTCTACAGAAAGAAATGCTGCAGCCACTCCATCTTCATGTGGCACTTCTACTACCTGGATACTTGACTTAGGAGCTGCTAGACATATGTCTAGTTCCGCTGCTTGTCTCACTCAGCTCTCTGAGCTCAAGCATCCAGCACATTTCTTTACTGCTGATGGCTCTCCTCTCTTGGCTACCCGGCGGGGTACTCTCGTCTCTCGAGATTTCAATGTCCCTGATGTATTACATATTCCTTCTTCTCGTCTCGCCGTCCTTCATCAACGAGGTGCTTTGGGTCATGTTTCTTCTGGTAATCTTCCTCCCTGTTCTATATGTCCTTTGGCCAAGCAATCTGCTAAGCCTTTTCCTATCAGTAACTCAAGATCTAGTGCAATTTTTGATCTTATTCATTCTGATGTATGGGGTCCTGCACCGCTTTCTTCCAAGAGTGGCTTCAAATATTATGTCTCTTTTATTGATGATTATTCTCGTTATACATGGGTTTATCTTATGCGTCAACGCAGTGATTTCTTTTCCATCTATCAATCTTTTACAGCCATGATTTCCACCCAATTTAATACAAAAATCAAAGTTTTTCGTTCAGACTCGGGAGGAGAATATCTCTCTACTGTTTTTCGTTCCCTCTTGGCCAATGATGGTACACTTCCTCAACTATCTTGTCCTGGGGTTCCAGCTCAGAATGGGGTTGCTGAACGCAAACACCGTCATATTCTAGACACCACTCGCGCTCTCTTACTTGGGGCATCTGTTCCTACTGAGTTTTGGGCTGAGGCCCTTCTCACAGCTGTCCATCTAATTAACCGTCTACCCTCATCTGTTCTTCATCAAGACACACCTTTCCAGCGTCTCTATTCTCGATCTCCTAGCTATAATCATCTTCGAGTTTTTGGGTGTACTTGTTTTGTCATTCTTCCCCCCACTGAACGTACGAAGCTCACCGCTCGCTCTGTCTCGTGTGCATTTTTGGGTTACAGCACCCAACACAAGGGTTATCGATGTTATGACCCAAATGCGCGACGCATACGTATTTCTCGCAATGTTACTTTTCATGAACACGTTCCTTTCTTCCCTACCAATGCCACACCTCCTGTGTCGTCTCCTGTTCCATTTATGGATTTCCCTGTTGATCCTTTTCCTGATCCTCCTTGTCATGTTTTCACCTTGGATTCAGATATATCGCCACCATCCCCATCTTCGCCTTTCCCTTCTACTGCACCTCCTGCTCCACCTGCCCTTGATGATTATGCATCTCTAGAGCCACGCCGTAATCCTCCTCGAGATCGGCGTCTGCCAGTTCGGTATGTTGCTTCTACTTCTTATTCTACTGAGTTTAGCTCCTTTTTGGCTGCTGTTCATGCTGTACAAGAACCCACCAGTTATCGTGAGGCAGTTCAGCATGCTGAGTGGCGTCAGGCTATGTCTGAGGAGCTCTCGGCTTTGGAAAGTACTGGTACTTGGGAGCTAGTGCCTCTTCCTCTAGGTCGCTCCTTAGTATCCTGCCGATGGATATACAAGATTAAGACCCATTTTGATGGCAGTATTGAGCGCTACAAAGCACGTCTAGTTGCCAGAGGTTTCTCGCAGGAGTATGGTATTGATTATGAAGAGACCTTTGCTCCCGTAGCAAAGATGACATCTGTCCGAGCTTTACTAGCTATTGCTTCAATTCGTAATTGGCCTCTCTTTCAGCTTGATGTCAAGAATGCTTTTCTTCATGGGGATCTTCAGGAGGATATCTTCATGCAGCCTCCGCCTGGTCTTGCTCATATCTCTGGATAAGTCTGCCGCTTGCGACGGGCTATTTATGGTCTTAAACAGGCTCCTCGTGCTTGGTTTGAGAAGTTCAGTGATGCTATTCGATCTGCTGGTTTTACTCAAAGCGAGGCTGATCATGCTATGTTTGTTCATACCTCTTCTGCTGGTTGCACTATTCTTCTTCTTTATGTTGATGATATGATTATTACTGGAGATAATAGCGACCATATTGAACATACCAAGCGGGACCTTCAGCAACATTTTGCCATGAAGGATCTCGGACCACTACGCTACTTTCTGGGGCTTGAGATTGCTCGCAGTTCGCGTGGTATCCTTATTTCTCAGCAAAAATATACTGCTGATATTCTCTCTAGGGCTGCTCTGATACCATGATAAGAAAGAAAGATTAAGAGAGAATGGTATATATTCTCTATTAATGATGTGTGGAAACAATGTACATGAGAAGCCTTTATATAGGCTTAGAAGAGGTAAAGAGCTTAGTGCTCTTCCTATGTGGGACTAAAGAGAAAGAAGAAGTGCAAGAGAAAACTACAAGACTATACAAGTATGTCTAACACTTACGAAATTATCAGTCCACTGATCTGATTTATCACGCACCAGATTTGCTTCCCTGCGCACTCATCAGATTGATCTCGCCCAGTAAGACCAAATTCTTATCTCCTGATTAATAATTTGACTATCCTCTCTAAAGAATTTCGGATTTTAACTAGGTGCACAATGAAGTAGCTACATTTTGAAGGTATGTCAATATCACTTGTACAGAATTGGCCTATAAAATGGGCATGTTGGGAAGATGGCTACAGGGTTTGGCTGAACTTTTGTTTATGAGGCATTCATGCACATTTGACATGCCAATGGAAACCTGACGCAGTGTTCAGCGATAAAGAACAAACAAATCCTTGCTTATAGAGAAAACTCGATAATTCAATATTGATAATAATATTCTATTGTCCAAAAATCCTAAAACAAGCTTTTATAGAGTTCAACCCTAATGACATCTAAATCGCAAAATTACGAAAATACCACTAAAATTAACAAATTGCCTAAAAATAATGATTACGTAATATTACACAATATCACGCAATATTATGTAGATAATGTTACGTAAATCGCCGACTTTATCCACATCATTCTCCTCTGCTAGGAAAAAGATTCGTTTCGAATCTGGTCTGTCTTCAATGATATTAATCTCTTCAAATTCAATCCTGTATCTAAGATTGCGAAATCTGTTTCGCCAAGCACGACCTCTCCAACGAATCATATGGCTAAATAGATTGTAGAGGTGCATCATGAAGTCAAGCATAAGTTGAAGGAAGCTAATAAAAAGTATAAGGCAACCACAGATAAACACAGGCGGAAGCAGGTGTTTGCAGTAGGTGATCAAGCTATGGTGCTTCTTCGTAAGGAGCGGTTACCAGCTGGTTCTTACAACAAGTTGCAGCAGAAGAAGTACGGACCTTATATAGTCAACAGGAAGATCAATGATAATGCTTGTGTTATAGACCTTTCGCGTAGCATGGGCACACCCAACACTTTCAATGTTGCTGACTTATCACCGCTTCATCAGTTCACAGAGCCGTTGTATCCAGATTCTAATTCTAACTCGTAGACGAGTTTTTTCAAGTGGAGGAGAATGATGCGGAGCATATTAGCAAAGCGTTTCTGGACCGTTTGGATAGGAAGAAGTCCCAACGGAAGCCGAGAAGATGTGTCTAGAATTTTTAGATTCAGAGTCAATGATGTTAGAATGGGATTAGATTCGGTCAGTTGAAGCGAAACGACCGTTTAATCAATACTCAATGCCTTTTTACATTGATTGACGATGGATTTTAGCGATCCGAGATCGTTTAGATGGTCTTTTGAATCATTTTAGTATTTTTCGGATTTAATTTTATTTTAGTGGAAATTTTGTAATTTTTTGACGCAATGTTCAGCGATAAAGAACAAGCAAATCCTTGATTAGAGAGAAAACTCGATAATTCAATATTGATAATAATATTCTGTCGTCCAAAAATCCTAAAACAAGCTTATATAGGGTGTCAACCCTAATGACATCTAAATCACAAAATTACGAAAATACCACTAAAATTAACATATTGCCTAAAAGTAAGGATTACGTAATATTACGCAATATTATGTAGATAATATTACGTAAAATGCCGACTTTATCTGCATCAAAACCCAAAAGTAGTTCTCCAGCCAAATACTAAAGAAGCAGAAGGTGGTGGATCAAGCTCTACCAAATCTAGAGTTGTAGAGAATGTGGAAATCTACTGTGTGAACTGTAAGGTGATTGCACGCTTGTTCTTACTCAAAGGTATGCTAGTAGAAATATTCTAATCTGGGGTTCATTTCAAGAATATCTGCTGCATATCCACAGACATAAAGCTGAAGATTACGTTAAAGATAGGTACTAATTTCAAAGGCAAAGAAGAAATAGTCCAAGGAACAAGAAGGAACTCACTACTAGAAACTGGAGAATGTAAAATGCTAGGACTGTTTATTTCAAAGGCATGAGAAAATAAGAATTTGACCAAGAATCACGTTTCTTCTTCATGGAGTCACCAATCATGCGTGGCATCTGAATTTTCAAGTCCGACCAAACCCTTCACAAGAAAGAACAGAGGATAACTAAGAAAAGCGTCAGGTACTGGCCTCAATTGGATATTCGTGTTGGGAGCGCGCAGCGGAAGTCCAATACTTTTTGTCGGGGAGATCGCCAAGAGGGAGCCCAAATCCGAGCCCGTTAATATATCCAGTTGGACCCACCTTAACTCAAAAGCTTAAGCTAATGAGTTATGGGCCAATTTGGTATATTAACTGGCTCAGTACCACATCAATTCTCTTATGTGGGACTTCTTTAGCACAACTCACACATGCATCTTAACAATCTCCCCCTCATGTGTGAGCTCCAGTGTTAGTTTTGCTCCCCCTTAATCGAAGTATCCTTCTGCACCAACATATCTCAACTTGAATCTCCATCAACGCCCATCGGGCCCGTTGCTACACCACAACGTCCATCGGCCCGGAAACCGCGTTGACTCCATCTCAATCTGAATCTCCATCAACGCCCATCGGGCTCGCACTGTTACACTACAGCGTCCACCGGCCCGGAAATCGCGTTGGCACCAGATTCCTTATTGAGACGCAATCACCAGATTCCTTCTTGAGATATTCACAGGAACAGATTGGGGGCCCACCAATCAACCATCGGCTCTGATACCATTTGTTGGGAGCGCGCAGCGGAAGTCCAATACTTTTTGTCGGGGAGATTGCCAAGAGGGAGCCCAAATCCGAGCCCGTTAATATATCCAGTTGGACCCACCTTAACTCAAAAGCTTAAGCTAATGAGTTATGGGCCAACTTGGTATATTAACTGGCTCAGTACCACATCAATTCTCCTATGTGGGACTTCTTTAGCACAACTCACACATGCATCTTAACAATTCGAACTATAAGAAAAATTTGGACATATGCCATCTCTCTTACATACCCAAATGCCTCCAGGTCAGGACAATGGATAAGGAGAACAGCTATCCATGCTTCTCACAATTAGCTAAATGTCCAATGTCCATTGCTTTAAAACACAAAGTAGGTTTCGAGTTTGCAAATGTGAGATTGTATTAGCTTTGTGGAGCTAGTGCTTAAGTTAAAACTTAATTGTGAGAAGGTCCCAACGGGGATATAGCCAAACATACATATCTCTTTCGTCATCAAACCTAGGGTATGATCTACATTTTGGTGCTCTAATATCAACCAAGGGAACGTGTTTTTTTTTTTGAACCAAGGGAACGCTTTTTTTTTGGGCAAGGTAAGTATATATTGACTTTTCAAATCACTAAGTACAGATGATAACCGGACACAAAAATGATGAATCAATATTGGCAAAATACCAAGATGGGTTCAACGGTGACCGGTCGCAAGAGGATACCACGCATCAAGAGAGCGCCTACCTAATGGCTATACAGAAACAAGAAAGAAGAGAAACGGCCAAACAAGCGGCCAAAGGTCCCAAACTAGGACAAAACAGCAAGAAAAAGGAGAAGAGTGCCGGCCAAAAACACAGCCAAGAGAGGAAAAAAATAATAATCAGAAACTCTCCTAGCAAGAACAGCAAGAGCAGCACGGGAGAGAGCATAGATCAGCTTCGTTAGATCTGTTTAGTAGAAACCTGCTAGAACGTGAGGGACCCGAGTGAATGTGCCAAAAGGAGATGGCCAAGAGTTGGCCATACCAGTGGAAGGAGCAGGCAAAAGAGACCAAGACACTTGAACCAAGGGAACGCTTTTCTTTTTCTTAAAAAAAAAAATCTTTCTACCCTAATTCAGCATTGCAATTCTTAGGATCAACATAACTTGCTACCGCCGGATCCATCTCAAATCCGAAATCATGTGCATGCTTCATAATGAGTTCTCCATCAACTGTTATCGCGTAGTACCTTAGGGAAATAAAGGGCAGAATGCAGGAAAGAGAAGAGGGAGGGAGGGTTGGGGGGTTGGGGGTTTGGGTGTGGGGGGTTGGGGGGGAACAAGCCACTGTAGTCGGCCAAACGCAACAATTCTCAACGATAAGCAATTCAGCTATTCAACTCATGGCAACTTTTAGCAAAGTGTTATGAAGAACACTGATAATTATTTAAGTAGTTCCTTATCATTTCTGCCTCTAAAATGCCTCGAATATTGAGGAAAATGGATCAAGTGAGACAGCAAGAACAAGTTCCATTGCAATTATGCACGGGGAGACACAGGCATAAATTCATTGGGTAAAAATTACAACCTAAGATAAGAAGAGCAACCTTTTCCACATAACTAGCATAGGGTACATGGATATTTTGTGCTATTAATCTCTATGTGGAGTCTTATCCTCCTTGACAGGATCCGGTGTATATAAAACAAATATGTATACATCTACATGTTGTCGTTATGTATATATGCATGTCAAAGAAAGAATGTTAAAACTTATAAAGTGCACCTAGAAGATATGCCGGTATACTTACAACCTCCGGTCACTGTTTTAACATCATAGGGATTTTTTTCCTCAAATATTTGCAAGTTTCAGCATCACTTTTTAGCATTCGTAGACAAAAAATTTTGAATCAGACTAAGCTAAATGACATACTATAAAACATATATAAGGTGCTTCCAAAGTAAGAATTTTAAAGCAAAATTAAGTGCTTTATAACACTAGATACGTGGGTATCATGTGCTATAGCTTGTATTAGATAGCAAGAATTTAGAACAAATCAATTCTGTGCAGCCAAAATCAATAATAGTAGACTACAGTGAATGTCCTCAGAACTGGAACTCCAGGCAAGCAGCACTCCGATCTAGGCACAATATTGGATTTCATGGACGAAGTAAGCATGTGAAGGTTTTCCCCGCACAAAGCCCTTAGGAACAATCTTGTTTAAGAAGTAAACTGGGGTTTACCAGGGTGACCCAATTTTTTACAGCTCTAACTATAATGATAGCTGTTTTACTCAACCTCAAGTTAAAACCTCAAGCTGACAAAATGACCAAACATAACTTGAATTAGGTTCTTCCTGGTAATCTGGCGATCAATGAATTCGTAGGCAACCTCACTAAGCTCATGTAAATTCTATTCCACCCGGGAGGAGTTAGATAAATACTTGTGCACCATTCCTCTCTAAAATTGATTTTTTATCCCAGCAATAGCCAGCATTAAAAATAAAAAAGCAAAAGGTGTACTAGCATAAATATTAGCTCAGACCTGGCATGTTCGAGACGAATCCACCTCTGTCCTCAATGCTGCCTCGCTCGGTGCTAGGCTCATGGTCTATAGACATTTGTACTGCCCGCCCTTTCCTTGAAAGTACAGCCGGGGAACACATAACTTGCTCGGGGTTTTTTTTCGATTTAATTTTTAAAAAAATTATTTACAAAATTAGATTTTAAAAAAAATAATTATTGATTTGGATCTCGCACACTGGTGGAAACAGCGCGCAAGGGCTGCTTCCAGCAAGCAAGCATTGCTTGCTTGTGGGTTTTTTTTTTCTTGCTTACCTTTTTTTTTTTCTAGAAGCCATGCATATTTTTTTGTTAGAAGCGATACTTGCTTTTGTGCTGCTGCACAAATAAAAAAAAATATATTTATTATTAATTTGCGATGATTTTTTTTTTACGATTTTTTTACAACAAACATATCGTTGAAAAATATATAGCATACATTTTCAATGACACGTTCGTCATAGAATTCGTCGCTAATAAAATTCGTCCCTAATAAAATTTGTCGCAAATTCATCGTTAATTTTTTTTTTTGTATTTGTTGCCAATTTGCGACGAATTTCTACGCTAAATATTTTGCACAAATTTCGTCATGCGACACATTTATATTTTGCGACAAACTCATGAGATACGTTTTTCGCATGATATAAAGCATACATTTTCAACGACACGTTCGTCGCAAAATATATACTTAGTGTGCTTCACGATAACGACTAACGTACGCTTTATATTTTGCGACAAACATGCCGCACATTTCGTCGCAAAATATATACTTTGAGTGTTGCGCAAGACCCGTGGCAAAATACTTCACAATGCGCTTGCGCCTTTTGTGGGACTCAAAGTATATATTTCGCGACTAAATTTGTGGCACGTTTGTTGCAAAATATATAGCTTAGAAATTCATCGCATATTGGTAACAAATACAAAAAAAAATTATCTAAAAATATAAAATAATTAAAAAAACGAAAAAAAAGGATTTTAGCTATGAAAATTAGCGAAGAAAAAAATTTCTCACTAATTTGCAACGAAACATCATATTTGCTGCAAATTTTGTCGAAAAATATATAACGTACATTTCCAATCATACGCTCATCGTAGAATTCGTCGCTAAAAAAATTCATTGCAAGCGTGGCTTCTAACAAAAAAATGTGCATGGCTTCCAGAAAAAAAAAAAGCAAGCAAGCAAAAAAAAAAAAAAAGAGCAAACAAGGAAAAAAAAACTCCACAAGCTTGCTGGAAGCAGCCCTTGCGCGCAAGCGTTGCGCGCTGTTCAATGATGCATGCAACCGTTGCGCACTGCTTGACGCGTGCTGCTTCCACCAGCGCGCGAGACTCAAATCGGTAATTTTTTTAAATCTAATTTTGTAAATTTTTTTTTTTAAAAAATTAAATCGAAAAAAAACACACTTGCTCGTTGCTCCCATTTACGAGGATTGAAGTGACAGCTGTGGACCCGCCACGTCCGAGGTCAGGATTGTGTGACGAGATTGCTTGATCTGTTTTCTCATAGTCTCCAGCAATAGATCGGTTGGGATCAGTCCAAAAGTTCTCCCGGGTCATTAAATTGAAAGATCACAATCTAAGAACAAATCTTTCCAATGACTAAGTCACTATTAAGCACAATGAAAATTGCCAATATCCTTTTTCTTATATGCCCTTCAGTGTGTCAGTCTAGCCTCTTCAGGATATTCAACTTCTCGATAGGGTTTTCGATTGTACCATCCACAAAACGATTGATGGCAATTCCGTGACGTATATACATACTCACATGTCACCCGACCACACTGAAGGTCGACACGTATACCTCCGTTGCGATTTGGGTAATGGGTCTTAAGAGGGGCCTGCGTCCAATCAGATGGGACGGCCTATTAGCCCTCACATCTCGAGATATTGGTGAATCTCGAGAGGGTCGCGACATATTCGTCCGCCAAGACTTCCAGCTCGATCGGAACATCACGACAGTCACCATCATTTTGCATTTTGGGCCAGACAAATCGACAAGTCATGAGCCTCAGTTCCTTTCATTCCCCATTCATTCAGGATATTCTATCTCAGGTGTGCTTCTATCAAATATGATTACATGGAAAATGGAATCGCCTTCAGATTTGAAGACCACAAATCGCCCCCCACAGATAGGGTAATGCCCTGCAAATTCATTCCAACCTTTGATATCCAAACCATGTCATCACGCTTGTCCAGTTCCTCAAGCCAAATAATTGCACTATTTGACACTCTCAGAACCATCCCTTTTGAGAGATTCTCCCCATATTTTCTCATGAACCTTTTTGGTATTCCATGTGGCAAAATAAAACAAATAATCTCAACAAACCTATGATGCTTGATTTCGAACTCAAATTGAAGAACAAGATAACAGAATGCACAAAACATAAAGGACATCTTGAAGCACATCATTTTGGTTCATTCATATTTCAATGTGTCGCTAATGAGAGGGCATCTGGATTGTAATGAACTTTACAAACCCAATCATAGTAGAAGTACACTTAAACTGATTCATCATGACTATATAGATGAGATATGACTTGGAATGCTGGGATTATTTTGGACCAGCCAAAGTGACACTTTCAAAGTTCATCTCAATCAATGTAAATCAGGTCCTTACCAGCACTAGTGACACAACACAATCCCTATCAATGAGCATAAACACACAAACATCCTTCACATGCTGACTAGTTTCTCCTGCAAATGTGGGCCAACCAGCAGAAAACAATGCCCCCAAATCGCGTCTATAGCTCTTCAGCTTCACCATTCACTGTCTGAATACATGATAGTCAAAATTTGCTTCTTTTTCTAGATATATTGCCCAACGAATTGAATAGAAATAAGCCCATGTACCTGGTTAAAAAACCAACAAATGGTGAAAAGAGACCAAACATAAGCGTGTACTGACGAGAGAATCAAATCACACAAGGCGTGAGTTAACGGCAGTAGTTGCCAGTTTCATGAGTTCTAATAGAATATAATGAAAGTCGTCAATCTTAACCAGCAATCCAAAGTCGTATGTCTATGCTCCTAGAGTGCAAGATGTAAACATTCAGAAGAACACACACGAATTTCAGCCACACAGGCCGCAAGCGCAAGGGGAAATCTATCCAAATGAATATGTTTCTTGACGAAGCCACAAGGAGTACCCTGCCCATCCACATTTTCCAAATTGGCCAGTGTGATGAACAAGAGACCGCACATACTCATAGGAGAAGCACGCAATATGCATAGATTTTAGGGGTAATAATTACTAGTTGTTAGAGGACTAGTGCTTTCAGACTTTTAAGGTAGCCTACATGATCTTCAAGTGACAGGCACAAAAGGGGGAAGAACAGAGTCCTAGAGAAAAAGATGACGATCGAGGAAGGTTTGACGAAATCGGCTTCCGACTTCGAGTAATTTAGGTGCAAAAAGACACGAAAACTGGAGAAATCATGGGCGAAACGACTATTGAACCCACGAATTAGCCGGATTCAAAGCGTGAAAAGAAATTACCATCTTTGATGAATTCTGGCGTCGCACTTTCGTCTTCTCTCCAGCAATGGTGGGAAAGGCGCGGCACACTGTTCAACTTCAGTCCTGACCAAAGCAAAGAAACGAAAGATGAAAATATCTCCACCGTTCAAATTTTCTTCCTCCTCAGTTACTTTATTGGTGATAAAAAAAACACCTAATTGCACAGGATTTAGTAGCTAATGCGTACCATTTCTTTATACATATTTTGGATGGTAATGTTGAGGTTTTCCTTCCAAAAATACTGGTGCTTTTTTGGTCCATGTTGTTCCGCCGTATCTACTTTCACTCTCTCCAGCTTTGGGGCCTCTATTGGACCATCGGAGAAGAACTTCATATTGGGACATACATTCACAATGACATCTTCCAAGAGAGGGAATATTAACGCGCATCCACCTGAGCTAAAACATTTCAACTGTACCAACCCATCAAGCTCCAGACACTTCAAATGATGGAAAGCCACTTCATGCCCCTCCTCACTTCCCTTGTCACTAATAACTTCTGTCAATATTCTGCAATTACTTATCCTCAATTTTGTGAGAGCCACCAAACTTTCAGCTATTGTCGGTGTAAACATGCTTGACAACCCATCACAACCAGACACATTTAGAACCGTCAAATGTTTAATCTGTCTTGAAAAGGGTAATATTACTTTTTGCCCTTGACTCGGGCCTTCCATGGCTTCCACATTACTGCTTGGCTCTTCTAGATAAGATTCATGCACGACTAGCTCTTCCAAGTTGGTTAAACTCTCAACAAAACGACTTGTGGATGCGGCAAATTCCTTGGAGAGATGACGAAGCTCAAGATCTCTAAGCTTGAAGAAGAATTCTTCATCATGAAAATCCCCATGCCATATCTCCATCTGTTCGCATAAATCCAATTTGAACTCTTGGAGATTAGGGAAAGCGCCCTGAAAGAATAATCAAATCAGAAGTTAAAGCGAGCTTATTTCAAAGAGCACTCAGGTGTTATGAGTTTATCGTAATCAACTCCTGGAGTTTAGGGAATGCACCATGCACCCTATAAAAAATAGTCAAACCTAAAATCAGCTTAGTTAAAAAAGTGTTCATGTATTACGGTATAAGTCCTGCATATTGGGGACAATAACTTCATTTTAGAATATCTAATCTGAAAAAATAAAGAAAATCAAATAGCTCGCGACTCAACGGAAAGATGGGTGCCCTCATGAAACAAACATCGTCACTGATATTTTATATTTGACTTGTATCCATATTTAAATTTAAGTAACTCCTTACATTCATCTTTCTACAGATATATCTATTGTTAACATAACATTTGCATCAATTATAGCCACAATTGCACAAATTTCAATTGATAATGTCAATGATTATGTTCCATCTTTCCATTTTTAGCATAATATCAATATTTGCATAAGGTTCAAATTAGACAACACGCTTTGTGCCATGGTAAGATCACACCACATGCCGCATGCTTTCGATCTTTGTGGTACTTAAAAGAGAACTAAACGATCGGCATTAGCCTTTTTTAGGGTTCAATGAGTATGCATTTGATACGTCAGACGTGGACAAGAATGTTTGGTCAACACTTGAAGAACATAGGACGTTTCAATGTTGTAATATTTCTATGGATTCAAAGAGTGACTTCAAGTTTACATCCTCATTTTTAGAGCCATTTTTATGAGAAACTTTGGCTTTGACGTTAACCAGACTTCAAGTATTCACCATGAAAGCTAAACAAATAATCTTGGGCAGTACCTTTTCTATCAAGAAGAGAGGTTGTTTGTGACGTTCTATCTCATTCTCAGTTTGGGAAGCAAGTAGCTCCACTTTGCTACAGTTGTCCATCTTCAAGGTCTTCAATATTGGCCAATGGGATGTATGTGTTCCATTGTAGAGGCACTTCAACTCTGTCAGATGCTCAAGCTGGAGGGACGATAACTTTGGGAATACAAACCTAGGAACCAGTAGTCCTTCTTCCTTCTCGATGAGTTCTACAATGCCACATTCACGAATCACCAACTCCTCAAGCAGGATTAGATCTCTGGTAATTGAGGCTGGAAATAAAAAGGTGAGGCTATTGCATTTGGAAACGCTAACAGAACGTAGACACTGGAATTTAACTTGACGGTGAAGTCCCTTATCCAATATGCACTTTAGCTTTGGTAATCCTGATACTGTCAGCTCTCTTAATGGAAGAGCAATAGGATGCCCATCTAGAGGAATTTGTGGCTGAAGTCCGAAAATAATTTCAAGCGAACCACATGCTTTTGCCTGTAAAATTTCTAGGCTCTTGAGTTGCCCTAGAATTAAAGGAGGAACAACGGTCACAAGCTTGTTGCATCCGTCCACACAAAGCAATTTTAGCTTGAGGAAAGATTCCGAAACAACATGATTGTCCCATATCATCTCGATGTTATCCATACCATTGATATATAATGTCTCCAAGCTAGGCAAAGAAACCTGTGGGTGTTCACTCACGAAATTAGTGATTTAGTTAAATTATGAATTCATGAACTTCCAACATGTAAATACAGATGAGTGTCAAGCTGTAAATTACGGATTTCCAGAATAGGTGTTCTGTCACAGGTTGCACAAATGGCCCTTTAAAACTCGTTGACCTTTTATCAATGCTGGACGAGTCAAATTGACTCAATTGAATGGCTGATCTACGAATTGTATCTTATTTATTTAATAATAGTTTCACAAAAACGGTCTTGCAGTTCACATAATAACTAAAATGAGTGATTTCCTTTTGCTGGTGCAATAAGAGAGCAAGGCTTCCTTCTATCAGGGAAAAAAAGTGAGATCCCATAAGTGCAAATGAATTCAGTGCAAATGAAGTAAATTAAGAGCGAGTAAAGCTTCTTTTGAACTTTTGACCCCTGCTGCTCACTTTCCTCTCAATTGTTTCTTCAATTCCCTCTAAATTTTCTTTAAGATACAAATCTGCAGCCTACATGCCTGGCTGAGCCCAAAAGATTTTAGAAAAACCCAGTTGTCCTTTTTTTTTTACAACGGAAAGCTTTATTTTGTTTTACTTTTGTGTAAAGCGTAACTAGCTATTTCGTAAACCGAATATCATAGTGAAATCTCTTACAGGACGTAGCCCTATTTTGGGATAAATCTGGGTAATCTCGTGCTTCATTCAATATTTTTTTATATGTGATCGTTCTGATTCGATGTGCGATAAATCTTATCACTATCGTCGTTGAAAGCTCAAACCTCTTTCTCGTGGAACATCAAAGCATGGAAAGAAAGATTAAGTAGTACTCAGACATAATCGCATGTGGGGGCCCACAATTTATATTTTCACCCTACTCATTACGGACGAGGAAACTATCATATGTTGCTGCAGCATTGGGCCCCACCGATTTAAGCCGGATATCAAAATGCAAAAGCGCGTACAGATATACCTATCCATGCTGCGCGCATGCATGAACATGCACGAAATTCTGTGCTCTTACAATTGTGGCGACTAAGTGCTCATTTAACAACGACACAGAGAAAAATATGCATCAATTAGGTTAGCATATTACGCGTTTTGAGGATAATAACAAAATTTCATAGTTAAATTCAACGGGAAGCATTTCGAAATATTGGAAATAACCTTACTTACGCAAATTACTTTAATGCCAAAAAATCCTCGTCAATCTTGAAACCCTACTAATATCGATATGCTTGTAGAATTTAAATTTAAAATAACTCGGAACCTATCACAGACTAAATCTACATGGATTTCATTCAATTAGTTGGATTTCTACTCAATTAGGAGAAACGGAAGATTTTTCTTCATCTAAGTACAGGACGGCATGAACTGCAAGGGAATTATGAAAAAAAAAACTGAAAATAACAAATTGAAGGAATCATAATATAAGCTACTTCTAATTAGTAAAGGGAGGAAAAATTAATTAATAATTAATACTCATAGAAAGTTACCTCTTGTCCATTGAAGAATGCAATTTGAGAGCAAACTTGGTCGTCTGATGTACTCCTCGAAGGCGACGACCTGGTGGAGAAAAAATTCTCGATATTTGGCAGCCTAATCAATTTCAATCCACGCAACTTAGGCAACTCAAGTTTACCACAATCATCGTCAGCTTCTACAATCCCTCGTAATAACTCGCAGCCGACAACTTCGATCTCCGTCAGATGTGGAAGTCCTCTCACCACTGAACGAGGAAATAGAACTTTCATCGTGTTGCAAGTTTCAACTTTTACTACTTTTAAGGTACTGAAGGACTCGGCGGAGATATGGTTGTTGCATATCTTCTCCAAGTTGATGAGACGCCTGAGAACCAACAACTCCAGCGCCTTAAAAGTAGGAACGGGAGAGTGTTCGAGGATGTAATGCACGGAGGGACAATACTTGACCTCTAGATGCTTTAATCCTGGAAAACCTTTGCGGGATAACATGCAAATACTTTGCACCATTCCGCCCAACCCATTCAAAAAAAGCTCTTCACTTTTGTCTAAGATATGTTGTACGCATCCTTTCGGAAGAACATCGCTTTCTGGCTTCCAATTCAGCGTCAATGTCCTCGATCCTCGATACTTGTCCAGAATACTCAAAGGAGGTAATCGCAATCGAAATCTGCTCTTATTAGCCTCATAACTTATTTGGATTCTGAACTCAGTTAATTGCTGGAAGTTTAGATCCTCTGGTAGCATGTTCGAATTGGGAATGATTACATGCAAAGTGCGGAGGTTCGGCATGTTATTCAACTCAATAAGACTGGCATTAATCGGAGGAGTTTGCTTTTCGGCACTCCATGAACGAAAGCCAATCCCCATATACAACTCCTCCAATTTGGTCAACCTTCCAAGTACACCCGGTTCAATTTTCCTAAGCTCTGAACAGAAGCTCAAATCTAGCAATCTCAGCTCTACCAATTGCCCAATGTTTTTCGGCAACCGCTGAATTTGGGAATCTCTAAGGCTGAGAACTTCTAACCCTTTAAGATTGGCAAGAACGGACACATCTTCTAACGAACAAGAATCCAAAGACAGAGTGCGTAACTTATCCATGAATTGAAACGGCGAAGGCGAACACCTCAGACTTATCCTAGAGAGATTTAAGACCACAAGTTCTCTCATAGAGTTGAAATATGAATCTAAGATCTCAAGGGAGTAGTACTTCTTTGAGAACAGCAAAAAGATGCGCAATTCCGGAGAAACTAATTCTTCAGGAAGCTTTTTCATGACAAAATTGGGAAAGCATATCCCCCTACAACTTTCAAGCTTGCCCTTAGACATCTTTGCAATCGAATCATCTTTTAGCACAAGAAGAGGGTGATCTTTTGAAATGATGGAGACAACAAACTCACGGACCAAATCATGTATCTTGAAACCATGATCTTCTTCACTGCATAACAACAGGGAGGAGTCCTGGAGAGTTTCGATCAGCTTGTTCAACCTATTTCTAGCATCTTCCATGCTACTTTCTTCTCCAAGTAACCCCAAACCAAAGCTGTACCTCACTAAACTTTCAAGAGAGGGCTTAGAGACACCATAAAGAGCAATGAGTTCTAACAATGACTTTGCCTCCTCTGGTTTTATACGTTCATAACTTATTCGCAGAGTCTTGTTTATCTTCTCACCAGTTTCTTCGTTCCAGATTTGTTTCAAGGCATCCTTACATGCAGAGTAACTAGTGTGTATGAAAAGTCTTGCTATTTGGAGAATTAGGAAAGGCAAACCTGCACATATGCAGAGTGCATCCTCCACCAAGGATTCCAACTCAGCAGGAACTTTGCCTCCCACCCTAGTCGTAAACAATCTTTCTGCCTCTTCTTTCTTCAGCGCACCAAGGGGAAAGGCACAGTCACAGCACATTTCCCTTAGCAAAACATTTTCATATCTCGACGTCAACAACAACTTGCATCCTATGGCTTTGTTGTCAAGTCCACAAGGAATGCCGACTGATTTCAAGTCGAGCGGCTCCCAGAGGTTGTCCAGTATTATGAGCACCTTCTTCTTCTCCCTCTCCTCCTTTTCCAACCTCTCGCGCAAAAGGTTCGCTCGGAAACTGACATTGTCTTGCTTCTCTATGTCAGTAAGGCCCAACCAGTGGGCAATCTCTCCTTGAATCCTCATGATCTCTGGATTTTCTGACACGTCGGCCTTGGCGATGCAATGGAACGATTTTTGCTCCCTTATTCTCTTCTCGGCATCCACCAAAAGGGTGGACTTGCCGACCCCACCCATTCCATGGACCCCGACCACGCTGTTACTGGCGAGAGCATCCATGATGTTCTGTAAGACAGAAGCTCTGGATTCGAAGCCGCTATCGTCCCTGAGCTTAACCGCAGCAGCGGTCGACGACTGGACGACGACATCTTCGCCTCCTCTCCTGGCCTGAATCGGAGGATCGACACTCCCCGGAGTAGGATTGACGCAGCTGATGTCGTTCAATCCCTCGAACCCCCCACCCTCTTTAGCGAGGTTCTGAATGACCTGGATCTGGGCCTGCGCCTCCGTGCTGAACTTATAGCTACCATAGGGGTTCCTGGGAATTCTCTCATAGCAGCAACTCTTGCTATCCTCTTCGAAGGCCTTCAACCGGTTTCGCGCCTCCGTCGAGGTCTTGTCCGCACTTTCCTTCCAGTCCGTAAAGGTATGGAGGAGGATTCGATTATTGTTGCCGGCTTCTATTTCAAGAATGTGGACCTTCTCAACCACGTTCTCAAGATTCTGGACTTCCGCCCGAAGATCGTCAGCAAAGCGCTTGGAGGACATGGCGTATACCACTGGATCCTTGAGCAAATTAAATGCCCCCTTCAAGAGATCCCATACAGTTGGAAGGCCGCACTCCATCAACATTTTTTTTTTTACTTTTCCGAGAAATACAGAGCTAGAAAATAGAGAGAGAGAGAGAGAGAGAGAGAGAGAGAGAGGACGATGGAAAACAGAGCAGCAGATACTGAAGAAGGAGAAGAGGAGGTAGAGCGGTTGTGCCGAGGTGAAGAAATAGCGAAACAGAGCAAAGCAAAGAGCGATGGGAGACAGAGATGACCAAGAATGGATTTGAGCGGAAAAGAGGATGAAGGAAAGGGAGCGTTGGAACGGCAATGAATGGAGAAACAAAGAGCGAGAAAACAGAGAGAGGGAGAGGGAGAGTGAGTGATGAAAAAGAGCAGCAGATACTGAACAACAACAACAACAGCAACAGCAACAACAAGAAGAGGAGGAAGAATGGTTGTGCCGAGGTGAAGAAAGAACGAAACACAGAGCAAGAGACGAGCAAGGCCAAGAAGAGATTTGAGTGCGAAAGAGCGATGAAGGAAAGGGATGATCATCAGCTGTTTAAGTAGTAAAACAAATGGTTCAACTTCATCCATCGTCGCCCTCGGAGTAAATTAAAAACGTGAATGGGACAAGGACTTGGCCATGCCCCCACGTGGCATGGAGTTGGGCCACGTTTGTACTGTTTCGCAAGGAGAACCACGTGACATTGTAAGGACCCTTGGAACTTCCATACTAGTTGAGAAAATAAATGAAAAGACATCTTCATTCTTTATTACAATGTCAACATTTTCATCAATATTCTCAAACAATAATTGTAGACTGAAAATAAAGTACAAAATAGAAGTATATCATATCAATTCCTTTGGTATGCCCTACCAAGCTCGCTAACCTAACCTAACCTTAGTTAAGGCTGGAACTAAACCCCAGTCAAAACATAGATGAAAGCAGCATAGCAGATTGCTCCGTGTCGTCCTGGCCAAAAATAAATACTTACAAACATCGATAAAGCAAGAATGCCGAATATCTGAACGATGACGTAATTGAAATGGATGAGCCACGTTACCATTATACATGCAAAAGTCTCCACCCTAGATAAAGCATGCATCGTCGGTGGTTTTTTTTTTATAAGGTAAGTATGTATTGATTTTTCAAATCATTAGGTACAGAGAGATACCGGACACAAAAACCATGAACCAATATTAGCAGAGTGCCAAGATGGGTTCAACGGTGACAGGTCGCAAGAAGACATCACGCGGCAAATAAGAGCACGTGTACCTAATGGCAAAAAAGGAACAAAGAAGAAGAGAGAAAACGGTCAATCAAGCGGCCATGAAGCCCCAAATCGGGACAAATCAGCAAAAAGGAAGAGAAATCAGGCCAAACATTCCGCCAAGAAAGCATGCATCGTTTCCTCCACTGTTAATGGACAAATATCGATTAGGCACTAGTCATAAACCCGCTCTTTGTATGGGGTCGATAAAATCATATTAAAACTATAGAAATAACATAATAATTAAGCTTATTGAACATTAAAAAAAAATCAATTTTCAAAATGGTTTACATGTTGAAATAGCTCTGAAACGTAAAACGGTCATGTTACTAATTGATATATAGAATAGCAATTTTGACACAATTCTACTTGTTAACATATTACACTTGGGCTAACTTAGACCTTTATATCTAATTTATGTTGACCATTGGTTGAAAATGGGGAAAATTACTAAAAAAGTCCTAAGCCTATTGCAATTGTGCGGATTCAGTCTTAAACCTTTTTTTGTGCCAATTTAGTCATAAACCTTTTGTAATTGTATTATTGTAGTCCATCCAGCAAATTTTTTCCGGCCAAATGTGAACGATGGCTGACCGGCAATCGAATATTTTATTATTTTTTGAAAAAAAATTATGATTTTTTTCTTCGTTTCTTTCCTTTTTCTTTTTTCTTTCGCTCGCCCCGTCCCTCCCCTCCCCTCCCCTCCCCTCCCCTTCCCTTCCCTTCCCTTCCGTCCTGTCCCCAACTCCAGCCGGCCACCATAGTCCGCGCGACCGGCTAGAGGTGCGGCCACCTCACCCTGCCATGGCGGGGGGTGACCTCGCCGTCGTCGGGCGAGGCATCGACAGTGAGGTCGAGCCCCACCCGGCCATGGTGAGGGTGGATGTGACATTTGACAGGGATAAAGTGTTGTTTTTGCTTCGTGGACATTCCGTCGAGCAACTTCTTGGGCTGTTCATATTGCGAATTCTTCATTCAGGAATCACGTGTCGAATCACCCATGGAGATTACCCACTACCTTCACCCTCGGCACACTCTCAACTTCTTTCAATGTTTCGATGAGAAGGATACAAATGTTTAGTCAGTGAATTTTATTGCTACACTTGCGAATGTGATTCCTATTGCTACGCTTGTGAAAAGTGCAACTACTTCATCTATGTGGGTTGCGCTTCTGCAGCTCTCTCAGGTCTTGAGAAAGGAGAGGGCATGTCAGTTCAGAGTTTTTTTCCACGAGCATGAGCTCAAGCTTGATTACAATGTACATGGCTCTAATGCCTGCGTGGCCTGGCAAGGGGCCATTTCGGCGGGAACTCTGGCGTGCAGACGCATTTCCTCGGAATGCTAGCTTCAGATCCACCATGTGGAGCCCCGCCATGGCCGGGTAAAGCTCAACCTCGCAAGCCCAAATCTAGGCTGGTGAAGTCGAGCCTTGCTTGGACGACGGCGAGGTCAACCCCCGCCATGGCAGGGCGAGGTGGCCACGCCTGGCTGGTCCCCGAACTATGGTGGCCGGCTAAAGTTGGGGACGATGGGAAGGGAACGGAAGGGGAGGGGAGGGGAGGGGAGGGGTGAGTGTCGCGACCCGTCCGGAATGGACGCGCTAATGGATTACCGATCGCGGGCTTTGGATCGGCGCGGGCCCTCCCAGGCCCATACCAAATCGCGGCGGGTGTTTTCTTTTATTGGGTTCGACGATAAGAGTCGATCGCTTTCGACCTTCAATGTGGTCGTGGTGGCATATGCAACTTGTGCATGCATTTAGAGTCGCCACCGGTCTTTCTTGGAGGGTAGACCGGAAACCTTACTAACCGATTGTGAGAGATCGATCAGTTCTGCGGAACTAGAGATTTTGGGTTCGGGGACCTGGTTACGCTGGTGTCATTACCAATGCCCTTTTGGTACCTAATGCGAGTGATTTTCCTAGCTAAGGATTCATGCAGGCGCAATTTTAGGTGAGGTAGGCTTGATTCAGGGTTTCATGCAGATTGGAAGACTGTTCCTATCAATCACGATCAATTTAAATGAAAGCGCAATCAAGTACATAAATAAATCACACCAATGCATATCAATTTAAATCAATGGCCTCCTAGTATAGCCATAAGGGTTTAGGGAATGTGTGATTCCGGACCGGGGGTAAAATGGGAAGATTCGGAGGCGATCAGCCCGAATGGCAAAATCGTCAATTTTTGGAAGACTTGGATGCCGAATTACCCAAAATATTCCATGGCCAGTTGATTGTGGCCATTTCCCATTTTTGAGAATATTTTGGAATTTCTTGATGTTTTTTTTCTTAATTTTTGGAAGACGATTCACCCAAAGGGCAAAATTGTCATTTTTAAGAAGGATCGGGTTCAAAACACCCGGGATGAGCCTTGGCCAGTTGATTGTGGCCATTTCCTATTTTTTGGGATTTTTCTAGAATTTTTCGAATTTTTTTTTTGAAGACGGTTTGCCGGAAGGGCAAAATCGTCATTTTCGAAAAGACTGGGGGGTCGAAAGACCCGAAACAGGTCATGGCCAGTTGAATGTGGCCATTTCCTATTTTCTAGAATTTTTTAGAATTTTTCTGAATTTTTCCAAAATTTTTGAGTTTTTTTATGATTTTCCATTTTTTATTGAATTTTTGCATTTTATTATTATTTTTTTATTATTTTCTGAATTTTTTTTATTTAAAAATATTATCCGGGCCGGGTTGGACCCGGCCCGCGACTCGCGGTCGCCCGGCCTAAAACGACGTAGTTTTTATTTTTTTAGGGTTTTTTCATTTTTTTTTATCAATTTTTTTGATTTTTTATACATTTTCTTTAATTATCCCAAAAATCCATGGATCGGACGGTCCACAACGTGCCACGTGGCTTCGTCTCGGACGCCCAATCTTCCGCTAGATCGGACGATCCACGGAGAGCCACGTGGCCAAATCATAACCGTTGGATCAAAATTAATTTATTTTCTTTTTCAGAAAAACCTTTTAAACGGACGCCCCAGATTGTGCCACGTGGTCACTCCTGGTGCGTCCGATCTCAGACAAGATCGGACACTCCACAGAGAGCCACGTGGCCCAATATAAACCGTCAGATTTGATTTTTTAAATTATTTTTCGAAAATCGTTTATTAATTCTGAAAATCTTTTTAATTTTCCAAAATTCCCAGATCGCGACACGTGGCGAAGCCACAGCCGTCCGATTTGGGTTTTGTTTTATTTGGACGTGGCCCCCCCACGCTGACTTGGCTGCTGACATGGCATGCCACGTCAGCGTTGACCCGTTGACCGGCTCGGGCTTCGCCGAGGAAGACGACCGGCGCCGGCAAAACTCGCCGGCGCCTCGCCGGAGGTTCTGCTCGGACGTAAAAACGTCACCGAAGCTTCGGGATTTTGACACCAAAATGGCCTCCACCAAACCCAGATCAACGTGCAACGAAAACATGGCATAAATGGCGTCGAAAAAGTGACGAACCGGACCTCCACAGTCCCGGCGCCGGCGACAGTTTTGCAGAAATTTTTTTTTACGTTCAAAGCTTGATTCTGTTCAATCCATAGCGTTTAATGGAGCTAGGGGAGCTTACCTCAGCTCGTCTAAAGCTGGAAATCCACGGGTTTGCGTCGCAAATGCTCCCGACTCGGTCGAGCACGGTGGAGCTTCGGCCACCAGTTTCGGCACGATTTCGATCCAAAAACAAAGATCACACGAAGCTTAGAGTCGGTTCTATAGACATTTCAAGACTAAACTTACACGAAACAGGCCCGCAAATGGCGTGACCGAGGGTAAAAGAATAAGAGGTTCATTCGGGCATTTAGTCGAACAGTAGGCGTGCGTTGGAAAAATGGAGATCGGAGAGAAAAACCGACCTGCTTGTAGCTCGCTGACGGCAACTAAGTAATGATGATCGGTGGATGTCGTTGAAGGTCTCGGGATCCTCCCTTGCCTCCGGTTTCGCTCGAACTCGCTTGAAAACTACTCCCTCCTCCTCTCGCCGAACTCTCTTTTTTTTTTTTGCTTTTGGCCGACCGGCCTTCCGTGGCCGACCGGCCTTTTGGTGTCCACTCGCCTCAAAACCAATGAGGCGTGGCCCTGCTGTCTTTTTTTTTTTACTTTAAAATCACCGCGCCTCGCTGCCCCATCTCCCCTGTTCTCTTTGCCTTTGTCGGCCGGTGGGTCTGCAACTAAGTTGCAGACCCGGTCGGACCGGGTCGGGTCGAGCTTGACCCGACCGGCCCGGTTCAACCTAATTTCGTCAAATTGAGCCCCAAATCGACCTCTTTTCATGAAATTGATGGCAAAATCGGACTCCTTGACATGCTTTCTATCAAATATGGGTATTTTCGTGAATCAATTTATTGAAATTTAGTGAAAACCCCAAATTGTCCCTAGGATCCGAAAATTAATTTTGCTTAATCGAAGGTGCAAATGATCGAATTAGCCCAAATTGAGGCCACCAATGGGTTCATCATGATGAAAAACATAGGGTAGAGGTGTTTAATTTCAATGGGTATGCCCGTATGAAATTTAATTTCCCAAATTGCGAAACCGGGACTAAATTGAAAGAAAATTATGCAATTAAGCCCTTTTGGTTAAAATTGATCAAATTGGAGGGCAAATTGACCCAATTGCACTTCGAGACTTTAGGATCCAATGTCATAGCTTATAAAAAGTGGGAATTGAAAATTAAAAGACTCGAAAAGGATTTTGTTGGCTCGGTTCGGGTTTATGTCTGTGAAGGAACATATTGACCCGAGCCTAATTTTCAAGATTTAAAGTGACACACTTGAAGAGGAAATTAAAAAAAAATTATTGAATATTTTTTTGTATTTTTCTGACCATGAATGGTATTGTTCTGATTTTTTGGTATTTTTAATAATTAAATAAATTCAAAAAATATTAAAAATTAGAAAAAAATATTTTTTTGTTCAAAATTGGCTCTTGAGGCTAGGCCAAGGCTTCCAAAGTTGATTTTACAATTTTATGATTTTTTTGCTATTTTTAATTAGTTTTTTAAAAAATAAAAATTAAAGTAAAAAGGAATTAACAATCAGGTGTCAACAGCTGCCCCTCTTTGAGAGTGAGCTCGTCAGAGGTTGCTTTCAAAGACAAAATGACACCTGAATCTCGACCGACTTGATTGGGGAAAAGAAATGCTATGACATTGGATTCTTAAGCCTTTTGATGAATGTTCAAATTAATCCCTAATTTGTTCTTGCAGATTGAACTTGGGCTGAGGGGATGGAGGTTTACCTGAAGCTCACCTGTCGGATGCTGCTCGCTGCAACAACTTTCAAGAAGATATCTAGGATTCGTCATTCAGAATATCCTAGGGAGATTAAGCTCTGACCTGTATGGTAGGTCATACCATTATGGAATTCCTAACTGGTAGGAACCTAAAGAAGGCGCATTTGCCAAGGATTTTGATCCGTATGGTGGATCAGACCTTTGTATTGATCCTTCAGGCGGTTTCTACCAGTCGTAAGGCGGCGCCCGGGGTTTTAGGCGCGGTTGTGTGTGTCCACGTGTCGTGATCATCACAATGCAAGTCACGCACAACAGTTTATCAATCAGCACTTCAAATCATCCACACAACATACATTCCTACGCCCAACCTGCATAAGACAATGTTAATCACGGACTACACCCCTTATTTCTCCAATCTGCAAAAACATATAACACCTATCGTAAGCGGACTTACCTCACCTTCAAGAGCGCCTGCATGGTTAGAAAAATCAATCAACTTTTTAATCGGCTCAAGTTCTCTAAAGTCCCCAGTGGAGTCGCCAGTCTGTCGCGACCCTCTCGAGGCTCGCCATGGGCTCTCGAGGGCTAATGGGCCGTCCAGTCTGGTCGGATGCGGACCTCTCCCAAGGCCCGTTACCCAAATCGCAACGGAGGTATGCGTAGTCGACCTTCAGTGTGATCTAGTGACATGTGCTAAGTGTGCATGCCATGGAGTCGCCACCAATCATTTTTTGGAGGGTATGATTGGACCACCCTATTGAATAGTCGGGAGTTTCTATTCAATTCTGCGATAACCAGAGAAATGGGTTCGGGGACTTAGTTACGTCAACTATCAGAGTTGACGCCCTTTCGGTACCTAAGTTGACTGAGTTTTCTGACTTAAGATTCCATGCGGATGAGTGGGATACGAATCCTAAATCTAGGAGTTCGTGCAGATAGGAATGACTATCCTAGCAATCACAATCAATAATAAAGTGCACAAATCAATGAATTCAAATGTACAAATAAATCACATGGCATTCCTAATAAGGCCATATCGGCCTAGAGAAGCATCAATCGGGCTTAGGAATGATTTAGACATGATTTTGCCCATCAGGGGCAAAATCGTAATTTTGAGACAAATGAGACAATTTGCCCAAAAAGGACAAAATCATCATTTCGGAATGAATCCGGAGTCAAAACAGGTTTGGTCACTCAATTGACCCATTTCCTATTTTTTGGCAATTTTCGTGATTTTCGGGAATTTTAGAAACCGATTTACCATTCGAAGGGTAAAATCGTCATTTTCTAAAAATGGAAATGAAATGTGGAAATCTTAGACATAAGGTTTAACCACCAATCTGGCCCATCACCAAATTCTAAGCAATTTCCACAATTCATCAGAATATCAAAGACGATTCACCCTTTGAGGGGTGAAATCGCCATTTTGGATTAAATGGGAGAAAATCCCAAAAATGAAAACGAATCAATTTTTTGTCATTTTCAGCTTTGGACAATTTTTAGAATTTTTCTGCAATTTTTCTCAATTTTTTTGTTTTTCATTGATTTTTCCATTTTTTTGGCATTTTTGATTTATTAATATTTTTTTATATTTTCAGAAAATATTTTAACAAAAAGCATGTCTTTGACAATAGATAACACTCAACCAGATAAATAAGCTAACCACTAGACTGAAACAAATACATACAAATCAAGTCTATAAATGCAATATTTTAGAAAAATAATCCTGATATACGGATCGGGTACGTAAAACATACCAGATTGGACACCGGCCTTCAATCGCCTAGCCCCAGCCTGCGACCATCCCCATGCCCGTTACCTGTCGATCGCCATTAGAATGTCGATAGTCAATTTCACAAATTAAGACTAAAAAATAAAAAAAAATTAAAAAAATTAAAAAATTGGACACTGTTCATGCACTGTTCCGACACTGTTCATGCACTGTTCGGACACGGCTTCGACACGCTCCGACACGGCTCCGACACGCACCGACACGTCCGGACACGTTCCGACACGTTCGACACGCTCCGACACGTTCGACACTCTCCGACACGTCCGGACACGCTATGACATGGCTCGACACTCTCCGACACGCCCGGACACTCTCCGACACGT
Organism: Rhodomyrtus psidioides; assembly: GCA_021437785.1. Lineage (NCBI taxonomy): Eukaryota > Viridiplantae > Streptophyta > Magnoliopsida > Myrtales > Myrtaceae > Rhodomyrtus > Rhodomyrtus psidioides. The sequence continues at coordinate 16,291,389 of JAILYB010000003.1, forward strand.
TCGACACTCTCCGACACGCTCCGACACGTTCGACACGCTCCGACACGTTCGACACTCTCCGACACGTCCGGACACGCTATGACACGGCTCGACACTCTCCGACACGTTCGACACGCTCCGACACGTTCGACACTCTCCGACACGCTCCGACACGTTCGACACTCTCCGACACGCTCCGACACGTTCGACACTCTCCGACACGTCCGGACACGCTATGACACGGCTCGACACTCTCCGACACGCCCGGACACTCTCCGACACGTTCGACACGCTCCGACACGTTCGACACTCTCCGACACGCTCCGACACGTTCGACACGCTCCGACACGTTCGACACTCTCCGACACACTCCGACACGCTCCGACACGCTCCGACACGGCTCGACACTCTCCGACACGCCCGGACACTCTCCGACACGTTCGACACTCTCCGACACGCTCCGACACGTTCGACACTCTCCGACACTCTCCGACACGTTCGACACTCTCCGACACGTCCGGACACGCTATGACACGGCTCGACACTCTCCGACACGCCCGGACACTCTCCGACACGTTCGACACGCTCCGACACGTTCGACACTCTCCGACACGCTCCGACACACTCCGACACGTTCGACACGCTCCGACACGTTCGACACTCTCCGACACTCTCCGACACGCTCCGACACGCTCCGACACGGCTCGACACTCTCCGACACGTCCGACACGCTCCGACACGTCCGGACACGCCTGGACGCGGGGACCGAGCGGGGCACGGCCGAAACGGCTAAATCGACGATCGGCGGACGACGGCTGACTTCGGGATCGATGACAGAGGTTTGAGGGAACGTCGGGGAGGAGGAAAATAGAGCACGGAGGCTTCAAGCCGCGTTGGCTCGCGGGTTTCTCAACTTTGCGGCGGCTCGGGTCTTCGGATATAGCGGCTCGAAGCGATAGCGGCGGCAGCGAGGTGGTGGTGTGGTGGTAGCTGGCTCGACGAAGGAGGCCGAATGTGTGGTGGCGGGAAGTGGTGTCGGTGAGGTGGGGAGGTTCACGAAGAAGAAGAAAAAAAAAATCCAAAAGAAGAAGGAGAGACCAGGAGGAGGAGGAGGAGGGGAGAAGAGAGGGAGCGGCCGAAGAGAGAGGGCTGATCCTCTCTCTCTCTCCAATTGAGTGCACTCAAGTGCACTTGAGTGCACTTGAGTGCCTTCAAAAAGAGAGAGAGAGGAAAGAGGAAAAGAGAGAGGGAGAGTGTGTGAGAAAGAGAGGGAGCGGGCGCGAGAGAGAAAGAGAAAGAAAAGAGGGAGACATCGTGATGACGGTGGTCCCTTCTTCCAATCATCACGCTCCCTCTTTCGTCAATTTCGTCAGTTAAGTCGGTTGCCCAATTCGCACAATTGTACAGTCAGCGAACAATCGGACTAAGGTACAACATAGAGCACTCAAATTGACTGCTAAGATTCGAAAACTGTAAGAACTGCAAATAAATAAATAAATAACTCAAATGGCATTTTTTTAGCCAAATTCAACTTCATATATTACGAAGGAACACATGCGATTGAACTTGATTTTTGACTTTTTATGAGGTCAAAATAAAAAATACAATCAAAATAAAATATTGACTATTTATAAATTTTTGAGACCTCAAATTCTATTTTTTTTTATTTTTCATGTATTTTTATATTTTTCGAAAATAAAAATAAAAATAAAAATAAAATATGAAAAAATATTTTTGTCAAAAACGGTTCCTTTAGCTTGGCCAAGGTTACCAAAATTGATTTTGTAATTTTTTAACTTTTTATAGATTTTTTTATGATTTTTTTAAATAATAATAATAATAATAAACTAGAAAAGACTTATCAAAAATCAGGTGTCAACACCCGTTTTCTCCATCCTCGATGGGATTGTGTCAGACATATGTCTGAAAGTCTAAACATGCTTTAAATATCAGCCTAGTAATTTTCTTCGTAATCCCTAAATCTTGAACTCTTTCGTCTTGAAGTGATGTTGCATCCGCTTGGGAATGCGCATGATCACCAACAGGTTCATGAAATGAATTTGCAGGCTCAACTTGGCTGTGCAAAGGATATGGTGTGTGGGATAGAGAAATGAATGCTTCTCGTCATCCTATGGCACTTGGATTACCATATAAGCAACACACAAAGATTGATGTTAGTCCGAGCAAGAAAATTTCTAACCATTTTCTCCTGATGTTGCTGGACTCACTTCCCTTTTCCCAAATGTGGGGTGGTTCTTGACAGGGTTGAAAATGAAAATCGCCGTTCAAAGGGGTTGTCAATGGTCACCTGTAGTGTTTGGGGATATGAGACGAATGCCTCCGTCGTCCCAATCCATGTAATCGCTGCGAATAATCCCTACTTTCGTAGGTCCAGATTTTGTTATCCGATCCGATCCGCTCCACTTCTCTCTCAAGTGCGTATATGACGTGTTTGGATTAGGCTTTGCCTCTCGTCTTTTGAGAAAACGTCCTTTTGAAAGTTTTGAATAACTTTTGATTGGAAAAATCTCTTTCATTTTCTCCAAGAATTTTACCCGTCAAGGGGATTTCATGATGCACAATGCATGCTCTTATTCATGTTCAGACAACCTCTTGCTTTAAAACATGAATGTCAATGAAATTAGAATTCTGTGTCTTTTCTAGACATCAGATTCTGAAAGCTTTTCTTTTTCCCTACTTTTTTTTATTTAACATCTTCAATAGATTAGGGGAAGGGATACTTACCTGTCCACGGTGGCTGGAGATCCCTGAAAATGCAAAAGAATCATGTCATTGTATGTTCACGGATTTTTCAAAAAAATTGGAACGATACATCTTACCCTTGATCGTGTATTTCAACGGGTAATACATGGGATGTGAAAACCTGTTTTGCCTTGATGGCGAGCCCCTGTTAGAGACAAACATTAAGTGTCAGTTTGCGTTCCAAAATTCAAGACAAATTGGAACGATACCGCCTTGTTCTTGCTTTGCGTTTTCATTTGAACACAAACGCTTGGCTTGCAGAAGTTGGCCAACTATCTTGTGGCCATGATCCATCCATCTGGCTGGGCGACGAATCCTTCTCAAGGATTTGCACTGGATTAGATCAATTCATGTTTTTTTGGTACGTATTCTACGCCATTTTCCAGGGTTCCATTTCTTGGCAACCTGCCCCTCTTGAAACTGATGCTTCGTTTCGCCTCCTTATCGGCGAGTTCTTTTCTTTTGTGGCTTTCGGCGCCAGCGACTTCCTATTAAATGAGGAAAAAGCCATGTTAAATGTGGGATCTTTGGAGATCAAATTGAAACGATACAAAGTTACCGTTCACCCAAATTCGTATCTTGGGGTTTGATTATGATGCGGACGACTCTGCTATTTGACTTTGCAAAATTAATTCACTTGCCCCAGTTAGGCATGACTTGTCACAGCTAGGTGATGCCAGTCTTGATGTTTGTCATATCTGGGTTTGATAACCCTGGCCTGATGTGCTTTCATGGGGTTTATGAGAGTTTGCCACAGTGTAGTTCCTTCTAGCGAAATTGGGGTTGGATTACCTCACATGACCAAAAGGTCGTGCAAGACTTCCAATTTTAATTTCCTCTAAAGGAATTATAAACTTGACTTGGGAGTATTCGGATGATTAGAAAAAATGCCACTATCACATTCCAATGACCCGTTAAAAGAAATACAACAAAGTTCCATCTGAATGTATACACCAATAGATCCCTAATACAATCGCTCTAAGGGGTGAGATAGAGAAAACCTCAGTAAAAATAAACCCTATACAAGAGGACTAGTAATGGAAAATGAAATAAAGGAATGTGATCCTAACGTTTAAGGATGCCCCAGTTTTGATCTGTGCCTTCAGGATCACTTGCCCCAACTCGTCATCTTCATTGGATGATACCTCAATAATGTCCATAGTATGCTCCTTATCGCACACTCGGTGTTCGTCGTGGGATATCACCCTCCTCGTCTTCTATCAAGGACGTTAGGGACAAACGCACATATCTATCCTCGAAATGGCATTTAATCTAATCACCAGAATGCAATAAATGAAATGCCTATATCTATATGAACAGTGATAGATTTGGGGGGATAGAGAGCCTTACCAACCCAACTCGTCGACTTATTGTGCGGTTTTAGGTGTACCAACCGCCCAGAGACATGCGCATGAAACAGGTGATGGTAAACTTCTAAAAATCAGAGGGTTTGGCACCTAAGGTTAAGGTTCCCACCTCGAGTTCTAGAAAGAGCCGATTCCATTGCACAGCTATCGTTGCATTGGGACTCGATCCATAGTTCGAAGTGAGCGGAATTGAAAAGTGGATTACCCCGTGTTTTTCCTCACGGAGATTCCATTTTCAATTCCTTCTATTGTGTTCCTAAAGGCGGCGCCCGGGGTTTTAGGCGCGGTTGTGTGTGTCCACGTGTCGTGATCATCACAATGCAAGTCACGCACAACAGTTTATCAATCAGCACTTCAAATCATCCACACAACATACATTCCTACGCCCAACCTGCATAAGACAATGTTAATCACGGACTACACCCCTTATTTCTCCAATCTGCAAAAACATATAACACCTATCGTAAGCGGACTTACCTCACCTTCAAGAGCGCCTGCATGGTTAGAAAAATCAATCAACTTTTTAATCGGCTCAAGTTCTCTAAAGTCCCCAGTGGAGTCGCCAGTCTGTCGCGACCCTCTCGAGGCTCGCCATGGGCTCTCGAGGGCTAATGGGCCGTCCAGTCTGGTCGGATGCGGACCTCTCCCAAGGCCCGTTACCCAAATCGCAACGGAGGTATGCGTAGTCGACCTTCAGTGTGATCTAGTGACATGTGCTAAGTGTGCATGCCATGGAGTCGCCACCAATCATTTTTTGGAGGGTATGATTGGACCACCCTATTGAATAGTCGGGAGTTTCTATTCAATTCTGCGATAACCAGAGAAATGGGTTCGGGGACTTAGTTACGTCAACTATCAGAGTTGACGCCCTTTCGGTACCTAAGTTGACTGAGTTTTCTGACTTAAGATTCCATGCGGATGAGTGGGATACGAATCCTAAATCTAGGAGTTCGTGCAGATAGGAATGACTATCCTAGCAATCACAATCAATAATAAAGTGCACAAATCAATGAATTCAAATGTACAAATAAATCACATGGCATTCCTAATAAGGCCATATCGGCCTAGAGAAGCATCAATCGGGCTTAGGAATGATTTAGACATGATTTTGCCCATCAGGGGCAAAATCGTAATTTTGAGACAAATGGGACAATTTGCCCAAAAAGGACAAAATCATCATTTCGGAATGAATCCGGAGTCAAAACAGGTTTGGTCACTCAATTGACCCATTTCCTATTTTTTGGCAATTTTCGTGATTTTCGGGAATTTTAGAAACCGATTTACCATTCGAAGGGTAAAATCGTCATTTTCTAAAAATGGAAATGAAATGTGGAAATCTTAGACATAAGGTTTAACCACCAATCTGGCCCATCACCAAATTCTAAGCAATTTCCACAATTCATCAGAATATCAAAGACGATTCACCCTTTGAGGGGTGAAATCGCCATTTTGGATTAAATGGGAGAAAATCCCAAAAATGAAAACAAATCAATTTTTTGTCATTTTCAGCCTTGGACAATTTTTAGAATTTTTCTGCAATTTTTCTCAATTTTTTTTGTTTTTCATTGATTTTTCCATTTTTTTGGCATTTTTGATTTATTAATATTTTTTTATATTTTCAGAAAATATTTTAACAAAAAGCATGTCTTTGACAATAGATAACACTCAACCAGATAAATAAGCTAACCACTAGACTGAAACAAATACATACAAATCAAGTCTATAAATGCAATATTTTAGAAAAATAATCCTGATATACGGATCGGGTACGTAAAACATACCGGATTGGACACCGGCCTTCAATCGCCTAGCCCCAGCCTGCGACCATCCCCATGCCCGTTACCTGTCGATCGCCATTAGAATGTCGATAGTCAATTTCACAAATTAAGACTAAAAAATAAAAAAAAATTAAAAAAATTAAAAAATTGGACACTGTTCATGCACTGTTCCGACACTGTTCATGCACTGTTCGGACACGGCTTCGACACGCTCCGACACGGCTCCGACACGCACCGACACGTCCGGACACGTTCCGACACGCTCCGACACGTTCGACACTCTCCGACACGTCCGGACACGCTATGACATGGCTCGACACTCTCCGACACGCCCGGACACTCTCCGACACGTTCGACACTCTCCGACACGCTCCGACACGTTCGACACGCTCCGACACGTTCGACACTCTCCGACACGTCCGGACACGCTATGACACGGCTCGACACTCTCCGACACGCCCGGACACTCTCCGACACGTTCGACACGCTCCGACACGTTCGACACTCTCCGACACGCTCCGACACGTTCGACACTCTCCGACACGCTCCGACACGTTCGACACTCTCCGACACGTCCGGACACGCTATGACACGGCTCGACACTCTCCGACACGCCCGGACACTCTCCGACACGTTCGACACGCTCCGACACGTTCGACACTCTCCGACACGCTCCGACACGTTCGACACGCTCCGACACGTTCGACACTCTCCGACACACTCCGACACGCTCCGACACGCTCCGACACACTCCGACACGGCTCGACACTCTCCGACACGCCCTGATACTCTCCGACACGTTCGACACTCTCCGACACGCTCCGACACGTTCGACACTCTCCGACACTCTCCGACACGTTCGACACTCTCCGACACGTCCGGACACGCTATGACACGGCTCGACACTCTCCGACACGCCCGTACACTCTCCGACACGTTCGACACGCTCCGACACGTTCGACACTCTCCGACACGCTCCGACACACTCCGACACGTTCGACACGCTCCGACACGTTCGACACTCTCCGACACGCTCCGACACGCTCCGACACGGCTCGACACTCTCCGACACGTCCGACACGCTCCGACACGTCCGGACACGCCTGGACGCGGGGACCGAGCGGGGCACGGCCGAAACGGCTAAATCGACGATCGGCGGACGACGGCTGACTTCGGGATCGATGACTGAGGTTTGAGGGAACGTCGGGGAGGAGGAAAATAGAGCACGGAGGCTTCAAGCCGCGTTGGCTCGCGGGTTTCTCAACTTTGCGGCGGCTCGGGTCTTCGGATATAGCGGCTCGAAGCGATAGCGGCGGCAGCGAGGTGGTGGTGCGGTGGTAGCTGGCTCGACGAAGGAGGCCGAATGTGTGGTGGCGGGAAGTGGTGTCGGTGAGGTGGGGAGGTTCACGAAGAAGAAGAAAAAAAAAATCCAAAAGAAGAAGGAGAGACCAGGAGGAGGAGGAGGAGGGGAGAAGAGAGGGAGCGGCCGAAGAGAGAGGGCTGATCCTCTCTCTCTCTCCAATTGAGTGCACTCAAGTGCACTTGAGTGCACTTGAGTGCCTTCAAAAAGAGAGAGAGAGGAAAGAGGAAAAGAGAGAGGGAGAGTGTGTGAGAAAGAGAGGGAGCGGGCGCGAGAGAGAAAGAGAAAGAAAAGAGGGAGACATCGTGATGACGGTGGTCCCTTCTTCCAATCATCACGCTCCCTCTTTCGTCAATTTCGTCAGTTAGGTCGGTTGCCCAATTCGCACAATTGTACAGTCAGCGAACAATCGGACTAAGGTACAACATAGAGCACTCAAATTGACTGCTAAGATTCGAAAACTGTAAGAACTGCAAATAAATAAATAAATAACTCAAATGGCATTTTTTTAGCCAAATTCAACTTCATATATTACGAAGGAACACATGCGATTGAACTTGATTTTTGACTTTTTATGAGGTCAAAATAAAAAATACAATCAAAATAAAATATTGACTATTTATAAATTTTTGAGACCTCAAATTCTATTTTTTTTTATTTTTCATGTATTTTTATATTTTTCGAAAATAAAAATAAAAATAAAAATAAAATATGAAAAAATATTTTTGTCAAAAACGGTTCCTTTAGCTTGGCCAAGGTTACCAAAATTGATTTTGTAATTTTTTAACTTTTTATAGATTTTTTTATGATTTTTTTTAAATAATAATAATAATAATAAACTAGAAAAGACTTATCAAAAATCAGGTGTCAACACCCGTTTTCTCCATCCTCGATGGGATTGTGTCAGACATATGTCTGAAAGTCTAAACATGCTTTAAATATCAGCCTAGTAATTTTCTTCGTAATCCCTAAATCTTGAACTCTTTCGTCTTGAAGTGATGTTGCATCCGCTTGGGAATGCGCATGATCACCAACAGGTTCATGAAATGAATTTGCAGGCTCAACTTGGCTGTGCAAAGGATATGGTGTGTGGGATAGAGAAATGAATGCTTCTCGTCATCCTATGGCACTTGGATTACCATATAAGCAACACACAAAGATTGATGTTAGTCCGAGCAAGAAAATTTCTAACCATTTTCTCCTGATGTTGCTGGACTCACTTCCCTTTTGCCCAAATGTGGGGTGGTTCTTGACAGGGTTGAAAATGAAAATCGTCGTTCAAAGGGGTTGTCAATGGTCACCTGTAGTGTTTGGGGATATGAGACGAATGCCTCCGTCGTCCCAATCCATGTAATCGCTGCGAATAATCCCTACTTTCGTAGGTCCAGATTTTGTTATCCGATCCGATCCGCTCCACTTCTCTCTCAAGTGCGTATATGACGTGTTTGGATTAGGCTTTGCCTCTCGTCTTTTGAGAAAACGTCCTTTTGAAAGTTTTGAATAACTTTTGATTGGAAAAATCTCTTTCATTTTCTCCAAGAATTTTACCCGTCAAGGGGATTTCATGATGCACAATGCATGCTCTTATTCATGTTCAGACAACCTCCTGCTTTAAAACATGAATGTCAATGAAATTAGAATTCTGTGTCTTTTCTAGACATCAGATTCTGAAAGCTTTTCTTTTTCCCTACTTTTTTTTATTTAACATCTTCAATAGATTAGGGGAAGGGATACTTACTTGTCCACGGTGGCTGGAGATCCCTGAAAATGCAAAAGAATCATGTCATTGTATGTTCACGGATTTTTCAAAAAAATTGGAACGATACATCTTACCCTTGGTCGTGTATTTCAACGGGTAATACATGGGATGTGAAAACCTGTTTTGCCTTGATGGCGAGCCCCTGTTAGAGACAAACATTAAGTGTCAGTTTGCGTTCCAAAATTCAAGACAAATTGGAACGATACCGCCATGTTCTTGCTTTGCGTTTTCATTTGAACACAAACGCTCGGCTTGCAGAAGTTGGCCAACTATCTTGTGGCCATGATCCATCCATCTGGCTGGGCGACGAATCCTTCTCAAGGATTTGCACTGGATTAGATCAATTCATGTTTTTTTGGTACGTATTCTACGCCATTTTCCAGGGTTCCATTTCTTGGCAACCTGCCCCTCTTGAAACTGATGCTTCGTTTCGCCTCCTTATCGGCGAGTTCTTTTCTTTTGTGGCTTTCGGCGCCAGCGACTTCCTATTAAATGAGGAAAAAGCCATGTTAAATGTGGGATCTTTGGAGATCAAATTGAAACGATACAAAGTTACCGTTCACCCAAATTCGTATCTTGGGGTTTGATTATGATGCGGACGACTCTGCTATTTGACTTTGCAAAATTAATTCACTTGCCCCAGTTAGGCATGACTTGTCACAGCTAGGTGATGCCAGTCTTGATGTTTGTCATATCTGGGTTTGATAACCCTGGCCTGATGTGCTTTCATGGGGTTTATGAGAGTTTGCCCCCAGCTTGGCTTCTTCGAGGAAAATGGGGGGGAACCCGCTCCCACGAGTTTTGTTGATCCTGGTCGCCGCTTGTTTGGTCATTTGAAGGCACTGAATCTTGGGTCCTTTGCTTTTGATCATCACCCATTTTCGAGCTTGCTTGGGCTTTACTCGTATCTCCATACGTGAAGAATTTTCGACGCTTCTCTTCGCGGCGTTGAATTGATTTGCCTTGAGTCTAATCTAAAATGGGATTGTCGCACTTGAGCATGATGATGCTCGCGGGTGGCGCTAGTCTTTATACAAGATTAGCTTCAGATATTAAAAGGAATATACAACCTGAGGATTTAGCAACAAAAACTTAATAGCATATTAGGCCCGCTTCCCTTGAGGGTTCTACTAGCTGCGTCTTGAATCATATACATAATTGCCATCTTGGATCAGTTTGGTGGAGGACTGTCAGCTTTAAACTGATTAATCATGACAATGAGCTCGTCATCCAGATAATCTCCTGATTCTTCAGGCAATTGATGTTCGAATTGAGCCGCATCGATTCTCGGCGATGGATATCTTTTTATGCTTTCACTATAGGCAATCTGATTGGAGCTGGAGCTTCCATCATTACCTATGTGTAAATAGGTAGGATAAGCTAGCATACCGTGGCCGACGTCCTCAATTTGGAAATTAGAGAGAGGAATATGCTGAGAGCTACCCCACATATGCTCGTCGAGAGTCATATGTTTGAACTATGCAATTGAAAAATTTGGTTCTTGAATATGTGGCACGGTGACCTGATTGTCCACAGGAAGGACGCCAATGGAAGGTAGATATCCAAACCAGGGAGTCTGTATTGGCTGCCTATCGTTCAGGCTTGAATCAGCTTCGTTTTGGCCTTCTTGATTCAGAGTTGCCTCGTGCTCTCGCAATTCTTTTCTGTACTTCTGGAAGTGACTCGCGATGCTACTCCTGGCGAGTCCTGGTACATTCATGATCTCCATTATACTCTTCGGGTGTGCTGAATCAACCCCTAACTATTGGACTGTATCAACAAACTTGTGATGAAGATCCGGGGACCAATCGAACCTTGTCTTCTTGCGCCCCACAACGGCATCGTCACCTTGATTACGGCCATCTTGATCGTGTAATTGCTTTCTTACCACATGTTGCCACAGATTTTGAAGCACTCGGACCTGAGCCGGCTTCCTTATGAAACCATGAGCCCCATGCAGTATGGCTTTCGTTATAAACGACTGATCATCACTTGCTGACATGATGATAGTCGGCACGTCCATTTCGGAGCTGACGACTTTCACAAGATCAGAGATGTGCATGTCGAACACCGTCGTGGCAGTGACGACAATGATAAACCCGCCCCTACTCCGCTTCAGCGCTTTTAAGGCTTCAGTTGCTCTTGTTCGGCCTAAAACCTTATACTGGCATTTTCTCAGCACAACCATGAGCACTGAGAGAGAGACTGGATTGGCATCGATGGCCATGACTCGCAGACTCACCGCGCAGGGAGCTTTTGTTAACGTCTGGGTCGAAGACATGTCTTCCCTACCAATCTTCAGCATTTTCGCAGATCAAGGGATGGCCTAGGGAGGAGGTTTTGATGAAGGAAACGCTTTGACAATTTTTTTAGGCTGCCCAAGATAAATGAGTCTCTTCACGAGATTAGTGGTGACTCATTATGGTGGGCTCTAGGGATTGTTGAATGTTTCAGAGAAACGCTCTGGAGGTGTGAGCTCCTGGTTCCTCAAGTGCAACACCTCTCTTTATCTCTTTGATGCAATCAGCGCGGCATGAAGATATTCTCTTTCTACGGATGAAGGCCGATCGCTTCTAGATTCGCGTGTGCCTTACATTTCAATCAGTGCTGCGTCTTGTCTGCCACTTGATGTGCCTTTTTCCTTCTTTCCCCGTAGTGAAATTCCTTTCGGCGATCAATTGATCACGGGTGGAATTGTCCATGATGCCGTGAGATTCCTTTTGATTCACGCCGGAGCCACTCATGATGGCGTCCTTGGAGCTTTCATTCGGGACAAACTATAATGCTTTGGTGTAGGTAGCCTTCGAGTGTTGTTGAAGATTGGAATTCGGTGGCTAGGCGGATGATCCCAACAACAAAACGCCAAAGCTAGGCGCCGAGTTTTCCTTTTCTGCTTTCGGTGTGGCGGGACTTGGAAACTGCCAACTTCGACATTCCACCCCGCCTTGGACTGATAGCAAGCTTCTCATGATGATGCATGTCCCACCCTTCGACAGACATTGGCACTGATTCCGGAAGCATGGCTTCCTTGTGTATATTCACCACATAATCTGATTTTACTGGAACAAGCTCCATGAAGTGTGTGAGTATGAGCATTTCCCCTCTTCAGATATGATTTCCTTATATTTCGTGCCCTCTGATTGAAGCTTCTCGAGACATTCCTTATTTGAGGTTGTAATTTCTTTGTATGCTTCCCTATATGTATGGGACAGGAATGAACGAGTCGAATATTACACAAGAAACTTTTAAATGAAACGATTACAGATTTACTATCCCCAGGAGATATTTTCGCAGCTTTTGTTACTTCGAGCATTCAAGATGATGGAAATTCTTCAGTGGTCCCATTCATTTTATCCTCACCTCATGAATGAAAAACCATTATCAACTTATGAACAAATCAGTTTGATCTGGAACGGATACACCCTTTTTGACTTAGGGAGTGTCAATCATGATTAGGTTGCTCCTTCCTCATAATTTGATTCATTTTGTCTTTGCACTCCCAATGGGTGACATCTGCTAAAGGCACATTTCTTCCCGTCTTATAAGGGAGGCGAATTTTCCTTCGTTTGTTTCTGACCATCTTATCCTGTTTTTTTTACCTGAGAGGAAAAGATAGAAAATATTATGCCGGTATCTGATTGAAGATCAATTAGGAATGACACGTCATTGCACTTGATCCGGCTGCCCTGGTCACGTGGCGTTTGCCCTCATCAGTCGACTTTCCAGGGTGGTCCAGCGCTTTTCTATGCCATCCTGGTTCGTTTAAACTTGCGACTGATTCTTCACACAAGTCTTTGGATTTTGATTGATAAGCGGCCCCGAATGACCCTTTGGTTTCGGGGTGTACCAATTATTCACATACATGCGCGTGAGACCCGTGAGGTTCGACTCTAAGAATCAAGATAGGGTTCGGAACCTAAGGCCAAGGCTCCCACCTCGAGTTCTAGAAAGAGCCGATTCCATTGCACAACTATCGTTGCATTGGGACTCGATCCATAGTTCGAAGCGAGCGGAATTGAAAAGTGGATTACCCCGTGTTTTTCCTCACAGAGATTCCATTTTCAATTCCTTCTATTGTGTTCCTAAAGGCGGCGCCCGGGGCTTTAGGCGCGGTTGTGTGTGCCCATGTGTCGTGATTATCACGATGCAAGTCATGCTCAATAGTTTATCAATCAGCACTTCAAATCATCCACACAACATACATTCCTACGAACAACCTGCGTAAGACAAAGTTAATCACTGGCTACACCCCTTATTTCTTCGATCTGCAAAAATATTTAACACCTCAAGGGTTAGAAAAATCACTCAACATGTTAATTATGGCCTAAGTCCACTTGAGGTCTAGGATTATCAATTCTAGAACGTTCCCCAGCGGAGTCGCCAGCTGTCGCGACCCGTCCGGAATGGACGCGCTAATGGATTACCGATCGCGGGCTTTGGATCGGCGCGGGTGTTGACACCTGATTTTTTATCAGTCTTTCATAGTTTATTTTTAAAAAATTCATAAAAAATCTATAAAAAGTTAAAAAAATTAAAAAATCATCTTTGGTAGCCTTGACCAAGCTAAAGGAACCATTTTTGATAAAAAAAAAAATAATTTTTCATATTTTTAAATATTTTTTAATATTTTCCAAAAATAGAAAAATACATGAAAAATGAAGAAAAATAGCGTTCGATGTCGTAAAAATATAGAAAAATAGTCAATATTTTTATTTTAATTTCTTTTACATTTTGAACTTATAAATAGTCAAAATTCAAGTTCAATTGCATGTGTTTCTTCACGACGCATAGAGTTGAATTTGGCAAAAAAATGTCATTCGAGTATTTTAATTTGTAAATTTCTACATCTTTTTTAGTCTTGACGTCCAATTAGATCGACCACCATCTACAATAAATGCCCCTTGCTGAATATTTTCGTTTTTGTTTCACATGATTTCATGGTGTAAAACGCCGAGTGGATCCCCAAATATAATCGGGTCGGCATGAGTTCGATAGCTCGTCCAAGACCAAACCAGGGCACGACGAACCCCATGTGAGTACTCTCGAACTCCTTCGATGCTTCCTAATGCTTTTCTTAGGTTAGATCGTGTGTAGAATGGCTAGGACAGCTAAATCATTCTTGAGCTGTGATTGATAAATAGGACCTTACTAGGAATGCCATGTGATTTATTTGCATATCTAGATTCCTTGAGTTGGGCATTTTATTACTGATTGTGATTGCTAGGATAATCACTCTTATCTACATGAATTTCTAGATTTAGGGTTCATACCTTACTCATCCGCATGAATCTCAGGCTAGAAAATTCAGTCAACTTAGGTACCGAAAGGGCGTCAACTCTGACAGTTGGTGTAACTAAGTCCCCGAAACCATTTCTCTGGTTCTCGCAGAATTGAATAGAAACTCCCAACTATTCGATTGGGTGGTCCAATCATACCCTAAAAAAATGATTGGTGGCGACTCCATGGCATGCACACTTAGCACATGTCACTAGACCACACTGAAAGTCGATCACGCATACCTCCGTTGCGATTTGGGTAATGGGCCTTGGGAGAGGCCCGCGTCCGACCAGACAGGACGGCCCATTAGCCCTCGAGAGCCCGACAACCTCAAGAGGGTCGCGACAGACTGGCGACTCCGCTGGGGACTGGTTCTTAACCATTTAGTGGACTTGAGCCGATTAAAAAGTTGATTGATTCTTCTAACCTAATTTTATGCAGATGCTCTCGAAAGTGAGGTGTATATGCTAACGAATGTGTTAGATGTTTTTGTAGACGGGAGAAATAAGGGGTGAAGTGCTTGTTAACTTTGTTTTATGCAGGCAGGAGTTTTGGATGTATGATTGTGTGGATGTTTATATTGAAGCGGTGATTGTTAAATAAAATGCATGTCTTTTGTTTAGCACGACACAATGAATACACACAATTGCGCCTAAAACCCCAGGCGCCCTCTTTAGGAACACAATAGAAGGAATTGAAAATGGAATCTCCGTGAGGAAAAACATGGGGTAATCCACTTTTCAATTCCGCTCACTTCGAACTATGGATTGAGTCCCAATGCAACGATAGTTGTGCAATGGAATCGGCTCTTCCCAGAATTCGAGGTGAGAACCTTGGCTTTAGGTACCAAGCCCTATCTTTTGATTTTTAGGAGTTTTCCCTCACTTGTCTCATGCGTTTGTCTATGGAAGGTTAGTATACCTAACACTGCTAAAAATACAGAGAAGCTTGATTTTCTCTTAAGTTTGGTTGGTAAGACTTTTCTATCCCTCGAACTTGTTACAGCTCTTAATCATTATATTCATTGCATAATTCCGGTGATTGGATTAAATGCCATTTTGAGGATAGATAGGTGTGTTTTTCTCCCAATGTTCTTGATGGAAGATGAAGATGGTGTCATCCCATTACGAGCGCCAAGTGGACAAGAAGAGCCTGCTATGGACATCATTGATGTATCATCTAATGAAGATGACGATTTGGAATAGGTGATCCTGAAGTCACGTCTCAAAGATCGAAACTGGGGCATCTCTAAGTATTAAGATCACATTCCTTTGTTTTAATTTTCATTTCTAGCCTTCTTGTATAGGATTTATTTTGCTGAGATCCTCTCTATCTGATCCCTTAGATTGATTGTATTAGGGATCTATTTGTGTTTATATACATTTAGGTTGAAATTTGTTGTATTTCTATTGACTTGTCATTGGAATGTGATAGTGGCATTTCTTCTAATCACTCGAATACTCCAAAATCAATTTTATAATTCCTTTGGATGAAATTGAAATTGGAAGTCTTATACAACCTTTTGGCCGTATAGGGCAATACAATCCCAATTTCGCCAGAAGGAATTATAAACTTGAATTGGTTCATGCATATTTTGCATCATTGGTAATCCACAATAATTGATCAAGAGTATTCGTGTTTTTCAAATTTAATGAAAAGATAGATATCCAAATTACTTTCGTTCTTAGCAAACGGCTTTAATTTGGATACCGTATTTTCAATTGAATTTAAAACACATCGTAATTGTGTACTTTTGAACATTCCATTGATTTTCTTGGAATTGATCAAAGGCGATTATCGTGAATTACATTCCTTTCAATGATATGCTTTCCTTTGAGGAATATTGATAAAAGCTTTTGCACAAGGTCAAAACCCTTGTAAAAGCTCTTATCCCTATTAATCACAAGTAAACATAAAATTGAAAGGATTTATGCTTTATTTTTCAAATTCTTTCTTCTGATTCTGCCTTTTCATTTGAAACAGGTTAAAAACAAGTAGAGAAGAGAAGTCTTTTGTGGATAATCGTGGTGGGAGGTTCCTTTATCCGATCATAAGCAAGATTAAAAAAACAAGATGTACACGCTCGAATCATCAATGTCAAAGCGCAGCTTGCCTAGGTTGAGAGTGGTCAGGTGTTCGAGAAAGTCAGCCATACAGAAGTTGAGACACACACATTAGAGCTTTCATTCATTTCGCTCAATCGAGGGACCTTAAAAGCAGATCATACAAATCATCGGGGTGGAAACATAAAACCGCAATGAGCCCTAATTAGCATCACAAAGGAACCAAGTTGGCCCTCCATATTATTGATGCTTTGCTTATACTCACCACCTCGAGACTCGAGATCTGCAAGCTTAAGAAGAAGGCGTTTACATTCCCCTTTAAGCTCGGCAACCTTGGTCCCGTGATCTTCGGCGGCTATTTCCAGGTCCCGAACTAGTCCTCTCCCATGGGCTATATCCGTGGTAATGCTGTCAAGCCTTTCTTCCTGCCACTCACATTGAAACTTCAACACGACATTACGACGGTCGTGCTCATAGGTGGTCAGGGATAAGGCCAAGCGCTCCACCAAATTTCCCCTCTCGCGAAGCAACATCGAGACTCGCTTGTTGGCGAACTCAACAGCCTTTCTGTGACTATCGGCCACAAGGTTGGCCAACACCAAGCAGTTGGACCGATCCTCATAGCGAGCTCGCAAAACGTGAGCCACGGTAGCTTTTCGATGAGCGACACGGTAAGTCTCTAAAAAGTTTATAAAGAGGGTTGGGAAGATTCTATATTCCCTCTCTAAATTAGTGCCCTCGATGGAGGTGGTGTCTATTTCCACGAGCAAAATGCGGATTTCATCTTCAGTTTCTGGGTGATCGGCTATATGAGCATAGCCTCGACCGATGAGGTTATAGAGTTTTTCCCACTGGGCCAAATTTTCGGCCGAGAAAGCGCGAATAGGAGAGGAGGTCATTTTCGTTGGAGTGAGGGAGAAGAAGATGAGTGTGGTAGAGTGATTAAAATAAGAAAAGGCAATTATGTAAGAGTGTTAATCTTCTCTGCATTAACTCCTCCTTTTATAGCAACTTGAGAATGAAGAAAGGCATAGCAATAATGCTCGTGGAGCCAAGTTAATTGGGTAAAGCAGTGGTGGCTCTTTCGGTGAACCATCAGATCTGTCCCAGTCCGCGATTTCAGGCTTGATAAACCTAAAAAAGTTGTAAAAAGATATGTCGGTGTCACCGTATTAAAATTGAGCGGGAGTAAAGCGCAACTATCGAAAAAAGTTGCGAAAGGATTTGGCGGTCCCATCATATTAAAAAACTGAGCAGGAGGCGAGCGTAGTTCCACCTTTTTGAAAATAAGTGGGAGACAGACATGGATATCGAGAAAAGGAAATCGATTTGGTGTCCCTCCACGTTGAAAAGAAGAAAGAAGACGACAAAGCGGGAAATACGAAATCTTGGGAGCAACGCTTGCCTGATGATCTTCATCCATGTTTAAAGAACGTTTCATGGGCATACAGAACCACTCAAAAGAAAATTTAGAGAGAGTGAGCATACATGAGAGAGTAGAGAACCCTGAGTGAGCAAAAATTGATCGAACATTTCTCGATCCAACATGTTTGAGGGTTACCATCAGTTGCTAGAGGCGACTGATCCAAAAATCTCAGAAAATGAACTACTGAGAGATCTCGAAGATTCCAGGATGGCGTCTGGTACCAAAACCACAGAACCCAACCCTTTCGGCAACGAAGTTCAGGAGCTCAGCAGCGACGACAACAGCAGCAGCGATGGTCAATCTCGAAAAAGGAAACGTCGCCAGTGCCACACTCAGAATGAAATCCAAGAGCTTGAAGCTTTCTTTAGTGAATGCCCTCTCCCGAACATGAAACAAAGAAATGAATTGGGCCAGAAGCTAGGGATGAAACCTTTGAGGGTCAAGTTTTGGTTTCAAAATAAGCGAGCCAAATTGAGGGCTCAACACAGACGTCAAGAACTTGCGATTCTAAAGGAGGAAAACGAAAAGCTTCGAGCGGAGAACATGAGGTATAAGAAAGCTCCCAGCACTATCGCTTGCCTTAATTGCGGTGGCCCTATCACTCTCGGCGAAATGTTCCTTGATAAGCCTTATATGAGGATTGAAAATGCTCATTCACCACCCCACTCCCTCGAACCATCTTCGATACAATCGGATTTTGTTGGAGATATGCATGAACAAATCAATTCTACGAAGTCAATATCGATGC
Source organism: Rhodomyrtus psidioides (assembly GCA_021437785.1). Taxonomy (NCBI): domain Eukaryota; kingdom Viridiplantae; phylum Streptophyta; class Magnoliopsida; order Myrtales; family Myrtaceae; genus Rhodomyrtus; species Rhodomyrtus psidioides. The sequence continues at coordinate 16,309,909 of JAILYB010000003.1, forward strand.
CTTCTAAAGGATGTGATATGCGTCACCATGATTGGAGTTTCCTTAACGATGAGCTTACTATCACGACCGACCAATCCAAAGCTGATGAATTCCCTCCACAACAATTTCTGGCTCGATCAAATTCTACTGGAAATAGGCCAGAGAGCAATAGCCAAGTTGTCAACACTGTTCCGGGTCGCAAGAAGACGAGGGTCAATTGGTCCCCCGAGCTTCATCTCAAGTTCCTTAGTGCGGTTCAGCAACTAGGGATCAACTCAGCATATCCAACGCGCATACTTGAGATCATGAACATACCAGGACTCACTAAAGATGGAGTCGCGAGTCACCTCAAGAGCTACAGAAGGGCGCTAAGACAGCGCCACACAGCACTGAACCTGAAAGAACTCAACTTGTGCCTAAACACTAGGCATGGCTATAACTACAATGCCCCTGAAGTAAGAAATACCCTGCCGAATCTAGGCACCGACCAAGCTGGTAGCAGCACCATCGACTACTTGGGCGCTAATCAGAATATTCCCCCGAATCATCTCAGCACCCCTCAAGAGTATATGCCACAAGTGCAGCAGGTACGAACTCCTTGGTTTGAGCAGCAACTTTTCGCTAGTGCTCTTCCTATCCCCGATCAACATATTGCGCCTAGTGTTCAAAGATCTGCCCGGCTTGGGCATATGATTTCGGAAGATCAAGCGGGCGGATGCTTTGAGGATTTTTGTTTCTCCCATTCCCAAATGGAAGGTGCTTTTGATAGTGAACCGATCAATCATCCTCTTATAATCTCGAGCAACGACGAAGGTTCTAGCTCGAAGAATCAGATCGCTCACAATAGAAACAGGAATCCTTCAACGCCAAGCGATGATGGTCAACCCGAATATCAGTTGCTCGAAGAATCAAAAGATTTCCTTGATGAGGAGCTCCATATCTGGATCGATCAGTTTAAAACTGATGGACTTATGAAGTTATGATCCAAAATGACGATTATATGTCTGATTCATGGTGTAGCTGGCTGATCACTGAGAATCCTCAAGGGAACTAGGCACATGTGAATGGATGTATCATTAATCTTTCTGTCATAAAGTCTTCCATGCAAGATAATCTTCCTTAATGCCTAGAGTTAATCTGGGGCAGCGATCAGTACTACCTGCGAGCATCATCATGCTTGAGTACAACAATCCCTTGTTAGATTAGAGTCGAGGCGAATCAATTGAACGCCACGAAGAAAAACATTTAAAGGCTTCACATAGGAAAATGCGAGCAAAAGCCCGAGCGAGCTCAAAGACGGTTAGCTCTGTATCATTCTAAGGGACCTTTAGTCGTTATGAACTCTAAATTGAGCTTGTTTCATTCTTGATGGGGGTCGCTAACTGCTTCAAGAATTTTATAACAAAAAACGAACCAGTTAGGGACGCCAATAGTGCTTTGTCCTGGTAGTCAGTGAACTGGAAGTGGTACGAAACGTCAGGAGTTCGATCTCAGGATTGAAAAATCATTTTATCAGTTTGTCTATCACCCGATGAAGTTCAAAGAGATTCGACGCAGATGACTATAGAACTTGGGGCAATTCGAAAATCATCGATTCATTTTCATCAAGCGGCGAAGTTGGTATTGTAAAATGTGAAGCACGCAAATGACAAATCCGAAGCAGAAGGAGATGAATCATGATTCGCTTATCCAAGGTCGGGATTTCAACCTTCGACTAAAGCCAAATCTAGGATGAGTTTTTGATCTTGCCCACTCGACAAAACCCATCTCCACTGAAAATGGGGGCAAACCATTCCTACATCTGGAAAGCATGTCGAAGCCGAAGACATCAAATTCATCGTTTGATCCGTGGGGCAAGTCCCCGAAGCGATAGTGTTGACACCTGATTTTTGATCAGTCTTTCATAGTTTATTTTTTAAAAATTCATAAAAAATCTATAAAAAGTTAAAAAAATTAAAAAATCATCTTTGGTAGCCTTGACCAAGCTAAAGGAACCATTTTTGATAAAAAAAATAATTTGTCATATTTTTTAATATTTTCCAAAAATAGAAATATACATGAAAAATGAAGAAAAATAGCGTTCGATGTCGTAAAAATATAGAAAAATAGTCAATATTTTTATTTTAATTTCCTTTTCATTTTGAACTCATAAATAGTCAAAATTCAAGTTCAATTGCATGTATTTCTTCACGACGCATAGAGTTGAATTTGGCAAAAAAATGTCATTCGAGTATTTTAATTTGTAAATTTCTACATATTTTTTAGTCTTGACGTCCAATTAGATCGACCACCATCTACAATAAATTCCCCTTGCTGAATATTTTCGTTTTTGTTTCACATGATTTCATGATGTAAAACGCCGAGTGGATCCCCAAATATAATCGGGTCGGCATGAGCTCGACAGCTCGTCCAAGACCAAACCAGGGCACGGCGAACCCCATGTGAGTACTCTCGAACTCCTTCGATGCTTCCTAATGCTTTTCTTAGGTTAGATCGTGTGTAGAATGGCTAGGACAGCTAAATCATTCTTGAGCTGTGATTGATAAATAGGGCCTTACTAGGAATGTCATGTGATTTATTTGCATATCTAGATTCCTTGAGTTGCGCATTTTATTACTGATTGTGATTGCTAGGATAATCACTCCTATCTGCATGAATTTCTAGATTTAGGGTTCATACCTTACTCATCCGCATAAATCTCAGGCTAGAAAATTCAGTCAACTTAGGTACCGAAAGGGCGTCAACTCTGACAGTTGGTGTAACTAAGTCCCCGAAACCATTTCTCTGGTTCTCGCATAATTGAATAGAAACTCCCAACTATTCGATTGGGTGGTCCAATCACACTCTAAAAAAAATGATTGGTGGCGACTCCATGGCATGCACACTTAGCACATGTCACTAGACCACACTGAAAGTCGATCACGCATACCTCCGTTGCGATTTGGGTAATGGGCCTTGGGAGAGGCCCGCGTCCGACCAGACAGGACGGCCCATTAGCCCTCGAGAGCCCGACAACCTCAAGAGGGTCGCGACAGACTGGCGACTCCGCTGGGGAGTGGTTCTTAACCATTTAGTGGACTTGAGCCGTTAAAAAGTTGATTGATTCTTCTAACCTAATTTTATGCAGATGCTCTCGAAAGTGAGGTGTATATGCTAACGAATGTGTTAGATATTTTTGTAGATGGGAGAAATAAGGGGTGAAGTGCTTGTTAACTTTGTTTTATGCAGGCAGGAGTTTTGGATGTATGATTGTGTGGATGTTTATATTGAAGCGGTGATTGTTAAATAAAATGCATGTCTATTGCTTTAGCACGACACAATGAATACACACAATTGCGCCTAAAACCCCAGGCGCCCTCTTTAGGAACACAATATAAGGAATTGAATATGGAATCTCCGTGAGGAAAAACATGGGGTAATCCACTTTTCAATTCCGCTCACTTCGAACTATGGATTGAGTCCCAATGCAACGATAGTTGTGCAATGGAATCTGCTCTTCCCAGAATTCGAGGTGAGAACCTTGGCTTTAGGTACCAAGCCCTATCTTTTGATTTTTAGGAGTTTTCCCTCACTTGTCTCATGCGTTTGTCTATGGAAGGTTAGTATACCTAACACTGCAAAAAATACAGAGAAGCTTGATTTTCTCTTAAGTTTGGTTGGTAAGACTTTTCTATCCCTCGAACTTGTTACAGCTCTTAATCATTATATTCATTGCATAATTCCGGTGATTGGATTAAATGCCATTTTGAGGATAGATATGTGTGTTTTCCTCCCAATGTTCTTGATGGAAGATGAAGATGGTGTCATCCCATTACGAGCGCCAAGTGGACAAGAAGAGCCTAAGTATTAAGATCACATTCCTTTGTTTTATTTTTCATTTCTAGCCTTCTTGTATAGGATTTATTTTGCTGAGATCCTCTCTATCTGATCCCTTAGATTGACTGTATTAGGGATCTATTTGTGTTTATATACATTCAGATTGAAATTTGTTGTATTTCTATTGACTTGTCATTGGAATGTGATAGTGGCATTTCTTCTAATCACTCGAATACTCCAAAATCAATTTTATAATTCCTTTGGATGAAATTGAAATTGGAAGTCTTATACAACCTTTTGGCCGTATAGGGCAATACAATCCCAATTTCGCCAGAAGGAACTATAAACTTGAATTGGTTCATGCATGTTTTGCATCATTGGTAATCCACAATAATTGATCAAGAGTATTCGTGTTTTTCAAATTTAATGAAAAGATAGATATCCAAATTACTCTCGTTCTTAGCAAACAACTTTAATTTGGATACCGTATCTTCAATTGAATTTAAAACACATCGTAATTGTGTACTTTTGAACATTCCATTGATTTTCTTGGAATTGATCAAAGGCGATTATCGTGAATTACATTCCTTTCAATGATATGCTTTCCTTTGAGGAATATTGATAAAAGCTTTTGCACAAGGCCAAAACCCTTGTAAAAGCTCTTATCCCTATTAATCACAAGTAAGCATAAAATTGAAAGGATTTATGCTTTATTTTTCAAATTCTTTCTTCTGATTCTGCCTTTTCATTTGAAACAGGTTAAAAATAAGTAGAGAAGAGAAGTCTTTTTGTGGATAATCGCGGTGGGAGGTTCCTTTATCCGATCATAAGCAAGATTAAAAAATCAAGATGTACACGCTCGAATCATCAATGTCAAAGCGCAGCTTGCCTAGGTTGAGAGTGGTCAGGTGTTCGAGAAAGTCAGCCATACAGAAGTTGAGACACACACATTAGAGCTTTCATTCATTTCGCTCAATCGAGGGACCTTAAAAGCAGATCATACAAATCATCGGGGTGGAAACATAAAACCGCAATGAGCCCTAATTAGCATCACAAAGGAACCTAGTTGGCCCTCCATATTATTGATGCTTTGCTTATACTCACCACCTCGAGACTCGAGATCTGCAAGCTTAAGAAGAAGGCGTTTACATTCCCATTTAAGATCGGCAACCTTGGTCCCGTGATCTTCGGCGGCTATTTCCAGGTCCCGAACTAGTCCTCTCCCATGGGCTATATCCGCGGTAATGCTGTCAAGCCTTTCTTCCTGCCACTCACATTGAAACTTCAACACGACATTACGACGGTCGTGCTCATAGGTGGTCAGGGATAAGGCCAAGCGCTCCACCAAATTTCCCCTCTCGCGAAGCAACATCGAGACTCGCTTGTTGGCGAACTCAACAGCCTTTCTGTGACTATCGGCCACAAGGTTGGCCAACACCAAGCAGTTGGACCGATCCTCATAGCGAGCTCGCAAAACGTGAGCCACGGTAGCTTTTCGATGAGCGACACGGTAAGTCTCTAAAAAGTTTATAAAGAGGGTTGGGAAGATTCTATATTCCCTCTCTAAATTAGTGCCCTCGATGGAGGTGGTGTCTATTTCCACGAGCAAAATACGGATTTCATCTTCAGTTTCTGGGTGATCGGCTATATGAGCATAGCCTCGACCGAGGAGGTTATAGAGTTTTTCCCACTGGGCCAAAATTTCGGCCGAGAAAGCGCGAATAGGAGAGGAGGTCATTTTCGTTGGAGTGAGGGAGAAGAAGATGAGTGTGGTAGAGTGATTAAAATACGAAAAGGCAATTATGTAAGAGTGTTAATCTTCTCTGCATTAACTCCTCCTTTTATAGCAACTCGAGAATGAAGAAAGGCATAGCAATAATGCTCGTGGAGCCAAGTTAATTGGGTAAAGCAATGGTGGCTCTTTCGGTGAACCATCAGATCTATCCCAGTCCGCGATTTCAGGCTTGATAAACCTAAAAAAGTTGTAAAAAGATATGTCGGTGTCACCATATTAAAATTGAACGGGAGTTAAGCGCAACTATCGAAAAAAGTTGCGAAAGGATTTGGCGGTCCCATCATATTAAAAAACTGAGCGGGAGGCGAGCGTAGTTCCACCTTTTTGAAAATAAGTGGGAGACAGACATGGATATCGAGAAAAGGAAATCGATTTGGTGTCCCTCCACGTTGAAAAGAAGAAAGAAGACGACAAAGCGGGAAATACGAAATCTTGGGAGCAACGCTTGCCTGATGATCTTCATCCATGTTTAAAGAACGTTTCATGGGCATACAGAACCACTCAAAAGAAAATTTAGAGAGAGTGAGCATACATGAGAGAGTAGAGAACCCTGAGTGAGCAAAAATTGATCGAACATTTTTCGATCCAACATGTTTGAGGGTTACCATCAGTTGCTAGAGGCGACTGATCCAAAAATCTCAGAAAATGAACTACTGAGAGATCTCGAAGATTCTAGGATGGCGTCTGGTACCAGAACCACAGAACCCAACCCTTTCGGCAACGAAGTTCAGGATCTCAGCAGCGACGACAACAGCAGCAGCGATGGTCAATCCCGGAAAAGGAAACGTCGCCAGTGCCACACTCAGAATGAAATCCAAGAGCTTGAAGCTTTCTTTAGTGAATGCCCTCTCCCGAACATGAAACAAAGAAATGAATTGGGCCAGAAGCTAGGGATGAAACCTTTGAGGGTCAAGTTTTGGTTTCAAAACAAGCGAGCCAAATTGAGGGCTCAACACAGACGTCAAGAACTTGCGATTCTAAAGGAGGAAAACGAAAAGCTTCGAGCGGAGAACATGAGGTATAAGAAAGCTCCCAGCACTATCGCTTGCCTTAATTGCGGTGGCCCTATCACTCTCGGCGAAATGTTCCTTGATAAGCCTTATATGAGGATTGAAAATGCTCATTCACCACCCCACTCCCTCGAACCATCTTCGATACAATCGGATTTTGTTGGAGATATGCATGAACAAATCAATTCTACGAAGTCAATACCGATGCCTTCTAAAGGATGTGATATGCGTCACCATGATTGGAGTTTCCTTAACGATGAGCTTACTATCACGACCGACCAATCCAAAGCTGATGAATTCCCTCCACAACAATTTCCGGCTCGATCAAATCCTACTGGAAATAGGCCAGAGAGCAATAGCCAAGTTGTCAACACTGTTCCGGGTCGCAAGAAGACGAGGGTCAATTGGTCCCCCGAGCTTCATCTCAAGTTCCTTAGTGCGGTTCAGCAACTAGGGATCAACTCAGCATATCCAACGCGCATACTTGAGATCATGAACATACCAGGACTCACTAAAGATGGAGTCGCGAGTCACCTCAAGAGCTACAGAAGGGCGCTAAGACAGCGCCACACAGCACTGAACCTGAAAGAACTCAACTTGTGCCTAAACACTAGGCATGGCTATAACTACAATGCCCATGAAGTAAGAAATACCCTGCCGAATCTAGGCACCGACCAAGCTGGTAGCAGCACCATTGACTACTTGGGCGCTAATCAGAATATTCCCCTGAATCATCTCAGCACCCCTCAAGAGTATATGCCACAAGTGCAGCAGGTACGAACTCCTTGGTTTGAGCAGCAACTTTTCGCTAGTGCTCTTCCTATCCCCGATCAACATATTGCGCCTAGTGTTCAAAGATCTGCCCGGCTTGGGCATATGATTTCGGAAGATCAAGCGGGCGGATGCTCTGAGGATTTTTGTTTCTTCCATTCCCAAATGGAAGGTGCTTTTGATAGTGAACCGATCAATCATCCTCTTATAATCTCGAGCAACGACGAAGGTTCTAGCTCAAAGAATCAGATCGCTCACAACAGAAACAGGAATCCTTCAACGCCAAGCGATGATGGTCAACCCGAATATCAGTTGCTCGAAGAATCAAAAGATTTCCTTGATGAGGAGCTCCATATCTGGATCGATCAGTTTAAAACTGATGGACTTATGAAGTTATGATCCAAAATGACGATTATATGTCTGATTCATGGTGTAACTGGCTGATCACCGAGAATCCTCAAGGGAACTAGGCACATGTGACTGGATGTATCATTAATCTTTCTGTCATAAAGTCTTCCATGCAAGATAATCTTCCTTAATGCCTAGAGTTAATCTGGGGCAGCGATCAGTACTACCTGCGAGCATCATCATGCTTGAGTGCGACAATCCCTTGTTAGATTAGAGTCGAGGCGAATCAATTGAACGCCACGAAGAAAAACATTTAAAGGCTTCACATAGGAAAATGCGAGCAAAAGCCCGAGCGAGCTCAAAGACGGTTAGCTCTGTATCGTTCTAAGGGACCTTTAGTCGTTATGAACTCTAAATTGAGCTTGTTTCATTCTCGATGGGGGTCGCTAACTGCTTCAAGAATTTTATAACAAAAAACGAACCAGTTAGGGACGCCAATAGTGCTGTGTCCTGGTAGTCAGTGAAATGGAAGTGGTACGAAACGTCAGGAGTTCGATCTCGGGATTGAAAAATCATTTTATCAGTTGGTCTATCACCCGATGAAGTTCAAAGAGATTCGACGCAGATGACTATAGAACTTGGGGCAATTCGAAAATCATCGATTCATTTTCATCAAGCGGCGAAGTTGGTATTGTAAAATGTGAAGCATGCAAATGACAAATCCGAAGCAGAAGGAGATGAATCATGATTCGCTTATCCAAGGTCGGGATTTCAACCTTCGACTAAAGCCAAATCTAGGATGAGTTTTTGATGTTGCCCACTCGACAAAACCCATCTCCACTGAAAATGGGGGCAAACCATTCCTACATCCGGAAAGCATGTCGAAGCCGAAGACATCAAATTCATCGTTTAATCCGTGGGGCAAGTCCTTGAAGCGATAGTTATCATCCGCAGAGCGTAATGGAATCCATCCTTTCAATGTAAAACGCATTTGGCCGCGGAGCCACCCATTTGGTAAAAAGAACGTATCGTTCCTAAATGATTTTCAATCAGATGCAGGGATAATGTTCTCTCATTTTCCTCTCAGGTGATGAACAGAGACGAGGCACCCAAGAAGCCATGCATTCAAATAACATAACAGTGCATGAAACACGCCCAAAAAGATGAATGAATCTCCTCCGACGTAAATCCTCGAGGTGGATTCGTTGCCCAACCAGACGAAGAAATCATGGCCACAAGCTTGAGGGCCGGCTTCTACAATCTGCACATTGGCATGCAGAATGGAATTCAAATCAAGAGTAAAGTAGTATCGTCCCAATTTGTTTTGAATTTGGAAACCCAAAATAATGCTTAATATTTATCCTTGGCAGGAGCTCGCCATCAGGGCAGACATGTAAGTTTCATTTTTCTCCAAAAACCAAGAAGTCGAAAGAACTTTAGAACACCTAACAATCTTGTGTTACTATGTGAAGTGCAGATTTTCACAACCCTTGTACACTCGTTGGAGCATATGACCAAGGGTAAGATGTATCGTTCCAATTTTTGTAAATTTTTAGAATATACGATGACATATCCCTTTTATATTTCCAGGATCTCCAGCCTCGATGGGCAGGTAAGTATCCCTTTTCCCAATTCATTGGAGATTAAAAACTTTCAGAATTAATTCGATTCTCACATCTAAAAAGACATAGAATTCTTACTTCATTGACATTCATGTTTTAAAACATGAGATTGTCTGAACATGAATTACACATGTATGGTGCATCACAAAATCCCTTTGAAGGATAAATCTTGATGAAATGAAATGAATTTTTCCAACAAGAGTCGTTTGAACTGTTCAAAAGGGTATTTTCTCATAAGAGAAGCGAGCCTAATCCAAACACGTCCCATACACACTTGAGAGATGAGGAGATTGGAAATGATAGCGAAACCTTAACCTATGGATATAAGGGTCATTCGCAACGATTACATGGATCGAGATGACAGAGGCATTTATTTCTTCATTCCAAACACTACAGATGCCCATTGAGAACCCCATTGAACGGCGATTTTCATTCTCAACCCTGTCAAGAACCACCCCACATTGGGGCAAATGAAGGTTAGTCCAACAGTATCAGAAAGTAAACGGTTTGAAATTTTCTTGCTCGGACTAACATAAATCTTTGTGTGTTGTTTATATGATAATCCAAGTGTCATAGGATGACGAGAATAATTCATTTCTCTATCCTACACACTGTTATCCTTTGCACGACCAAGTTGAGCCAGCAAATTCATTTCATCAATCTATTGGTGATCATTGCATATTCCAAAGCAAAGGCAACATCACTTTAGGAATGGAAGCGTGCCAAAGTTTAAGTTGCATATCTAGCATGATTGCCGAAAATCCAAGCTCCAAAAGAAAAGAAAAACACGGGATTAAAAAAAGGGGGAAAAGAAAAATCCCTAGACATCAAGAAAAAGCAAAGTGCCTGGTAAAAAGCAAGGCTGATGTCTATTCAAAATATCCCCAGTAAAGTCTAGATATACGATGAAAAGACCCTGCAAAGGAGTCAGATCAAGATGACTACTCTCCAAATGATGTCGTGCTCAAATTGCAAACACACAAACAGACGGTATCTTAATGTAACAAGAGACGCTTTTAAACATCCTTGTGCGCTCTAAAAGAGGAGTGTACACTTCAAGAAATGGAGATGTTCTTCGAAGGACATGTGGCAAATTTGCAATGATCACCAATGCCAAACCCTTCACAATTTCTGGGCAAAAAATAAGCCTTTTTCGGTCCCCAATCCTTCCAATGTTACAACCCCGAAGCAGTCTTATCTGACTAAGACACTTGGGTTAATGTATAACTTAGCTCAAAGAAGTACGAGCAAGACTATTTCTTTCTCATTTTACAGGGTTCTTGACTTGTAAACCCGGAGCAGATAGTGAAAAATTTCGTTCAACGGCCTTGACTCAAAAGTGAGTCCCCCTTGGAAACCGATATCCAAGCCTAACACTACGGTCCCGTGAAAGACCTCCTGATCGGTCGAAATGTATGCGTTGCGAATGATCCTGAAACCCAGGCACAGGTCGGTAGGAAATTGAGCACTTTCCCTATTAAAGATCATTATCACAGAGCAGTGAGGAGCCTTCTTGGATGAGAAATACTCCAATGGATGTTTTGAGCAAACTCTTTTTGAAATTTTCAAATTGTTTGATCTAGAGTTTCCGTGCAAGGAATTTATGATCACATCTGTATATGGTAGAAACCGCCTGAAGGGTCAACCAATGGTAGAAACCGCCTGAAGGGTCAAAACAATGGTAGAAACCGCCTGAAGGGTCAATGTATGGTAGAAACCGCCTTAAGGGTCAACCAATGGTAGAAACCGCATGAAGGGTCAATGAATGGTAGAAACCGCCTGAAGGGTCAAAGGACTGGTAGAGACCGCCTGAAGGATCAACCCAATGGTCCGATCCACCATACGGATCAAAACCTTGATGAATCCCGAACGCGGGAGGATTCGTTTTCCCTAATAAGCCTTACATTAGGCAAGCCATTTCTAGTTTAGTCCACCACACGGATCAAAACCCTTGGCAAATTCCCAAATGTGGGATGCGTCTTCCTTAGGTTCCTATCAGTTAGGAATCCCATTATGGTTTGACCTACCATACAGGTCAGAGCTTAACATCCCCAGGACACTCCGATGACAAGTCCTTAGGAATCTACTTGAACCCATCAGACACAGAAAATGCCGCAAGCATTCGACAGGTAAGGGGCAGGGAAGTCTATCTACTCCTTAACTTTCTTACATCATATCAGGGAATTGAACGAGCACATCTCTTTTTAAGGAAAAGCACACATTGATGGACATGAAAATCGGATGTCATGATTTCTTTTCTTTTCCCAGTCGAGTCGATCGGAACACAGGTGTCACCTTGTCTTTGAGAGAAATCTCTGACGAAATTCCTCTCAAAGAGGGGCAGCTGTTGACACCTGATTTTTGATCAGTCTTTCATAGTTTATTTTTTAAAAATTCATAAAAAATCTATAAAAAGTTAAAAAAATTAAAAAATCATCTTTGGTAGCCTTGACCAAGCTAAAGGAACCATTTTTGATAAAAAAAATAATTTGTCATATTTTTTAATATTTTCCAAAAATAGAAATATACATGAAAAATGAAGAAAAATAGCGTTCGATGTCGTAAAAATATAGAAAAATAGTCAATATTTTTATTTTAATTTCCTTTTCATTTTGAACTCATAAATAGTCAAAATTCAAGTTCAATTGCATGTATTTCTTCACGACGCATAGAGTTGAATTTGGCAAAAAAATGTCATTCGAGTATTTTAATTTGTAAATTTCTACATATTTTTTAGTCTTGACGTCCAATTAGATCGACCACCATCTACAATAAATTCCCCTTGCTGAATATTTTCGTTTTTGTTTCACATGATTTCATGATGTAAAACGCCGAGTGGATCCCCAAATATAATCGGGTCGGCATGAGCTCGACAGCTCGTCCAAGACCAAACCAGGGCACGGCGAACCCCATGTGAGTACTCTCGAACTCCTTCGATGCTTCCTAATGCTTTTCTTAGGTTAGATCGTGTGTAGAATGGCTAGGACAGCTAAATCATTCTTGAGCTGTGATTGATAAATAGGGCCTTACTAGGAATGTCATGTGATTTATTTGCATATCTAGATTCCTTGAGTTGCGCATTTTATTACTGATTGTGATTGCTAGGATAATCACTCCTATCTGCATGAATTTCTAGATTTAGGGTTCATACCTTACTCATCCGCATAAATCTCAGGCTAGAAAATTCAGTCAACTTAGGTACCGAAAGGGCGTCAACTCTGACAGTTGGTGTAACTAAGTCCCCGAAACCATTTCTCTGGTTCTCGCATAATTGAATAGAAACTCCCAACTATTCGATTGGGTGGTCCAATCACACTCTAAAAAAAATGATTGGTGGCGACTCCATGGCATGCACACTTAGCACATGTCACTAGACCACACTGAAAGTCGATCACGCATACCTCCGTTGCGATTTGGGTAATGGGCCTTGGGAGAGGCCCGCGTCCGACCAGACAGGACGGCCCATTAGCCCTCGAGAGCCCGACAACCTCAAGAGGGTCGCGACAGATAGTTATCATCCGCAGAGCGTAATGGAATCCATCCTTTCAATGTAAAACACATTTGGCCGCGGAGCCACCCATTTGGTAAAAAGAACGTATCGTTCCTAAATGATTTTCAATCAGATGCGGGGATAATGTTCTCTCATTTTCCTCTCAGGTGATGAACAGAGATGAGGCACCCAAGAAGCCATGCATTCAAATAACAAAACAGTGCATGAAACACGCCCAAAAAGATGAATGAATCTCCTCCGACGTAAATCCTCGAGGTGGATTCGTTGCCCAACCAGACGAAGAAATCATGGCCACAAGCTTGAGGGCCGGCTTCTACAATCCGCACATTGGCATGCAGAAGGAATTCAAATCAAGAGTAAAGTAGTATCGTCCCAATTTGTTTTGAATTTGGAAACCCAAAATAATGCTTAATATTTATCCTTGGCAGGAGCTCGCCATCAAGGCAGACATGTAAGTTTCATTTTTCTCCAAAAACCAAGAAGTCGAAAGAACTTTAGAACACCCAACAATCTTGTGTTACTATGTGAAGTGCAGATTTTCACAACCCTTGTACACTCGTTGGAGCATATGACCAAGGGTAAGATGTATCGTTCCAATTTTTGTAAAGTTTTAGAATATACAATGACATATCCCTTTTATATCTCCAGGATCTCCAGCCTCGATGGGCAGGTAAGTATCCCTTTTCCCAATTCATTGGAGATTAAAAACTTTCAGAATTAATTCGATTCTCACATCTAAAAAGACATAGAATTCTTACTTCATTGACATTCATGTTTTAAAACATGAGATTGTCTGAACATGAATTACACATGTATGGTGCATCATAAAATCCCTTTGAAGGATAAATCTTGATGAAATGAAATGAATTTTTCCAATAAGAGTCGTTTGAACTGTTCAAAAGGGTATTTTCTCATAAGAGAAGCGAGCCTAATCCAAACACGTCCCATACACACTTGAGAGATGAGGAGATTGGAAATGATAGCGAAACCTTAACCTATGGATATAAGGGTCATTCGCAACGATTACATGGATCGAGATGACAGAGGCATTTATTTCTTCATTCCAAACACTACAGATGCCCATTGAGAACCCCATTGAACGGCGATTTTCATTCTCAACCCTGTCAAGAACCACCCCACATTGGGGCAAATGAAGGTTAGTCCAACAGTATCATAAAGTAAACGGTTAGAAATTTTCTTGCTCGGACTAACATAAATCTTTGTGTGTTGTTTATATGATAATCCAAGTGTCATAGGATGACGAGAATGATTCATTTCTCTATCCTACACACTGTTATCCTTTGCACAACCAAGTTGAGCCAGCAAATTCATTTCATCAACCTATTGGTGATCATTGCATATTCCAAAGCAAAGGCAACATCACTCTAGGAATGGAAGCGTGCCAAAGTTTAAGTTGCATATCTAGCATGATTGCCGAAAATCCTAGCTCCAAAAGAAAAGAAAAACACGGGATTAAAAAAAGGGGGAAAAGAAAAATCCCTAGACATCAAGAAAAAGCAAAGTGCCTGGTAAAAAGCAAGGCTGATGTCTATTCAAAATATCCCCAGTAAAGTCTAGAGAGACGATGAAAAGACCCTGCAAAGGAGTTAGATCAAGATGACTACTCTCCAAATGTTGTCGTGCTCAAATTGCAAACACACAAACAGACGGTCTCTTAATGTAACAAGAGACGCTTTTAAACATCCTTGTGCGCTCTAAAAGAGGAGTGTACACTTCAAGAAATGGAGATGTTCTTCGAAGGACATGTGGCAAATTTGCAATGATCACCAATGTCAAACCCTTCACAATTTCTAGGCAAAAAATAAGCCTTTTTCGGTCCCCAATCCTTCCAATGTTATAACCCTGAAGTAGTCTTATCTGACTAAGACACTTGGGTTAATGTATAACTTAGCTCGAAGAAGTACGAGCAATACTATTTCTTTCTCATTTTGCAGGGTTCTTGACTTGTAAACCCGGAGTAGATAGTGAAAAATTTCGTTCAACGGCCTTGACTCAAAAGTGAGTCCCCCTTGGAAATCGATATCCAAGCCTAACACTACGGTCCCGTGAAAGACCTCCTGATCGGTCGAAATGTATGCGTTGCGAATGATCCTGAAACCTAGGCACAGGTCGGTAGGAAATTGAGCACTTTCCCTATTAAAGATCATTATCACAGAGCAGTGAGGAGCCTTCTTGGGTGAGAAATACTCCAATGGATGTTTTGAGCAAACTCTTTTTGAAATTTTCAAATTGTTTGATCTAGAGTTTCCGTGCAAGGAATTTATGATCACATCTGTATATGGCAGGAATGTTTTGGATAACCTCCAACAATCAAAATGCACATTTCATGACTAAAACTTAAGTCGTAGAATTTTGTCAGTTAGACAATTATTGTCTTCCCAAAGATTACTAATATCTTCTTGGCGAGGAAAATTTTTTCAGGTCTAAGCTTTCTACAGGACTTTTGGCCACCCCAAAGACTGGGTGCGTCATCCTTAGGTGAAGCCTTTTAGTAGGCAAATCTTTTCTAAGACCGATCCACAGAATGATCGAGTCTCCGACTAGCCCCGAAGAGCGGGTACGTCATGCTCATGTATCGTCTTTCAAATTTCCTTGTTGAAAATAAGTCTTGCTCATGTATCGTCTTTCAAATTTTCATAGATTTATTAACGAAAAGCCCCTCAAATCATCCCCTTAAATTGGATAAAAAAATTTAGTTCAGAAGGAAAAATTGAAGTTGTTCAATTCTTTTGCCAATCATAAGGGTGAGGTTAGATTTAAAATTACTACTTATGTATATTTAATTTGATTGTTTTAAAAGGTTATGACCAATTTCTAAATTAAAAAAAAAAACAGAGGGATGAACTCTTTGTAATTAAGTTGATAAGGAACATGAGTATAATGACTACCTACTGTATGAGAAATAGGTGCATATAAAAAGTTACCATATAAAGTTAGCATTCTCTAGGAGTAAGCATCTTCTTTTAATAATAATTTAGTGGCATAGGTGCGGAGAATCTATGAAATATCATGCAAGCCTCATGACCAAGAGAAACTCAGCTTGTAATGGGCTCTAACTTTGTACTTATTTTGTGGTATCCGAGAAATCGATTTCCGGTTCTTGAGTCGGAAATCCCATAAGACGAAACCAACTACATCAATCCTGGATTTAAGTATGCTTAAGTTTTTATTATAGAGAATAAGTTTTTTTTTGGCATTCTATTATCCTTTTTTTTTTCTAGAAAAAGAAAACGTTAACATAAAAATGGCTTTGTACTATATTCAATAATTGCATGATAGAGATGTTAAGTAAGCATAATTTCTTTTTGTAAAGACTAAGGGTGGGTTTGGTTCAGCATTCCCAATGAGCTTTCAGCCCCAAAGCCCATTGGGAGAATGCTGAAGCATTTGGTTCAGCTTTAAGCCGGCATTTGATCAAATGCTGGCTTTGGGAAAGCTGAAAGCCCAATGCTGGTAGGGACTAGCATTGGGCTTTCAGCATTCGACCAAATGCTAATAGATTTTTCTCTTTCCAAAACTAACCTCATTAATTTCCTATATTTTCGATTTTGCCTCCCTTTTTACTATTTATCTTCTTCTTCAGTCAGACAAAAGGTAATTTTTTTTAATTAAAAATTAAAAAATTACATTGAAAGCCCATTTAGAATGTTGCTTTACCAAACACCATTTAATCCAAAGCCCATTTTCAAATGAGATTTTACCAAACGCAATTAGCATTTTTCTAAACCTCTTTAGGTTGAAAGCATTTGTATTTCCCCAAAGCTCATTTCAAATGCTGAACCAAACCCACCATAAATACATGTTGCATTCTGCACAGCTTCTTTTTATGTTTTTCGGCAAGATGGTCTCTAGTTTTTTTTTTTTTGGGGGGGGGGGGGGGGGGGGGGTCGAAGATCGTCTCTACTTAAACGGTATCGTTTTGCTGCATTTGGTGATTGATTTGCATATAGTTAACATGGATGGATGGGAACCCCAGGGGAATATTCTTAAACAGAGCCCAACACAATTTTTCCATATCTTAATGATAGTGATGTGGGGATACACACAAATATAATATAAGTGATATATTTATGGAAGCAGACATTGAATTACTCATTTCGATTTGTTATATGTTGGGGAATAGTAGAAGGAGATAAGGACAAAGTTATTTGACACATCAAGTCGTAACGTCACTGTCTTCGCATACTTTGGAATGGTTTAGTATTTACAATCTTATGAAATTTGTTTGTTAATTGAGAAATCATCCGATGGCTCTTAACCTATGAGAGTTTATTTCTAGTTGGAATTTCTTTATTTCTATCCTTATCAAGTCTTCGGTTGGTGGTCTAAAAATATTGGACATGGCGAATATGCAAATTTTTGGCTAAAAATAAAACTTATGTTTGATTTTCCTATTTGTAAGCTAACCTCGGCTACTGCCTTAGCTAAACACAAATGAATTTCTTGGGAAGCTGAAAACTTGGTACAAGAGTGCTTCACTGGCCGAAACAGAAAAACAAGGACGACTTTTGTGCGTCACCGGCTTAAGTACATCCCAAGTGCCATAAGTTGTGTACGGCACTCACTTTAAAAATAGGTTGGAAATGTCAATTTACCCCTAAATCTGTGAATGAACTAGGACTGTTTGTTGTCTAATAAAAACAATTAAAGTCATGAGGGACACTCTCCTTATAATTAGGTTGAGTAGAACCTTTATCTAGTTCATGAGGAGTGTTTTTAACATAAAACGTCCATATTCTGGAAAATATTGATTTCTCTTTACTCAACACAAAATTGTTTTTTAGATAGTCAGCAAGTTGAATCAAGCGATGAGCTTCCATCGTTCTCCTGTTACTTAGTAACAGTTATTGTTCTTAAAGTAACAACGGGGATGCAGTCAAACAGCAGAAAATACAACTGCTTAAATGAAATTCTCACCCTATGATTTCCCAAATTTTCTAGCATTATAAACGCATAATAATGAATTAGCTATAACAAATAAATAACTTTTAACGTCTCAATATCATTGATTATAAGCATTTGAATGAAGAGAATTATCTGTAAGGTCACTGGCATTCGAACTTACTAGTTTGTGTGGATGATCTTTTCTATAAAATAACGAAAGTTCAAATACAAAGAATCTATGAACCAAAGATTAGGTAATGATATTTCGGAAACCTGTAGAAAAAGTTCGATGAAAGAATAAACATATTTTGATAATAGGGAACGTGCATGCTTACGCTCCAATCTTTTAAGCAGATGAGCATTTTTTTTTTGTTTTGGTGATTCATACACTGAAAATGTTTGTCTAGATAAATTCTTTAACCAAAATTTTGAAATAAGAAGAGTACGTGAGAAGATTTAAATCAGCCAACAAATAACAGGAGACACACGAGAGTAAATGAGAGAATGGACAAGGCAGAATTTTTTTTAAATATAAAGCTGGTCTATTAATGATTAGCATATACTTATGTGTGGAGGACACATTGTTCAGTTTACTTAAATGGATGGGATGCAAGCCAAATTGTGTACATATACACAAATTGTCAAAACTACCATCATCTTCCTGACTCATTTGGAAGTTTTCTTTCCTAGTCTTACGAATTTTCACCACTCGGTCCAATGAAGCAATTATCAGTGGAAGATTGGAGATGCATATCAATAGCCACAGTGCCAAAAAGATGACAAACCTAGAGAAGAGAACGACTCAACCCTAGTTATAGATGTACAACCTATGCGAATAAAACATTAAAAAGAAAAAACCCCAATCACAATAAATAAATCAATAAAACCATATCTTGTTTTCTCACCACAACGAAGAGATTCTCCATTTTTTTCATTTAGTTTAAAAATTATGAAAAGTAATTCAACCATGATATAATGAGTGCTACCACGAATTGAGACGTATATACTGCCACAAGCTTTACATTAAAAAAAAATTGATGTTCTTTGTTTGAAGGGGCCTTGATCGGATGCTACTGCTGGACCACCTGCTTGACCTTGGCCTGCAGCATCGGCTGACAATTTGACATGTTATGTAAACCATCCTTTCTTCACATGAGGACACATAAAATTAAAAAAAGACCACTCTTGGTCTCCTCAATCAAGACGATAATGATGACACATAAACAATTGAGTAATACAAACATTGATTAGGTAAACCATCCTTTCTTCCATGGCTAATGGACACATATTTATTAAGTCTCCATCATTTACTCCACCACTAATGGACAAATATTGATTCGGTATATATTCTTTGTTGCATCGCCTAGAGACAAACAACTATTAGACAAACAACGATAATGTTTTTGTCATCTTTTTAGCACTTCATTGAGATTGGCTCTTTTAAATAGCAAGGTTAGGTAATGGCATCTCATTATCTCATTAGAAGGAGCATTGTGGGCAAGTCGATACAAGGGTCTAAGTTAGCTCAAGTGTAATATGTCAACAAGATTAGCATTATCAAAATTTGGTATTCACTCCACAAATCAATCACTACAAAAAAACAGCGATTTAGCCACGAGTATTTAGCCACGAGATCATTTTCGTCGCTAATTTGTGACTAAAATAGCGACGACATGGAAGTTCGTCGCTATTCGCGACGAAAATAGTGACAAAAAAATTCCTCGCAAATTTTGTGACGATTTTTGTGACGAAAAAATATTTGTAGCTAATTCGTGACGAAATTAGCGACGAACAAGAAATTCGTAGCTAATTAGCTACGAAATTAACGACAAACAAGACATTTGTAGCTAAATTAGAGATGAAAAATTAATTTCGTCGCTAAATTGAGATGAACTTAGCGACGAAGAACAATTCGTCGCTAATTTAGTGACGGATATACAATTTCGTCGCTAAATGACCAGAAATTAAAAAAAAGAAATAATTTAGCGACGAGAATCATTATTCGTCGCTAAATTGGCCACAAACAATGTTATTCGTGACTAATTTTTTTTTATTTTAATTTTTATTTGGTTTTTGGTCTATTTAGCGACGACTAAGACCGTTTGTTTAGCGACGACAATTAGTGTTTGTCGCTAAATTTTATTTATGATTTTTTTTTGTTTTTTGCTCAACTTAGCGACGAATAGTGTTGTTCGCTAATTTAGTGTTTCTTTTGTATTTGTTTTTTTGGAAAATTTAGCGATGAACAGTGTTGTTCGTCGATAATTTGAGGAAAAATAAAATAAAAAGAATTGATTAGCGACGAAATTGTCGTTTCGTAGCAAAAATAATTTTTTTAAAAATATAATTAGCGACAAAAGACTTTGTTCGTCGCTAAATATTATTTTTTATTTAAATTAATTTAGTGACGAAATGTCAATTTTGTCGCTAATTAGTTCTTTTTTTAAAAAAAAAATTCTTTTATCAATTTTTACAAGCTTCGTGAATCTTATGTAATTTTTCTATGGCGACGAAAACAATTGTTCGTCACTAATTGCTATCCTTAATTTATATTTTTTTCAAGGTTTATTAGGACTCTTTTTTATATTTATTACATATATAAAGTTGTGAACAAACAAAAAATGGAGATCAATTCTTTTGATAAAATATAACTTAGAAAAAAAATCGTCTTTGATGAGATACTAAATAGAGTGGAGTAAGGATCTATTCGAAAATGATTTACTTTGCATATATAATATTTGATCACCAAAAATATATATTGTAATTGTGTGATCCACGAAAATGAAATCGATCGGTTCTTTCTTCTAATTTTGAAAGATAGATAAGATACTATAAGCGAATAAGAGATGTTCTAAATCAATTAATAAAGATTTCAAAAACATTAGAAGGATCAATTTTTTAGCAAGGTACGGAATGTATCATAAAATATTCAAATGTGATTCTATAAGATCTAGTTTCGTTCAATATTAGTAATGAGGGTTCAATATATCACACGTTAATCAACCAAAGAAATGTTCAATAATAACTAAAAGAAAGATCGATTATTTGGAATCTTTGCTCTCTTCAAACGGTGAATGATATAAATAAGAAACGCTTATGATACGTCATTTAGCTTAGCTTATTTATGTTATTTCTTCGATTATATTATTTTTATATTAATCTACATTAATTCTTTTTAAAAGAAAATGAAAATAGAGCGAATATTTTTTTGAAATTTAAAAATGAATATATTATTAATTAAGTAAAGATTACATTAATAAGCATAAATGAAGAGCGATCAATTTATTTATTTTTATTATCCTTGTTCCTGAATTAGAAAGAATTCATTTTGTTCCTAGATAGCTTCTTTGAAAAGGGTTTCTGCTTCTTTAGTGAATGCTTTAAAGAAGATATAATTTCTTGGAATTGAGGTTTATTTTTGTTATTCTTATTCTTGAATTAGAAAGCATTCATTATGTTTCATTATTTATGTGTAATCATTATTACACATCATACCATATCTTTTGCCTTGTTGGTTGTCGCGTGGATGAAGTATTTCGGTGATCGCGGGTTCCATTCCCATCGTGTTTCATCTTATTCATTTTGTTTTCGTTGCTAATTTAACGAATTCTTTTGAATTATATAGGATATATATTTTCTTGCTAATTTTAAGAAGCTTCACATTTTTATTAAATATGTATTGAAATTTATGCACTCGGTCTGATTCATCACCCAAAAGTAGAGAAAAAAATGAGATTTGGTTCGTGACGCAGAGAGTTGGCCGGGGGCAACTCTCTGCGGCTAGGGTTTATTTTGATGTATCTAATTAATTTAGCGAATTATTCAATTTTATTTTTAGTGACGAACATCTCTTTTCGTCGCTAAATTAGCGACGACATTCGAAGATCGTCGCTAATTTTCAATTTTGAGCGGCCCGGGAAAAAAAGCGCCTTTTTTTTTTGCAGCGAAATTGAAAATTAGCGACGACCTTCGAATGTCGTCGCTGGTTTAGCGATGACCTTCGAATCTCATCGCTGGTTTAGCGACGACCTTCAAATCTCGTCGCTAAACCAGCGACGGTTTAGCGACGACCTTCGAATCTCGTCGCTAAACCGTCGACGGTTTAGCGACGACCTTCGAAGGTCGTCGCTAATTTTCAATTTCGCAGAGTCAAAAAATGGCGCTTTTTTTCCCGGGCCGCTCGTCTATAAATTAGCTTCCCCGGCCGCTCTCGTCACTCCCTCTCTCGTCATTCCACTTGCCACTCCCTCCCTTTTCTCTCCCTTCGCCTCGATACCAAACTCTGTCGTCCACCTTCAACAAAATCGTCGAGGAGCGAGCTCGGACGGAAGAAGCTCACTCCGGCGATCGACTCGACATCCCCGGCCGTGAGCAGCTCAGGGGGAAGGAAGCTCACTCCGGCGATCGACCCGAACCCCTCCCTCTCCGGTCGACGACGGAGCCGGTGATTTCACCGCCCTAGAATGCCATCCTACGTCTTCGTTGTCGGCTTTTGGCTTAACTTTCATGTGTCTATGTATTTGGAATTGTAGCCATCGTTGGAAATGCTTCTGCTTTCATTTTCCTCGCAATCTTCATTGCCATCTTCTTCTTGGACAATTTCCCAGAACTTCCTCCGACAAAAAAAAAAAATTACAAATTAGCGACGAACAAAGCCGTTCGTCACTAAAATTTGGCGACGAATGGCTTTGTTCGTCGCCAATTCGTCGCTAAAATGTGGCGACGACCTTCGAATTTTTCGTCGCTAAATTTAGCGACGCCGAATTAGCAACGAATTTTTTCTCGGCGCTAATTCGTCGCCAAATCAATTTAGCTACGAATTTTTGCGAAATTCTCGTCGCTAATGTCGTGGCTAATTGCGTGTTTTTTGGTAGTGAATAACATGGCCCTCGCCTAACGACGGACTGTCGCGACCCGTCCAAAATCAACGGACGCGGCTAATGGATTACCGATCGCGGGCTTTGGATCGGCGCGGGCCCTCCCAGGCCCATACCAAATCGCGGCGGGAGTATCTTTTAAAGGATTCGACGATAAGAGTCGATCGCTTTCGACCTTCGTGCGGTCGTGGTGGCATGTGCAACTTGTGCATGCATTTGGAGTCGCCACCGGTCTTTCTTGGAGGGTAGACCGGAAACCTTACTGACCGATTGGGAGAGATCGATCAGTTCTGCGGAACCAGAGATTTTGGGTTCGGGGACTTGGTTACGTTGGTGTCATTACCAACGCCCTTTCGGTACCTAACGCGAGTGATTTTCCTGACTAAGAGTTCATGCAGACGCAATTTTGGGTGAGATATGTATGAGTCAGGGTTTCATGCAGATTGGAAGACTGGTCCTATCAAATCACAGTCAATATAATGAAAGCGCAAGTCAAGTGCATAAATAAATCATGTCAATGCACATCAATTTCAATCATTGGCCTCCTAGTATAGCCATAAGGGCTTAGGGAAGATGTGATTTAGGGCTAAGGGTAAAATAGGAAGATTCTGGGACAATTAGCCCGAAGGGCAAAATTGTCATTTTTTGGAAGGTTTGGATACCGAATTACCCAAAATATTCCATGGCCAGTTGATTGTGGCCATTTCCCATTTTTGAGAATTTTTTTGGAATTTCTTGATTTTTCTTCAATTTTTGGAAGACGATTCGCCCAAAGGGCGAAATCGTCATTTTCAAGAAGGTTCGGGTTCAAAACACCCGGGATGAGCCTTGGCCAGTTGTTTGTGGCCATTTCCTATTTTTGGGATTTTCCTGGATTTTTTAGAATTTTTTTTGGAAGATGGTTTGCCGGAAGGGCAAAACCGTCATTTCGGAAAAGATCGGGGGGTCGAAAGACCCGGAACAGGTCATGGCCAGTTGAATATGGCAATTTCCTATTTTCTGGAATTTTTTAGAATTTTTCTGAATTTTCCGAATTTTTTTGAATATTTTATGATTTTTCATTTTTTATTGATTTTTTGATTATTTATTATTATTTTTGGATTTTTTAATGTTTAAAAAATATTTTCCGGGCCGGGTCAAACCCGGCCCGCGCCTCTCGGGCGCCCGGCCCGACCCTAGAGGTCGACACCGGCCTAAAACGACACCGTTTCGATTTTTTAAAACATTTTTTCTATTTTTTAACAATTTTTTGATTTTTTTATCTATTTTATTTAATTATCCGAAAATTCCCCGGATCGGACGGTCCACGTCGTGCCACGTGGCTTCGTCTCGTGCGCCCGATCTTCCACTAGATCGGGCGACTCACAGAGAGCCACGTGGCTTGATCACGACCGTCGGATCAAAAATCAATTTCTTTTCCTTTTTTAGAAAAACCCGCAA
This sequence comes from Rhodomyrtus psidioides, assembly GCA_021437785.1. Lineage (NCBI taxonomy): Eukaryota > Viridiplantae > Streptophyta > Magnoliopsida > Myrtales > Myrtaceae > Rhodomyrtus > Rhodomyrtus psidioides. Next base: position 16,333,983 of record JAILYB010000003.1, read on the forward strand.
ATCGGACGCTCTAGAACATGCCACGTGGCCTCCTCTGGTGCGTCCGATCTTGTACAAGATCGGACGTCCCTCAGTGAGCCACGTGGCACATCCTCGTCCGCCGGATCGATTATTCGAAAATCATTTATTTAATTTTCCAAAAATTCCAGGATCGCGACACGTGTCGCGATCGTGACCGTCCGTTTTATTTGAAAATACATGGATCGGACCCCACCCGGCTGACTGCCTACGTGGCACGCCACGTCGGCCGTTGACCGTTGACCGGCCGGAGGGTCGCCGGCGGGAATAGTAAAAATTCCGGCGAGGTCGCCGGAAAATTGCGAAACGGACCTGAAACTTGGTATTTTTCGCCCGTTCTTGCGGCATTCAACTCATCATAACTTCAGCAACAATATAAGACCAAAACATGGCAAGAAACACGTCGGGAACCGCCCCAAAAATCCGGCGACCGAACCGGCTCCGGCGAACCGATTTGCAGAAATTTTTTTGTCGCTCAAACTCGTTTTCTTTCATTCACATAGCATCCAAGGGAGGTTTGAGGACTTACCTGGGGTCCCTTGATGGTCGGCGGCCGCCGGAAATCCCTCGTCAAGCTCCCGTCCGAACCATGGTCGGCGAAGCTCCGGCCCTCGGTTTTCTCGCGGTTCAAATGCAAAATGAATAGCAAGGCGAGCTTAGAGATGAATATAATGAGGGTTTAGGGTCCCTAGTACACGAATGGGGGTCGGGGGAGGCATGACCGAGCGTTACAAAACGAAATGCTCATTGAAGCATTTCGTCGAACACTTGGTATGCATAGAGAAAAAATGGATGTCGGGGGAGCTACCGACCTGTTCGAGAGTCGCCGGCGGCTATGGGGGCTTCCACGACGATCTGTGGGAGAGCTGAAGGTCCGGGGTGCTCGCCTCTCCCTCGGGTTCGCCCAAAAAAAATCCTCCTTTCTCTCTCTCAACTCCCGGTATTAACCGAGAGTCCTCGCCGGTTTCATGGCCGACCGGCCCTCCTCGACGCGTCCGCCACCTCTGCCCGATGTTGCCATGGATTCTTGCTCCTGTCCCCCCACGCCTGTCGCTTTTTTTTCTTTTTTTCTGCACATTCTGCACATTCTGTACGTTGTTGCAGACCCGGGTCGGACCGGGTCGGGTCGGGCCGGACCCGACCGCCCGGTTCGGCCAAATCGCCCAAATCGCCAAATTGACCCCCCAAATGACCTCTTTTCATGAAATTGATGGCAAAATCGGATTCCTTGACATGTTTTCCATCAAATATGGGTATTTTTGTGAATCAATTTATTGAAATTCTGTGAAAACCCCAAATTGTCCATAGGATCCAAAATTTAATTTCGCCAAATCGAAGGCCTAAACGATCGAATTAGCCAAAATTGAGCCTACCAATGGATTCAGCATGATGAAAACTGTTGGGTAGAGGTGTTTAATTTTAATGGGTGTGCCCGTGTGAAATTTAATTTCAAAAATTGTGAAACCGGGGACTAAATTGAAAGATTTTTATGCAATTAAGCCCTTTTGGTTAAAATTGATCAAATTGGAGGGCAAATTGACCCAATTGCATTTCAATACTTTGGATTCCAATGTCATAGCTTATAAAAACCGAGAATTGAAAATTAAAAGACTCGAAAAGGATTTTTTAGGCCCAGTTCGGGATTAGGTTTGTGAAGGAACCCCATGAACCAAGCCAAATTTCCCTAATAAAAGGTGAAAATATTGAAGAGATAATTAAAATAAAATTTCAGAATATTTTTGTGTAATTTTCTGACCACGGATGGTATTTTTTCTGATTTTTTGGGTATTTTTATAATTAAATAAATTCCAAAAAATATTAAAAAATACAAAAAATATTTTTTGTTCAAAATTGGTTCCTAAGGCTAGGCTAAGGCTTCAAAAGTTGATTTTGAAATTTTTTGACCTTTTTTGCTATTTTTAATTAATTTTAGAAATATAAACTATAATAATGGATGGTCAAAAATCAGGTGTCAACACGGACCCCTGATGCCGGTGGAGGTCGTTGTTAGAGGGTAAAAAACGAAAAGGAGAAAAGGAAAAAGAAAGACAGAAAAAAAAGAGAACCGAAAAAATTAAAAAAATTAAAATATTATTATAAAATTATCCATGTCAGAACCAACGGTACCACGTAGGACCACCAGCGTCCACATCAGCGATTTTCGATCAATAAGACTAAATGTGAAAATGTTTAGGACTTAATCGTCAAACTTAAAACGTTTAGGACTAAATTGAAAAAATTGCAAAAATTTTAGGACTTTTTTTTTTTTACAATTTTCCCTATGGGATTCTAATGAACCTTCAGTTCTTGAGCTAGAAATTGCACAATGTGCAAACCAGCTGCACAAATCCTAGAGTTAAGCATGCATAATTTTTTTATTGTAAAGATTAAGTATGTTTTGTATTATGTATGTTTTGTTAATTATTAGGTATTTATATTTATTATTAATATTCAATAAATGCGAGAAAAATATGTTCAGTAAGTATGATATTTTTATTGTAAAAGAATAATTGTGCTTTGTATTATTTACAACTTCTTAAAAAAAGCAAAACCTAGTTAGATGGTATGGGTTGGCTTTTTTTGGTGATTGATTTGCATATACTCGACTTAATGTTCTTAATTAAAGCCAATCACATTTTTGCTATATCTTAATCATAGTGAGGTGCCGATTATTATATAATATAAGTCATATGAAGTATGTGGACATTAGATTACTCATTCCATTTGTTAAAGGTGGGGGAAAAGTAGAAAGAGATAATGACAAAATTATCTGCCGTAGCAAGTAATAATGTCACTTTATTTTCTCATGCTTTGTAATGATTCAGTAACATCTCATTGGATTTTTTTCGTCCATTGAGACATCATAGCAAGTAATAATGTCACCCATTCCTCGTGTTGATCCTAGAAATATGTAAAAACTACAGAAAAAATATGACAATTGAGCTTGTCATTATATTAGAATTTCAATTGTGATTACTAGGTTGGACGTAACTTCAAAGTAATTTAGAGATTAGAACTATTGCGTAAGTTAAGCGTTTACCATTCTTCATTAACATTTTATACCAGTTTACTTTCGGGGATACCGCTAATCGTTACATGACAAAATTAGTATGGGAAACGATTATGAGCCGCGAGTAACATTGCTTTATGGTCTTTCATTCTGGTTGTCGCCCCCGCCCAACCCCCCATACCCTCTCTTTTTCTTTTTCCCCCTTGCAAAATGATGGCCTAATTCCTTAAAAAACCCTCAACTTTTTTTTGTCTCATTAAAATCACCAACTTCTTATGAGTTCCCAAATATTCCCCGCCGTTTGATTTTCATCCAATTTACTCCGTTAAAGTCCACCTCCAACTCCACCTGTTTTAATTTTTTTTTCCTTTGACATTTTCTTTCCCCTCGTCATCACCCAAGTCCCACGTCATTGTCCATCTCTTGTAAAACCTTGCCCCCCCCCCCCCCCCCCCCCCCCCCCCCCCCCCCCCATGAATGGCGGCTGTCGCCGACGACTTGCTGTTGTTGTGGGCCATTTCTTGATTGGCTAAACAACTTGCCGCTGACAAGTGACAACCAATGCGAAGGACGATGAGGAGGATGACGACGAGACCATCGCTGCGAACCCACCAAAGATCCCGTCGTACCTCACCCTCTCGCTACCAGGCGCGGTGGAAATCCTGGGTTTCTGATGGCTGTAGCCGCCATTGGTAGCCTTGCGCTGGGACTCGACCTTCGTGCACCCAATGGACCGGGATCTTGATACTTTCCTCTCGACTGACGCTGCCACCGAAGCCGAACTAGATCCCGCATTGTCGATGTTTCCATTTTTGACGGCAGTAGGCCCGTTCATTGCATTGGGAACAAATTGCGAGTACGACTTCGAGTCTCTCATTGCGACCACAGAGCCGTAGGGCTAAGGCGGAGCACGCAGGTGCTATTGCATTGCTCCCACGAGTTCAGGAACTAGATGACGAAGAAGATAAAGTTAGACGACCAGGACCAAGTCCCATGGCCGAGTGTCAAAGCTTGTCGAGCAGGGGCGGATCCGGTTGTTGCAGGAAAGAAACACACAGAAGACATTAATGGGAGAGAGAGAGAGAGAGAGAGAGAGAGAGAGAGAGAGAGTGAGTGACGTGACAATATAAGAGCAATAGTTCTGATAAAATCTAACTTTCGAGATAGTAAGAAGAGAGAAAAAGCCAAATAAATAAGAAAGTGGGACACGTGGCCAACCGTACACATTAACTATGCAAACAGAATACAAATCTAACGGCTGGGCAGATTTGGGAATTCAATGAAAGTTAGGGGATTTTTTATGTGACAAGAAAAAGTTTAGGATAGATTTGGGTCTAGATCTAGAGTTGAGGGTTTTTTAGGGAATTCAGCCGGTTTGTTCAGAGTCTTTTATTTTTAGCAAGCATTGCAATTATTGACAAGTAGAGTTATATTGTTTTTCATGATTTATAACCTTTTTCTAATTATTAATTTTCTTGTGGGAAAGCGAAATACTGTAAAAGGTACTTAATTGTAAGCAAATAGAATAGAACCCGACAAAATCGCTGCTTACTATTTAATATGCAAGTTGCTGAATCGTTACACAGCTTCTCTAATTAGTGCATTCCAACTTTGTTTTTCTTTAACTATTTGTATTACTTGCACAAATCAAAAGGTTATGACTAATTCCAATCAAAAAATGTTTATCGTAATTAAAGTCATGCGTAACGTTCTCTTTGTAATTAAGTTGATAAGGATCTTTTGCATTACAACTACTGAGTTTATGAGGAAAAGTGCATATATATAAAAAAAAAATTTACCATGTAATGTTAGCATTCTCCTAGATTATGCATTTTTCCTTTATAGTTTAGGGGCAAGAGCGTGGAGACCAATCTACCACATAGCTTTTGCATTACATAAGCCTCATGAACTGATTAAACTCCAATCTTGGACCCATGTAGATGCTTTTAACTCAGGACAATTTTCCCGCAAAATAAACGACCTCTAGATTCTCGAGTTGGAAATTCCCTCAATGCCCCAACCAATCGCGTCAATCCTGAGGTTAGGAAAGCATAATTTTCTATCGTATAGAATGAATGTATATTGCACTTTGTATCATTTCTTAAGAAAATGACAACTTTAAGATGAATTTATCATATCATTGATGTAAAAAAAGATGAATATAAAGGCTGAGTATAATTTTTATTTGTAAGGAATAAGAGTGCTTTGCATTCTGCACAAATTTTTAAGCTAATTAGAATCTTAAAAAAAATAGTATCATATGAAAGATACTCATGATTTTGGCCTCAGATCTATTTTGTACATTAAGCTGGATAAAATTTTAAATGTTTGCTATTTTCACATGACAAATTTGGCGACAAAAACTAAGGTCGGAAAAGTCAATTTACATCTAAATCGGGATAAATACAGTGTAAGTGCCATAACTTTTGTACGCCATTCACTTAAATGCCACATCGGAGCAAAAATGTTCAGATAAGTGCCAATTGCGGAGAAAATCGTTTAACTGAGTGCTATATTTGCTGGAAAAGCTGACATGGAAAGGAAGAAGAGGAAGAAGGAAGAGGAAACTGAGAGCCGTAAGCTGAAAAAAGAAGAAACAAAATAAAAGAGTTAACAAAATCATAAATGATAAAGGAAGCATATCAGTTTGTGCTAGAAGTGGTGAGCTACACAAAAGATAGGATGTTCAAAATAAATAAATAAAGAGTGTCAAGTTCATAAGGAGAGTGGAAAAAGCGTGAGCCAACTTTTATTACATATAAATGAGCCAATTTTGATCAGAAGAGGAAGAAGAGGGAAATAAAATATGCAAAAAAAATTTCCAAGTGTACATTAAATATTCAAAAAAATCAGTTTGTCGGAGCCACGTTAGCTTTTCCTGCGTCCACATTAGCGATGACACTTAAGTGAACGATTTTTAAAAGTTATGTTACTTAAGTGAACGTTTTGAAAGTTATGGCACTCAAGTAAATGCCGCACAAAACTTATGACACTGATATTGTACTTATCCCCCTTTAAATATGCAAATGAACTATGACCGTTTGAAAATATTTTCACTAACAAAAACAATTAAAGTCATGAGGGACACCATCCTTACAATTAGATTGAGGAGAGCCTTTATCTAGTTTTTTTTTTCCCTTGGTCGTACCTTTATCTAATTTATAAGGAATTTTTAACATAAAAAAATTTGTTATTTTGGAAAATGTTCAAATCACTAGGTACAGAGGATAACTTGACACAAAAATCATGAACCAATATTGGTAAAGTGCCAAGATGGGTTCAACAGTAACCGGTCGCAAGAGGATACCACGCATCAAGAGAGCGCCTACCTAATGGCTATACAGAAACAAGAGAGAAGAGAAACGGCCAAACAAGCGGCCAAAGGTCCCAAATCAGGACAAAACAACAAGAAAAAGGAAGAGAGTGACGGCCAAATACACAGTCAAGAGAGGAAAAAAATAATCAAAAACTCTCCTAGCAAGAACAATAAGAGCAGCACGGGAGAGAACATAGATCGGCTCGGTTCCCACCAGGTCTGTTCAGTAGAAACCTGCTATAACGTGAGGGACCCTAGTGAATGAGCCAAAAGGAGATGGCCAAGAGTTGGCCATACCAGTGGAAGGAGCAGGCAAACAGCCAGCCAACCAAAAGGGAAGAGCAAAAGAAAGCCAAAACAACTGCCAAAACAAGAACTAATAGAGAAAGAGAGCAAGAGAAAAGAAAGCGGAACACAAAAGAAACAGCAGACCGAACATCAACACAGAAAGTCGGACATGCAGCAGCTTCCCGGAAGAAAATTGGGTAGCAAAAGAGATCAGGATAGCAACAAAGAGCCTAGTATCCAGCCATTCGTTTGAGAGAGAGAGCAACCCTGCAGTGATCCTTAAGAAGACAAGGGATGCACAACGATAAAGAGACCAACGTCCTCAGCAAATGGTGAAGGTCATGACTAGAGAAAAGTAGTAAGAACAGCAAAAACTGCAATGAGGGCCAGGATATCACATCGCCTGACAGTTATCAAAAATGGCCGAAGAGAGTCACCAGTTGCTTTGCAGAGTTCTATTGCGAGGACAATCTTGTACAAAGTCAAAAGAAAGAGCTTTGTCTTTGACTAATCTTGTGAGGTGCAAGATAATTGCCGGAACAAAAATTGTTTTAGCTCGGAATAAGATATTGCTTCTCTCGGTCCAAATAATGTGACAGAGAACACCAAGAGAGAACCTGGTAATTTGGTGTGAAAAAGAAGAACCCCCAATATGTTGCTTTGCTCATGCGATGAAATTCTTCCAAGGATGGTTTGTCCAAGCGAGACTGCACCTCAAGGCCCATGCGGCAGCTAGGGTGGACGTGATAGAGCAGCCAAAAAATAAATGATTGATTGACTCAAGGCCACCCTTGCAATAAGCATGTGCTCCATCATCTATCCTTCGATGTTCTAATAGCAAAACCTGAGTTGGTAGCCTATTAAGGCACATTATCCATAAAAAGAAAGGAATCCCGCGGTGCTAGTGCCTTGTCCCAAACCAAGGAATGCCATCGAACAATACGACTTTTGTGCCTAATAGACTCCCAAGCAGCAGTTACCGAGAAGGTGCCGGAGGGATGGCCTAGCCATGAGAAAATATCAGCCTTATCTGGGTCAATAGATGGCATAGGATTAGGCAATGTTTGGATGGTATCAAGGGCCGTAGAAGAAGGCCAATCTAGTGAGAAAAATTGCCCAACCGTAGCTTCATGGGGGATTTTTGAGCGGGCGATCTCACGTGAGGAGAAAAGCAAGTGGAGAGGCCCCTTTGCATGCCAATTATCATACCAAAAAGAAGTGGAATGACCATTGCCGATTGTCCATTCTGGAAAATGTTGATTTCTTGTCACTCAACAAAAAATTGTTTTTAGATAGTCAACAAGTTGAATCAAACGATGAGCTTCCACCACTCTTCTATTTAGCAACAACTATTGTTCTAAACCAATGGTGCAGAAAAACAAAATTAAGACTGCTCAAAATGAAATTCTCACACTATGATCTTCCAAATTTTCTAACATTGTAAATGCAAAATAACGGATTAGCTATAAATATAAATAACTTTAAATGTCCCAAAGCCATTGTCTGTGAGCATTGGAATAAAGAGAATTATGCATAAGGTTAACTTTGTGTTTATGGGTGAGCAATTTCAAGTTCTGAAATCTACCGTCGGAAGAGGTTCCTCAGTTTTTAGAACCTGAAACCTACCATTCGTATCCTGGAACTTAGATTCTATCATATCATGGGTTCCATCATCTGTTCTATGGTTTACCTAGGCTCCACATGTATTTTTAATTGAACGGTCGTAATGATTCATCACCTTTAATGACCACTATTTACTGTTACAATCCATTGATCACAATTCATATTTAGACACAAAAATAAATATAAAATATTAATAATATAAAAGTCTCGTCATAAATATCTTCGAAAATGAAAGCTCAAACTAGTGGCTCTAGATCCTTACAAAAAAAAAACTAGTGGCTCTAGATAAATTCTTGTATAACCAAAATCTTGATATAAGAGGAGTAGGTGAGAAGATTTAAATCAGAATCTCTTGTCAAGTGTCTCCAATAAATAAGAAAAGATACAAGACATATTTAATTTTTTGAAATAAAAAGCGGATCTATTAATGATTGAACATGTACTTATGTGAAGAGGACAGGTTGTTCAGTTTACTTAAATGGAGGTCGTTCAAGCAAAATTAGGTGCGTAACGATGGCCGGGAAGGGACAAAGAGACATAGCCATCCCAAAGTAAAAAACCCTCAAATCACAATAAAGAAAACCCACGGTAGATGTGCGAAGAAGAACGGCTTTCCATTGAAATTAGAATTCCTAGGTTGTACTTCACAAACAAAACGAGACAAAAGCAGCAAAGAAAACGTTCTCTTGTTTTCTCACCACAACCAAGAGATTCTCCATTTAAAAAAAAAAAAATCCCTGACCCGACACCTCAAACATTTAAATGTAAAGATTATGACAAGAAATTCAATCATGATATACTGACGTGTCATCACGTATAGAAACATATACAGCCACAAGCTTTACGTTAAAAAAATTGCTGTTCTTTGTAGGAGGGGGACTTCACCGGTTGGTACTGCTGGACCACCTGCTTGACCTTGGCCTTCAGCATCGGGAGACTGTTTGTCATGTTATTTTTCTAAATTGTGTCCATGCGTGACGCAGGGGAAGTAACAACAGAAAAATCTTTCCAAAAAAAAAAATACTGAAATTCAATGGGACTCCTTTAGGAATTAGAATTCCCTAAAGATAACACAAAAAGAGATAATGAGAATCAAATCTAATCAAATCAAAAGAGAATTCAAAAAACAATATTGCGATTATCTATATCGTAAAATTTCCTAAAATCGAGAATATATCCGAAAACCTATCTAAACGAATCCGAAACGCGAAAATACGATGACAACAAAGTAGTGAGCATTGATTAGAAGGCTGTTTCCATGCAACAAACCAAACTTGAGCGCGGTCGGAGCTCGCCAAACTTGAACCCTTGTATAGGTATGCAATTTCAGCCCCAAGTGGGAATCAGCGGTGGAATCGTCCTGATTTCTGGCGATCCCGTTTTTCCAAGAAATCACACACCATTTGCTCTACATCATTCCCCTCCTTTTTGGAAGAACTCGTCCTCGAGTTATTATTATGATAAAAGGGAGTATTTGGAGAATGATACTCGAATAGGTCTGCCACATTGAATGTCGGAGAGATGTTAAGATCTCCAGGAAGATCAATAATATAGGTATTGATCTTTTTAACGATTCGGCGGGAGAAGTAACAACAAGAAAACCTTTCCAAAAGATCTACTAAAATTCAATAGAATAAATCGTCAAGATTACATAGAAGGACATTCTTTATATAGATAGGACTCTTTTAGGAATAAGAATTCTCTAAAGATAACACAAAACGAGATAATGAGAATTAAATCTGATCAAATCAAATATTGCGATTATCTATATCGCAAAGCTTCCTAAAATCGAGAAATTGCCCCAAAACCTATCTTACACAAATCCGAAACGCGAAAATACGTCGTCGATCATAGCAAAGCAATGAGTATTGATCAGAAGGCCGTTTCCATGCAACCGACAAATTTGAGTGCAATTGGAGCTCACCAGCACCAAGTGCGAATAAGCAGTGGAATCGTCGTGATTTCCAGCAATCACGTTTTTCCAATAAATCACACGCTAATAGGTCTGCCACAATGAATGTCGGAGAGATGTTAAGATCTCCAGGAAGATCAACAACATAGGCATTGTCATTGATCTTTTTGACAATTCAGCAAGGGAAGTAACAACAAAAAACCTTTCCAAAAGACATAGTGAAATTCAATGGAATAAATCGTCAAAAATACATAGAGTGGACATCCTTTATATAGATAAGACTCATTTAGGAATTAGAATTCCCTAATGATAACACAAAAACGAGATAATGAGAATCAATTCTAATCAAATCAAAAAAGAATTCAAATCAATATTGTGATTATTTATATCACAAAATTTCCTAAAATCGAAAAATTGCCCGAAAACCTATCCAAACAAATCCGAAACGTGAAAATACATTGTCGGTCACAGCAAAGTTGTGACATTCCGAATTTCCATCCCTTGGGGCTAATGACATGGATTAGAATCTCGAAATTGGAAATTGGACGATGAGGAATTCCAACATTAGCAATGAATTGGACGTCATCTCATTGAGGGTGATTTATATTGGAAAAATGAAATTTCGGACAGAAAGTGTAAAATGACCATTTTGCCCTCGACCATTGGCCTTGCCTTAAGAACTAATAGTGGTCATTTTGGTCATTTGAACCCCCCAATGGCTACTGAAAATTTGATGAAGGATTGGTCAAAGGAAGTCAATGGATGACAAAGACCTTTTAGAAGCTTTGCCATGTGTCACCATTTGAAGAGCCTAAGCATTAATTACTATCTTGTCACCTTAACACCAATTATTTGTGTGGAAACCCTTCCTCTTCTTCCTTCATCTGTCGTGACTTCTCTCTCTCTCTCTCTCTCTCTCTCTCTCTCTCTCTCTCTCTCTCTCTCCTCTCTCTCCATTTTTTTCTTCTTCTTCTTCTTCATTTCTGCTCGGCCGTTCTGCCCAGCTCTACCAGTCCCGACTACCTCCCTTCCTCCGGCCAGACCTTCTTTGTCCGACATCGGATTGAGGTAAAACCACCGCCATCTGAAAGCTTATCATCTTGTGGTTCTAAGGATATATTATAACCTTGATTTGGCCTGGTAGTTTTTCCCGTAGGTCTGTTTGAGTGGGCAAAGGTCAGATTGAGACAAAATTTGACCGATTTTGGAGAAGAATCTGTTTCGTGGGGTTGGAGACTTCAAATGGCTCCAAATATTCGATGAGATATTCTACACTCATAATACTTGAGTTGGCTGAACAAAGGTTGTGAGTTCATTGGAGATTTAGAGTGTTTTTATGGCTGATTTGTAGTGGTTTCTACCGGGCAGTTTCTGACCGCCAGACCACCGTGGGGAAACCGGGCTGTTCGAAGCCTTGTGGTGTTATTTCGCTCCAAAACTTTTCGGTGAGACTCCTAAACTTGATGTTTGATGTATTGACAAGTTGGTTTTGAGAGGAATTTGGGTAAAAAGGTGATTAAAGGGCTGTTTAAGGTGGAAACGTGAGATGCCATCCAATCTGCCCTCAGTGCGCACTAATTTTGAATTGAGACGTTCTTAGTCGTCCGGTATTCAAATTGAGCTTCGTATAAGATTATGAAATTTGATTTCATAAAACGTTGATAGATCAATGTCAGTTTACCTGCGAATGAAGCTGGTCGTGGGGCTTAGAAAATGGCAGTTTTGGCGGGAGGATATTTGTGATGATTTTCCTTGATAAAACGACCCTTGGCATGCTTAGGGACATTGATTTAACACTATAACGACTTGAGGATAAGGTGTTGTGTGTGTTATTGAAGTAATTGCGCAAGGGAATTGAGAAATAATTGAGTTTCAATGTGATTTTCCTAGGCACGCCGTGAGAGCCATGTTTGGTCATGAGCTTGCTGACCTAGGAGGGTCGTTTGGATTGAATTTGCTAGCTTGCTTAAAGACGTAAGTGTCCCTTAAACCTTTACTAAAACGTTAGGATACTATTGGATGAGTTTGGTTGATGAAGTGGTGGTTGTTTATGACCAATAGGATGTGGAATGAGTGAGATTGTTGTAGTCCATCCACATGCCTTTGTGTGAGGTTAAATTGATAAATTCTATGATTAGAATGATGTAGTGTGACCTTGATTTTCATGAGGACTAGTACGGTTGTGTGGCAACCGAATCTTGATTGTCAAGTGTGCTTTAATTGGCCAAAGAGCCTTGTGATGTAAGTGGCTATTGGGCCTTGTGATATAGTTCGGCTATTGAGCCCTGGATTCATAGTAATTGGTTATGATGCCCCTGTTATTGAGTTGGCTATGATGCCTATGTTATTGAAATGGCTATAATGCCTATAATATATAGATGGCTATAATGCCTATGATATATAGATGGCTATAGTCCTGATGTTATATGAATGGGCTATAGTGCCCCCAGCGATCAATTGGCTTGATGCCCTAGGGATCACATTGGCTTGGTGCCCTAGTGATATTAAATGGCCAGAGTGCCATTGTGTAAATGTATCGTAATTGGCCAGAGTGTCCTGATGTTATTGAATTGGCCAGAGTGCCCTTGTGATTCTAAATGGCCAGAGTACCCTTGTCAATACAATGCGGCTAGTGTGCCATTGGCGATGAGAAGTGTGATGTCATTGTGATAATTCAGAAGTTATGTGTTTATATACATGCTAGTGCTTGAAGTTTGATTCAATGAGATTGAGCATGTTATTTATGACTTTTACTTGTGCCGATCACATTGAGATATGTGATATTTGAATGCCATGAGCTAATGCCGTGATGAGCTTCTGCCTACTGCTTGTTGCATGATCTGTGGGGACTGGCGATCAGGTATAGGTTTAGGGTTCGCTTACTGAGATTTATGTCTCACCCCGTCGGGGATTAGCCTTTTTCATGTTTCAAGGATTGGAATCAGGTGATTGCCATGGAGTGATTTCGGAAGATGTTGTTTGAAGAACTTAGACATTGAACTCTATTCGGATGTAATCCTTGTAGTCTTAAGGAATTGATAATTTTGTAATGTCTGCTTTGACCTTGCAGCCAGTTTGGTTATTAATTGAGAGGATAGTACCTTTCGTCCTAAGTCATCTTAGTGTTCGTTTGTTTGGAGTTGTTTCTCGCTTCCGCTTGTAAATGGCTTTAAATGAGTTGTGGGCCGAAGGGTCCTGGGTGACTACCATTGAAGGAGCGGCCTGGTGGGATGTTCGCGAGCTCACAGGGTTCGGGCGTGACAAAAGCAGTTGGTACTGATCAGAAGGCTATTTCCATGCTACCGATCAAATTTGAGTGCAATCGAAGCTCGATAGCCCCAAGTGCGAATCAGCAGTGGAATCACCCTGATTTCTTGCATCGTGTTTTTTTCAAGAAATCACACATCATTTCTTCTGCATCATTCTCCTCCTCTTCAGAAGAACATGTCCTCGAGTTATTATACGGATAGAGGGGAGTATTTGTAGATGATACTCGAATAGGTCTACCATATTGAATGTCGGAGCCATGAAGATCAACATAGGCATTGTCATTGGTCTTTTTGATGATTCGGCAGGGGAAGTAACAACAAGAAAACCTTTCCAAAAAATATATTAAAATTCAATGGAATAAATCATCAAGATTGCATAGAGTGGACGTCCTTTATATAAACAGAGGACTCTTTTACGAATTAGAATTCCCTAAAGATAACACAAAATGAGTTAATGAGAATCAAATCTAATTAAATCTAAAGAAAATTCAAATCAAATATTGCGATTATCTACATCGTAAAGTTTCCTAAAATCAAGAAACTACCCGAAAATCTATCTAAACGAGTTCGAAACGCGAAAATATGTCGCCAATCATAGCAAAGCAGTGCGTATTGATCAGAAGGCCGTTTCCATGCAACCGACCAAATTTGAATGCAATCGGAGCTTGCCAGCACCAAGTGCGAATCGGTGGAATTGCCTGATTTTTGGCGACCACGTTTTTTCAAGAAATCACACATCATTTGTTCTACATCATTCTCCTCCTCTTCAGAAGAACTCGTCCTCGAGTTATTATCAAGATAAAAGGGAGAATCTGGAGAATGATATTCGAATAGGTCTGCCACTTTAAATGTCAGAGAGATGTTAAGATCTCCAGGAATATCAACAACACAGACATTGTCATTGATCTTTTTGACGATTCGACTGGAGAAGTAACAACAGGAAAACTTTTCGAAAAGATATATTGAAATTCAATGGAATAAATCATCAAGATTACATAAAGGGAACACCCTTTATATAGATAAGACTCTTTTAGGGATTAGAATTTCCTAAAGATAAGACAAAACAAGATAATGAGAATTAAATCTAATCAAATCAAAAGAGAATTCAAATCAAATATTGCGATTATATATATCGCAAAATTTCCTAAAATCGAGAAATTGCTCGAAAACCTATCTACACGAATCCGAAACGCGAAAATATGTCGTTGATCACAACAAAGCAATGAGTATTGATCAAAAGGCTGCTTCAATGCAACCGACAAATTTGAGTGCAATCGGAACTCGCCAACCCCAAGGGCGAATCAACGGTGGAATTGCCTTGATTTCCAGCGATCGCATTTTTCCAATAAATCACACGCCATTTATTTTACATCATTCTCCTCCTCTTACAAAAAAACTCATCCTCGAGTTATTATCAAAATAAAGGGGAGTATCTGGAGAATGATACTTGAATAGGTCTGCCACCTTGAATGTCGGATAGATGTTAAGATCAACAACATAGACATTGTTATTGATTTTTTTGACGATTCGGCAGGAGAAGTAACAATAACATAGCGGCGAGTAATGACAGAAGGCCATTTGCAAGCAGCCAAATTTGAGCGCAATTGGAGCCCGCCAGCCCCAAGTACGAATCAAATGTGGAATCACCCTGATTTCTGGCAATCGTATTTTTTCAAAAAATCACTCGCCAGTTGTTCCATATCAATGGGGAATCCTAATGAAGTCTATTAAAGTTCTCAGTTTTTGCTCAACACAAAAACGAACCGTCTAAACTAATAATGGACCATTCTGAGCTAGTTTTTTGTGGTATATGATTCCAAAGCGAATCACTGCTCCTGAATTAGCCTGTAAATTTGATCGGGATCATCGCTCTAAGTGGTTATATTACACATCATGGGAGTAAAGTGGTAAGATCCCTAGCCTAATCCATCACGGACATATCTCAAGTTCAAATACGATTGCTATAAATCACATCTCAAGCAACAAAGATGAAAGACCAAGCAAGCAAAGAGATATGAGTGCAAAATAGGATAAAAAGACGTGGAGTTTCGAAGAGCGATCACTTTAAGCATCGAAGAGCTCGGTAATCTAACCTTTGTTAAGGCCTCAGGTAAACACCACTCAATTCCTTGGGCGGCTAAAAACTTGTTAGCAAAATGCTTAAAGTCGTCACCAGCCAAAAATAAAAATGAAAAAAAGAACACTCTCAGTCGCGTCAATCAAGACAATGTTATGGACACATAAACAATCCGAGGCTTAAGTACACCCCAAGTATCATAAATTGGGTACGACGCTCATTTTAGTACCAAAACTTTCAAATCGATCACTTTAGTGCTAAGTTTTTGTAACTTCGATCACTTAAGTGCCAATTTTTTTTTTAAAAAAATGATCATTTTAGTGCCAACTCCGATTTAAACTGACGTGGCTCGCCGAAAATCGGATATGTGTATTTTTTATTATTATTTGAGCTGACGTGGCTCATCGTACTTGGCACTGAAGTGATCGTTTTTAAAAGAAGTTGGTAATTAAGTGATCGAAGTTACAAAAACGTAGTACTAAAGTGATCGATTTGAAAGTTTTGGCATTGAAGTGATCGAAGTTACAAAAACTTAGCACTAAAGTGATAGATTTGAAAATTTTGGCACTAAAATGAATGACGTACATAACTTATGACACTTGAGGTGTACTTAACCCCCAATCCGAATAATACAAACATTGGTTGGGTTACTATTCCTAATATCTTAGTCACCATTTTATATACATATAGAGGTGGGTGACTATCTGCATTTTTGTTATTCCTTGACCTGTCACCATCACTAATGTCTATGTCTCCATCCTTTATTCAACCGGTAATCGCTTACAGCCAAACATTTATGTAGAAAACCCTAGCACCACCTTTATGATTATGACTTGTTGCTTTGTCATAATCATGACTCCGAATCGAAAGAGTTGGGATTATTGAACCGAATTTTTTTTATCACAAAGGAAACAACTACTTTCTCAGTTAATAATTTCAAGCGATTTGTTTGTTTGCACGTAATGAAAAATGTCTTTTAAGTAAATATTACTACACAAAATATTTTTGTCTTACATATATATGTTCAAGCTTTTTTTTTTTTTGGGGGGCATTTGTCCCTTCTTTTCCTAACTTTTGCGCTTTCAATTGAGGGTATTCTTGTCACTTTTTAGAATTAACTGTGGCAGCAGCATTTTACACAGGTCGCACGGTGAAAGCCGATGGCCTTCAAGCCCGTAAAGCTTGAGTTTCGGGCTAAAAAGCCCATCTCCTTCATCCTGGGCAGGCCCGGCCCAATAAAAAGTAAAAGAAGACTCGGTCACCTCAATGAAGACAACAATGTGGACACATAAACAATTGAGTAATACAAACATTGGCTAAGTACTAATCCTAATGTCTTAGTCACCATCTTATATATAATGTTGTTCCTTGACGAGCCGCCATCGCCAATGTTTAGGTCTCAGTCCCCCCCCCCCCCCCCCCCCCCCCCCCCCCCGGCTAATGAACAACCATTGATTAGGTATCCATTTTTTCTTTCCCCGCTTAGAGGCAAATAATGATTAGACAAACATTGCTTAGGCAAACCCTCCACGGCAAATGTACAAACATTTTGTTAAGTCTCTATTACTTCCTCCACCACTAGTGGACAAACATCGATTAGATATCTATTTTTTACTGCACCACTCTCAGACAAACAGTGATTAGACAAACTTTGATTAGGTAAACCATATTTTCCTCCACGGCTGACGGACAAATATTTATTAAATTTCCACCTTTCCTCCACCGCTAGGGACAAAAATTGATTCGCTGACCGTGTCATTGATTTGATATCAAATTTTGATGAGATTGTCTAACCTTTTTGACAACTTGGGCTAATTTAGTCTCTTATATCTACTTTGTGACAATGCACTACTAATTTTAAATGATACCCCATTACCTAACCTTACTTTTTAAATGAGTCACGCTCATCCAAGCTATCAAAAAGATGACATATGTGGGACTCACCATACAATCTCGACCAAAGTTTTATAAAGATCAACTTGACCTCGACCATAACTTAAGCTTAGAAAATCCATTAGAACCATGTTTAGAAGAAACGAAAAGTCCTTTTTATTGCATAAACCCATTTTGCACGAACTCAAACGATTTTTTTTCTTTTTTTGGTAAGGTAAATATGTATAGACTTTACAAATCGATAGGTAATGTCACTCATAATATTACGTAATTTTCACTAGAGGGCCAATAGCTATGAGGTGAACCAAAAATATAGCTCAAACAAAAAAAGAGGCAAAGATATGGAAAGTTTTCAGGAAAAAAAAAAAAAAGATATGGCAAGGTGCAATTGGTGCCCTAGGTTCATCATGGCCACATATGTGGGACTCACCATACAAGCTACTTGCTTCTTGGGCTCTGCTTTACTCTTTACCAAATTAGGCCCATTATAGTCGTTCTTCATGTTAGCCTCACATGAATGTCACATGTAGGCTTAACCAATTAACAACTGACCTGGACTTAGCTTAATAGACTTGGCGACAAATACCACGACGCATCAGTTCCTGAGACTCATTGGGTTCACAGAGGACAAGTTTAGGCTCTTGCAACTTTTACTACATAAAAATTTTTAAAAAGGGTTAAAATAGACCATTTAGCGTTGGTGTAAAGAAAATTTCACAGTGATATTTTCGGCCCTTAATGTCTATATTATAAATACTCAAGACGGGATTCATTTGAGATTTTTTTTTCACTCATCTACTTTCTTTCTTCTTCATTCTTTGGCTACCCAGCTCCTCTTGATGAGGGCAAATATAAAAGAGGAGACTCCTTCAGCCTTACACGAAATATTTTTGTCGATAATGAAAAAACTTTTAACAATTTTTTTCTTTTCAAATTGTTCATTTTTTGTGAAATAAAAGAAGCCTTAAATTCAATTATTCGTCGGATCTCATTGTGCGAATAAAGTGAATGGCCACTTCGTGGAGAACAAGCGAAGAACTTGCTAATGCTTGTAAAATGTAAGATCCACGTACTTGGATGCGGATCCACTGCCATGGAATTCCCCTGCCATGTGAGAGAGTGATTCTCCCGCCACTTTCAAATTTTGAATCACTCTCTCACATGGCAGGGGAAATCCATGGCAAAGGATCCATATCCCACGTACTTTGGGAGTATTTCTATAAGAAAAGTTAAGCCTCCTTCAGTCCTTCTCTCCTTCTATTAGCTTAATTTGTGGCTCTTCTTCTTAGAGTTTGGCCATTCCAATCGGACTCCGGTAAATATGTCATGGGACTTTATGCGAAGGAAGAGGAAGATGAGCAGAACCTAAAGAAAAGGAAAGAAAAAAGAACATAAGCAAAACAACATTGTTTTACATAAATTTCTCCACCTTACACGTCAATTGTGTAACAGTCAAGCAACTAGTGATGACGAGACATCTTTGGGATCGCGTAGCAGAAGTTTAATACATTCATCTAGGGAGATCGCCAAGAGGGAGCCCAAATCTGTGCCCGTCAATATATCACTCAAAAGCTTAAGCCAATGAATTATGAGCCAACTTAGACGTATTAAGTGCTTCGCACCATATTAATTCTCTAATATGAAACTTTTTCTGGCACAACTCACACATGCATCTTAATAATTTTTCCCTCACGTGTGACTAGTGTTAGATTTGCTTCTAAGTACCCTTCATCATTGGGCATCCATTGCTACACCACAACGTCGGGCCCGAAAATCAAGTTGGTCATCAGATTCCTTCTTTGAGATCTTCTCAACTTGAATCTCCATCAACGCTCATCGAGTCTTCGCTGCTACTCCACAATTCCTTCCTTGAGATGTTCATCAAACACTGATATATGTTGTGAGTGGGCCTCCAAACAACCATCGGCTCTGATACCATTTGTTCGAAGCACGCAGTAGCAGTCTAATTCATTCACCTAGGGAGATCGTCAAGAGAGAGCTCAAGTCCGAGTCTGTCAATATATCTAGTTAGACCCACATTCACTCAAAAGCTTAAGCTAATGAGTTATGAGCCAACTTGGATATATTAAGCACTCCGCACCACATTAATTCTTCAATGTGGGACACTACAAAGAAAAAAGGATTTAACCACAAAAATTTGGCAAGGAAAAAAATTCGTAGCTAATTTACGATGAAATTACCGACAAAAACAAGGTTCGTGGCTATTTACAACGAAAATAGTGACGAAAAATTCGTCACTAATTTTGCAATAAATTTTGTGATGAACTAAAATTCGTAGCTAATTGGCGACGAAAGTCGCGATGAAACACATATTCGTCGTTAATTTGCGATTAATTTAGTGTCGAAAGACAAAATTTCATCCCTAACCAATTCTTTTTTTATTTTAATTTTTGTCAACTAAGCGATGAAAAGAATGTTCGTCGCTAATTTAGCGACGAACATTGTGTTTCATTGGTAAGTCGCTAAATATTTATTTTTTTATTTAAATTAATTTAGCGACGAAATTCCAAATTCGCAACTTAGGTTTCACTGAAATGATTTTTTTTTTATTTTAGGAGCCGCCACTAATCGTTTCTTGGTAGGTCGATTAGAAACCTAAATAAAATAGCGGGAGAACTATTTTATTTCTACGAACCAGAGATAGTGAGTTCGGGGACTTGGTTACATTAATTAAAATTTAATTAATGCCCTTTCGGTACCAATTTCATGACAATGCCTTTTTCTGATTGGTTTATGAGATTTTTTTTTTGGTTTTTCTGTCTATTATTTTTTTTTTGGATTTTTGAATTGATGAACAAAATTAAACAAAAATGCCCATAATATACCTTGATTTACGAATTTTCGATAATTTACTCATTTCCGAAGATTTGGATTAGAGAAGAATTTTTAACGCGACATCCTCGAAAATTCGAGTCAGCCTGCGAGTAAAGGTATAAGACGACAACGTCCCTCTTGCCAGAGGGAAAGAACACGATATCTTATACTTAAATCACATCCACCCCAGTAGATTCTGGGTAGGCGAATGATTTAATTTTCCGAAGGGACTAGGCACGAGGGGAGCATATATTATGGGCATGTTTGTTTAAAAACGTGCATATATTTTTTAGAATTTTTGAAGATCACCTAAAGTGATTGAAATTCTAAAGGGGCTAATCCCCTATCCACCAAGGATTCACATCTTTTAAATTAGGAAAGATTATCCCATGAGATTTTTTTTGATAATTTCTGACAATCTTCAAAATTTGAAAAGATATCTTATTTTGGACTAAAATCTTCAGAATTTAGGAAAATTATCTTTTGGATTTGGAAAGATTTAAATAATTCCCAAATTTTCGAAAATTAGACCCCAAGATTCCAATTTGATTGAAATTAATCTGATTTCCTCAAAATTCTTCCAACAATCAAATCCTATTTTCATAACTAATCAAATCTGAATCTCATTTTCTTCCAAAAATATTCGGACAATCCATGAAAATCAAAACCGGATAACGATTGAGCAAATTAATCCAAATCAATTTTCATGCTCAACCAAGGCAAGGATCTAAATTCGAAAATCTAATTAGCATAAAAACATAGAAAATTCGACCAATCTGCAGCCATGGAATCCAATCATCAAACATCAAATTCGTGTATGTTCATTGATTAACCCCAAATTGTAACTTCACGCACTTCGATTTTTTTTAAGGTCAATTCATAAAAATTTAAACATGAATCAATGGCGATCGATCATGGCATACGAACGTCCAACTGGTACCATTAAGCATGCATGCATCACAATCGAAGATTAGTGAACTCACCTTTTTCCGGAAAAATCCCAGCAAACTTGATCTGGAGTTTACGTCTAAGATCACCCCTTTTAGACTTGATTTGTCTCCAAAAGCTCACTTGGACGTTCTTGATTCACCGGATAAGCTTCCTTTTATGAACCTGCACCCAAATCTCCCGCGCCAATGCTGGTGCTCGACGGACTAACGGGAACGAAGAGAGCACTCACTCGGTCGATGACACGGGGCAAGAATTCTCAATGAATCAAGGGTCGCCTCGGAACCAGCGAATCATGCACGCCTAGAAGATTCGACGAGGACAATTTGTGGCTTCGTCAATGTTCGTTCCGCAGCTACGACTTTGGACGCCAATTTCTCAAGCCCCTCTTTTTTTTAAGATCATTCGAAACCTGCACCCCGAGTTTTGAAGCTCCACGGACCTGTTCCACTGTGAAGAATAGAATCCAAACAAATAAAAAAATCTCCTTTTGGTGGCTAATTTTGGAGCCTTCTATGGAAAGAGGAACTCGTTGGACAGACTTCTCTTTGTAAGATGATGACAATGAATTAAAAAAACAAAAAAAAAAACCACATCCACCGCTTCAAACTTCCTGCTGTTCTTGTATATTTCGTAGACTCATGGCGCTGGAGATAAATGCAATCTCTTCTGGTGACTCCGAATCAGTTCGAGATGATGGACAGTGGAGCGATCAAAGCGTGATTAGTCAAACGGCATCCACTATGGAGAGGAACCAACAATCGCGAAGAAGTCAGAGAAGGAACCGCCGACCACTCTCGTCGTTTTTTTCCTCACTCGGACTCTCTCTGGTGTGTTCTGATTTTTTTTTAATTGTCTTGAATGAAAAAAAAAAATCCCCTCGTAACCCTAGGCATAACCACGTATATATAGAGAATATTCTAGGGTTTAATCTGAACCGTCAAATTTGAGAAAAGAATGATCGTCGGATTAATCCCGTCGGGCTAGGATAATCACAATTTCGCCCATAAGAGAAAGGGCATGGGCTTGGTCGAAATTCTCATTTTAATGGGCTAATCCACACAAATTTGAGGCCTAATCGGGCTTTAATTAATTAAATGTGTAATTAATTAAAAGCCTGATATTAAATGGGATGATTTAAAAATTAAATTCGAGCTTGACCCATGAAATTGAATTTGGCCGAAAATTGAAGAATTAACCCTAGTTCGGTCGCCTGTCAAATTATGCACGATTGACTTGGCTTCGACTAAAAGCAAATGGGTAACAGAAAACATAAATATGCAATGCATGAGAATTTATTTTTGCGAGAATTAAGATTAACTCTCATTTTTATGATTTAAATGAATGATTAAATGATTTTTTTTTGAAAAAAAATCAAAATTTAGGTGTTAACAGCTGCCCCTCTTTGAGTGGAAGCTCGGAGAGGTTTCGCTCAAAGACCAAAAGTGGCACCTAAATTTTCATTTTTTTTTAGGAAATGATGCAATGCAAGCTGAAAATAACATGCGTCTAACTTTTTTTTTCAAAGAACTCGCACATGGATCGCGTAAGGGGTATCTGTTTCTACAAATACCTCATACGCTGAGGATTCCCTTAATCACCAGCGCTGGGAGGCTCTTAAGGTACTGGGCCCACCCGTCCTCAGGAATTTCTTTCTTCCTGACTCGGGGCGACGCAAGATGTCTGTAGGCCGAATTTGCGAGTTCTGGATCGTAAATCGATAATGCTTCTGCACCACGATCATCCGCTCATCACGTGAAGCATTAGCTGTGAGTAAAACTTTCGAACCACGATCATCCGCTCATCACGTGGAACGTCAGCTAAGAATAAAGCTTTCAAACCACAATCATCCGCTCATCCTGTGGAATGTCAGCTGAGAATTAGCTTCTGCATCACGATCATCCGCTCATCACGTGAAGCACTGGCTAAGGATAAAGTTTTCGAACCACGATCATCCGCTCATCACGTGGAACGTCAACTGAGAATTGTTTGAGAATAAAGCTTTTCGAACCACGATCATCCGCTCATCACGTGGAACGTAGGCTAAGAATAAAGCTTCTGCATCACGATCATCCGCTCATCACGTGAAGCATTAGCTGAGGGCCGGATTTGCGAAATGCTGGTATCGCAATCAGGTAAAAACTGAGTCACATTCATCCTTTATGTGAAACAGTGGACAGAATTACGAAATGCTGGTATCGTAACCTGAGAAAATCTGAATCATGTTCATCCTTTACATGAAACAGCGAGCAGAATTGCGAAATGCTGGTATCACAATTTGAGAAAATCTGAATCATGTTCATCCTTTACATGAAACAGTGGACAGAATTGCGAAATGCTGGTATCGTAAACTGAGAAAATCTGAATCATGTTCATCCTTTACATGAAACAGTGGACAGAATTGCGAAATGCTGGTATCGCAAACTGAGAAAATCTGAATATGGTGCTCGAGTTATGGATCGAGCGGACCTGGTTGTCTTCGGGATCTCTTGTCTAGATCACCGTGCTTAGCTTGATACCTGCAACATTGAAGATGCGGTCATCCAAGTCTGAAAAAGAATCGGAAAACTTACCTGAGTTGACTGAAACCCGGCTTTTAAGATTTGCTGAATTGGCGTGCTCAACCTGTTCAGTTCATAAGAAAATGATGTCTTGTATGAACTCTCATGCAAATGCAACAACTTGTGAGCTTCTTCCTGCATTGTAAAGCTCCACTGGGGATTTTATCAATAAGGAAAACTGTCTGATCCTTTTGACAAAATTTGACCAAATAGAATGAGGAACCTTCAGTTAGAAAGGACTTTCTCTCACTCTCTTTAAAAAAGCTATTTGACCCGACCATTGATGCGGGCATGAGAATCACTCAGAGCTTTCCTCATCACACTTGATAAGGGTCCGGGTAATCTTGCAATTAGTATGACCAGACCAATCCATGAGGTCTTTTCAAGGACTGTGATTCAGGCTGGGTCAAAGGCAATTCAAATGGGACTCATATGAGTCGTTAGGCCATGAAATGGAAATCTTCATCAGTTACATTGGGTTTACAAGTCAGGAACCCTGCCAAATGAGATAAGAATGATCTTGCTCGCACTTCTTCGAGCAATATTTATAAGCATTTGAAACCCTATATTAACCCAAGTGCCTTAATCTGAAGAGACTTTTGGAAAGGGTTGTAATGTAGGTTCAAGGTAGGCTTGGAAATGAAAGGCCTATTTTCAACAAAGGGCGCATGAAGATGAGAAATTGGTGATCATCCGTCTTTGACATTTATTCTTTGAACCAATTCTGGTAAGACCTCCCTTCCTTCCAACGATTCTTTGAGAGAGCTCTTTTATTTTCCTTTTCCCCCCCCTCTCTCTCTCTCTCTCTCTCTCTCTCTCTGTGTGTGTGTGTGTGTCTCTCTCTCTCTCTCTCTTTACGAGAGTGGACACTCTTTTTTTTTTTGCACAGGAAGCTTTTTTGTGCATGGCCAACTTTGATTTTTGTTTTTGCATGGCAATTTTTTTTCGCACAACAAGCTCTTTTGAAAAAGAATGGAGAGTCTCATCTGAATTGCCTGCATATCGTGCTGGCAAATTTTTCAAGTTTCAGCTTGCCCCAAGGCACTTTGCTCATCTGTAAAATGGTTTGGAATGATTTCCTTTCAGGACGATCACCAATTGGGCTTCAAGAAATGAATCTGCTGCTCAAGTTGGGCTAAGCAACGGTTTAGTGTATATGGGTATAGAAATGAAATGGTCTTCGTCATATCTAAAGCACTTGAGCTAACATAGAATTCGCATGCAATAAATACACTTGAAGATTGATGCAAGTGAAAGCAAGAAAATTCTACTCATGCTTTGAATTTTTTGAAATTTGCCCCAATGTGGGATTGTTCCTGATAGGGGTATGAAAATGAAATCGCCGTTCAAAGGAGTTCAGCAAAGGGCAACCTATAGTGTTTGGATAGAGGAAATGAATGCCTCACATCATCTTGGTTGTCATACTTCTCGCAAGATAACCCTTTCACCTTATAAGTATGGAAATCTTCACACTTACTCGCTTGGGATATGATATATGACGTATATGGAAATAGCTTGCCTTTCATCATCCTGGTGTTCCTCATTCAAAATGATCAACATTAATTGACCAAAGAGACTTCCTGATTGAAATCATCTCACAGTGTAGATTAGCAATGCAGGCAAAAATATGATGAGATTAATTTGATTTGACCATCCATAATATCAGAAAATGAGTGCAGATCAAATATACTGCATGCCCTCATTTTCAGTCAGGGGGTCTGCATGCCCTCATTTTCAGTCAGGATGAGTATAGCTTTCACCAAGTCATGAGATTGCCCCAAACATGGCCAATGCTGGGAATTTGACTTCGAGTACTAGCATATGACTTGTTTCCACGTTTAATCCTGCATGGAAAAGCATTCATGAATAAAAGCCTCAAGAAAATGAACGAAAATTCGGGTTGTTCTTGATTGTCGATCTGCTTCGGCGGTAGCAATCAATAACATGTCTCCTTGCTTGGCACCTGCAAGAGGAAAAAACAAAAGTCATTTCCAAGTATGACGAGTCGAAGATAAGAGATACTCCCTTTGAGATCGAGTGATCTTCCTCTTCCCCAATTCTTTGAAGTGGTATGATAATCGATCGGTCGGGGGTGAAGCATGGATTAGCCTCAGCTGACTAATGAACTGATGCTTGAACTGGCTGATATGGTGTGACTGATAAGTAGATCGAGGGGTCAACTAAAGATTACCCCAAGGGTCATCATTTGGGCTGCTTCAAATGCTTAATCACTATGTGTGAGGCGTCTAAGAATCAACTGGGTTAATGCCTAGTCAAATTGGAGAACATGCCCCCTGCCCCCTGGACTGATTTTGAAACACATAACAAATTGATCTGTAAGACAAACAGGGTTAGACCATACGCCGTCCAGTTTTTTTTGAAAACTTTTCTCTTTTTTCTTTTCTTTTTGAAAAAAAAAATCATTTTTTTTGAAAATCTTAGAACGAGAATTCTTGAGAAGCCCAACCCTCAGTGCTTACCATAGATGATAGATTGATCGCTGGTTATCGTCATCGGGTTGGTTTGGGATACTTCAACAAGATTCCAAAATTAATGAAAAACATGTGTAATTTTATTGATATTAAATCAATGAATTACATCTTATTGAAAAGGAAATGCGATATTGGATGAAAATGAGATCCTAAACACCTAAAGAAAGCAAGAAATATCCCACGCAGGAGATTGGATAAAAATAAATGGTCATGCTTGAAAGTTTGCTTCCACCCCATCGATGATTCTTCAAGCATTGCTCGAATGATCTGGTAGCGGGTTGCTCTGCACATTGGGCTTATCGTTGGGTAGCGAGATTGCCCCAGTCTCAATCAGATCCTGAATACGGTTCTTCAGGACGAAACAATTGTTTGTGTCGTGGCCTACTTCCCCACGATGATAATCACACTTCTTGCTCGGATCGTACCACTTCGTGTTTGACGTGTTTGCTCTCATTGGTTCTGTAGTTAAAAGCCCTTTCTTCTGCAGGATGGCCCAAATCTGCTTCAAGGTCCCAGGGAGTGGGCTGAACTGCCGGTTCTTCCACGTATCCCTTCTCTGGTTACTATTAGCCCTTCGTTCGTCGGGGAGTTGAATGACGGGACTCTGAACCACCGGTCTCTGCGTGTATGCCAAGTTAACCTGCGTGGCTGCTGGTTCCTTCTTTGGTACAAAACGTCTTGGACCGGTTCCGTTGTCTCCATACCAGCCTCTCTTCCAGTTGCTTTCCACCTCCTCAGCGAAGGAAATAAGGTCGGAGAAGGAAGCGACCGCTGATATGAACACATGTGCTCGTACATTCTGTGGCAGGGTAGAAACGAATAGTCTCATCAGTTCCCGTTCGGGAGGTACCGGTTTCAACTGTGAGGCAAGACTCCTCCATCTGGTGTCGTATTCCTTAATCGACTCACCCTTCATCATTTCAGCCCGCTCCAGATCTTGTGTTGTGATGGCCACGTCAATATTGAAGCTGAAATGCTGCACGAAATCATTGGCCACCTTGTCCCAATCATCTTTGGTATAGACCTCATAAGCAATGTACCACCTCATGGCGGCTCCTTTCAAACTGGCCTGAAACGTCTGGACCATGAGAGCATCATTTGCAGCATACTTACCCATTCTAGCCTGGTAAGTCTGGGCGTGTTGCACAGGATCTGACGTGCCGTCATACTTTTCAAAATCCGGGACTTTGAACTTGTCCGGATAGATCGTTCTTGAAAAGGCTGAACGGTCAATTTTAGGGACATGCCGTGCACCCTCAACCTCTTTGAGCCTCTGGTCCATTTTGGCCAGCATCTTCGCATTATCATCCTTTTGTGGGATAATAGTTTCAGGCACGTAATAGTTCACCAGCGGGACAGACGTAACTTGGGTCGATGATTGGCCAACATGCCTTGAGGCTTTGGCAACCCCTTTAGCTTTTGTTTTGACCGCGACAGGTGAGGTTATAACTCCCGGCATGTCTTCCTCATCTTGAAAAGGCTGAACGGTCAATTTTAGGGACATGCCGTGCACCCTCAACCTCTTTGAGCCTCTGGTCCATTTTGGCCAGCATCTTCGCATTATCATCCTTTTGTGGGATAATAGTTTCAGGCACGTAATAGTTCACCAGCGGGACAGACGTAACTTGGGTCGATGATTGGCCAACATGCCTTGAGGCTTTGGCAACCCCTTTAGCTTTTGTTTTGACCGCGACAGGTGAGGTTATAACTCCCGGCATGTCTTCCTCATCTTCTTCTTCCTCCTCCTGTCGTAGGTCTACGTATAACCTCTTCGACTGAAACAAAGGGTTGGAACGCACGGGCGTAGAAGAAGGTGGTTGTTGACCTAGGGATAGCTGGGATATCATAGCCTTCAGCTCGGCCAGTTGATCATTGAAGACCTTGGCTTGCTCCTCCCTTTCCCTTCTCATTTCTTGTCTCATTCTCTCCTCCATTTGGGCAACTGATTCAGCTGGATTGGTCATTTGTCTGGCTTTGGAGCGAGTGTTATATGGATGCTGAGGAGGGTCCGTGATACCTTTAAAAAGAAAGCCACACGAAGATTAGTAAAGTGAGTGAGATAGTGGGCCAGTCCATGACAACTCTCTAGACTCAATAAACAAAGCAAAAATCTGAACCAGGCAGTTTTTTCAGTCCCGTCGACCTTCACGATAAAATTCTTCATAATTGATACGTTTATCAAAAAATTCCCAAATTTCATGAGCTGATCCAGGACTTAATGAGGAACAACTTTTATGTTCAGACTTAAGGCTAAAAGCAAACCTATCAGTACAGTTTAATATTTATTTTGAAAAATTCTTCCCAGAAAAACTGTTATGTCCGGTTTTTGTTGAATGAGCGAAAGACTCCCTTAAAGTGCCAATTAAGGTTCGGGATTTTGCAGGTTATTAGGTGAAACATCGACCTACAATTTTCATGTTTTGTGTCTCAGCAAAGGAGGTCCTTTATTGGGGGGATTCTGCGAAATGATATGGAGTCTGAAAAAGGTGAGAAATTCCAGCCCGCTCCATCTTGACCATTAATTCCGTAAAAAAAATGGAAAATGTATTGGATTGGCCCAAAAAAATTTGACGCGAAAGTTTAAAAGCCCGTAAACATTTTCCATTTGATGCACGAAAGTTAGAACTGACTCAAAAATGGTCGAAAAATTCGAACAAATAAATGAGGTCAGGATAAAAACAAAACTGATTTATTGACTGAAAAAACAATAAAGATATTACAACAATAAAATCCGAAAAACAAATTCCTAAACAAGAGACCTAGGGATGAAAAATATAATTACAATGACATGACCATGAGGAAAGACCTAATTTGCCATGGACCGACTCAGAAAGTATACAGGAAAAATACATGTGCCAAAAATGACGATCATGGGTTCAAAGACAAGCAGAATGACATTGATGCATGCTTTATTAGCCAAGTTTTTAAAGAGCACTCAAGGGCAGATCTGACTTGACGATTAAAGCCGTATGTAACCCTTTTAAAGCTTTGGGGACGTTAACGAAAACCCCTCGTGCCCGCAGATTCAGGCCTTGAACGGGGAATCTCAACGTAGTCGGGGTCGAAGGTAAGAACGTCTATTCCTCCATCCTGAGGCTAGGCATATCCTTACCCAGACACCATCCTAGGTTCATCTAGCATTTTAGGTCCAATGCAATGTCATGAGTCATGCACAACAATTTAATTCACTCGATCATTACATCTTGCAAAAAAATAATAAAAATAAACTAACGACCCTGCAAAACAAAGGTTAGAAAAATGACATCTACATAACCTGCAAAAACATTTAACACCTAAGAGAAGTTAGGGGCAAATCGCAATCCATGAATCCAGAAATTAAGAGCGAATTCACAATCAATCAATCCATGGAAATCACTCCAAAATTGAAAACAATTCCAACCAATCGTTCCAATCAATCACAATCAATCAACCAAGGGACAAATCATGAAAATCAACGGCCTAAGTCCTCGAAAATTTTAATTTCCCCAAAAATTATAGGTGGCTTAAAAATCTCAGAAAATTAATGTTAATTTCCAAAAAGATTCATGAAAATTTCACCTCACCTTTTTTTAATTTTAAAGAAATTAAAATATTCCCCAGTGGAGTCGCCAAGCTGTCGCGACCTAAGAAAAATTTAGGCTAATGGATTATTAGGTTAATTAGATGAATTAACTAACCTAATACGGACTCTCCCAAGCCCTACCAATTCGCAACTTAGGTTTCACTGAAATGATTTTTTTTTATTTTAGGAGCCGCCACTAATCGTTTCTTGGTAGGTCGATTAGAAACCTAAATAAAATAGCGGGAGAACTATTTTATTTCTACGAACCAGAGATAGTGAGTTCGGGGACTTGGTTACATTAATTAAAATTTAATTAATGCCCTTTCGATACCAATTTCATGACAATGCCTTTTTCTGATTGGTTTATGAGATTTTTTTGTTGGTTTTTCTGTCTATTATTTTTTTTTTGGATTTTTGAATTGATGAACAAAATTAAACAAAAATGCCCATAATATACCTTGATTTACGAATTTTTGATAATTTACTCATTTCCGAAGATTTGGATTAGAGCAGAATTTTTAACGCGACATCCTCGAAAATTCGAGTCAGCCTGCGAGTAAAGGTATAAGACGACAACGTCCCTCTTGCCAGAGGGAAAGAACACGATATCTTATACTTAAATCACATCCACCCCAGTAGATTCTGGGTAGGCGAATGATTTAATTTTCCGAAGGGACTAGGCACGAGGGGAGCATATATTATGGGCATGTTTGTTTAAAAACGTGCATATATTTTTTAGAATTTTTGAAGATCACCTAAAGTGATTGAAATTCTAAAGGGGCTAATCCCCTATCCACCAAGGATTCACATCTTTTAAATTAGGAAAGATTATCCCATGAGATTTTTTTTGATAATTTCTGACAATCTTCAAAATTTGAAAAGATATCTTATTTTGGACTAAAATCTTCAGAATTTAGGAAAATTATCTTTTGGATTTGGAAAGATTTAAATAATTCCCAAATTTTCGAAAATTAGACCCCAAGATTCCAATTTGATTGAAATTAATCTGATTTCCTCAAAATTCTTCCAACAATCAAATCCTATTTTCATAACTAATCAAATCTGAATCTCATTTTCTTCCAAAAATATTCGGACAATCCATGAAAATCAAAACCGGATAACGATTGAGCAAATTAATCCAAATCAATTTTCATGCTCAACCAAGGCAAGGATCTAAATTCGAAAATCTAATTAGCATAAAAACATAGAAAATTCGACCAATCTGCAGCCATGGAATCCAATCATCAAACATCAAATTCGTGTATGTTCATTGATTAACCCCAAATTGTAACTTCACGCACTTCGATTTTTTTTAAGGTCAATTCATAAAAATTTAAACATGAATCAATGGCGATCGATCATGGCATACGAACGTCCAACTGGTACCATTAAGCATGCATGCATCACAATCGAAGATTAGTGAACTCACCTTTTTCCGGAAAAATCCCAGCAAACTTGATCTGGAGTTTACGTCTAAGATCACCCCTTTTAGACTTGATTTGTCTCCAAAAGCTCACTTGGACGTTCTTGATTCACCGGATAAGCTTCCTTTTATGAACCTGCACCCAAATCTCCCGCGCCAATGCTGGTGCTCGACGGACTAACGGGAACGAAGAGAGCACTCACTCGGTCGATGACACGGGGCAAGAATTCTCAATGAATCAAGGGTCGCCTCGGAACCAGCGAATCATGCACGCCTAGAAGATTCGACGAGGACAATTTGTGGCTTCGTCAATGTTCGTTCCGCAGCTACGACTTTGGACGCCAATTTCTCAAGCCCCTCTTTTTTTTAAGATCATTCGAAACCTGCACCCCGAGTTTTGAAGCTCCACGGACCTGTTCCACTGTGAAGAATAGAATCCAAACAAATAAAAAAATCTCCTTTTGGTGGCTAATTTTGGAGCCTTCTATGGAAAGAGGAACTCGTTGGACAGACTTCTCTTTGTAAGATGATGACAATGAATTAAAAAAACAAAAAAAAAACCACATCCACCGCTTCAAACTTCCTGCTGTTCTTGTATATTTCGTAGACTCATGGCGCTGGAGATAAATGCAATCTCTTCTGGTGACTCCGAATCAGTTCGAGATGATGGACAGTGGAGCGATCAAAGCGTGATTAGTCAAACGGCATCCACTATGGAGAGGAACCAACAATCGCGAAGAAGTCAGAGAAGGAACCGCCGACCACTCTCGTCGTTTTTTTCCTCACTCGGACTCTCTCTGGTGTGTTCTGATTTTTTTTTAATTGTCTTGAATGAAAAAAAAAATCCCCTCGTAACCCTAGGCATAACCACGTATATATAGAGAATATTCTAGGGTTTAATATGAACCGTCAAATTTGAGAAAAGAATGATCGTCGGATTAATCCCGTCGGGCTAGGATAATCACAATTTCGCCCATAAGAGAAAGGGCATGGGCTTGGTCGAAATTCTCATTTTAATGGGCTAATCCACACAAATTTGAGGCCTAATCGGGCTTTAATTAATTAAATGTGTAATTAATTAAAAGCCTGATATTAAATGGGATGATTTAAAAATTAAATTCGAGCTTGACCCATGAAATTGAATTTGGCCGAAAATTGAAGAATTAACCCTAGTTCGGTCGCCTGTCAAATTATGCACGATTAACTTGGCTTCGACTAAAAGCAAATGGGTAACAGAAAACATAAATATGCAATGAATGAGAATTTATTTTTGCGAGAATTAAGATTAACTCTCATTTTTATGATTTAAATGAATGATTAAATGATTTTTTTTTGAAAAAAAATCAAAATTTAGGTGTTAACAAATATTAATAAAATAAATGTTATAATCACCAATAACTAAAAAGTGAAAAATATGAAATTAAAAAAAAAATACAGGGTCCTGAGCTAAATTGATCAAATTGAATGGTTTAAAACTTAATTGACACAAGTGCAATGGGTTTACAAATTTTTTTGATATTTTTTTCTTTTTGATAAGTTATAAACTTTGTTACTTTCAGTTAATTAATCGTGCTCATAATGAATAATAGATAAGTGTGGCAATACTAATATCGGTGACAACAATAATTGAATATTTGTTTTTATTTTGTCGACAAATATCCAAATACAATATATACCAATAAATGAATTAATTGGCATAGAATTGTTGGTCAAAGAGAAGACGGGGCTACTGTCCAACGAGCGTGGCGAGAAGACAATCAGCACCACGGCGAGGAATTGATAACTTTAAGATGTAACAATAATTAAATATTTATTTCTATTTTTTCTTACTAATTATGTGTAATTATTATAATGGATAATCTATCCCTTTTTTCTTACTCATTTTTTTATAGTCTACGATCAGTATTTGCTTGTGCTACATAGGTGTTGATAGCTTTTTTATTTTATTCAGCGCCGCCTCCGGTTTTCGTCGCTAATTCTTTTTTATTTTATTCATATTGCTATTTTATGGACGAAAAAAATTTGCAGTTAATATTTAAAAATTAAAATAAAATATTCAAATTAGCGCTGAAAAAATATTCGTTGCTAAATTAGTATATCAATAAAGATAAAATAAAATAAAATAAAATAATACAAATTAGCGACAAATAATTGTTTTCGCCGCTAATTTAGCGACGAAAACCAGCCTTCGTTGCTAATATTTAAAAATAAAAAATAAAATATTCAAATTAGCGACGGAAATCAATTATTCGTCACTAAATCGGAAATATCAATAAAAATAAAAAAGAAAATTGGATATTCTCTAATAAAGGCTTAGGTTATTCTGTGAATGGATATTGCTAACCCCTTTCGACATCAGAGGGCGAAGAAGGGTTTCACGCTCCCTGCCTCTCTAAATTCTCGCTAGAAGCAATGTCAAACGCTCATCACAGTTCAAACGTGCCAGACGTGTCGAATTCTGATGCCAACGTGCTTACGTCTAAGCAAAATGCTTAATCATTTCTCGAAATTGCTGTGGTTATATGCAAAATGCATGTTACCTATCTAATATGCTCATTGCTCACAACGATCCATGTTATAACTCCACTATGCCAGACCTGGACATGCTGACAATATTACTATTATTAAAGGGGTGTTAGAGTCAAACCGAACTAAAATTTAATGCATTTTCAATTTCGTTCAGATAATGAAAAATAACCATTTTTTTCCTGTTTGGTTCGATTAACCATGTTAGAATACACGTGTGAGTTGTGTTAGAGGAGTCCCACATAGGATAATTGATGTGGTGTTGAGCAGTTAATATATTCAAGTTGGCCCATAACTCATTAGCTTAAGTTTTGAGTTAAGGTGAGTCCAACTGGATATATTGACGGGCTCGGAATTGGGCTCCTTCTTGGCGATCTCCACGGACGAAAGTATCCGACTTCCGTTGCGTGCATCCCCAACAATTAATATCAAAGCCGATGGTTGATTGGTGGGCTTCCGATCTGTTCCAGTGAATATCTCAAGAAAGAATTTGGTGATCGCATCTCAAGGAAAAATTTGGTGCCAATGCGATTTTCGGGCCGGTGGGCGTTGTGGCGTAGCAGCGCTGACCCGATGAGCGTTGATGGGGATTCAGGTTCCAGGCCGGTCAACGGGCCTGATGGGCGTTGATGAAAATTCAAAGTGAGATAAGTTGATGCGGAAGGATACTTAGATTAAGGGGGAGTAAAACCTAATACTGAAGTTTACACGTGATGGGGAGATTGTTAGAATACATGTATGAGTTGTGCTAGAGGAGTCCCACACAGGATCATTGATGTGGTGTTGAGCAGTTAATATATCCAAGTTGGCCCATAACTCATTAGCTTAAACTTTTAAGTTAAGGTGTGTCACGCCCCGAACCCGACGAGCTCGTGCACATCCCGCCAGGCCATTCAATTTTGGATCGACTCCCAAGAACTTTCGGCCCATAACCTAACAACAACAATACAATAGAAAGCACCAACGGAAGCGTGGCTACAACTCCTCCTCTTTGATGAAAAAAATGACTTAGGGCATTTCAACATTAACCGCGAATTACTCTCAAGATAAAGCATGGATTCAAGTTACACTTCTAATTCTGAAACATTAAGAAAATCCTCTAATCTTGCAGCAAAAGAAGAGATAGACTTCTCAAACGGTCGAGCCCTTCTTACACCTCTTTATCTTCATCTTCCTTCAGGGATCTCCATCCAATCTTCAGGTCTGAAAGAAAAATGGGTCCCACGACGGGGTGAGACTTACGTCTCAGCGAGCTATACTAACCCTAAACTAGGCCATCCGTCCCACCGAGCCACAACAATCATAGCAACATGTAAGCAGTTGATAAAACAAGACATAGCATTTTCTCAAAGCATCGAGTCATGCTAAAATGAGAATTTCAATCAAAAGCAAACATGGCATCAAGTGATCAAGCTTTCGTACAAGCTTAGAAAAGTTCGTATACTTTCAACCACAACCTTACGATCAAATCGCATCAAGATATACTTTCAACCATAACCCCGTGATCAAATCGCATTAGGGTGTGTCTCATTTCTCATCACCGCGATCAAATCGCCTCAGGGTGTGTTTTATTTCTCAACCCCACGATCAAATCGCCTCAGGGTATCACCGGCCTTAAGCCCTCATCTCATCAAGTTACTTGCCACCAATCATGTGTTCTCATGGCTCAACAGCCCATTTCCTCAAGCAATTCCAGCCAAGAATCATCACAGTAAATATTTAATCACATTTCCACAACAAGGAATTTTTAGACATTAGAACACAAATCCATTTCTTGCCAAAGAGACAAACATGCTTTGTCATAAATCACAATTTAAGAATTTAGAATCATACCACCACATAGGCAAGCTTAGCACACTAACAAGCACGTTATCAATTCAATCGTGAGAACATAATTCCACGGCAAACTAGTACTCACGGTATCATTCCTCATCAAGGCCATTCGACTTTCATTCAATCAAGCAATACAAGTCAATAAATTCATCGATCTCCCAATGAAATCATCCAGTCGCATCCGAATGTCCTAATAAAGGGTTAAGGGTCACTCACCTTCTATTAAGCTAGCAAATGCCACGTGCAATTCACTTCCAAAGCCCACAAATGCACAGCCAAATCATGTCTCGCGTCGTCCTACGAATAAATCACAATTCCCTTCAATAAACTCCGCTAAATTTCAATCCGATCGAACCAATTTCTTGCCGAGACACCAATTGATATCCTAGGATATCTCATTAACCAATTTGGACCATAGAAACACTTCATAGAACCATCAACGGGTCGGCCAAGTCTGGATAGAATTGGACAGCATTCTGTTATGTCTTTAGCCCACCTTTAACAGTCCAAATTTCACCTCTAAAATCCATTTTATTGCCAAATCAACTTACCAAGACCTAGATCTACATGTGTAGGACATCCACCAGTGATTTGGAGTCAAAATAATACCTCCAGGTACCTCAAATGGTTCGGTTTCCACAATAGCTTCACCAATCAGATTTTAGTTCAGTTCTGTCCACTCAATCTCAGCCGTGAAACACCCTTAAATGTCAATTGAAAAATTCATGTCTGCTCATCCATATATAGTACTATATGTTATGAAGCTACCCTTGAAAATTTGAGGTCATTTAGATTTTCTATGAGCTAGAATCACTACCTTTCCTCAACTAGCTCATAATCTGTCCGCTTTTCTTCAAAAAAATTTCATAAATTAACCAGACCTCTAAATGACATGAAATCAATTGAAACTTGTTAAGGACAGGTTAAGCTAACCTGTGGTTGTCGACGGCCGGTCAAAAGGTCATCGGGAAAACAGACTGACTATGGACGAAATGAAGAGGAACATGAAGGAAATGGTAAGGATGGGAGAGGGTGGTCATCCATCTGCTGGAGAAGAAGACTAAGAGAAGATAACCCTCAATAATTGGAGCAAATTTGACAAGATGGCATTTAATGCTTGGTTTAATCAAGGGATGACACATGGCAAAGCTTCTAGAAGGTCTTTGTCATCTATTGACTTCCTTTGACTTCCTCTCCAAGCATTTTCGGTAGGCTCTAGGGAAGGGTGGAATGATTATTTTGCCTTTCCATCTTTCTTAAGGCAAAGGTTAAAGGTTGATGGACAAAATAGTCATTTGGCATTTTTCGTCCGAAACTTCTTTTTTCCTCATTTTGAATGACCATTGATGAGGCGACGTCAAATCCATTTCAAAATTTGAAATTCTTTATTTTTAATTGCCAATTCAACCTTCCATTTCATATCTCAAGCCTCGAGGGGTCGAAAATCCAGAATGTCACAATTCTTCCCCCCTTAAAGAAATTTTGTTCTCGAAATTTGCCACCTTCTTATCCACTCAGTCTTTTGAGTATTGGCGCCTCACTGCTACCTTACTCTTTCGGCTACCCTCTTTTATGATTTAACTTTCTTACTTGTCCTTTCCGACACACATCATTTTTTCCCAAGATTTATTTCCTTCAATCCTCAATTTGTATTCACTTCTCTTTATTTTCTTTCGATATCCATACTCCCGTTAGCAGTTTACCCTCAAGCATTCACATCGTCCCTTCGATTTGCCTATCACCATTATTACTAAATCCTCGCCAGAATGCACTCCTTAGTGCTCATGCCATCAGGCGTATGATTCTCTTTACACATCCGTTCGTACCAATGGAGATTCAAGGGCTTAATCAACTTGCCCTCCATTATCCAAATCGAGCTAAAGTTCTCTCGATTCCTTAAGCATTTTCATGATTACTTCCGTAGTAATCTGTTATCGATTTCATTTGAGAATCTCCTTGGATCAAAGTGATCCTTCAACTTTCATGGACATGTCTCCCCTTTATAGGTACGTCTAATGCTCAACCACATGTTAGATTATCCCAACTCTCAGTCCACATTATCAATAGTATTAAGGAAAATCTTGGCTCATCCTTGTGCCATCTCAGTGAACACCATAATTCTCCCTTCGGATTTCAATGAGGCCATCACTTTAAGTTCCCCTTCAACACTAGACTCATACTTTCGTCTATGGGGCCTCAATGATTCTATTCATTTCCATAGCCCTTTAAGTATTAGGGTTCGATCATGGCAATACCCCAATCCCTTTTAGCTTTCAGGTTAGGTGTTTCCAGTAGTTGTCAACTCGTCAATTGACAAACTCTCAATTTAGAAGTTGAATCTCCTATCTCTCGAGAGAAAATCTGTCCCTCCATGACCAATTACACCACACTTAGCTCTTAATTAGGAGCATCCGCTACTTAATTCACCCTTCCTTAGCGATATGAACATCGTAGTAGCAACACTTAGGTAAACTCTTCTTTTTATGTGACTTTCCTTCAATTCCCTTTTGGCAATCAATGTTCTCAACCTCTTGTAATTCACATAACTTGCGAGGTCTTTCTTTGCACAAGCAACACTCCAATATTCACAAGCAACTTGTTGCCTCTTGCTTAATTCTCCTCGGGAATCTCTTCGTACTACCTTATTCTCTCGTGATAGATACATACTCAATATCTTCTTCCACTCACATAAGGTTTCCCAATCTTTGTCGCGAGGACATTCACAACCCAACTCCAATCATGCACCGAACATTCTCACTCATAAAGTCTTATTGTCAAGGCATATTCACACAGCCCATTTTAATCTGCCTTGCTACGCCTCAATTGTCCTTTTCACATTACGTCATTATGATTCTCTTGACTCTTTCGATTCCACACAAGAACATCATTATCAGCGTAATCGTCACCTTGACTCAAGTCCTTGAAGACTCACCACATCCATTCCCCCATTCATGTTATATCTCGTCTTTAGTCCATCTCATCAATGGGAAAACTCTCGTGAGGAATCCTCCCACGATCCGTCTATAACAATTCATCAATCCTAGGAAACTTCAAGTTTCAATAACTTTCATTGACTCTAGTTGATTCGTCACACATTCCAATCCTCAAAGGTTCCATTCTACATGGGTCTCATGCTCTTCACAATTGGAGTACAACGAGCATCTCTTAGAGTCCATAGGTTACTCTCGAAGGGTCATTCACATTTCTCGTGACTCCTTAAATGAGTCCAACCATCGTCTCTCTAGATGGTAACGCCCAATTCAATCATTCCTTGGACACCCAATTCGACTATGATCCGCCTCATTACTACCAAGTGTCGAATCATTTCAACTGTCTACGGTACCATTCACTTGAGAGCTCATATCTTGGCCCTCTGCTCTCGTGGGTCTCCACTTGAACTTTACAACATTTTGTTCATTTTTGTCACTTTCTTCTTAGGGAGCATGAATTCCTTAGCCTCTGGGTTCCACACCCAGCTAATGCGACTTTATCTCGACTTCATCCGTTCAACCGAACGTTGACATTATCTTGGAATTCAACGTTGTCTAAAGGACAGTTTCTTGGACTTCATTTCCCGTAATCATCCAAGCTCTGCGGCTTCTTTCTCAGTCTAGATGCTCAATCTCAATACCGAAACAATCAGAATTTCCTCTTTCTTTCACACTAGGGTCACTTACCATGTGAAGAAAACTATACACTTTAGTGCATTCCTTTACTTCGAATCCTCCTTGTTCTTCATATTCCATAGGACGTCAATCTTGGAGTCTATGCCAACGGCGGTATTTACTCCAAGATTCCCAAATGTCACCAGACTCGACATTCTTATTCCCATAATTCAGTCACCTCAAGTGACAATATCCGTTCGCCCTTGGTCTCCATCAATTCGCGTATCGAATACTCAAGTCGATTATCTCAAACCTTCCGCAATTACCCTCTAAGCGCTCTTTTCGTTTACTCAACCATTCACTAAAATCACAAGTCACTAGGACCATCAAGTCCATTCATCATTTCCTTTTATCCTCGACCATCTCATGGTCTAATCGCCCTTTAAGAACAACAACCTATTCTTTAGGGAACAACAATTCATGATTTCATTTCTTATAGTTCCAGTTCGATCAACCAATCTCAGGGAATCATTGATTCCAGGCAAACTAGCATGTCAATTTTCCTCAATTCCTTTCATAACAAAGAGACGGACTACCCATTTTCCACAATGGATTTTACGTCCAGGTAATCAACCATTCCTTGCAGCCACTTCCCATGTTCCACAAGTGAATTTATCTTCACCCGTATTTCTTCCAATCCTTCACTCCTCTTATTAAAATCCGATACAGTTTCCCCAAAATCAGGAATAGCAATTAGCCATAAGGCTTTCAAGTTCCAATCCACTCGGGGATTTGCTTACCTTATTGAAGGGTTATTGACCACTCTTAATGTACTTAGGCGACCTTGAGAACTCTGTCTCACAATGGTCAATCATCCTCTGATCCTTACAAAACTATCAGGATCCCAACAACCTTTGCTCTCGAGCAATCCCAAGAGGACATTTTCCATCGAACCACTCAACAGAGGTAGTCCAGGCAGATATCATGCCCTCGAGAAAACCCTTCCACTGGTGACCTTTCACTAATTATCAACAACCTCTTAAGGTCAGTAATTGCCAGGGTCACTTTCTTCCTTTAGTGTACCCAAAACCTCTAAGGTTCCCTTACCAAGCTCCCAAATCCAGAGGAAAATAATTTCAAATCTCATCTCTCCATCAAACTTAGTAGATCTCAATCTTATTCATAGCTTCACAAGCTTTTCACACTCTCGTGGTTCTTCCCACGCATTCAATTTAGGAAGGATTAACTCAAAGTCACATTTCTCATGACTTCCATCATTTAACTCATCGGTACAAGCATCTGTTGTCGCGACCCGCTCTCGAGGCGGAGCAGGCTAATGGGCTGTCCGATCGCTGTATGATCGGACGCGGGCCTCTCCCAAGGTCCATTACCCAAATCGCAACTGTTGGATATACGTGGTCGACCTTCAATGTGGTCTAGTGACATGTGATGAGTGTACATGCCAAGGAGTCGCCACAAATCGTTTCGTGGAGGGTACAATCGGAAACCCTATCGAATAGTTGGGAGTGGTCTATTCGATTCTGCGGAAACCATAGAAGTGGGTTCGGGGACTTAGTTACGCCAACTGTCAGAGTTGACGCCATTTCGGTACCTAAGTTGAATGGTTTATCTGATCCTAGGATTTCATACAGACGAGTGGGGTACAGATCCTAAATCTAGGAGTTCATGCAGATGGGAATAGCTACACTATCAATCACAATCATTTAGAAATAAGTGCGCAAATCAAGGATCCAATACATGCGGATAAAACACATGAAATCACCATGGCATCCCTAATGAGGCCCTATTAGCATAGAAAAATATCAATCAAGGCTTAGCAATGATTTTGGCATGATTTGCCCATAGGGGCAAAATCGTAATTTGAACAATTCGAGGAAAATTTACCCTTGAAAGGGTAAATCTGTCATTTTAGATGAATTGGGAAGTCAAAAGATAGAGGAAATAGGATTTGCCATCAATCCAATCCATTTCCTATTTTTTGAGAATTTTCAGGATTTTTCTGAAATTTTAAAAGTGATTTTACCCTTGGAGGGGTAAAATCATCATTTTGGACAAAAATGAGGACTGAAAACCTCAAATATTAGGGCTGGTCGTCCACCTGACCCAAACCCTAACTTTAAGCAACTTTCAGGACTCGATTGAGACAAGAAAGATGATTTTCCCATTGAGGGACAAAATCGTCATTTTGAGAAAAGGGGCGGGACTCGAAAACCCAAACCTAAGAATTGATCGCTTACTCGACCCTAATTCTTACTTTGGCATTATCGATTTTGTCATACGTACGCAGCAAAGGCGACTTACCCTTAAAGGGTAATGTCGTCGAGTCTCGGAAGATCGGATAAGAAACCCCAAAAATAGGGTTGACCAGTTGTCTGTGGTCAACCCTCGATTTTTGGGGATTTCTGGAATGCCTAGGATTTTTCACAATTTTTTCACATTTTTTTGGAATTTTCTGGAATTTTCTGGCATTTTTTGGATTTTCTAGGATTTTTCAGATTTTTTTATATATTTTATATTTTTTAAATCATTTCCGAAATTTTTTATTAAAAAATATGTTTTGGACCGGGTCGACCCGACCCACTCGGGTCGGAACCCGGCCCAGACCCGAACCCGCGAGACCAGCTCCTTATAACGACGCCGTTTATTCCTTTTTTTTTATTTTTCTGATTATTTAGACTTTATCCGACGGTTCCTATTGAACCGCGTGGCTAATCCACGACCGCCGGATCAGATTACTAAAACCTACGATTCAGATTAGGCGAAGACTCGATCAGGGCCGTCTGATCGGACTATTTAAACCTACGGCCACGATTAGAACCTAAGTCTTAATCTGAACCGTCCAATCCTACTAACCTGAACGACGTCGCCTCTTGACTAACTCATACGGCACCGTTTCCATCATTTTTTATTTCTGATTTAAAATCATTTTTTGAATTATCCTAAATTCTAATCCGACGGCCACCATTTATTAGACTCAACTAATCTCAGTCGTTGGATCTACCTATTCAAATAACAACCTCCAACAGCCGAGCTGACTAGACTGACAAATGGACCAATGGCCGATTGCCACCTAAGCTTTTTGACTCGTTGACCGTGCCACGTCAGCTTCGTCTTCAACCTCGCGACCATTGCTGAACGAACGGCCAGGACTCTCCGGCGATGATCCGACGGTGGAATCGTAACGGATTGGAGCGAGACCGGCGGCAATCGACTCGCGATGACCTCTATTTTAACATATCTAAGAATCGCAACATTTTATTCACAGAATTGCAAGAATCATGCAAAGTGCCGAGTACGGCCATGGGAGTTCGATTGCGTAATTTATCTAAAATCGCAGCAATTCAATCACAGAACAGCACCAGTGGAGGTTCAGAAAACTCACCTCGAGCTCCGATTGAGCTCGCTCGGCCCAGATTTGGCTGGGGAAGGATGAACAGTGGTTCGACAATGGAGGTTGGATTGGAAGCCTCGATTGGGTGTGTTAAGACAAAATCGATGCAAACAAGATATGCGACAATGGTCAGTAATGTTCAAGGAGTAAAACGCACATTGTAATTGAAAGAATAGGCAAGAAATGCTAGAACCGCCATTGAAGCTCAGTTCAAGAATCGAAGCTCACCCTTACCTGTTCTCGTGGGTTCCACGTGCGCTGTCGGCGGCGATCGACTCCGGGGACTTCGGACGACCTCCTAATGGCTTCGTGGAGCTTTGGTTTAGACTCGGAAGGCCCAACCGGTGCTCTGCAATTTGAGCTCCAACCTTCGACCACCGCGAGGGAAGGTGAGCTCTTTCTCTCTCTTTCTTTCTCTCTCTCGATTCAGTTCTCTTTTCTCCAACTGAATCCTCTAACCTCCTGCTTCGCGAAGGTCTGTTGGCTTTTATATCATTTTCAGCTTTGGCGTCGAATCGGGAAGTTGGAGCAGGTGACCTTCGCACGTGAAAACACGTGCGAAATGGTTACCGGCGACTGGCAATCGACGGGTATTAAATGGTTATTCCGTTCGGGACCTCCGGTGGTTGCATTTGGCACGAATTCGACTTGCATTTGGCACTCGTTGACTTTCGCAGGTCTCGCGTCTTGACTGGCCGATTATTATTTGCTCCGGCGGTCGTTGATCACC
The DNA here is from genome assembly GCA_021437785.1 of Rhodomyrtus psidioides. Lineage (NCBI taxonomy): Eukaryota > Viridiplantae > Streptophyta > Magnoliopsida > Myrtales > Myrtaceae > Rhodomyrtus > Rhodomyrtus psidioides. Next base: position 16,377,316 of record JAILYB010000003.1, read on the forward strand.
ATTTCAGTCCCGATCGATGGGGAATGGTTTAAAGGATTAAACGCCCAACAATGCCTCTCCGATTATGGTCGGTCAATTTGGTTGTTGAAACTCGTCTTTGTACTGTTCATCTGCGCGGAGGCTCAGTGGGGAAGATGACACTGTTCTAGACCGGTTCGATCGGTCCGACCGGCGGTCTGACCGGTCTGAATCGGTTCCGAATTGGATTTTTCAAAATTAAACCCAAATTAGTAGGAAATGTTTGCAATTGAACCTCATAATCGAATTTAGGGCATGAATTCTATCAAAAAATGTGATTTTGCCCAAAAGTTCATATCAATTTCAACAGAAACCCCAAATTTCCTTTTAATTGCAAATTAGGGAATTATGTAATTGAAGGTCCAAATGATCAAATTGGGTTAAATTACCTGTGCCAATCGATTCAAAATGGTGAAACCCATTGGGCGGTATGTTTAATTTGCAATGATAGCTCTTGAATTGAAAGTAATTTCAATTATGCTCATTTTCAAAGACTAAAAATGCAATTTTAGTATGCAATCTTGCCAAATTCGTGCAATTGAACAATTTGTACAAGAAATTGGGCTAAATTGCAATAAGGGATAGTTAGAATGGATGTCAAGATCCTAGAAAATGCCAAAATTGCAAATTAAAAGACTCAATTGATATTTTTTTCTCAAATTCAATGGTATGGGTTACAAAGGAACACCCATAATTGAATCTGATTTTGAACTTTTTGTGAGGTCAAAAATACAAGGGATTAAAAATAAAAATATTGGCTATTTTTCCATATTTTTGTGACCTCAAATGCTATTTTTCTTGATTTTTTTGAGTATTTTCCTATTTTCTAAAAATACTAAAAAAATATAAAAAATATGAAAAATTATTTTTTGGTTAAAAATGGTTCCTTGGTCTTGGCCAAGGCCACCAAAGTTGATTTTGTAATTGTTTGACTTTTTATGAATTTTTTGTGATTTTTCAAAAATAAAACTAAAAAAAACTTGGTCAAAAATCAGGTGTCAACAGCTGCCCCTCTTTGAGAGGAATCTCGTTAGAGGTTTCACTCAAAGACAGGTGACACCTGAGTCTAGATCGACTCGACTGGGGAAAAGAAAAACGAATCTTGACACTCAATCTTTCTTGTCCCATTGGTGAATGTTCTGCTCTTCATTCTTTTGCTGACGTGAGAGAGAAAGTAGAGAGACCCACCTACTATTTACCTGTTGATCACCTGCCTGATGCTCGTGCGGCATGCGCGGTGTATAGCAGGTTCGAGTGAATACCTAGGGACTCGTCTTTTGAGTATGCTAGGGCGGTTAAACTCTAGCCTGTATGGTAGGCCGTACCAGAATGGGATTCCTCTACTTGACAGGAACCTGTGAATGACGTACCCAGTCTCTTAGGGATTGTCAGAAGTTTTGATCCGTATGGTGGATCAGACCATGAATAGGACTCCTTTCTGCTAGGAACCTATGGATGACGCACCCAGTCTCTTAGGGATTGTCGAACATTTTGATCCTTCAGGGGGATTAGGCCGAGAAATAGGACTCCTTTCTACTATGAACCTAATGGATGACGCACCCAGTCTTTTAGGGATTGTCGAACATTTTGATCCTATATTCTAAGGAATTAACTAGGATTTATACAAGTGAGGTGTGCCTAACCTTGAGGCTTTACCACATGATCTATTCTGGGTTTAGGAGTTACCTAGAACCTCATAGAAAGCAGATTTTGTCAACAGTTTTTGATCTTATATTCTAAGGAATTAACTAGGATTCATAAAAGTGAGGTGTGCCTAACCTTTAGGCTTCACCACATGAGCTATTCTGGGTTTAGGGGTTACCTAGAACCTCACAGAAAGCTGATTCTGAAAATTGTCATTTCGACACGCGAGGCGTTATTCTGGGATTTGGGGATTCCAAGTATCCTGCAGAAAACTTAAACCTGTAACACTAGGATCTCATAGAGAGATGATTTCTAAAGATTGTCTTCTTGACATGGGAGGTGACATTCTGGGATCTGGGTACTCCAGGTATCTGCAAAAGGCTCAAACCTATAAATTTGAAATTTCACTGAGGGATGATTTCGGGGATTGTCCTTTTGACATTGGAGGTGACATTCTGGGATCTGGGGACTCCAGGTATCTTGCAGAAAGCTCAAACCTGTAAATTTGAAATCTCACAGAGGGGTGATTTCGAAGATTGTCCTTTTGACATGCGAGGTGGCATTCTGAGATCTGGATACTCCAGGTATCCTGCAGAAAGCTTAAACATGTAAATTTGAAATCTCACAGAGGGGTGATTTCGAAGATTGTCCTTTTGACATGCGAGGTGGCATTCTATGATCTGGGTACTCCAGATATCCTGCAGAAAGCTTAAACCTGTAAATTTGAAATCTCACAGAGGGGTGATTTCGAAGATTGTCCTTTTGACATGCTGTCGCGACCCGTCCGAAAGCGGACGCGGCTAATGGATTACCGATCGCGGGTCTCGGATCGGCGCGGGCTCTCCCAGGCCCATACCAAATCGCGGCGGGAGTATTTTTTGAGGGATTCGACGGTAAGAGTCGATCGCTTTCGACCTTCAGTGTGGTCATGGTGGCATGTGCAACTTGTGCATGCATTTGGAGTCGCCACCGGTCTTTCTTGGAGGGTAGACCGGAAACCTTACTGACCGATTGGGAGAGGTCGATCAGTTCTGCGGAACCAGAGATTTTGGGTTCGGGGACTTGGTTACGTCGGTGTCATTACCAACGCCCTTTCGGTACCTAACGCGAGTGATTTTTCTAGCTAAGAGTTCATGCGGGTGCAATCTTAGGTGAGGTAGGTTTGATTCAGGGTTTCATGCAGATTGGAAGACTATTCCTATCAATCACAATCAATTTAAATGAAAGCGCAATCAAGTGCATAAATACATCTCATCGATGCACATCAATTCCAGTCAATGGCCTCCTAGCATAGCCATAAGGGCTTATGAAAGGTGTGATTTCGGACCGGGGTAAAATGGGAAGATTTGGAGGCGATTTAGCCCGAAGGGCAAAATCGTCAATTTTTGGAAGACTTGGATACCGAATTACCCAAAATATTCCATGGCCAGTTGATTGTGGCCATTTCCCGTTTTTGAGAATTTTTTAGAATTTTTCTGAATTTTTTTTATGATTTTCTAATTTTTATTGATTTTTTGAATTTTTTACTATTCTTTATTATTAATATTTTCTGAAGATATTTTCTTTGGCAACATACCACACTTAACCAAATAAATAAGCTAAGCTAATCACTGGATTGAAATAAATACATGCAGATTAAATCTATAATGACAATATTTTAGAAAAATAAATCTGATATATAATCGGATACACAAAATATACCTGATTCGACACTAGTCTTCAATTGCCCATCCCCAGCCTACTTCCGTCACCATGGGCGTCATCGTCCATCGCCACATTGAAGTATCCCAATGGTGCATCAAGCCTTCGGAACATGTACTCACTCGAAGTAAATAGTTAACAAAGTTCAGCCAATTAAAGAATAAAACAAGTGTCTCCAATTTGAACTCTAATGATCGTGTTGACTTACCTAATAAGACATGCACAATATTCAAGCATCCACATGCAAAGCTAAAACTAAGTTATGCGAGTCGATCATGGCAAACAGTCGATAATCAAGTACATAAAAGCTTAATTAGACAAAATAAATAGAAGCACTTCCTACCTATTTATTATTTTTGATGTTTTCTAAACTTTCTTATTACTAATTATTTATTAAAAATAAAATAACCGGGTGGGTCCGGGTCGGTTTCTCAGGCCCGGGTCTGGATCAGGTCGCTGGACCTAATTTGGCCCGAGAGAGGGAACCCGACCCGGGCCTGGTTGGCTCCAAAACAGGCCTAACTAGATCCAAACCTCCTCCTGGCCCAGGTTCTAAATAATCTTCTGGCCTCCTTGAACCAGCCCAAACCCAAATTCCCTCATTCCAGCCCACTCGGTCAGTCCAAATAAACAAAGAGAAAAAAAAACCGTAGGAAACCTGCATGTGACACTGTTCACCATCTCCTTCCTCGCGTCACTTCTGCAATCCGGCATCGCGACCGAAAACCTGACTCGCTTATCGCACCGCCGCCGGGTCGCGCTTCCGTGGACCTTCCCTGTTACAAACGCCGGATCCGCTCGTCACTGGTCCGAACTCGCGCGGATCGCGCCGCTCACGTACGCATCGCCCCTGGAACGAGCTTGCGTCGTCGCCAGACCACGCTTAAACCGAACCTCCTAAGCATCGATCGGTTCTGTTCGTCGAGTGCCGAGACCGCTACTGCGACTTCCGCCACGCCACTGCCCCCGTTCGCCTGCGACGCCTTCCATCGGGACTTGCTCGTCACGCCGTTGGGGTCGAATCAAGTGGTCGGCGCTCACCGACCGCGGCTGACCATGGAAGCAGCATCCCACTCGATACACCGTCGGCCGTCCGCGACCACCCAAACAACGAACTTGGACACCAGATCGGGCAGGGAACCGCCAAACCAAACACCACAGTGCAACTCCGGCTCGTCAGTGCAACCCGAGTGAGCCCGGAACAGCCGCCACCTCCGCGCCGCTACTAGCTTATCATGCCTCGTCTCTACTGTCCTCTTCTTCCCTCGCGTACCTGACCTATGTCCTTCGCCTGACCATCATCGCCCATGTTGAGTACGTGCGAACCGAACGCCTGGTTCACTGAGAAGAAGGGCGTCATTGTTGTAAAACGGTAAAGGACGTCATCGGGCCGCTTCGCTGGAACAGCGACCATGACACCTAATTCGCCGATCCATCGCGGCTGCGGGCTACACAAAGGCGACGAGACCGAGACCGGCGCACCAGCGGCCATCGGTCGAACGACTTGTCTCCGGGAAGGTCGTGAATAGGTGTCGTTCACCTCGCACGACACTCGGCCATTTCAGTACCGCCGTCCTCAAGGACAGCTCCCCAATGACTTCCACGTCAACGAAATACAATCAGACCAAGGGAAGGAAGAAGCGTCGATGGGAAAAGAAACCACAATGGTTTGGTGAGGGTATAGTGGTGGTGGATGACTGGGACAGCAGGTCGGGTGCGACGAGGCGAGGACGCGCAAGACCGACGTCACGCTTTGCTCGTATCTACCTCTTCTCTTTTGCTTCATGGCCCGACCGAAACTGCTGCGGCTAGCTGGTATGTTCTCATGATGATCGCGTCACAATCGTCGCCCGTCACCAGGCTGGCTCCTCGGACCACGACGACGGGGGTCGCCACCTGGCTCTCCAGTTGAACTCTCTTCGTGCCCCCCCTTTTTCTCTTATTTTTCTTGGCCACCCCCAGAAGCAGTCTACGGTGGCGATGCTGATGATGATGGTGGCAGTGACCAGGTCCGCCGGATGGAGGAAGAGGTGGTCTGAAATGGCTCGCAGAAAACTGAAGAGAGGAGGAGGTCGGGCTCTTCCCTGGATATTCTTCTTGGCCACCAGAAAACGCAGGGAAAGGGTGTTGGTCGCGAGGGCTCGGCGGCTCACACACAGTGGCGCTGGAGCTGCCGTTCAGCCACTCGAGATGACTGAGAATGACCGTCGTGGTTCAGATGACCACAAGTCTCGAGTGTCAGGATCGGTGGCGGCAAGGGGGATAGCCTCCAGTCGTGGTGGTCAGCAATGAGCGAGCTGAAAATGACGATCGCCCCCCCTTTTGTCGCTCCTCCGGTCTTCTCCCTTATAGGAGGAAAACCCTCCTATTTTTTTATGCCTTTTCATTGCTTTCGTGCGCTGCCCTTGCACGATGGTCCCCCATCCTTCTTTTTTTTTTTTATTATTTCCTCACCACTTTGAAGTGTGACATCAGAGGAACATTGATGGCCAAGTTGCGGCAACGTGGATGGTTCTTCCCTTCTCAATGAACTCTAAAAGCCGATCCCTTCTTTTCTTTTTTTCGTTTAGTGCACCGTTTGCTCCACGATCCATTTGTCGGCCAGCTTCTCACTTTGAACCATCATGATGCACGTGTTGCTTGACAAATTGCATAAGGAATGACAGACTTCGCACAAGCTGATATTGAATGCTATTTTTTAATTTAATTTTTTAATTTAATTTTTTTTTAATTTTTATAGATTTTCTATGAAATTTTCAAAATTAAACTATAAATTAATCAAAAATATGGTGTCAACAGCTGCCCCTCTTTGAGAGTGAGCTCGTCAGAGGTTGCTTTCAAAGACAAAATGACACCTGAATCTCTACCGACTTGATCAGCGAAAAGAAATGCTATGACATTGGATTCTTAAAACTCTTTGATGAAAGCTCAAATTAATCCTCAGTTTGCTCTAACAATTTGAACATGGGCCGGAGTGAGTGAGGCTTACCTGAAGCTCACCTGCTGGATGCTGCCGGTTGCGACAACTTTCAAGAAGATACCTAGGACTCGTCATTGAGAATATCCTAGGTCTGACCTGTATGGTAGGTCATACCATTATGAGATTCCTAACTGGTAGGAACCTAAGGAATGCGCATCCTCATGCTCTGGGATTTGCCAGAGATTTTAATCCGTAAGGTGGATCGGACCTTTGTGTTGATCCTTAAGGCGGTATCTACCTCGTGTTGACCCTTATGGCGGTTTCTACCATGAGTTGACCCTTCAGGCGGTATCTACCTTGAGTTGACCCTTCAGGCGGTTTCTACCATTGATTTGACCCTTCAGGCGGTTTCTACCATGAGTTGACCCTTCAGGCGGTATCTACCTTGAGTTGACCCTTCAGGCGGTTTCTACCATTGATTTGACCCTTCAGGCGGTTTCTACCATGAGTTGACCCTTCAGGCGGTATCTACCTTGAGTTGACCCTTCAGGCGGTTTCTACCATTGATTTGACCCTTCAGGCGGTTTCTACCATGAGTTGACCCTTCAGGCGGTATCTACCTTGAGTTGACCCTTCAGGCGGTTTCTACCATTGATTTGACCCTTCAGGCGGTTTCTACCATGTGTTGTTTTGAAAAGGGGTCTCATGACGAGGGTTCTCCACGTCCGGTGAGACTGCCTGATTTTGAAAAAGGGTTCTATCCTCATCCCTTCTTTTGAAAGATCCCGAAATTTGTAGGGAATTCAGTTTTGAAGCAGTGAAAGATTTTATCTTGACAAAGCTTCACTTGAGTCTGTTGAGGCGACATTCTGGGAGATTGGTGTTTCCAACGGATCCTGCAGAAGTTCGAGCCTGAAAAATTTTTCTTCACCAAGAAAACATTAGCAATCTTAGGGAAGACGACGGTTGTCCATCTGACAAAACCGTATGATTTAAGTCTTAATCATGAAATGTGCGTTTTGATACTGGAGGTTATCCAAAGCATTCTTGCAACATGCAAATGTGATCACAAATCCCTTGCACGGAAAATCTGGATCAAACAATTTGAAATTTCCAAAAAGAGTTTGTTCAAAACATCTATTGGAGAATTTCTCATCCAAGAGGGCTCCTCACCGCTCTGTGATAATGGTCTTTTGTAAGAAATGCGTTCAACTTCCTACTAACCTGTGCCTAGGTTTTAGGATCATTCGCAGCGCATACATTCTGATCGATCGGGAGGTCTTCTACGGGACCGTAATGTTAGGCTTGGATTTTGGCTTTCAAAGGGGACCCGCTTTGGAGTCGAGGCCATTGAATGAAAGTCTTCACCATCTGCTCCGGGTTTACAAGTCAAGAACCCTGTAAAATGAGAAAGAAATAGTCTTGCTCGTACTTCTTCTAACTAAGCTATATGTTAACCCAAGTGTCTTAGTCAGAGAAGACTCCTTCGGGGTCGTAACATTGGTAGGATTGGGGACAGAAAAAGGCTTGTTTTCGGCCCAAAATTCTTGGAGAGTTTGACATGGGTGATCATTGCAGATTTGCTACCTGTCCTTTCTCTTTTGCGCCTTTATTCCGCGCTTGACACCATTTGGCGAGTAGCCTTTTTGGAATTTGGCTCCTTCGGGGATTTCCTCTTTTCCCATCTAGGCTTTATTGTGGGTCAATCAAACAGCTTGCACGGGCATCAGCCTTGCTTTTACCAGGCACTTTGCTTTTTCTTGATGCCGGGGATTTTTTCTCATTCTCATCTTCTTCTTTTTTTTTCTTTTGAAATCCCATTTTTCTCATCTTCAGGAGATCACTTTAGACATATGATCGAAAGTCTAAACATGCTTTTATCATAAACCCAGGAATTTCTTTGTAATCCCTTAGTCTTGAGCTCTTCCGTTTCTAAAGTGATGCTGCATCCATCTTGAAATGTGCAATGATCACCAACGGGTTCATGAAACGATTTTGCAGGCTCAAGTTGGCTGTGCAAAGGATTCGGTGTGTGGGATAGAGAAATGAATGCTTCTCATCATCCTATGGCACTTGGATTACCATATAAACAACACACGAAGATTAATGTTAGTCTGAGCAACAAAATTTGTAACCATTTCTCCTGATGCTGTTGGACTTACTTCTATTCTGCCCCGATGTGGGGTGGTTCTCGACAGGGCTGATAATGAGAACCTCCGTTTAAAGGGGTTATCAATGGTCACCTGTAGTATTTGGGAATATGAAACGAACGCCTCCGTCGTCCCAATCCATGTAATCGCTACGAATGGTCCCTACCTCTGTAGGTACAGATTTTGCTATCCGATTCACTTCCCTCGTCTCTCAAGTGTATGTAGGATGTGTTTGGACTGGGCTCGCCTCTCTTTTGAGTAAACTTCCTTTTGAATGATTTGACAAATAATCATATTTGGAAAAATTCATTTCTTTCTTTCCCAAAATTTATCCATCGAGGGGATTTTGTGATGTATCGTGCATGTTTTATTCATGCTTTGGGCGACCTCCCGATTTAAATCATGAACATCGATGCATTGGATAATTTTCATGACGGCTGAAAGGATTTTAACATTCTTTATCTCCAGCTAACTGGGAAAGAGATACTTACCTACCTGTCGCGGCTGCAGACCCCCTTGGTCATGTACTCTGCCGAGTAGTACATGGGATGTAAAAACTTGTTCCTCTGCAAGGCGACTCCCCTGTCAAGGATAAACAATAAGTGTCAATTCATATTCCCAAATTCGAGACAAGTTGGGACGATACAACTTTACTCTTGGTTCTCATCCCGTTCTGACGTTGCGTATTGATATGAACAACGTCTATCAAATCCGCCTATCCATGCTTGGAATATTTGCAACATCAATGGTTCAGCTGCCCCCGTTTGGGCAACGTCTGTTCTGTTATTTGAACAGATGGCTCCTTGAGTGATTTATCCACGTTTATCACCTGAGAAGGGAAAGAAAGGAGACATTACTTCGGTATTCGATTGAAGATCGTTTAGGAACGATACATCGTTTTACCAAATAGGTGGCTTCGCGGCCAAACGTATTTCGTATTGAAGTGGTGGATCCCATTATGCTCCGCGGGAGATAGTCATTGTTCATGGAACTTGCTCCACGGATTAAGTGATTAATCCACGGCCCTCGGCTTGAAGATGCTCAAAGGGTGATGTTGACACTCACGCGCAATTAGTTCTAGATATTAATGAAAGATGTTCCCGTGGGAACCTTACAGTGCGATCAACAACATATTCAACAGGAGTATTCAACCCCTTTCCTCTAAGCATTTTTCATCGAGTAGCCATGCCTTGCATCAGACGTTTGATCACCGGCCTTGCGTCACCACTGCGATGGTCCTCCGGCTCCAAACTGATCGAGCCAAAGATTGAACTCATCGCCAAGGAAATTGCTCGAGTCTTCGAGCCATTGATGTTCAAGTTGGGTATCAACGATTGTTGGGGGCAGATTTCTTTCATTGCCTTCGTTGTGAGGGACTGGAGTCTTTGAGCTGGAACCTTCATCATTGCCCTGTTGGGGTTGAGACATACATTCCTGAAGAGTATTGATCCAAGTGTCCAACTCCTCATCAAGGAAATCACCTGTTCTTTCTAGCCCTTGGTGCCCAGATTGGGTGTCGTCAACTGCAGGCGAGGGATTCCTCTCTTTGCTCTCGTCATGAGCAATTTGACGCCTCGAATTGGAACTTCCTCCAATGACCGGCAGGTTTATATGTGCACTCTCTACAAATGCCAGATCCGCTTCAGGGACAGCATTAATGACCGATTCGCGCTCAAACTGAGGAATCCCTATGTGCTGGAACTGTGGTATATACTCTTGAGGAGTATTGAGATAGCTCGGCGGAGCATTCTGATTTGGGTTAGAGGAGTCGCTGACACGACTGTTGGTCCCGTCATTGCTGAAACACGGTTGGGTGCTCTCGGCCCTCCAATCATCGTGGTTGTAACTCTGCCCGGCACTTGAGCTCCAACTGGCTTTATGATGGTTTAACGCTATCCTTCCATCCCTTAGCAATCTCCTATAGTACTTGAGGTGAGACTCGACGTTAATTCTAGAGAGCCCCGGCACATTCATAATCTCGAGTATGCGTAGTGGGCTAGCCGAATCAACTCCCAGCTCTCGAATTGCATCAACAAATTTGGTGTGAAGTTCATAGGTCCAGTAAAACCTTGTTCTCTTATCACCCAAAATATCGTCAATACTTCGGTAGCTATTCTCTACGGGATCTAGTCGTTTCAAAAGTTGTCCAGGGAGGGACTCACCGACTTTGGATTGGCTGGCTGCGACAGCGAGTTCGTCATTGAGAGAACTCCCCCTGTGATGATTCATATCCCATTTCTCAGAGGATGTTGGTGTTGATCCTATGGTGTTGACTTGCTCATGCAGATCTCCGGCGGTATCTGGCTGTGTCGGAAAATGCTGTGGAGAATACGGTAACAGCTGAGCGTTATTCGTCAACAGGGATGGTTCATCGAGGAACACCTCGCCGAGGACAACAGGATTACCACAATTAAGGCAGGTGGCCTTGGTCAGAGCTTCCTTATATCTCGCGCTTTCAGCTTGAAGCTTCTCATTCTCCTCCTTCAGGACCAGTAACTCATGGTCTGCGTATTGCTGTTTCACCCGGGTTCGTTTGTTGGCGAACCAAAACTTGACCTTCGAAAGCTCCAATCCTATTTTTCGGCTCAACTCCATTTTCTGTTGTCTGCTTGGAGTGGGGCATTCATTGAAGAAAGCTTCGAGCTCTCGGATTTGGCCTGGAGTGTGGCGTTGTAGTTGCTTCCTTTTCCGACTCCGGTCATCATTGTATACTCCTTCTTCGTAGCTGAAACCTAGAATTTCATCGCTGGAGGAGTCAGTCTCCATGGTCTTCGGGCAGGATTCAGCTCCAGGATCTTCAAAGTCTTCCAGCAGTTCGTGCTCAGAAATGTCCAGGTCGGGCGTTTCTAGCAGATGGGAATAGCTTTTAAACATGATGGATCGGAGTATCTCGGGCTGATCTAGTTCCCTCAGCTTTCTCTATTCGCTCTTACGTGTTTGCTCACTCTAGAAATTTTCTCAAGTGATTGTGCGTGTCCTAGAACCATCCTTCAGGCTGCATATGAAGGCCAGCAAGCAAGCGCTCCTCCCGAGACCCTGTAATTACTCATCGTCTGTATTCCCCTTTCTTTTTCCTCGTGATAGGATCACAAACTCTTTTGCATTGATTCGGTTTCATCGAGTATTGCGCTCGTCCCCTAGTTCAGTCTTCAAAGTGGTGGGTCTACAATCTTTCGGCGCCTTTTATGATTTGCTAGGCCCGAGAACGTGGGGAGCAGCGGTGGACCCGCAATTAATGACTCCGTTTAATTCATTTAGCTCCATGGGAATTAACGCTATGATCTTCTATCAACCCCTTTTCATCGTTCAAACGAAAGTGGCATTTTCCCTATGCATGATGTTACTCTTCATTTCAGCATCCCGGGCGCTTGGTGAGGAATGAGTTCGTGGCCACTCAAAATTTTAAAGACCGTCTCTGGTTTCAGACTTAATCTAACAAGGGATCATCACAACTGAGCATGACGATGTTCGTCGATAGCGTTGGTTTTAATATAGAATTAACTATAGTCATTAAAGAAAAATGTTCCCGTAGGAACTTTACAACGGATAAAATGAGTGATCTACTCGTGAACATGTTCTTCTTTCTATGGGTGTTCGTAGTGACCGACCCATCGTGCCCCGAGTCAGGTGCTAGATCATGGCTGTCCAAGCATGCCAGCTTCCCACTGATTGAACAAGGCATCGAGCCCCTCATCGAAGAAATCGTCTGTCGTGGGTTGACCAGCGGCAGGCAGAGCACCAGCCGACTGCTGCTCGAATGGAGGAGTGCGCATTCGCTGTACTTGTGGCACGCGCTCTTGAGAAGTGTTGAAATGGCCTGGGAGGACATTCTGATCAGTTTTCAGTTTGCCGGTGGTCGGGTTGCTAGCTTGATTGATGCTTAGATTTGGCCGGGTATCTCTTGATGCCTGAGCATTACAATGGCGGTCGCCCCTAGCTTTTGAGCTCGAGATGGATTCCTCCCGGTTTAGCTCCGCTCGACGTTGTCTTAATAGCTTTCTGTAGGCAGCAAGGTGATTCCTGACTAGCTCCTTACTAAGCCCCGGTACATTCATGGCCTTAAATATGCGCGTCGGAGTTGCTGAGTCGATCCCCATTTGGTGAACCACATCTAGGAATCTGGAATGCAGTTCAGGGGGCCAAGCGAACCTCCTCTTATCGTGGCCCAAAATTGCATCGATGGCTTGACGACTGATTAACTCATCTCCAGCAGGACCCGACCCTATCGAAAATTGTTGTGCATGAGGCTGATATGCTTTGAGCTGGTCGGCGGTAACATCCAACTCCTTGAAACTGTAACTCCAATCAAAGCGATGCAAATCCCATCCCCCAGGAGGCATTTGTATCATCTTCGTAGGATCATCCTGCTCATGCGTGACTCCGGTAAAATCTGGTTGAGCAGGAGATGCCCCGAGGGAGTAGGGTGGTAAATGAACGTCTTCAATCATTGCGTGAGGCTCATCGGGGAATACCTTACCGCGAGCGATGAGGTTATCGCAATGAGGGCAAACGGTAATATTGAGAGCTTTTTCATACCTCATGTTTTCCGTTCGCAGCCTTTGGTTTTCCTCCTTTAAAATCTCGACCACCTGACGTTTGCGTTGAGCCCTCGATTTGGATCTCCTATTTTGAAACCAAAACTGGATCCTCGACTGATTAATCCCCAACTCCCGGCTCAATTCAATTCTCCACTTCTTTTTCATGTAATGGCTTTTACTGAAAAGGGTTTCCAGCATTTGGGTTTCCTCCTGAGAGTATTGGTGAGGACGTCTTCTTTTCCCGAGTTGAGCATCGTGGATGTCGTTGTCGTCGTCGCCGTGATCTTGATCTCCGTTGCCAGAAGTGTTGGGCTCCATGGTTTTGGCGTTAGACTTGATCTTGGAATCTTCGAGATCCCTCTGTGGTTCAATTTCTGAGATTTTTGAGTCAGTCGCCTCTAGCAGCTGACAGTAACCTCTTAAATATGTTGGATTGAGAAATGTTTGATTGGTTCTTGCCCACTCAGAGTTCTCCACTCTCTCCTGTATGCTCACTCCCTATAAAGTTTTCTTCGAGTGACTTTGCATGTTCAGGAGACGCTCTTCAAGCATCATTAGGCAAACGTTCCCCCTCAAGACCTTGAATTTCTCGCTTAGCTTTTCAACGTGATGGGACTGCCAAATCCTGTTAGGGCTCTCTTCGATAGTTGCGCTTACCTCCCACCTAACTCTAATAATGGTGATCCCGACAAATCTTTTACACATTTTAATTGATGAGCCGGAAATCACGGACCGAAACGAATCCAATGGTTCTCGTGAGGGGACCTCCTGCTTTACCCCCTAACTGGGCTCCACCAGCATTATTACTGAGACCCTTCATCATCCTCGAGTTGCTATAAAATGAGGAATTAATGTATGGAAGGTTAACGTTCTCGCATAATCAGCTTCTTCCTTCTAATCTCTCTGTTAAACTCGTCTTATTCTCAAGCCAACCCAACGCAAATGGCCTCCTCTCCCGTACGCACTTTTTCAACTGATGTCTTGGCCCAGTGGGAAAAGCTTTACAACCTACTGGGTCGCGGTTACGCGTACATAACCGATCATTCTGCAACCGAGGATGCAATCTGTGTCCTGCTCGAGGACCTTGATACCACTTCTCTCGAAGGTACTACACTGGGGAGGGAATATAGAACTTTCCCGACTCTCTTTGCACACTCCTTAGAGGCCTATCGTGTTGCTAATCGGGAGGTTCTCGTGGCTCGCGTCTTGCGGGCTCGTTATGAGGATCGATCTGATCATTTGGTGCTGACCAACTATCTGGTTGATAGTTACAAAAAGGCCGTCGAGTTTGCTAATGAGCGGGTCGCGACGTTGCTTCGCGAGAGGAGAAATCTGGTGGATCAATTGGCCATATCCCTGACCACCGGCGAGCATGACCGCCGCAACGTCCTGTTGAGGCTTCAGAGCGACTGGCAGGAAGAACGGCTCGACAAGATAACCGAGGACATAGCTCGCGGGAATGGACTGGTTCGGGACCTGGAAGTAGTCACCGAAGAACACGAGGCCAAGGTCGCCGAAGTTAAGGGAGAATGCAGAAGTCTTCTCCTCAGGCTTGCCGACCACAACATGCGGAGCTGGGAGTATGAGCAGAGCATTAATAACATGGAGGGTCAGTTGGGATCCTTTGTGTCGTTAATTAGGGCTCACTTTGGCTTTACTTTTCCACCCCGACTTGTATGACCTACTTCTGAAAACCCTCCGCTGAGCAAAATAAATGAAAGTTCTCGTGTGTGTGTTTTAACTTCTGTATGGTTCATTTCTTCGAGCATCCAAACATCTTCAACTTGAGTGAGCCGAACCATAATAGCAATAAGCCGAGCAAATACGTCCTGATTTTATAACTCGCTCGTGATCAAATGGAAGAATAGTTGCAGATTTGTCCAAGAAAAGATTTCTCTATACTACTTGTTTTTCACCTGCAAATAAAAAGACAGAATCAGAAGGAATAATTTGAAAAAGAAATCAAAAACCCCTTTCAATCCTATGCTTGCCCATGATTAATAAGGACAAGAACTTTTACAAGGGTTTTAATCCTGCGCGAAAAGTTTTTATCAATATTCCTCGAAAGAAAGCATACTATTGAAAGGAATGTAATTCACAATAATCGCTTTTGATCAATTTCGAGAGGAACGAATTACTCAAAAGTGCGAGGCATAATAACGTGTTTTAAATTTAATTGAAGATACGGCATCCAAATCAAGGCCGTTTTATTAAGAACGAGAGTAATTTGGACATCTATCTCGTCATTAAATTCAAAACAACGCCGATATTCTCGATCAATTATCGTGGATTACCAGCGACGTAAAACAGGCATGGACCAATTCAAGTGTATAATTCCTTCTAGCGAAATTGGGGTTGGATTACCCTATACGACCAAAAAGGTCGTGCAAGATTTCCAATTTTAATTTCCTCTAAAGGAATTATAAACTTGACTTGGGAGTATTCGAATGATTAGAGAAAATGCCACTATCACATTCCCATGACCTGTCAAAAGAAATACAACCAAGTTCCATCTAAATGTATACACCAATAGATCCCTAATACAATCACTCTAAGGGGTGAGATAGAGAAAGCCTCGATAAAAATAAACCCTATACAAGAGGACTAGTAATGGAAAATGAAACAAAGGAATGTGATCCTAACGTTTAAGGATGCCCCAAGTTCGATCTGTGACTTCCGGATCACTTGCCCCAACTCGTCATCTTCATTGGACGATATCTCAATAATGTCCATAGTAGGCTCCTTTGTTGCTCACTCGGTGCTTGTCATGGGATATCATCCTCTTCGTCTTCTATCAAGGACGTTTGGAAAAAAAAACACACACATCTATCCTTGAAATGGCATTTAATCTAATCACCAGAATGCAATGAATGAAATGCCTATATTTATATGAACTGTAATAGATTCGAGGTATAGAGAGTCTTACCAACCAAACTCGTTGACTTATGTGCGGTTTTAGGTGTACCAACCGCCCAAAGACATGCGCATGAGACAAGTGATGGTGAACTTCTAAAAATCAGAGGGTTTGGCACCTAAGGTCAAGGTTCTCACCTCGAGTTCTAGAAAGAGCCGATTCCATTGCACAGTTATCGTTGCATTGGGACTCGATCCATAGTTCGAAGCAAGAGGAATTGAAAAGTGGATTACCCCGCGTTTTTCCTCACGGAGATTCCATTTTCAATTCCTTCTATTGTGTTCCTAAAGGCGGCACCCGGGGTTTTAGGCGCGGTTGTGTGTGTCCACGTGTTGTGATCATCATAATGCAATTCATGCACAACAGTTTATCAATCAGCACTTCAAATCATCCACACAACATACATTCCTACGCCCAACCTGCATAAGACAATGTTAATCACGGACTACACCCCTTATTTCTCCAATCTGCAAAAACATATAACACTTACCATAAGCGGACTTACCTCACCTTCAAGAGCGCCTGCATGGTTAGAAGAATCACTCAGCGTTTTAATTACGGCCTAAGTCCACTTGAGGTCTAGAACGATAGGTTCTAGAACAATGTCCCCAGCGGAGTCGCCAGCTGTCGCGACCCGTCCGAAAGCGGACGCGGCTAATAGATTACCGATCGCGGGTCTCGGATCGGCGCGGGCCCTCCCAGGCCCATACCAAATCGCGGCGGGAGTATTTTTTGAGGGATTCGACGGTAAGAGTCGATCGCTTTCGACCTTCAGTGTGGTCATGGTGGCATGTGCAACTTGTGCATGCATTTGGAGTCGCCACCCGGTCTTTCTTGGAGGGTAGACCGGAAACCTTACTGACCGATTGGGAGAGGTCGATCAGTTCTGCGGAACCAGAGATTTTGGGTTCGGGGACTTGGTTACGTCGGTGTCATTACCAACGCCCTTTCGGTACCTAACGCGAGTGATTTTTCTAGCTAAGAGTTCATGCGGGTGCAATCTTAGGTGAGGTAGGTTTGATTCAGGGTTTCATGCAGATTGGAAGACTATTCCTATCAATCACAATCAATTTAAATGAAAGCGCAATCAAGTGCATAAATACATCTCATCGATGCACATCAATTCCAGTCAATGGCCTCCTAGCATAGCCATAAGGGCTTATGAAAGGTGTGATTTCGGACCGGGGTAAAATGGGAAGATTTGGAGGCGATTTAGCCCGAAGGGCAAAATCGTCAATTTTTGGAAGACTTGGATACTGAATTACCCAAAATATTCCATGGCCAGTTGATTGTGGCCATTTCCCGTTTTTGAGAATTTTTTAGAATTTTTCTGAATTTTTTTATGATTTTCTAATTTTTATTGATTTTTTGAATTTTTTACTATTCTTTATTATTAATATTTTCTGAAGATATTTTCTTTGGCAACATACCACACTTAACCAAATAAATAAGCTAAGCTAATCACTGGATTGAAATAAATACATGCAGATTAAATCTATAATGACAATATTTTAGAAAAATAAATCTGATATATAATCGGATACACAAAATATACCTGATTCGACACTAGTCTTCAATTGCCCATCCCCAGCCTACTTCCGTCACCATGGGCGTCATCGTCCATCGCCACATTGAAGTATCCCAATGGTGCATCAAGCCTTCGGAACATGTACTCACTCGAAGTAAATAGTTAACAAAGTTCAGCCAATTAAAGAATAAAACAAGTGTCTCCAATTTGAACTCTAATGATCGTGTTGACTTACCTAATAAGACATGCACAATATTCAAGCATCCACATGCAAAGCTAAAACTAAGTTATGCGAGTCGATCATGGCAAACAGTCGATAATCAAGTACATAAAAGCTTAATTAGACAAAATAAATAGAAGCACTTCCTACCTATTTATTATTTTTGATGTTTTCTAAACTTTCTTATTACTAATTATTTATTAAAAATAAAATAACCGGGTGGGTCCGGGTCGGTTTCTCGGGCCCGGGTCTGGATCAGGTCGCTGGACCTAATTTGGCCCGAGAGAGGGAACCCGACCCGGGCCTGGTTGGCTCCAAAACAGGCCTAACTAGATCCAAACCTCCTCCTGGCCCAGGTTCTAAATAATCTTCTGGCCTCCTTGAACCAGCCCAAACCCAAATTCCCTCATTCCAGCCCACTCGGTCAGTCCAAATAAACAAAGAGAAAAAAAAAAACCGTAGGAAACCTGCATGTGACACTGTTCACCATCTCCTTCCTCGCGTCACTTCTGCAATCCGGCATCGCGACCGAAAACCTGACTCGCTTATCGCACCGCCGCCGGGTCGCGCTTCCGTGGACCTTCCCTGTTACAAACGCCGGATCCGCTCGTCACTGGTCCGAACTCGCGCGGATCGCGCCGCTCACGTACGCATCGCCCCTGGAACGAGCTTGCGTCGTCGCCAGACCACGCTTAAACCGAACCTCCTAAGCATCGATCGGTTCTGTTCGTCGAGTGCCGAGACCGCTACTGCGACTTCCGCCACGCCACTGCCCCCGTTCGCCTGCGACGCCTTCCATCGGGACTTGCTCGTCACGCCGCTGGGGTCGAATCAAGTGGTCGGCGCTCACCGACCGCGGCTGACCATGGAAGCAGCATCCCACTCGATACACCGTCGGCCGTCCGCGACCACCCAAACAACGAACTTGGACACCAGATCGGGCAGGGAACCGCCAAACCAAACACCACAGTGCAACTCCGGCTCGTCAGTGCAACCCGAGTGAGCCCGGAACAGCCGCCACCTCCGCGCCGCTACTAGCTTATCATGCCTCGTCTCTACTGTCCTCTTCTTCCCTCGCGTACCTGACCTATGTCCTTCGCCTGACCATCATCGCCCATGTTGAGTACGTGCGAACCGAACGCCTGGTTCACTGAGAAGAAGGGCGTCATTGTTGTAAAACGGTAAAGGACGTCATCGGGCCGCTTCGCTGGAACAGCGACCATGACACCTAATTCGCCGATCCATCGCGGCTGCGGGCTACACAAAGGCGACGAGACCGAGACCGGCGCACCAGCGGCCATCGGTCGAACGACTTGTCTCCGGGAAGGTCGTGAATAGGTGTCGTTCACCTCGCACGACACTCGGCCATTTCAGTACCGCCGTCCTCAAGGACAGCTCCCCAATGACTTCCACGTCAACGAAATACAATCAGACCAAGGGAAGGAAGAAGCGTCGATGGGAAAAGAAACCACAATGGTTTGGTGAGGGTATAGTGGTGGTGGATGACTGGGACAGCAGGTCGGGTGCGACGAGGCGAGGACGCGCAAGACCGACGTCACGCTTTGCTCGTATCTACCTCTTCTCTTTTGCTTCATGGCCCGACCGAAACTGCTGCGGCTAGCTGGTATGTTCTCATGATGATCGCGTCACAATCGTCGCCCGTCACCAGGCTGGCTCCTCGGACCACGACGACGGGGGTCGCCACCTGGCTCTCCAGTTGAACTCTCTTCGTGCCCCCCCCCCTTTTTCTCTTATTTTTCTTGGCCACCCCCAGAAGCAGTCTACGGTGGCGATGCTGATGATGATGGTGGCAGTGACCAGGTCCGCCGGATGGAGGAAGAGGTGGTCTGAAATGGCTCGCAGAAAACTGAAGAGAGGAGGAGGTCGGGCTCTTCCCTGGATATTCTTCTTGGCCACCAGAAAACGCAGGGAAAGGGTGTTGGTCGCGAGGGCTCGGCGGCTCACACACAGTGGCGCTGGAGCTGCCGTTCAGCCACTCGAGATGACTGAGAATGACCGTCGTGGTTCAGATGACCACAAGTCTCGAGTGTCAGGATCGGTGGCGGCAAGGGGGATAGCCTCCAGTCGTGGTGGTCAGCAATGAGCGAGCTGAAAATGACGATCGCCCCCCCTTTTGTCGCTCCTCCGGTCTTCTCCCTTATAGGAGGAAAACCCTCCTATTTTTTTATGCCTTTTCATTGCTTTCGTGCGCTGCCCTTGCACGATGGTCCCCCATCCTTCTTTTTTTTTTATTATTTCCTCACCACTTTGAAGTGTGACATCAGAGGAACATTGATGGCCAAGTTGCGGCAACGTGGATGGTTCTTCCCTTCTCAATGAACTCTAAAAGCCGATCCCTTCTTTTCTTTTTTCGTTTAGTGCACCGTTTGCTCCACGATCCATTTGTCGGCCAGCTTCTCACTTTGAACCATCATGATGCACGTGTTGCTTGACAAATTGCATAAGGAATGACAGACTTCGCACAAGCTGATATTGAATGCTATTTTTTAATTTAAATTTTTTTTTTAATTTTTTTTTAATTTTTATAGATTTTCTATGAAATTTTCAAAATTAAACTATAAATTAATCAAAAATATGGTGTCAACACATGCGAGGTGGCATTCTGAGATTTGGGTACTCCAGGTATCCTGCAGAAAGCTTAACCCTGAAAGTTATTCTTCACAAAAGAAGTATCATTCTGAGGTCCGGGGATACTAGGGGTCCTACAGAAGTTTGAACATGTAAACTCTTTCTTACCAAGGGCACACCAATGGTCTTTAAGTAATATCTAATGTCAAACTTGACAGCACTTTATGACTTATATCATAGTCATGAAAAAAAAATTTAATGAATGCATTACGATGTTGGAGGTTATCCAAAACACCTTGCAACATACGGAAGTGATCAAAAACTCCTTGTTGGGAAAGTTTGAATCAAACAATCTGAAATTACCAAAAGAGTTTGGTTAAAATGTCCAACGGAGTATTCTCATTAAAGAGGACTTCTCACCGTTTGAGATAATGGTCTTTTACCAAGAATGCACTCGAATTTCCTATCAAACCTGCGCCTAGGGTTCAGGATCATTCGCAGTGAATACATCTCGATCGATCAGGAGGACTTCCAAGGGACCGTAATGTTGCGCTTGGTCAACGACTTCCAAAGGGGGACTTGCGTGCAAGTCAAGGCTTTCGAAGAGAAGTCTTCAATGTCTGCTCCAGGTTTACAAGTCAAGAAACCTGCAAAATGAGAAAGAAATAATCTTGCTCGAACTTCTTCGAGCTAAGCTTAGACATTAAACCCTATGTCAATCCAAGTGCCTTAATCAGAAAAGGCTTTTCAGGGTTGTAATGTAGGTAGGATTGGGGACCAAAAAAGGCTTATTTTTGGCTCAGAATACGTGAAGGGTTTAACATTGGTAATCACTGCAAGTTTGCCGTCATCTTGCCCCTTCCAGTTCAAAGAGCGTCTTCAGTCTTTGAAGTGCATTGATAGTCTTTGAAGAGCACTGTCAGTCTCCGAAGCGCACATTTGTCTTTAGAGAATATCTCTTTCATGTTGAGACGGTGTCAACATCTTGTTTATGCTTTCACCATCTGAGTGTGACATGATTGGGAGCATATTTTACAACCAGATCTCACCAGTCACCTATACAAAGGTATCATGCCATCTTTTGACATTTACAAGATCAAACACATGATTCACAAATGTACAAGTATTTGGACGGACATTGGCATTGCTTTTACCAGGCACTTTGCTTTTTCTTGATGCCTAGGATCGGATCTTTTTCTCTTTTTTTTTTATTTTTCTCATCCTTTGTCGAAATCTTACCTTTTCTTTTCTTTAGGGAATCAGAATTTTCAAATGAGTGTGCTAGATGTATAACTTGAATCTCAACACTCAAACATTAGTCCAGGAATTTTCCATAAATCTAATATTTTGAACTCTTCTGCTCGGGAAGTGATGTCGCTTCCGTCTTGGAATACGCAATGATCACCAACGAGTTTATGGAATGAACGTATAGGCTCAGCTGGGCTGTGCAAAGGGTCAAAGTATATAGGATAGATAAACGAATGCTTTTCGTCATCTTAAAGCACTTGAGCTACCATAGAAGTTAAAATGACAAGCAACACACGAAGATTGATGCAAGTCTGAGCAAGAGAACTTCTAACCATTTACCTCCTGATACTGCTGGACGTACCTCCAGTTTGCCCCAGTGTGGGGTGGTTCTTGACAGGGGTAAAGAATGAAACCGCCGTTCAAAGGGTTATCAATGGTTACCTGTAGTATTTATGATAGAGAAACGAATGCCTCCGTCGTCTCGATCCATGTAATCACTGCGAATAACCCTTACTTCCGTAGGTCAAGGTCAAGGTCTCGTTGTCCTTACCACTCCACTCATCTCTTAAGTGTGTATGGGACGTGTTTGGATCCGGCTTGCCTCTTGCCTGAGGAAACATCCTTTTAAACAGTTGAAAAAGTTCATTTTGTTTTCTTCAAAACTTACCCTCAAGGGGATTTATGAGGCACAATGCATATTTCAGATATCCTCCAAGTTTAAACATGAATGCCAATGACACGACCGTGAGAATTTTGCGTCTTTCTAGACATGAGATTTGAATGCATGCTATATTCCAAGAAGCCTTCAAATTCTAGCAAAAAAAGGTTCTGACAGTCTTAAAACCTGAGAGATAGGGAAATGAATACTTACCTGTCCAGCGTGGCCAGGGATCCCTGAAAAACATAAAAGGAATCTGTCAGTATATGCTCTCGAATTTCAGAAAATTAGAACGATACATCTTACCCTTGATCCCGCGCTCCAATGGAAATGGATAGATTCATGAAAATCTGCATCGTCTCTGGTCACCATGACAGTAAGTCCTCTTGATCATGCATTCTAATTGGCTTCATTCATTTTGGAACGTGCTCCCGTGCCCTTCTTTTGAAGTTTCTTGTTCTTCATTTTGCTGTCTGCTGTCTTCATCGGACATTCTTGGTATTTGCCCTCGAGGACCTTGCTTCCTTGAGTCCTCCAATATTGAACACATGCTAATGTATGCATGGATGCATGACATGCTTATGCAATGACTATCACGAAGAGTAGGCTCAATTCGAGGTAGGGCATATGACCGGAATCTGATTTTATTTCAAGGGTAATATTTCTTCACAGCATCTGAATTTACAGGGTGCCCCAGTTCTTCTCCCTCGGAGTTTACAAGAATTAATGCTCCTCCCGTGAGGATCTTCTTGATAATGTAGGGCCCTTCGTAATTTGGAGTGAATTTTCCCCCTGGATGGGTAGTACTCGGCAAAACTTTCCTAATCACCAAGTCATTTACTTCGAAGTTTCTAGTCTTGACCTTTCGATTGAACGCCCTGGCTACCCTTCTCTGGTAAGTTTGTCCATGGCAAATGGCTTTAAGATGTTTCTCGTCTATTAAATTCAGCTGTTCATATCTGTGTTTGAAATACTCTGACTCAGAGAGTTTATCTTCTAATAAGATTCTCAAAGAGGGAATCTTGACTTCTACGGGTAGAACTGCTTCAGTCCCATACACCAGACTGTAGGGAGTTGCCCCCGTAGAAGTCCTGATCGACGTTCGGTAGGCCATCAAGGCGAAGGGCAACCTTTCGTGCCAATCCCTGTAGCTTTCTGCTGTTTTAGCCAAGATTCTCTTGATGTTTTTGTTGGCTGCTTCCACTGCTCCATTCATCTGTGAGCGGTAAGGAGATGAATTCAGATGTCGAATGCTAAAGTGATCCAGTAGATCATCGACAATCTTGTTGTTTAGGTTGGACCCGTTATCTGTGATGATCGCCTGAGGGGTACCATACCGGGATATGATGTCTCTTTTGATGAATCTTGCCACATTTCTTGCAGTGACATTCTTGTAAGAGCTGGCTTCTACCCATTTTGTGAAGTAATCAATCGCTACCAAGATGAAGCGATGGCCATTTGAAGCCACAGGATTAATAGGCCCTATCATGTCTATGCCCCACATAGAGAAAGGCCAAACTTCAGACATTTGGTGTAGTTCGTTTGGGGGTGCATTGATCTTATCACCGTATATTTGGCACTGGTGGCACGACCGGACGTGCTGACAACAATCTGATTCGATGGTCATCCAATAATAGCCAAGCTGCATGATCTTCCTGGCGAGGAGGTGGCCGTTCATGTGAGGCCCACATATTCCTTCATGGATCTCTTTCAAAAGGATATTTGCTTCTTTGGCATCTACACATCTCAATAGAGTAGAATCAAAGGATCTTTGTACAGAATTTTTCCATTGAGAAAGAACTTGCTGGCCATCTTGGTTATGTATCTTCGGTCTCCTGGCTGGCTTTCTTCAAGGAATTCCCCTTTTGAGAGGTAATTCTTGATGTCATAATACCATGGCTCTCCATCAAATTCTTCTTCGATTAGCATACAATAAGCTGGTTTTTCAACTATGTCGATCCTTAGGGGTTCTATATCCAATCCTCCAGTTGTTTGCAACATCGAGGCCAGGGTGGCTAACGCATCTGCAAATTGATTGTGAGATCTTGATAGGTACTCGAATGACACTTCTTCGAACTTAAGTATCAATTCTTCAAGGTATTCGTGATAATGGATGAGCTTTGCATCTTTCGTCTTCCACTCTCCCTGTGTCTGTAGGATGATGAGCATGGAATCTCCAAAAACTTGCAACCTAGGTATCTTCATGGAAATGGCCAATCGTAGGCCTAAAATGCACGCCTCATATTCTGAGATGTTGTTGGTGCAAGGGAAAGTTATTTTTGCCGCCACAGGGTAATGTCGATCATCATGGGATATCAATACTGCCCTAGTGCCTGCCCCTGACAGATTAACAGCACCATCGAAGTACATGACCCACTTGTCTTATGCTAAGTTGAGAATTTGACCCTCTGTGCTTGTTACTTCAGGAGACTCACCGTTTGACGGGTTTTCTGCTAGCATGTTAGCTATAGCTCTTCCTTTAACTGACTTCTGTGGAGAACACTTGATGTCAAATTCAGACATCATTACTTGCCATTTTGCTAATTTCCCGATTAAAGCGGGTTTCTCCAGGAGGTATTTGACAGGATCGTTCTCTGTTATGAGCTGAATGTGGTGGTGTAAGGTATACTGTCTCAGTCTGCGAAGTATCCATACCGCTGCTACACAGGCCCTTTCGACTGGCGCATATTTTGCTTCAGATGGTGTGAATTTCTTACTCAGGTAATAGATGGCTCTTTCTTTACCATCTATCGGGCTTGTTTGGGCGAGTAAGGCTCCCAAGGATTCTTGCTGTATAGTCAGATATAAGGTCAATGGGTGACTAGAAATTGGTGGCACAGGTACCGGCGGTGTGATCAGATAGTTCTTGATCATCTGGAAAGCCCTGCTGCATTCAGCATCCCATGTTACTTTCGCGCCTTTCTTAAGCAATTTGAAGATTGGCTTAGCCACATCAAACAGTTGATTGATAAATCGGGCAATATAGTTCAGTCTCCCTAGAAGGCTTCTCACTTCTTTTACTGTGGAGGGAGTTGACAGATTGCGGATAGCTTGAATCTTTGAAGGATCAATCTCAATGCCTCTGTTACTGACTATGAACCCAAGAAGTTTCCCAGATCTCGCCCTAAACACACATTTGTTAGGGTTCAGCCTCAACGTATATTTGCGCAGGCGCTCAAATAATTTTCTTAACACCTGAATGTGATCCTGTCCTTTCTTGGATTTGTCGATCATGTCGTCGACGTATACTTCAATTTCTTTGTGGATCATATCATGGAATAATGTGACCATGGCCGTCTGATAGGTAGCCCCGGCGTTTTTTAATCCAAAGTGCATGACTTTGTAGCAAAAGTTCCCCAGGGTGTGGTAAAAGCAGTCTTTGGTTTATCTTCTTGTTTCATAAAGATTTGGTTATATCCCGAAAATCTATCCATAAACGAGAACAATTCATAACTTGCTGTGCTATCCACTAACACATCAATGTGAGGAAGTGGAAAATCATCTTTTGGGCTTGCTCTATTCAGATCTCGGTAATCCACGCAGATCCGAACTTTAACATCCTTCTTCATGACGGGGACTATATTTGCAATCCAGTCTGAGTATGGGATAGCTTCAATAAAGCCTACCCTAAGAAGCTTCATGACTTCTTCCTTAATTTTGTCCTCCAACTCAGCCTTCATCCGTCTGCTGCCTTGCTTGACAGGTTTGACACCGGGATCCGTAGGTGATGCATGCTCCACAATCTGAAGATCAAGGCCTGGCATATCAGCGTAAGACCATGCGAAGATGTCCTGATATTCTCTTAGTAACTCTGTGAACTTGAGCCTTTCATTTCAGAATAAATGCCCGCCGATCTTGACCTCTCTAATATTCACGGAGTCTCCCAGATTAACAATGATTGGTTCTTCTGAAGTAGGAGGTGTCGATTCCTCAAAGGCATTCCAATCTCTACGGATAGACGCATAACCCTCGTCTTCATCTTCCTCAATACTATAAGAATGGTTACTGGAGAAATCTGAATCTCGTAACAACCTGGTATGCATGTTTAAGATGATATGCCTGAAATGTCATGAGTATGGTTAGTTTGTATTCCATAAGAACGACATGTATGATCATGGAAAGTCTTTTCGAAAGAGTTTTCGAAATAGGTATAGGTATAAACGGGACTGATCCTCATGTCATTGGATATCCTGGCCCCAGGGAAATCTTTTTGGAAATCAGGAATCATATGGCAAATTAGGCCTCAAGCTTCTGTGTGGAAGATTGGTATCATCATTCGGCTGATTCGTGGCTCCATATGTCCTTAACAAAATATGCGTGGTTTTATTGAATGCAAGATGGGCCGCGTTACAAGATGTGCTATTTGGACCAAAGGCGTTTCCCTATACGTACAATAAGGAAAGAAAATACAACTAAATGTAGAAAGTTCTAAATGCAGTATTTAAAGACAAAGGAAGAGGTTCTTTACTCAGAGGAAGTGGCTCCATTGTCCAACCACTCCATGATGACATTCACAGAGTCATCTTTGAGAAAAGGATTTGTCAGATCTGGTTCTATTGGTGAAGTGACATCTTCTTCAGACTCTGCCCAGCGTTGGCAACCTTAGCCGCCATCGGAGTTGTTCGGGTTTTAGGATTTTAAGGAAGTTTTTCCACTCTATAAAGTTGAACTTAGGAACACGTGTATGGGTTCTGACAAAGGTTTTAAGAGGATGTGCATCAGGGCTGATTTCAGTGAAACCCATGCGGATGTGGAATTGTCTGATATGGGATGTGAACCACAGATACAAAAGATCACTAGAGGCTCTAAAGATTCCATTTTTATTTTTTTTCTGAAGCGATTTAAGGAAAGGAAGGTCTCGGCAAGGAAGATGTTTGAGTAATTCCACCCACAACAGACTTGTCTAGCTACTACAGCCATGATAGGGTCAAATGTGACAGATGAGATCGGGAATAGTACAAAGCTAAAGAATACCAAGACAAAGGCTCTACCAGATTTGGTTCCTTTAGCAGTAGGGAGGCGGGAAAATCGGTATATAAGGAAAGATAAGGAGACTCGTCCAGAATTGCTTTTTGCATCTGCTTTGACTTCATTCAGGCCCGTGTCGAGGAATTCAGCCACCTGACTCAGGGGTTCAAATCCTATAGGGGGTCGAACGAGCGTAGGAGTGAACTCAACTCCGATGACGGCGCTGTATTCCTCGATAGTGGGAGTAATCTCTAGTCTTTCCATGCAAAATGTAGCGGTGGTGGGATCCCAGTAGAGCGCCATAGCTTGAATAAAGGCAGGTGGACACTCAATCTTCAGCAGGTCCAGTAGGTATCCTAGTCGTGATTCAGCATACTTTTGGCTAGCTTCGCCCATGCTGTCCCACCATGATTGGAGTTCGGCCCGGGGGATTTTGAATACTTGAATATCATTCTTTCCCATCAAGTCTAAAATATGCAAATGATTTTGAAAAGTCAATCGTCAGAAATTACTTTAAACGTATGAACGTGCAGATGTCATGAGGTATGCATGAGCTAACTCGATTGCATAGTTCAATTGAAGAAATGGAAATTAGGACCTTTTTCAGGTCTTGAAAGCCTGACTCAAAGCCTGATTTGAATTTCAAGTAAGTGAATTATGCAATTTAGTTAGGTTTACTCAGTGACTAAGGGAAATATCAACGTCACATTCCATTGGTCAATACATCAAAAGAACAAAGTGGAGTGAACTTTTATTACAATCAAGATGCCTAATGGAAGAAAGGTAAAGAGAGATCTTTCAGACAAGAAAGCTGTAAAAGACCGTTGGAATGTGAGGATCCGAATCACTCTTTTCCTAGGGGTCTATCCAAATGATAGTTGGTCGGGAGTTTTTTCTCTAATCAAGTGTAAGGGAGTCGTCTTCAGTGTTTTGGTTGAGAGGCTGTAGTTCCTCTGGCCATTCTCGGGTCCACGGTATGACGACTTCAGGAATCTTCTCGGGTTTCGCCTTCTTGAGCGTGATACGTTTCGGTTTTGTCTTGGTCGCGGGGCGCCTTTTTCTTCCCCAGAAAGTGACTATGGGTACACTTTCTCTGGCCAGTAGTTCAGCCTTCC
This sequence comes from Rhodomyrtus psidioides, assembly GCA_021437785.1. NCBI lineage: Eukaryota > Viridiplantae > Streptophyta > Magnoliopsida > Myrtales > Myrtaceae > Rhodomyrtus > Rhodomyrtus psidioides. Next base: position 16,405,527 of record JAILYB010000003.1, read on the forward strand.
GACGGGCATATGCCTCTCTGGCCAACTGGTTGTGGCTATGCCTCTTCATCTCCAGATAGTCCTTAAACATCTCGTTCGCTTGTCGCTTGAATCTGAGGTTATCGACATAGTAACGGGTTTGGCAATCTTTGGCGTATCCCAACTTACGTCCAGTCAGCTCCCGACCATGCACGAATCTAGTGAAGTGCAGCCTTGTGTTTGGTCCAGGGCGAGTGACTTTCCTCAGGTATTCGAAGGTCACCAATTCTGTCGAGCTTTTAGAGAACAACGACATTCTAACCTATTACCATTGCTGTTTCAATTAGTCACTTGAGCGATTTGCATGATGTGAATGCATATGAATGTATGTAATGTATGAGTCATATTATGGAGCAGAGAGTAGTAAAGTACATCGGAAATAAATGCCTTACCAACCATACCTGGGGGAATGTGGAATGTCCCCCTCTTATTAATGGGCGATTTTTGGTATACCAACCATCCATAGACATGCGCATGAGACAAGTGGGTATACTCTAAGAAATCGAAAATCAGGTGGGGAACCTATGGCTCATGCTCCCACGATCCATATGAGGCAGATTCCTCCCCAAGGGTACCCACCCAAGAGGGCTAGATATCGCCAATGCAGATGGTGAGCGGGAACGAGTACGAAAGTCTCAAGTGCCATCAAATACAAGATCCTTTTCGCACCCTTTCCCTATCTAAGGTAACCTAGGGGTGGTTGCAGTCGGGGTTTGACCGCCAGTGTGTACAATGTGTCGTGATCATCACAATGCAAAGTCATGCACAATAGTTTGTATCAAAACACCGCTTCAGTATGTGCATAAAAATAAACATATATTCCCAACTCCAACCTGCAGGAAAAAATGTCAACAATCACTCCACCCCTTATTTCTCCAATCTGCAAAAACATCTAACACAATGGTTAGTGTACGTACCTCACCTTCGAGAGCATTTGCAGAACATAAGGTCAGATAAACCAAACAACTTTTTAATCGGCTCAAGTCCTCTGGTCTGCGAAACCAGAGATTATGGGTTCGATATCCCCAATGGAGTCGCCAGCCTGTCGAGACCCGCTCTCGAGGCGGAGCGGGCTAATGGGCCGTCCGATCGCTGTATGATCGAACGCGGGCCTCTCCCAAGGTCCATTACCCAAATCGCAACTGCTGGATATACGTGGTCCACCTTCAGTGTGGTCTAGTGACATGTGATGAGTGTACATGCCAAGGAGTCGCCACCAATCGTTTCGTGGAGGGTACGATCGGAAACCCTATCGAATAGTTGGGAGTGGTCTATTCGATTCTGTGGAAACTAGAGAAGTGGGTTCGGGGACTTAGTTACGCCAACTGTCAGATTTGACGCCCTTTCGGTACCTAAGTTGAATGGTTTATCTGATCCTAGGATTTCATACAGACGAGTGGGGTACAGATCCTAAATCTAGGAGTTCATGCAGATGAGAATAGCTACCTTATCACTCACAATCATTTAGAAATAAGTGCGCAAATCAAGGATCCAATACATGCGGATAAAACACATGAAATCACCATGGCATCCCTAATGAGGCCCTATTAGCATAGAAAAATATCAATCAAGGCTTAGCAATGATTTTGGCATGATTTGCCCATGAGGAGCAAAATCGTAATTTTGAACAATTCGGGGAAAATTTACCCTTGAAAGGGTAAATCTATCATTTTAAATGAATTGGGAAGTCAAAAGACAGAGGAAATAGGATTTTCCATCAATCCAATCCATTTCCTATTTTTTGAGAATTTCCAGGATTTTTCTGGAATTTTAAAAGTGATTTTACCCTTGGAGGGGTAAAATCGTCATTTTGGACAAAAATGAGGACTGAAAACCTCAAATATTAGGGCTGGTCGTCCACCTGACCCAAACCCTAACTTTAAGCAACTTTCAGGACTCGATTGAGACAAGAAAGATGATTTTCCCATTGAGGGACAAAATCGTCATTTTGAGAAAAGGGGCGGGACTCGAAAACCCAAACCTAAGAATTGATCGCTTACTCGACCCTAATTCTTACTTTGGCATTATCGATTTTGTCATACGTACGCAGCAAAGGCGACTTACCCTTAAAGGGTAATGTCGTCTAGTCTCGGAAGATCGGATAAGAAACCCCAAAAATAGGGTTGACTAGTATCTGTGGTCAACCCTCGATTTTTGGGGATTTATGGAATGCCTTGGATTTTTCACAATTTTTCCACATTTTTTTTGTAATTTTCTGGAATTTTCTGGCATTTTTTGGATTTTCAAGGATTTTTCTGATTTTTTTTTATATTTTTTAAATCATTTCCGAAATTTTTTATTAAAAAATATGTTTCGGACCGGGTCGACCCGACCCACTCTGGTCGGAACCCGGCCCAGACCCGAACCCGCGAGACCAGCTCCTTAAAACGACGCCGTTTATTCCTTTTTTTATTTTTCTGATTATTTAGACTTGATCCGACGGTTCCTATTGAACCGCATGGCTAATCCACGACCGCCGGATCAGATTACTAAAACCTACGGTTCAGATTAGGCGAAAACTCGATCAGGGCCGTCTGATCGGACTATTTAAACCTACGGCCACGATTAGAACCTAAGTCTTAATCTGAACCGTCCAATCCTACTATCCTGAACGACGTCGCCTCTTGACTAACTCATACGGCGCCGTTTCCATCATTTTTTATTTCTGATTTAAAATCATTTTTCGAATTATCCTAAATTCTAATCCGACGGCCACCATTTATTAGACTCAACTAATCTCAGCCGTTGGATCTACCTATTCGAATAACAACCTCCAACGGCCGAGCTGATTAGACTGACACGTGGACCAATGGCCGATTGCCACCTAAGCTTTTTGACTCGTTGACCGCGCCACGTCAGCTTCGTCTTCAACCTCGCGACCATTGCTGAACGAATGGCCAGGACTCTCCGGCGATGATCCGACGGTGGAATCTTAACGGATTGGAGCGAGACCGGCGGCAATCGACTCGCAATGACCTCTATTTTAACATATCTAAGAATCGCAACATTTTAATCACAGAATCGCAAGAATCATGCAAAGTGCCGAGTACGGCCATGGGAGTTCGATCGCGTAATTTATCTAAAATCGCAGCAATTCAATCACAGAACAGCACCAGTGGAGGTTCAGAAAACTCACCTCGAGCTCCGATTGAGCTCGCTCGGCCCAGATTTGGCTGGGGAAGGATGAACAATGGTTCGACAATGGATGTTGGATTGGAAGACTCGATTGGGTGTGTTAAGACAAAATCGATGCAAACAAGATATGCGACAATGGTCAGTAATGTTCAAGGAGTAAAACGCACATAGTAATTGAAAGAATAGGCAAGAAATGCTAGAACCGCCATTGAAGCTCAGTTCAAGAATCGAAGCTCGGCCTTACCTGTTCTCGTGGGTTCCACGTGCGCTGTCGGCGGCGATCGACACCGGGGACTTCGGACGACCTCCTAATGGCTTCGTGGAGCTTTGGTTTAGCCTCGGAAGGCCCAACCGGTGCTCTGCAATTTGAGCTCCAACCTTCGACCACCACGAGGGAAGGTGAGCTCTTTCTCTCTCTCGATTCAGTTCTCTTTTCTCCAACTGAATCCTCTAACCTCCTGCTTCGCGAAGGTCTGTTGGCTTTTATATCATTTTCAATTTTGGCGCCGAATCGGGAAGTTGGAGCAGGTGACCTTCGCACGTGAAAACACGTGCGAAATGGTCACCGGCGACTGGCAATCGACGGGTATTAAGTGGTTATTCCGTTCGGGACCTCCGGTGGTTGGCACGAATTCGACTTGCATTTGGCACTCGTTGACTTTCGCAGGTCTCGCGTCTTGACGGGCCGATTATTATCTGCTCCGGCGGTCGTTGATCACCATTCCGGTCCCGATCGATGGGGAGTGGTTTAAAGGATTAAACGCCCAACAATGCCTCTTCGATTATGGTCGATTGGTCGGTCAATTTGGTTGTTGGAACTCGTCTTTGCACTGTTCATCTGCGCGGAGGCTCAATGGGGAAGACGACACTGTTCTGGACCGGTTCGACCGGTCCGACCGGCGGTCTGACCGGTCTGAACCGGTTCCGAATTGAATTTTTCAAAATTAAACCCAAATTAGTAGGAAATTTTTGCAATTGAACCTCATAATCGAATTTAGGGCATGAATTCTATCAAAAAATGTGATTTTGCCCAAAAGTTCATATCAATTTCAACAAAAACCCCAAATTTCCTTTTAATTGAAAATTGGGGAATTATGCAATTGAAGGTCCAAATGATGAAATTGGGTTAAATTACTTGTGCCAATCGATTCAAAATGGTGAAACCCATTGGGCGGTATGTTTAATTTGCAATGATAGCCCTTGAATTGAAAGTAATTTCAATTATGCTCATTTTCAAGGACTAAAAATGCAATTTTAGTATGCAATCTTGCCAAATTCGTGCATTTGAACAATTTGTACAAGAAATTGGGCTAAATTACAATAAGGGACAGTTAGAATGGATGTCAAGATCCTAGAAAATGCCAAAATTGCAAATTAAAAGACTCAATTGATATTTTTTCTCAAATTCAATGGTATGGGTTACAAAGGAACACCCATAATTGAATCTGATTTTGAACTTTTTGTGAGGTCAAAAATACAAGGGATTAAAAATAAAAATATTGGCTATTTTTCCATATTTTTGTGACCTCAAATGCTATTTTTCTTGATGTTTTTGAGTATTTTCCTATTTTCTAAAAATACTAAAAAAATATAAAAAATATGAAAAATTATTTTTTGGTTAAAAATGGTTCCTTGGGCTTGGCCAAAGCCACCAAAATTGATTTTGTAATTTTTTGACTTTTTATGAATTTTTTGTGATTTTTCAAAAATAAAACTAAAAAAAACTTGGTCAAAAATCAGGTATCAACATCTGTCACCATAGTGACTTAGACAATCATGGCAGCTCCTCCTCGAGCTTGCCTACCTATCCATTTTCTCATTTCCACTCAAATTTCTTATGACCCATTCGACTCTTGGGTCCCATAGGGTTCACAAACTCAGGCCAATTGCTCTACTGGTATTCTCATTCTGGTTACTCATCCTTACTCAATTCTCATGATCCATCTCAGTTCTTGGATCTTCTCATATCTTGCATATTCGAGCCAGACGCTCCTTTCGAAACCATGCTTTGGTCCTTCAATCTTATTAAATTCTGATGCCACTTGAACCACCATGACTCCCTCTGGGAATCCCAGACTTAAGTCATCTACTCAAGTCTAGCAGTCTCAGGCTGCTCATCTCATTTTCTCTCACCATCAATCAACCATCCAGTGGTACTCTCTCAACTAGTTTCTCATTATCGAAGGATTTCAAATCATCCTTAAGCGGCATCCACACATCAAGCCAACCTCCACGAGGTAACTTCTCAATTAATACCCATTTCTAGGCAAGCCTCAATTAGGCTAAAAATCAACTAGGTCAACACCAAGCAAGTACTCAAATTACTATTTCAATCGATCATACCATAAACCCAGGGGCATCTGCCACTCTAGCATAAACACAATATGCTACCTCAATCTCAACAAGCATTAGATCAATGGGTATAGACCCTACATGCCGTCTAATCTCTCAGTTAGATTTTGGTCAAGACAGTCACACAATGCCAATTATAAAACACGTGTAACAGGCCCATCACAACATCACTTTTATTTTTCCAACGGTATCCACTACCAAGCACAAAGCTTTCAACCATGACACTCATATGCGTCATTTCACATGCCATGCCACTTTTGATCATTCATTTCGAAAATTAATTCCGTGCCATACATCTCTTAACCACAATTGGACTCAACTTGATACCTAGACTTTCCCTTTCAAGTTATGACTTGGGTCATTCCTACCTCTTGTCATCTTAGAAGGCTGCCAGGAGCCGCTCCTTGTCCGGATCTCTCTATCCCGGCGATCACTCTCCGCCCTTATCAGACCTAGCCATTGCATATTGTCTCAAGTCATACATCTATGGAGAAAGCCCGGTTCCACACGTCTCATACCATGCTTCATAACGGTTTATAGGTATCCCATCAACTTGTCTCATACCAAGCGACAATTTATTAAGTCAAACAGCGATAAGTTCATGCACGCACCCTCATCAGCTTTTGTTCCAAGGCCACAAACACACACATAGCACGTTCGTTCTCACCACTTATCATACCACAATCGTTTCCACATCAGGCCTCAATTATGGAAAATCTCTGATTCCACCAATGACCATTGCATCTCACAGATCAATTACCTATATTCAACTGCATACCTCAAGTCTAATCGCTATTCAAGTTAAATCCACATGCACTCGATCTCAACTGATCTTTAATCAAAATATTCCTTATATGCTTCCTTGTATACACCACGTCTCACACCATCCAAGGTTATTGTTGACACCTGATTTTTGATCAGTCTTTCATAGTTTATTTTTTAAAAATTCATAAAAAATCTATAAAAAGTTAAAAAAAAATTAAAAAATCATCTTTGGTAGCCTTGACCAAGCTAAAGGAACCATTTTTGATAAAAAAAAAATAATTTGTCATATTTTTTAATATTTTCCAAAAATAGAAAAATACATGAAAAATGAAGAAAAATAGCGTTCGATGCCGTAAAAATATAGAAAAATAGTCAATATTTTTATTTTAATTTCCTTTTCATTTTGAACTCATAAATAGTCAAAATTCAAGTTCAATTGCATGTGTTTCTTCACGACGTATAGAGTTGAATTTGGAAAAAAAATGTCATTCGAGTATTTTAATTTGTAAATTTCTACATATTTTTTAGTCTTGACGTCCAATTAGATCGACCACCATCTACAATAAATTCCCCTTGCTGAATATTTTCGTTTTTGTTTCACATGATTTCATGATGTAAAACGCCGAGTGGATCCCCAAATATAATCGGGTCGGCATGAGCTCGATAGCTCGTCCAAGACCAAACCAGGGCACGGCGAACCCCATGTGAGTACTCTCGAACTCCTTCGATGCTTCCTAATGCTTTTCTTAGGTTAGATCGTGTGTAGAATGGCTAGGACAGCTAAATCATTCTTGAGCTGTGATTGATAAATAGGGCCTTACTAGGAATGCCATGTGATTTATTTGCATATCTAGATTCCTTGAGTTGCGCATTTTATTACTGATTGTGATTGCTAGGATAATCACTCATATCTGCATGAATTTCTAGATTTATGGTTCATACCTTACTCATCCGCATGAATCTCAGGCTAGAAAATTCAGTCAACTTAGGTACCGAAAGGGCGTCAACTCTGACAGTTGGTGTAACTAAGTCCCCGAAACCATTTCTCTGGTTCTCGCAGAATTGAATAGAAACTCCCAACTATTCGATTGGGTGGTCCAATCACACTCTAAAAAAATGATTGGTGGCGACTCCATGGCATGCACACTTAGCACATGTCACTAGACCACACTGAAAGTTGATCACGCATACCTCCGTTGCGATTTGGGTAATGGGCCTTGGGAAAGGCCCGCGTCCGACCAGACAGGACGGCCCATTAGCCTTCGAGAGCCCGACAACCTCAAGAGGGTCGCGACAGACTGGCAACTCCACTTGGGACTGGTTCTTAACCATTTAGTGGACTTGAGCCGATTAAAAAGTTGATTGATTCTTCTAACCTAATTTTATGCAGATGCTCTCGAAAGTGAGGTGTATATGCTAACGAATGTGTTAGATGTTTTTGTAGACGGGAGAAATAAGGGGTGAAGTGCTTGTTAACTTTGTTTTATGCAGGCAGGAGTTTTGGATGTATGATTGTGTGGATGTTTATATTGAAGCGGTGATTGTTAAATAAAATGCATGTCTATTGCTTTAGCACGACACAATGAATACACACAATTGCGCCTAAAACCCCAGGCGCCCTCTTTAGGAACACAATAGAAGGAATTGAAAATGGAATCTCCGTGAGGAAAAACATGGGGTAATCCACTTTTCAATTCCGCTCACTTCGAACTATGGATTGAGTCCCAATGCAACGATAGTTGTGCAATGGAATCTGCTCTTCCCAGAATTCGAGGTGAGAACCTTGGCTTTAGGTACCAAGCCCTATCTTTTGATTTTTAGGAGTTTTCCCTCACTTGTCTCATGCGTTTGTCTATGGAAGGTTAGTATACCTAACACTGCAAAAAATACAGAGAAGCTTGATTTTCTCTTAAGTTTGGTTGGTAAGACTTTTCTATCCCTCGAACTTGTTACAGCTCTTAATCATTATATTCATTGCATAATTCCGGTGATTGGATTAAATGCCATTTTGAGGATAGATATGTGTGTTTTCCTCCCAATGTTCTTGATGGAAGATGAAGATGGTGTCATCCCATTACGAGCGCCAAGTGGACAAGAAGAGCCTAAGTATTAAGATCACATTCCTTTGTTTTATTTTTCATTTCTAGCCTTCTTGTATAGGATTTATTTTGCTGAGATCCTCTCTATCTGATCCCTTAGATTGACTGTATTAGGCATCTATTTGTGTTTATATACATTTAGATTGAAATTTGTTGTATTTCTATTGACTTGTCATTGGAATGTGATAGTAGCATTTCTTCTAATCACTCGAATACTCCAAAATCAATTTTATAATTCCTTTGGATGAAATTGAAATTGGAAGTCTTATACAACCTTTTGGCCGTATAGGGCAATACAATCCCAATTTCGCCAGAAGGAACTATAAACTTGAATTGGTTCATGCATGTTTTGCATCATTGGTAATCCACAATAATTGATCAAGAGTATTCGTGTTTTTCAAATTTAATGAAAAGATAGATATCCAAATTACTCTCGTTCTTAGCAAACAGCTTTAATTTGGATACCGTATCTTCAATTGAATTTAAAACACATCGTAATTGTGTACTTTTGAACATTTCATTGATTTTCTTGGAATTGATCAAAGGCGATTATCGTGAATTACATTCCTTTCAATGATATGCTTTCCTTTGAGGAATATTGATAAAAGCTTTTGCACAAGGCCAAAACCCTTGTAAAAGCTCTTATCCCTATTAATCACAAGTAAGCATAAAATTGAAAGGATTTATGCTTTATTTTTCAAATTCTTTCTTCTGATTCTGTCTTTTCATTTGAAACAGGTTAAAAACAAGTAGAGAAGAGAAGTCTTTTTGTGGATAATCGCGGTGGGAGGTTCCTTTATCCGATCATAAGCAAGATTAAAAAATCAAGATGTACACACTCGAATCATCAATGTCAAAGCGCAGCTTGCCTAGGTTGAGAGTGGTCAGGTGTTCGAGAAAGTCAGCCATACAGAAGTTGAGACACACACATTAGAGCTTTCATTCATTTCGCTCAATCGAGGGACCTTAAAAGCAGATCATACAAATCATCGGGGTGGAAACATAAAACCGCAATGAGCCCTAATTAGCATCACAAAGGAACCTAGTTGGCCCTCCATATTATTGATGCTTTGCTTATACTCACCACCTCGAGACTCGAGATCTGCAAGTTTAAGAAGAAGGCGTTTACATTCCCCTTTAAGATCGGCAACCTTGGTCCCGTGATCTTCGGCGGCTATTTCCAGGTCCCGAACTAGTCCTCTCCCATGGGCTATATCCGCGGTAATGCTGTCAAGCCTTTCTTCCTGCCACTCACATTGAAACTTCAACACGACATTACGACGGTCGTGCTCATAGGTGGTCAGGGATAAGGCCAAGCGCTCCACCAAATTTCCCCTCTCGCGAAGCAACATCGAGACTCGCTTGTTGGCGAACTCAACAGCCTTTCTGTGACTATCGGCCACAAGGTTGGCCAACACCAAGCAGTTGGACCGATCCTCATAGCGAGCTCGCAAAACGTGAGCCACGGTAGCTTTTCAATGAGCGACACGGTAAGTCTCTAAAAAGTTTATAAAGAGGGTTGGGAAGATTCTATATTCCCTCTCTAAATTAGTGCCCTCGATGGAGGTGGTGTCTATTTCCACGAGCAAAATACAGATTTCATCTTCAGTTTCTGGGTGATCGGCTATATGAGCATAGCCTCGACCGAGGAGGTTATAGAGTTTTTCCCACTGGGCCAAAATTTCGGCCGAGAAAGCACGAATAGGAGAGGAGGTCATTTTCGTTGGAGTGAGGGAGAAGAAGATGAGTGTGGTAGAGTGATTAAAATACGAAAAGGCAATTATGTAAGAGTGTTAATCTTCTCTGCATTAACTCCTCCTTTTATAGCAACTCGAGAATGAAGAAAGGCATAGCAATAATGCTCGTGGAGCCAAGTTAATTGGGTAAAGCAATGGTGGCTCTTTCGGTGAACCATCAGATCTATCCCAGTCCGCGATTTCAGGCTTGATAAACCTAAAAAAGTTGTAAAAAGATATGTCGGTGTCACCATATTAAAATTGAACGGGAGTTAAGCGCAACTATCGAAAAAAGTTGCGAAAGGATTTGGCGGTCCCATCATATTAAAAAACTGAGCGGGAGGCGAGCGTAGTTCCACCTTTTTGAAAATAAGTGGGAGACAGACATGGATATCGAGAAAAGGAAATCGATTTGGTGTCCCTCCACGTTGAAAAGAAGAAAGAAGACGACAAAGCGGGAAATACGAAATCTTGGGAGCAACGCTTGCCTGATGATCTTCATCCATGTTTAAAGAACGTTTCATGGGCATACAGAACCACTCAAAAGAAAATTTAGAGAGAGTGAGCATACATGAGAGAGTAGAGAACCCTGAGTGAGCAAAAATTGATCGAACATTTTTCGATCCAACATGTTTGAGGGTTACTATCAGTTGCTAGAGGCGACTGATCCAAAAATCTCAGAAAATGAACTACTGAGAGATCTCGAAGATTCTAGGATGGCGTCTGGTACCAGAACCACAGAACCCAACCCTTTCGGCAACGAAGTTCAGGATCTCAGCAGCGACGACAACAGCAGCAGCGATGGTCAATCCCGGAAAAGGAAACGTCGCCAGTGCCACACTCAGAATGAAATCCAAGAGCTTGAAGCTTTCTTTAGTGAATGCCCTCTCCCGAACATGAAACAAAGAAATGAATTGGGCCAGAAGCTAGGGATGAAACCTCTGAGGGTCAAGTTTTGGTTTCAAAATAAGCGAGCCAAATTGAGGGCTCAACACAGACGTCAAGAACTTGCGATTCTAAAGGAGGAAAACGAAAAGCTTCGAGCGAAGAACATGAGGTATAAGAAAGCTCCCAGCACTATCGCTTGCCTTAATTGCGGTGGCCCTATCACTCTCGGCGAAATGTTCCTTGATAAGCCTTATATGAGGATTGAAAATGCTCATTCACCACCCCACTCCCTCGAACCATCTTCGATACAATCGGATTTTGTTGGAGATATGCATGAACAAATCAATTCTACGAAGTCAATACCGATGCCTTCTAAAGGATGTGATATGCGTCACCATGATTGGAGTTTCCTTAACGATGAGCTTACTATCACGACCGACCAATCCAAAGCTGATGAATTCCCTCCACAACAATTTCCGACTCGATCAAATCCTACTGGAAATAGGCCAGAGAGCAATAGCCAAGTTGTCAACACTGTTCCGGGTCGCAAGAAGACGAGGGTCAATTGGTCCCCCGAGCTTCATCTCAAGTTCCTTAGTGCGGTTCAGCAACTAGGGATCAACTCAGCATATCCAACGCGCATACTTGAGATCATGAACATACCAGGACTCACTAAAGATGGAGTCGCGAGTCACCTCAAGAGCTACAGAAGGGCGCTAAGACAGCGCCACACAGCACTGAACCTGAAAGAACTCAACTTGTGCCTAAACACTAGGCATTGCTATAACTACAATGCCCCTGAAGTAAGAAATACCCTGCCGAATCTAGGCACCGACCAAGCTGGTAGCAGCACCATTGACTACTTGGGCGCTAATCAGAATATTCCCCCGAATCATCTCAGCACCCCTCAAGAGTATATGCCACAAGTGCAGCAGGTACGAACTCCTTGGTTTGAGCAGCAACTTTTCGCTAGTGCTCTTCCTATCCCCGATCAACATATTGCGCCTAGTGTTCAAAGATCTGCCCGGCTTGGGCATATGATTTCGGAAGATCAAGCGGGCGGATGCTCTGAGGATTTTTGTTTCTTCCATTCCCAAATGGAAGGTGCTTTTGATAGTGAACCGATCAATCATCCTCTTATAATCTCGAGCAACGACGAAGGTTCTAGCTCGAAGAATCAGATCGCACACAACAGAAACAGGAATCCTTCAACGCCAAGCGATGATGGTCAACCCGAATATCAGTTGCTCGAAGAATCAAAAGATTTCCTTGATGAGGAGCTCCATATCTGGATCAATCAGTTTAAAACTGATGGACTTATGAAGTTATGATCCAAAATGACGATTATATGTCTGATTCATGGTGTAACTAGCTGATCACCGAGAATCCTCAAGGGAACTAGGCACATGTGACTGGATGTATCATTAATCTTTCTGTCATAAAGTCTTCCATGCAAGATAATCTTCATTAATGCCTAGAGTTAATCTGGGGCAGCGATCAGTACTACCTGCGAGTATCATCATGCTTGAGTGCGACAATCCCTTGTTAGATTAGAGTCGAGGCGAATCAATTGAACGCCACGAAGAAAAACATTTAAAGGCTTCACATAGGAAAATGCGAGCAAAAGCCCGAGCAAGCTCAAAGACGGTTAGCTCTGTATCGTTCTAAGGGACCTTTAGTCGTTATGAACTCTAAATTGAGCTTGTTTCATTCTCGATGGGGGTCGCTAACTGCTTCAAGAAATTTTATAACAAAAAACGAACCAGTTAGGGACGCCAATAGTGCTGTGTCCTGGTAGTCAGTGAAATGGAAGTGGTACGAAACGTCAGGAGTTCGATCTCGGGATTGAAAAATCATTTTATCAGTTGGTCTATCAGCCGATGAAGTTCAAAGAGATTCGACGCAGATGACTATAGAACTTGGGGCAATTCGAAAATCATCGATTCATTTTCATCAAGCGGCGAAGTTGGTATTGTAAAATGTGAAGCATGCAAATGACAAATCCGAAGCAGAAGGAGATGAATCATGATTCGCTTATCCAAGGTCGGGATTTCAACCTTCGACTAAAGCCAAATCAAGGATGAGTTTTTGATGTTGCCCACTCGACAAAACCCATCTCCACTGAAAATGGGGGCAAACCATTCCTACATCCGGAAAGCATGTCGAAGCCGAAGACATCAAATTCATCGTTTAATCCGTGGGGCAAGTCCTTGAAGCGATAGTTATCATCCGCAGAGCGTAATGGAATCCATCCTTTCAATGTAAAACGCATTTGGCCGCGGAGCCACCCATTTGGTAAAAAGAACGTATCGTTCCTAAATGATTTTCAATCAGATGCGGGGATAATGTTCTCTCATTTTCCTCTCAGGTGATGAACAGAGACGAGGCACCCAAGAAGCCATGCATTCAAATAACATAACAGTGCATGAAACACGCCCAAAAAGATGAATGAATCTCCTCCGACGTAAATCCTCGAGGTGGATTCGTTGCCCAACCAGACGAAGAAATCATGGCCACAAGCTTGAGGGCCGGCTTCTACAATCTGCACATTGGCATGCAGAATGGAATTCAAATCAAGAGTAAAGTAGTATCGTCCCAATTTGTTTTGAATTTGGAAACCCAAAATAATGCTTAATATTTATCCTTGGCATGAGCTCGCCATCAGGGCAGACATATTTTCACAACCCTTGTGCACTCGTTGGAGCATATGACCAAGGGTAAGATGTATCGTTCCAATTTTTGTAAATTTTTAGAATATACGATGACATATCCCTTTTATATTTCCAGGATCTCCAGCCTCGATGGGCAGGTAAGTATCCATTTTCCCAATTCATTGGAGATTAAAAACTTTCAGAATTAATTCGATTCTCACATCTAAAAAGACATAGAATTCTTACTTCATTGACATTCATGTTTTAAAACATGAGATTGTCTGAACATGAATTACACATGTATGGTGCATCACAAAATCCCTTTGAAGGATAAATCTTGATGAAATGAAATGAATTTTTCCAACAAGAGTCGTTTGAACTGTTCAAAAAGGTATTTTCTCATAAGAGAAGCGAGCCTAATCCAAACACGTCCCATACACACTTGAGAGATGAGGAGATTGGAAATGATAGCGAAACCTTAACCTATGGATATAAGGGTCATTCGCAACGATTACATGGATCGAGATGACAGAGGCATTTATTTCTTCATTCCAAACACTACAGATGCCCATTGAGAACCCCATTGAACGACGATTTTCATTCTCAACCCTGTCAAGAACCACCCCACATTGGGGCAAATGAAGGTTAGTCCAACAGTATCAGAAAGTAAACGGTTTGAAATTTTCTTGCTCGGACTAACATAAATATTTGTGTGTTGTTTATATGATAATCCAAGTGTCATAGGATGACGAGAATAATTCATTTCTCTATCCTACACACTGTTATCCTTTGCACGACCAAGTTGAGCCAGCAAATTCATTTCATCAACCTATTGGTGATCATTGCATATTCCAAAGCAAAGGCAACATCACTCTAGGAATGGAAGCGTGCCAAAGTTTAAGTTGCATATCTAGCATGATTGCCGAAAATCCTAGCTCCAAAAGAAAAGAAAAACACGGGATTAAAAAAAGGGGGAAAAGAAAAATCCCTAGACATCAAGAAAAAACAAAGTGCCTGGTAAAAAGCAAGGCTGATGTCTATTCAAAATATCCCCAGTAAAGTCTAGATATATGATGAAAAGACCCTGCAAAGGAGTCAGATCAAGATGACTACTCTCCAAATGATGTCGTGCTCAAATTGCAAACACACAAACAGACGGTCTCTTAATGTAACAAGAGACGCTTTTAAACATCCTTGTGCGCTCTAAAAGAGGAGTGTACACTTCAAGAAATGGAGATGTTCTTCGAAGGACATGTGGCAAATTTGCAATGATCACCAATGCCAAACCCTTCACAATTTCTGGGCAAAAAATAAGCCTTTTTCGGTCCCCAATCCTTCCAATGTTACAACCCCGAAACAGTCTTATCTGACTAAGACACTTGGGTTAATGTATAACTTAGCTCAAAGAAGTACGAGCAAGACTATTTCTTTCTCATTTTACAGGGTTCTTGACTTGTAAACCCGGAGCAGATAGTGAAAAATTTCGTTCAACGGCCTTGACTCAAAAGTGAGTCCCCCTTGGAAACCGATATCCAAGCCTAACACTACGGTCCCGTGAAAGACCTCCTGATCGGTCGAAATGTATGCGTTGCGAATGATCCTGAAACCCAGGCACAGGTCGGTAGGAAATTGAGCACTTTCCCTATTAAAGATCATTATCACAGAGCAGTGAGGAGCCTTCTTGGATGAGAAATACTCCAATGGATGTTTTGAGCAAACTCTTTTTGAAATTTTCAAATTGTTTGATCTAGAGTTTCCGTGCAATGAATTTATGATCACATCTGTATATGGTAGGAATGTTTTGGATAACCTCCAGCAATCAAAATGCACATTTCATGACTAAAACTTAAGTTGTAGAATTTTGTCAGTTAGACAATTATTGTCTTCCCAAAGATTACTAATATCTTCTTGGCGAGGAAAATTTTTTCAGGTCTAAGCTTTCTGCAGGACTTTTGGCCGCCCCAAAGACTGGGTGCGTCATCCTTAGGTGAAGCCTTTTAGTAGGCAAATCTTTTCTAAGACCGATCCACAGAATGATCGAGTCTCCGACTAGCCCCGAAGAGCGGGTACGTCATCCTTTGATTCATATCAATTTGGAATCTCATAAATGGTAGAAACCGCCTGAAGGGTCAATTCAATGGTAGAAACCGCCTGAAGGGTCAATCAATGGTAGAAACCGCCTGAAGGGTCAATGTATGGTAGAAACCGCCTGAAGGGTCAACCAATGGTAGAAACCGCCTGAAGGGTCAAAACAATGGTAGAAACCGCCTGAAGGGTCAATGTATGGTAGAAACCGCCTGAAGGGTCAACCAATGGTAGAAACCGCATGAAGGGTCAATGAATGGTAGAAACCGCCTGAAGGGTCAAAGGACTGGTAGAGACCGCCTGAAGGATCAACCCAATGGTCCGATCCACCATACGGATCAAAACCTTGATGAATCCCGAACGCGGGAGGATTCGTTTTCCCTAATAAGCCTTACATTAGGCAAGCCATTTCTAGTTTAGTCCACCACACGGATCAAAACCCTTTGGCAAATTCCCAAATGTGGGATGCGTCTTCCTTAGGTTCCTATCAGTTAGGAATCACATTATGGTTTGACCTACCATACAGGTCAGAGCTTAACATCCCCAGGACACTCCGATGACAAGTCCTTAGGAATCTACTTGAACCCATCTGACACAGAAAATGCCGCAAGCATTCGACAGGTAAGGGGCAAGGAAGTCTATCTACTCCTTAACTTTCTTACATCATATCAGGGAATTGAACGAGCACATCTCTTTTTAAGGAAAAACACACATTGATGGACATGAAAATTGGATGTCATGATTTCTTTTCTTTTCCCAGTCGAGTCGATCGGAACACAGGTGTCACCTTGTCTTTGAGAGAAACCTCTGACGAAATTCCTCTCAAAGAGGGGCAGCTGTTGACACCTGATTTTTGATCAGTCTTTCATAGTTTATTTTTTAAAAATTCATAAAAAATCTATAAAAAGTTAAAAAAAAATTAAAAAATCATCTTTGGTAGCCTTGACCAAGCTAAAGGAACCATTTTTGATAAAAAAAAATAATTTGTCATATTTTTTAATATTTTCCAAAAATAGAAAAATACATGAAAAATGAAGAAAAATAGCGTTCGATGCCGTAAAAATATAGAAAAATAGTCAATATTTTTATTTTAATTTCCTTTTCATTTTGAACTCATAAATAGTCAAAATTCAAGTTCAATTGCATGTGTTTCTTCACGACGCATAGAGTTGAATTTGGCAAAAAAATGTCATTCGAGTATTTTAATTTGTAAATTTCTACATATTTTTTAGTCTTGACTTCCAATTAGATCGACCACCATCTACAATAAATTCCCCTTGCTGAATATTTTCGTTTTTGTTTCACATGATTTCATGATGTAAAACGCCGAGTGGATCCCCAAATATAATCGGGTCGGCATGAGCTCGATAGCTCGTCCAAGACCAAACCAGGGCACGGCGAACCTCATGTGAGTACTCTCGAACTCCTTCGATGCTTCCTAATGCTTTTCTTAGGTTAGATCGTGTGTAGAATGGCTAGGACAGCTAAATCATTCTTGAGCTGTGATTGATAAATAGGGCCTTACTAGGAATGCCATGTGATTTATTTGCATATCTAGATTCCTTGAGTTGCGCATTTTATTACTGATTGTGATTGCTAGGATAATCACTCATATCTGCATGAATTTCTAGATTTAGGGTTCATACCTTACTCATCCGCATGAATCTCAGGCTAGAAAATTCAGTCAACTTAGGTACCGAAAGGGCGTCAACTCTGACAGTTGGTGTAACTAAGTCCCCGAAACCATTTCTCTGGTTCTCGCAGAATTGAATAGAAACTCCCAACTATTCGATTGGGTGGTCCAATCACACTCTAAAAAAATGATTGGTGGCGACTCCATGGCATGCACACTTAGCACATGTCACTAGACCACACTGAAAGTTGATCACGCATACCTCCGTGGCGATTTGGGTAATGGGCCTTGGGAGAGGCCCGCGTCCGACCAGACAGGACGGCCCATTAGCCTTCGAGAGCCCGACAACCTCAAGAGGGTCGCGACAGTTATCAATAGCAATTGGTAACTAAACCTTCAAGATACAATGCAATCCAAGCATAAATCCGTTAATGCCAATCATCTCTTTATAACTCATGCTTTTCAAGTTGGGTCTTCGACAAATCACGATCGTATACCTCAATTAACCCTTCATTCATAGGCTATTCTCTAACAGCCTTAAATCCAGACTTACGACTCTTAAATCTCTATTTACTTCCTTGCGAGCCTTATCTATAGAATCCCTCAGGATCATCCACTAAATCAATACTAGGACCATTAGAATACCTCACAAGTTCAATACTATAATCCTCAAGATTCAATGATTAATACTAAATCCTAAGGGTCTCACTACCTAATTGTCCCCAAGTCATCACTCCTTATCACTCCAAACCTCAATCACATTGGATCGAGCTGACCTTGCTCTGATACCACTTCAATGGGGATGTCACGCCCCGAACCCGACGAGCTCGTGCATATTTCGTCAGGCCATTCAATTTAAATTCGACTCCCAAGAACTTTCGGCCCACAACCTAACAGCAACCATACAATAGAACGCACCAACGAAAGCGAGGCTACAACTCCTCCTCTTTGATACAAAAGATGACTTAGGGCATTTCAACATTAACGGCGAATTACTCTCAAGATGAAGCTTGGATTCAAGTTACACTTGTAATTTTGAAACATCAAGAAAATCCTTTAATCTTGTAGCAAAAGAGGAGATAGACTTTTCAAACAGTCGAACTCTTTTTACACCTCTTTATCTTCATCTTCCTTCAGGGATCTTCATCCAAGTTTCGGGTCTGAAAGAAAATGGGTCCCACAACGGGGTGAGACTTACGTCTCAGCGAACTATACTAACCCTAAACTAGGCTATCCGTCCCACCGAACCACAACAATCATAGCAACATGCAAGCAGTTGATAAAACAAGGCATGGCATTTTCTCAAAGCATCAAGTCATGCTAAAATGAGAATTTCAATCAAAGGCAAACAGGGCATCAAGTGATCAAGTTTCCGTACTAGCTCAGAAAAGTTCGTATACTTTCAACCACAACCCCGCGATCAAATCGCATCAGGGTGTACTTTCAACTCCAACCCCGCGATCAAATCACACCAGGGTGTATCTCATTTCTCATCCCCGCGATCAAATCGCCTCAGGTGTGTTTCATTTCTCAACCCCACGACCAAATCGCCTCAAGGTATCACCGGCCTTAAGCCATCATCTCATCAAGTTACTTGCTACCAATCATGTGTTCCCATGGCTCAACAGTCTATTTCCTCCAAGAATTCAAGTCAAGAATCATCACAGTAAATATTTAATCGCATTTCCACAACGAGAAATTTTTAGGCAATAGAACACAAATCAATTGCTTGCCAAAGAAACGAACGTGCTTTGTCATAAATCACAATTTAAGAGAATCATACCACCACATAGGCAAGCGAAGCACACTAATAAGAACGTTATCAATTCAATCGTGAGAACACAATTCCACGGAAAACTAGTACTCACGGCATCATTCCTCATCAAGGCCATTCGACTTTCATTCAATCAAGCAATACAAGTCAATAAATTCATCGATCTCCCAATGAAATCATCCAATTGCATCTGAATGTCATAATAAAGGGTTAGGGGTCATTCACATTCTATTAAGCTAGCAAATACCACGTGCAATTCACTTCCAAAGCCCACAAATGCACAGCCAAATCACGTCTCGTGTCATACTACGAATAATTCATAATTCCTGTCAATAAACTCCGCTAAATTTCGATCCGATCGAACCAATTTCTTGCCGAGAAACCAATTGATATCCTATGATATTTCAATAATCAATTTGGACCATAGCAACACTTCCTAGAACCACCAAAGGGTTCGGCCAAGGCTGGACGGAATTGGACAACATTTTGTTCTATCTTTGGCCCACCTTCAACAACCTAAATTTCACCTCTAAAATCTATTTGATTGCCAAATCAACTTACCAAGACCTAGATCTACATGTGTAGGACATCCACCATTGATTTGGAGTCAAAATAATACCTCTAGGTACCTCAAATAGTTCGGTTTCCACAATAGCTTCACCGATCAAATGTTAGTTCACTTCTGTCCACTCAATCTCAGTCATGAAACACCCCTAAATCTCTATTTAAAAATTCATTTCTACTCATACACATATAGTACTATATGTTATGAAGTTACCCTAAAAAATTTGAGGTCATTTGAATTTTCTATGAGCTAGAATCACCACATTTTCTCAGCTAGCTCAGAATATGTCCGCTTTTCTTCCAAAAATTCTCATAAATTAACTAAACCTCCAAATGACATGAAACCAATTGAAACTTGTTAAGGACAGGTTAAACTAACCTATCATGGTCAACGGCTGACCAAAAGGTCATCGGAGGGGGTCGGCATATGGACCAAAGTGGGTGACAGAAACTGGTCGGGCGAGCAGACTGACCATGGAGGAAATGAAGAGTAAAATGAAGGAAATGGCAAGGAGGGGAGAGGGTGGTCGTCCATCTGCTGGAGAAGAAGACTAAGAGAAGATAACCCTCAATAATTGGATCAATTTGACAAGATGGCATTTAATGCTTGGTTTAATCAAGGGATGACGCATGGCAAAGCATCTAGAAGGTCTTTGTAATCCATTGACTTCCTTTGGCTTCCTCTCCAAGCATTTTCGGCAGCCTCTAGAGAAGGGTGAAATGACTATTTTGCCCTTCCATCTTTCTTAAGACAAATGTTAAAGGTTGAGGGGCAAAATGGTCATTTGGCATTTTTCGTCCGAAACTTCATTTTTTTTCTCATTTTGAATGACCATTGGTGTGGCGACGCCAAATCCTTTTCAAATTTTCAAATTTTCAAATTCTTCATTTTCAATTACCAATTCGGCCTTCCATTTCATATCTCAAGCCTCGAGGGGTCGAAAATCCAGAATATGACAAGGTGGGTCCATCTGGATATATTGATGGGCTCGAAATTGGGCTCCCTCTTGGCAATCTCCCCGGAAGAAAGTATTCGACTTCCGTTGCGTGCATCCCCAACAAACCAAACCATAGCATAAATTCTTGACAAAAACTGAACGCGCAACTTAAAATTTCTCTTCTCTCATCCTTCTCAAAATCACCCTGAACCCAAACCATTCGATTCTCATCCAGTTTGCGTTGTGATTCGATTCGATTTAGTTGCTCATACTATCTGTTCCCTGCAGTCAGTTTTGGTTTCCTAAAAAATCGAACTGTTGATGCCCCTCTAATTATAGAATGGAACATTTATGAATGATCATAGAAAGTACTTAACTTGTTTCATGCCTGTCCAAATATATACTACAAAAGTATAGAAAAGGATGCTAGTCAACCGAGGACATTTTTAATCTCTTCGTTACGAGTATTCAAAAGAGAATAGGATGGAATAATCAAGGATGTTGTAACCTTTTTCATTGACATTTGCACAAATGAATCGAGCCATAATATAACGACCCTACCTATGTAACTGACCCCCCTTACATAGCCAGAAGCTGGCTTATTCAAACTTTGGAGAACCATTTACTAAGAACACGACTAATGTAGCAATCCTAAATTGCACAGATCACCTATATGAATTTTATGATGACGTTTCAAGGAATCTTATGAGGACTATTCGATTCTGGGAGTAAGCAAGTCTATCATGAGTGTAGCTAGGGGTGTGCAACCGGACCGGGTTTATCCAGAACCCAGATTGGCCCACCCGAAAATCAGGGTGGTCCAAGTACCGATACCAATTTTTGGGAACCGATTGAAACCGGTTCAGTTCCTCGTTCTAGGTGGAGATCCACCTGGATCGATTTTAGAATCAGTTTCTAGTTACTTTTAAAAGTCCACCGTTTATGTGTTAAACTTTAATCGGTTTCATAAATCAGAGCTAATATTTAAACAGTTAGTATCATAAAATTTATTTTAGATTGTTGTTTTTAAAAGTCTACTGTTTATATTTTGGATTTTTTTTGTGGATTGTAATTTTTATTACTCATTTCATCGATACTCATATTATTTTGACTGAAAAAAGGAAAACAAGTTTTTGGGTAGACCTTGGAACCAGACCGAAAAACGGGGTCGGTTCTAAAACAGATTCCAAGAAAAACAGAGTTGGCTCTCGGCTCCAAAAATAGACGGTCGATTATTACAGGATCGGTTTCATAATCTAGGTATGGATTCGGCCCAATAATAGAGAGTATATTATCCCGGTTTATTCATCATGTGACTTCTTGAGGAAATTTATGAATCGATTACCTAATTTTGTACCCTACGTTACTTCTGTTTATGTTCTCAAAGTAACGAATCAATTTGCTACTTTAGCATGTTATAGGAGGTCATGAAATTAATATGGCTTTATGGGATATGTTTAGGAAAGCAGTTGTTCTAAAATAGATATTAAATTATTCCGAAATTTCAAAATGAATTCATCAATGCCATGTCATATAGGTTGCATATTAGGTTTCGCTGAATTTAGAAGTTATATGCTTATGTCAATTAATTAATTTAAACATCATGTAATTGATTTAATTAAAGCGTAGCATAGATTGTATATTAGTTTAATTTAATCACGTGCCATGTTTGATAGTCATGTAATTAATTAAATAAGTTTCATATGCATTAGCTTAGGATAGTTTTGTTGACACCTAAATTTTGGTTTTACTTAAATCATCCATATTTCATAAAAAGGAGGATTAAATTTAGTCCTCGCCAAAAATGATTTTCGTTGCATGACATATTTAAATTTTCTTACTCATGCATTACATTAACATTTATCTTGATCGGCGATGCGAGATTGAGCTTAATTTGTCAGGTGCTCTAGACCTAGATTGGTGGACAATTCTTGAGAGCAATTCATAGACTTATTGCACCTATTTCGAAGCTAATAATTCAGGCTTTAATAAAGCCTAATTTATGCCCGATAAAATGTGGAGTGAGCCCATAAGTGAAAGATGAAATTCGGTCGAGGCGTGGCATGAGGGGTGCCAAATTTTATTGAAAGCTTTTATAAGGCCCATCAGAATTCTAATTAGAAAAGCTTTGCATAAAATCATCCGATTAAGCCCACGGTGATCAGAATTGACTTGTGTGTTTCGACCATTATAGAAAAATGGTGGGCGGCACATGGGAAGTTGACAGGTCAGTGCAAGTTGGCGTAATTGATAATAGGCAAAGTGTGGTTAATAAAGAAGAATATTCAATTAAGTGGCAAGGATATGAGTATTAATGGAAAAAATCAAATTTGTAGCGGAGGAGGCCATTGACAATTGAAGATACGGGCAGAGTTGGAGAGACGTCAAGAATTTTTTTTGATAAAAAACAGAGAGGATAGAGAAAGAAGAGGACATGAGGGAGACGTCAAAAACGGGGATCGTCGATTTCCATTCTCTTCGGTAACACACCTTCACCAGCATCTCGACACGAATTCCTTCGAAGACAACTTGGTCTTCGATCCCGCTCGCCATCGCTAGATCGACACAGCCCCCGCCATTCAACCTCGGTGCTGAGCGTACGGAAACGGTCTGCCTGAAGCTGCTGTCCAGCTTCGTTCTAGCACAGAACCGACTCTTTTTGGGCAGTGTTTTTTTTTTATTGATCAGTATTTAGTATCTAACGAAGCTGCACCTCTGTGTTAGATTATCTCGCTGTTAGAGAGTGAATTCAGTAAAAAAAGAACAGATCTCGAGTGTTAGTCCCGGGGCGCGCGTTGCTGGATTTCGGCGTCGAAAAGATATAAGTCCTCTGCCACTTTGCTCACCAGCCGGTCGAACAGTCCCACAATGATCATTCCAAGCTCCGACGCGTCTGGCCGTCTATCCATTCGACGTTCATCTAACAGAAAAATTCCAGTGGATTTGAGAGTGCTATCGGTTGTGAATCCGGACCAAGCAAGGTTTGTTTTGGTGCAATTCATCTCGTCGCGCAAATTCGATTAGTGAAGCGGGTATTCTATTCAAGGTAAAGTCCTCTCATTGTTAGATCTTTATTTTATTTTTGGGCTCATGCTCCGCTGGATGGCTCATGGACACGCCATTAAAAGATTAAACATCGACCATCTTAACTCGTGTTAAATCTCTTGGTCTGGTTCGCTGTTTACTGAATTAGAAGTAGAAGGCTCAAATCACGTAGCACTTGCTTCGAGAAAATAGGTGTGCGTCCAGTATAAATTTGTGGTTTTGGCTGCCATTATCTTGGTTAACATTCTGCATGTCTTAAGCAATTCACTAACAATTTGGGGCTTTAATTGGTTAACTCCTAATTGGCAAGATCACTTTGTATTCTTCAAAAAAATTCTGCACGAAAATTTCACATTCTGATGTGATCATACTTGCATTGGGATTTCCGTGGGCAAGATAATCGGTTGAGATGCAATGCATATTTTTACCTTCATGAGTGAATTGCCTAATTTGGAAGATTGCATGTCAAGAATCGAATTGCGGATATTCTGAATATTTGATTGCAAGATTGATTGTCCGAATTGCCTTGATTAGAAAATTGCATATCAAACTTGGATAATCTTGAGATATCTTTTGCTTAAATTGAAAAGATTGTGGTTCATCTAAAAATTTGGAAATTGTGTAATAATATTGCGGTAACTTAACAATCCTTCGGAATATACTAAACATACCAAAATCTTTCAAAATGTGATTAACTAGGAAAATTTCCTAATCCGCAACCGCTATTTCCATAGCGGGTGTTTCGAATTTGAGGGTCGATCTGTCAGACTTCAGATTGAACATTGATTCGAAATAAATGGCGATAATTATCTTTCCATTAAAAGATTTGCAACCTTAATTTAAATTCATTCATAAAACATAAAATCACAAAAATCAGAAAAAACAAATAAAAATCATTCATCTCTCATGTTTAATTTTCATGTCAGAAAATTACAGAAAAAAAAATTAAAAGATAGGAAGATATGGTTTCTTTTAAACCACTTCTCATCATTTTTAGAAAGATGGGATTTTCTAGAAATCCTATCTCATGGACCACATTTAATAAACAAAATCTTTTGAATCCATTCCCACTTTTAAAATATATAGATATAGGATGAAAATATTTTCTTAAAAATTTGGAAATTAATGCAAATTAAATCCGAAAATTTTAAGTTAATCCTGAATCAATTCGTTCTCATTTTTCATTAATTTTAATTTCGAAAATACAAAAAAAAATTCATAAAAGGAAAACACAAAAAAATTGCACCATTGAACTTCAATTCAGAATTCATCACAATTGCCAAATTGAACATTTTCCATGAAATTGGTACCGAAAGGGCATTAATTGAAAAATTAATATAACCAAGTCCCGAACTTAAAATCTCTGGTTCGTAGAAATAAAATAGTTTTCTCCCACTATTTTATTTAGGTTTCTAATCAACATACCAAGAAATGATTAGTGACGACTCCAAAAGTTAAAATCTTTTTTCTAGATAATCATTTGAACCATAAGTCACGATTTGGTAGGACTTGGGAGAGTTCGAG
Source organism: Rhodomyrtus psidioides (assembly GCA_021437785.1). Taxonomy (NCBI): domain Eukaryota; kingdom Viridiplantae; phylum Streptophyta; class Magnoliopsida; order Myrtales; family Myrtaceae; genus Rhodomyrtus; species Rhodomyrtus psidioides. The sequence continues at coordinate 16,430,734 of JAILYB010000003.1, forward strand.
CTAAGTTAATTAATCTAATTAATTAATTTGGTAATCCATTAACCTAAAATCAAAATTTCTGATTTTTAGGTCGCGACAAGTTTGCATTTCATTGCATTAGAATAGAGTTCATACATAAGACTTAGATTAATTTGCTTGGCGCATGCTCCCTGTATTTATTCGAGATGATTGGGTGTTTAATTAGGTGATTGCGCACACGCATGATAACCTTATTAGTTACTTAGGTTAAAATTTTTTCATGATGTCTGCTAAACATCTATTAGGTACAAAAAGGCTGTAAAAAATCTAGCCTAAACAAGTCCTCGGACACATAGTCTTTGGTTCGTAGGAATAAAATGGTTCTTCAGCTATTTTATTTAGTTATTTAATCGATATACCATAAGTGATTAGTGGCGACTCCGAGTTAATTACTTTGCATATCAATGAGTTTAAACCTAAGTTGTGATTTGGAATGGATTTATGAAACTCTGAACTAGGTTAATTATATAATTCGCTAAGTAATCCATTAACCTAGATTTGGTGAAAATTTAGGTTGCGACAATGCTCTAACATGTTAAAATACCATCTCATCGATAATCGGTAAAACTCATTAGGAAGCTGTGAAATAGATCCTCAAATATTTGAATGGAATAGAAGACATTGGTATAGTATACCGGAGGAATAGTAATGGCAGTGAGACCACAAGTTATGTGGATTCTAGTCATGCATGTAACTTGGATGAATGCAGGTAGAGGTGAGCGGTTCCCGATCCAATCCGGTTCTCCTCAATAACCGGGAACCGGACCAATAGTCTCAGTTTCCATTTTTTGGAAGCGCGGACCGGACCGGCCATCTGAGAACCGAGAACCGAGCTGGACCGTCGGTCTGGTCCGGTTCCAAAGAACTAATAAAATGACAGTTCAATAACATTACTTCATATTTTGAGCTTTCCTCGGCTTTGTGGGGGTTATTTTTTTGTCCTTCCTTTTCAATTGACCCCCCAGCAGGTGAAGGTTAAAGAGCCAAACAATTGCTATTCAAGCTTCTATTCAGATGAGAGAGAGAATAGATGGAGGGAGAAGTGACTCAACCAATCACTTTACTTCATACTTTTAGCCCTCAAGTCGGTATATTTTTTTCTTTTTTAAATGCTTAGCAGTCCGATTTCGAAACCGTACCCTAGAACCGAGAATCGGACCGCCCGGCCATCGGTTTCAATTTTAGGAACCGGGGACCAGACCGGATCCCCCTAAAATCGGGAATCGGACCACCGGTCCCGATCCGGTCCGGGCAGTCCCGATCCGGTTCTGGCGGTCTTTTTTGTTCACCCCTAAATGCAGGTCTTTAGCAGGATACGTATTTACGCTTGCAAGTGGTGCAGTTAGTTGGAAGGCGTCCTTACAAGATCACGTCGCCTTGTCATCGACTGAGGCAGAGTACATGGCACTGACCTTTGTAGCGAAAGAGGTGATATGGTTACAAAGTTTGCTCTTGGACTTTGGGTTAGATCGGAAAAGTATTGATATATACTGTGATAACCTAGGCACGATATATCTGGAGTATAATCCTGTTTATCACGAGCGGACAAAGCATATCAGCATCAGGTACCACTTCATCCGAGATGTCTTAATGAAGGGTAAGGTTGTTGTGAAAGGATTGCTACAGCAGAGAACTTAGCAGACATGGTGACTAAGCTTGTTCCTTTGGCAAAGTTCAAGCTCTACTTAAGTACTATTGACATCTGTAGAAAGTGATTGCCTATTGGGGCGTTGGGAGAGCAGCATGGATGATGAGCATTATGACTTAGTTTCAAATATCGAGCAAAAGTGGAGAATTGTTAAATAATGTCTCAAGTTCTAAACCGTTTATGGAACCGATTCGAATCTGCCAAAAAATAAATCTGAGAATTCTAATTGGGATTAGAATTTATATGTGTGGAGATTTGTTTACGAGAAGATTCAATTCGTGCTTTGGACGAATTCTACTGCAGCATGTACATTGGCGCTACAGGACAAAAAGGAAGGACTCAATTTTATTATATGAAATTGTGGGGCCCATGGATGAATAAAAAAAAGTAGGGTTTGCTTTGATCCTTGCAGAAACTGTACGCAAAAAAGATGGAGGACTTTTGGGGTTTCGTTCCTTAACCGAGACAAGAGCCGCACAGCAGAGGTTGTCCGCAAAGGCAAAGAAAATAGAAGAATACACCATTCTTGGTTTCTTCGCCACGAACAGGAGCGATAGAATACGAAAAAATTTGTGCTTCGTGAGTTTGTTTTATATATCCATTTGTGAGTTGTTTTATCTATAAACATATTGGGTTTGAGTATAATCAAAGTATGAAAAAAACGAGCGTATTAAGCAATTATAATTCGATTCTCCGATTATAGTGGATTATTCTTGCTGACTCTCTATATGGATGTATGTGCCGATGTTCAGACCGAACCACGTTATAACTAGTGTCTTTTTTATCGTTTCTCGTTATTTTCTCTGAGTTTTCGCATTGACGTATTTGTAATATCTGATTAGTTTCCGCACACGTTAGTATTAAAACAACAATGATGCATAAACCAAAAATGACATCCTGAAGCACATTAGTTTCGGTTCATTTAGATTTGAATGTCGCATTAATGAGCATGAGGATTTTTTTATTCTTACAAACCCAATCATAATAGAAGTGCACTTCACTGATTCATCAAGAGTATATGAAGGAGATATTAGTTGGGATACTGAATTTATTTTGGATCAGCCAAAGTGACACTTCTCGATCAATGTATATCAAGTCCTTACCAGCACTAGCGAATAAGTAGACTCTGCCCAAAATCCTATCAATGAGCATAAATACACAAACATCCTCTACATGTGGGCGAGTTTCATTTGCAAATACAGGCCAACCAGCAGAAAAGAATGCCCCCTGATCGCATCCATGGCTCCTCAACATCACGGTCCATGACCTGTTTGAATACCTGAAAGTTGCAATTTTCTTGTTTTATTCAATATTTTGCCAGATTGAACAAGAGTAGTCTGCCCACGTACATGGTTGAAAAACCAACATATGGTGAAAAAAATACCAAACATAAGCACACACTAACGAGAGAATCAAATCACACACAGTGAGTTTAACGCGGTAGTTGCTAGTTTCATGAGTTTTAATAGGGTAAACCATATAATGAAAGTTTTCTTAACCTGCAATCCAAAGTCTAATGTGAAAATCTATGCTCCTAGAGTGGAATAGAGTAGACATTTAGAAGAAACCTTCCATTTCCTACACACGCGAATTTCAGCTACATAGACCACAAGCGCAGCGGAAATAGCAAAGACATTGATGACAGATTATGAAAAAAGTACACCTGGAGTGCCTTAACTTTTCGTACGTTGTACGCTTAAGTGCCTTAACTTTCAAAGTGCGCACTTAAGTGCCTTAACTTTTAAAAAGTGTTCACTTAAGTGCCTATCCTGACGTGGCCGCCGGAAAAGGTGAGGTGGCCGCCGAAAATGCTGACGTGGCGCCGGTAAACAGTGTTTTTATTAATATTTAGTGTACACGTGGATTTTCAGAAACTATTAAAAAATACAAAGAAAATCCACGTGTACACTGTTCGCCGGGGTTAGCACTCAACTGCACACTTTTACTCCGATTAGGCACTTAAGTGCACACTTTGAAAGTTAAGGCACTCCAGGTGTACTTTTCCCACAAATTATGGATTGAATCGAAAATTTTAATTGAAGCTGTTCAATACTTTCAAGCGCAGCTGAAATAAGGTTCTATCAAACTATTGGTTTAGTTTGACAAAGTAAATTCATCTTTTTTTCCCAAATTAAAATTATTAGTCATTAGATCTACAATGAAATTTCAGAATCATAATAAGCCACCCCGTTATCTTTTAGGTCCTTCGTGTTAGATATTTAGGCAGCAATGTAGTTTGTAATTTGACACCGTTATTCAATGATGTAAAAGTAGATGTATATCTAAATTGCACGAGGAGACTATGTTGATATGCATCAACAAATTTCTCCATGTAAGAGGACTTTTAGATTCTAATCTTAAGACTTGCCTTAGCATGCTTTTCCAACAATTTAAGATATCTATCATCTCGAACCTCCAAATCACCAGAAAAACTGTCCATTCGTTCTTTTCCCTGCTTTGATTATCCCATTGTTAAGAATGCATACCTGTTTTAGACATATACCATGAACATTTTTTGGAAAATAACATGTCATGTGGTTGCCAACGCAAGTGAAGTCAACTTGGAAGAATACTATAGAAAAGAAAAAATGTAAACAGCCTTCATATATTTCATTTTCAGACATGCCATTTTGAATTAATAAGATTGGGATCTTACCGTGCCATCCTTGACATAAGATGGCCTCATCAGCACCTTGAAAATGGGATACACCGTTTGACATTCGTTGGCCGATTTAAGAGAAGTGAGAGTCCTTGGGTGCGTGGGACCACAAAAACCAGCTCAGGGTGCCAATCCGCTATGGTCCTCCCTGTACTTGAGAAACGACAGCTTTAGAAACAGGTTATGTACACTTCATCAATTTGACTTGCTAACAAAAGATTTAGCCGAGATTGGAAATTAAGATTATCCCCACATCACTACGTAATCAACAAGAGTGAAAAAGAAAATTTGACAAGAAAAAAGAAGAAGAAAGAACGAAGCTTCTTAAACACTATTCAAGAATTTGATTTCATCCCAATCACATTTTTAGACAGCCAGGGCAATAATTGCTAGTTTGAGGACTTATTCGTTCAGACTCTAACGTAAGCTACATGATCTGAAGTCACAGGGGCAAGGATGAAAAGAACAAATTTAAAAAGAGAGCCCTAGCTGAAGGAGAGAACAATTGAGGAAGGTTTTACCAAAATCAGCTTCCGACTTCTACTACTTTGCACACAATCGGAAGAAATTCTGGTAGCCGGAAAAATGATGTTGACGAATTGTGAACTTACGGGTTTGCCGGGACTTCCAGAGTGGGAGGAGAGTATGACGAATACAAGCTTCCGTCTTCGACTCATTTGGGCGCAAGAAGACACGAGAATTGGAAGAAATTCTGGCAGACCTGGAGCAATCATGGGCGTAGCGACTGTGAACCCACGAAGTTGCCGGGACTATCAGGAGTGAAAATAGAGCACCATCTTCGATGAAGTGAGGACTGTCCAGACTCCGCGGTGTGATCTCCAGCATCGCACTGTTCAGCTCGCAAGAAAAATACCATTTGCAGTGATGGAGGCGAGATCCGATGGGGGTTGACTTGATGATGTCGCCTGACTGAAGCAAAGAAACGAAAGATGAAAATTGTGAAAAGTCAATCATCAATTTCAATTGGATCTACACTTCTACTTACCTCATTTTTATTGCGCATATATTTGTTTATGTCGACAACTTTTTTATGGTTGCGTTGAGATCATCACCCTCCTCCCAGTCTCCATTCCGCCCATATCTGAATAGGGACACATATTCTAGTCTTGGCGTGCTTAGCGTACCCTTAGAAAAGATGTTCATTTTGGGGCACTCTTCCACTTCAATATAATCCAAGGATGGAAACCTCAATATGCAACTTGTGATGGATGAGAAGCATTCCAGGCTTGCCATATTTTGGAGTGTCAACTTACATAGATTCTCAAAAGAAATCACTTTCGTTTCTCCGTTTTCATCATTTGCCACTACTTCTTTCATTCTTTCACATCCTATTATAGTCATCTCAGTGAGATTCACCAAACTTGCGACTGCTGAAACTGTTCCTAGATGTACCAATCCAGATGAATTCTTCACCACTAATTCCATTAAATTCCGGAAGGATATCGTGGCCGGAAATATTGTCGTCAAACAGGGACAATCCCAAACCTCGAATCTTGTTATGCTCTCAAGAACTTTTGACACTAAATGGTCTTCTTTCCAAACACGCTTTAGCTTGTGTAGCTTGCTCAACTTAAGCTCTCTTAAACTTTCAAACACCGGATGTTTTCCGTCGTCAACAAGCCTTTCGTCAGGGAATATATCTTCAAAGGAGCCACAAAAGACCTCGAGGCTTTCCAGATTCTGAAATCTTTCTAGGAGAAATTTGGATGGAAAGACGGCATTTTCATCGTGAAAGCACGCCAATGTTAGCGCTTCGTGCTCGTCAAATATGTCGTCCGGAAAATTTCCATTTTGTATCCTCTGAATGTCCTTCTCCACTAATAAAAGTCTCTTTAAGTCTAGAAAGTCCTGTCAAATCGCCAAAATTGCAAGAGAAGTAAATTAAAACTGAGGTTCGGCGATAAATCATGTGTTGTAAAAGGCAAAGCCTAATTCTTTTGATGCGCATGGAAGGTGGCCACCTTCTTCTAATTCATTATACTTCGAGAGCCCCGCATAAGCTTTTAAAGTCTCAAGAAGAGACTGGCATGGTTAAGCTGGTCAAGTGAATCTAAGTTCAAGAGTCCTCCAGCTCACCCGATCAATCTTTCATTAGAAATACCTCAACAACAATTTGCAGATTTTCTATGATATTAGTGACGTGAATATGGAAATGAATGAAACATAATGGATGAATTAAAGGATAAAGCAGAATTTAGTGAATTAGGGTTCTAACATTATTTTTTTCAAAAGAAAAATCGTTTGAGTTTTTTTTTTGGAAGTTTGTAGAAAAAAAATAGAGAAGAAATGTTTAAATGTGCGAGACTTCCCCAAGGTGCACAATTAGATTAGATTATGAACATATTGCGTTGTCAACAAAAAATCTGCAATTATTGTTCATAATTCTATTATCTTATGTGTGTCCACATATGAAAAGGATACTTGAAATATTAGAAATATCTTATGTTATCAAGAAATTGATTGGCAAGGGAAATCATGTGTTCTATATTATCAGACGACGTGATTATACCATGGACGTGAGATTGGTGGGTGCGTCAAAGAACAAAGTAGAAATCGAGGAAGGACGATTGCAGACATACCCTCTCAAATGTAGTTTGCGCTTCTTGGTTTGAAAGGTCCTGTAGATTGTATGTTTCAGTCCACTTGCTCATAGATGCCGCAAAAGACAACATATTCAGTTTATCACAGTGAGTCACTCGCAATTCTTCCAAGAATGGCCAATTCAAAGTGGCCAAGTTAGGATAGAAGCTCTTGAGTTGTGGCATATCATGTAACACTAGAGAGATTAGTTCTGGGAAAATAACTTGAGCAGTAGCGGAATGCGAAGTGTCATCTCCATTAGCGACAATTTCCTGGATACCACAAGATTCTACTCGGAGATTCCCAAGTTGGTTTAGACTTGTAGCCACCTCGTATGGAAACAAATTTTCAAGTCTCTTACAGTTCTGAACCTCAACTTTCCATAAATAGTCAAATGGGAAAGTTTCTTGAGGACCATCAACCCATAATTTGCTTAAATTGTCCATGTGGGAGAGAACTAAATACCCAAGCTGAGGAAATTGTACCTGCCATATTGAGAAAAAAGTGACACAATGAATGTGATTACATTGAGTTATGACCTCAATAAAGGGATTTTCAAACTTCCGTCGCTCTCACAAATCATGAGAATGCAATAGCCTTTTAGTGACATACACGAGGAGGGAATGACGGATGCTTTCATCTAAGTTGACTGGTGATGAAGGCCAAGTATATTGTATTGCAACAGGCATGAATTGATAAATAATCTATAATCAATGGTACATTAAGCATCGGCTTTTAAGTGGCTTAATTGACATTTAATAGTATCAACGCCTTGTCCCTTTATTTTTTGGAAAGTTGTAATTACGAATTCTCTTATTCTCTAACTCTCAGATTTGTTCGCACTGATCATCATCAAAGTAGGTTGCCCTGATCTTTTGATAATGCAACATCAGACAAGGTCAGAATTTCGTGGATGTATTTGCTTCAAGGAATGAATGAAGCTGAAGCACGGTTCAAATATGTAAATGACAATGACTTTCCACGCTTCGTTACATCAATTAATATTCTTGATTGGGAAATTTGATGAGTTTTTGAATTACCTAACAATGAGGGAGATACTTATTATTGCATGACTGCTCATATTTGATGCAAAAAAATTAAATTAACGCTATCAAAACTTATCGCAATAAAAAAAATCAAACACTAGTTTCGTACTTCCACAAGTCTATTAGGATTCTTGATTGAGTGCTCTAATGACTTTTTGAAATGTCCTCAGGATGGGGAGATAGCTAACATTACGTGACAGCTCATATATGTAAATGACATTAGAAGTAAATAAATAATAAGTGATAACTCTTATAATTATAGAGTAAACAAATTTGTGGATACTCGTTATGATTAAATATTCTACTCACGAGTAACAATAGAGAGAAATTAAGGCCAAAAAAGGGGAGGGGACACTCGCAAGATCAGTTAGTAGGTGTCATTCGCCTTTTTAAGAACTGATGTACGCTAAAATAAAATTGGTAAAGTATAAGCTTGTAAGTCACTTGACCAATCAATATGAATTTGAGAATCGATTTTCTTTCTTCAAAAAACTAGATGATGATGATGATGGGTACCTGTATATTCCCCATTATTCTGCTTTGAAGCAACCTCTACTAAGTTCTGTGGAATGGATAATAAATTAATTGCTACTGATTCAACGATTATGTATAGGTAATCCGTGCAAATCAAGCGAATGCTACTGCTAGTCAGAAATTTATATCTAGCATTTTTGTCCGCACATGGCACATACCGTCCATTGCCCAATTCTTCGAGAACATGTTACAAATGAAATGCCAAGAATTCATTTGTTTGAAAGACTGACCTGTGGAGTGAAAAGTGAAGGGGTGCCGTCGTCGATCTCCTTCAAAGATTGCCAAGCCAAACTTCTCATTTTGGGACAGTGGCTAATTGTCAACTCTGCCAATTCGGGGCATTCCAGCATATGATTCTTTCCCACGAGGAAACTAGTAAAATTGGGCAAGCATTCCAGCGTCAACCTTATTAGTCTTGGTATTGTAGATTTCTCCATTGCGCTTCCCTGCCCTTCTTCCTCCACGATCACTGCTTCCAACTGACCACACTCCTCTATTTTCATCGACTGTAGTTCGGCTAGGCATAGAGCCATCGATGGAGTGAAAATATGTCTCAAGTGGCTGCATTTGTAAAGGGTTAGAAAAGATAGACAATTGAAGCGCATTGTTCCTTGAAGATCTTTGTTCCATAGTCGCCTCAACTTTGGTAGATTGACCAAGTCCAAAGTCCTGAAGGAATACAGTACCCGAGTGTTGTCCATAGCCTCCAGCCCTTGAAGATCGAATATTTCTTCTAGCGACTCACAATCGCGAACTTGCAATGTGTTCATTCTTTCTAGAACAACCATCAATCTGGATGGAATTGCATTAATAAATGATGGACATATATCCACCGTCAATGATTTTAATTGCCATGATGACTTGATGAAATTAAGTTTGCTATGCCATTTTTCAATTAGCTCAGGAAATTCAGATAGCAGCATATTATTTACTCCACCAATCGAACCCTGTCAAGAAAAACATCATTAAACATAGACTTATGGTTAGCAAAAGGGCAATTACTATATTAGCGATCAAAATTATCCAAATAAATAGGATTTACTAACTAAAGCATACCATTTCTTCAAACATATTTTCAATGGTGATGTTAAGATTTCCCTTCCAAAGCCATGCTTCCTTCGATATTTGAACTTTCTCCAGCTTTGACGCCTCTATTGGTCCCTCGGAGAAAAACTTCATTTTGGGACATCCATTCACAATGACCTCTTCCAATAGAGGAAACATCAAAGTGTATCCACCAGAGTAGAAACATCTCAACCCTATCAATCCATCAAGCTCTATATACTTCAGTTGATTGAAAGCCACTACATGCCCCTCTCTATTTCCATCATCACTAATGACTTCCGTCAACAATCCACATTTGCTTATCCTCAATTTTGTGAGTCCCACAAAATTTGTAGCCATTGTTGGTGTGAACATGTTTGATAGCTCGCGACAATATGACACATCTAGAGCTTTCAGATGGCGAAAATAACCTGTAAATGGTAGCTCATGACTTGTGCCTTGTGTGACTTCCACATTGATGCTCTGCTCTTCTAGTCCTTCTTTCTCGAAGAGTTCAACAATGCCACATTCGTTAATCGTCAACTCCTCAAACTGCATTAGATCTCTGGCTATTGAGGCTGGAAACAGAGAGGCAAGGCTCAAACATATGGAAACGCTAATAGAACGTAGACACTGAAATTTAACTTGATGGTGGAGTTCCTTATCCCATACGCATTTTAGCCCTGGCAGATCAAATAACTTCAGCTCTTTTAATTGAGAACGAGCAATAGAATGCCCATCTAGAGGATTCAGATGATGACATTTGAAAACAACTTCAAGCGAACCACATGATTTTGCCTCCAACCTTTCCAGGCCTAAGAGTTGTCCTAGAACGATAGAAGGAATAACGTTCACAAGCTTATTGCATTTATTTACGTAAAGCAAATTTAGCTTGGAGAAGGAATCCACAGCAACTCGATCATTCCATATCATCTCGATATTATCCATGGCCTCGATACGTAATTCCTCCAAGCTAGGAAAAGCAACCTGTGGTGTATGCTCACAAAATTAGTGATTCAGTTAAATTAAGAATCCACAAACTTCCAAGATATAACTATAGATGAGCACCAAGATGCAAATTGCGAATTCACGGGAATGATAGATTCTATCTCAAGTTGCCAAAAGGCAAATAGTAAAACGAAAAAAGTAAGTAAGAAAAATCTCCATACGATTGGTGATTGAGTTAATCATGAACTTTCAAGATGTAAATATAGATGAGTGCCAACATGTAAAGTATGAATCCCACGGAATTGGTGACTCTGTTTTATGTGGCTCAAAAAGAAAACAAGAATAAAATAATAAAGTTAGTAAGAAATCTTCATACTAATGTGGGCGACACTAGGATGAGATGGCTGTCGGAATTGCTGGAGACAAATCAAAGGATAAGAATTATCTTCTGACCAGATTCCATCGGCAACAGTTAGAATAGTAGCTTGGATATGCTCATCATATAGACAACAAGATAATCACATAGTCTCCCATAGATCCCAAAATTAAATAAAATCTCCCTCTCTTCAATTTAGTTACATCCCTAAAATAATTAATCAGATTTTATATGTAGCAATAGTTAATTAAATCATTTAGAGACGAGGAAGAATTTATTTAAAGAATCAAGAACCACGTCGGGGGTAATTATTGTTAGAATTTAGAAGTCACTGAATTGGTGGAGAGACCGAGATTAAATGGCAATTCATCATCCATCAAAAGGTGCCATACAGTGGGAGCGGTGATTTTATCTAATGTCGAAGCAATTACAAAGTAAGGCTAAGAGAAAGCGCGCGCGTGTATATATATATAGGTGAATGGACCATATTGCTTTTAGTTTAGTCAGAGGGGACCCGCCTGTAAATTATTGTTTTTCGCTGTCCGCACGCTTTGAAATGTTCTTTCACGGATCCGGATCGTCTGACCTTGGCGTGGAAGGTCAGGGTTGACCTTGATGTGATCGTGGCCATCCGTTCAATCACGGACGGCCACGATATTCTAAAATTGCGGCTGGGCAAATTTTTTTTTTTTTCGGGTCACTTTTTTGGCCCATCAATCCCATCCGTCCGTTCAATCAACGGACGGATGGGATTCGTCTGACCTTCCCTGCCCTTGGGGGGCAAGGTCAGACGATCCACTCGCGTTCTTTCACTTCCATTGGAAACATAATATTTTAGGTGAAAAGACCTAGTTGTCCCTGATTACAATGGAAAGCTTCATTTTCTACTTTTTTGTTTTCTTTTCCTTTTTGTAAAGAGTAACTAGCCGTTTCCAAAAGTTCATTACTCTAAGAAAATTATCCATTTGCAAAGTTGCTCGCAATCTCTCATCTGCAAAGACTTCAATGTCAGGTTTGTTAAGCATGGCTTAACTAGGCAGTCGCTTAACAAACCTGACATTGAAGTCAGCCTAGCCAAGGGTGTTACACCTACTACCACGAAGTGTTCTCCACTTAAGAGGACGGGACAAGGCACCTGGCTTTGGGCTATCCTTAAGACCACCCCTCCACCCTAGAGGCCAGCGGCTGACCGCCACCGGGTAGCACCCCCTTCCCCTTGATTATTTGTCTTCGCCAAGAGGAGCGAATACCCTACAATTAATGTTCCCTTCATCAGCCACAATTGGGTTCTTCCCGGAGGCCTCTGGGAGCACCAGAAGGTAAAAGTTCATTACTCTAAGAAAATCCTTCATCTGCAAAGTTGCTCGCAATCTCTCATCTGCCACGCCAACACCCATCACTTCCATCCACAGAACACATTTTACCTTTTCTGGGTTTTGTTCATTGGAGTGTCCTCATCCCCATCAAGATTACGACGGAATATAAAAGGGCTATCTTGTCTATTTTACTGCATTTTTTTCCCGTATAAACTATACCTGTGAGGTTTTCTTAACTGGGCAATTGTTTATCCTTAGTTTACCAATTCAGTTTAATGTTAGTTAATTACTATTAATGACCAATTTAAAAAGTGGAATTTGTTTTGTTTTAAATCCAATTGCTGAATTTGGATACGGGACTAGTCCCGTAAACGAGCATATAGGGCCATAACATTTATCGACAACGGTGTAACATCATTTTCATTGATAAAAAAAAAATATTAAGTCATTTTCCGCTTGTAATTATTTTTAACTTGAATAATTTGTCATCTCATTTCTCCTATTAAATGTCATCATTAAAGCTATTTAAACAGTTAACTGTTGAACTTTACCATAGAATTACAACATAGCACGGGGTGTAGCGATTAGATTTTGTTTGCAGTTTCCTAACAGTAAGGACAATTACAGTCGCCACGAATCTCATTCAGTTTACTAATGACAACCAAAATTAGTTAGCAATAAAGCAAAGAAGTGCTTTCAATCTAAATTACTTCCAACAAGGTAAGCTTTTATAACCTGTCCAAATTACTCGCTCTTGTTGTCGTAATTTCCATAAGGATTGAGTGTAAATCCGCAGCCTCCATGTCTAACGCCACAACATTTTATGTGAAAAGATCTAATTGTCCCTGTCTACAATGGAAAGCTTCATCCTTTATTCTCCTTTTTCTGTTTTTTTTTTTGGGGAAAGATAACTAGTCTTTTCCAAGAGTTCATTGTTATAACCCTAAGAAAATCCCGCCTCACACGAAACTGACATATTGCATGCGTCTTGGCCCCCAATCAACTTATGGGATTATAGAAGGTTAATATTGTCTACTCAATTGAAAATCTCTACTCCGCTGCAATTTTTTCGCGTACAAAATATGGCAGTGAGTTTTCCTCAATTGGGTAAATTTATCCGCGTTTTTCCAAAGGTTCGTCGCTATAACTCTAGAAAATCCTTCACCCATCCATACAAGTTTTGACTTTTTTGTGTTTCGTTCGTTAGACTAAAAATTTGCACGACTGTTTACTGACGGGAAGCGGGCTCAGATTCCATCTGTTGGTGCACCTCCTTCCACCAGGAAATTAACGGTAAGAAATTCCAAACTCATATGTGTCGGCGACTCCGAATAATTATGCTTGCGTGATATTTCAACCAAAGTAATGAATGTACGTAAACTAAGCTAGTACTAATTTTGGCTATGTTTCAGCATTAGTATATCTAATTGATATAACGTTAATTGTGTACCTCTCCATTGAAAAGCACATTGGAGCGTGATTGGATGTGGTCCTGACTCCGACTTTCTTGTGAACCTATCATCGATTTTTCATTGGATGAAAAGAATGTCAACATTTGTATTCCAGGGATGAATCCATCTATGCAACGATCTTGATGACGAAAAAAGAAGAAGGATAAATCTTACATTTTTTGGAAGAGAAGCATGTTAGACTTTCCAACCGGCCTAAGCTTAAATCAGTCAACATCGGGAATGATAGAGTTTCTGATATTTCCACTCCCAAACCTTCTTCCTTCACAATAATCGCCTCCATCTTCTCGCAACCCCTTACCTCTAGTTTTGTCAGTTGTCCGAGAGATTTAACCATGGATAGGGAAAGCATAAACATGAGACTGTCTAAACCACTGACTTCTAATGTCTCCAAACTTGGACAGGCAACCTGCAGAATACGCTTGTGAGATTGGTAATTTAGTTAAATCTCAAATTCATGAAGTCCCAAGATGTAAATATAGATGAGTGCCTAGGGGAAATGACAATTATTTATTTGCACAAAAAGAGAACAAAAAAAGAATAAAGTAGACAAGCGGACTAAGAAAATCACCATAGTAATGTGGTTTCTAGTTTCCATCCGGAGAATAAAGTGAATCCAACGAAATGTGCGATGCTTTGGCCAGTGTGTGTAATGAGAAGTACTAGTTAGTAGTTCCATTATCATTGAAAGCTCAAACCTACATTTTCTGTTTTTCCATCATCATTAGGTGAAAAGACCCAATTGTCCTTGCTCTACGATGAAATTTTTTTTTTTTTGGGGGGGGGGGGGGGAGGGGGTAAAGTAAATATTATGATAGAAAGCTTTACTTTCTGTTTTTCCAAAGGTTGATTGCTATAAATCTAGAAAATCCTTCGTCCCCATCCCCCAAACCACACAACAAGTTTTGACTTTTTTGTGTTTCGTTCATTGGAGACTATTGTCATCCCCAACAAGATTAGGCTGCAAAGAAGACAAGTCATGTACTCAGGCAGACCAGCATGTGCTTGCGTGCTACTGATTTTCCTATGAGATATCACAATCAGAGTAAAGATTATAAGTAAATTTAGTTAGTCTTAACTTTGGTTATGCTTTAACTTTGGTATATTTAATAGCGCGACGTTAATCACATACCTCTCGATTGAAGAGGGCATTGGAGGGTAATTGGACATGGTCCTGATTCCGACCTTCTCGTAAACCTGTCATCGATTTTTCATTGGATGAAAGAATGTTGTCATTATTTGTATCACATGGATGAATCTATCTACAAGATGGATCTTAAGCAGTGAAAAGAATAAATCAATCTTACATTTTCCGCGAGAGAAGCACGTCAGACTTTTCAACTGTATTAATTGTAAATCGATTAACATCGGGAATGTCAGAGTTTCGGATGCTTCCATTCCCCGCCCTTCTTCCTCCATAATGATCGCCTCCATCTTCTCGCAATGCCGTATGCTTAGTTCTCTCAGTTGTGCGAGAGATTTAACCATGGATGGGTAAAATATAAATCTGAGGTTATCCAAGCCACTGACTTTTAGTGTCTCCAATTTTGGAAAGTCAACCTGCGAAATTCGATCACACGGAATTAGTAATTCTATTTAATAATGAATTCAGGAACTTCCAAGATGTAAATTAAGACCAGTGCGAATAAGAGTAAGTTTTCTAAAATTATCTTTGGAAGCGAGCCACAACTGGGAAAGACAACAGTCGTGTTCAGACACACAACCTTCTATTTATCAGTAAATCATTATCAACAACCAATTTAACAGGATATAAAAAATTTAGGTTTGTGATGCCAAAAGTACGTACATTCATGCTATATGCGTGCAACATTCCAAAATCTCGTAATTGTGGGGCCCATGCGATGTGTGCTTATTTAAACACGATACACAAAAGACAGCACACATCAATTAGATTAACATAGTTGCTTTTATTTGAAAACCTTGTTTAGTAGATTCACCTATATTAATAATGACAAAGTTTGATAACGAAATTCAATGGAATTCATTTCAAGAGATTAGGAATAACTTTACTTATAGAATTACTTTGATGTCAAAAACCTTCCCGTCAATGTTGATTACGAAACCCTATTAGAATAGATATACTTGCAGCATGGAAGTTGAAAGTATCTCAGAACCTATCACAAACTAGATTTTCATGGTTTTTATAGAATTAATTGGATTTCTAAATAATGAGGAGAAAAAAAAGATTGCTTCATCTAAATTGCGGAGAAGACATGAACGGATAACGTAATTCAGAAGCAAATTAATTGAAAATATCGAACTGAATAAGCATCATGTTACATCTAATTAGCAAAGGAAGGAAAATGTAATAAATAGTTGATAATCTTTTGATAGAAAGTTACCTGTTGTCCATTGAAGAATGCAATTTGAGTGCCAACTTGATCAGGAGTCGACCCGGCCGTGAAAAAATTCTCGATATTTGGCAAGTTAATCAATTCCAATACACGCAACTTAGGCAACTCAGGTTTGCCACGACCATCTTCATCTTCTATAATCCACCGCATTGACTCGCAAATGTTAACTTTGATTTCTTCTAGCTGTGGAAGTTCTCTCACCACTGAACGAGGAAATAGAACTTCCATTTGGTGGCAACTTTCAACTCGTACTACTTTTAATGTCCTGAAGGACTTGGTGGAGATATGGTTGTGGCATATCTTCTCGAAGTTGACGAGATTCTCGAGAAGTAACGTCTCCAACGCCATAAAAGTTGGAAGGGAAGACCACTCGAGGATGTAACGGACAGACGGACTATGCTTCACTTCTAGATGCTTTAATTGTGGAAGACCTTCCGGGGATAACGCGCTGATACTTTGCTCAATTCCGTTCAACCCGTCCAAAAACAGCACTTCTATTTTGCGTAAGATACTTGATATGCAGTCTTTTCGAGGAACGTCGCTTGTTGGATCCAGCGTGAGCTCCAACGTTGTCGATCCATCATACTTGCTCAAGCGCTGCGCACTACCTATCCGGATTCTGTACTTGGTTAATTTCTCAAAGTCTAGGTCCTTTGGGAGCACACTTGGATTGGGAATGGATACATATAGAGTGTATAGTTTCTTCATGTTATTCAGCTCGATAAGACATGCATTAGTAGCTGGAGTTAGCTCCATAGAATTCCACTTATCAAAGCTGTCATTTATATACAACTCTTCCAGTTTGGTCAAGCTTCCGAGCACGCCCGGTTCAATCACCTGTAGCTCCCAACAATCATCTAAATCTAACAATCTCAACTCTATCAGTTGCCCTATTTCTTTTGGCAATTGCTGAATGTTGGAGCCCCGAAGGCTGAGAATTTGGAGGCCTTTTAGCTCGCCAAGAATGGCCACATCCTCTAACGAACAATAATCAAGACTTAGAGAGTGTAAGTTCTTCAAGAATTGAAATGGTGAAGGCGAACGGCTGAGATGTATACTTTTAAGATCTAAGACCAGAAGATTTGTCGCAGTGTTGAAATATGAATCCAAGATGTCAAGAGAATTATTGATTGAAAACAGCAAAAAGATTTGCAATTGAGGGCAAGCTAATTCTTTGGGAAGCTCCTCCAAGTCGACGTAGGGAAAGCATATCGCCTCACAATTTTTGAGCTTGTTCCCCGACAACTCTGTTTCCCACTTATCTTTATCTTTCAAAATAAGAAGAGGGCGATCTGTTGATGCAAACGAGGCGACAAACTCACGAACTAGGTCATGAATCTTGAAACCATCTGCCTCTTCTTCACCGGCCAACAATAGGGAGGAGGCTTGCAGAGTATGGATTAGCGAGCTCAACCTAACTCTAGTTTCTTGCACGCTGCTAACTTGAAATATCCCCAAACCGAAGCCGTACCGCACCAAGTTATCGAGAGATGGCTTAGAGACGCCATAAGCAGCACAAAGTCGTAACACTGACTTGGCCTCCTCGCTTATACGACCATAACTAAGCTGCAACGTGTTATTTATCACCTTACCGGTATCTTTGTTCCAGATTTGTTTCAAGTCATACTCGCAGTCGGAGTAAGTAGTGTGTATAAAGAGATTAGATATCGCGACAATTAGGAAAGGCAAACCTGCAGATATGCGGAGTGCTTCCTCCACCAAAGGTTCCCACTCAACTTCAACTTTGCCTTCCCCAATCTGCTCAAGCAACAATCTTCTTGCCTCTTCCTTTTCCAACTCACCAAGGAGGAAGGCGCTGTCACAGCGCATTTCCCTTCGCAAAACATGTTCATCTCTCGACGTCAACAGCAATTTGCATCCTCTTGCTTTGTTGCCATATCCGCAAGGAATGCCGACTGATTTCAAGTCCAACCTCTCCCAGAGGTTGTCCAGAATTATGAGCACCTTCTTTTGCTCCCTCTCCTCTTTTTCCAACCTCTTGCGCAGAAGATCGGCTCGCGCGCTGACATCCTCTTCCTTGACTAAGTCAGTAAGGCCCAACCAGTGGGCAATCTCTCCTTGAATCCTCATGATCTCTGGATTTTCTGACACGTCGGCCTTGGCGATGCAATGGAACGATTTTTGCTCCCTTATTCTCTTCTCCGCATCCACCAAAAGGGTGGACTTGCCGACCCCACCCATTCCATGGACCCCGACCACGCTGTTACTGGCGAGAGCATCCATGATGTTCTGTAAGACAGAAGCTCTGGATTCGAAGCCGCTATCGTCCCTGAGCTTAACCGCAGCAGCGGTCGACGACTGGACGACGACATCTTCGCCTCCTCTCCTGGCCTGAATCGGAGGATCGACACTCCCCGGAGTAGGATTGACGCAGCTGATGTCGTTCAATCCCTCGAACCCCTCACCCTCTTTAGCGAGGTTCTGAATGACCTGGATCTGGGCCTGGGCCTCCGTGCTGAACTTATAGCTACCATAGGGGTTCCTGGGAATTTTCTCATAGCAGCAACTCTTGCTATCCTCTTCGAAGGCCTTCAACCGGTTTCGCGCCTCCGTCGAGGTCTTGTCCGCACCTTCCTTCCAGTCCGTAAAGGTATGGAGGAGGATTCGATTATTGTTGCCGGCTTCTATTTCAAGAATGTGGACCTTCTCAACCACGTTCTCAAGATTCTGGACTTTCGCCCGAAGATCGTCAGCAAAGCGTTTGGAGGACATGGTTTTTACCACTGGATCCTTGAGAAAATTAAATGCCCCCGTCAAGAGATCCCATACAGTTGGAAGGCCGCACTCCATCAACATTTTTTTTTTTTTTACTTTTCCGAGAAATACAGAGCTAGAAAATAGAGAGACAGAGAGAAGCAGAGAGAGAGAGAGAGAGAGAGAGAGAGAGAGGACGATGGAAAACAGAGCAGCAGATACTGAAGAAGGAGAAGAGGAGGTAGAACGGTTGTGCCGAGGTGAAGAAATAGCGAAACAGAGCAAAGCAAAGAGCGATGGGAGACAGAGATGACCAAGAATGGATTTGAGCGGAAAAGAGGATGAAGGAAAGGGAGCGTTGGAACGGCAATGAATGGAGAAACAAAGAGCGAGAAAACAGAGAGACGGAGAGGGAGAGTGAGTGATGAAAAAGAGCAACAGATACTGAACAACAACAACAACAACAAGAGAAGGAAGAATTGGTTGTGCCGAGGTGAAGAAAGAGCGAAACAGAGCAGAGCAAAGAGCGATCGGAGACAAAGAAGGCCAAGAAGAGATTTGAGTGCAAAAGAGCGATGGAGGAAAGGGATGATCATCCGCTGTTTAAGTAGTAAAACAAATGGTTCAACTTCATTCATCATCGCCCTCGGAGTAAATTAAAAATGTGAATGGGACAAGGACTTGGCCATGCCTCCACGTGACATGGAGTTGCAACGTTTGTACTGTTTCACGGGCCTAATTCCAAAAAAAACCTCAAACTTTGACGTTTGTCCCAAAAATATCCATAACTTTTTTTTGTCTCCTAAAAAACCTTCAACTTTTGGTTTTGTCCCAAAAAAACCTTAAACTTTGGTCTTTGTCCCAAATATACCCACAACTTTTTTTGCCTCATAAAAAACCTCACACTTTTGATTTTGTCCCAAATTTACCACAGTTATTAAAAAAAAAATGTTTCGCGCCCAGTTGAACAGAACCCATGATTGTTCGACAAAGATCAAAATGTATTTCCAATTATTTCAAGGAAGAATGTTTGGCACATTGCAGCTGCATTAATTCATTTCTAGACATAATTGAGTTACCCCGAGATTCACATACAAATTTCAAGATATTAACAAAACTTCTTTTTATACTTCAAATTTTTACCGAAATGATTATCACAAGAAAGCATTGGGGGCAGCAGTTTTTCGTCACAGAGGCAGGGTCGGTAGCAGCTTGTTGTCACAGATGCAGGGTCGGCAACAGCTTGTTGTCACAGATGCAGGGTCGACACGATGGTCCTCGGTGAAAGGCTCGATTGGCATCGAGGACTATCAACGGGTAAGGAGCCGATGACGATGGTTTCTATTGTCTCGGGATAAGGTCACACTATCGGGCGACGGTTGAGAATCACTTGGAGTTTCGACAGAAGCTAAACAGCCGACGTTGGGTCGTCGGGAATTCTACGAGATGGGTTTTGAGGGTTTTTTTTTTGTGATTGAACTAGTAGATTTGGGACAAATTCAAAAGTTGAAGGTTTTTTAAGAGACAAAAAAAAAGTTGTGGATATTTTTGGGACAAAGGCCAAAGTTTGAGGTATTTTTGGGATTGGATTGGTAGACTTGGGACAAAATCAAAAGTTGAAGGTTTTTTATGAGACAAAAAAAAGTTATGGATATTTTTGGGACAAAGGCTAAAGTTTGAGGTTTTTTTGGGATTGGGCCCTGTTTCACGAGGAGGACCACGTGACATGTAAGGGGGTGCATGATTGTCATTCTCTTTTAGGACTATGTTTCTAGCAAGAAATAGATTTTTCGATTTCTATTTCCTAGACGAATTTCTCAACCAAAAATCGCGTTTGACAACAATATAATTTTTCTATTTCCCAAAAAGAAATTCGTTTGATAATAGCATAAAATTTCTATTTCTGGTGACCGCCGACGGCGACGCCCGGCGGAGGCGGCCGGCGACCGACGGCGACGCCCGGCGGAGGCGGCCGGCGACCGGCGGCGGCCGGCGACCGGCGATGGCCACCGGCGACCGGCGGCGGCCACCGGCGACTGGCGATTGCGGTGGCGGGCGGCAAATTTTTTTTTATTTCTCAAATCTGTTTCAGAAACAAAAAAGCTACTTTTTTCTATTTCTCAAATCTCAGCCAAATCTATTTCTCGGCCAAAAAACTAGCCCGGAAATAAAAAAAATTACTTTGCGCTGTCAAACGCATTTCTGTTCCAAAGCTATTCCCTGGAACAAAAAAACTAAAAAACAGAGAAATAGAAAGACAATCATGCACCCCCTAAGTACCCTTGGAACTTCCACACTACTTGAGAAAATAAATGAAATGACATCTTCATTCTTTATCTTTATCATAATATCAACATTTTCATCAATATTTTTATATAATATTTATAGATTAAAAATAAATGCCAAAAATAGAAGCATATCAATTCCTTAGGTATGCCCTACGAAGCTCGCTCGCTAACCTAATCTTAGTTGAGGTCGGAAGTAGACACTAGTCAAAACTTAGATGAAAGCAGTATAGCAGATTACTCCGTGTCTTCCTGGCCAAAAATAGAAAGATACAAACGGTGGATCTATGAACGATAGCGTAATTGAAATGGATGACCCATGTTACCATCAGTATATGTACAAGTCTCCACCCTATTCTCCATGCTAATGCGACAAACATGGATAAAGCATGCATCATTTCCTCTACCGTTAATGGACAAACATCGATTATTGGACCATAGAAAGAAAGTAACATTATAATTAAGCTTCTTGAACGTAAAACAAAAGTTCAATTTTCAAAATGATTTACATGTTGAAATAGCTGTAAAACATAAAACAATCGTGTTATTTAATTTATATATATATATATATATATAATAGGAATTTTGATACAGTTCTACTTACTAACATATTAGACTTGGGCTAACTTAGACCTTTATATCTAATCCATATTGACCATTGGTTGAAAATAAATCTTGCTCATCTGTTGTCTTTCAAATTTTCACAGATGTATAAGCGGAAAGCCCCTCAAATCTGCCCTTTAAAGTGGAGGGAAAAACTCAGTTCAGAGGGGAAAATTGAAGTTGTTTAATTCTTTTGCCAATCATAAGTGTGAGTTAGATGTAAAATCACTCCTTCTGTATATTTAATTTGATTGTTCGAAAAGGTTATGAATAATTTCTCAATAAATAAATAAATAAATAACAAAGGGACGGACTCTTTGTAATTAAGTTGATAAGGACCATTTGTGATTAGAATAATGAAGTGCTTGAAATGCGATGAGCTGACAACTGTATCAATACATGCTTCTCATGCCCACGTTTCTCTTCCTCCACCACCTATTCTGCTGTTCAAAATCCCAAGATTTATGAAGTATCCATCCTTTGCTCCACCGCTAATAGACAAACAGTGATTATATATCTATTCTTTCTCGCACCGCTCAGAGACAAACAATGAAAATGTCTTTGTCATCTTTTAGGCACTTCGTGAACAAAGGGGCTACAATAATGTTTTGTCATTTTTAATCGAGGGTGATTAATTGAGATACGTGATGAGTATTTATGCCTCGGCATTACCTTTTCTTTTTATGTTAATCTTTAGATTATGAAGTTAGAAATACAGCTTTTTGATGGCATACGTGATTTGCAATTGTGTAGATTTGGGGTGCGCATGATAACACTTCTCAAAGTAGATTTCTATTCCGGAAATATTTCTAGAGCATAAATGTATTTGGTAATGTAACTTCTAAAGCAGAAATCCATTCGGTAAAATTTTTTACTTTTGAAAAACATTTATACTTCTGAAGTGAATTTTCATTTTTGAAATTATTTTTTTCTCAATTTGAGAAGTTAAAAAAAGATTTTTCACAACTCAAGAAGCATTTCTTCGATTAAAAAAAAAAAACCTCACAAAATATTTCTTATCTCGCCTTCTGTTTATTATGCGCTCACACTCTTTTCAGCCACGCCCACCTCCACTCACCGACACCCATCGCCGCCGACAAGAACCACTAGCCATTGCCCATCATTGCCTGCGACCATCGCTAATCGTCGCCATCGCCCATCGCCGCCACCGCCCACCATCGGCCATGATTGCCACCCACCGCCTATTGCCGCTCGCAACCATCGCTAGTCGTCGACCATCGCTTGCCACCTCTCGCCACCTCTCGCCGCCAGCCGTGACTATCCATCACCGCCGCCGCCACCACCAACCCTCGCCCTCCGTTGATCGTCGTTACCAGCGGCTGAAATAAAAAATAAAAAATAATATATATTTTTAATAAAAAAATTTTAAAAAAAATTAAAAAAATTTAGATAAAGTAGAAAATTTTCGACCGCCGACAATAATTTTTTGAAGAAGATTTTATGTTAATAATGACTCAAAAGTAAAAAAATTTCATCATTATCAAATGAATTTGTTTGATTAAAAATTAATTTTTGGAGCAAAAATAGAAAAATTAATATTTGCTTTCGAGGAAAAGTAAAAAAATTAACTTTTAATTAAAAATTGATTTCTGAAAGCGAGGTGTTATCATGCGCGATTCGATGATTTAAAACTTTGAAGAGGACTCAAAACTACGGGAAAGAAAGATAAGGTGGTTATGGAGTATGAAGCTGGGGGAATCCCGCCGTAGTTAAGGCATTAATGGGGCGTAGCACACTGCTCCAAGTCCTCACTGGACCTAGCTATAAATAAATAAAAAATTATATCTCTCGCTCGGTCTTCTCAACCAATTGTAGACTTAAATTGATTTTGTTTGCTTGATTCTTTCCATTATAAAAATTAAGTTGCGGGTCTATCAAGTAGGCTAAAAATTAGTATTTTTTAAGAAATTGATTCGACTATTATCGCTTGCTTAATAAGAACAGTTTATAGCCTGTCATTGTCTATATAACAAAATATAATTAAAAGAACAAATGGACACGAACAGGCCACCCCATGCAGACACATCCTAAGAAGCATCTTTAATCATTTTCATGATTTTAATATTTTCGTCGATATTCATTTGTGGGGGGCTTGTGTGAATTAAGATCTAGAGAATAAAATGATTGGATTTTGAATCATCCCTAGGGTACTTAGTACCTTGTAGAGCACATTATCAAGGATGTAACAAATATAACTAAAGAGAGAGAACAAACAGGCAGGGATAATTTAGATCCAGAAGACATCTAGAGGTTCCAATATGTGTAAGAACTCGATTTTGGTGTAATAAGTAGTTATAAGACACTGAATATTTTAACAACCGAAAGAAATGAGTCTAAATAATCAAAGTCAGCTCCATGTGGGTTTTATGTGGGTGGGTTTGCACCAGAGTAAAGTTCAACCTATTATGCGAACAGTATAATGACCAAAAAATCTATTAATACTTTCTTGAGGGAGATCTACTTTTGACGTCTCACCAAAACTTTCTAAATAGAAGTTAAATATGGTAATACGGACCATACATCGAGGCAGAAAGCTGGCACAAGTGGAGAACAACCCTCGGAACTTCCGCACTGCTTTAAGAAAATTATGTACCGAGGGAGATCGACATCTGCTGTTACGAGCAAATTATGAACGGCCGAGGTTAAGGGGGTGCACGATTCAACTTCTCTTTTAGGACTTCATTTCTGGCAAGAAATAGATTTTTTCATTTCTATTTCCTAGACGAGTTTATTAACCAAAAATGGCGTTTGATAACGATATAATTTTTCTATTTCCGAAACAGAAATTCGTTTGATAATAGCATAAAATTTCTCTTCCCTAACCCTATTTCCGACAGCAGCCGCGGCGGCGGGAGGTCGGGGGCGACCGGCGGCGGCGGCGGCGACCGGTGCCCGGCGGCGGAGGCGGCCGGCGGCGGGCGGCGACCTGCGGCCAGCAGTCGGCGGCCTGCGACGATAAGAGAGGAGCGACGAAAAATGAGAAAATTATTTCGAGTTTTTATTTCTGAAACAAAAAAGTAGCTTTTTTTAACTTCTCATTTCTCGTCCAAAACCTATTTCTTAGCCAAAAGTTTGGCCAGGGAATAGAAAAATAGAAATGTGTTGTCAAACGAATTTAGCTATTTTCTAAAACAAAAAAACTAAAAAACAGGGAAGTAGAAGTTGAATCATGCACCCCTAAGTAGTAGAGATTCACGATCTAGAACCTCTACAAAGAACGGGGAAAGGGGATGGACTAGTCAAATCATTGGGAAGCTGTAAACGAGGCAGCACACTGCTCCAAATTCTCATCAACTGGGGAGTAGGGACTTAAAACAGAAATAATCCTTTTCGTTTTGTCAATTTTTCATTGATATCTGTATTATAAGGGGGCTTGTCCGAATCGAGATCTAACTAACAAAATGATTCGATTTTAAGTCATTTTCATAATCTATATAATAGGTATCATTGAAAAGAAAAAACAAATGGACAAGTATGGTTCAGATCCACACATCATGAAGTTTTACCTGGAGATGGCAATCTATGTATGTCAGGAATTCAATTTTTCTAACTCCATTTTAGCATAACAAGTTGTTATAAGACACTAAATATTTAAACAACCGATCAAAACGAGATTAAAAAAAATCAAAGTCAACAGATTCACATTTAACCAAGTTATGAGAATAGTAATGACCAAATAATCTATTACTACTATCAAGGGGGAGATCTCCTTTTGATGTCTCCCAATAATTTTTAATTAAAAGTTGAATATGGTAATAGTAATCTGATTTGCTAGATTATATAGAGATAGCTTTGTTGTTTCTTTATTTGAGGTACCATCACCAATATCCAAGTCTCAATATTCTTTCCTCCGCCACTAATAGACAGATATTGTTTATGTAGTTGTCTTTAACCCGCCCTTGTGCTGGTCAATGAAATCATATAAAAAATATAGAAGTAACATCATAACTAATCCAATTGAATAAGGAAAAAATTGAAGTTTAACTTTTGAAATGATATATTGAAACATTTCTAAAGCATAAATGGTCGTGTTATCAATTTATACTGAATAGCAATTGTTGATAATGTTCCATTTATTGACGTTCGAGATTTTTAGTACAGGTAATCCAACGAATCGGAATCTTAACGAAGATCCCAATCATTAGAAAGGAGGAGACAGATACCTACTATGATGATCCAAAATGAAGCCATAGTTAAGTTAACTAAGCACCATCAAATTTTTGGGCTGTTAAAAAACTTCAGTTCGCCATTTTCAAGTCCTTCACTAGCCAAAAAATAAGAATTAAAAGCGACTGCCCTCGTTCTTCTCAATCAACTCAAAATTTGTGAACTATAATTGTTTTCTTTGCATTATAAAATTTAAATTGCAGTACTATCAAGTGGGCCAAAAAAAAATTAAAATGATTAAATATCAGCTATTGAATTTAGAAAACGATTCCAGTTGGTGCTCAATAATATTGTTCTTCACGCAATTTCATGTGTTATTAATCGTAAAAAAGGGGATCTTCTTACTTAGTAGCACATTGACTTTCCTTAAACTTTATGTTGTTTATGGGCCCGGCTTCAATCTATCTTTCTTTGTGCCTTTCAAGGTCTTTTTATTTACTGAACTCTGTTTTGAAAATCATAAAAATCATAATCAAATGAAAGATTTTCTTTTGCATTTTAGTTTACCTGATCCTAAGATTCTTGTTAGAAAGGAAAAAATTCATTACACTTGTACTTATTTTTTCTCGGAGATCCGAGTGGGCCAAAAACATAAATGAAAAGCAAAAGGAGACGCTTCACATTTTCGGAATAACATGCTCGTTTGCAAAGATTTTATATATGTTATGATTATGCAAATAGTTCATTAATTCAACTTTTAGAAGTTTCAATTTCGTGTTTTTCTCAAAAGAAACATATCCTTCTTCTCCAATTCTTTCCCTTAAGAAATTCTGGAGAAATATGAGATTGGCTATCTGTTATTCTTACCGAAACTTTGTTGTATGCTAAAGGATATTGTCGAAAATCATTAGCAACGTCGTGGAGCAAATAAATCCTTAAATAGAGTGTTATCATGCCTGAAAGACTAATTCCATTTCATTACGTTTACGACATAATTTTCCATCACAGGCCACACGCACTTTGCAAGTAGCATCTTCAATCTATTCCCAACATTGACATCTTCACTGATACTTGTATGATGAGGGCTTGTGTGAGTCAAGATCTAATTAATAAAATGATTTGATTTTAAATCATCCCTAAGGTACTTAGTACTCGAAATTGTCATCATGGATATAACAATTGTAATTGAAAAGAAAGAACAAACAAATTAGATTTAGGAGACACGGAGTTCCGTCTAGTGGTGGCAAACTGGCTCAGGACTCAATTTTTTTTAAACTCAATTTTAGTGCAACAAGTCGTTATAAGACACTGAAAATTTTAACAATCGATTAAAATGAGATTAAAAAAAATCAAAGTCAATTCTATTCGAGTTTATGGGGGCGGGTTTTGCACCACAGTCACGTTCAACCAAATTATAAAAATAGTAAAATGAGCAAATAATCTATTAGTACAATCATGAAGGTGATCTACTTTTGATGTCTCCCCGAAACTTTTTAATTAGAAGTTAAATATGATAGTAGTTATATGACTCGTTAAATTATATAGAGATGGACTACGCACTATCACCAACGTCCCAGTCTCAACATCTTTTTGTGCAACAAATATTGATTAGGTAGTAGTCCTAAACCTGTTCCTTGTGTGGGTCAATGAAAGCATAATAAAAGTATGGACTTAACGTCATAATTAACCCGAGAAAAAAATTGATTGTTCAATTTTTCGAAATGGTACATAGATCAAAACATATCTAAAACATGAAATTGAAGTGTTATGATTCATTGATTTGTATATTGAATAGAAATTGTTGATAATGTATTACTTAATGACGGTCGAGATTTTGTAGCAGAGATCCAACGATTCAGAATCTTAACAAAGATTCAAACCCCCATAAAAAAAAAAAGTTGAGATGGGTATGGAATATGGAGATTAGTGATGTAACCTTAGTTAAGTCAACTAATCACCATCGAGATGCTGACAACTTAGTGGTACACTATTCAATTGAGACATCATCGGATGACTCACTTAGCATATGAAAGTTTATTTTAAGTTAAAATTTATTTATTCCCATCCTTATCAAGCTGTTGATTAATGGGTTACCAAATTATGAACAGACCAATATGTGAATTTACCTAAAAATATAGTACACGTTCGATTTTCCTGTTTGTAACTTTAACTAGGCACCAATCAATGTCTTGGGAAGCTAAAAACTTGGTAGGAGACTGCCCCAAGTCTTTCATCGCCCTAAAAGAAAAATAAAGAAAGGCCGTTGGTCACCTCAATGAAGACAATAATGTGCCCTTCTAAACAATCAAGTATTAAATTGGCACTGAAGTGATAAAAAAATATTAATACTAAAGTAAACGCCATACATAAATATTGATACTTTTACTGTCCTTCTGCCTCCATAAATGTATACAAATGTAATGGACAAACATATATTTTACAAAAAATTGGTATTAGCACAATTTGCAGTTAGAAGCTTTTGCACGACTCGTAGTATAATGGGTGGTTTTCTTTGCATTTTATTGTTTCTTTTCTTGACCAATCACCATAACCGATGTCTAAGTATCAATAATGGACAAATGTAGATTAGACAAATGTAAATTAGGTATTCACGATTTCCCATGACTAATGGACAAACATTCATTAGGTACTAGTCCTACACCCATTCATCATGCTGGTCCTAAAAACATGTTAAAACTACACAAGAAATATCATAATTGGGCTAATTGTTATATTAGAATTTCAATTATGATAGTTCGGTTGGACGTAACTTCAGAGTAATTTTGAGATTAGAACTATTGCGTAAGTTAAACATTTGCCTTTCCCCATTAAAATTTTATGGTAGTTCACTTGCAAGGATACGGTTAATCTTTACATGACAAAATTAGTATGGGAAACAATTGCAAGCCATGACTAACATTGCTTTGTGGTTTCTCATTCTGATGGTAGTTTTCCCCTCTCTTTTTTTTTTTTTTGCGAAATGCTTGGTTATGTTTGGAGTCTTTTACTTTTAACGTATATTTTCATGTAAATTATCAAAAGTTGAGTTCTAAAATTTCAAAAAAAAAAATACATAGTTATTGGCAAGTAGAGTTTTATGCTTTTTCATGTTTTGTAACCTTTTTTTCCATTTTAAATTTTCTAGCTAGAAAACGAAATGCACTAAAAAAGTGATGATGGGATGTGAAAGATTTAATGTGGGATCACTTGCCAACTGCTCTAAAAGTTTAAGTTGTTAGATGAAGACGTGTTTTAATATTTATATATTCCAACACTCAGGACCTCCTGCTCTGATACTATGAAAGATTTGATGTGGGATCACTTGCCAATTTGCTTTAAAAGCTTAAGCTGTTAGAAGAAAACGTGATTTAATATTTATTTATTCCAACAAAATGTCATGGGGAATCTTTTCAGAGTCACTCTCGCATATTCCTATTTCATGATAATCATTTATGCCGAAAGCCATTGGCTAAAAGTGGTAAATCGCGGATTTAATATTTAATATGCAAGTTGCTGAATCATTACACAGAGCTCCTCTAATTAGTGCATTCCAATTTTGTTTCTCTTTAACAACTCGGATTACTTGCACAAAGCAAAAGGCCATGACTATTCCTATAAAAAAAATGTTTTGAGTAACTAAAGTCATGAGGGTAATTAAGTTGACAATGATCGTTTGCATAGCAACTACCCAATTTATGATGAAAAGTGCACTTGAAAAAAAAAAATACCATGTAGCGTTAGCCTTCTTTTGGAGTGTGCATGTTTCCTTTATAGTTTAGGGGGCATGATGAGTGTGGAGACCGATCTACCACATAGCTTAAGCATCGTGTAAGCCCTGGGAATTGATTAAGCTCTGGTCTTAGGCATATATAGATGCTTTCAATTTAGTTTGCATGCAAAACGAAAGACCTTTCGATCTCTAGTTGGAAATTTCCTTAACGCCCGACCGCGTCAATCCTGAGGTTATGGAAGCATAATTTTCTATGGTATAGAATGACTATACTTTGCACTTTGTATCATATCACTGATATCAAATAGCTGCAAGGAAGAGAGGCCAAGCATAATTTTCTATGGTATAGAATGACTGAACTTTGCACTTTTGCATTCTGCATAATTTTTTGAGCTAATTATATTGTTAAAAAGAAAATAGCAACATATGAACGATATCCACAATATTGGCCTCAGATCTACTTTGCATATTCAGCTGGCTAAATTTTCTTATATTTTGTTCGTTACATGACAAATTTGGCGATAAAAATTATTAGGTTGGAAATGTCAATTTACCCCTCAATCTGTGAATGAACTATGACTGTTTGAAAATATTCTGTCTAATAAAAACAATTAAAGTCATGAGGGACACTCTCCTTATAATTAGGTTTGAGTAAAACCTTTATCTATTTTATAAGGAATACTTAGCATAAAACATCCATATCCTGGAAAATGTTGATTTCTCTTTAACATCATCAACATCATCTTTACCCCAAACTAATTGGGGTTGGCGGTCGATGAACCCAATGCTAAAAATCATAAAAAGGTATAAAATAATAGTAATAATAATAAAAATAAAAAAATTATAAATTATAAATTAAAAAAGGAAGAATAGTATAAAAAATAAAAAGTAGATTGATATATAGTAAAATGTAAATAAGAATAAGAATAAGAATAAGAATAATAAGAAAACAAAAGGACTAAAGACTAAAAAGGGCAATGTGGAACATAGGAAATCTACCCCTCCTTAATATTAATAGCTTTCCTCCACTCCGTCCTCCGACAAATCGACCACCAATCTATTTCTCACTTCTGTCAATCCTGTTTTACTACATTCCCCCTAGTAAGTTTCGGCCTCCCTCTTCCTTTCTTCATGTCATGCTCTCGATAATACTTTTGTCCTTACTGAAGCATCTAGCGGTCTTCGAAGAATATGTCCAAACCATCTCAATCTGTGCTCTCTCATCTTTTCTGCCACAGGTTCCACTCCAACTTTTCGTCTAATATTTTCGTTTCTGATTTTATCTAATCTTGTATGACCACATATCCACCTTAACATCATCATCTCTGTAACTCCCATTTTATGCTCATATTGCTTATGTACTAGCCAACATTCAGCTCCGTATAGCATTGCGGGCCTTACTGCTGTCCTATAAAATTTTTCTTTTAGCCTAAGGGGGATTTTGTGATCACATAGAAGCCCTAATGCACTACGCCACTTTTTCCAACCTACTATGATTTTATGACTTACATCCTCATTAATGTCTCCATTCTTTTGCAAAATTGACCTCATATATCGAAAATCATCTTTCTAAGCCACCTCATGTCCTAGCATTTTTACAGTTCCTTGATTTATTCCTCTTGTCGTGGCGAATTCACACTTCATGTATTCAGTCTTACTTCTACTTAAAGTAAATCCCTTGGTTTCCAATGTGCTTCTCCATGATTCTAGTTTAGCCTCAACCCTAGCCTTGGTCTCATCAATAAGTACAATATCATTTGCAAATAACATATACCACGGCACCTCGTCTTGAATATCTTTTGTTAGCTTATCCATAACTAGAGCAAAGAGATAAGGGCTCAAAGCAGAGCCTTGGTGTAAGCCTATTGTAATCGGGAAATAACTCAATGTGCCATTACAGGCCTCCACACTTGTAGTAGTACCATACATATCCTTGATTGCTTCGACATATTTTGAAGAAACTTTTTTCTTCCCCAATACTCACCACAGAACCTTTCTTGGAACTCTATCATACGCCTTCTCAAGATCAATAAACACCATATGTAAGTCCTTCTTCTTTTCTCAATATCTCTCCATCAACTGTCTTATTAAGAAAATAGCCTCCCTTGTGGATCTTCTTGGCATAAATCCAAACTGATTTGCAGTAACCTTGGTCTCTAATCTTAAACGATGCTCAATAACTCTCTCCCACAACTTCATTGTATGGCTCATAAGCTTAATGCCTCTATAGTTGGAACAATTTTGGATATCTCCCTTATTCTTGTAGATATGCACAAGTATACTCTTCCTCTATTCATCATGCATCTTATTAGTACTTAGAATCTTGTTAAAAAGATTAGTCAACCAACTTATTGCCACATTCCCTAAGCATGTCCACACTTCCACGGGAACACCATCGGGCCCTAAGGCTTTTTTAGTCTTTATCCTCCTTAGTGCCTCTTTAACCTCATCGGCTCTAATTTTACGCACAAATCTTCTATTTAAATCATCAAATGCGTCGTCCAAAGCCACCTCACTTCTATTGCTCTCTCATTAAAAAGCTTGTTAAAATAGTCCTTTCATCTTTCCTCAACTTCTGCGTCTCTTACTAGAAGTTTTTGATTTTCATCTTTGATGCACCTAACTTGGGTCAAGTCTTTACTCTTCTTATCCCTTATCTTTGCAAGTCTATAGATACCTTTTTCTCCCTCTTTGCTCCCAAGCTTTTTGTACATATCGGAAAAACTTTGCCTTGGGCCTCTCGCACGGCTTTCTTGGCATTTTTTATCGCCACTCTAAACTTTTGCAGATTCTCATCATTGGGACACTTATGTAACAAACTAAAACACTCTTTCTTCTGTTTAATTGCCTCCTGTACCTCTTTATTCCACCACCAAGTTTCCTTTGTTTGATTTTCGTTCCCTCTACTTTCGCCTAACTCCTCGCTTGCCATTTTTTTGGATGCAGTTAGACATCGCAGTCCACATCATATTTACTTCTCCCTTTAGTTGCCACGGTCCTTCTTGCAGTATTCTCTCCTTAAAATCTATTTGATTTCTCTCCTTAAAATCTATTTGATTTCTCTTTACTCAACACAAAATCGTTTTTTAGATAGTCAACAAGTTGAATCAAGCGATGATCTTCCATCGTTCTCCTGTTTAGTAACAACTACTGTTCTTAAAGTAACATGGGGATGCAATCAAACAAAAGAAAATAGAACTGCTCAAATGAAATTCTCACCCTATGATTTCCCAAATTTTCTAGCATTATAAACGTAGAATGACAAATTAGCTATAACAAATAAATAACTTTTAATGTCTCAATATTATTGTCTATTATCATTTGAATGAAGAGAATTATCTGTAAGGTCACTGGCATTCGAACTTACTAACTTGTGTAGATGATCTCTTCTATGATAAAAATAAAAGTTTTTTTTGATAAATTAAGTATGTATATAGATTTTCAAAGCACTAGTTAACAAGATGAGGCCGAACACAAAAACCTTGAACCAGTTAGGACACAAGAAATTGTCCTAAGGGGTTCAAAGGTGAAGCGGCACAAACATGTAGAGCAACAAGGTATGGAAACCCTAAAGGCCAAAAAAGCGGCCAACCTAACTAGAACCATAACAAAGCCAAAACAGTGGCCAAAAAGAAATGCCTACATGGCTAAAACAATGACCAAATGGCAAAAGAACAACAAAACTAGGCAACATTGAGGCGGTCCTAAAAAATGGCAGAGGAAAGACCCTAATTTTTTTGCAACCGCCTATTGCGGGAGATGTCTTCAATGCGACAAAAGGAGAGAGATAAAATATTAAATCCGCGATTTACAACTAAGAATCGGAGATTAGGTAATGATATTTTGGAAACTTATAGCAAAAGTTCAATGAAAGAATAAATTGTTAGTAAAATTTGTACAATATGTACATTAACATATACATACAATGATAGAATGAAGTCATAAGCAATGAAATGATAGATAGGTTTATATCTGACTATGTCATTCACCATAAGTCTCACTAATCTTCTTCTTCTACTAAAGATCTGCAATCCACAAAGCTGTGATCCCTCTTACCACAGTTGAAGCATGTACCTTGATATATGTTCTTGGCAACTCCTCCTTCTGATCCAACTTTAAGTTTGCAATCTTTTAAACTTCGAATGGCAATAATAAATGTAAGCAAACTTTAGAAGCAGATCAGAAGAAAAAAATATGAAGTTTCGGATGCAGGTCAGAAGCAGGTCAGAAGCAGATAATATGAAGCTTTAGATGTAGGTCAGAAGCAGGTCAGAAGCAGATAATATGAAGCTTCAGATGCAGGTCAGTGTTGACACCTGATTCTTGACCAAGTCTTTTTCAGTTTTATTTTTGAAAAATCACAAAAAATTCATAAAAAGTCAAAAAATTACAAAATCAACTTTGGTGGCCTTGGCCAAGCCCAAGGAACCATTCTTGACCAAAAAATAATTTTTCATATTTTTCACATTTTTTTAGTATTTTTAGAAAATAGGAAAATACTAGAAAAATCAACAAAAATAGAATTTGAGGTCACAAAAATATAGGAAAATAGTCAATATTTTTATTTTAAATCCCTTGTCATTTTGACCTCATCAAGAGTCGAAATTCAAGTTTAATTTTGTGTGTTTCTTTGTAACGCACAGGGTTAAATTTGTCAAAAAAATATATTTTGAGTCATTTTATTTGCAATCTTTTGCATTTTCCGAGTCTTGACATTCGACTTGATTGCCCTACATTTTAATTTGGTTCAATTATGCGCTAATTTGATCAATTTTGGCTTTAGGGACCTAATTGCATAAAAAATCTTTTCATTTTAGTCCCTATTACTACAATTCCGAAATTAAACTTTTCTGAGGGACACCCATAGAACCCCAATGCTTCCTCCCTATTGCATTTGACCCCCTAAATCTAATGGTCAGTTCAATTGGGGCCAATTCGTCCATTAAGAGCATCAATTTGACAAAAGTCAATTTCGGATCATGTCTTAGATTTGGGACTTTTACACAAATTCAAATCAATTTAGCCCAAATCTACATTTCCTAAATGAAATTGGTGCCGTAGAACCTGATTTTTGAGTCAATTTTATGATATCTGCTCATCTTGGCACCCAATTTGAACAAAAATATGCAAACCGGGTCAACTGGGTCGGGTTGACCGACCCAGTCAACCCGGTTGACCCGACCAAGAAGGAACAGAATGCTAGGTTCTGCTCCTTCGCACGCCAAGAACCAAAAACAGAGACAAAGAGGATCAGTTGGTTGTTGAGCGGGGAGGTCAGTTGGAGAAGTCAGTTGAAGGTGGGGGAATTCGGTTGAGAGAGCGAGACGAGCCAGAGAGAGACAGACGATGAGAGAGAGAGAGCCGGCGGGAGAGGAGCTCGTCGTCGATTTTGGGGAGGAGGAACCGAACGTCCGCAGGCAAGAAATGAACCTGCGGAGAGAGCAAGAGAGAGCTGGCGAACAGAGAGAGAGAGAGAGAGAGTCTGTAGAGAGAGAAAGAGGCAGCCGAACCTGTGCAAGCTTCGCCAGATCATCACCGGCGAAACCGAAGCCAGCGACGGCCATATTCGACTTCTTTGAACTCCGGAGAAGCTATCGAACCCTTCCGAACGTCTTTTCATCTCGAAAAACGGTGAGATCTTCCTCCAAGCTCGAGCTCAGCCTTTAATGGCAACTTGAGCTAGAGCCGTCCGTTGGCCGCGATTTTGGTTTCAATCTGCTTGTCTCGCCTTCCTGAGCATTTTCACTTTTTATTGCATATCATTTCGACGCCTAAATCGCCTGGTCCACCCCCTACCATGACCGATCGGTCGCGAGCTCCATAGCTCGTTCTAGACCAAACCGAAGCTTCTCGATGGCCAGGTAAGTCTCCTCAACCCTCGGTGATGCTCCCTGATTGTTTGTTTTTAGCTAGGCAACGCTAGAAACGGCTAGGACGAGTAGTCGCCGGAGCTTAGCTTCGGCCGGAAGTTGCACATGGAGGAGATGTTGATCTGCTGCGTCAAGGCTTCGACATGTTGTAGAGGAGATCGAAACGAGTTGAATGGCGGTGGTTTCGTGATTTTTGGTGGTCCGTAGGCGGAGAAACCGTCTCCCGACGAGGCGCCGGCGAGACAG
This sequence comes from Rhodomyrtus psidioides, assembly GCA_021437785.1. NCBI lineage: Eukaryota > Viridiplantae > Streptophyta > Magnoliopsida > Myrtales > Myrtaceae > Rhodomyrtus > Rhodomyrtus psidioides. The sequence goes on from JAILYB010000003.1 coordinate 16,466,345, forward strand.
AGCCGGCGCCGGTCGTCTTCTTCGGCGAAGCGGTTGACCGGTCAACGCCCACGTGGCGCTGACGTGGCGCCCACGTGGCAGCCACGTCAGCGCATTCGGTTAAAACCGAATAAAAAAAATAAATTTGATCCGACGGTGGTAGACGTGCCACGTGTCGCGATCTCGTCTTTTTCGGAAATAAAAATGATTTTCAGAAATTAAATAATACCTTAGATCGGACGGTTGCGGTTCAATCTAGCCCTTTAATCTGAACCGTTGGTTCCTTGCATAGATCAGGCCGTCCGTAGTCCGCCACGTGGCGCAATCAGGGCCATTGGTTCAATTTGGGCGGGAATTGAAAATTTTGAGTGGGATAAATGTAAACGGCGTCGTTTCGGTACGGGGCCGAATCCGGGCCGGGCCGGTCGCCGTGGGCCGTGGGCCGGGTCACCCGACCAGGCCCGAATAATATTTAAAAAATAAAAAAATTCCGAAAATGATTTTAAAAAATAAAAAAAAATCAGAAAAATTTTAGAAAATCCGAAAAATGCTAGAAAATTCCAGAAAATTCCAAAAAAATGTGAAAAATTGTGGGAAAATCCTAGACATTCCAGAAATCCCCAAAAATCGAGGATTGACCACAGACAACTGGTCAACCCTATTTTTGGGGTTTCTTATCCGTTCTTCCGAAACTTGACGACATTACCCTTTAGGGGTAAGTCGCCTCTGCTGTGCACAATAGAAAAGGGCGATAACGCCAAGGTAAGAACTAGGGCCGATTAGACGACCAATTCTTACGTTTGGGTTTTCGAGTCCCGCTTCTTTTCTCAAAATGACGATTTTGCCCTTTAATGGGAAAATCGTCTTTCTTGTCTCAATCGAGTTCTGAAAATTGCTTAAAGTTAGGGTTTGGGTCAGGTGGACGACCGACCCTAATATTTGAGATTTTCAGTTCTCATCTTTGTCCAAAATGACGATTTTACCCCTCCGAGGGTAAAATCACTTTTAAATTCCAGAAAAATCCTGGAAATTCCAGAAAAATAGGAAATGGATTGGATTGATGGCCAATCCTATTTCCCCTGTCTTTTGACTTCCCAATTCATCTGAAAATGACAAATTCACCCTTTCGAGGTGAATTTCCCCCGAACCATTCAAAATTACGATTTTGCCCCTTATGGGCAAATCATGCCAAAATCATTCATAAGTCTTGATTGATATTTCTCTAGGCTAATAGGGCCTCATTAGGGAAACCATGCTGATTTCATGTGTTTTATCCGCATGTACTTGATCCTTGATTTGCGCACTTATTTCTATTTGTTGTGAGTAATAGGGTAGTATTTCCCATCTGCATGAACTCCTAGATTTAGGATCTGCACCCCGCTCATCTGTATGAAATCCTAGGATTAGATAAACCATCCAGCTTAGGTACCGAAAAGGCGTCAACTCTGACAGTTGGCGTAACTAAGTCCCCGAACCCACTTCTCTGGTTTCCACAGAATCGAATAGACCACTCCCAACTATTCGATAGGGTTTCCGATCGTACCCTCCACGAAACGATTGGTGGCGACTCCTCGACATGTACACTCATCACATGTCACTAGACCACACTGAAGGTCGACCACGTACATCCAGCAGTTGCGATTTGGGTAATGGACCTTGGGAGAGGCCCACGTCCGATCAAGCCAGCGATCGGGCGGCCCATTAGCCCTCCGCTCCCTGCCTCCGCGCTCGGGAGAGGGTCGCGACAGACTGGCGACTCCACTGGGGAATATTCCAAACCAGAATCTCTGGTTACGAATTCCAGTGGACTTGAGCCGATTAAGAAGTTGTTTGGTTTATCTGACCTTGTTTTCTGCAGATGCTCTCGAAGGTGAGGTACGTACACTAATAATTATGTTAGATGTTTTTGCAGATTGGAGAAATAAGGGGTGGAGTGATTGTTGACATTTTTTTCCTGCAGGTTGGAGTTGGGAATGTATGTTTATTTTTATGCACATACTGAAGCGGTGTTTTGATACAAACTGCTGTGCATGACTTTGCATTGTGATGATCACGATACATCGCACACACTGGTGGTCAAACCCCGACTACAAACCACCTCTAGGTTATCTTAGATAGGGAAAGGATGTGAAAGGATCTCGCGTTTGATGGCACTTGAGACTTTCGCATTCGTTCCCGCCTACCATCCAAATTGGCGATATCTAGCCCTCTTGAGTGGGTACTCTTGGGGAGGAGTCTGCCTCATTTGGATCGTGGGAGCCTGAGCCATAGGTTCCTCACCTGATTTTCGATTTTTAGAGTACACCCCCCACTTGTCTCATGCGCATGTCTATGAGAGGTTGGTATACCTAAAACAAAAAAAAAAAAAAAATCCCGCTGATCACTGTAAGTATGACTTCTCTCTTTACTTGTTCATTTCCTAGCGAAATTTCATGATAAGAAATTCATGGAAATCAACTGAATGCCCTGGGTGTTTGAGTTTACAAATGAAAGTTTTTGACAATGAATTTTAGATACAAAAGTGGGAACACTTCTAAGCCGTCCCTACGGAATAGATGGTTCATCCAAATTTTCAATCATGGATTAAGATGACATTTCTTTATGTCTAAAATTCTTCCAATTCAAGATTTTGGGGGATAAAGTTAAGGCCATGTTTACAATCACATTTTGTATAGTGAGTTCTTAAAACAAAGATCACATGATTTTCACAAGAAAAATGTCACAAAGCAATCTTTCAAAATTAATGCCCCCATTTACATATTAAACGTTTGGGATTAAATGGGTGTTTGATTGATGACCATGGATCGATCTTTTAATGACGTATCCTCTTATCTTGAAATCTTGGCGGACATCAGATGCCCGTAAATAGGGATTATGGGGTATGTATTGTCGCCTTGCTTTCATTATAAGAGGCGACCTCATTGAAAGATGTCTTTGCTATGTAAAATGCTAAGTGTGTCTCCTTTCTGACAGGTTATGCATGACATACATTTATTGTAGATTCCTTCATCTAATCACATGCGAGATGTGATCGAACGATGGTAAAACTGTAGTCGTTCCAATAAAAAACTTCGAGTGTTATACTTGACTTGCTTGGTTATTTCTTTTGCCAACATGTCAAAACGGCTGAAGGCCAATGATGCGAGGCCTGTTTTCCCTGTAATATGAAAGGAGATGCGTCTTCATCACGAGCCACCCATGGGGTTTCCAAAATAAGATGAATCGACAATGATAAGTGTTGACACCTGATTTTTTTTTTACCATCTGTCATTGTGAGTTTTATTTTTTTTTATTTTTTATTTTTTTAAAAATAAATTAAAAATATCAAAAAAGGTCGTAAAATCACAAAATCAACTTTGGAAGCCTTAGCCTAGCCTCAGGAACCAATTTTGAACAAAAAATATTTTTCGTAATTTTTAATAATTTTTTGAATTTATTTAATTATTAAAAATACCCAAAAAAATCAGAAAAATACCATTCGTGGTCAGAAAAATACACAAAAATATTCAATAATTTTGTTTTAATTTCCTCTTCAAGTGCGTCACTTTAAATCTTGAAAATTCGGCTCGGGTCACTATGTTCCTTCACAAACATAAACCCGAATCGGGCATAAAAAATTGTTTGAGTCTTTTAGTTTGAAAGTTTTTCATTTTTGAGTCTTGACGTACCATTCTAGCGTCCCTTTTTAGTTGTTGCTAATGCTTGACCTAATTAGAAAGGAAATGAAAGTGTTGAAGAGTTCGTTCGCCGAAGGACGGGGTTGGATCCCTAAAGCCAAATGTGATACAATATCACCAAAAGGAAGGGAGCGGCGCCATTGTTTTCAAAAGAGAGGACATTGAAGAAGACAAATGAGAGTGGGATTATTATTTAAAGAGAGAGAGCTAGAGTGGCCGGGGATCCGAATCTTCATTGGCACGAGGGGACTGAGCATGTTTGTGTGGATGTCCAACGAGCTTTAAAGCCACCACGAAAGCTTCTACAAAAAAGAGAGAGGACTGAACATCATTCACAGGGAGCTGGCTTCTGGTTCTTTATTAGAGGGTGGCAACCTTTTCTTTTTTCAGTCCGCACGACATGTGATTGTCCGAATCTCCAAAAGAGCACCCGAAGAAAAGCACACCCCGAATCCATACGAACCGGCTCGCTGGGTGTTGTTACTGAGCTCCATCTCCTGCATCTGCTACGGTGGGAGGACCCAACGCGGACGCAGCAGGAGACTCCTTCCTCTCCGAAAGATCGGCCAAGGTCTTCGTCGAGGGCCACCGTGGCCTTGTGGGCTCCGCCATCGTGCGGAAGCTCCGGGATCGGGGGTTTGCCAGTCTGGTCCTTCGCACCCACGCCGAGCTTGACCTCACGCGCCAGTCGGATGTCGAGGACTTCTTCGCTGCCGAGAGCCGCGGTTGGTGTTCGTTGCTGCTGCTAAGGTCAGTGGCGTCCATGCTAATAACACGTACTCAGCGGATTTCATCGCCACCTTCCTCCTCCTTCTCTCACCCAACGTCCTCAGCCACTTCGTCCCGGCCATCACCAATCCTCGACAGCCCAGCCGAGACCCCCATCCACTTGCAGTCGAGCCACCGAAGTCCAGCCCTTGGCTCTCCGCCCAGTCCCCTCAAGAGGCCCTTCGACGGCGTCGTCCAGCCGTCGCTCAGCAACTTCGCGACGCTCTCCTTCGTCTGCCTGTCGCGGTTCGTGAGGAAGTACGACCTGAGGAGGTTTCTCTTCTTCGACAAGCTTTGGGACGAGAGTGAGACGGAGCCTCTCAAATACCCTTCTTGGGGAATGTTTACCTGAGCGACACTGTTGCTTGCATCATGGAGCTCTTCTCATGGCTCTACCACACAATGAGGTTTCATGCAGACTCAGATGTGGCCTCGGTCCTATCTGAGCATCTTAGGATCAGGAGACACCTTCGGATTATAAGCCATAGGAGAATTGGCTCTTTGCTCCATGACTCTGGTTGCTGGGCTCTTCATCTTGTTGCGCAGTGCGACCAGGATTACACATAAAGCACAGCCCATGACATGCCTTGCGGCAAAGTGGCATGTGTGCGCAACGCTTGATGATTCTTTTGAGATGAATGACGGCGAGACGCCTATGGCTCAGTCTGCCCCTGCCCAAGTTTTTCCTGTAAGCAGTACAAGATCAGATAGTGATGATGCTGGTGATGAGGAAGATGACTTGGACAACAACAAGTTGATCCCAGCATACGCTTACAGTACGATAACATACCAGAAAAGACAAGCCCTTGTGACATACTTCGAGAACAACAAGGCTGGGATTACAGTGGAGGAGGAGTTGCGTCGCATGGAAGGAGTCAAACACAAGGTCGGCGACTTCGGCGGCGACCTCCTGAACGGACACGCAGGTCACGGGAGTCGCAGACTCGAGCTTGGTCCTGTTTTCATGAGCGGACGTCTCACGTTGAAGACAATGAATAGTAAGGTGAGATCTATTTTCATGTTGGGTTGGGTATTTGGATTGTTGGGTTTTGTGGGCTGTTGGGCCTGCGTTAATGCTGGTGGAAGGAAGGCTAGGCTCAGGCAAATTAGTTTAGCGGGCTTAAAGAAAGGAAAGTGGCCTTAGGTTCCTTGTGCGATTGGACCCGGTTCAAGCCCTCTTTCTTGTTTCTGATTAGGCTTAACGGCTTGATCCAGGTTCGGCCCCAAAAATCCTACCCGGATCCGACCATCTTAATTAAGTAATAATTAATAAAAAAATAATAACAAAAAAAATATTTAATCATAAAAAAAAAATTCAAAAAAATTCGGAAAATTCAGAAAAATTCTAAAAAATCCTCAAAAATAGGAAATGGCCACAAACAACTAGCCATGGAATATTTTGGGTAATTCGGTATCCAAACCTTCCAAAAATTGACGATTTTGCCCTTCGGGCTAATCGCCTCCAAATCTTCCCATTTTACCCCTGGTCCGCAGTCACACTTTCCTTAAGCCTTTATGGTTGTACTAGGAAGCCTTGGATCTGAATTAATGTACATTGATGTGATTTATTTATGTATTTGATTGCGCTTTCATTTTAAATTGATTGTGATTGATAGGAACAGTCTTCCAATCTGCATGAACCCCGAATCAAGCCTACCTCACCTAAAATTGCCCAGGCATGAATTCTTAGCTGGGAAAATCACTCGCGTTAGGTACCGAAAGGGCGTTGGTAATGACACCAGCGTAATCAAGTCCCCGAACCTAAAATCTCTGGTTCCGCAGAACTGATCGATCTCTCCCAATCGATTAGTGAGGTTTCCGGTCTACCCTCCAAGAAAGACCGGTGGCGACTCCAAATGCATGCACAAGTTGCACATGCCACCACGACCATACTAAGGTCGAAATCGATCGGCTCTTATCGCCGAATCTCTTTGAAAAATATTCCCGCCGCGATTTGGTATGGGCCTGGGAGGGCCCGCGCCGATCCAAGACCCGCGATCGGTAATCCATTAGCCGCGTCCGCTTCCGGACGGGTCGCGACAATAAGCCCAGAACAAGACAACATGAAAAAGGGGCATGCCTGATTTGGATCGACCTCTCTAAGTTGAAAAGGGTGTATTCGTTCCAAATTAAATTGATTTGTTTAAACAATGACATGGTCACTCACACTTGCAGGTGATTATAAAAGATGAATGAGGATCGTTAAGGAACATTCCTTCATCTCTGATGCTCAAAGTGATGGGAGCTGAGGAAATATGCACTGGGGATAGTAAATCTGTGATCGTTTCAATTACAGCTTTTTATGCAAAAAATTGACGTATTCTTTCCTCACGTCATGTAGGTGAAATAAAAGGATTGCGTGAGGTCGACATTTGTCCCTTTAAAGAAGACTCAATTGTGAACCCTCAAAACTGGAGGCCAATGTGGCATGGCACGATCGCCAATTGAAGCACGTCTCAAGGAGTACAAATACTCGTGTTTCCCACCATGAGATTGATGATCACTGTCGCGACCCGTCCGGAAGCGGACGCGGCTAATGGATTACCGATCACGGGTCTTGGATCGGCGCGAGCCCTCCCAGGCCCATACCAAATCGCGGCGGGAGTATTTTTCAGGAGGATTCGACGATAAGAGTCGATCGCTTTCGACCTTAGTGTGGTCGTGGTGGCATGTGCAACTTGTGCATGCATTTGGAGTCGCCACCGGTCTTTCTTGGAGGGTAGACCGGAAACCTTACTGATCGATTGGGAGAGATCGATCAGTTCTACGGAACCAGAGATTTTGGGTTCGGGGACTTGGTTACGCTGGTGTCGTTACCAACGCCCTTTCGGTACCTAACGTGAGTGATTTTCCTAACTAGGATTTCATGCAGGCGCAATTTTGGGTGAGGTAAGTCTGACTTTGCACATTAACCAGTTTAACATGCTCACGTAATCATAATAAATAAATAGACGTCAATCACATAAACATCTATCCTACGTGGTGATCATGGAATTATGATTTAATGGGTCTCGAGCCAATGAGACCACATTTAATCATTTTAATATTTTAATAACGGAGAGCCGCTCTTCGCTTCTTCTTGGTTTCTTGAACTCTTCAAGAATTGGGCCTCAAAGAGCTCGCCGACTTAAAAGGCTCCTCCACGTAATCCTCGTAGCATTTACATCAACAATTGACTATGCTAAAAATAAAGATTACATGAAAAATAAAAGGAGTACGCAGCCTCCATTTAATAATTACAACCCCAAATATATAAATAATCACCATACATTCATACATACATCAATCACATTGATTAGGGATTTTTCCATGATCACCACCCTTCCACGTAAGTAATAAATTCACAATTTAAAACTTAGGAAGGCACAATAAAAATTCTACGTTGAATCATATTCAGAATTTTTACGTAAAATAAGATAGCCATAAATTTTCGATTCAAAATTGATTTAGTCTCAATTTTTGCTACGTTGATTAATTTATCATATAAAATAATCAACCTCCATTAGCCATGTAAGACGAACAATTCGTTAATACATATTGGCCATAGTATTGCAAAAATTGCAAAAAATCAATTAAATGCACGAAAACACCTAAGGATCGGCTCTGATACCACTGTTGGGATCCACGTAACACGTAGCGGAAATAAATAACAACCCATACATGTATCTCCAGAGGCGTACTTCGTGCATTTCAATCGAAAAAAATCACAAAGCCTCAAAGGGAGTAAATAGATTACCTCTCGTAGCGTGCTTGAACGGAGGTGTCGGTTCGATGTTCTTCGATCTCAGCCTCCACAAGTGTTAGGCATCTAGTTCGGACGCACCACCAATTGACGAACGGGGAGACGACTAATAACTCCACAACAATTGTGCTAGCAATATGCGGAATCAATATTCCGAACTTAGCATATTTTGCTCACTCAATATTATGAGAATATAGAGAGTGTTTGTGTTCTTCTCTCTAAGCTCTCAAAAATTTGCACACTCTACAAAATGTCTCTCCCCTTCAACCTCAAAACTCTTGCCATCCTTTTATAGCCAAAAATACCTTCCAATAAATTGTATTTAAAAATAGCACTAACAATTATAAATTCTATCTAAAAATAGCACTCACAAATAAATGACATTTAAAAATAGCACTAACAATAGCACTCACAATTTATAATACAAAAATGCTATTTAAAAATAGCACTAACAATAGCACTCACAATTTATAATACAAAAATTCTATTTAAAAATAGCACTAACAATTATAAATTCTATCTAATAATAGCACTCACAAATAAATGACATTTAAAAATAGCACTAACAATAGCACTCACAATTTATAATACAAAAATGCTATTTAAAAATAGCACTAACAATAGCACTCACAATTTATAATACAAAAATTCTATTTAAAAATAGCACTAACAATTATAAATTCTATCTAATAATAGCACTCACAATTTATGATAAATAAATGCCATTTAAAAATAGCACTAACAATAGCACTCACAATTTATGATAAATAAATGTCATTTAAAAATAGCACTAACAATAGCACTCACAATTTATAATACAAAAAATGCTATTTAAAAATAGCACTCACAATACAAAAATGCTAAAAAAGGCACTAACAAAGGTGTTAAAAATAATAACCATTATTATTATTACAAGAGTTAAAGAGGTTACCAAACAATACAAATATGCATAACGTATAAATACGTATGATGTATAAATACGTAGAGCATACGTATACATCCGTGAAACCGGGGACTAATTGAAAGAAAAATGTGCAATTAAGCCCTTTTGGTAAAAATTGATTAAATTGGAGGGAAAATTGACCTAATTGCACTTTAAGACTTTAGAATCCAATGTCATAGCTTATAAAAAGTGAGAATTGAAAACTAAAAGACTCGAAAATGATTTTTTTTTTAGGCTTGGTTCGGGTTTATGTTTGTGAAGGAACATAGTGACCCGAGCCGAATTTTTGAGATTTAAAGTGACACACTTGAAGAGGAAATTAAAACAAAATTATCGAATATTTTTGGGTATTTTTCTGACCACGAATGGTATTTTTCTGATTTTTTGGGTATTTTTATAATTAAATAAACTCGAAAAATATTAAAAATACCGAAAAATATTTTTTGTTCAAAATTGGTTCCTAAGGGTAAACCAAGGCTTCCAAAGTTGATTTTGTGATTTTATGACCTTTTTTGATATTTTTAATTAATTTTAAAGAATAAAAATCACAATAATAAATAGTAAAAAATCAGGTGTCAACAGCTGCCCCTCTTTGAGAGGAATCTCGTTAGAGGTTTCTCTCAAAGATAAGGTGGCACCTGATTCCTAACCGACTCAACTGGGAAAATGAGAGAAGAAGTGTTATGACATCAGATCCTTAAGCCTATTGATAAAAGCTCAAATCAATCCCCGGTTTGCTCTAACAATTTGAACATGGGTCGGGATGAGAGAGACTTACCTGAAGCTCGCCTGTCGGATGCTGTCGGTTGCGACAACTTTCAAGAAGATGCCTAGGACTCGTCACAGAAAATCCTAGGGAGATTAAGCTCTGACCCGTATGGTAGGTCATACCATTATGGGATTCCTAACTGGTAGGAACCCTAGGAAGGCGCATCCCACGCTTTGGGATTTGCCAAGGATTTTGATCCGTATGGTGGATCAGACCTTTGTATTGATCCTTCAGGCGGTTTCTACCTTTGGTTGAGTTTAGTTTGATCCTTACGGCGGTTTCTACCAATGAGCTGACCCTTATGGCGGTATCTACCATATTTGACCCTTTAGGCGGTATCTACCTTCAAGTTTAGTTTGACCCTTATGCGGTTTCTACCTGGAATTGACCCTTCAGGCGGTATCTACCTTGATTTGACCCTTCAGGCGGTTTCTACCTTTGGTTGACCCTTCAGGCGGTATCTACCTTGAGCTGACCCTTCAGGCGGTATCTACCTTGAGCTGACCCTTCAGGCGGTATCTACCTTAAGTTGATCCTTTAGGCGGTATCTACCGTTGGTTTGACCCTTCAGGCGGTTTCTACCTTGATTTGACCCTTCAGGCGGTTTCTACCTTGAATTGACCCTTCAGGCGGTATCTACCTTGATTTGACCCTTCAGGCGGTTTCTACCTTGATTTGACCCTTCAGGCGGTTTCTACCTTTGATTTGACCCTTCAGGCGGTTTCTACCTTGTGTTGACCCTTCAGGTGGTATCTACCATGTGTTGACCCTTCAGGCGGTATCTACCTTGTGTTGACCCTTCAGGCGGTTTCTACCATGAGTTGATCCTTCAGGCGGTATCTACCTTGTGTTGACCCTTCAGGCGGTTTCTACCAAATTTGAAAAGGGGTCTCATGACGAGGGTTCTCCACGTCCGATGAGATTTCCTGAATTTTGAAAAGGGGGTCTCATGACGAGGGTTCTCCACGTCCGATGAGACTGTTTGAATTTTGAAAAGGGGTCTCATGACGAGGGCTATCCACGTCCGATGAGACTGCCTAAGTTTTGAAAAAGGGGTCTCATGACGAGGGTTCTCCACGTCCGATGAGACTGTTTGATATTTTGAAAATGGGTCCTGGGACGAGGGTTCTCCACGTCTGATAGGACTTTTTCTTTTAAAAGGGTTTTTCTTCCCCCTTTTTTTTTGGAGACCCCGAAGTTTGTCGGGAATTCAGCTTTTTGAAGCAGTGAAAGATTTTATTTTGACAAAACTTCACTTGAGTCTGTTGAGGTGACATTCTGGGAGCTGGGTTCTCTAGGTATCCTGCAGAAGTTTGAGCTTGAAAGATTTTTCTTCACCAAGAAAACGTTAGTAATCTTTGGGAAGACCACGGCTGTCCATTTTGACAAAACCGTATGATTTAAGTTTTAATCATGAAATGTGCATTTTGATGCTGGGGGTTATCCAAAGCATTCTTGCAACATGCAAATGTGATCACAAATCCCTTGCACGGAAAATCTGGATCAACAGTTTGAAAATTCCAAAAAGAGTTTGTTCAAAACATCAATTGGAATATTTCTCGACAATGAGGTCTTCTCACCTGTTTTGCGATCGTGTTTTTTTATAGGGGATACACTCGATTCCCTACTAACCCGTGCCTAGGTTTTAGGCTCATTCGCAGCGCATACATTTTGATCGGTCGGGAGGTCTTCCACGGGACCGTAATGTTGGGCTTGGATATTGGTCTTCAAGGGGGACTCACTTTTGAGTCAAGGTCATTGAATGAAAGTTTTCACCATCTGCTCCGGGTTTACAAGTCAAGAACCCTGCAAAATGAGAAAGAAATAGTCTTGCTCGTACTTCTTCGAGCTGAGCTGTATGTTAACCCAAGTGTCTTAGTCAGAGAAAACTGTTTCAGGGTTATGATGTTGGTAGGATTGGGGACCGAAAAAGGCTTGTTTTTAGCCCAGAATTCATGACGAGTTTGACATTGGTGATCATTGCTGATTTACCTCCTGTCTTTTCCTTTCTGCATCTTTAGTTTTTGAGGTGTACAACCGATTTTGAGGTGTGCACCAGCTCTTTAGAGAGCGTCCCTTGTTGCATTCAGAGACCGACTCTCTCCATGTCTTTGTTCTGTGCTTGGCAGCATTTGGGGAGCAGCTTTTTTTATTTGACTCCTTCAAGAATTTTTTTTTTTTTTTCATCCAAGTTTCACTGGGGATCAAGCAAACAGCTTTCATGAGCATCGGCCTTGCTTTTACCAGGCACTTTGCTTTTTCTCGATGCCGTGGATTTTTCTCATTCATTTTTGAAATCCCACTTTTTCTCATCTTCATAGGATCGCGTTAGACCTATGATCAAAGGTCTAACAAGGTTAAACATTAACTTAGGAATTCTTTTGCAAACCCTAAGTCTTGAACTTCTTCGTTTCTGAAGTGATGCTGCATCCGTCTTGGAATGTGCAATGATCACCAACGGGTTTATGGAATGATTCTGCAGGCTCAACTTGGCTATGCAAAGGATTCGGTGTGTGGGATAGAGAAATGAATGCTTCTCATCATCCTATGGCACTTGGATTACCATATAAACAACACACAAAGATTAATGTTAGTCCGAGCAAGAAAATTTCTAACCATTTTCTCCTGATGCTGCTGGACTCACCTCCATTTTGCCCCGATGTGGGGTGGTTCTTGACAGGGTTAAGAATGAAAACCGCCGTTCAAAGGGGTTATCAACGGTCACCTGTAGTGTTTGGGGGATATGAAACGAATGCCTCCGTCGTCCCAACCCATGTAATCGCTGCGAATGGTCCCTACTTCCGTAGGTCCAGATTCTGCTGTCTTATCCGCTCCATTTCTCTCTTAAGTGTGTATAGGACGTGTTTGGACTAGGCTTTGCCTCTCGTCTTTTGAGAAAACGTCCTTTTGAAAGTTTTGAACAACTTTTGATTGGAAAAATCTCTTTCGTTTTCTCCAAAAATTTTACCCGTCAATGGGATTTTATGATGCCCAATGCATGTTCAGATAACCTCATGTTTCAAAACATGAATGCCAATGAAGTTAGAATCCTATGTCTTTTCTGGACATCAGATTCTAAAAGCTTTTCTTTTCTTCTCTATTTTTTATTCAACATTTTCAATGGATTGGGGAAAGGGATACTTACCTGTCCCCCGCGGCTGGAGATCCCTGAAAATGCGGAAGAAATATGTTATTGTTCGTTCATGAATTTTTCAAAAAATTAGAACGATACATCTTACCCTCGGTCGTGTGCCCCTGCGAGTGCACACAGGTTGTCAAAATTTGTCCTCCTTGATGGTGAGTCCCTATCAAGGATAAATAGCAAGTGTTAACTCATATTCCCAAATTGAAGACAAATTGGGACAATACAACTTTACTCTTGGTTCTCATCCCGTTCTGACGTCGCGTATTGATATGAACCACGTCTATCAAATCCGCTTATCCATGCTTGGAATATTTGCAATATCAATGGTTCAGCTGCCCCCGGTTGGGCAACGTCTGTTTTGTTATTTGAATAGATGGCTCCTTAGGTGATTTATCCACGTTTAACACCTGAGAAGGGAAAGAAATGAGACATTACTTTGGTATTCGGTTGAAGATCGTTTAGGAACGATACATCGTTTTACCAAATGGGAGGCTTCGTGACCAAACGTATTTCGTGCTGAATGGGGGTAGATCCCATTATGCTCCGCGGGTGATAGTCATCGTTCATGGAATTTGCTCCACGGATTAAGTGATTAATCCATGGCCCTTGGCTCGAAGACGTTCAAAGGGTAATGTTGACACTCAGAGCGGTTAGTTTTCAGCGTTAATTACAATGTTCCCGCGGGAACTTTACAACGAAATCCGTAACACATTCATTCGATGTATTCACCTCTCACTCTCCTGAGCCTTCTAATGATTTAGCACACGAGCTTCGAACCAGATGTCCGGTCGCCGGTACCGGTCACGACTGCGAAGATGCACTTGTTCCAAAATGCTTGACCCATAGGCTGAGTTGCTCATTCAGGAGATCGTCCGACCGCTCGAGTCGTCCAAGTTGAGCATCCTTAATTGCTGGTGACGGACTTCTCCCATTTTCGGCATGAACAACCTGGTTTCTCGGTTTATGCGTGATCCACACGCCGAGTTGCTCACTGAGGGACTCGCTTGAAATTTCAAGCCATTGACGCCCAAGTCGGGCATCCTCAACCGTTGGCGATGGGTTCCTCACACTACTTTCGTCATGAACAACCTCACTTCTCGAGTTGGTATTTTCATCGTTGTCCAGTAGGTTTGTACCCGATGTTGGATTCGCCGTAGGAATAACACTAACGATCGGTTGGTGCTCAAATTGGGGAGTCCATACCTGCTGAAATTGTTGTACATACTCTTGGGGAGTACCAGGGTAACTCAGGGGGGAATTCAGCCGATCGAACCAAGAATAGATGTTTTCAAGGAGATCGTCTGAACCATCGAGCGACTGACACTCAGGTTGAGTATTGTCGACTACTGGAGAAGGAATCTTTTTGCCATTTTCGTCATGGACCACCTGATTCTTCGAGCCGGAATCTCCGTAATCGTCTCGCAAGATTGTATGTGCATCTCCTGCCAGTGTTAGATCCGCTGTAGGACTAGTATTAACGGCCAGTCGGTGCTCAGACTGGGGAGTCCCGATTTGCTGAAATTGCGGTACATACTCCTGAGGAGTACTGGGATAACCCATGGGAGTACTCTGATTGATGCCTGAACAATCGACCGTGTAATTGTCAGTCCCATCGGTGTTAAGAGGTGATTGGATGCTTCCTGCTTCATGAGGATTGCGATCACAGCCATGCTCATCGTTTAAACTTGAACTGCCTCTCTCTTGGTCTAGCGCCACTCGTCCATCTCTCAGTAGTCTTTTGTAGCACCAAAGGTGGTTCCTGACTTTATTTCTATCCAATTCCGGCATGTTCATGATCTTGAGTATGCGCGATGGGCGAGCCAAACTGATCCCTAACTGTTGAACTGCATCAACAAATTTGCTATGAAGCTCCGAGGTCCAATAAAACCTTGTTTTCTTGCTAGCCGAAGTAGGGTTGGCAACTCGGCGGCTACTCTTCGTGGAATCTGGTCGTGTTGAACCGCCTCTATCTTGGTCTAGCGACGCTCGTCCATCTCTCAGTAGTTTCTTGTAGCGCCAAAGGTGATTCTTGACCATATTTTTAGTCAGTCCCGGCACGTTCATGATTTCGAGTATGCGCAATGGGCAAGCAAAACTGATCCCCAACTGTTGAACTGCATCAACAAATTTGCTATGAAACTCCGGGGTCCAACGAAATCTTATTTTCTTGCTAGCCGAAGTGGTGTCAGCAACTTGGCGGTTACTCTTCTCGGAATCTGGTCGTGTTGGAGGTTGCTCTGGAGGGGATTTAGTGGTCTCAGATGGGCTGGTCATGATGGTGAGTTCATCATCGAGCGGACCCGACTTGTCATGACGCATGTTCCCTTCCACAATGGGCGTCGACTTTGACCTTATAGCACTAGTTTCCTCTTGTAGATCCTCGGCGGTACCCGCCTGTTCCGAAAGATGTTGCGAAGGGCATTGCAACAAATGAGCATTATAAACCCCCAGATCTGGCTCTTCAGTGAATACTCCGTCCGTGGGAACAGGGTTACCGCACTCCAGGCAAATAGCGATGCTTAGAGCTTTTTTGTACTGAGTGTTTTTTATTCGAAGCTTTTCATTTTCCTCCCTTACAACCGCTAACTCGTGCCGATCGCGTTGCTGCTTCAGCCGGGTTCGTTTGTTTTCAAACCAGCACTTGACCTTCCGAGGCTCCCACCCTATCTCCTGGCCCATTTTGATTTTCTGTTCCATGTCCGGATAGGGGTATTCCCTGAAAAACAATTCGAGTTTATGGACTTGACCTGAAGTGTTGCGTTTGAGATATTCCCCTTTCTGACGCTGATAACCGTCGCGGGTACTGTTCTCGTTAACCAAGCCGCGGGTTTCATCATTAGAAGGATCGGTCTCCATGGCCCTCGTGTCAGGTTCGGTCCTGAGATCTTCAAACTCTTCCAGCAGCTCAAGCTCGGAGACCTCCAAGTCTGGCGCTTCCAGTAAATGACAGAATCCCTTGAACATTTTGACCGGGATATCACTGTTTGATTTTCCGTTAACTCAGCTTTCTTTGTTCCTCCTTGGATCTTCACTTTCTCTGCAAATTCTGAGAGGTTAAAGGAGCCGGATCACCGTTCTTCGATCAAAGGTGATGGCTACCCGACGAGCGCTCTTCTCAATGTTTCGAGATTCCCACTTCGTCCTTTTGTGATGGCTACTTGACGAGCGTTTTTCTCAAGGCTTCGTAATTCCCACTTTGTCCTTTTTTGCTCTTTTCTACGTGAACGGAGCCTGAAGATCTCTTGCGTTGATTTCGCTTTGTCGAGCACTACGCTTGTCCCCCTGGCCCAGTCTCTAGAGTAACAAGCCTGCCCACCTTTCGGCGCCATTATGTTTCGTAAAACCCGAGATCACAGGACGGTGGTGGATTCGTGACTCATCGGGGATGCATTAACGAAACCCGCTTGGCTCTACTGCACATAAAATATTATTACCACTTCTCCCTGTACTCGAGCATTTATAAGGTGATAGATTGATGTCAAGAAGATTAACACTTTAGCCTTATCAGACTCAGCCTCTCAAACACTCTTCACATTCTCACTCTCTTCTCCGTCATTCCATCGCATATGGATTCCTCCTCTATGCCTGTTGCCTTACCTGAAGCTTCGACCCAATGGGAGAGATTTTACCACCTCTTGGGTAGGGGTTATGGCTACATAAACAATCATCCTGAAGCTGAGGTTGAAGTTCGTACTCTGATTCCGGCCCTGGATACTGCGTGTATTGAAGGTACGAAACTGCAAAGGGAGTTTGTGATCTTCCCAACTCTCTTTAACAATTTCATGCAGGCTTACGAAGTTGCTAGCCGGGAGGTCACTTTGGCTGGTATCGTGCGAGCCCGTTATCAGGACCGAACTGAGTCCCTGATGTTGGCCATGCTGACGGCCGATAACCATAAAAGGGCTGTTGAATACGCCCACGCCCAGGTTTCGATGCTGGTCCGTGAGAGGGACAACTTGGTGGAGCGTCTGGCTCTTTTTGACACCGCTTTTGAGCAAGACCAGCACAACTTCGTGCTGAGGTTCCAGTGTGCCTGGTTGGAGGAAAGGCTTGAAGACCTGAGCATGGATATAGCTCGCGGGAGGGTGCTGGCTCATGACTTAGAGCTTGAGTTCGAGTACTATGACACCAAGGTGAACGAACTTAAGGAGAAATGTCGTCTCCTTTTCTTCAAGCTTGTAGACCTCGATTCCCGGAGTGTGGGTTGTAAGCAAGGCATGGATAGCATGGAGAGTCAGTTAAGCTTTTTTGTGATGCTTGTCAGAACTCATTTTGGGTTTACTGCTCCCCCTCAGTGATCCACTTGTAAACTTTCCTGCTGAATGAAATAAATGCGAGTTTGTTTATATATGCTCTTTCATTCTGCATTGTTGACTAGCCAAGAAAGGTTTTTGCTTTCGGATCTACGCGACTCCTTTTTCGCCTGTGTCAACAGATTGACTACGCATCATTCTCACAGCCCGACGCTTTATATTTGATTGACCTGAATGCCTCGTGAGAAATAGATTTGTAGTTGCTCGAAACTTAAAGATCGCCCCTGATTTTGCGGTCATTGCGTTTGGGGCCGCTAGTAATCTTTCACTTTCGAGCTCGATCACATTCTGCTAGTAACTCATGCTATCAATTCTGCCTTCACGCGTCGGGGCTGATTTTACCTTGAACTTAATAACAAGGAATTACCGTATACACACGAGATGACGTTTGCGAAAAACATTATGCAGAATCAACTCTAGCTATTGAAGAAACAAACGCATGCACCGATGAGAACTTTACAATAGGAGATACATCCTTCTCGCGTACATCCCCTTCTTTCTTGGGGCATGTCCAATGACTAACCAGTCTGGCCTCAGCTTAGGTGTGCCATTACCAAGTGCAGATCATGGTTGCCAACCTTTAATAGCTTCCAACTGATCGAACCAGGTATCAAGTCCTTCATCGAAGAAATCACCCGACCCCTCGAACGATTGATGTGTAGGTTGAGCTGCATCGCCCGACGGGTTCTTCGAACTGGAACCTCCATCTTTGTCTGGGATTATAAGAGGAGATTTGATCGATTGACTACCACAAGCATCTCCCACTTGGGGATTAGGGAAATAAGAGTGCTCCAAGCTTTCTCCCATTAGATCATCTGAAGCCATATGCTCTGATTGGGCAAACCCTTGAGCACTGGGCGTGGTGGGCTGATCTGCGACAGGATGAACACTGACTAGCTGCTGCTCGGACGGAGGAGTGCTTACTCGTTGCACTTGTGATGCGTGTTCTTGAGGAATATTGAAATGACTCGCGAGGATATCCTGATCAAATCCCCAATAGTCGTCCAGATTCGACCGGGCCTCATTTGTCATAAGGGTGCTGGGTTCGCAGCCGAGTCTATTGCTCGGATTCAGTTCTGCATAACGCTGTCCTAACGCCCTTCTGTAGCAACCAAGGTGATTCGCGACTAATTGCTTGGTAAGTCCCGGTACGTTCATGACTCTAAGTATGCTTGTCGGACCTATGAAGTCGAGTCCTATCTGTCGAACTGCGTCCAAGAACTTGAGATGAAGCTCCGGGGGCCAAGTGAATTTCTTCTTCTCGTCGTCCAGAGTGGCGTAGATAGCCTGCCGACTAACCTCTAACTCCTCTTGAACCGTATCTGATCTTACCGGAAGCTGTTGTGGAGGAGATTCATGGGCTTCGATGAGGTGACTCCGATCATAACGACACGTATCTTCTTCCTCCGAAGACACTGGTATAATTTCTGTAGGATCGATCTGCTCATGCGCGCCATTAGCAGGATCTGATTGTACCGGAGATGGCTCAAGGGAGCAGGGGGATAAATGAGCACCTTCCATCTTCGTAGAAGGCTTACTGGGGAACAATTTACTGAGGGTGGTAGGGCCACCGCAGTCAGGGCAGGTAATAGTACTGAGAATTTTCTCATACCACATGTTTTCCATTTGAAGGTTTTGGTTTTGCTCTTTTAGGGCCGTGATCTCCTTACGCCTGTGTTGGACACCTAGTCTGAAACGTCTATTCTGAAACCAAAAATGGATTCTCATAGGATTCATTCCCAGCTTCTGGCCCAATTCAATCTTTTGTTCCTCGTTTGGGCAAGGGCATTCATCGAAGAAAGCTTCAAGCTCCTGGATTTCTTTCCGAGCGTAGCGCTGGCGACTTTTTCTTTTCCCGGGTTGAGCGTCGTGGCCACTGCCGTCGTCACCACTGCGATCTTGATGTTCGTCACCGGCGATGTTGAGTTCCATGGCTTCGATGTCGAATCTGATTCTAGAGAATTTGAGGTCTTTCAACGAACTCGTCACTCGGGGTTCTCTGTTCTCTTTTGTATACTCGCTCTTTCGATTTGTTGCCTCCTTTTCCTCGAAAGCTAGGTCTGTTCAGCGTTCTGTTTTTGAAACGACGGAACTGTTTACCTCCTGCTCAGCTTTCCGACACGAAGGGGTAACCAAATCCTCCCGCGGCTTCTTCGATAGTAGCGCTCGCCTTTCACTTTTACTCGATAGTCATGCCTGTTCAGCACTGTCTTCTCTTTTTAAGTGGCAGAGCTGTTCACTCGCCGCCCAGCTTTATGCGTGATGGAACAACACAATCCTTTCGCGGCTTCTTCGATAGTTGCGCTCGCCTTTCACTTTTCCTCAATAGTCATGCCTGTTCAGCACTGTCTTCTCTTTTTAAGTGGCAGAGCTGTTCACTCGCCGCCCAGCTTCATGCGTGATGGAACAACACAATCCTTTCGCGGCTTCTTCGATAGTTGCGCTCGCCTTTCACTTTTCCTCAATAGTCATGCCTGTTCAGCACTGTCTTCTCTTTTTAAGTGGCAGAGCTGTTCACTCGCCGCCCAGCTTCATGTGTGATGGAACAACACAATCCTTTCGCGGCTTCTTCGATAGTTGCGCTCGCCTCCCTCCCAGCTTTAATAATGGCGAGACCGAATTTGTCAGGCCTGAAATTGCGGATCAGGACATGTCTGATGATTCACGGGAGGAGCAGCCCTCGCTTTACATTAATTAACCCGGCTCCACAAGCATTATTACTGCAACTTTTCTCCACTCTCGAGACGCTATAAAATGCGGAGTTGGTGTTTGGGAGATTAACGCTCTCATATAATTTGCTTCCATCCTCTAATCGCTCCACTACACACATCTCCGTCGAAAATGGCTTCTTCCCAAGTTCACACTTTCTCAGCCGAAGCTTTGACTCGATGGAAAGAGTTCTATAACCTCTTGGGTCGAGGCTACGCTCACATAGCCGATCATCCCGAAACCGAGGATGAGATCAGAGTCATGTTCGGGGACCTGGACATCACCTCCCTCGAGGGTACCGTGTTGGGGAGGGAATACAATATTTTTCCAACGCTCTTTACGAACTCCTTGGAGGTCTACCGCGCTGCTCATCGGGGAGTTACCGTGGCTCGTGTCTTGCGAGCCCGTTATGAGGATCAGTCCGACCGCCTAGCGTTGGCTGACTACCTGGCCGATAGTCACAAAAAGGCTGTTGAGTTCGCCAAAGAGCGGGTTTCGACATTGCTACGCGAGAGGAGGAATCTGGTGGAGGACTTAGCTCTATCTCTGGCTACCTATGAGCGCGATCGACGTAATGCCCTGCTAAGGAATCGGAGCGAGTGGCTGGAAGAAAGGCTCAACGGCATAAACGAGGATATAACTCGTGAGAATGGACTTGTTCGGGACTTGGAAGCAGTCGCCGAAGATCACGAGACTCAGGTTGTTGCAGTCAATGATGAACGCAAACGCCTCCACCTCAGGCTTGCGGACCATGATACGCGGAGTGGTGCGTATAAACAAAGCATCCATAACCTGGAGGGCCAGCTGGGCTCCTTTGTGTCGTTGATTAGGGCTCACTTCTGCTTTACTTTTCCACCCCAATGAATTGTATGATCTGGTTTGGGCAAGAATGAATGAAAGCCCCTGTGTTTGTTTTAGCTTTTATATGATCCATTTCTTCGAGCATCCGGACATCTTAGACTTGGATGAGCCGATCCATAATAAGTCGAGTAGATGTGTTCTGATTTTCTAACTCACTCATGGTCAGATGAAAGAATAGCCTCAGACTTATCCAAGAAAAGATTTCTTTATGCTACTTGTTTTTCACCTGCAAATGAAAAGACCGAGTCAAAAGGAATAATCTGAAAAAGAAAGCATAGACCCCTTTCAATCTTATGCTTGCTCGTAATTAATAATGACAAGAACTTTTACAAGGGTTTTAATCTTGTGCGAAAAGTTTTTATCAATATTCCTCGAAAGAAAGCATACTATTGAAAGGAATGTAATTCACGATAATTGCTTTTGACCAATATTCAGAAGAGCGAATTAGTCAAAAATGCAAGGCATAACGACGTGTTTTTAAATTTAATTGAAGATACGGCATCCAAATCAAGGCCGTTTTGTTAAGAACGAGAGCAATTTGGACATCTATCTCGTCATTAAATTCGAAATAACGTCAATACTCTTGATCAATTATCGTGGATTACTTAGTGACGTATGACATGCATGGACCAATTCAAGTGTATAATTCCTTCTAGCGAAATTAGGGTTGGATTACCCTGTACGACCAAAAAGGTCGTGTAAGATTTTCAACTTTAGTTTCCTCTAAAGGAATTATAAACTTGACTTGGGAGTATTCGGATGATTAGAGAAAATGCCACTATCACATTCCCATGACCCGTCAAAAGAAATACAACCGAGTTCCATCTGAATGTATACACCAATAGATCCCTAATACAATCACTCTAAGGGGTGAGATAGAGAAAGCCTCGATAAAAATAAACCCTATACAAGAGGACTAGTAATGGAAAATGAAACCAAGGAATGTGATCCTAACGTTTAAGGATGCCCCAAGTTCGATCTGTGACTTCCAGATCACTTGCCCCAACTCGTCATCTTCATTGGACGATATCTCAATAATGTCCATAGTAGGCTCCTTTGTTGCTCACTCGGTGTTCGCCATGGGATATCATCCTCCTCGTCTTCTATCAAGGACGTTTGGGAAAAACACATGCATCTATCCTTGAAATGGCATTTAATCTAATCACCAGAATGCAATGAATGAAATGCCTATATTTATATGAACTGTAATAGTTTTGAGGGATAGAGAGTCTTACCAACCCAACTCGTCGACTTATGTGCGATTTTAGGTGTACCAACCGCCCAAAGACATGCGCATGAGACAAGTGATGGTGAACTTCTAAAAATCAGAGGGTTTGGCACCTAAGGTTAAGGTTCCCACCTCGAGTTCTAGAAAGAGCCGATTCCATTGCACAACTATCGTTGCATTGGGACTCAATCCATAGTTCGAAGCGAGCGGAATTGAGAAGTGGATTACCCCGTGTTTTTCCTCACGGAGATTCCATTTTCAATTCCTTCTATTGTGTTCCTAAAGGCGGCGCCTGGGGTTTTAGGCGCGGTTGTGTGTGTCCATGTGTCGTGATCATCACAATGCAAGTCATGCACAACAATTTATCAATCAGCACTTCAAATCATCCACACAACATACATTCCTACGCCACACCTGCGTAAAATAAAGTTAATCACAGACTACACCCCTTATTACTCCAATCTGCAAAAACATATAACACCTATCGTGAGCGGACTTACCTCACCTTCAAGAGCGCCTGTAGGGTTAGAAAAATCACTCAATTTTTATTACGGCCTAAGTCCACTTGAGGTCTAGAACCATAGTTTCTAGAACAAGTCCCCAGCGGAGTCGCCAGCTGTCGCGACCCGTCCGGAAGCGGACGCGGCTAATGGATTACCGATCACGGGTCTTGGATCGGCGCGAGCCCTCCCAGGCCCATACCAAATCGCGGCGGGAGTATTTTTCAGGAGGATTCGACGATAAGAGTCGATCGCTTTCGACCTTAGTGTGGTCGTGGTGGCATGTGCAACTTGTGCATGCATTTGGAGTCGCCACCGGTCTTTCTTGGAGGGTAGACCGGAAACCTTACTGATCGATTGGGAGAGATCGATCAGTTCTACGGAACCAGAGATTTTGGGTTCGGGGACTTGGTTACGCTGGTGTCGTTACCAACGCCCTTTCGGTACCTAACGTGAGTGATTTTCCTAACTAGGATTTCATGCAGGCGCAATTTTGGGTGAGGTAAGTCTGACTTTGCACATTAACCAGTTTAACATGCTCACGTAATCATAATAAATAAATAGACGTCAATCACATAAACATCTATCCTACGTGGTGATCATGGAATTATGATTTAATGGGTCTCGAGCCAATGAGACCACATTTAATCATTTTAATATTTTAATAACGGAGAGCCGCTCTTCGCTTCTTCTTGGTTTCTTGAACTCTTCAAGAATTGGGCCTCAAAGAGCTCGCCGACTTAAAAGGCTCCTCCACGTAATCCTCGTAGCATTTACATCAACAATTGACTATGCTAAAAATAAAGATTACATGAAAAATAAAAGGAGTACGCAGCCTCCATTTAATAATTACAACCCCAAATATATAAATAATCACCATACATTCATACATACATCAATCACATTGATTAGGGATTTTTCCATGATCACCACCCTTCCACGTAAGTAATAAATTCACAATTTAAAACTTAGGAAGGCACAATAAAAATTCTACGTTGAATCATATTCAGAATTTTTACGTAAAATAAGATAGCCATAAATTTTCGATTCAAAATTGATTTAGTCTCAATTTTTGCTACGTTGATTAATTTATCATATAAAATAATCAACCTCCATTAGCCATGTAAGACGAACAATTCGTTAATACATATTGGCCATAGTATTGCAAAAATTGCAAAAAATCAATTAAATGCACGAAAACACCTAAGGATCGGCTCTGATACCACTGTTGGGATCCACGTAACACGTAGCGGAAATAAATAACAACCCATACATGTATCTCCAGAGGCGTACTTCGTGCATTTCAATCGAAAAAAATCACAAAGCCTCAAAGGGAGTAAATAGATTACCTCTCGTAGCGTGCTTGAACGGAGGTGTCGGTTCGATGTTCTTCGATCTCAGCCTCCACAAGTGTTAGGCATCTAGTTCGGACGCACCACCAATTGACGAACGGGGAGACGACTAATAACTCCACAACAATTGTGCTAGCAATATGCGGAATCAATATTCCGAACTTAGCATATTTTGCTCACTCAATATTATGAGAATATAGAGAGTGTTTGTGTTCTTCTCTCTAAGCTCTCAAAAATTTGCACACTCTACAAAATGTCTCTCCCCTTCAACCTCAAAACTCTTGCCATCCTTTTATAGCCAAAAATACCTTCCAATAAATTGTATTTAAAAATAGCACTAACAATTATAAATTCTATCTAAAAATAGCACTCACAAATAAATGACATTTAAAAATAGCACTAACAATAGCACTCACAATTTATAATACAAAAATGCTATTTAAAAATAGCACTAACAATAGCACTCACAATTTATAATACAAAAATTCTATTTAAAAATAGCACTAACAATTATAAATTCTATCTAATAATAGCACTCACAAATAAATGACATTTAAAAATAGCACTAACAATAGCACTCACAATTTATAATACAAAAATGCTATTTAAAAATAGCACTAACAATAGCACTCACAATTTATAATACAAAAATTCTATTTAAAAATAGCACTAACAATTATAAATTCTATCTAATAATAGCACTCACAATTTATGATAAATAAATGCCATTTAAAAATAGCACTAACAATAGCACTCACAATTTATGATAAATAAATGTCATTTAAAAATAGCACTAACAATAGCACTCACAATTTATAATACAAAAAATGCTATTTAAAAATAGCACTCACAATACAAAAATGCTAAAAAAGGCACTAACAAAGGTGTTAAAAATAATAACCATTATTATTATTACAAGAGTTAAAGAGGTTACCAAACAATACAAATATGCATAACGTATAAATACGTATGATGTATAAATACGTAGAGCATACGTATACATCCGTGAAACCGGGGACTAATTGAAAGAAAAATGTGCAATTAAGCCCTTTTGGTAAAAATTGATTAAATTGGAGGGAAAATTGACCTAATTGCACTTTAAGACTTTAGAATCCAATGTCATAGCTTATAAAAAGTGAGAATTGAAAACTAAAAGACTCGAAAATGATTTTTTTTTTAGGCTTGGTTCGGGTTTATGTTTGTGAAGGAACATAGTGACCCGAGCCGAATTTTTGAGATTTAAAGTGACACACTTGAAGAGGAAATTAAAACAAAATTATCGAATATTTTTGGGTATTTTTCTGACCACGAATGGTATTTTTCTGATTTTTTGGGTATTTTTATAATTAAATAAACTCGAAAAATATTAAAAATACCGAAAAATATTTTTTGTTCAAAATTGGTTCCTAAGGGTAAACCAAGGCTTCCAAAGTTGATTTTGTGATTTTATGACCTTTTTTGATATTTTTAATTAATTTTAAAGAATAAAAATCACAATAATAAATAGTAAAAAATCAGGTGTCAACAGCTGCCCCTCTTTGAGAGGAATCTCGTTAGAGGTTTCTCTCAAAGATAAGGTGGCACCTGATTCCTAACCGACTCAACTGGGAAAATGAGAGAAGAAGTGTTATGACATCAGATCCTTAAGCCTATTGATAAAAGCTCAAATCAATCCCCGGTTTGCTCTAACAATTTGAACATGGGTCGGGATGAGAGAGACTTACCTGAAGCTCGCCTGTCGGATGCTGTCGGTTGCGACAACTTTCAAGAAGATGCCTAGGACTCGTCACAGAAAATCCTAGGGAGATTAAGCTCTGACCCGTATGGTAGGTCATACCATTATGGGATTCCTAACTGGTAGGAACCCTAGGAAGGCGCATCCCACGCTTTGGGATTTGCCAAGGATTTTGATCCGTATGGTGGATCAGACCTTTGTATTGATCCTTCAGGCGGTTTCTACCTTTGGTTGAGTTTAGTTTGATCCTTACGGCGGTTTCTACCAATGAGCTGACCCTTATGGCGGTATCTACCATATTTGACCCTTTAGGCGGTATCTACCTTCAAGTTTAGTTTGACCCTTATGCGGTTTCTACCTGGAATTGACCCTTCAGGCGGTATCTACCTTGATTTGACCCTTCAGGCGGTTTCTACCTTTGGTTGACCCTTCAGGCGGTATCTACCTTGAGCTGACCCTTCAGGCGGTATCTACCTTGAGCTGACCCTTCAGGCGGTATCTACCTTAAGTTGATCCTTTAGGCGGTATCTACCGTTGGTTTGACCCTTCAGGCGGTTTCTACCTTGATTTGACCCTTCAGGCGGTTTCTACCTTGAATTGACCCTTCAGGCGGTATCTACCTTGATTTGACCCTTC
Organism: Rhodomyrtus psidioides; assembly: GCA_021437785.1. Classification (NCBI taxonomy): domain Eukaryota; kingdom Viridiplantae; phylum Streptophyta; class Magnoliopsida; order Myrtales; family Myrtaceae; genus Rhodomyrtus; species Rhodomyrtus psidioides. The sequence continues at coordinate 16,492,702 of JAILYB010000003.1, forward strand.
AGGCGGTTTCTACCTTGATTTGACCCTTCAGGCGGTTTCTACCTTTGATTTGACCCTTCAGGCGGTTTCTACCTTGTGTTGACCCTTCAGGCGGTATCTACCATGTGTTGACCCTTCAGGCGGTATCTACCTTGTGTTGACCCTTCAGGCGGTTTCTACCATGAGTTGATCCTTCAGGCGGTATCTACCTTGTGTTGACCCTTCAGGCGGTTTCTACCAAATTTGAAAAGGGGTCTCATGACGAGGGTTCTCCACGTCCGATGAGATTTCCTGAATTTTGAAAAGGGGGTCTCATGACGAGGGTTCTCCACGTCCGATGAGACTGTTTGAATTTTGAAAAGGGGTCTCATGACGAGGGCTATCCACGTCCGATGAGACTGCCTAAGTTTTGAAAAAGGGGTCTCATGACGAGGGTTCTCCACGTCCGATGAGACTGTTTGATATTTTGAAAATGGGTCCTGGGACGAGGGTTCTCCACGTCTGATAGGACTTTTTCTTTTAAAAGGGTTTTTCTTCCCCCTTTTTTTTTGGAGACCCCGAAGTTTGTCGGGAATTCAGCTTTTTGAAGCAGTGAAAGATTTTATTTTGACAAAACTTCACTTGAGTCTGTTGAGGTGACATTCTGGGAGCTGGGTTCTCTAGGTATCCTGCAGAAGTTTGAGCTTGAAAGATTTTTCTTCACCAAGAAAACGTTAGTAATCTTTGGGAAGACCACGGCTGTCCATTTTGACAAAACCGTATGATTTAAGTTTTAATCATGAAATGTGCATTTTGATGCTGGGGGTTATCCAAAGCATTCTTGCAACATGCAAATGTGATCACAAATCCCTTGCACGGAAAATCTGGATCAACAGTTTGAAAATTCCAAAAAGAGTTTGTTCAAAACATCAATTGGAATATTTCTCGACAATGAGGTCTTCTCACCTGTTTTGCGATCGTGTTTTTTTATAGGGGATACACTCGATTCCCTACTAACCCGTGCCTAGGTTTTAGGCTCATTCGCAGCGCATACATTTTGATCGGTCGGGAGGTCTTCCACGGGACCGTAATGTTGGGCTTGGATATTGGTCTTCAAGGGGGACTCACTTTTGAGTCAAGGTCATTGAATGAAAGTTTTCACCATCTGCTCCGGGTTTACAAGTCAAGAACCCTGCAAAATGAGAAAGAAATAGTCTTGCTCGTACTTCTTCGAGCTGAGCTGTATGTTAACCCAAGTGTCTTAGTCAGAGAAAACTGTTTCAGGGTTATGATGTTGGTAGGATTGGGGACCGAAAAAGGCTTGTTTTTAGCCCAGAATTCATGACGAGTTTGACATTGGTGATCATTGCTGATTTACCTCCTGTCTTTTCCTTTCTGCATCTTTAGTTTTTGAGGTGTACAACCGATTTTGAGGTGTGCACCAGCTCTTTAGAGAGCGTCCCTTGTTGCATTCAGAGACCGACTCTCTCCATGTCTTTGTTCTGTGCTTGGCAGCATTTGGGGAGCAGCTTTTTTTATTTGACTCCTTCAAGAATTTTTTTTTTTTTCATCCAAGTTTCACTGGGGATCAAGCAAACAGCTTTCATGAGCATCGGCCTTGCTTTTACCAGGCACTTTGCTTTTTCTCGATGCCGTGGATTTTTCTCATTCATTTTTGAAATCCCACTTTTTCTCATCTTCATAGGATCGCGTTAGACCTATGATCAAAGGTCTAACAAGGTTAAACATTAACTTAGGAATTCTTTTGCAAACCCTAAGTCTTGAACTTCTTCGTTTCTGAAGTGATGCTGCATCCGTCTTGGAATGTGCAATGATCACCAACGGGTTTATGGAATGATTCTGCAGGCTCAACTTGGCTATGCAAAGGATTCGGTGTGTGGGATAGAGAAATGAATGCTTCTCATCATCCTATGGCACTTGGATTACCATATAAACAACACACAAAGATTAATGTTAGTCCGAGCAAGAAAATTTCTAACCATTTTCTCCTGATGCTGCTGGACTCACCTCCATTTTGCCCCGATGTGGGGTGGTTCTTGACAGGGTTAAGAATGAAAACCGCCGTTCAAAGGGGTTATCAACGGTCACCTGTAGTGTTTGGGGGATATGAAACGAATGCCTCCGTCGTCCCAACCCATGTAATCGCTGCGAATGGTCCCTACTTCCGTAGGTCCAGATTCTGCTGTCTTATCCGCTCCATTTCTCTCTTAAGTGTGTATAGGACGTGTTTGGACTAGGCTTTGCCTCTCGTCTTTTGAGAAAACGTCCTTTTGAAAGTTTTGAACAACTTTTGATTGGAAAAATCTCTTTCGTTTTCTCCAAAAATTTTACCCGTCAATGGGATTTTATGATGCCCAATGCATGTTCAGATAACCTCATGTTTCAAAACATGAATGCCAATGAAGTTAGAATCCTATGTCTTTTCTGGACATCAGATTCTAAAAGCTTTTCTTTTCTTCTCTATTTTTTATTCAACATTTTCAATGGATTGGGGAAAGGGATACTTACCTGTCCCCCGCGGCTGGAGATCCCTGAAAATGCGGAAGAAACATGTTATTGTTCGTTCATGAATTTTTCAAAAAATTAGAACGATACATCTTACCCTCGGTCGTGTGCCCCTGCGAGTGCACACAGGTTGTCAAAATTTGTCCTCCTTGATGGTGAGTCCCTATCAAGGATAAATAGCAAGTGTTAACTCATATTCCCAAATTGAAGACAAATTGGGACAATACAACTTTACTCTTGGTTCTCATCCCGTTCTGACGTCGCGTATTGATATGAACCACGTCTATCAAATCCGCTTATCCATGCTTGGAATATTTGCAATATCAATGGTTCAGCTGCCCCCGGTTGGGCAACGTCTGTTTTGTTATTTGAATAGATGGCTCCTTAGGTGATTTATCCACGTTTAACACCTGAGAAGGGAAAGAAATGAGACATTACTTTGGTATTCGGTTGAAGATCGTTTAGGAACGATACATCGTTTTACCAAATGGGAGGCTTCGTGACCAAACGTATTTCGTGCTGAATGGGGGTAGATCCCATTATGCTCCGCGGGTGATAGTCATCGTTCATGGAATTTGCTCCACGGATTAAGTGATTAATCCATGGCCCTTGGCTCGAAGACGTTCAAAGGGTAATGTTGACACTCAGAGCGGTTAGTTTTCAGCGTTAATTACAATGTTCCCGCGGGAACTTTACAACGAAATCCGTAACACATTCATTCGATGTATTCACCTCTCACTCTCCTGAGCCTTCTAATGATTTAGCACACGAGCTTCGAACCAGATGTCCGGTCGCCGGTACCGGTCACGACTGCGAAGATGCACTTGTTCCAAAATGCTTGACCCATAGGCTGAGTTGCTCATTCAGGAGATCGTCCGACCGCTCGAGTCGTCCAAGTTGAGCATCCTTAATTGCTGGTGACGGACTTCTCCCATTTTCGGCATGAACAACCTGGTTTCTCGGTTTATACGTGATCCACACGCCGAGTTGCTCACTGAGGGACTCGCTTGAAATTTCAAGCCATTGACGCCCAAGTCGGGCATCCTCAACCGTTGGCGATGGGTTCCTCACACTACTTTCGTCATGAACAACCTCACTTCTCGAGTTGGTATTTTCATCGTTGTCCAGTAGGTTTGTACCCGATGTTGGATTCGCCGTAGGAATAACACTAACGATCGGTTGGTGCTCAAATTGGGGAGTCCATACCTGCTGAAATTGTTGTACATACTCTTGGGGAGTACCAGGGTAACTCAGGGGGGAATTCAGCCGATCGAACCAAGAATAGATGTTTTCAAGGAGATCGTCTGAACCATCGAGCGACTGACACTCAGGTTGAGTATTGTCGACTACTGGAGAAGGAATCTTTTTGCCATTTTCGTCATGGACCACCTGATTCTTCGAGCCGGAATCTCCGTAATCGTCTCGCAAGATTGTATGTGCATCTCCTGCCAGTGTTAGATCCGCTGTAGGACTAGTATTAACGGCCAGTCGGTGCTCAGACTGGGGAGTCCCGATTTGCTGAAATTGCGGTACATACTCCTGAGGAGTACTGGGATAACCCATGGGAGTACTCTGATTGATGCCTGAACAATCGACCGTGTAATTGTCAGTCCCATCGGTGTTAAGAGGTGATTGGATGCTTCCTGCTTCATGAGGATTGCGATCACAGCCATGCTCATCGTTTAAACTTGAACTGCCTCTCTCTTGGTCTAGCGCCACTCGTCCATCTCTCAGTAGTCTTTTGTAGCACCAAAGGTGGTTCCTGACTTTATTTCTATCCAATTCCGGCATGTTCATGATCTTGAGTATGCGCGATGGGCGAGCCAAACTGATCCCTAACTGTTGAACTGCATCAACAAATTTGCTATGAAGCTCCGAGGTCCAATAAAACCTTGTTTTCTTGCTAGCCGAAGTAGGGTTGGCAACTCGGCGGCTACTCTTCGTGGAATCTGGTCGTGTTGAACCGCCTCTATCTTGGTCTAGCGACGCTCGTCCATCTCTCAGTAGTTTCTTGTAGCGCCAAAGGTGATTCTTGACCATATTTTTAGTCAGTCCCGGCACGTTCATGATTTCGAGTATGCGCAATGGGCAAGCAAAACTGATCCCCAACTGTTGAACTGCATCAACAAATTTGCTATGAAACTCCGGGGTCCAACGAAATCTTATTTTCTTGCTAGCCGAAGTGGTGTCAGCAACTTGGCGGTTACTCTTCTCGGAATCTGGTCGTGTTGGAGGTTGCTCTGGAGGGGATTTAGTGGTCTCAGATGGGCTGGTCATGATGGTGAGTTCATCATCGAGCGGACCCGACTTGTCATGACGCATGTTCCCTTCCACAATGGGCGTCGACTTTGACCTTATAGCACTAGTTTCCTCTTGTAGATCCTCGGCGGTACCCGCCTGTTCCGAAAGATGTTGCGAAGGGCATTGCAACAAATGAGCATTATAAACCCCCAGATCTGGCTCTTCAGTGAATACTCCGTCCGTGGGAACAGGGTTACCGCACTCCAGGCAAATAGCGATGCTTAGAGCTTTTTTGTACTGAGTGTTTTTTATTCGAAGCTTTTCATTTTCCTCCCTTACAACCGCTAACTCGTGCCGATCGCGTTGCTGCTTCAGCCGGGTTCGTTTGTTTTCAAACCAGCACTTGACCTTCCGAGGCTCCCACCCTATCTCCTGGCCCATTTTGATTTTCTGTTCCATGTCCGGATAGGGGTATTCCCTGAAAAACAATTCGAGTTTATGGACTTGACCTGAAGTGTTGCGTTTGAGATATTCCCCTTTCTGACGCTGATAACCGTCGCGGGTACTGTTCTCGTTAACCAAGCCGCGGGTTTCATCATTAGAAGGATCGGTCTCCATGGCCCTCGTGTCAGGTTCGGTCCTGAGATCTTCAAACTCTTCCAGCAGCTCAAGCTCGGAGACCTCCAAGTCTGGCGCTTCCAGTAAATGACAGAATCCCTTGAACATTTTGACCGGGATATCACTGTTTGATTTTCCGTTAACTCAGCTTTCTTTGTTCCTCCTTGGATCTTCACTTTCTCTGCAAATTCTGAGAGGTTAAAGGAGCCGGATCACCGTTCTTCGATCAAAGGTGATGGCTACCCGACGAGCGCTCTTCTCAATGTTTCGAGATTCCCACTTCGTCCTTTTGTGATGGCTACTTGACGAGCGTTTTTCTCAAGGCTTCGTAATTCCCACTTTGTCCTTTTTTGCTCTTTTCTACGTGAACGGAGCCTGAAGATCTCTTGCGTTGATTTCGCTTTGTCGAGCACTACGCTTGTCCCCCTGGCCCAGTCTCTAGAGTAACAAGCCTGCCCACCTTTCGGCGCCATTATGTTTCGTAAAACCCGAGATCACAGGACGGTGGTGGATTCGTGACTCATCGGGGATGCATTAACGAAACCCGCTTGGCTCTACTGCACATAAAATATTATTACCACTTCTCCCTGTACTCGAGCATTTATAAGGTGATAGATTGATGTCAAGAAGATTAACACTTTAGCCTTATCAGACTCAGCCTCTCAAACACTCTTCACATTCTCACTCTCTTCTCCGTCATTCCATCGCATATGGATTCCTCCTCTATGCCTGTTGCCTTACCTGAAGCTTCGACCCAATGGGAGAGATTTTACCACCTCTTGGGTAGGGGTTATGGCTACATAAACAATCATCCTGAAGCTGAGGTTGAAGTTCGTACTCTGATTCCGGCCCTGGATACTGCGTGTATTGAAGGTACGAAACTGCAAAGGGAGTTTGTGATCTTCCCAACTCTCTTTAACAATTTCATGCAGGCTTACGAAGTTGCTAGCCGGGAGGTCACTTTGGCTGGTATCGTGCGAGCCCGTTATCAGGACCGAACTGAGTCCCTGATGTTGGCCATGCTGACGGCCGATAACCATAAAAGGGCTGTTGAATACGCCCACGCCCAGGTTTCGATGCTGGTCCGTGAGAGGGACAACTTGGTGGAGCGTCTGGCTCTTTTTGACACCGCTTTTGAGCAAGACCAGCACAACTTCGTGCTGAGGTTCCAGTGTGCCTGGTTGGAGGAAAGGCTTGAAGACCTGAGCATGGATATAGCTCGCGGGAGGGTGCTGGCTCATGACTTAGAGCTTGAGTTCGAGTACTATGACACCAAGGTGAACGAACTTAAGGAGAAATGTCGTCTCCTTTTCTTCAAGCTTGTAGACCTCGATTCCCGGAGTGTGGGTTGTAAGCAAGGCATGGATAGCATGGAGAGTCAGTTAAGCTTTTTTGTGATGCTTGTCAGAACTCATTTTGGGTTTACTGCTCCCCCTCAGTGATCCACTTGTAAACTTTCCTGCTGAATGAAATAAATGCGAGTTTGTTTATATATGCTCTTTCATTCTGCATTGTTGACTAGCCAAGAAAGGTTTTTGCTTTCGGATCTACGCGACTCCTTTTTCGCCTGTGTCAACAGATTGACTACGCATCATTCTCACAGCCCGACGCTTTATATTTGATTGACCTGAATGCCTCGTGAGAAATAGATTTGTAGTTGCTCGAAACTTAAAGATCGCCCCTGATTTTGCGGTCATTGCGTTTGGGGCCGCTAGTAATCTTTCACTTTCGAGCTCGATCACATTCTGCTAGTAACTCATGCTATCAATTCTGCCTTCACGCGTCGGGGCTGATTTTACCTTGAACTTAATAACAAGGAATTACCGTATACACACGAGATGACGTTTGCGAAAAACATTATGCAGAATCAACTCTAGCTATTGAAGAAACAAACGCATGCACCGATGAGAACTTTACAATAGGAGATACATCCTTCTCGCGTACATCCCCTTCTTTCTTGGGGCATGTCCAATGACTAACCAGTCTGGCCTCAGCTTAGGTGTGCCATTACCAAGTGCAGATCATGGTTGCCAACCTTTAATAGCTTCCAACTGATCGAACCAGGTATCAAGTCCTTCATCGAAGAAATCACCCGACCCCTCGAACGATTGATGTGTAGGTTGAGCTGCATCGCCCGACGGGTTCTTCGAACTGGAACCTCCATCTTTGTCTGGGATTATAAGAGGAGATTTGATCGATTGACTACCACAAGCATCTCCCACTTGGGGATTAGGGAAATAAGAGTGCTCCAAGCTTTCTCCCATTAGATCATCTGAAGCCATATGCTCTGATTGGGCAAACCCTTGAGCACTGGGCGTGGTGGGCTGATCTGCGACAGGATGAACACTGACTAGCTGCTGCTCGGACGGAGGAGTGCTTACTCGTTGCACTTGTGATGCGTGTTCTTGAGGAATATTGAAATGACTCGCGAGGATATCCTGATCAAATCCCCAATAGTCGTCCAGATTCGACCGGGCCTCATTTGTCATAAGGGTGCTGGGTTCGCAGCCGAGTCTATTGCTCGGATTCAGTTCTGCATAACGCTGTCCTAACGCCCTTCTGTAGCAACCAAGGTGATTCGCGACTAATTGCTTGGTAAGTCCCGGTACGTTCATGACTCTAAGTATGCTTGTCGGACCTATGAAGTCGAGTCCTATCTGTCGAACTGCGTCCAAGAACTTGAGATGAAGCTCCGGGGGCCAAGTGAATTTCTTCTTCTCGTCGTCCAGAGTGGCGTAGATAGCCTGCCGACTAACCTCTAACTCCTCTTGAACCGTATCTGATCTTACCGGAAGCTGTTGTGGAGGAGATTCATGGGCTTCGATGAGGTGACTCCGATCATAACGACACGTATCTTCTTCCTCCGAAGACACTGGTATAATTTCTGTAGGATCGATCTGCTCATGCGCGCCATTAGCAGGATCTGATTGTACCGGAGATGGCTCAAGGGAGCAGGGGGATAAATGAGCACCTTCCATCTTCGTAGAAGGCTTACTGGGGAACAATTTACTGAGGGTGGTAGGGCCACCGCAGTCAGGGCAGGTAATAGTACTGAGAATTTTCTCATACCACATGTTTTCCATTTGAAGGTTTTGGTTTTGCTCTTTTAGGGCCGTGATCTCCTTACGCCTGTGTTGGACACCTAGTCTGAAACGTCTATTCTGAAACCAAAAATGGATTCTCATAGGATTCATTCCCAGCTTCTGGCCCAATTCAATCTTTTGTTCCTCGTTTGGGCAAGGGCATTCATCGAAGAAAGCTTCAAGCTCCTGGATTTCTTTCCGAGCGTAGCGCTGGCGACTTTTTCTTTTCCCGGGTTGAGCGTCGTGGCCACTGCCGTCGTCACCACTGCGATCTTGATGTTCGTCACCGGCGATGTTGAGTTCCATGGCTTCGATGTCGAATCTGATTCTAGAGAATTTGAGGTCTTTCAACGAACTCGTCACTCGGGGTTCTCTGTTCTCTTTTGTATACTCGCTCTTTCGATTTGTTGCCTCCTTTTCCTCGAAAGCTAGGTCTGTTCAGCGTTCTGTTTTTGAAACGACGGAACTGTTTACCTCCTGCTCAGCTTTCCGACACGAAGGGGTAACCAAATCCTCCCGCGGCTTCTTCGATAGTAGCGCTCGCCTTTCACTTTTACTCGATAGTCATGCCTGTTCAGCACTGTCTTCTCTTTTTAAGTGGCAGAGCTGTTCACTCGCCGCCCAGCTTTATGCGTGATGGAACAACACAATCCTTTCGCGGCTTCTTCGATAGTTGCGCTCGCCTTTCACTTTTCCTCAATAGTCATGCCTGTTCAGCACTGTCTTCTCTTTTTAAGTGGCAGAGCTGTTCACTCGCCGCCCAGCTTCATGCGTGATGGAACAACACAATCCTTTCGCGGCTTCTTCGATAGTTGCGCTCGCCTTTCACTTTTCCTCAATAGTCATGCCTGTTCAGCACTGTCTTCTCTTTTTAAGTGGCAGAGCTGTTCACTCGCCGCCCAGCTTCATGTGTGATGGAACAACACAATCCTTTCGCGGCTTCTTCGATAGTTGCGCTCGCCTCCCTCCCAGCTTTAATAATGGCGAGACCGAATTTGTCAGGCCTGAAATTGCGGATCAGGACATGTCTGATGATTCACGGGAGGAGCAGCCCTCGCTTTACATTAATTAACCCGGCTCCACAAGCATTATTACTGCAACTTTTCTCCACTCTCGAGACGCTATAAAATGCGGAGTTGGTGTTTGGGAGATTAACGCTCTCATATAATTTGCTTCCATCCTCTAATCGCTCCACTACACACATCTCCGTCGAAAATGGCTTCTTCCCAAGTTCACACTTTCTCAGCCGAAGCTTTGACTCGATGGAAAGAGTTCTATAACCTCTTGGGTCGAGGCTACGCTCACATAGCCGATCATCCCGAAACCGAGGATGAGATCAGAGTCATGTTCGGGGACCTGGACATCACCTCCCTCGAGGGTACCGTGTTGGGGAGGGAATACAATATTTTTCCAACGCTCTTTACGAACTCCTTGGAGGTCTACCGCGCTGCTCATCGGGGAGTTACCGTGGCTCGTGTCTTGCGAGCCCGTTATGAGGATCAGTCCGACCGCCTAGCGTTGGCTGACTACCTGGCCGATAGTCACAAAAAGGCTGTTGAGTTCGCCAAAGAGCGGGTTTCGACATTGCTACGCGAGAGGAGGAATCTGGTGGAGGACTTAGCTCTATCTCTGGCTACCTATGAGCGCGATCGACGTAATGCCCTGCTAAGGAATCGGAGCGAGTGGCTGGAAGAAAGGCTCAACGGCATAAACGAGGATATAACTCGTGAGAATGGACTTGTTCGGGACTTGGAAGCAGTCGCCGAAGATCACGAGACTCAGGTTGTTGCAGTCAATGATGAACGCAAACGCCTCCACCTCAGGCTTGCGGACCATGATACGCGGAGTGGTGCGTATAAACAAAGCATCCATAACCTGGAGGGCCAGCTGGGCTCCTTTGTGTCGTTGATTAGGGCTCACTTCTGCTTTACTTTTCCACCCCAATGAATTGTATGATCTGGTTTGGGCAAGAATGAATGAAAGCCCCTGTGTTTGTTTTAGCTTTTATATGATCCATTTCTTCGAGCATCCGGACATCTTAGACTTGGATGAGCCGATCCATAATAAGTCGAGTAGATGTGTTCTGATTTTCTAACTCACTCATGGTCAGATGAAAGAATAGCCTCAGACTTATCCAAGAAAAGATTTCTTTATGCTACTTGTTTTTCACCTGCAAATGAAAAGACCGAGTCAAAAGGAATAATCTGAAAAAGAAAGCATAGACCCCTTTCAATCTTATGCTTGCTCGTAATTAATAATGACAAGAACTTTTACAAGGGTTTTAATCTTGTGCGAAAAGTTTTTATCAATATTCCTCGAAAGAAAGCATACTATTGAAAGGAATGTAATTCACGATAATTGCTTTTGACCAATATTCAGAAGAGCGAATTAGTCAAAAATGCAAGGCATAACGACGTGTTTTTAAATTTAATTGAAGATACGGCATCCAAATCAAGGCCGTTTTGTTAAGAACGAGAGCAATTTGGACATCTATCTCGTCATTAAATTCGAAATAACGTCAATACTCTTGATCAATTATCGTGGATTACTTAGTGACGTATGACATGCATGGACCAATTCAAGTGTATAATTCCTTCTAGCGAAATTGGGGTTGGATTACCCTGTACGACCAAAAAGGTCGTGTAAGATTTTCAACTTTAGTTTCCTCTAAAGGAATTATAAACTTGACTTGGGAGTATTCGGATGATTAGAGAAAATGCCACTATCACATTCCCATGACCCGTCAAAAGAAATACAACCGAGTTCCATCTGAATGTATACACCAATAGATCCCTAATACAATCACTCTAAGGGGTGAGATAGAGAAAGCCTCGATAAAAATAAACCCTATACAAGAGGACTAGTAATGGAAAATGAAACCAAGGAATGTGATCCTAACGTTTAAGGATGCCCCAAGTTCGATCTGTGACTTCCAGATCACTTGCCCCAACTCGTCATCTTCATTGGACGATATCTCAATAATGTCCATAGTAGGCTCCTTTGTTGCTCACTCGGTGTTCGCCATGGGATATCATCCTCCTCGTCTTCTATCAAGGACGTTTGGGAAAAACACATGCATCTATCCTTGAAATGGCATTTAATCTAATCACCAGAATGCAATGAATGAAATGCCTATATTTATATGAACTGTAATAGTTTTGAGGGATAGAGAGTCTTACCAACCCAACTCGTCGACTTATGTGCGATTTTAGGTGTACCAACCGCCCAAAGACATGCGCATGAGACAAGTGATGGTGAACTTCTAAAAATCAGAGGGTTTGGCACCTAAGGTTAAGGTTCCCACCTCGAGTTCTAGAAAGAGCCGATTCCATTGCACAACTATCGTTGCATTGGGACTCAATCCATAGTTCGAAGCGAGCGGAATTGAGAAGTGGATTACCCCGTGTTTTTCCTCACGGAGATTCCATTTTCAATTCCTTCTATTGTGTTCCTAAAGGCGGCGCCTGGGGTTTTAGGCGCGGTTGTGTGTGTCCATGTGTCGTGATCATCACAATGCAAGTCATGCACAACAATTTATCAATCAGCACTTCAAATCATCCACACAACATACATTCCTACGCCACACCTGCGTAAAATAAAGTTAATCACAGACTACACCCCTTATTACTCCAATCTGCAAAAACATATAACACCTATCGTGAGCGGACTTACCTCACCTTCAAGAGCGCCTGTAGGGTTAGAAAAATCACTCAATTTTTATTACGGCCTAAGTCCACTTGAGGTCTAGAACCATAGTTTCTAGAACAAGTCCCCAGCGGAGTCGCCAGCTGTCGCGACCCGTCCGGAAGCGGACGCGGCTAATGGATTACCGATCACGGGTCTTGGATCGGCGCGAGCCCTCCCAGGCCCATACCAAATCGCGGCGGGAGTATTTTTCAGGAGGATTCGACGATAAGAGTCGATCGCTTTCGACCTTAGTGTGGTCGTGGTGGCATGTGCAACTTGTGCATGCATTTGGAGTCGCCACCGGTCTTTCTTGGAGGGTAGACCGGAAACCTTACTGATCGATTGGGAGAGATCGATCAGTTCTACGGAACCAGAGATTTTGGGTTCGGGGACTTGGTTACGCTGGTGTCGTTACCAACGCCCTTTCGGTACCTAACGTGAGTGATTTTCCTAACTAGGATTTCATGCAGGCGCAATTTTGGGTGAGGTAAGTCTGACTTTGCACATTAACCAGTTTAACATGCTCACGTAATCATAATAAATAAATAGACGTCAATCACATAAACATCTATCCTACGTGGTGATCATGGAATTATGATTTAATGGGTCTCGAGCCAATGAGACCACATTTAATCATTTTAATATTTTAATAACGGAGAGCCGCTCTTCGCTTCTTCTTGGTTTCTTGAACTCTTCAAGAATTGGGCCTCAAAGAGCTCGCCGACTTAAAAGGCTCCTCCACGTAATCCTCGTAGCATTTACATCAACAATTGACTATGCTAAAAATAAAGATTACATGAAAAATAAAAGGAGTACGCAGCCTCCATTTAATAATTACAACCCCAAATATATAAATAATCACCATACATTCATACATACATCAATCACATTGATTAGGGATTTTTCCATGATCACCACCCTTCCACGTAAGTAATAAATTCACAATTTAAAACTTAGGAAGGCACAATAAAAATTCTACGTTGAATCATATTCAGAATTTTTACGTAAAATAAGATAGCCATAAATTTTCGATTCAAAATTGATTTAGTCTCAATTTTTGCTACGTTGATTAATTTATCATATAAAATAATCAACCTCCATTAGCCATGTAAGACGAACAATTCGTTAATACATATTGGCCATAGTATTGCAAAAATTGCAAAAAATCAATTAAATGCACGAAAACACCTAAGGATCGGCTCTGATACCACTGTTGGGATCCACGTAACACGTAGCGGAAATAAATAACAACCCATACATGTATCTCCAGAGGCGTACTTCGTGCATTTCAATCGAAAAAAATCACAAAGCCTCAAAGGGAGTAAATAGATTACCTCTCGTAGCGTGCTTGAACGGAGGTGTCGGTTCGATGTTCTTCGATCTCAGCCTCCACAAGTGTTAGGCATCTAGTTCGGACGCACCACCAATTGACGAACGGGGAGACGACTAATAACTCCACAACAATTGTGCTAGCAATATGCGGAATCAATATTCCGAACTTAGCATATTTTGCTCACTCAATATTATGAGAATATAGAGAGTGTTTGTGTTCTTCTCTCTAAGCTCTCAAAAATTTGCACACTCTACAAAATGTCTCTCCCCTTCAACCTCAAAACTCTTGCCATCCTTTTATAGCCAAAAATACCTTCCAATAAATTGTATTTAAAAATAGCACTAACAATTATAAATTCTATCTAAAAATAGCACTCACAAATAAATGACATTTAAAAATAGCACTAACAATAGCACTCACAATTTATAATACAAAAATGCTATTTAAAAATAGCACTAACAATAGCACTCACAATTTATAATACAAAAATTCTATTTAAAAATAGCACTAACAATTATAAATTCTATCTAATAATAGCACTCACAAATAAATGACATTTAAAAATAGCACTAACAATAGCACTCACAATTTATAATACAAAAATGCTATTTAAAAATAGCACTAACAATAGCACTCACAATTTATAATACAAAAATTCTATTTAAAAATAGCACTAACAATTATAAATTCTATCTAATAATAGCACTCACAATTTATGATAAATAAATGCCATTTAAAAATAGCACTAACAATAGCACTCACAATTTATGATAAATAAATGTCATTTAAAAATAGCACTAACAATAGCACTCACAATTTATAATACAAAAAATGTTATTTAAAAATAGCACTCACAATACAAAAATGCTAAAAAAGGCACTAACAAAGGTGTTAAAAATAATAACCATTATTATTATTACAAGAGTTAAAGAGGTTACCAAACAATACAAATATGCATAACGTATAAATACGTATGATGTATAAATACGTAGAGCATACGTATACATCCGTGAAACCGGGGACTAATTGAAAGAAAAATGTGCAATTAAGCCCTTTTGGTAAAAATTGATTAAATTGGAGGGAAAATTGACCTAATTGCACTTTAAGACTTTAGAATCCAATGTCATAGCTTATAAAAAGTGAGAATTGAAAACTAAAAGACTCGAAAATGATTTTTTTTTTAGGCTTGGTTCGGGTTTATGTTTGTGAAGGAACATAGTGACCCGAGCCGAATTTTTGAGATTTAAAGTGACACACTTGAAGAGGAAATTAAAACAAAATTATCGAATATTTTTGGGTATTTTTCTGACCACGAATGGTATTTTTCTGATTTTTTGGGTATTTTTATAATTAAATAAACTCGAAAAATATTAAAAATACCGAAAAATATTTTTTGTTCAAAATTGGTTCCTAAGGGTAAACCAAGGCTTCCAAAGTTGATTTTGTGATTTTATGACCTTTTTTGATATTTTTAATTAATTTTAAAGAATAAAAATCACAATAATAAATAGTAAAAAATCAGGTGTCAACAATCACTCAATCATAAAAGGGTGTATATCGTTCCTCATTTCAATCCTCTCAAGATATGAAATGATCATCTCCTTTTCTATATGTAGAGATGAAGAAAACTGAATGCTTATTTGCGAAGCAACACTTCAAGGTGTAAATGTACACAAATAGAGATAAATCTACACTTGTGGATCTCGAGTAGTAGGGTGCTTGAGGAGTGGCATGAAGTCATGACAAATCGAAAAGACCATGAAGAGATGATCGTTGCCCATCTTTGAATCAAGAGGGAGTACTTGTTTTAGTAATTGATTTTCATAATCAAAAGTCAAACATTTTTTTCTTCCTCTCTAAAAAGATTGAAATGCATCAATAGAGCGAAAGTGGCGAAAGATCACCCAACCTCAAGGAGAGTGACAGAACCCAAAAAGTGTCGAGCATCGTGCAACATCAAATGCCGAGACCTTCGAATAATTACGATGAAGTTTTATCCTATGATGTCACAAAAGGGAGTAAATTCTCCCTTATTTTGATTCTATCTCATACAAATGACTGAGATGCTTCTCTTTCATATACAGAAAATGATAGTTGAAGACATGTGTCAGAATAGATCGAAGAATGTCAAACGCCAAAATCACCTGACATGGAAGTGATTGACTCAACCAACAAGGAAGGCGTTAGCGTGATACAATGGAGCTTCATATGGCTAAATCAGCTAACTCAAGGTGGAATATTCAGTTGCTGGGAGCAAATCATTTCCCTATCCAGAAAGCATGCCGAAGTCGAAGACATCAGATTTGCCATGGTGATACGTGGGGCAAGTCCCTGAAACAATAGTTATCACACATGGAACGTAATGGAATGAAATCCATAGCAACAACGCTTCCAAGAAGAACAATGTCGAGTCATCCCTCTTGGTAGAAAAGGACGTATCGTTCCTAAATAAGTTTCAATCAGATGTGGAAATAATATTTCCTATCTTTTTTCTCTCAGGTGATGAACAGAGTCAAGACACCCAAGAAGTCACGACTTCAAAATGACAGAAAGGGAGTACCCATTTCTCATATCATCTCACACATGCATTTAAGATAGATGATTTCAAGAGCGTCATAATGGCTCAATTTGTGAGCAAAATTCTCGAGAAAACTTGAAAAAGTTTCTTAACAGTTAGAAGTCTCTTTGAAAAGAGCATTCGAAAAGAAAGAATTCAAACTTTATATATTGACATGCTTGATAAGAAATGCTCTCTATGAATAGAGTGAAAGGCACAAATCCATTTTTCGTTGCAAACATGAATCATCTTAGATCACTCGCATCATACATATCATGCATGCATCACTTATATGAAAGATGTCGACAGGTCAAGGCAAAAGAATCCAAGTGAAAGGAAAATGCCAAGACCCAAGGAACGAAGGGTAAATTGTATCAATTCCAATTGCCCATTTTGTATGCTGTTCTGACACGAACCTTCTTTCCTTTGATAGGGAAATACCAAATAGTTCAAATGGAAACTATGATGACTGATATTAAGGCAATGCCGGAAGCCTCCCAAGCCAGACAGACAGTAGTTCCTAAACAACTCATATCCATCACTTGCACCCGATGTAGCTGATAAAGAAACGACGGGAAATACTCAACGGGCGGAGGAGGATATCCTTGAGCCGAACACCCCGTCGCAACAAAAAGCGTCCCCTGTTGTTATCAACCTCGAGAATGAGGAAAAAGGGGAAGCAGACCGTAAAAATCAAGGTGGAGGCTAAGTGCCTGCATGAAAACACTTCATTTTTTTCCATTTCCCTGCCAGAAGCCATTCTGGCAGGGAAATGCGTTTGATAAAACCCTGCCGGAAGTAGAAAGCCGTTTGGTAAAAAAATCGACTTCTGGTAGGATTTTCTACTTCTGGCAAGATTTTTTTATTTCTGGTAAGATTTTTGGTTGATTTTGAGAAGTAAAAAAAACTAACTTCTCCATTCGAGAAGTCATTCTCGCAGGGCCGGCCGTTGCCGCCGCCGCCACTGGTCGCCGCCGGCCGCTGGTCGCCGCCGGCCGCCGCCGCCGATCGCCCGCCGCCGCCGCCGCCGCCGCCGGTCGCCCGCCGCCACCGTCCCCGGTCGCCCGCCCCGGTCGCCGCCGCCGGTCGCCGGTCGTTGCTGCCGCAGGCCGTCGCCGGTCGTTGCCGCTGCCGGTCGTGGTCGCCGCCGCCGTCATTGAACATTGTTTTAATAATGTTTCGAACATTGTCTTTTTGAATCATTATCAAACGCATTTTTCTATCAAAAATCAACTTCTGAAGCTGAAGCTGAAAATTCAACTTCTACTTCAAAGCAAAAGTTGAAAAAACAATTTTCCTGCCAGAAGCCATTCTTGGGCAAGAAGTGTTTTCATGCAGGCCCTAAGAGATTAGCCAAGATCGAAGAATGCTTGAGCAGCCAAGGTTATGAGTTGGCTCGTTTAGACAAGATATCTCCCTTCGCCAAGGTGGAGACTCCTCTTGACTACAAGGAACCAGACTTCGTGAGGAAGTATAATGGGACAGGCTATCCCCGTGCTCACCTCAAATATTATCTACGCAAGATGGCGTAGTATTCAAACTATGTTCCATTACTGATGAATACGTTCCAAGAGAGTCTAGCTGGCGCCGCTCTGGCTTAGTTCATCGAGCTGGATCTAGGAGATTATGATGGGTGGGAAGATCTTGCAGAAGACTTCCTCAGACAGTATAAATTCAACACGGCTATGGCCCCAACAAGAGAAGACTTGTTGCAAACCTTAAAGGCAAGGGGCGAGTTATCAAAACATACACCCAGAGGTGGCGAGCTTTGGCTACCCAAGTAAAGCCGTCAATCCCAGACGACGAGCTGATTAATTTGTTCATGAAAGCACTCCCCTACGAATACTTCGACAGGTTAAATACCTCAGGGATGTCAGGCCTTCGAACACTTGAGAAAGGTGGCTGAAAGGCTCGAATGGGCCTTAAGAGAAAGGAGGCCCCATGAAGCTTCTGCTAGAAAACAACCAAGGGAGGATCATCATGGTCGGCACCAAAAGGGCAAGGTCCAGAAAGAGGCAAACCCAAAAGCAGTTCTCTCAGCTCCCGAGGCCTTTATCCAAGCTACTCCCGATGTTGCTAGAACAACATTTGGTGGCAAAGGAACCACCTAGGGCAAATCCGGTTAAGTATCTTGGTTTTGATAAAAAGCCGGACTTGTGTCTACCATATGGGCAAAATGGGACATAATGTGGATGACTGCTATATCCTTAAGTTGGAGGAACAAGCTTAGACTGACAAGTCAGATTCTGGAATTTGACAACGCGGCTCCAAACGTACAAGAAAACTCACTCCCTGATCATCAAGCGATTGGGGCAATATTCACTGAAGATGAGGAAAACCACCTCCAGCTGAAGGTGTGTTGGGATCCACGTAACACGTACGGGTAAATAAAAATTAATAAACGCAGCGGAAATAAATAACAACCCATACATGTATCTCCAGAGGCGTACTTCGTGCATTTCAATCGAAAAATCACAAAGCACCAAAGGGAGTAAATTCACTACCTCTTGTAGCGTGCTTGAAACGGAGGTGTCGGTTCGATGTTCTTCGATCTCAGCCCCACAAGTGTCGGGCCTCTAGTTCAGACACACCACCAATTGACGAACGGGAGACGACTAATAATTCCACAACAATTGTGCTAGCAATATGCGGAATCAATATTCCAAACCAATTTACGGAATCAATATTCCGAACTTGGTATATTTTGGTCACTCAAAATTATGAGAATATAGAGAGTGTTTGTGTTCTTCTCTCAAAGCTCTCAAAAATCTGCTCACTCTACAAATGTGCTAACCCCAACCTCAAAACTCTTGCCATCCTTTTATAGCCAAAAATACCTTCCAATAAATTGTATTATAAAATAGCACTAACATATAATAAATGCTTTCTAAAAATAGCACTCACAATTTATGATAAATAAATGCCATATAAAAATAGCACTAACAATAGCACTCACAATTTATAAATAGCACTCACAACTTATGATACAAAAATGCTATTTAAAAATAGCACTAACAATTATAAATGCTATCTAAAAATAGCACTCACAATTTATCATAAATAAATGTCATTTAAAATTAGCACTAACAAATATAAATGCTATCTAACAATAGCACTCACAATTTATCATAAATAAATGCCATTTAAATTTAGCACTAACAATTATAAATGCTATCTAACAATAGCACTCACAATTTATAATTAGCACTAACATTTTACAATACAAAAATGCTATTTAAAAAATAGCACTAACAAAGGTGTTAAAAATAATAATAACCATTATTATTATTACAAGAGTTAAAAGAGGTTACAAAACAGTAAAATACGTATACCGTACAAATACGTATAACGTAAAAATACATAGAGCATACGTGTATATCGTATATACACGTGCAAGTGACCAAAAAGAGAAATAAAATTAAATCTCATTTAATTTAATTTCAACCCAACTAATTGGTATAATTGCAAACAAATTTGCAATGTCGTCTTTCCACAATGCGTTGTCATGTATTGGTTAAGGTGTGTGACATTCCTAGGTTCATCACCGAGCTGGCAGTAAGACATGTACTAACACATTAGTACTTCCAAGAGAATTGATTGTCCCGATCATCCTCTAGGTCCTACAAGCCACGAGTGACATCTAGCAATATGTTATGGCTACCCAGACAGTGTGAATTCTTTTTAAGAACATTATGAACCTGTCAGCTTTGGCTACAGTGTAATTCAATCCTTCTGTCTAACTATGTCCCGATCGAACAAAGGCCATGGAATATTTGTCAAGCCACCAATTCGATCATATGTACAAATCTAACTTGACATGCATTTATATGAGACATGAACATTTCATTCTCAATCATAACCCCGGCCGAGGATTTCAATGCATTGTTACAATTAGATCACATAAGACATCATACCTTTATTAATAAGGAGACGGATTCCATATTGCGTACACATGTGACTTCGTATGTGCCTGAACTACGACCATCAAGTACAGAGACGAATCAACGACCCGCCAATATGCGCACTTGTGAACCATAGCCATTTATCACACAAGTCAACACTGTACCTCAGGTCTAAGGATTATTTACACAAGACCAAAGCATGAACGATTAGACATTGACCACGCAAAAAGCTTCCATGTCGCTAATCATTCAATACGTGTCACGTTCAGTGAACTTGTCCGATACAAGCACCTATGTTCTAACTCGGATATCGCAATACCTAATGCCTTGTGACTCGTCATTCCCTTAAGTATCTGATACTTAATTATGAAGTTAAGAACATACCGACCTCAACATGATCATTGATATCCATTCAATAATCCATTGATCGGGAACTGTTTTAAAGATTCAGTCTAACCGTAAACCTGTCACACATATTCTCAACGTCTTAAGAATAGGTTCGGTTGCAACTGATCTTATGGATTTTATTCATTTATAGTTGGACAAATGAATAAATACGTCTTTGCCACTGATAAGAAATCAGAAGTGCAACGGATATACCCAATATGTAACTATTACATAATTGCTTTAGGGCATATCTCTAACAAGGTGGACATGTCTAAGCTGGCCAACCTTCTGGCGACCACTTCATCATACCCAAAAGGAGGGGAGATCTCTGCTGACATGAAGAGACTATGTATCGCTAAGATGATGAGCTTGGGGGATAATGTCCGATACTACTGATGAAGAATTTGAGGGAGTTGAAGCTTATCTATCTTTGGAAGGAAGCCACTTCATGATCAAAACTGAGCCGGGTAGCACATGGGACATCCCGCACGAGAATCTGGTAAACAATCTTGGGCCGGTCATTCAGTCAGAAGAAGAATTCGAAGAGGACGAACTGAAAGCCAAGGGGTGAAGTCTAGCAGATTGCAGATTCATGGCTAACACACCTGAAATAGGTGAAATTATAGACAACCTGGGTCAGGACTCTGGAGGATACAACTTTAAAGTGGAGTACTCTGCTCCCCTTAGCTGCTATCAGAGAATGGAAGATATCATATCAGGCGAATAAGAAGGCATGGATGATCCTGTTCGATCGGAAAAGCCTTTTTCGAAAAAGCCTGAGTCATCACTGGACCAGATGAGGAATACTAAGCTTGACACAAAGCAGTATACCGAAACAAAGAGATCAAAGAATCAACATCAGGGTTTAGCTGAATTATTCAAAGGAAAAAGAGAATACCTGAGATTTGCCACATCAGCAGTACTAGGTGACAACGACCGACATTGTCAACCGAGAGGCGAAATCTCCTCAAGGGACCTTAACAACACTATGTCAATGATTGAAACCGCTACGACTGTGGTAATTAAACTAGAAGAGCTTGACAACTTGAATAAGGTAGAGGATTGCCTAGTCAAGCCTATTTTGATTCGATTGCCGGAAGAGGAAGAAGACGGCACAACTGAACCAGCGACGTCTTATCAGACGACAGTAACTATAAAAGTCCCTCCGATAGGAAAGTACGATCCTAAAACGGTCCACTGGGACTATGGGACAGAGGAAGAAGACGATGATGAAGGTTATGCGTCTATCCGCAGAGAATGGGATGCCTTTGAGGAATCAACGCCTCCTCCTTCGGAAGAGCCGATTACTGTTAATTTGGGGGATACTGAAAATATCAAAGAAGTTAAGATCGGTGGACATTTATCCCGAGATGAAAGACTCAGGTTCACAGAACTACTGAAAAGGTCTCTAAGATGTCATGCGACAAATTCCAAAGATGTCGAGCTACCAAGAGATAGATAAAAGTGATCAAAGATTCAGATGGTTGAGATAAATAACCAAAACCAGCAAAGAAGGTTCATTAGGGCAAGCCCCTCCTTTCCTGTTAAGAGACCAAGCTGGGGGCAAGATTCTCATGCGCCACCAAGACAGCATATTGAAGCAAGTTATCAAGCCCAAAGACGACAAATGTCAAGACATGCCCTACTAGGGCAAAGCAACCTAAAGAGACGATTTCCTTGATCAACGGAAATGCAAATACCTCAAAGGGAGTATCACGTTCCTTGGTGATTTATGTAAAGTTAAACATGGATGAATACTCATTGCTTCATGTACAGGTACAAAGACCTCTTCAAATAGGATTGGAAATCGTCAAATGATATGAAAAATGCTAAGGCATTTGGCCAATATAAACGTCGCCCAACTGGGGCAAATGGATTGTTGATGTCATCAACACCTTCAAGCATGGATGGAAGGATTCGACGAATGTTGTCCATATCAGCATACAATATTGGGATGGACTCAATCAAGAGATAAATGTCGACAATTGACAAAAGAAGGGTAGTTGGGTGTCGTATCCAATTTACTCCTTTTTCTTGCATTTGCTAATACAGAACCATTTCTTTCTGTGTCAGAATACGCCATTAGGACATTATCAGGAGTCCAACAAAGAGGAGAACATCACAAGGATGGTCACAAGTGACAAAGATGCATGAAGCAAACGACTTTCTCAAGCATTGGAAGGACGACACTTCAAAGGTGGAAAGTCAAGTGAAGATCCAAGTAAGAGATAATCCAAACTGGATAAGGGATCGCATGAAAATGCAAAAATGAATAGAACCATTTGACTGGGTGTCGCGACCCGTCCGAAAGCGGACGCGGCTAATGGATTACCGATCGCGGGCCTTCCCCTGCACAAGGGTGCGGATCGCGGGCTTTGGATCGGCGCGGGCCCTCCCAGGCCCATACCAAATCGCGGCGGGAGTATTTTTCAAAGGGATTTGACGATAACAGTCGATCGCTTTCGACCTTAGTGTGGTCGTGGTGGCATGTGCAACTTGTGCATGCATTTGGAGTCGCCACCGGTCTTTCTTGGAGGGTAGACCGGAAACCTTATTGACCGATTGGGAGAGATCGATCAATTCTGCGGAACCAGAGATTTTGGGTTCGGGGACTTGGTTACGTTGATGTCATTACCAACGCCCTTTCGGTACCTAACGCGAGTGATTTTCCCTAACTAGGATTTCATGCAGGCGCAATTTTGGGTGAGGTAAGTCTGACTTTGCACATTAACCAGTTTAACATGCTCACGTAATCATAAAAAAAATAGATGTCAATCACATAAACATCTATCCTACGTGGTGATCATGGAATTATGATTTAATGGGTCTCGAGCCAATGAGACCACATTTAATCATTTTAATATTTTAATAACGGAGAGCCGCTCTTCTCTTCTTCTTGGTTTCTTGAACTCTTCAAGAATCGGGCCCCAAAGAGCTCGCCGACTTAAAAGGCTCCTCCACGTAATCCTCGTAGCATTTACATCAACAATTGACTATGCTAAAAATAAAGAGTACATGAAAAATAAAACGAGTACGCAGCCTCCATTTAATAATTACAACCCCAAATATATAAATAATCACCATACATTCATACATACATCAATCACATTGATTAGGGATTTTTCCATGATCACCACCCTTCCACGTAAGTAATAAATTCACAATTTAAAACTTAGGAAGGCACAATAAAAATTCTACGTTGAATCATATTCAGAATTTTTACGTAAAATAAGATAGCCATAAATTTTCGATTCAAAATTGATTTAGTCTCAACTTTTGCTACGTTGATTAATTTATCATATAAAATAATCAACCTCCATTAGCCATGTAAGACGAACAATTCGTTAATACATATTGGCCATAGTATTGCAAAAATTACAAAAAATCAATTAAATGCACGAAAACACCTAAGGATCGGCTCTGATACCACTGTTGGGATCCACGTAACACGTAGCGGAAATAAATAACAACCCATACATGTATCTCCAGAGGCGTACTTCGTGCATTTCAATCGAAAAAAATCACAAAGCCTCAAAGGGAGTAAATGGATTACCTCTCGTAGCGTGCTTGAACGGAGGTGTCGGTTCGATGTTCTTCGATCTCAGCCTCCACAAGTGTTAGGCATCTAGTTCGGACGCACCACCAATTGACGAAACGGGGAGACGACTAATAACTCCACAACAATTGTGCTAGCAATATGCGGAATCAATATTCTGAACTTAGTATATTTTGCTCACTCAAGATTATGAGAATATAGAGAGTGTTTGTGTTCTTCTCTCTAAGCTCTCAAAAATTTGCACACTCTACAAAATGTCTCTCCCCTTCCAACCTCAAAACTCTTGCCATCCTTTTATAGCCAAAAATACCTTCTAATAAATTGTATTTAAAAATAGCACTAACAATTATAAATTATATCTAAAAATAGCACTCACAAATAAATGACATTTAAAAATAGCACTAACAATAGCACTCACAATTTATAATACAAAAATGCTATTTAAAAATAGCACTAACAATAGCACTCACAATTTATAATACAAAAATGCTATTTAAAAATAGCACTAACAATTATAAATTCTATCTAATAATAGCACTCACAAATAAATGACATTTAAAAATAGCACTAACAATAGCACTCACAATTTATAATACAAAAATGCTATTTAAAAATAGCACTAACAATAGCACTCACAATTTATAATACAAAAATGCTATTTAAAAATAGCACTAACAATTATAAATTCTATCTAATAATAGCACTCACAATTTATGATAAATAAATGTCATTTAAAAATAGCACTAACAATAGCACTCACAATTTATGATAAATAAATGTCATTTAAAAATAGCACTAACAATAGCACTCACAATTTATAATACAAAAATGCTATTTAAAAATAACACTAACAATAGCACTCACAATACAAAAATGCTAAAAAAAAGGCACTAACAAAGGTGTTAAAAATAATAACCATTATTATTATTACAAGAGTTAAAGAGGTTACCAAACAGTACAAATATGCATAACGTATAAATACGTATGACGTATAAATACGTAGAGCATACATATACATCCGTGAAACCGGGGACTAATTGAAAGAAAAATGTGCAATTAAGCCCTTTTGGTAAAAATTGATTAAATTGGAGGGCAAATTGACCTAATTGCACTTTAAGACTTTAGAATCCAATGTCATAGCTTATAAAAAGTGAGAATTGAAAACTAAAAGACTCGAAAATGATTTTTTTTAGGCTCGGTTCGGGTTTATGTTTGTGAAGGAACATAGTGACCCGAGCCGAATTTTTGAGATTTAAAGTGACACACTTGAAGAGAAAATTAAAACAAAATTATCAAATATTTTTGGGTATTTTTCTGACCACGAATGGTATTTTTTGATTTTTTGGGTATTTTTATAATTAAATAAACTCAAAAAATATTAAAAATACCGAAAAATATTTTTTGTTCAAAATTGGTTCCTAAGGTTAAACCAAAGCTTCCAAAGTTGATTTTGTGATTTTATGACCTTTTTTTTATATTTTTAATTAATTTTAAAGAATAAAAATCACAATAATAAATGGTAAAAACTCAGGTGTCAACAGCTGCCCCTCTTTGAGAGGAATCTCGTTAGAGGTTTCTCTCAAAGATAAGGTGGCACCTGATTCCTAACCGACTCAACTGGGAAAATGAGAGAAGAAATGTTATGACATCGGATCCTTAAGCCTATTGATAAAAGCTCAAATCAATCCCCGGTTTGCTCTAACCATTTGAACATGGGCCGGAGTGAGAGAGGCTTACCTGAAGCTCACCTGTCGGATGCTGCCGGTTGCGACGACTTTCAAGAAGATGCCTAGGACTCGTCATTCAGAATATCCTAGGGAGATTAAGCTCTGACCTGTATGGTAGGTCATACCATGATGGGATTCCTAACTTGTAGGAACCTAAGGAAGGCGCATCCCACGCTTTGGGATTTGCCAAGGATTTTGATCCGTATGGTGGATCAGACCTTTGTGTTGATCCTTACTGCGATATTTATCAATGAGTTGACCCTTATGGCGGTTTCTACCAATGAATTGACCCTTATGGCGGTTTCTACCATATGTGATCCCTCAGGCGGTTTCTACCTTGGTTTGACCCTTCAGGCGGTTTCTACCTTGAGTTGACCCTTCAGGCGGTTTCTACCTTTGATTTGACCCTTCAGGCGGTTTCTACCTTGTGTTGACCCTTCAGGCGGTATCTACCATGTGTTGACCCTTCAGGCGGTATCTACCTTGTGTTGACCCTTCAAGCGGTATCTACCTTTGAGTTGACCCTTCAGGCGGTATCTACCTTCATTTGACCCTTCAGGCGGTATCTACCTTTGATTTGACCCTTCAGGCGGTTTCTACCTTTGTTTTGACCCTTCAGGCGGTTTCTACCATTGTTTGACCCTTCAGGCGGTATCTACCTTTGTTTTTATTTGAAAAGGGGTCTCATGACGAGGGTTCTCCACGTCCGTTGAGATTTCCTTGATATTTTTGAAAAGGGTGTCCTAGGACGAGGGTTCTCCACGTCTGTTGGGACAGTTTGTTGACTTCTTTTGAAAAAGGGTTCTATCCTCACACCTTTTTTTGAAAGATCCCGAAATTTGCCGGGAATTCAGTTTTGAAGCAGAGAAAGATTTTATTTTGACAAAGCTTCATTTGATTCTGTTGAGGCGACATTCTGGGAGCTGTGTTCTCCAGGTATCCTGCAGAAAGTTCAAACCTGAAAGATTTTTCTTCACCTAGAAAACGTTAGTAATCTTTGGGAAGACCACGGCTGTCCATTTGACAAAAACCGTATGACTTAAGTTTTAATCGTGAAATGTGCATTTTGATGCTGGAGGTTATCCAAAGCATTCTTGCAACATGCAAATGTGATCACAAATCCCTTGCACGGAAAATCTGGACCAACAGTTTGAAAATTCCAAAAAGAGTTTGTTCAAAACACCAACTGGAATATTTCTCGACAATGAGGTCTTCTCACCTATTTTGAGATAGTGGTTTTTATAGGGGATGCACTCAATTCCCTACTAACCTGTGCCTAGGTTTTAGGCTCATTCGCAGCGCATACATTTTGATCGGTCGGGAGGTCTTCCACGGGACCGTAATGTTGGGCTTGGATATTGGTCTTCAAGGGGGACTCACTTTTGAGTCAAGGTCATTGAATGAAAGTTTTCACCATCTGCTCCGGGTTTACAAGTCAAGAACCCTGCAAAATGAGAAAGAAATATTCTTGCTCGTACTTCTTCGAGCTAAGCTATATGTTAACCCAAGTGTCTTAGTCAGAGAAGACTGTTTCAGGGTTATGATGTTGGTAGGATTGGGGACCGAAAAAAGGCTTGTTTTTGGCCCAGAATTTATGAGGGGATTGACATTGGTGATCATTGCAAACTTGTCACATGTCTTTTCCATTCTTCATCTTCATTTTTGAGGTGTGCAACCGCTTTTGAGGTGTGCACAAGTCCTTTAGAGAACGTCTCTTGTGGTATTAAGAGATTGACAATTCTGTCCGTGTTTTTGCACCACGGCTGACATCATTTGGGGAGCAGTCTTCTTGATCTGACTTCTTTATGGGTTTTTCTCTCTTCCCAACTAGGCTTTATTGGGGATCAATCAAACAGTTTTCACGAGCATCGGCCTTGCTTTTACCAGGCACTTTGCTTTTTCTTGATGCTGGGGATTTTTTCTTTGTTGAAATCCCGCCTTTTCTTTTCCTTTGGAACTACGATGTTCAGAAAATTGTGCTAGATATACAACTTGAATCATAGCACATTTAAACGCCGATATGAGATTTTTCTATAAATCCCATCTCTTGATTTCTTCCGTTCTTGGAGTGATGCAGTTTCCATCTTGAAACATCCCATGATCACCAACAGGGGTTTATGAAATGAATTTGCAGGCTCAACTTGGCTGTGCAAAGGATATGGTGTGTGGGATAGAGAAATGAATGCTTCTCGTCATCCTATGGCACTTGGATTACCATATAAACAACACACAAAGATTAATGTTAGTCCGAGCAAGAAAATTTCTGACCATTTTCTCCTGATGCCGCTGGACTCACCTCCATTTTGCCCCGATGTGGGGTGGTTCTTGACAGGGTTAAGAATGAAAACCGTCGTTCAAAGGGTTTATCAACGGTCACCTGTAGTGTTTGAGGGATATGAAACGAATGCCTCCGTCATCCCAACCCATGTAATCGTTGCGAATAATCCCTACTTCCGTAGGTCCAGATTTTGCTATCTGATCCGCTCCACTTCTCTCCAGTGTGTGTAGGACGTGTTTGGACTAGGCTTTGCCTCTTTTCTTTTGAGAAAACGTCCTTTTAAAAGTCTTGAACTTTTGATTGGAAAAAATCTCTTTCATTTTCTCCAAAAATTTTACCCGTCAAGGGGATTTTATGATGCACCATGCATGTTCTTATTCATGTTCAGATAACCTCCTGTTTTAAGACATGAATGCCAATGAAGTTTGAATTCTATGTCTTTTCTAGACATTAGATTCTGAAAGCTTTTCTTTTTATTTAACACCTTCAATGGATTGGGGAAAATGATACTTACCTGTCCCCCGTGGCCGAAAATCCCTGAAAATGCAGAAGAAACATGTTATTGTATGTTCGTGAATTTTTCAAAAAATTAGAACGATACATCTTACCCTTGGTCGTGTGCCCCTGCGAGTGCACACAGGTTGTGACAATCTGTCCTCCTTGATGGTGAGTCCCTATCAAGGATAAATAACAAGTGTTAACTCATATTCCCAAATTGAAAACAAATTGGGACGATACAACTTTACTCTTGGTTCTCATCCCGTTCTGACGTCGCGTATTGATATGAACCACGTCTATCAAATCCGCTTATCCATGCTTGGAATATTTGCAATATCAATGGTTCAGCTGCCCCCGGTTGGGCAACGTCTGTTTTGTTATTTGAACAGATGGCTCCTTGAGTGATTTATCCACGTTTATCACCTGAGAAGGGAAAGAAATGAGACATTACTTTGGTATGCGATAGAAGATCGTTTAGGAACGATACATCGTTTTACCAAATAGGTGGCTTCGCGGCCAAACGTATTTCGTGTTGAAGGGGTAGATCCCATTATGCTCAGCGGGTGATAATTATGGTTCATGGAACTTGCTCCACGGATTAAGTGATTAATCCACGGCCTTCGGCTTGAAGATGCTCAAAGGGTGATGTTGACACTCACGCGCAATTAGTTCTAGATATTAATGAAAGATGTTCCCGTGGGAACCTTACAGTGCGATCAACAACATATGCAATAGGATTATTCAACCCCTTTTCTCGAAGCATTTTTCATCGAGTAGCCATGCCTTGCATCAGACGTTTGATCACCGGCCTCGCGTCACCACTGCGATGGTCCTCCGGCTCCAAATTGATCGAGCCAAAGATTGAACTCATCGCCAAGGAAATTGCTCGGGTCTTCGAGCCATTGATGTTCAAGTTGGGTATCAACGATTGTTGGGGGCAGATTTCTTTCATTGCCTTCGTTGTGAGGGATTGGAGTTTTTGAGCTGGAACCTTCATCATTGCCCTGTTGGGGTTGAGACATACATTCCTGAAAAGTATTGATCCAAGTGTCCAGCTCCTCATCAAGGAGATCACCTGTTCTTTCTAGCCCTTGGTGCCCAGATTGGGTGTCGTCGACTGCAGGCGAGGGATTCCTCTCTTTGCTCTCGCCGTGAGCAATTTGACCCCTCGAATTGGAACTTCCTCCAATGACCGGCAGGTTCATATGTGCACTCTCTACCAATGCCAGATCCACTTCAAGGACAGCATTAATGACTGATTCGCGCTCAAACTGAGGAATCTCTATGTGCTGGAACTGTGGCATATACTCCTGAGGAGTATTGAGATAGCTCGGCGGAGCATTCTGATTTGGGTTAGAGGAGTCGCTGACACGACTGCTAATCCCGTCATTGCTGAAACACGGTTGGGTGCTCTTGGCTCTCCAATCATCATGGTTGTAACTCTGCCCAGCACTTGAGCTCCAACTGGCTTTATGATGGTTTAACGCTATCCTTCCATCCCTTAGCAATCTCCTATAGTACTTGAGGTGAGACTCAACGTTAATTCTAGAGAGCCCCGGCACATTCATAATCTCGAGTATGCGTAGTGGGCTAGCCGAATCAACTCCCAGCTCTCGAATTGCATCAACAAATTTGGTGTGAAGCTCATAGGTCCAGTAAAACCTTGTTCTCTTATCACCCAAAATATCGTCAATACTTCGGTAGCTATTCTCTACGGGATCTAGTCGTTTCAAAAGTTGTCCAGGGAGGGACTCACCGACTTTGGATTGGCTGGCTGCGACAGCGAGTTCGTCATTAAGAGAATTCCCCCTGTGATGATTCATATCCCATTTCTCAGAGGATGTTGGTGTTGATCCTATGGTGTTGACTTGCTCATGCAGATCTCCGGCGGTATCTGGCTGTGTCGAAAAATGCTGTGGAGAATACGGTAACAGCTGAGCGTTATTCGTCAACAGGGATGGTTCATCGAGGAACACCTCGCCGAGGACAACAGGATTACCACAATTAAGGCAGGTGGCCTTGGTCAGAGCTTCCTTATATCTCGCGCTTTCAGCTTGAAGCTTCTCATTCTCCTCCTTCAGGACCAGTAACTCATGGTCTGCGTATTGCTGTTTCACCCGGGTTCGTTTGTTGGCGAACCAAAACTTGACCTTCGAAAGCTCCAATCCTATCTTTCGGCTCAACTCCATTTTCTGTTGTCTGCTTGGAGTGGGGCATTCATTGAAGAAAGCTTCGAGCTCTCGGATTTGGCCTGGAGTGTGGCGTTGTAGTTGCTTCCTTTTCCGACTCCGGTCATCATTGTATACTCCTTCTTCGTAGCTGAAACCTAGAATTTCATCGCTGGAGGAGTCAGTCTCTATGGCCTTCGGGCAGGATTCAGCTCCAGGATCTTCAAAGTCTCCCAGCAGTTCGTGCTCAGAAATGTCCAGGTCGGGCGTTTCTAGCAGATGGGAATAACTTTTAAACATGATGGATCGGGGTATCTCGGGCTGATCTAGTTCACTCAGCTTTCTCAATTCGCTCTTACGTGTTTGCTCACTCTAGAAATTTTCTCAAGTGATTGTGCGTGTCCTGGAACCATCCTTCAGGCTGCATATGAAGACCAGCAAGCAAGCGCTCCTCCCGAGATCCTGCAATTACTCATCGTCTGTATTCCCCTTTCTTTTTCCTCGTGATAGGATCACAAACTCACTTGCATTGATTCGATTTCATCGAGTAATGCGCTCGTCCCCTAGTTCAGTCTTCAAAGTGGTGGGTCTACAATCTTTCGGCGCCTTTTATGATTTGCTAGGCCTGAGAACGTGGGGAGCAGCGGTGGACCCGCAATTAATGACTCTGTTTAATTCATTTAGCTCCATGGGAATTAACGCTATGATCTTCTCTCAACCTCTTTTCATCGTTCAAACGAAAGTGGCATTTTCCCTGTGCTTGCTGTTACTCTTCATTTCAGCATCCCGGGCGCTTGGTGAGGAATGAGTTCGTAGCCACTCAAAATTTTAAAGACCGTCTCTGGTTTCAGACTTAATCTAACAAGGGATCATCACAACTGAGCATGACGATGTTCGTCGATAGCGTTGGTTTTCATACATAATTAACTATAGCCATTAAAGAAAAATGTTCCCATAGGAACTTTACAATGGATAAAAAGAGTGATCCACTCGTGAACATGCTCTTCTTCCTATGGGTGTTCGTAGTGACCGACCCATCGTGCCCCGAGCTAGGTGCTAGATCATGGCTGTCCAAGCATGCCAGCTTCCCACTGATTGAACAAGGCATCGAGCCCCTCATCGAAGAAATCGTCTGTCGTGGGTTGACCAGCGGCAGGCAGAGCACCAGCCGACTGTTGCTCGAATAGAGGAGTGCGCACTCGCTGTACTTGTGACACGCGCTCTTGAGAAGTGTTGAAATGGCCTGGGTGGACATTCTGATCAGCTTTCAGTTTGCCGGTGGTCGGGTTGCTAGCTTGATTGATGCTTAGATTTGGCCGGGTATCTCTTGATGCCTGAGCATTACAATGGCGGTCGCCTCTAGCTTTTGGGCTCGAGACGGATTCCTCCCGGTTTAGCTCCGCTCGACGTTGTTTTAATAGCTTTCTGTAGGCAGCAAGGTGATTCCTGACCAGCTCCTTACTAAGCCCCGGTACATTCATGGCCTTAAATATGCGCGTCGGAGTTGCTGAGTCGATCCCCATTTGGTGAACCACGTCTAGGAATCTGGAATGCAGTTCAGGGGGCCAAGCGAACCTCCTCTTATCGTGGCCCAAAATCGCATCGATGGCTTGACGACTGATTAACTCATCTCCAGCAGGACCCGACCCTATCGAAAATTGTTGTGCATGAGGCTGATATGCTTTGAGCTGGTCGGCGGTAACATCCAGCTCCTTGAAACTATAACTCCAATCAAAGCGATGCAAATCCCATCCCCCAGGAGGCATTTGTATCACCTTCGTAGGATCATCCTGCTCATGCGTGACTCCGGCAAAATCTGGTTGAGCAGGAGATGCCCCGAGGGAGTAAGGTGGTAAATGAACGTCTTCAATCATCGCGTGAGGCTTATCGGGGAACATCTTACCGAGGGCGACGAGGTTATCGCAATGAGGGCAAACGGTAATATTGAGAGCTTTTTCATACCTCATGTTTTCTGTTCGCAGCTTTTGGTTTTCTTCCTTTAAAATCTCGACCACCTGACGTTTGCGTTGAGCCCTCGATTTGGATCTCCTATTTTGAAACCAAAACTGGATCCTCGACTGATTAATCCCCAACTCCCGGCTCAATTCAATTCTCCACTTCTTTTTCATGTAATGGCTTTTACTGAAAAGGGTTTCCAGCATTTGGGTTTCCTCCTGAGAGTATTGGTGAGGACGTCTTCTTTTCCCGAGTTGAGCATTGTGGATGTCGTTGTCGTCGTCGCCGTGATCTTGATTTCCGTTGCCAGAAGTGTTGGGCTCCATGGTTTTGGCGTTAGACTTGATCTTGGAATCTTCGAGATCCCTCTGTGGTTCAATTTCTGAGATTTTTGAGTCAGTCGCCTCTAGCAGCTGACAGTAACCTCTTAAATATGTTGGATTGAGAAATGTTTGATTGGTTCTTGCCCACTCAGAGTTCTCCACTCTCTCCTGTATGCTCACTCCCTATAAAGTTTTCTTCGAGTGACTCTGCATGTTCAGGAGACGCTCTTCAAGCATCATTAGGCAAACGTTCCCCCTCAAGACCTTGAATTTCTCGCTTAGCTTTTCAACGTGATGGGACTGCCAAACCCTGTTAGGGCTCTCTTCGATAGTTGCGCTTTCCTCCCACCTAACTCTAATAATGGTGATCCCGACAAATCTTTTACATCTTTTAATTGATGAGCCGGAAATCGCGGACCGAAACGAATCCAATGGTTCTCGTGAGGGGACCTCCTGCTTTACCCCTTAACTGGGCTCCACCAGCATTATTACTGAGACCCTTCATCATCCTCGAGTTGCTATAAAATGAGGAATTAATGTATGAAAGGTTAACGTTCTCGCATAATCAGCTTCTTCCTTCTAATCTCTCTGTTAAACTCGTCTTATTCTCAAGCCAACCCAACGCAAATGGCCTCCTCTCCCGTACGCACTTTTTCAACTGATGTCTTGGCCCAGTGGGAAAAGCTTTATAACCTACTGGGTCGCGGTTACGCGCACATAACCGATCATTCTGCAACCGAGGATGCAATCTGTGTCCTGCTCGAGGACCTTGATACCACTTCTCTCGAAGGTACTACACTGGGGAGGGAATATAGAACTTTCCCGACTCTCTTTGCACACTCCTTAGAGGCCTATCGTGTTGCTAGTCGGGAGGTTCTGGTGGCTCGCGTCTTGCGGGCTCGTTATGAGGATCGATCTGATCATTTGGTGCTGACCAACTATCTGGTTGATAGTTACAAAAAGGCCGTCGAGTTTGCTAATGAGCGGGTCGCGACGTTGCTTCGCGAGAGGAGAAATCTGGTGGATCAATTGGCCATATCCCTGACCACCGGCGAGCATGACCGCCGCAACGTCCTGTTGAGGCTTCAGAGCGACTGGCAGGAAGAACGGCTCGACAAGATAACCGAGGACATAGCTCGCGGGAATGGACTGGTTCGGGACCTGGAAGTAGTCACCGAAGAACACGAGGCCAAGGTCGCCGAAGTTAAGGGAGAATGCAGAAGTCTTCTCCTCAGGCTTGCCGACCACAACATGCGGAGCTGGGAGTATGAGCAGAGCATTAACAACATGGAGGGTCAGTTGGGCTCCTTTGTGTCGTTAATTAGGGCTCACTTTGGCTTTACTTTTCCACCCCGAATTGTATGACCTGCTTCTGAAAACCCTCCGCTGAGCAAAATAAATGAAAGTTCTCGTGTGTGTTTTAACTTCTGCATGGTTCCTTTCTTCGAGCGTTCGAACATCTTCAACTTAGGTGAGCCGAACCATAATATCAATAAGTCGAGCAAATATGGATTTTATAACTCGCTCATGATCAGATGAAAGAATAGCCTCAGACTTATCCAGGAAAATATTTCTCTCTATTACCTATTTTTTACCTGCAAATAGAAAGACAGAATCAGAAGGAATAATCTGAAAAAGAAAGCATAGACCCCTTTCAATCTTATGCTTGCTCGTGATTAATAAGGACAAGAACTTTTACAAGGGTTTTAATCTTGCGTGAAAAGTTTTTATCAATATTCCTCGAAAGAAAGCATACTATTGAAAGGAATGTAATTCACAATAATCGCCTTTGATCAATTTCGAGAGGAACGAATTACTCAAAAGTGCGAGGCATAATAACGTGTTTTAAATTTAATTGAAGATACGGCATCCAAATCAAGGCCGTTTTGTTAAGAACGAGAGTAATTTGGACATCTATCTCGTCATTAAATTCAAAACAACATCGATATTCTCGATCAATTATCGTGGATTACCAGCGACGTAAAACATGCACGAAACAATTCAAGTGTATAATTCCTTCTAGAGAAATTGAGATTGGACTACTCTATACGACCAAAAGGTCGTGTAAGACTTCCAATTTTAATTTCCTCTAAAGGAATTATAAACTTGACTTGGGAGTATTCGGATGATTAGAGAAAATGCCACTATCACATTCCCATGACCCGTCAAAAGAAATACAACCAAGTTCCATCTGAATGTATACACCAATAGATCCCTAATACAATCACTCTAAGGGGTGGGATAGAAAAAGCCTCGATAAAAATAAACCCTATACAAGAGGACTAGTAATGGAAAATGACATAAAGGAATGTGATCCTAACGTTTAAGGATGCCCCAGTTTTGATCTGTGCCTTCAGGATCACTTGCCCCAACTCGTCATCTTCATTGGATGATACCTCAATAATGTCCATAGTATGCTCCTTATCGCACACTCGGTGTTCGTCGTGGGATATCACCCTCCTCGTCTTCTATCAAGGACGTTAGGGACAAACGCACATATCTATCCTCGAAATGGCATTTAATCTAATCACCAGAATGCAATAAATGAAATGCCTATATTTATATGAACAGTGATAGATTTGGGGGGATAGAGAGTCTTACCAACCCAACTCGTCGACTTGTGTGCGGTTTTAGGTGTACCAACCGCCCAAAGACATGCGCATGAAACAAGTGATAGTAAACTTCTAAAAATCAGAGGGTTTGACACCTAAGGTTAAGGTTCCCACCTCGAGTTCTAGAAAGAGCCGATTCCATTGCACAGCTATCGTTGCATTGGGACTCGATCCATAGTTCGAAGTGAGCGGAATTGAAAAGTGGATTACCCCATGTTTTTCCTCATGGAGATTCCATTTTCAGTTCCTTCTATTGTTTTCCTATAGGGGCGCCCGGGGTTTTAGGCGCGGTTGTGTGTGTCTATGTGTCGTGAACACCACAATGCAAGTCATGCACAACAGTTTATCAATCAGCGCTTCAAATCATCCACAAAACATACATTCCTACGCCAACCTGCATAAGACAATGTTAATCACGGACTACACCCCTTATTTCTCCAATCTGCAAAAACATATAACACCTATCATGAGCGGACTTACCTCACCTTCAAGAGCGCCTGCAGGGTTAGAAACGTCACTCAGCGTTTTAATTACGGCCTAAGTCCACTTGGGGTCTAAAACCATAGGTTCTAGAACAAAGTCCCCAGTGGAGTCGCCAGCTGTCGCGACCCGTCCGAAAGCGGACGCGGCTAATGGATTACCGATCGCGGGCCTTCCCCTGCACAAGGGTGCGGATCGCGGGCTTTGGATCGGCGCGGGCCCTCCCAGGCCCATACCAAATCGCGGCGGGAGTATTTTTCAAAGGGATTTGACGATAACAGTCGATCGCTTTCGACCTTAGTGTGGTCGTGGTGGCATGTGCAACTTGTGCATGCATTTGGAGTCGCCACCGGTCTTTCTTGGAGGGTAGACCGGAAACCTTATTGACCGATTGGGAGAGATCGATCAATTCTGCGGAACCAGAGATTTTGGGTTCGGGGACTTGGTTACGTTGATGTCATTACCAACGCCCTTTCGGTACCTAACGCGAGTGATTTTCCCTAACTAGGATTTCATGCAGGCGCAATTTTGGGTGAGGTAAGTCTGACTTTGCACATTAACCAGTTTAACATGCTCACGTAATCATAAAAAAAATAGATGTCAATCACATAAACATCTATCCTACGTGGTGATCATGGAATTATGATTTAATGGGTCTCGAGCCAATGAGACCACATTTAATCATTTTAATATTTTAATAACGGAGAGCCGCTCTTCTCTTCTTCTTGGTTTCTTGAACTCTTCAAGAATCGGGCCCCAAAGAGCTCGCCGACTTAAAAGGCTCCTCCACGTAATCCTCGTAGCATTTACATCAACAATTGACTATGCTAAAAATAAAGAGTACATGAAAAATAAAACGAGTACGCAGCCTCCATTTAATAATTACAACCCCAAATATATAAATAATCACCATACATTCATACATACATCAATCACATTGATTAGGGATTTTTCCATGATCACCACCCTTCCACGTAAGTAATAAATTCACAATTTAAAACTTAGGAAGGCACAATAAAAATTCTACGTTGAATCATATTCAGAATTTTTACGTAAAATAAGATAGCCATAAATTTTCGATTCAAAATTGATTTAGTCTCAACTTTTGCTACGTTGATTAATTTATCATATAAAATAATCAACCTCCATTAGCCATGTAAGACGAACAATTCGTTAATACATATTGGCCATAGTATTGCAAAAATTACAAAAAATCAATTAAATGCACGAAAACACCTAAGGATCGGCTCTGATACCACTGTTGGGATCCACGTAACACGTAGCGGAAATAAATAACAACCCATACATGTATCTCCAGAGGCGTACTTCGTGCATTTCAATCGAAAAAAATCACAAAGCCTCAAAGGGAGTAAATGGATTACCTCTCGTAGCGTGCTTGAACGGAGGTGTCGGTTCGATGTTCTTCGATCTCAGCCTCCACAAGTGTTAGGCATCTAGTTCGGACGCACCACCAATTGACGAAACGGGGAGACGACTAATAACTCCACAACAATTGTGCTAGCAATATGCGGAATCAATATTCTGAACTTAGTATATTTTGCTCACTCAAGATTATGAGAATATAGAGAGTGTTTGTGTTCTTCTCTCTAAGCTCTCAAAAATTTGCACACTCTACAAAATGTCTCTCCCCTTCCAACCTCAAAACTCTTGCCATCCTTTTATAGCCAAAAATACCTTCTAATAAATTGTATTTAAAAATAGCACTAACAATTATAAATTATATCTAAAAATAGCACTCACAAATAAATGACATTTAAAAATAGCACTAACAATAGCACTCACAATTTATAATACAAAAATGCTATTTAAAAATAGCACTAACAATAGCACTCACAATTTATAATACAAAAATGCTATTTAAAAATAGCACTAACAATTATAAATTCTATCTAATAATAGCACTCACAAATAAATGACATTTAAAAATAGCACTAACAATAGCACTCACAATTTATAATACAAAAATGCTATTTAAAAATAGCACTAACAATAGCACTCACAATTTATAATACAAAAATGCTATTTAAAAATAGCACTAACAATTATAAATTCTATCTAATAATAGCACTCACAATTTATGATAAATAAATGTCATTTAAAAATAGCACTAACAATAGCACTCACAATTTATGATAAATAAATGTCATTTAAAAATAGCACTAACAATAGCACTCACAATTTATAATACAAAAATGCTATTTAAAAATAACACTAACAATAGCACTCACAATACAAAAATGCTAAAAAAAAGGCACTAACAAAGGTGTTAAAAATAATAACCATTATTATTATTACAAGAGTTAAAGAGGTTACCAAACAGTACAAATATGCATAACGTATAAATACGTATGACGTATAAATACGTAGAGCATACATATACATCCGTGAAACCGGGGACTAATTGAAAGAAAAATGTGCAATTAAGCCCTTTTGGTAAAAATTGATTAAATTGGAGGGCAAATTGACCTAATTGCACTTTAAGACTTTAGAATCCAATGTCATAGCTTATAAAAAGTGAGAATTGAAAACTAAAAGACTCGAAAATGATTTTTTTTAGGCTCGGTTCGGGTTTATGTTTGTGAAGGAACATAGTGACCCGAGCCGAATTTTTGAGATTTAAAGTGACACACTTGAAGAGAAAATTAAAACAAAATTATCAAATATTTTTGGGTATTTTTCTGACCACGAATGGTATTTTTTGATTTTTTGGGTATTTTTATAATTAAATAAACTCAAAAAATATTAAAAATACCGAAAAATATTTTTTGTTCAAAATTGGTTCCTAAGGTTAAACCAAAGCTTCCAAAGTTGATTTTGTGATTTTATGACCTTTTTTTTATATTTTTAATTAATTTTAAAGAATAAAAATCACAATAATAAATGGTAAAAACTCAGGTGTCAACACTGGGGCAAGCATTACATAGCCATGACAAGTCATGCCTAACTAGGGCAAGCGAATCATCTACGCGACTGGAGGAAAAAGTGGCATTTCATTCCCAGCAGGATCAATGAACGTGATAGAAGAGTCGTTTACATCAGAGTTAAACCTCAAGATACAAACTTGAGTGAAGGGTGAATTTGTGTCGTTCTAATTTGGTCCTCAATGATCTTTCTCCTAATATAAATTTGCCCTAATTTCAACAGAAAATTACTGGCACTCAAAAGGACTCAGAG
The DNA here is from genome assembly GCA_021437785.1 of Rhodomyrtus psidioides. Taxonomy (NCBI): domain Eukaryota; kingdom Viridiplantae; phylum Streptophyta; class Magnoliopsida; order Myrtales; family Myrtaceae; genus Rhodomyrtus; species Rhodomyrtus psidioides. The sequence continues at coordinate 16,531,787 of JAILYB010000003.1, forward strand.
GGAAAGAACTTGCCGACTCAACTTCAAGGCGAGATGATCTTTGGAGATAACAGCTTCGGAAGTCGAGCATTCAAGAAATGATCTTTGGCTATAAGATCAAGTGGAGGGTAAAAAGTATCGCTTCCACACCACATGCTTTAGCATACATTTTGATAAGAATTCATTTTTCCTTGAAATAAGGAACTCCGAAGAATGGCATGGAAGACGTTCAAAAGATGAATGAAGCCATCGACTAGGACTCATTGCCCCAATCAGACGAAGGCGTCATCGTCATAGGTTAAAATGGCTGATTTGTGTAATCTACGCATTGGCGTTCAGATGGGAACATGATCAAGGAGACCTAACGTCGTGGTGGTCAGATTTTCATGAATCTATGAATTTCCATTGGAATGCATGATCAAGAGGACCTAACGTCGTGGTGGTCAGGTGCACATCCTTTCTCTTCAAAGACTGAGAGTTTCAAGAAATTTTAGAACACTTAACCATCTCGTGCTGCTAAGAGAAACGCAGATTTCCACAAGTCTATACACTGCCATTGGAGTGCATGATCAAGGGTAAGGTGTATCGTTCTAATTTTCTGAAATTCGAGAGCATACACCGACATATTCCTTTTATGTTTTTCAGGGATCCCTAGCCGCGCTGGGCAGGTAAGTATTCCTTTCCCAACCTCTTAGGTTTTAAGACTGTCGGGATCTTTATTGCTAGAATTTGAAAGGCTTCTTGGAATCTAGCATGCATTCAATTATCATGTCAATAAAAATGCAAAATTCTCACAGTCATGGCATTGGCACTCATGTTTAAACTTGGAGGTTATCTAAACATGATTGAAATATGCATTGTGCATCATAAATCCCCTTGGAGGGTAAGTTTTGGAGAGAGCGAAATGAACTTCTCCAACAAGAGTTGTTTTGAACTGTTTAAAAGGATGTTTCCTCAGACGAGAGGCAAGCCTGGTCCAAACACGTCCCATACACACTTAAGAGATAAGTGGAGTGGTAAGGATAGCGAGACCTTAACCTACGGACGTAAGGGTTATTCGCAGTGATTACATGGATTGAGACGACGGAGGCATTCGTTTCTCTATCATAAACACTACAGGTGACCATTGATAACCCTTTCAACGACGGTTTCATTCTATACCCCTGTCAAGAACCACCCCACAATGGGGCAAACTGGAGGTACGTCCGGAGGTATCAGGAGGTAAATGGTTAGAAGTTCTCTTGCTCAGACTTGCATCAATCTTCGTGTGTTGCTTGTCATTTTAACTTCTATGGTAATTCAGGTGCTTTAAGATGACGAAAAGCATTCGTTTCTCTATCCTATACACTTTTACCCTTTGCACAGCCCAGTTGAGCCTATACGCTCGTTTCACAAACCCGTTGGTGATCATTGCATATTCCAAGACGGAAGCGACGTCACTTCAAGAGCGGAAGAGTTCAAAACACAGGATTTGTGAAAAATTCCTAGATTAATGTTTGAGTGCTGAGATTCAAGCTGTACATCTAGCACATTCATTTGAAAATTCTGATCCCCAAAAGAAAAGAAAAGATGGGATCTCAAAAAGAAAGAAGAGAGAAAAATTCAATCTTGGGCATCAAGAAAAAGCAAAGTGCCTGGTAAAAGCAAGGCCAATGCCCATCCAAATATTTGTACACTTGTGAATCATGTGTTTAATCTTGTAAATGCCAAAAGATGGCATGATACCTTTGTATAGGTCACTAGTGAGATCAGATTGTAAAAGAAAGTTCCAAGGGAGCTAGACTGCGAAAGATGCCCCCAAATCATGTCACACTCAGATGATGAAAGTGTAGACAAGATGTTGACACCGTCTCAACATGAGAGAGATATGTTCTCTAAAGACAAACGTGCGCTTCGAAGGCTGACAATGCTCTTCAAAGACTATCAATGCACTTCAAAGACTGAAGACACTCTTTGAACCAGAAGGGACAAGATCGGCGGCAAACCTGCAGTGATCACCAATGTTAAACCCTTCGCGTATTCTGAGCCAAAAACAATCCTTTTTTGGGTCCCCAATCCTACCTACGTTACAACCCTGAAAAGCCTTTTCTGATTAAGGCACATGGATTGACATAGGGTTTAATGTTTAAGCTTAGCTCGAAGAAGTTCGAGCAAGATTATTTCTTTCTCATTTTGCAGGTTTCTTGACTTGTAAACTTGGAGCAGACATTGAAGACTTCTCTTCGAAAGCCTTGACTTGCACGCAAGTCCCCCTTTGAAAACCGTTGACCAAGCCCCAACATTACGGTCCCTTGGAAGTCCTCCTGATCAATCGAGGTGTATGCACTGCAAATGATCCTGAACCCTAGGCGCAGGTTTGATAGGAAGTTCGAGTGCATTCTTGGTAAAAGACCATTATCTCAAAGCGGTGAGAAGTCCTCTTTGATGAGAATACTCCGTTGGACATTTTAACCAAACTCTTTTGGTAATTTCAGATTGTTTGTTTCAAACTTTCCCCACAAGGAATTTTTGATCACTTCCGTATGTTGCAAGGTGTTTTGGATAACCTCCAGCATCGTAATGCATTCATTGAAATTTTTTCATGACTATGATATAAGTCATAAAGTACCGTCAGTTTGACATCAGATACCACTCAAAGACCATTGATGTGCCTTTGGTAAGAAAATTTTCAGATTGGAGCTTCTGCAAGATTCTTGATTTCAGCTCCTAAAATGGCTTGTATCACTCTTGGTGAGAAACGTTTAACATGTCTAAACTTCTGTAGGACCCCTGGTATCCCTAGACCTCAGAATGCTACTTCTTTTGTGAAGAATATATTTCAAGTTTAAACTTCTGCAGGACCCCTGGTAACCCTAGGTCTCAGAATGACACATTTCTCTAAGAAGGAAAGTTTATATGCCTGAGCTTCTGACAGATTCTTGGTAACCCCAGATTCTAGAATGCTATTGTTCTTGGTTAAACTTCTATAGGAATCATGGTAACCCCAGATTCTAGAAGGATGCCTTGCTCTGTGAAGAAGAGCTTTCAAGTTTATTTTCCTGCAAGATCCCTGGTAATTCCATATCTCGGGAAAACACATTCTTATGAACAATTTTGTATGTTTGATCTTTCTGCAGGATACCTGGAGCTCCCAGATCCCAGAATGTCACCTCCAATGTCAAAAGGACAATCTCCGAAATCATCCCTCTGTGAGATTTCAAATTTACAGGTTTGAACTTTCTGTAGGATACCTGGAGCTCCCAGATCCCAGAATGTCACCTCAAATGTCAAAAGGACAATCTCCGAAATCATCCCTCTGTGAGATTTCAAATTTACAGGTTTGATCTTTCTGCAGGATACCTGGAGCTCCCAGATCCCAGAATGTCACCTCCAATGTCAAAAGGACAATCTCCGAAATCATCCCTCTGTGAGATTTCAAATTTACAGGTTGGAACTTTCTGCAGGATACTTGGAGCTCCCAGATCCCAGAATGTCACCTCCAATGTCAAAAGGACAATCTCCGAAATCATCCCTCTGTGAGATTTCAAATTTGCAGGTTTGATCTTTCTGCAGGATACCTGGAGCTCCCAGATCCCAGAATGTCACCTCAAATGTCAAAAGGACAATCTCCGAAATCATCCCTCTGATGCCTGGAGTATCCAGATCCCAGTATGTCACCTTCAATGTCGAAAGGACAACATTCAAGATAATCTTTCTGCGAGATCTCAGGTAACCCCTAGATCCCAGAAGAATCTTATCAAAGTTTTTGCAGGTTTAAGTTCTCTGCAGGATACTTGGAATCCCCAAATCCCAGAATAACGCATTGCATGTCGAAAGGACAATTTTCAGAATCAGCTTTCTATGAGGTTCTAAGTAACCCCTAAACCCAGAATAGCCCATTTGGTAAAGCCTTAAGGTTAGGCACACCTCATTTGTATAAATCCTAGTTAATTCCTTAGAATATAGGATCAAAATGTTCGACAATCCCTAAGAGACTGGGTGCGTCATCCATAGGTTCCTAGCAGAGAGGAGTCCTATTCATGGTCTGATCCACCATACGGATCAAAACTTTCGACAATCCCTAAGAGACTGGGTGCGTCATCCATAGGTTCCTAGCAGAGAGGAGTCCTACTCATGGTCTGATCCACCAAAAGGATCAAAATCCCTGACAATCCCTAAGAGACTAGGTGCGTCATCCATAGGTTCCTAGCAAAAAGGAGTCCTATTCATGGTCCGATCCACCATACGGATCAAAACCCCCGACAATCCCTAAGAGACTGTGTGCGTCATCCATAAGTTCCTAGCAGAAAGGAGTCCTATTCATGGTCTGATCCACCATACGGATCAAAATCCCTATTCATGGTCTAATCCACCATACGGATCAAAACCCCTGACAATCCCTAAGAGACTGGGTGCGTCATCCATAGGTTCCTAACAGACAGGAGTCCTATTCATGGTCTGATCCACCATATGGATCAAAATCCCTGACAATCCCTAAGAGACTGGGTGCGTCATCCATAGGTTCCTAGCAGAGAGGAGTCCTATTCATGGTCTGATCCACCATACGAATCAAAACCCTGATAATCCCTAAGAGACTGGGTGCGTCATTCACAGGTTCCTGTCAAGTATAGGAATCCCATTCTGGTACGGCCTACCATACAGGCTAGAGTTTAACCACCCTAGGATACTCAAAAGACGAGTCCCTAGGTATTCTCTTGAACCCGTTATACACTGCGCAGGCCGCACGAGCATCAGACAGGCGATCAACAGGTAAGTAACAGGTGGGTCTCTCTACTTTCTCTCTCACAGTAGCCAGAGCAGAACAAGCAGAGCGTTTACCAGCAAAGCAAGAAAGATTGAGTGTCAAGATTCGTTTTTCTTTTCCCCAGTCGAGTCGGTCTAGACTCAGGTGTCACCTGTCTTTTATCGAAACCTCTCACGAGATTCCTCTCAAAGAGGGGCAGCTGTTGACACCTGATTCTTGACCAAGTCTTTTTCAGTTTTATTTTTGAAAAATCACAAAAAATTCATAAAAAGTCAAAAAATTACAAAATCAACTTTGGTGGCCTTGGCCAAGCCCAAGGAACCATTCTTGACCAAAAAATAATTTTTCATATTTTTCACATTTTTTTAGTATTTTTAGAAAATAGGAAAATACTAGAAAAATCAACAAAAATAGAATTTGAGGTCACAAAAATATAGGAAAATAGTCAATATTTTTATTTTAAATCCCTTGTCATTTTGACCTCATCAAGAGTCGAAATTCAAGTTTAATTTTGTGTGTTTCTTTGTAACGCACAGGGTTAAATTTGTCAAAAAATATATTTTGAGTCATTTTATTTGCAATCTTTTGCATTTTCCGAGTCTTGACATTCGACTTGATTGCCCTACATTTTAATTTGGTTCAATTATGCGCTAATTTGATCAATTTTGGCTTTAGGGACCTAATTGCATAAAAAATCTTTTCATTTTAGTCCCTATTACTACAATTCCGAAATTAAACTTTTCTGAGGGACACCCATAGAACCCCAATGCTTCCTCCCTATTGCATTTGACCCCCTAAATCTAATGGTCAGTTCAATTGGGGCCAATTCGTCCATTAAGAGCATCAATTTGACAAAAGTCAATTTCGGATCATGTCTTAGATTTGGGGCTTTTACACAAATTCAAATCAATTTAGCCCAAATCTACATTTCCTAAATGAAATTGGTGCCGTAGAACCTGATTTTCGAGTCAATTTTATGATATCTGCTCATCTTGGCACCCAATTTGAACAAAAATATGCAAACCGGGTCAACTGGGTCGGGTTGACCGACCCAGTCAACCCGGTTGACCCGACCAAGAAGGAACAGAACGCTAGGTTCTGCTCCTTCGCACGCCAAGAACCAAAAACAGAGACAAAGAGGATCAGTTGGTTGTTGAGCGGGGAGGTCAGTTGGAGAAGTCAGTTGAAGGTGGGGGAATTCGGTTGAGAGAGCGAGACGAGCCAGAGAGAGACAGACGATGAGAGAGAGAGAGCCGGCGGGAGAGGAGCTCATCGTCGATTTTGGGGAGGAGGAACCGAACGTCCGCAGGCAAGAAATGAACCTGCGGAGAGAGCAAGAGAGAGCTGGCGAACAGAGAGAGAGAGAGAGAGAGAGAGAGAGAGAGAGAGAGAGAGAGAGAGAGAGAGAGAGTCTGTAGAGAGAGAAAGAGGCAGCCGAACCTGTGCAAGCTTCGCCAGATCATCACCGGCGAAACCAAAGCCAGCGACGGCCATATTCGACTTCTTTGAACTCCGGAGAAGCTATCGAACCCTTCCGAACGTCTTTTCATCTCGAAAAACGGTGAGATCTTCCTCCAAGCTCGAGCTCGGCCTTTAATGGCAACTTGAGCTAGAGCCGTCCGTTGGCCGCGATTTTGGTTTCAATCTGCTTGTCTCGCCTTCCTGAGCATTTTCACTTTTTATTGCATATCATTTCGAAGCCTAAATCGCCTGGTCCACCCCCTACCATGACCGATCGGTCGCGAGCTCCAAAGCTCGTTCTAGACCAAACCGAAGCTTCTCGATGCCCAGGTAAGTCTCCTCAACCCTCGGTGATGCTCCCTGATTGTTTTTTTTTAGCTAGGCAACGCTAGAAACGGCTAGGACGAGTAGTCGTCGGAGCTTAGCTTCGGCCGGAAGTTGCACATGGAGGAGATGTTGATCTGCTGCGTCAAGGCTTCGACATGTTGTAGAGGAGATCGAAACGAGTTGAATGGCGGTGGTTTCGTGATTTTTGGTGGTCCGTAGGCGGAGAAACCGTCTCCCGACGAGGCGCCGACGAGACAGAGCCGGCGCCGGTCGTCTTCTTCGGCGAAGCGGTTGACCGGTCAACAAAAGTTGACCGGTCAACGCCCACGTGGCGCTGACGTGGCAGCCACGTCAGCGCATTCGGTTAAAACCGAATAAAAAAAACAAATTTGATCCGACGGTGGTAGACGTGCCACGTGTCGCGATCTCGCCTTTTTCGGAAATAAAAATGATTTTCAGAAATTAAATAATACCTTAGATCGGACGGTTGCGGTTCAATCTAGCCCTTTAATCTGAACCGTTGGTTCCTTGCATAGATCAGGCCGTCCGTAGTCCGCCACGTGGTGCAATCAGGGCCATTGGTTCAATTTGGGCGGGAATTGAAAATTTTGAGTGGGATAAATGTAAACGGCGTCGTTTCGGTACGGGGCCGAATCCGGGTCGGGCCGGTCGCCGTGGGCCGTGGGCCGGGTCACCCGACCAGGCCCGAATAATATTTTTTAAATAAAAAAATTCCGAAAATGATTTTAAAAAATAAAAAAATTCCGAAAATGATTTAAAAAAATAAAAAAAAATAAGAAAAAATTTAGAAAATCCGAAAAATGCTAGAAAATTCCAGAAAATTCCAAAAAAATGTGAAAAATTGTGGGAAAATCCTAGACATTCCAGAAATCCCCAAAAATCGAGGATTGACCACAGACAACTGGTCAACCCTATTTTTGGGGTTTCTTATCCGTTCTTCCGAAACTTGACGACATTACCCTTTAGGGGTAAGTCGCCTCTGCTGTGCACAATAGAAAAGGGCGATAACGCCAAGGTAAGAACTAGGGCCGATTAGACGACCAATTCTTACGTTTGGGTTTTCGAGTCCCGCTTCTTTTCTCAAAATGACGATTTTGCCCTTTAATGGGAAAATCGTCTTTCTTGTCTCAATCGAGTTCTGAAAATTGCTTAAAGTTAGGGTTTGGGTCAGGTGGACGACCGACCCTAATATTTGAGATTTTCAGTTCTCATCTTTGTCCAAAATGACGATTTTACCCCTCCGAGGGTAAAATCACTTTTAAATTCCACAAAAATCCTGGAAATTCCAGAAAAATAGGAAATGGATTGGATTGATGGCCAATCCTATTTCCCCTGTCTTTTGACTTCCCAATTCATCTGAAAATGACAAATTCACCCTTTCGAGGTGAATTGTCCCCGAACCATTCAAAATTACGATTTTGCCCCTTATGGGCAAATCATGCCAAAATCATTCATAAGCCTTGATTGATATTTCTCTAGGCTAATAGGGCCTCATTAGGGATACCATGCTGATTTCATGTATTTTATCCGTATGTACTTGATCCTTGATTTGCGCACTTATTTCTATTGGTTGTGAGTAATAGGGTAGTATTTCCCATCTGCATGAACTCCTAGATTTAGGATCTGCACCCCGCTCATCTGTATGAAATCCTAGGATCAGATAAACCATCCAGCTTAGGTACCGAAAGGGCGTCAACTCTGACAGTTGGCGTAACTAAGTCCCCGAACCCACTTCTCTGGTTTCCGCAGAATCGAATATACCACTCCCAACTATTCGATAGGGTTTCCGATCGTACCCTCCACGAAACGATTGGTGGCGACTCCTCGACATGTACACTCATCACATGTCACTAGACCACACTGAAGGTCGACCACGTACATCCAGCAGTTGCGATTTGGGTAATGGACCTTGGGAGAGGCCCACGTCCGATCAAGCCAGCGATCGGGCGGCCCATTAGCCCTCTGTTCCCCGCCTCCGCGCTCGGGAGAGGGTCGCGACAGTCAGAAGCAAGTCATAAGCAGAAAAACTGAACCTTTAGAAGGATGAATCTGAACCCATCAGAAGCACCTTTAGAAGCAGTTCCTTCTGAATCCGTCAGAAGCAGTTCCTTCTGAACCCGTCAGAAGCAGTTCCTTCTGAATCCGTCAGATGCAGTTCCTTCTGAACCCGTCAGAAGCAAGTTCATTCTAAACCCGTCAGATGTAGTTCCTTCTGAACCTCCTTCTGAATCTCCTTCTGAGACTCCTTCTGAGTCTCCTTCTGAGCTTCCTTTTGAGGCTCCTTCTGAGTCTCTTTCTGAGGTTCCTTCTGAGCTTCCTTCTGAGCTTTCTTCTGATGTTCCTTCTAAGCTTCCTTCTGAGGCTCCTTTTTTAGGAACATAATCCAAACGAAAATATAACAATATAAATAAATTGAATTAAAAGAATATCGAGTCCTATGTCCAACACAGTTTCCTTAAAACAGATTCGTCCCCTCCAGTACGTGCTTTGAGGTTTCATGAACGTCTGTCTCCCAGGATACAACGGTTGAGCAGCGATAGAGGCAAGCACAACACTCTAAAGCTTTCGACGAACTTGAACAACACGAGAGGGGCTTCTCGCGAAACCCACTTTATGGTCCTGCATTCGCGTACACAGATCGTGCGCTCGCTCCTAAGTTTCAACTTGTCGTGCTTGAGGTCCGAGATTTACACCCCCCTGCGCGTACGCGCGAGGCATAGTACTTGTATTATGATAATTACCACTCAAAGGGAGTGTAACCACATATAAAGCACTTCCAGAGCTTCCTCCTTTTCAATGTGGGACTAGTGCTTTCTCACTTCTCACTTCCAACTCAAGGAGTGTTCTTTGAGAAACAATTTGTCATTCACTCACCCATCAAAATACCTCATATTTTCCAACATAAACATATTTTGATAACATGGAACATGCTTGTGCTCCAATCTTTTAAGCAAATGAGCAATTTTTTTTTTTTTTGTGATTCGTACACGAAAAATGTTTTCTAGATAAATTCTTTAACCAAAATTTTGAAATAAGAGGAGTAAGTGAGAAGATTTAAATCAGAATCTCTTATGAAGTGTCTCCCATAAATAAGACACAAGACAGTAAATGAGAGAAAATGGAGAAGGCAGATTTTTTTTTTATAAATAAAAAGCTGTTCTATTAGTGATTGAGCATATACTTATGTGTGGAGGACATATTGTTCAGTTTACTCAAATGGATGTGGTTTAAGCTAAATTGTGTACATGTATACACCAATTGTCAAAACAACAATAGAAGATCTTCCTAACTTTTTGGAAATTTTCTTTTTATAGCCTTACGAATTTTCATATTCTCACATTCACTACTCGGTCCAATGAAGCAATTTTCAGTGGAAGAATGGAGATGCACATCAATATCCACAATGCCAAAAAGAAGACACACATAGAGAAGAGAACGACTCAACCCTAGTTATAGATGTATAGCCTATCTGAATATCACAATAAAAAAAACCCATCTCTTGTTTTCTCACCACAACGAAGACATTCTCCATTTTTTTCCATTTAATTTAAAAATTATGACAAGTAATTCAACCATGATAGAATGATGTGCTACCACGAATCGAGACATATATACTGCGACAAGCTTTACATTAAAAAATTGATGTTCTTTGTTTGAGGGGGTCTTTGATAGGATGCTACAGCTGGACCGCCTGCTTGACCTTGGCCTGCAGCTTTTGGAGGGTAATGGGAGACCATTTGACATGTCAGGTAAGCCATCCTTTCTTCACACGAAGACAAGTAAAATTTAAAAAAGACCACTCTTCGTCGCCTCAATCAAGACAATAATGAGGACACATAAACATCGATTAATACAAACATCGATTAGGTAAACCATCCTTTCTTCCATGGCTATTGGACAGATATTTATGGTAAAAAAGACATCTCATGTGTCAAATTTATGTACAATGCTCACTTTAATGCTAATATTTTTTCGAATAACTTAAGTGCCATTTTTTTTTTAAAAACGATGAGGTCATCGAATCGGCATTAAATGATTTTTTTTCTCCGATTTAACACCAAAGTGATCGTTTTTTGGATAACTTAAGTATCATTTTTTTAAATAATTATTTAAGTGCCAACTCCGGTTAGGCCGCCGGAATGATGTGGCGACCGATTGAACAGGCAAAAACCCAAATGGAAGCTGAAGCGAGGCTACACCTAACACCAGATATCCGGCGAATTAATTAGGATCAGGCTCAAATTCAATTGGTTGAAGCGAAACGGCTTCTTGATCAATACTCATAACCTTTGGTCTTTGAACTGGGATGGATTTTGGTGATTTAGGGTCGTTTAGATGGATTTCTATTTATTTTAGTATTTTTGGATTTAATTTTACTATTAGTGGCAATTTTGTAATTTTAAGTTTGTATCCAGAATCCTAGTAGGGTTAGGTTTTAACACCTCATATAAAAGATTTTTTTTATGATGTTTTAGCATACAAAATATATTTTTGATATTGAATTTGTGGTTTTCCCTCAAAGCAAGATTTGTTTTGTTCTTTTTCGTTGAACACTGCGTCACGAAATTTCTCTTCATTGGCACTAAAGTGATCGTTTTTTCTCTAATTTGATACTTAAGTGATCCCAAAGAAAATATTGGCACCAAAATGAGCGCCGTACATAAGTATTGGCACTTGGGGGTGTCCTTGTTCCTATATTTATTAAGTCTTCATCTTTTACTCCACCGCTAATGGACAAATATTGATTAGGTATCCACTCTTTTTGCATCGCTTAGAGGCAAACGATGGTTAGGCAAACAATGATAATGTCTTTGTCATCTTTTTGGCACTTCATTGAGATTGGCTCATTTAAATATCAAGGTTAGGTAATGGCATCTCATTATCTCATTAGAATGAGCATTGTCAGCAAGAAGATGCAAGGGTCTAAATTAGCTCAAGTCTAATATGTCAACAAGTTAGCATTATCAAAATTTGGTATTCACTCCACAAATCACTAACATGGTCCTCGCCTTATGCTTGACCCTTGACACCGGTGGAGGTCGTGGCTGGAGTGAAAAAAAAGGAAAAAGAAAGACAAAAAAAAAAAAGAACCAACAAAAAGGGAGAACTTAAAAAATTTTAAAAATTAAAAATTATTATAAATTAGCCACGTCAGTGCCAGCGGTACCACGTAGGACCGCCAACATCCGTATCAGCGATTTTCGGCGTGTAGGATTGAATTGGCAAAATGTGAAGAGGTTTAATATTGAATCGTCAAACTTAGAACATTTAGGATTGAATTGGAAAAAGTAGAAAAATTTTAGGACTTTTTTGACAATTTTCCCTATTGGGATTCTAATGAACCTTTAGTTCTTGAGCTGGAAATTCCACAATGTTCCAACCAGCTGCACAAATCCTAGAGTTAAGCATGTATAATTTCTTATTGTAAAGATTAAGTATGTTTTGTATTATGTATCTTCTGTTAATTATTTATATTTATGATTGATATTCAATAATTGCGAGAAAAAGATGTTAAGTATGATATTTTTATTGTAAAAGAATAACAGTTTTTTTGTATTATTTACAATTTCTTAAGAAAGAAAATACCTAGTTGGATGGTATGGGTTGGCTTCTTTTGGTGATTGATTTGCATATACTAGACTTGGATGGGAATCCAATGAAAACGTTCTTAATTAAAGCCAATCAGATTTTGGCTATATCTTAATGATAGTGAGGTGCCGATTCATATATAATATAAGTCATATGAAGTGTAAGCAGACATTAGATTACTCATTTCATTTGTTATAGTATGGGGAAAGGAGAAAGAGATAAGGACAACATTATTTGACGCAACAAGTAATAATGTCACTTTGTTTTTCCTGCTTTGTAATGATTCAGTATTTACATTTCATTGGACTTTTTCGTCCATTGAGACATCTTCGGATGACTTGCTTAGCAAATGAGAGTTTATTTTAAGTAAAAGTTTATTTATTTCCATCCTTATCAAGCTTTTGATTGATGGGTTAAAAATATGGACGGATCAATATGTAAATTTGTAACATCCCATCCCACATTGCCTAGGGAGTGAGGTCTTGGATAGTTTATATGGCTAGGCCATCCTTAGACTTGCAAGACGCATTTTTCAGGCGTTGTATGGGCAATGCTCGGAGAAACAAAACCATGCTGAGTTGGCGAGCCTTGTGCTGCACTCCAAAGCCGACAATATATTGCAAGTGACGTAGCCCATGCCATTATCAGTATCAGAGCCAACTCCGCAATAGGCGCACGCTGGTATTGTTAAGGGCATAGCGGGGACGCTGGTATTGTTAAGGGCATAGCGGGGACGCTGTGCTGTTGAGGGGAGAGTATGTAACAATTCCATTCCACATCGCCTAGGGAGTGAGGTCTTGGATGGTTTATACGGCTAGATCCTCTTTAGACTTACAAGACACGTTAAGCACCAATCGAAATCGATATCTCCCACAAAACTGATTGTATTCTCCACCGCCGGCCCTTTGGGCCTTGCTTTGTAAGGATGCCCCACGTCTGGGCTCTGCCACTCCATCTGACTTGTGATATAAATAAACTAGTTGGTTGGAAAAAAAAAAAAAAAAAACCTAAGCACCAATCAATTTCTTGGGAAGCTAAAAACTTGTTAGGAGACTGCTCCGCTCCAAGTTTTTCACCGGCCAAAAAGAAAAATAAAGAAAGACCGTTGTCGGTCACCTCAATGAAGGCAATAGCCTGGACTTATAAACAATCGAGTAACAATTGAATGACCGATAAAAGTATACAAATATTTTGGACAAACATATATTCTACAAATGTAATCGATGTTTTGTTGCATTTTGTTGTTTCTTTTCTTGACTAATCACCATCACAAATGTCTAGGTAATGATAATGGACAAATCATAGATTAGACAAACGTAAATTACGAAATCATCATTTCCCATGGCTAATGGACAAACATTCATTAGGGGTCCCATACCTCGTTCTGGTTCTAGAAATATGGCAAAATTATAGAAGAAATATCACAATTGAGCTAATCGTTATATTAGAATTTCATTGTTAGGTTGGATGTAACTTCAAAGTAAGTTTGAGATTAGAAATATTGTGTAAGTTAAACATTTAACATTCTTCATTAACATTTTATACCATTTCACTTTCAGGGATATTGCTAATCTTTACATGACACAATAGCATGGGAAGCGATTATGAGCCACGAGTAACATTGCTTTGTGGTCTCTCAAAATGAAATTCTCACCCTATGATCTTCCAAATTTTCTAGCATTATAAACGCAGAATAATAGATTTGCTATAAAAAAGTAAATAACTTTAAATGTGTCAAAGCCATTGTCTGTGAGCATTTGAACAAAGAGAATTATGCGTAAGGTTATTGAGATATGGACATTAAAACTTCGTGTTTATGGATGAGCGATTTCAAGCTCTGTACAATTTCCTCTGAAATATACCGTTGGAGGAAGTTTCTCATTTTTTAGAATCTCAAACCTACTATGCATACCTGAAACCTAAATCCGATCACATCATAGGTTCCAAGATCAGTTTTAGGATCTACCCATCTTCCACATATATTCTTAATTAAACGATTGCAATGACTCCTGATCACCATTTGTTACTACAATTCATTAATAACTATTCATATTTAGACACAAAAATAAATATAAAATGTTAATAATGTAAAAGTCTCAATTATAAATATTTCCGAAAATAGAAGCTCAAACTAGTGGTTCCAGATAAAAAAATCTAATGACGTGGGGAAGCTCAATATTAGACTGGGCTAACTTAGAGCCTTATATGTACTTGCTGACCATGCTCATTTTGATGAGATGCCATTACCTAACCTTTGTTATGTGGATGAGTTAACCTCAAACAAAGTGCGAAAAAGATGACAAACCTAGAGAAGAGAGCCCGGCAAAATAAAAAGTAAAAAAAGACTCGATCACCTCAATCAAGACAACAATGTGGACACATAAACAATCGAGTAATACAAACATTGGGTAGGTACTAATCCTAATGTCTTAGTTATATACATGTTCTTCCTTGACGAGTCACCATTGCCAATGTTTAGGTCTCCATCCTTCATTCCATCGCTAATGAGCAAACATTGATTAGGTATCCATTCCTTCTTGCCCCGCTTAGAGACAAACAATGATTAGACAAACATTGATTAGGTAAACCCTCCACGGCAAATGGACATACATTTTGTTAACTCTCTATTATTTCCTCCACCGCTAATGGACAAAATCGATTAGATATCTATTCTTTCCTGCACCACTCAAAGACAAACAGTGATTAGACAAACTTTGATTAGCTAAACCATCTTTTCCTCCACGATTGACGGATAAATATTTATTAAATTTCCACCTTTCCTCCACCGCTAGTGGACAAAAATTGATTCGCTGGCCATGTTATTGATTTGATACCACGATTACCTAACCTTGTCGACAACTTGGGCTAATTTAATCTCTTACATCTACTTTGTGACAGTGCACTACTCATTTTAAATGATACCCCATTACCTAACCTTACTATTTAAACGAGTCACTCTCATCCAAAGTGTCAAAAGATGACAAAACTTTGAAGAGGACGACGGCCAAAAAATAAAATAAAATAAACCTCGACCAAAGTGCCATAAAGATCAACTTGACCTCGAAACGAAAAGGCCTTTCTATAAACCCATTTTGCATGAACCCAAATGATGTCACTCATAATATTACGTGATTTTCACCAGAGGCCCAATAGCTATGAGGTGAACCAAAATATAGCTCAAACAAAAAAAGGCAAGGACATGGAAAGGTTTCAGAAAAGGAAAAAAAAAAAGATATGCAAAGGTGCAAATGGTGCCCTGGGTTCATAATGGCCACATATGTGGGACTCACCATACGAACTACTTGCTTCTTGGGGTTTGTTTTACTCTTTACCAAATTAAGCCCATTATAATCGTTTTCATTTTCATGTTAGTCTCACGTGAATGTCACATGTAGACTTAGACAATTAACAACTAATCTGGACTTAGCTTAATAGACTTGGCAACAAATACCCCGATGCATCAGTTCCTAAGACTCATTGGGTCCACAGAGGACCAAGTTTAGGCTACTGCAACTTTTACTACATAAAAAGAAAAGAAAAAAGTTAAAATAGACCATTTAGCGCTGATTTAAAGAAAATTCCACAGTGATATTTTCCTCCCTTAACGTGTATATTATAAGTACTCAAGACGGGATTCGTTTGAGAATTTTTTTTCGCTCATCTACTTCCTTTCTCCTTCATTCTTTGGCTACCCAACTCCTCCTAATGGGTGCAAATATAAAAGAGGAGACTCCTTCAGCCTTACATGAAATATTTTTGTCGATAATGAAATCACTTTTAGTAATTTTTTTTTCAAATAGTTCATTGTTCGTGAAATAAAAGAAGCCTTAAATTCAATTATTCGTCGGATCTAATTGTGCGAATAAAGTGAATGGCCGCTTCGTGGGGAACAAGCGAAGAACTTGCTAATGCTAGTAAAATGTGGGATCTACGTACTTTGGGAGTATTTCTATAAGAAAAGTTAAGCCTCTTTTAGTCCTCCTCTCCTTCCATTAGTTTAATTTGTGGCTCTTCTTCTTAGAGTTTGGTCATTCCAATCGGACGCCGGAAAACTATGTCATGGGACTTTACACGAAGGAAAAAGAAGATGAACATAACCTATAAAAAAGAAAAAAGAAAAAGAAATAAAAACATAAAGAACAGAAGAAAAGCAACATTGTTTTGCATAAATTTGTCCACGCCAAACGTCAATTGTGTAACGGTCAGACAACTAGTGATGACGATACATCTGTTGGGAGCGCGCAACAAAAGTCTAATATATTCGTTTAGGAAGATCGTCAAGAGAGAGCCCAAGTCCGAGTCCGTTAATATATCTAATTGGATCCACATTCACTCAAAAGTTTAAGCTAATGAGTTATGAGCCAACTTAGACATATTAAGTGCTCCACATCATATTAATTCTCTAATATGAGATTTTCTCTAACACAACTCACACGTACATCTTAACAATCTTTCCATCATCTGTAAGCTCAAGCGTTAGGTTTTCTCATCTTTAATCCAAGCATCCTTCATCATTGGGCATTCATTACTACACCACAACATCCACGAGCCCGAAAACCACGTCGACCAATGCTCATTGGGCCTACGCTGCTACACCACAACGCCCAACGTCTTGGAAATCGCATTAACTACCAGATTCCTTCCTTGAGATGTTCATCAGCCACCGATATGTATTGAGAGTGGGCCTCTAATCAACCATCGGCTCTAATACCATTTGTTGGGAGCGCACAACAGAAGTCTAATTCATTCGGTTTAGGATATCGCCAAGAGAGAGCCCAAGTCTGAGTTCGTCAATATATCTAATTGGACCCACCTTCACTAAAAAACTTAAGCTAATGAGTTATGAGCCAACTTGAATACATTAAACGCTCCACACCACATTAATTCTTCAATATAGGACTTCTCTAACAAACTCATATGCGCATCCTAACAACACCCCCATCACATTTTTATGCCAAAATTGACCGAAAAGAGTACATTGGAATTTTGTGCAAAGATTAAAAGCTACATAATCAAAATTGGAAATTTTATAAATGAATTGTTAGGCATATGATAGGTTCAAGAATGATTAGTTTTGCTCACAAGAAGATCCTCATAAATAGCTTGCACACTTTTTCCTTATAAAGTCGAAAATATAGAGAATTTGACAAATGTAGGAAAGGCATCAATAGAAAGGAATTTACGTTCTTTGTGCTTTTAGACTTATTATTGATTCACAACACGCACTTATAGTATGTTAAATGTATGTTGCAATTTCACATCTCGAAATTACATGATGCGGTTTGAGTCCATTTTATTAAATGAAACTACACACAAACTCTAGCGAAAATTTGTTTGATGTGAATATTTAATTTTTCAAAGTACTCGGTAATAGTGTTTCTCTTGCGAAAAATTATGTCACCAATATTTTGTTAATATGACAAATATAATCTTAGAGGTATGTATCTTGCTAGTTGCTTAAGGTGAACTTACTACTTGCGTGGAGAAGATCGCAATCACATCGTGAGTAATAGGATTTCTCAACAACCTTAAACTCGAGTGTTGCTACTATTACATAGGTATGTATAGTGATGGGTTGCATTTAAACCGAATCAGACGATCACATAGAAAATAGAAGAAATAGATGACGTATGAGTTTACCTAGGTTTACCCCAGAACATGCTATGTCCTGTAAAAAGATTTCACTATGATTTAAGTTTACAGCTGTACAGCTCGTTACAATGATCTCTCATATGCGCACAATATATATGACCTAAAAATGGGTCCAAAACCTAAGCCTATCCGAGTCCCTTTGATCCCACAACAAACGGGCCGACTTAAACACGAGCCCAAACCCAATGTTTTCTCAAGGACATTGCCTGTCGCGACCTAAAAATCAATTTTAGGTGAATCGGATTATCAAGCAAGTTATTGAGAACTAACCTAATGCGGATCTTCCCAAACCCTACGGAATCGCAACACAGGAAAAATTAGAACAAGTGAGGAGTCGCCACTAATCGTTTGAGGTAGGTCGATTAGAAACCTAGGTGAACAAGCGGGAGAATTAATTCATCGCTGCGAACCAGAGATTTTGGATCCGGGGATTTGGTTACGCTAATCGATTTTGACTAACGCCCTTTCGGTACCTAGATCCCTTTTATTTTGGATTTTTCTTGAAAAGATTGATGATTCGGAAATCAATTCAAGGCTTTTGCTTTTTTTTTTTTTTTCATTTTTTTGTTTTTTGTTTGTTTTTGTTTTTGTTTTTGTTTTTTTATTATTGAATAAAAGAAAAGGTAAATAAATTACTAATGCAATGCATGACCTAAAACTATATGACATGCGACGAATTATTAAAAGATACAAAACCTCAAATGCTCGAAAATTACACACAAAGAATAAATTGACTCGAAATAAAAAGCAAATTCGAAAATACACTTTAATAATTCTGAAAATCGTAAAAAAATACTAAAGGGAATTTTCTCCGACGCTCTCGTCATCTTGATCTTGCTGGGCTTGGGCCGCCGTCTGATCTTGGACATTTTTCTTCTTGCAAGGCCCATGCTTTGGAATGATTCTGATAATCCATCGCCTCTTCTTGAAATTCCCTATGACCCGACTCTATTAGGCCCATAACATTGGGCTTTTCCTAATCTATCTAACCCTAATTAACTGAAAATTACATTACAAATAAAATGGCCTGAGAAAATATGGAATGACATGCGAGATGACGTGGCAATATGCAGGATGAAATGATCATTCATTTTTTTTAGAAATTCAAAATTTGCCAACCAAAGACCGAACTCGCCATTTTTTTATTCATTTTTTTTATTTTTTGATTTTTTTATTTTCTGAAAATTATGTCTATTTCCCATTAAATTCGAAAATCGATCTAGGATTTTCCGCCAATTACTCTAAAAAATATTAACGCGCCTTCCATGTTTGGAAATCAGGATCGCCATCAATTAATCGCGCCTTCCTTTTTTGAATGTGATTGGATTCACAATTTTCTGACTCGAATCTTTCCTTACCGAAAATTTTTAAAAATATTCGCGCGCTTTCCATATTTTGAGAACCGGGATTGCTATCAATTAGACACGCTTTCCTTTTAAAAATGTGATCGGCTTCAAAGTTTCCTAATTCGAATTTTTCTTACCGAACGAAATCGATTTGAAACGGAAAACTAACCTTGATAAGGCAACGACAAAATTTCCATCAATCAATCAAATTCTATCAATTAGGAAAACAATCACACCGACATGGCAAGAATCCGGAAATCCGCGAGAATCAAAGTTTTATTTCTAAAATTTCAGACCTGCAAATTTAGCATTTTTTTTTGTCAAGCCTGGCAAATCGCACCCGCTGGGTAACGGGCGGAACCGACCATAACTCGATTTTTTGTTTAGCGAAAAGGGCTTTCGATTTTGTAGATTCGCGAAACATGCAAAGGTAACTAGACTTAATTAAACTAAAATCAACCAAGCATGGCAAATCAAACCAATTATCAACCAAAATATGGATTAAAAAAATTGTACCTAAGCCGAGCTTCCTTTCTGTATTCGAGTTAGCTCCTCCGAATCTGATTCGATATCCTGCGAAAATAAGAAACGGTAATAGAAAAATCGCCAAGGCTGTAACTGGCGTCGATCTGACGATTGGACAGCCAACCGAGAATGACGCCGAGATGTACGACGGCTGGCATGGCTTGATTTCCTGGATGGCGGCTTGAATATCCTCCGAACAGCAGCCAAGTCTTTAGAGCGCGGTCGATCTCTCAATGAAAAATGGAGTTTCCCGATCTTCGTGATGGGAATCGTAAGCTCTTCGTCCGAATCTGTGGGGGCGTATTTGGTGGAGCCGAAGTCTGCCAAAATGGATCCACGCCAATCTACAGAGAGGAAAGAATAAAAGGGATTCGGGCGTGGTCAGAGGGAGAGAGAGAGAGGAAATCGTTGGGGAGAGAGAGATCGAATGGTTGGGGAAAAAAATCGTGTCTGGGAAAAAGAGAGGGATTAGTCAAAAAATTCGGCCGAGAGCAAGAGTCAGTGGAAATTGTGATTGGCCAAGCTTGTGAGCGCCAGAGAGAGAGAGAATAGTTTTAGAGAAAAAAAAAAAGGTCTTCGTTCCCCCAATGTGTCAGATCTGAGGGGGAAAAAGAGAGAGAGATCAGAACGAGAGAATTCACGAGCGAGAGCACGGCCAGCGAGCAAGAGTGGAATTGTGTTTTTTTTTTTTTTTTCAAAGAGAGGCCGTGTTGACACTTAAATTTTGACTAATTCATTTAGAAAAATTTGTATAAAAATTAGAGGCTACCGTTAGTCTCTAGAAAAAAAAATGTTTAAATCATTTTAGTGTAGTTTCATATGCATTAATTTTCTACATGCGTTGTATTAACATCCATATCTAATTTTTTCAAAAAAAAAAAAAAACCAATCAATCAATAGAGTTCCACCAATCAAGCTGAGAATTTAATCTTGTTTTGGAATTTTTCTTCCGGAAAAAGGAAGAGAATTAGACAATTACCTCCGAAATGGAATCTCGCAATGGAATGGATAAATCGGCAATTTGATTGATTGATTGATTCGGAAGATCGCATATTATCTTTCGCGACGTGTGTAATGAAATGAATCTGGTCATTCACGAAGGCCTGCACGAAAGGAAATTTTCATATACCTCTTGATAAATTCTCGACGGCAATTTAGCCCCTCTAATTTAGTAATTGACTCCGTGTATCCAGGCTTGCCAAAGGAGCATGAAGAGCGCTCACTTTCGAAAGGAGAGGACGACACGAGGAATATTGGCAAATTTTAGGTCTTCGTGCATGAGAGGAAACTATAAAATAAAAAGAAAGATAAGAGGAATGTCAATCTGTGGAATCCAAAATTGTGGGATGTCGACAGTGATCTGGGCAATTGGCAGGAATCACTCACATGATCGAGGACTACTTTCGCGGCAGGAAAATCTCGAGCAAAACCATTAATTTATAAAAATTATGGAATCCCCATGATAGAGGGATTTCACAATCGCGTGAATGATGGTGGCAGATTTTTCGGGGGCCATTGATGGAATATATGGCCACGTTCAGGTGTGGAGTGGGGAGGATTTTTTTTAGAGGGCGAGACAGGCCGTATTCTGTGGAAGGTTCTTCCTTTCCCCCCCCAAAAAAAAAAAAAAAACCTCGACATGAAGTCCATTGAGGGGGGAACCAACACGTAGAGAAAAGAAGAAAACGTGAGAGGTCTTTCAAAAAAAATCTTATTCGGAGAATACGTGAAAAGGCTTCATCCATAGAGAGAAAATGAGAGAACGTCACTGCCATTCTTTATAGTCAAGAAAAGTGAGATTGAGTGGGGTAGAACAAAAAACGTGAAGGGATTTTGATAATCGGGAGGCCATTTCATTGAATACACGGCAGGGGGCAATTCATGTGAGGGAAGCGAGATTCTAAGAGAGGGAGGTTTTCCTTCCTCCTGTTGGTTGATACAAGTCCATCGCCGAAACGTCCCAGAGAGACTTCACCATGTTGAAGGCATATGTGGGAGAGCACGAAGAAAACGACCGGAGGAGAAGATTTACTTTCTTCGTTTGTTTTCTGTTCCTTTGATTTAACCGTGCAAATCCTCTCCGAAAGGTTTTTCTGCTGATCTTTATATAAGATGTCCATGAAAGTTTCAGGGTCCCTTCCCATCGACGCTTGATGTCTTCCAACAGTCGATGGTCTAGCCGTACCTCGAACGGCAGCAACTTCATCTGTGAGTCTCCCTATCTTCGCCACCGAGCATCCATGCCTTCTTGACGGCCGCAGCTTCGTCTATGACGATAAATATATGCCGGCTGTTGTTGATCACTTGTGGTGGCGTCTCTTCTTCATTAACGCATGATCATAGAGAAAGGAATTCTGCCTTGGCTGATCATTGTTAAGCAAGTGCCGAGACTCTGGATATTCACAGTCACAATCATCGATCCCGGCCGAGGTCAACTGCGAGACGAACAGCCCCGACTCTCCAAGCCGCCTCGTCGTTTCATTCACTAGATCAATCGAGCTTTTGTCTGATTCTCACGTGCTCTTTAAAATTTTATAGATCGCTGGTCATAGTCCAAAAGTCTAAGCGGTGGAGATCCAGCAGGTTCTTTGGCCAATTTGTGATGCTCCAACGAAGTAAAAGAGGAGAGGAACAAGTGCTGCATATTGGAGGCACACACGTACAGAGACTTGAAAAATAAAGGCAATTGCTACTATCCACCTAACGACGAAACTTTCGGCTACGACAATATGCTGCGACCTCCTTTGACGAGATTCACGTTGCCGATTTCCCGTGGAATATTTCAGCATTTCCACATATTTTTTGGTCGAAAACGAGACTCGTATTTATACCACAGTTTGGATAATTCTTTATTTTGCAGGTTTTCTGGAATGCCATACTGAAAAAGCTCCTGGGCAATTTCCTACGTCGTCCATCACAGTGAGCCACGAGCATTATATTCCGAGTCTCTTTTCATGCCAAGTCTAGTTATCAATTGGCTCTTGTGTTCCAATATTGGGATTTCATCAACCACGATGCGACGCGTCGTGCCAATGTGAAGAGCAACGGGCCAAACAAGCATTGACGAACCGCTGCCCCCGACGATGCCCTTGCGATTCCAGTCGGACTCAAAGGCTTTCGGCTCGGATGATTATGCGTGTTAATAACCACTTTGTTTTTTTTCCTAATTACTATGCCTTTCCTTTATCTCATAGCATTTCATGCATCGTATAGTTAATTTGCTTTGCGTTGCATTTTATAAAAAGAAAGCCCTAAAAAGATCATAAAAAGAAAATCAAAAAATTGCACCTTCGAGAATTCATCAAAATTGCCAAATCCAGATGATTTTCATGAAATAGGTACCGAAAGGGCATTAATAGAAATATTAATGTAACCAAGTCCCCGAACTTAAAATCTCTGGTTCGCAGGAATAAAGTATTTTTCCCAATACTTTATTTAGGTGTCTAATCAGCCTACCAAGAAATGATTAGTGGCGGCTCCAATTAAAATCTTGGCATGTTAATTATTTGAACCTTAAGTTGCGAATTGGTAGAGTTTGGGAGAACTCGAGCTAGGTTAGTTAATTTAATTAATTAATCTAGTAATCCATTAACCTAAAACAGGGAAGCCGATTTTTAGGTCGCGACAGGCCGTAGTGGCGTGGAAAAGGGAGAGAGAGAGAGAGAGAGAGAGAGAGAGAGAGAGAGAGTCATGAAAAAAAAATGGTTGAGGAATGATGGTGGCGGAATCCGCGAGAGCCAGATGCGTAGCGATGGAAAAAAGAGGGAGTCGTCCACCGAGAGAAAAATTCAAGGAGAATCTGCATGAGGCAAAGGGGTGTCCGAATTTTTTTTTTGTCGTCGTCCCCTGCAACCCTAGATCTAACGAGGTATATATAGTGAATATTAGGGTTGTGCTCTAAGATTCAATCCAAGCAGTCGACTCTAAACATTTCCGACGCGATATCCACAGTAGGATCATAACTCTCTTGAACAACCCTATCGGGCTAGGGTTTCTCGGATGGGCTCATTCACGCGGACTTAGGGCCTAAGTGGGCTTTAATTATTTAAATAAATAATTAATTAAAAGCCTTATTTTCACAAAATTTAAAATGGACCGAATGAGATTTTAAATCGAGGCCATTATAATTTTCGGTAATTCCCCCTTTCATGATCGAAAATTCCCGAATTGATTTCGGTTCCGCTGCCTATTAAATTCTGCTCAATCGAGATCGCCTGCGACTGATTGCCAATGCATGATAGACAAATGAAATATGTAATGCATGAAATTTTTTTTGCGAGAATTAAGATTAACTCTCATTTTATGAAATAAACGAATTTTCTAAAAATTAAAATTTAGGTGCTAACACTGCCCTTGAGCCCTTGCCTGCTCACTGATGATCGGGGTAGCTTTCCATTCATCGGGGAGCGGAATCCTCGCCCGCTGACCGGGCAATGAGAGCCCCTCCCGGTCATTCCATGCGCAGGGGTTATAAGTCGTTGGTTCGTACTTTTGCTTCTCTAAGCTCACGTGAACATGTCCAGTATGAGAAATAAGAGTCCACAAAGTATTCGCCAACTTCAATAAATATAACATATATTTGTGTTCTGCGCACACGTGTGGTTAGGGATGTTTATGTCTAACTTTACGAAACTAATTTTGCTTGAACGAGGCTCAAAAGAGCATGAACAACTCGTGAGGCCTTGACTTAGTTTCCCAACTTGACTGAAATGATAGGGGTATTGGAGAAAACATTTGTCAACAGCGAGGCAATTCTAAAAATTGCTCTAAATTAGATCAAGATCAGTCAAGCGATTCTTACACTCGTGGCAAGTGTAGCGAGAGCTTCCATAGTTGACAAACCAATTTTATCTTTCTTCGTATAGAGGAAATTATCTTTTCATGTATAAAATTACAGTTATTCAAATAAGGATCACTCACTTCAATTTACAAGAATATGAGAGAGTATGATTTGCCAGTACGTCAGTGCCAAATTCCCCGATTAGATAGAGAAGCCCAAACCCTTCCGATTCAATTTGGTACAAGTTTTCGCCCCCATATCATGTCTAATATCTCATGGAGACTAAGAAAGACTCTTAAAACTAATGAATTAATGACTGAGGACCCTATGAGGAATGAGACCTTTTTATACCCAACTCGGTTTGTGTGTTTCTCTGTACCAAAACGAAAGAGAATCAGAGGGAAAGACAGTGCACACCATCATCATGTACTTTCACTTTATCTTGGTTAATTAGAATAGACCTCGACGTAAACAGTATGTCCAAAGCATGCCATGCTTTGCAAACAGTCCTGATTGATCAGAGGTTGTCCACCGCAGGCAAGGGGCTCGACTACTACATTCAGGCTTCTTCTGACGGTATCAAGTGCTTCAGCTCTGGTGCGCGCATGCTGTGACGCCCTGGATTTTGGCACCTGTAAAATAATAGAATTTAGGCTATGGTGTGCTAAAGGATTTTAGTTTAAGGCATGAAATTGAATTCGAAGGAATTTTGGAACGGAAATTGGAAATTTCCCCAATCGTCAAGCGAATCGAAATTATGATTCGATCGTTAGTCAATTTGATTCAGAATTGAAATTCTTCGAGCACGATCCTTAATTAGGTCGAGCCGACCCCCGAGAAGCCTAAGTTACTCTCGTTTGAATGGTCAATTGTCCAAATTACCCTTAGATGACAAATTACCAAATTGCCCCCGACCAAGGTTAGAAGTTACGAAAATGCCCCTAGGGTTTCTATCAAGCAATTAATGGCATGGACCCCACTCTTATCTATTAAGCCCCAAATAGTCAAAGATGGCAGCCACTTTCTCTCTCTTTCTCTCTCTCTCTCTCTCTCTCTCTCTCTCTCCTCTCTCTCTCTCTCTCTCTCTCTCTCTCTCCTCTCTCTCTCTCTCTCTCTCTCTCGTGGACACCTGCTGTGGAATCCTCCATTTATTAGATTCCTAATGACCAGGATTGGTCAAATGGATTTTGAAGTTGACTTTTGACGTAAGGAATTGGAAGTCATAAAATGGACGATGGAGAAATAATCGAGGGTTCTATTTTAAGAAGCGACGATCACCGGATTGATTGGTTGCCTATGAATTTTGAGGATTTCGTACATAGGACCATAAGCTTGCAAGTTCTTAAGCTTGATAGATGAATTGATCGACTGTTAAAGACCTTACTGCCATGATTGAAGTGGACGTGAATTAGGATCGTACGAGGGCGAAGGACAAGCAAGAATTCGCGAGGATTAATTGCGCTCTAACCTATGTCCGAAATTATTTCAAGCTTGATGGACTATAAGGTTCGGCCATGAGGTAAATGGCTAGAGGCGCACGAAATTCTTCTAATGGCCGGTCGTGTATAGGAAATGCAAGAAGGCCATAGGTTCGGCCATTGAATGGATTGGCAAGTGATGATTTCCTTCCCAATGCTTGAAGCTCCATTGGCCGAAGGAAGCTTGGGAGTGGCGTGTGAAGCAAAGGCCATTCATTGGCCTATGTCATACCAAATCTACTTTAGAGAATGAAGCAATGAGGGTAGCGCCAAGTGGCACTCAAGTTCATCCTTCCATGAACAAGGAGTGGGCGAAAATCCTAGGGAGCATGCAAGGGATTCTATTGGTCTTCCATCCTCTCAACTTTTGTGATGATGATTGGCGGCCATTGGGGGCAACGCCATGTGGTGTGCGAAAACTAAGAAAGAAGGCAAGTGTGACAAGTGTCACTAGTAGGCTATCCAATGACATGCAACAAGAAGGAAACCTTTCACCTTCTTCCTCCTTTTCGTTCGGCCGAGTAAGAAAGAGAGAGAGTGAGCTTGCGAGCAAGCCAAGAGAGAGAGAGAGAGAGAGAGAGAGAGAGAGAGAGAGAGTGTGTGTGTGTGTGTGTGTGTTCGCGAGAGGAGCCGAGAGCTCAAGGGAGAGAGGACGGGCGGCCGAGGAGCACGAAGAAGAAGGAGAAGAGGCGGTGCGGGGCAGCATTGTCAAGGAACCAAGGAAGAAGCTTCGAGCTCGAGCTAAGCTAGCTAACAAGGCAAGATTTCCTTCAATCTTACCATAGGATAGAAGTGTATTTTGGCTTTGTTTCATTGAGGGATCCACAAGTGGTTGCAAGGAATGGAAACCATTCGGTGGTCTTCATTTTGGACATGCGGAATTTCGTGTTCGGTTAGTGGCATGAGGCGTGACTAACTTAAATCATATTGCATGAAATTGGTGGTAGATCTTGAGGAAAAAGGAGGGAAATCTCGAGGACACTTAGTCATCAAGCTAGATTGAGTAGTTGCACATTGAGGACCGAACTGAGTTCGGTATTGGCATTCCTTTTTCTGTCCCGCCGACGAAGTGAAATTAGGTTGTGTTCCATTGCTTGTTCCTGAAGTTTATTGAGAAGCTAGTCTCGGATGGTATGACCAAGACAACGGTTAGTCGAATTGAAAGAGATTTAGAGCTTGATTTTGTGGGAAATATCATGTTGTTTTCGGTTCAGCGAGTCATATTTCTTTTCTGTTTAGTGAGTCGAATGTTGATTTATTTGACTGCGTTGCTTTACCTCATAGTGTATAACCGAATGGTAGGTTTAGCCAAAGAGGAATCTTGAGTGGTTCAACGATCCGAAACAAGAATGGCCTGAATTGGGGTTCGAGATGGTGAAAAATCTGATTGGTTTTTAGTGTCATGGCAGGTTCGGTTTTGATGGTTTAGTCGATTTATCGAGTTAGGTTTTACCTTAGTCTATTACTTTATTGACTGTGGTAGTGCAATAGACTAAATCGGGTCGGTTAGCTAATTAGATTGGGGTATGTCAATCTCATTCCTGAGGAAGAACCGTGACCATGTAAATGGAATTGATGTTATTGTTGTGACGCGAGGTGACGAGGATTTGATTGAAGTTCTTTATGAAGGAGATGTTATAGGGAGTGATCGAGGTCTTCCTTTGATCCTATATTATGAGTCTGGATAGATTACTTGCTAGAGACTGCCGCTTAATGGTCGATAGTTTGGTGAACCGAGAGCTCCTAAGGAAGGACCGAATATTTTCTTAGTCATTGAAATTCCAATTGAGATGCTTTGCTCGATTAATCATTTTGACATCATATCTCATGGTCGTGTGTTTGTACATTGGCATGCTTATTTGATGGCCTGGCATTGTTATATCAATTGCTGAATTGATGGTGAGAATCTCGTGATTCATGGCCGAGCATGCATTGGCACATGGTGCCGAGCGATATATGATGAGATATGTGGAGTATTTGCTCTTCAGTGCACTGAATTGAGATGACGCCCCTGGGCTGTGTGCGGGGAATTGTACGTGCTTGACGACCTTGTGCTGTGTGCTGGGTAGAGCCGTACCATGCGTCGAGAACGCCCTGGAGTAAGGGGTCGCTGTAAGCCAATGGGCTTGGCGATGGTTGTGTGAGCGAAGAGCACGTGATTGCATTTCATCACGACATTTTGCATCTTATGACTTTTGTTTGAAATTGTGAATTGTTTTAGTGCTTTATTGTTATAGGATTGCCCTATAGTTTGTACTAGGGAGTCGTAGGACCCCTATGGTGGGATTGAATGTTTTCTTGCTAGCCGTCGCGCTAACCCATGTTTGTGGACTTATTTTCAGATTAGCATCATGGTGACCATTCACAGGCGATTTAGAGTTCTTGTTGACTATGACTCTTACTATCGTGGTATGATACATTTAGATGTTCCGCACCTGAAGTTAGTAGCTCATGTACATACTATGTGTGTCGACGAGGGTGAGCTTACGTTGACTATTTATCGTTGGTATGCTATCTATATACGTGAGGGTAATAGGCTCATAGGTCATTTCTCCGAGAGCACTTTTGAAACACCTTCAGCTCTTGTTGAGCCCGAAGCTCCTGCTGCCCCTGTGCCACCTCCACTTGTTGCTCCTGCTGTTCCAGTTGTCGCTGCTCCTATTCCTGCTCCAGCACCCGTGCCAGCTGTGTTTGTTCCTCCACCCGAGCCACTCGAAGAGTCTGAGGACGAGGAGATGTTTCCTTCCGACCACTCTGAGGAGGACTGAGGATTGGTGTTGGTTTTGGAGACTTTTTGGAGTAGGCGACTGCTGTAGGATGGAGTAGTTTTATTTTGGGCATCCCAGATTATGCCTATGGTTTCACGACTGAGTCATCTTTTGTTATATATATATGTATGAACTCTTAAAGTCGTGTATGACGCTTATATATTTATGAAGTTCTAGTTCCTATGCTTGTTTGCTTTGATGGTTCGCTAAGTTGTTTTATTATTGTGGCCTGTGGATACTTATTATTAAGTTAATCTCTAATTATCGCTATTAGAGACCTATGACCGTAGGGTGGCGGTCTGGGACGCCACAGCTCTGCTGAGGTGGTATCAGAGCTTAGATTTACTCGGAGTAATAAGGTGCGATAGGAAATTAGAACGTTAGGATGCATGCAGTGAAGGACAATGCATGTGATTGTTTAATGGCCGTATACTTAGCGATCTTGTTTAGGCCACTCGCAGAGTTTTCCATTGGCCATAGCAGTGAGATTTGATGCACCGACTGCAGAGGAGATTGGTTATTTCTGTAGACTTAATCGTGGAGCTAGAAACCTAATTTCGAGGACGAAATTCTTTTAAGGGGGTAGAAGTTGTGGCATCCCCCATTTATTAGATTCCTAATGACTAGGATTGGTCAAATGGGTTTTAAAGTTGACTTTTGACGCAATGAATTGGAAGTCATAAAATGGACGATGGAGAAATAATCGAGGGTTCTATTTTAAGAAGCGACGATCACCGGATTGATTGGTTGCCTATGAATTTTGAGGATTTCGTACATATGACCATAAGCTTGCAAGTTCTTAAGCTTGATAGATGAATTGATCGACTGTTAAGGACCTTACTGCCATGATTGAAGTGGACGTGAATTAGGATTGTGCGAGGGCGAAGGACAAGCAAGAATTCACGAGGATTAATTGCGCTCTAACCTATGTTCGAAATTATTTCAAGCTTGATGGACTATAAAGTTCGGCCATGAGGTAAATGGCTAGAGGCGCACGAAATTCTTCTAATGGCCGGCCGTGTATAGGAAATGCAAGAAGGCCATAGGTTCGGCCATTGAATGGATTGGCAAGTGATGATTTCCTTCCCAATGCTTGAAGCTCCATTGGCCGAAGGAAGCTTGGGAGTGGCGTGTGAAGCAAAGGCCATTCATTGGCCTATGTCATACCAAATCTACTTTAGAGAATGAAGCAATGAGGGTAGCGCCAAATGGCGCTCAAGCTCATCCTTCCATGAACAAGGAGTGGACGAAAATCCTAGGGAGCATGCAAGGGATTCTATTGGTCTTCCATCCTCTCAACTTTTGTGATGATGATTGGCGGCCATTGGGGGCAACGCCATGTGGCGTGCGAAAACTAAGAAAGAAGGCAAGTGTGACAAGTGTCACTAGTAGGCTATCCAATGACATGCAACAAGAAGGAAACCTTTCACCTTCTTCCTCCTTTTCGTTCGGCCGAGTAAGAAAGAGAGAGAGTGTGTTCGCGAGAGGAGCCGAGAGCTCGAGGGAGAGAGGACGGGCGGCCGAGGAGCACGAAGAAGAAGGAGAAGAGGTGGTGCGGGGCAGCATTGTCAAGGAACCAAGGAAGAAGATTCGAACTCGAGCTAAGCTAGCTAACAAGGCAAGATTTCCTTCAATCTTACCATAGGATAGAATTGTAATTTGGCTTTGTTTCATTGAGGGATCCACGTGTGGTTGCAAGGAATGGAAACCGTTCTGTGGTCTTCATTTTGGACATGCAGAATTTCGTGTTCGGTTAGTGGCATGAGGCGTGACTAACTTAAATCATATTGCATGAAATTGGTGGTGGATCTTGAGGAAAAAGGAGGGAAATCTCGAGGACACTTAGTCATCAAGCTAGATTGAGTAGTTGCACATTGAGGACCGAACTGAGTTCGGTATTGGCATTCCTTTTTTTGTCCCGCCGACGAAGTGAAATTAGGTTGTGTTCCATTGCTTGTTCCTGAAGTTTATTGAGAAGCTAGTCTCGGATGGTATGACCAAGACAACGGTTAGTCGAATTGAAAGAGATTTAGAGCTTGATTTTGTGGGAAATATCATGTTGTTTTCGGTTCAGCGAGTTATATTTCTTTTATGTTTAGTAAGTCGAATGATGATTTATTTGACTGCCTTGCTTTACCTCATGGTGTATAACCGAATGGTAGGTTTAGCAAAAAAGGAATCTTTAGTGGTTCAACGATCCGAAACAAGAATGGCCTGAATTGGGGTTCGAGATGGTGAAAAATCTGATTGGTTTTTAGTGTCATGGCAGGTTCGGTTTTGATGGTTTAGTCGATTTATCGAGTTATGTTTTACCTTAGTCTCTTACTTTATTGACCATGGTAGTGCAATAGACTAAATCGGGTCGATTAGCTAATTAGATTGGGGAATGTCAATCTCGGTCCTGAGGAAGAACCGTGACCATGTAAATGGAACTGATGTTATTGTTGTGACGCGAGGTGACCAGGATTTGATTGAAGTTCTTTATGAAGGAGATGTTATAGGGAGTGATCGAGGTCTTCCTTTGATCCTGTATTATGAGTCTGGATAGATTACTTGCTAGAGACTGCCGCCTAATGGTCGATAGTTTGGTGAACCGAGAGCTCCTAAGGAAGGATCGAATATTTTCTTAGTCATTGAAATTCCAATTGAGATGCTTTGCTCGATTAATCATTTTGACATCATATCTCATGGTCGTGTGTTTGTACATTGGCATGCTTATTTGATGGCCTGGCATTGTTATATCAATTGCTGAATTGATGGTAAGAATCTTGTGATTTATGGCCGAGCATGCATTGGCACATGGTGCCGAGCGATATATGATGAGATATGTGGAGTATTTTCTCTTCAGTGCACTGAATTGAGATGACGCCCCTGGGCTGTGTGCGGGGAATTGTACGTGCTTCACGACCCTGTGCTGTATGCTGGGTAGAGCCGTACCATGCGTCGAAGACGCCCTGGAGTAAGGGGTCGCTGTAAGGCAATGGGCTTGGCGATGGTTGTGTGAGCGAAGAGCACGTGATTGCATTTCATCACGACATTTTGCATCTTATGACTTTTGTTTGAAATTGTGAATTGTTTTAGTGCTTTATTGTTATAGGATTGCCCTATAGTTTGTACTAGGGAGTCGTAGGACCCCTATGGTGGGATTGAATATTTTCTTGCTAGCCGTCGCGCTAACCCACGTTTGTGGACTTATTTTCAGATTAGCATCATGGTGACCATTCACATGCGATTTGGAGTTCCTGTTGACTATGACTTTTACTATCGTGATATGATACATTTAGATGTTTCGCACCTGAAGTTAGTAGCTCATGTACATACTATGTGGGTCGACGAGGGTGAGCCTGCGTTGACTATTTATCGTTGGTATGCTATCTATATACGTGAGGGTAATAGGCTCATAGGTCCTTTCTCCGAGAGCACTTTTGATGCACCTCCAGCTCCTGTTGACCCCGTAGCTCCTGCTGCCCCTGTGCCACCTCCACCTGTTGCTCCTGCTGTTCCAGTTGTCGCTGCTCCTATTCCTGCTCCAGCACCCGTGCCAGCTGTGTTTGTTCCTCCACCCGAGCCACTCGAGGAGTCTGAGGACGAGGAGATGTTTCCTTCCGACCACTCTGAGGAGGACTGAGGATTGGTATTGGTTTTGGAGATTTTTTTGGAGTAGGCGACTGCTGTAGGATGGAGTAGTTTTATTTTGGCCATCCCAGATTATGCCTATGGTTTCACGACTGAGTCATCTTTTGTTTTATATATATATATATATGTATGAACTCTTAAGGTCGTGTATGACGCTTATATATTTATGAAGTTCTAGTTCCTATGCTTGTTTGCTTTGATGGTTCGCTAAGTTGTTTTATTATTGTGGCCTGTGGATACTTATTATTAAGTTAATATCTAATTATCGCTATTAGAGACCTATGACCGTAGGGTGGCGGTCTGGGACGCCACACCTGCCCCTCCTCAACCAACTCTGCCTCTTCCTCCTTGTTCTTCTTCTTTTTCTTCAATCCTAGGCTGAGTCGTGCTGCTCCAACCACCACCGAACCTCCACCACCTCTTCCTCCATCCGTCTCACCTCGTCACCATCGCCATCAGGAGTCGCTAGAAAACCATCAGAGAACCAGCAGTCAGCCTTGCTCTGTTTCGGGGTCGGTCTGCTGCTTTGTTGTTTTGCAGTTGCTGTGGCGCTCCAGCCGCGGCCACCGCCCTCCACCATCATCATCCATCTCTCTTCGACCTCCAGCCGTCGTCCCCGACCGTCTCGCGCTGGCCAAGCAGCCCCGAAAGTCATTGAACAACCTGTAGGACCGACGCCCCTGTTTCTGCGTCCTTGGGCTGCAGCTTCTGTTCTGACGCCCTTCAGCCTTCCTCCGCCCGTCTCCGACCACCACATGCATCCATAAACCCGTATCGATCATCACCCGAAGTCCCGACGCCGTCGGATCCGAGAACAGCATCGACTAGCCCTCCTCTGCTTCTCGGTCTGCCCTGTTCTGTTGCGAACCGCTTCTGTTCGCTGCTGGTTGCCACCCTTGCCGTCGCTGCTTCGGCCACCACCGACCACCAGAACCTCCCTCAGACTCCCTTGCACCTCCACCGTCGATCCCGGAGTTGGCCACCATCCACGAACACCAGAACCATCCCCGACCAGCCTTGAATTCCCTGTTTCTAGAAGCTGCGCTGTTCTGTTTGGGCTGGTTTAGTGGGCTGCCAAGTTGGGCCGTGGCCCAATTCGATTTGGGTCGAACCCTGAGTTGCTGAGCTGAGTTTGGACCTTGACTTAGGCCCGTGGGATAATTTGGTTGGAAGATTTGGCCCGTCGTTTGAGATTTAGATTCCGCGGTCCGTTGGAGTTCGAGGTTCGAGTCAAAGGATTTCTCGATGATCGTCGCCAATTCCGACTCGCGTATTTGACTGTGAGTTGACCTCTAATTCTTGATTAGGTCGTTAATTACGTTTGGATTAGTTTTCTTAGATTATTAGGTATTTAGGTAGTTTGATTAGGGTTGGTATGGATTGGAACTCGATTTAGATTAAATGGCCCTAATCAATTAAGCTAGTGAATTTATCTGATTTATAATTGCATGATTATGGTTAGCCTTGCTTGATTGCGAGTGGATGATTAATTAGAAATGAGCAATCGATTAATAAATGAATTGGCCATAATCGATTAAATTATCTTGGATTTAAATTGGTTATAATTGAATTGGATTTATACCTAATTTGGTTTGTGAGAATTGATTGCCTATAAGTAATAGGCCGATTATTTGGTACGGATCATGTGATCGATTACTCTGATTGGCTATTGATTTATCAGATGACCAAATTTAGGAATTATGGCCCCGTGATTGCTTATATTGGATGATTAATTATATTGTGCATCTATATGACCTCGTAGGACCCCAATTGTATTATTTAACATGAAAATGGCCAAAGGCCGAGTCTTTGAGCATATATGCCGGTGGGCATCCTATTATAATTAAAGAGAAGGACTGATTGATCATTGAATGGTATGAGTGGTCATATGACGAGAGATGATACGACTCCTAACAAGTTCGATGTGCCTGGAGGTGCCAATGGCACTAGGGACTTTAACCACACGACTTGTTAGATGCCCGACAGTCTTGGTGTGGTGCGAAGCTAGCATGGAGCATGGAGAGAGTGTCGGTAGCCGATCGCAGATTGTGACAGACCGGATCCCGTTGGGAATCCTACATGTTACGCCTGGAGTGCCATGAGCATGGGGTTATTATACCTGGAGTGCCATGGGCATGGGGTCACAACTTGTAGACACCGTTGCTGATAGGATATGGGACAGAGCCTATTTTACAGAAGACATTACCTGGAGTGTCGTAGGCATGGGGTAATGTAGACCTTGAAATGTCATGAATCATCGATTATTTAAAAATGGACCTTTTGTGGTGTCTAACGTGTGATATATGCCTGGATGCATTATGACCATATGAGTTCATCGACGACAGCCTCAACTTGACACGGTCTCATATTGCATTCATGATGCATTTTGCATGATGTGTCATCAGGTAAGTTGCTTGTGATTGTTTGATAGGACATCTAGACGAATCATCGCCCTAGCCAAGACTTATGCGTTGACTTCACTGGGATTTTATCTCATCCCTTCGTGGGAACATTTTTTAGGTCCGAAGTGATGAAGTTCGTAGGCTTGGAGCCGTTGGTTCTTTTGAAGTAGATTGACATGACCTTACCCTGCCTCGAAGTATGAGGCCAACTAGTGTGTTGTCCCATTTGAGTTAAGACGAGTTTGTATATGAATTGAAGTTTTGATCAGTTATGTTTCCTGCTTTTCTATCCCTATGTTATTTTAATGTCTGGGAGTTGTATTCGTTTCCGCTTGTGCAATGAATTTTCATGGGTCGATAGCGAACTTGGGACGCTATCTGTTAGGACTCGAAGGACGATTGGACCTGGATGCTGCGTACCCGGGGTTTGAGGCGTGACACATGCGGACTGTACAAGGTGCATGACTTTCATCCATGCAGAGCTGTATCGAGTGCAAAGGACTCGCTTAGGGACATTGCAGCCTTGTAGGTCACAAGCGAGGGTGCAAAGCCCCTCGCCCAGATCTGGTAAGGGGCTTTATCCCTTCGCCTATGGCTGGCGGGGCTGCGAAGACCTGCCAAGGGCATTTACGGCCCTTGCCGGCGGCGAATGAGGTGGCCTTTGCGCAGTCTGGGTGAAGCATTCGCGGTCACCAAGGGTCCCGGTGGGCACAGAAAAAAGAAAATAAAAAATTCAATTAAAAAATTGGTGAAAAATAGGTTTTCGAAAAAAAAAATTACAAAATTATCCAAATCAGTATCATCAGTGCCACGTAGGACAACCGACATCCACCTTAGTGGTTTCCAATCATAATTGATCAGAAGGACTAAATTGGCAGATTGTCAAAAAGTTTATGACTACAGCAACTAGTTTAAAACTGAGTTGACATAAGTGAAATAACTTTAAGACTTATTTGTTTATTTCCCCCAATTTTTAACATATAATTATAATATTATTGACAGTTAATAATTGCAAGATAGAACCCACCCATGATAGCTCAGTTGGCTAGGGTGCATTTGGGATTGTGTGGTTAGGCGCACTAGTCTCAGGTTTGATTCCCTAGCTGAGGATCTGTGATTTAAGTGGGGGGCATGGCGGTGGGTTGCTGTGCTAGTCTCTCCCGAGGAATAATTGAGGTGCGTGCAAGCTGGCTCGGACATCTCGGTTATAAAAAATAATAATAATTGCAAGATAGAGATGAAGTAAGTCTATAATGTTGTTGTTATTGTGAAGAATTGGTGTATTATGTGCTTTTGACGCTATTTCATAAGGATAGATGAGAGATTGATGGAATACTTGAACACTATTTTAATCAGAATTTAGATGGCAAGAGATTCACTTAATACTTTCAATATCGATGTCTCCGGGCCATAAACATCTCTAGACATTTGTGGTGGGACTTGTGATCCTCGAATTCGATTATAAACATTTTAATTTTGACACCTCCCGGCCGCATTCGCATCGTCACCGTGCATTGGCCGCTGGATCAGTCGTCATATCCTCATGTGACACTCGAATCCGAAGGTCCGACTGATGCGCGACCTGTGAATTCGATGAGGACTATCCCCCGGTGAAACTTTGGTGGTGTTGTCACTCGGAAGGATAAAAAGTCTCTTGCGGTGGGTGGGCGTCGGACCCATCGACCCGTTCTTTGTTTTTATTGATTGTTGCTCGCGTTGTGCAAAGACAAAGGTCGGCAACTTCATCAAGAACAAGAAAATGTTGCAGCGTCGGGACATTGGTGCAGCCTCGTCCGACGGTTCAACCAACGCAAGACATCGGACTCAGCAAGGTTATAGAAAACAGAAACAAAATGACCCTTGCTATCACTTCGTACTTGCGCGATTTAGATGGTTATGTGAAACGACATTTAATTAAATAAAAATAAAACAGAATGAAAAAAGATAATTCAAAATATTTTAAATGGAGTTTGCCGGATAATGAACTCATAGATAACTCCAATGAGATTGTTTTTAAATGTTCATATTTGAAACTTACATGTCAACTAGCCGCAATGCAAAGGTATATTATTTTAATATTCTACTTAAATGTATGATTAAGTTATTTATCAAAAAATAACTCCTATCACTTTTTATAGTTGATGAAGAGTATCGATGTCTCTCTAAATTGATGAGAATAATTTTGAATTAAGAATTATTGAGTGAGCTTCTCCAAGAAATATCGAACACAAAACCAAACAACATTCGGTGTATCCAAATAGGGTTCACCGACACACTTAAAATACTTTTAATCATCTATTGGCATTCTGCCAATTTTTTATATTCCCTATTGCATATTTAGCAAATATTACTTTTCCAAAGCATATTTTTACAGTGGCAACGAGTGCAATGTATATCGTCTGCATCGCTCTTTAAAGTAACTTCTAAACATATCTCATGCCCCTTTAAATTTAGTATCAATTAGTTCGCACATGGACGTTAATGTATGTGGCTACTAATAATTCATTTATTGACATGACTGTGTCTATCCAATGATCATATACGACAAAATTTAAATGCATAATGTTGGGATAAAATAATTTGTTTGAAGTATCAATAAATGCAAAATACCTTAACAGTTGTTGGCAACGTAATTTTCAAAAGAAAAGGAAGGAATATGTGATTTTTTTTTTGTTCTTAACTATAATCAAGGGTATTTTATTTATGGAGCTGCTACCTTGACAGTGTGACAGTACTGTTATTATTTTTAACTTCACGATTTTTTAATTTATGCAAAACACGCAGTGATGATGTGTGGATCTACGGTCAGAAATAACTGACAATACAGTAAGAGTGGAAGCATTTCCTTATTGTTTATGCATTACATATCGAATATTGCATATTCTGTCAAATCTTTCTAAAGTTAAAAAACAATAGACATCGATCATATGGTTAGCAAAATGAAATTGGGAGAATTTCCAAAAAGAAGGAAACGGAAATATATGTGAGGGCAACTCTATTTTCACTGCCAATACATTTGCCAAATTCATCGATTAAACTGAGGAGCAAAAACTTCTCGTCCAATGAAGATGCAACCAGGATTCTAATGACTTTAGCTGGAAATGACCCATTCTTTCAGCCCCATATCATATCCGATAAATTGATTAAATAAAATGTCAACGTCAAAATAAATTACTGACTGATAACCATATGAGAAATGAGCCATTTTTATACCCATCTCCATTTGTGTGTTTCCCTACAATAAAGGATGCTAGTCAATCGAGGACATTTTTAATCTCTTCGTTACGAGTATTCAAATGAGAATAGGATGGAATAATCGAGGATGTTGTAACCTTTTTCATTGACATTTGCACAAATGAATCAAGACATAATATAACGGCCCAACCTATGTAACTAACCCCCCTTACATAGCCAGAAACTGGCTTATTCAAACTTCAGAGAACCATTTACTAGGAACACGACTAATGTAGCAATCCTAAATTGCACAGATCACCTATATGAATTTTATGGTGACATTTCAAGGAATCTTATGAGGACTATTCGATTCTGGGAGGAAGCAACTCCATCATGAGTGTAGCTAGGGGTGTGCAACTGGGCCAGGTTTATCCGGAACCCGGATCGGCCCACCCGAAAAATAGGGTGGTCCAGGTACCGGCTCCAATTTTTGGGAACCGATTGAAACCGGTTCAGTTCCTCGTTCTAGGTGGAGATCCACCCGGACCAGTTTTAGAACCGATTTCTAGTTACTTTTAAAAGTCCACTGTTTATGTGTTAAATTTTAATCGGTTTCATAAATCATAGCTAAGATTTAAACCGAGTAGTATCATAAAATCGGTTTTAGATTGTTGTTTTTAAAAGTCCACTGTTTATATTTTGGATTGTTTCTTTTGGTGGATTGTAATTTTTATTACTCATTTTATCGATGCTCATATTATTTTGATTGGAAAAAAAAAGAAGGAAAACGGGTTCTCGGGTAAACCCTGGAACCGGACCGAAAAACAGGGTCGGTTCCAAAATAGGTTCCAAGAAAAATAGAGTTGGTTTTCAGTTCCAAAAACTGAGAATCGATTATAATAGGGTCGGTTTCAGAAACTAGGTCTAGACCCGGCCCGATAAGAGAGAGTATAATTATCCATGTTTGTTCATCATGTGACTTCTTGAGGAAAATTATGGATCGATTACCTAATTTCGTACCCTATGTTACTTCTGATTATGTTCTCAAAGTACCGAATCAATTTGCTACTTTAGCATGTTATAGGAGGTCATGAAATTAATATGGCTTTATGGGATATGTTTAGGAAATCAGTTGTTCTGAAATAGATATTAAATTATTCCGAAATTTCAAAAAGAATTCATCAATGCCATGTCATATAGGTTGCATATTAGGTTTCATTGAATTTAGAAGTTATATGATTATGTCAATTAATTAATTTAAACATCATGTAATTGATTTAATTAAAGCGTAGCTTAGATTGCATATTAGTTTAATTTAATTACGTGCCATGTTTGATAGTCATGTATTTAATTAAATCAGTTTCATATGCATTAGCTTAGGATAGTTTGCATTTCATTGCATTAGAATAGAGTTCATACATAAGATTTAGATTAATCTGCTTGGCGAATGCTCCCTGTACTTATTTCAGATGATTGGGTGTTTAATTAGGTGATTGCGCACCCGCATGATAACCTTATTAGTTACTTAGGTTGAAATTATTTCATGATGTCTGCTAAACATCTGTCAGGTACAAAAAGGTTGTAAAAAATCTAGCATAAACAAGTCCCTGGACTCATAGTCTTCGATTCGTAGAAATAAAATAGTTCTTCAGCTATTTTATTTATGTATTTAATCGATATACCGTAAGAGATTAGTGGCGACTCCGAGTTAATTAATTTGCATATCAATGAGTTTAAACTTAAGTTGTGATTTGGTATGGATTTATGAAACTCTGAACTAGGTTAATTATATAATTCGCTTAGTAATCCATTAACCTAGATTTGGTGAAAATTTAGGTTGCGACAATGCTCTCACATGTTAAAGTACCATCTCATCGATAATCGGCCAATTCTTTTCTCAACCTCGAGAGGTTCAATTTTTGTGTCTCCGTCCGTGGTATCTTGAGAGTGCGAATGATTCGTACCATTATTTTTGTAACAAATACTAAGTAAAAGGATATACACATATTCCAAGATACAACAAATAAAATTGAGAAATTTTATAACATTTTCGATGTTTATTTATTATCATTATTATTATGAGTTTTGTACATATTTGTATAACATTAAGATCTATCAAAAGTGTAATATAATTATGGGTTAATACCACGAAAAATCCCAAACTGGTACACCTGTAGCAAATTTACCTCACTGAATTTTTCGACCATAAAAAACCCAAAACTAGTACTTCTGTGATAAATTTATCCTAAACTATTTTTTTGACCACCAAAATCCCCACATCGATATATCAGTAACAGATTTATCCTACCTAATTATTTTGACCGCCAAAAAATTAAACTGGCATACATGTGACAAATCTACTTTCCATTAGTTTCCTTTAAATTGGATTACTAGCAAAAAAAGGTTAAATTGATACATCTATGACAAATAGAGGGTAAAAATCCCAAAACTATATATTTGACAATTGCCACGTATCATCCAAATCAGTAATTTGATGATAAAATTTAACGAAAACTAATTGAGGGTAAATTTGTCATAAGTGTACCAGTTTGGGATAAATTTTTCACAGATGTACAATTTTAGGATTTTTGGTGGTTAAATAAATAATTTGGAGTAAATTTATCATTAGTGCACCCGTTTGAGATTTTTCATGGTATTAATCCTATAACTATACCATAAATAGAGACTTTCAATATGAACACAAGGTACCAAGCATGCCCCTGATAAAGCAGCCATGTGCCCACACGTGCCACCTAAATGCACAACTTGTGTCGTTCATGCACGGACGATCAATCGGCTCGAATTGCCAGTCCGACTAGCTACGTTGGATACTGATCAGACCCCTTAAGCCGGTCTTACGCGTACAGGCCACGTTTCTCCGCGACTTTTGGTAGCCCTTCACTGTCGTGGTGCGAGCATTTGGTGTCCGTCGAAGAAGATCTCAAAATTCTTGTCTTGACGAGACGAGTCCGTCTATGTGATTAAGGCAAATTTTCGTGCGACATAAAAACACGTATAATCACAACAAAAAAAAAAAAACGTTCGTCTCATAACTATAAGCAGGCTTTTTGCACTAATTTCGATTACAAAATATAATATCATCAGGAAACAAGAATACATGCTTTGATACCAATGTAGGAAACGGATTCCATAAATGACACATATGGAACATGAAAAACATGCGAACATCTTGAATCATTGATCGAAAATAGTATATGTTGGTGGTTTGTTTGTAAAAACAAACTAAGAGGTGCCTTGTCCCACATCGAAAAGATGTGAGTGAGCATGTGGACTAAATTTGGCATAAATCAACAATTACCATTATTTTCTAGTGAAACAATGCGACTGTTCACGAAGGATTCTGACAACCTTTGAAAGATTGCGTCTATTCAATTAGCGGTTATTTTCTAAGGCACTCTTACAACCTTTGGAGTGTTGGTGTCTGTTCGGAAATAACTACAGTTTCATATATGAAAATGTGCGATTGAATAAACTGTTTGGATACGAAGAGTTGCATGAGAATTAACCACTTTTCGGACGCGAAAAGGTGTGTTCGTTCTCATTATATATTCAAGTATTCTGCTCATTTTCAGAATTATCTTCACTTCTTCTCTCAATTTTCGTTCTTTGAACACAAGAAAAATACAGCCTTTGTTTCCAATTGTTTCTTAGAGAGATCCTGGAGAAATATCAGAATTGCTATATGCTATTCTTGTTGAGACTTTGTTGTATCCTGGAGGATATTTGCCGGAAACCATTAGCAACGTTGTGGGGCGAATAAATCCTTAAAGAAAGTGATTACACGCCTCAAAGTCTGATTCTATTGTTCATCCCGTTTTTGACGAAATTTCCCAACAATTTTAAGGATTTATTTGTGTAATAATGGAGTCGGACTTGATTATGCAACCGCCATGAATTGGAGATGGCGATGACTCACTGAGTACTGCTGGTGAGAGCAAATTAGACGATATCGCAAGGATGGTAAAAGGACGGATTACATCGGATGGTTTTTTGTGCATGTGCAGTTGTTACCGTAAATGAACGCCATGCTCGTGTTTAGTATTTCGACTAAAATTGAGCCGCCGGTTCAGTTCATGAAGAGAGGATCTCGGACTCTGATGTTGTGAAAAGGAAGGCCAAGGCCCTTGGATTTATTCATTCTTGGCATTATGCATCTGTGTATTGCATCCGAGAAATGGATCCCAATCGCTATGATCATCATCAGCAACGATGGGAAAATAACAATGCTTTGGACGTTTATGGCTCCACACATGAGCCTGATTTCGGAGTCGGAGCGCATGGTTAGAGAAGGTTTTTAGATGATAGATACTCGTACCCTTTGGAGAGGGACGTTTATCAACCTCTTCGACTGGTGGGTTTCGGAGCCAATTGGGGAAACGATTCATGGCGTTTCATGTTCAGGTTGAGGAGGCAGTTTTTGGAGATGATAAAATCATAGATGCCTTTTGGGTTTTAGAAATTTTTTCCTGATCCCAATGAGTTTGTTTTTTAAAGCATTGATTCATGACCCTGTGCAAACTCATGACGTCCTAGGGATTTTTGAGGATTTTAGATTGATGGGCAGATGGGCTACGTATTCTCCCTATCAATTGCTATGGTTACTTGTTTTAGTGGGGGCTATAATGAATTTTCCTAAATAGTAGTGGTGGCGGGCAATTCATGCAAAGTTCAGGACCAAAACAAGGGATAGCCATGGTGATTATCAAGACACAGATTATTGTGTGGCAGAAGCTTGAATTTCACTTGAAAGAGATGACGAGGATATTTAATTTGATTGCGAATTCGGTAAGGTGGTCATGGTCATATCTTCTTTGCATCGTGGAGATGGCCAGGAAATCGGATCACTTTGCACAAATTCGAACTAGTTTGTTTTTTACGATCATAAAATTGTCAATGGGTCGTGCGAAAAATAGTTCTCGACGGCTTCTAGTTGGATGCCAACAATCTCACTTAATGGCTATGGATAAAGGTATGTCTCCATCTTGTGAAAATCATGAAGATCAATGATTCCTTTGATTATGAGTTTTAGCAAAATAAATAAATAAATAATGTTTATGCATTACTACATGAATGCATTACGTCAGTGTTTATTTGGATGAATTTTGGGGTCATGAATGAATTGAAATTCGGATCAATTCTAGCAAAATTCTGACCACCGACCATTTGAAATTCATCCAGTAGGTTCGCATCAATATGGGCAACAAGAGCCCTAATTAGTTTGTGGCTTCTACGAGGACAATTCTAATTTATGCGCATTTGATACCTCGATCCTTGATCCGCTTTGCATGTAATGGATTGTTAGAGAATGCTATTACATGCTTGGGCATACATGTA
Source organism: Rhodomyrtus psidioides (assembly GCA_021437785.1). NCBI lineage: Eukaryota > Viridiplantae > Streptophyta > Magnoliopsida > Myrtales > Myrtaceae > Rhodomyrtus > Rhodomyrtus psidioides. Next base: position 16,575,024 of record JAILYB010000003.1, read on the forward strand.
ATGCACTATTTATGGATGCAACCTAGAGATATGGACATAATGCTTATTCATTTTGTTTATCTTTGAAATCAAAATGTTGGCACTGTAGATGGATTGGTAGATGACCTTTTTTGCACTGTCATATAGAAAGAAATACTTTGGTAATGTAGATACTATCTTATGAATTGAAATTTAAAAAATAGTGGGGGTTACTCTTTGAGCCAACGTTGATTATATTGAAAAGATGTTAAATAAATTTAAACATCTTGGCTTTAGAGAAATGAGTGCTCCATTTCATTCATGTATGAAATTAAATTATGATTCTGGTAAAGCAATAGCACAATTTAAATATGTGAGTGCTATAGGGTCTTTAATGTATGCGATGCATTGTACTAGACTTAATATTACATTTTTCGTGTGTAAGTTGAGTAGATATAGTAGTAATCCAAATATAGAACATTGTAATGTTGTCACAGAATTTTGGTTAAAAGAACTAAAAGATTTATAATTGTTCTATAATAATTATCCGGCTGTATAAAAAGGATACACCGATGCAAGTTGGATTACAAGAAATTAGGTGAATGTGTTGTATCTTGGGCGAGCAAGAAACAAACATCCATAACTTACTCAACGATAGAATCAGAATTCATTGCTTTAGCGGCAATTGAAAAAGAGGCTGAGTGGAATTAGAAATTTACTGTTAGATATTAAATTATTGCCTAGTCGTATGCCTCATATTTTTGTTCAATGTGACAACAAGGCTACTTTGACAAGATGTCATAATGGCACTTATAATGAAATGTCTAGACTTATTAGCCTAAAGCACAAGTGCGTGAGACAATTGATTCAAGAGGGTAACATAACAATTGTCTATGTGAGATCAAGTAAGAATATGACTGATCTCTTTACAAAAACTTTACCAAGAGACGTGGTAAATGTGACTTCAAAATAAATGGGCTAAAACCCTTTAATTAAAATCGCCAGTAATGGTAACCCGACCTGATACTAGCACATCACTAGTTATAAGGTTTAATGGGTAAAAATAAGTTACTGATAGTGATTGTTTGATGCTGACACTAGCCCGGACATGAGAAGTTAGTATCGTCTGTTACGTTTAGAGGTTGAGTTATACTCTTAATGAAGTATAATACGATTTAGTAGCGTGTTCATTAGTAACAGAAACACGTGAAAATACTTTACCTATATGGGCTTAGAAGTGATGCCGCTTCTTACGAAAGTTAGGGTTGCTTTCTATAGAGCTCATGAAATAGGTACAAGCATAATGCCATAATAGTGCTGAGCAAATATGAACTTCTCGCAGAAACAAGAGATTAGTCTATGTGCCGTATGTCCGATTCTATTACATAGAGTAACAAATTTAAAGCCAAGCTACTTGTAACTTTGATAGAGTTTTGAGATACTTGCACTAAATAAAGGTTTAACTCGAAAGAGACCTTTATGTATGTATATTAATCTCATGGAAATGTTGGCTGTATCTTTTGAGAAATTTTATTTTGTAATTTTGTTTTCACAAACAAAGTGGGGGATTGTTGGTGGTTTGTTTGTAAAAACAAACTAAGAGGTGCCTTGTTCCACATCGAAAAGATGTGAGTACGCACATGGACTAAATTTGGCATAAATCAACAATTACCATTATTTTCTAGTGAAACGGTGCGACTGCTCACGAAGGATTCTGACAACCTTTGAAAGGTTGCGTCTATTCAATTAGCGGTTATTTTCTAAGGCACTCTTACAACCTTTGGAGTGTTGGCGTCTGTTCGAAAATAACTACAATTTCATATATGAAAAGGTGCGATTGAATAAACAGTTTGGATACGAATAGTTGCATGAGAATTAACCACTTTTCGGACGCGAAAAGGTGTGTTCGTTCTCATTATATATTCAAGTATTTTGTTCATTTTCAGAATTATTTTCACTTCTTCTCTCAATTTTTGTTCTTTGAACATAAGAAAAATACAGCCTTTGTTTCCAATTGTTTCTTAGAGAGATCCTGAAGAAATATCAGAATTGCTATCTGCTATTCTCGTTGAGACTTTGTTGTATCATGGAGGATATTTGCCGAAAACCATTAGCAACGTTGTGGTGCGAATAAATCCTTAAAGAAAGTGATTACACGCCTCAAAGTCTGATTCCATTGTTCATCCCGTTTTTGACGAAATTTCCCAACAATATATCACGAGACGGAACATTTCTTAATTTTCGAAAATTAAATACCTTTGACGCAGCCTTGAGAGTGTTCTTCTATTGTTTTTTCCCTTCGAGAGGGAAGCAGAAAAACGTGGTCCATTTTTCACCGTTCTTTTTTCTCTGTGGAAAGAACATCGTCCAGGGAGCAACTCAAGAACGTGTAAACGTTCTTTATCAAGTTTAAAAGAGTTACTTGTGCAGTTTATGGGGGCTTGAGGTGGGTTAGCCCAACATAGGCGGCCCACCCATAACCCATAAAACCCATCATGTTGGTTTAATCAGCTTTTTAAGGGGGTTTTCTCGGCGCAACCAAAATGTCATCATGCTATTCATTTGTTAGGTTGCGGTGTCGTTATTAGACATTATTAATGTCCAGTCAATCATCACTCATTTTTTTTAGTATAGTTTCACTAGTATAACAATAGCAGTAGTGGTACTTACTATGACTAGTCCCAAGTTATATAGAACAAGATTTATCTGTCTTTGAAAGTACCTTGAAATTTTTCTTTTCTTGTTGGAGCTAGACTCTCTGCAATTAATATCGAGGTAATGACACAAATTTTATTTGGACTTCGGTCCAATGCGTAATGTAATCCCTGAACTATAAATTTGTTCAATGCGGTCTCTGAACTTTAGCTCAATTTGTAATATCATCAATAAACTTTTAATTTATTTATTGCAATCCCTGAACTTTTGGTAGGGACAGCTTCGAATATCTTCATGTAACCTAGGCAGGCATGACATTATACAAAACCACCTCCACTTTTGAGAGGTAATCACACCCGCAAGCTCTCAATCATACTCTGGATTTGCGGCCCTCGGTGCCGAAGTTTCTCAGTATTGCCGACCGAATTTAAGGTGAATGTGCCCTCGTATATGTAGAGCTTAGCACGAAGGACATCTTGAGAACGGTTAGATGAGCAATTCTAGCTAGCGTAGAAGTTGATGATCACCGTTAGATCGAATTTTCTGAATCTCTCAGAGTCCCAATCCGACGACACTCTCTGTTATTCTGTAAGCTAAAGATAAGAGTTTTAGCTAAAATAGAACTCTTTCGGTAACTTCTGAATCTTGATCTTCGAAGAGTCCTAATCCAGTAAATCTCCTCATAAATTTCCGCAGTAGTGGATCAACGAGGCTATCGAAAATTGTATGGGATTGAATGGGCTATCTCGTGCGACCCAGGGGCTCCATCAGGTTTTGATTAACTAAGTGGATAAATGATTAAAAGCCCTGTTTACTTTAAATAATCAAAATTTAATTGCAAAACCCATATAAAATTCGGCACCCCCATCAATACTATGGCCAAGTCAAAACAAATCATGGAGCTCTTTTATTCACTGATTCAAAAGCATCTCCTTGCCTGCAGAAAGAAAAATCACCCGCAGCTCCTACTCGTGATTGCTCATACATATGCCGTCACCTCTTTTCTTTGGACGTTCGGAAATTTAAAGTTAAGTATTTGTCCAGTCACTTGTTAAATTAAGCTCAATTGACTCACCTAACACAACGACATCGTACGTGTTGTTTGTCTGGGTGTTAAACGTTTGGTAGGTTTGTGGCGTACCCGAGAATCGGGCGTGATATTTATAGGCTAATGACGACTCTTCGTGCCACGATAGCTTCCTCCGTGCCACGTAAGTCAGCTGGTGTATATGTTATCGATCCCATCCGTTATGACTCAATTGAAAATTTGTCAAAAGATTTATGATTTAATTAGCAAAATTGAAATATTTAAGACCGAATTGTCCCCTTGTTGAATAATTTTTCCAAAAAAGCATCTAACCTACTTCATGCCTGTCCAACTACATACTACAAAACCATAGACAAGGATGTTCGCCAATCGAAAGACCTCGTAAATCTCTTGTCTAAGAGCATCCAAGAGAGAAGAAAACAGAATAATCGAGGATTCTCTCGCAATGCTTCCCTTTTTTATAGCATGTCCGTGAGTGGTATGGTCATGTCCGAGTAATATCAGATGAATCGACGATAATGGCTTGCCACTCCCATCTTGCACTTTGACGAATTCTTGGTTTATTGTGGAAGCTATATTGCATCTGCGCATTTCATGGAACCACCTCGTGAATAATGACATCGAAACCAAAAAAGAACACACCAGTAGATATTAATCAATATGTGTGTATTCCAGAGGATTACCAAAAAAAAATCATAATCGTACTGTAATTTTGCTAATTCAGCCCAAAATCTTTCAATTTTGCGAATTTAATCCCAAATCTTTTGAAGGTTTGTCAATTGAGTTCTTCCGACAAATTTTGACCAAAAATTTTTATGTAGATGTCAGTCTTCTTACGTGGCGTGGCTGGCGCTGACTTTTCTTATTTAATTTTGAATTTTTAGATTTTTTTACTTTCTTTGCTTTTTTCCTTTCTTTCTTTATGGTGGGGCGACGATGGCCAGCTAATGACAAAAAAAGAAAAAAAGAAAAAGAGAAAAGATAAAATTAAAAATTTTAATTTTAATGAAATTATAAAAATTGTCGACTTAAGCATTGGTCATGTCACATAGGACTGCCTCCACATTAGCGATTTCCGACTTATAGGACTCAACTGACAAATTGTCAAAAGGTACTCAATTGGCAGAATTGAAAAGTTTATGACTGAATAGGTAAAAGTGCAATAGACTTATGACTTTTTAGGTAATTTTTCCCAAAAAGTATCTAACCTATTTCACGCTTGTCCAACTATATCCTACAAAAGCAAAGATAAGGATGTTCGTCAATCAGAGGACATTGGAAATCTCTAGTCTAAAGATTAATGAAGAGAGAAGAAGCAGAATAATCGACATTTGCACAAACGAAACCAGACATTAAACTAGCGGTCCAACCTATGTAATTGACACCCGTATATAGCCAAAACTGGCTTACTCAAACGTTGAATCTAATAGAGATCACATAAGAACAAATCTACATCAAAATGAATTTTACTGTCGGAAAACCCTATGAGAAATGAGCCCTTTTTATACCAAACTCCATTTGTGCTTTGCTCCAAAATGAATTTACTTAGGTTGAACGCTGTCATAATGTCCACAACACACAAAGTCACAGTCCTGCTCATATTACTCTCCCACTGTCTTTGCATCATAAGAAGCGACCCGGACTCGACTTTTGTGAGCAAGATATGCAATGTGGCGCAGTTCTGGTATTGGGACGATTTTGCCAACGCGTTCTACGCTGTCCTGCAGGATCTGAGGTCCAACACAGCGGGACATGGGTTCAACTACTACGCCCATTATACTAACAACCGTGCCGAGTGCTTTGGCCATGGTGCGTGCAACGGTGCGCTGGCGCAAGCAGACTGTACCAGCTGCATGGCTTCCGCCTACGACGAAATCCAGAGAGAGTGCCCGCGTAGTATCGGCGCACAACTTCAGCTTCGGGACTGTAGACTTAGGTATGAGCAATATTCGTTCACGGAATAACCGAAGCTCGTGATGTGTCACGTATTAGATAATCAATAGTCCAATAGGATCTCATCACAGTGTGACGTGACCATGAAATAAATGGCGTCATTGGCGTCACTGGTCTTTGTATTTGTTCGAACTGATTCATCGTCGACAAGAACGGGTCGATTTGATTCGATAATGTTTGGCTTGAGCCACCTCGAAATTGGCAGTGCTTGATCTTTCTTGACTAGGACAAAGTTATACCAACTAAATAGAAAATAGTTAAATTCGAAGTTGATGGCTTTCAAACTCAAACTTTTGTTTGAAAAAACACATGAAAAATTTGTTGTTGAAATCTAAGGTATGAATATGGTATAATAAATGGTCGAAATTGTTAGAATATATTTTTTAATATTCAATTGTGGGCTTTATTAATTGTTATCGTAAATATTAATTGGTCTAATAAAAAAAGATATATACAGTTTCCTATTTAGTCTAATATGGTGTTTGATAATGTGGGCCGAGATAAATCTTATTTTTAATGAGTGGATATGTTTGGATCTCTATAAATAAAGCTCAAGTCTCTCCTCTAAATCCTAATATTAAGGAATGGACAGAACGATACGTGAGGGGTCGTATCATTGAAACCAGCGATAAAGATAGTTCATAGAGGAGAAGCTCTTGAGTATCGAATCGTCGCAATTCCGCATCAAGAACGATGGATCCAATACCAAGTGCGTCAATTCTTTAACTTTATGATCTTTGTATCCTACCCTTACTGGTCGATTTGGACCTTCCCGTCCCCCACCGTTATTTTGGTCGCCTGTTTGACCATTTTTATTTTTCTTGCTCGGCTATGCCTTTGGGCTTCTTCTACTACTCTGCTTTTTCATTTTGTGATCGCCGACCTTCGGCATCTAGGTTAGTTACGTTTGTCGCGATGATGTTATCTTGCTGCCCGGTTCACCGTTGAACCCATTTTGGCACCTCGATGACATTATTGGTTCATGATTTTTGGGTCCGGTACACTTTTGTATCTAGTGATTTGAAAAGTCTATACATTCTTACCTTATATACCAAAAAAAAAAGATTGTTGTCAACTAACCGCATGGAAAAACGAACATAATAGAACATACACCGTCAATGCAAAAACCATTGATACAAGCTGTCGCGACCTAAAATAAAATTATCTAGATTAGGTTAATGAATTATCAGGTGACTAACCTAAGACGGACTCTCCCAAGCCCTACCAAATCGCAACTTAAATTTTATCGAAATGATTTAGAATTTGGAGTCGTAACTAATCATTTTTGGTAGGTTGATTAGAAACCTAAATAAAATAGCGGGAGAACTATTTTACTCCTACGAACCAGAGATTATGGATTCGGGGACTTGATTACACTAGTTAATTAAAGCTAATGACCTTTCGGTACCTTAATTTCATGTGGGATGTCCTAAAATCGACGACTCAGATTGAATCAATTTGAAGCTCAGAAAATGTAATTTTTTTATTTTCGCTTTTTATATGCAATGCATGAATGATATAAATGCGGAATTAAAGTCATGTTTTCCTATATGAAAAATTTAACTAATTAATTAAGGCATGCGGAATGACGTGGTATAGAAATGAGATAATGCAAATGCAATAGTGATTCTAAAAAAAATGATAATGCATGGGTACATGTAATTCCGAAAATATGATGAATGACATGACAATTAATAGATGCATAACATGGCATAATGACATGGCAAGATGACGTGGCATAATGACATGCAAAAATGACGTGGCAAGATGACGTGAAAAAACGATGTAAAAAAATGACGTGGAAAAATAACGTAGCATAATGACGTGAAAAATGACGCGATTACATGGCATGCAGATGATGTTTTTTTTTTTGCATTTTTTTGGATTTATGAAAAATGAAGAATGAATTAAGAAGTTATCATATTTAACCTGATATGCAGACATGATAAGATATATATATGAATGAATCTCCTTCCCTTTCTTAAAATTTCGGCCAAATGAGTGATGTTGACACCTAAATTTTGACTATCATTTTAGTCATTAATTTTTAAAATGAAAAATCAGGGATTATTTATAATTCCTGCAAAAAATAATTAATTCATTGTTCGCGTTTAGCATTCATACATTATATTTCACATTGTAAAGATTGTCATCAATCTTAGTTAAGATAATAGCATGTATGCCTGCGGTGTTGAAAATTTGCCAAGATTTTGGTCTTAAGGCAAACTAAGTGGACTCTCAATATACACGTGCATAAGCTGCTCAAGGGGACGTACAACCTGACCAAATCATTTTCATAGATGTTGACATGAGAAATGAGCATGTAAAAGCGCAGTTCTTTAGCAGATTTATTCCTTGACATACCATTATGTAATGCCCACACGACGGATGCTGGTGTTCTATGGGCTGGTCTTCCAATGGTGACGTTTCCCCTTGAGAAAATGGTAACAAGAATTGCGGATTTGTCACGTTTGACCATAGGACATATCCATGGAAAGAAAAGATCTCGGCTGAGAATATGTGCTTAAGAAATAATGAGTTGCTTTGCCATAATTTAGTCAATAAATTGAGCAATCCCAGGGAATGAATCAATGTCTGTACACGTGATTGATGAAGAGAAAGCAATGCTCCGTTCATTATCATCAATCACCTCCCATCAAAAAGCAATGCTCCGTTCATTATCATCCATCACCTCTCATCAATCTAGAATTGCCGAGGACACAAGAGAATCTAACCATAAAAGGTTGATGGTTTCATTCACAAAAGGAGAGGTCGGCAAACTTTCTGTTAAAAAAAGCCCTAAACACATGTCAGAATTGGAAAGTACATTATACTCAGAAATTTGTGAGCGAATAAAAGTGAGGACAAAAAAAAATTTGTGAGATCCCTTTGCCTCACGCAGATTTTCCCTTGAATTTGCTCTCGGTCCATTTTCTGACGGGACGGATTCTCGTCACTTTCTCTCTCGCTTTCCACCTCGACGCTTCTATCTCTCATACACACGAGACAATCTTCACGATCCACCTCTCTCTCTCTATCATCCATCCTTCATCATCACCCTTTGGCCAATCTCTCGAGGGACGCCATTTTTCTCTATCATCACCATCGTTTTCTCTCATCATTTCTCACCATTAGATCCTGACACATTGGGGGAACGAAGCCATTTTTTTTTTTCTAAAACTATTCTCTCTCTGGCGCTCAGATGCTTGGCCAATCACAATTCCCATTCACTCTTGCTCTTGGCCGAATTCTTTGACTAATCCATCTCAGAAACCACAGACCAGACTACTCTCTCTGACTCTCATTTTTTTTCGGTGAACTCTCTCTCTCACCGACTATCCCCCTCTGACGCAGGGGGCATGGATCCTCTGCCTTAATTTTTCTAAGGCATAGAGATCTCCACCCTTGAAATAGAGGATCCAGGTCCGCAGAACCCTTTCTTTTGCTCGCGCTTCTCTTGGTTGGCTATTAATCCCGCCACCACACTTCGACCAACTGGCGGCCGTGCGCCGCTCCGCCTTTTCCGATCCGGACGTCGCCACTGATCCTGCTTGCTTCCCTCTTCCCGACGACGCCGTTGTTCCACTCGCTCGCCACCCGCCAGCTTGCTCGCTGATTTCCCGAAGATCGTCGCTGCTGCCGTTTCCCCCCCCCCCCCCCCCCCCCCCCCCCCCCCCGGCACTGCCGTTCGCTCCTGCCGCGTGTTGCCAACACTGCTGTCCGGCGTGTTTCTCGGTGAATTTGAGGATAACCTCGGCTATAAATCCAGACCCAAACAGGGGCTGTTTCGGTGTGATTCATCCTGTTACGCAAGTTCGATTAGCGAGGCTGACATTCGTTTAAGGTAAAGCCCATCGTTAAATCTTTGCTCGTTTTTATATTCCGCTGGATGTCCCACATGCTTTAGATATGCTTTTAAATAATCAAGAATGGACTATCCGAACCTGTGTTAAAAGTCATGGTTCTGTTCGTTGCTAGGAATAGGTCCTTTCTTCGAAAAAAAATATGCAATGTCCTGTGTGGTTTCGTTTTTTTTTTTTTTTATTGATTAACTTTCCGTATTAGTTCATGTGTTGCATAATCTACTGATGACTTTGGAAATGAACTGGACAGCACCTAATTGATGATATGCTTTGTATCTTTAAAAAAAAATATTTGTAGATCAATGCACATTCAGGACGATGGAAAGCTGGTTTCATGCATGCATAGTTTGTAAACTAATCCCATCTTTTTCTGCATGTCTCATTGTCGCTATCACACAGTGGATTCCATCAGGGCTTAATGAACATATCCTTGAATGTGTATTTTTTTATTTTATTTTTTTGGGCGGCTGTTCTGCATGCTTCATGATGCCGTAATCGAAGTGAGGGTAATTTTTTTTTTTTGGAAGTTCAAGGAATGATTTTTTTTTTCGATCTTAACTATCAAAACCTAATTTTCATAAAAAAAATTCTGGATTTAGTTAATCTGACCTATCACCGCTTAGGTCTGATTCGCTATTTTCAGAAAATAGATCTTTAATGGAAAGTTGGTTAAATTTTTGAAAATTAAATAGGATAACATCTTAGTTCATTCTTTAATAAAAAATCCATAAAAATAAAAAAAATTATTTTCCACGTCATCTTGCCACGTCATTTTTTTTACCACGTCATCTTGCCACGTTATTTTTTCCACGTCATCGCGCCACGTCATTTTTTTACCACGTCATCTTGCCACGTTATTTTTTCCAAGTCATCTCGCCACGTCATTTTTTCTTACCACGTCATCTAGCCACGTCATTTCTTTTACCACGTCATCTTGCCACGTTATTTTTTCCACGTCATCGCGCCACGTCATTTTTTTTACCACGTCATCTTGCCACGTTATTTTTTCGATGTCATCTCGCCACGTCATTTTTTTTACCACGTCATCTTGCCACGTCATGCATCCATCGCCATATTATGTCATTTCACGTGTTATGTAGTTAGATTGCATCAACATCATAAAGAAAAATAATAAAAAAATCGGCTCATGTCATTCACCACATTTTTCGGAAATTGCATATTCATTCATTATAACTTTTGAAAGTCATGTATTACATCACTAGATAATTTTTTTTATGCTATGCTACATAAAAATTCATGTTCATTTCTCATGCATTTTAGTTTAATCAATTCGATTTGCATGTTTAGTTCATTCATAGTTCTAATTGTTTTGCATGCTTTAATTAGATTAATTAGACTCTGCATATAGAGTAATTTGACTCTAAATTTACATTTTATATCATAATGTCATTTAGATAGCCATGGCATTCATACATTGCATATAAAAAGTAAAAATCCAAAAAGAATTACTTTTTCTGAGATTCAAATTGATTCAATCTGAGTCGTCGATTTTAGGATATCCAATATGGAATTAAGGTACCGAGAGGGCATTAGTTTTAAATTAACTAGTGTAATCAAGTCCCCGAATCCACAGTCTCTGGTTCGTAGAAGTAAAATGGTTCTCCCGCTGTTTTACTTAGGTTTCTAATCGACCTACCAAAAATGATTAGTGGTGACTCCAAATTCTAAATCATTCTAATTATTTTAAGTTGCGACTTGGTAGGGCTTGGGAGAGTCCGTGTTAGGTTAGTCACCTGATAATCCATTAGCCTAAATTTATTTTTAGGTCGCGACAAGTGATATCTTGAAGATTTATTATCTTGATTTAATTACTTAAGGTTTAATGAGATAAGATTTCGAAGAAACCTTATCTTCCTAAGAATTCAATTAGATGGGGTTTTTATAAAACCACATCTTACTAAAATCTTCAGGAAATTTCAAAACATCCAATCAAGACAACACATGCACCTGAATATTCACCGCGAGATAAGGAAATAAATCATGATCGTGTCATTATCCCTTTCAATTTTCGAAATTTGACCAACTTCCATTAGAGATTGATTTTCTAAAGATAGCGAATCAGACCTAAGCGGTGATAGGTCAGATTAACTAAATCCAGAATTTTTTTTTGATGAAAATTAAGATTTGATGTTTAGATCAAATTGGTGGTATCTTGAATTTCCAAAGAAAGTTTGCATTTTGCTTAGATTACAGCATCACAAACATGCAAAATAGGCAAGTGAATATTCAGAATTCGAGATACGGAACTTTACCTTATCTTGCGAGATTGCAATTTCCAAATTCGAAACTTGCTCCGGACATTGCAACTCAAGCTTTGCACTCCAAAGACCAATTGGCGAATGGGGACTTTCACTATTGGAATTCCTTTGCGCGACTTCGATGAAGGCAACGATGGCTGGTCAGCAGCTGCTGTTCTGGGACTCAAATAATGACGAATCCGAAGATCCGTTCGAAATTCACGGCTAAGACCCATGTCGGGTGTCTTCCATCGCTCAAAGGAATGGTCGGCAAGGATGCTCGAAGGTTCACTGGAGTTGTTTCGACTTTGAACTGATCTGAAATTTTTCTTGTGAAGCCTTTTTTCCAAAAAATTTCCAGCAAGCCTGATTTGGGATTATCGTCCAAGATCGCTCACCCCTTTTCGGATCCAATTCGCTTCCAGAGCTCCCACTGATGGACTTGTTTCTCTCTTGAAATCCTTAGCCAAGCAGCTCAAGCGGATATGGAATCGTGCAAGGACGACAAAGGCATCATCGTGGGATCAATCGTCGATGACCAAGGAAACGGATGAAGGATTTCCGGCCCTCTCTTTTATCTCCCTTTGCCTCATGCTCTTTTTTTGATAATATTCCGAAGCCCCCCCTTCAAGCAGAATTCAATTTGCATAATTAGTGGGTAATCAAGAAAAAATCAATAAACAATTCAAAGTGGAGGCATATGGATTATGACGGTCAGAAAGAAAAATTCTTTCTCCATCCAAAAATCTTCAATGAATATGCAAGGCCTGTCTTCGATGATGGTAACAATTTTGTCGTCGGGAAAAAACTACGAGATTGAGAAGACAACCCGAGGGAACAACTCCATCTTGTGATGAACAAATTCGAGATTGAGTAAACAACCAGGGGCAAGGAGGCAACATGGCCGACCGATGGCATGGAGGACGTCAAGAAGCGCCTTTTTTTGGACGATTTGCAAAACGAAATAAAAATTCGTGTTACTTGACATAGCGTCATGGGCCAAATCTGCAGGTTGTTCTCGGGTGGGTGCAAATCTTGTGCACTGCTTGCGTTGATGAGTGACCAACTTCGGCTCGCCCTGGTGTAGTAGCTTCATCAACAGAGATCTCCCAGAATTGCCGTGCATAGTCTTGTGCCATGGATGGAGGCTTGAACTTGCAGGTGAGTGCTCAACCGAATTGTCAAGCCATATTCATTAAGACCCATATGAGCATCACCACGTTAACACCATCTTTAGCTTCCACTCACGATTTCTTCATCTTTTCTTTCCTTCTTCTCAATGATGAACCTCAAAGTGCCGTATATGACAATTGTGTGTACTCTCCTCAATATGCCGTATAGTGAATTGTGTCCGCCTCCCCTCTTTTGAAATGAACGAAGTTTGCTTTTTATAGCAAACATTAGTTACATTTTCTCGGAAAGCTTGGACCTGGGGAATCAATTCCTGCAATCTCGCTCCTGATTGCCACTGAAAATCGGCCGTCAATCAATGCAAGAAGGATTCGTGTCGGTCTCCACGAATTACTCTTCTCTTCGTGTCTAGATACACTCCACCTAGGGGTCATTCACTTTTAAATTTCCCTTCTTCGTCTTGCATGAAGAAGGAAGGGAATGGTAGTTAGAATCAATCAATCAAGCTAATGGCCTCTCTTTTTATTGTGAGATTCGCTTGTACTCTAATGAGCCGAACTAAATTAAATAAATTCCAACAAGGTCCCTGATCACTCAAGCAATTCAACTTCCTTTATATCCATGGGTGTCACCGAACTTTGACTGCCTTAGGTCTCATTAGGATAATGGACCTAACGCTTTTCTCTCTAATTGATGCCTTAACCCTTGATGCTACCCGAAGTTCTGGCTCAGTACCCGAACTAGGTCCAGTCCATTTAAGCTCCAACTTCTATCACCGTCGGGTCAAATTAAAATACAAAGAACCATGCATGCTAAACTAAAAAAAAGCTATGCATGAGGAAATTAATATTTTTGGTGAGAATCAAGGCTAATTCTCATTTTTTGATGGAAAATTACTAATTTAAGGAAAATCAAAATTTAGGTGTCAACAGTTGCCCCTCTTTGAGTGGAAGCTCGCAGATGTTTCACTCAAAGACTAAAATTGAAACCTAAATTTTGCAAATGAAAATGATGATGATGAAATTTTTTGCGGGAGTTCAAATCTCATTTTCTGAAGCAACAGGAAATGATGCGTGAAATGTAGTGCTATGAATAACATGTGTTAAAACTTCTCGTATCCCACATCAAAGAAATCCGCACATGGATCGCCTATGTAAATACTTGTTTTACCAAATACATCATAAGCTAATGATTCCCTTAACTTTCAGACTTCCAGTGGATGCCAGAATGCTAAGGTACTAGCCCATCTGTTGCCAAAAGTTTCCTTCTGACGCGAAACGACGCAAGATCTGTGCAGAGTCTGAAAATGTGCTCGAGTTATGGTTCGAACTGGCCACTTGTCTTTTTGAAATCACAAGAACGCATACATTGTGAAATCGAAAAAGGAATCAAGATCACACGAGGATCTTAGATTTTGGGGGCCTTATCCGTTACCAAAGGTTTCCCTTTGATGCGGGACAACGCAAGATATGTGTAGGGTCTGAAAATGTGCTCGAGTTATGGTTTGAGCTGACCACTTGTCTTTTTGAAATCACAAGAACGCATACATTGTGAAATCAAAAAAGGGATCAAGATCACACGAGGATCTTAGATTTTGGGGGCCTTATCCGTTACCAAAAGTTTCCCTTTGATGCGAGACAGCGCAAGATATCTGTAGGCCGAATTTGCGAGTTCTAGATCGCAAATCGGTAATGCTTCTACACCATGATCATCTGCTCATCACGTGAAACATCAACAGCGGTTGAAGCTTCTGAGTTGCAATCATCTTTTCGTCATGTGGAACGTCGGCTAAGAATAAAGCTTTCAAACCATAATCATCTTCTCGTCCTGTGGAATGTCAGCTGAGAAATGCTTCTGCATCACGATCATCCGCTCATCACGTGAAGCATTAGCTGCGAGTAAAGCTTTCGAACCACGATCATCTTCTCGTCATGTGGAACGTCGACAGTGAATAGTGCTTCTGCATCACGATCATCCGCTCATCACGTGAAACATTAGCTGCGAGTAAAGCTTTCTAACCACGATCATCTACTCTTCATGTGGAACGTCGGCAGTGAATAAAGCTTCTGCATCACGATCATCCGCTCATCACGTGAAGCATTAGCTGCGAGTAAAGCTTTCGAACCACGATCATCTTCTCGTCATGTGGAACGTCGGCAGTGAATAAAGTTTTCAAACCACAATAATCTTCTCGTCCTGTGGAATGTCAGCTGAGAAATACTTCTGCATCATGATCATCCGCTCATCACGTGAAGCATTAGCTGCGGGCCGGATTTGCGAAATGCTGGTATCGCAATCAAGTAAAAACTAAATCACATTCATCCTTTATGTGAAACAGCGAACAGATTTGCGAAATGCTGGTATTGCAATCTGAGAAAATCTGAATCACATTCATCCATTATGTGAAATAGTGAACAGATTTGCGAAATGCTGGTATCGCAATCTGAGAAAATCTGAATCACCTTCATCCTTTATGTGAAATAGCGAACAGATTTGCGAAATGCTGGTATCGCAATCTGAGAAAATCTGAATCATGTTCATCCTTTACATGAAACCTCGGCCGAAAGATCAAATCTGAATGGGGTGTGTTAGCACCTAAATTTTAATTTTTGGGAATTCATAAATTTGCGCAGATAAGCCCATTAAAGTATGAATTTCGGCAAAAGCCCTATCCCCCATGGTGGCAGAATTTGGTGATATCCTAGCCCGATAGGATTATGCAAGAATCAGAAATTATGATCCTATGGTTGATATCTCGTCTGAAATTTTTAGAGTCAACGGCTAGGATTGAATCTTGGAGCATAACCCTACTATCCACTATATATATATATATCTCACTATGTCTAGGGTTATGAGAGGGGGGGCCATTTTTTATCAGAATATACGGCCATACATTCACATCACGGCAGAGAGAAATCGTCGGAGGGCTTCATCCACAAAAGCTGACGGCTAGAGAGAGGCCAAAGAAAAAGGAAGAGAGCCCTCCTTTACACCGTTCCCGCAATAGCTCCGGACAAGCCATCCACCGAGCACCTTTGTTCGATCGAGCCCCACCAGTGATCCATTGATAACGAGCCTCGCCAATGCGCCTGACGACGCACACTACGACATCACCCTTGTGGTTCAATCCGTTGCCACTGCTGAGCCGACAACACCTCGACGCCTCCCCACGCATCCGAATCACTGAGCAGACTCACTAGATTACCTTGGAGGAAGGCTAACGAAAAAAAAAAAATTAATCTTTGGGAAGTTCTCAAAAGAATCCCTTCGGTGACATGTGGAAGTTCATGCAAATCACTTTTGATTAATTTCCTGCAGATTTTCCAAGAAACCTTGAAGTGCTCGAGAATTCTCGCATCAACACATTATCTAGGCAGAATTCTCAATCATCGCACTAGAATTGGGGGAAATCTTTATATTTTCTTTATCAACATCACATTACCCACACGAGCACATGTTGTTTATTATGATTTTGTTAATCTTTTCATGGAAATCTGTCTTTAGGTGATTTAGAAAGTTTGATAGAGGGCTTTGGCGAAAATCCAATGAAGGTCCAAGTGGTGGTCAACGAAGGATATACAGGAAGACATCTTCTCTCGAGTCGTTGCCTTGAGCCGAGTTCGCAAGTTCCCTCCGAGCTAATACGTGCATGACGCAATTCGATTCAGGTTCGAAGTAGGAAAGTTATCCGCAATTCAAGGAAATCGAATCGGTCTTTGGGGTGCTTAACTCGAAGAGGGAAAGGAAGCGCGGCTTAGGTATAATTCCGATCCTTATTTTGGTTGATCATTAACCAATAATTGGTTGTTTTGTCATGACCCTTCGATTTTAGTTTAGTTGAGTTTAATTGCCTTCGCATGTATCGCGAATTTTCGACAAAATCAAAAGCCATTTTCGCTAAATAAAAAAAATCAAGTTATGGTCGGTTTCACCCGTTACCCCGCGGGTACGATTTGCTGGGCTTGACACAAAAAAATGCTAAATTGGCAAGACTGAATTTTTAGAAATAAAAATTTGATTTTTTTTCGAATTGTAAATTCTTGCCATCTTGGTGTGATTGCTTGCTTAAGGGGTAGAGATTGATTGATTGAAATCCTGTTGTTGCCTTATCTACGTTAATTTCCCGTTTCAAGTCGATCTCGTTCAGAAATGAAAAATTCGAGTTATGAAGTTTTGAATCCGATCGCATATTTTAAAAGGAAGGCGCGTTTAATAGATGACTGTTGACACCTAAATTTTGATCAACTTTATTTATTTATTTATTTATTTTTATTTTATTTTTTTAAAAATTCATAGAAAATCCATAAAAAGTTGAAAAATTGAAAAATCAATTTTGGTGACCTTAGCCAAGCTAAATGAACTATTTTGAGCAAAAAAATAATTTTCATAATTTTCATTTTTTTTAATATATTTTCGAAAAAATACAAAAAAAAGAAAAAGAAAATCAAGAAAAATAATATTTGAGGTCACAAATAGTCGGTATTTTTTATTTTTAATTTTCTTTACTTTAGGATCTCATAAAACAGTAAAATTCAAGTTCGATTTCGGGTGTTCTCTGATCACCATAAAATTGAATTTGGGAAAAATATTAGCAATAACTAAAGGGAAATGTAGGAAACATCATCATTTAAAAGAAAAAGCAAAAGAAAAGGGTGTATGTTTAATTAAGGATTTTGTCTCTCCTTTTTATTTTTTTTATTATTTTATTTTCCCTCTCTCTCCTTTTCACTATTATTATTATTATTATTATTTTATTTTATTCTTCTTATTTTTTTCTTTCTTTTCTCTCCACCGCCGCTCCCTCCCTCTTCCCTGCTTCTTTTTCCACGACACCTTGGCCCGCTCGCTCTGGTTCTTCATCTTCTATTTTTTAGTTAAAAGCACCCTCGGGCGACCGCAACAGAGGGCAGACCATCCTCCTTCCGCCGGCGATCTTGTGCGGCCACCAGCTCGCTCTCGTCAATCTCTCTGCTCCCTCTCTTTCTCATTTTTCGTGGATAGCTCCCCCCTCCCAAGCCGACGCTCCTCCTTCCTCCTCCGATGTTGTTGCTGTGTCGCCGGCCACCACCACCACCTCGCCGCTCCTCCACCACTCCGTCCCTACCGTCCCGACAGTCGCAAGTCGCCGAACCGTCACCAAACCAGCCTTGTGGCGCCATGCCCTGTTTCTGGTTCGGTGGGCTGTTCGCGTGACTCCGCCGCCCACAGCCACTTCCGACCTCCTACCATCTCCACGACGTCATCCCTCCGTTAGCCGCGAATCCATCTCACCGTCCCGACAGTCGCAAGTCGCCGAACCGTCGCCAAACCAGCCTTGTGGCGCCATGCCCTGTTTCTGGTTCGGTGGGCTGTTCGCGTGACTCCGCCGCCCATAGCCACTTCCGACCTCCTACCATCTCCACGACGTCATCCCTCCGTTAGCCGCGAACCCATCTCACCGTCCGACAGCCCCGAAATAGCCGTGAACTTGAGCTCTGACGCCTCTGCCCTGTTTCGGACCCCGGTTTGCTTTGCCTCTGTTCCAGCTCTCCAGCTTTTCGCCGGCCGCCATGAGCCACCTACAGCTCCCTCCGACCGCCATAACCATTGAGCCGTCGCCAGCTTGCCGCCCCGACGCTGCTGGAGTCGCGAGACCACCTCAGCCGCGCTCTGCCCTGTTTACGTCAGTGTGCCTAGTTCCACGGGCCGTGTCCCATTCTGGGCTGCATTCATGGGCCGGTCGAACGGGCCGTGGTTCAGTTTGGTCTAGGCCATGGCCTGAGAGTGGGCCGAGCGTATGGGCCCGTGTGCTAGGTATATGGACCAATTTGGCCGAGAGCTTTGGCCCATGGGTCGAGGTATTGGGCCGTCGCCCGAGAATTTTAGGGGACTCGTGGTCCGTCGGCATTCAAGGTTCGCGTCGAAGGATCTTTCTGGAGATCTCCGCCAATCTCGACTCGAGTATTTGACTGTGTCGCACATGGAAATGGTCACACGCTGGGGATTCAGCGCCTGAAGGTCGATATCTAATCAGGTATATTTTGCGTACTCGATTCGTATATTAAAGTTAATATGGCCATTATAGACTTGATTTGCATGTATTTACTTCAATCTAGTTGTTAGTTTGTTTATTCGGTTAAGTGTCGTAGGTTGTCGAATAAAGTATTTTCGGAAAATAAAAATAAATAAATAAAAATATTTTCTAAAAAAAAAATTAAATTCAAAAAAAATTCAAAAATTCAATAAAAAAATAAAAAATCATAATTAAATTCAAAAAAAATTCGAAAAATTCAGAAAAATTCTAAAAAATTCCAAAAAATAGGAAATGGCCACATTCAACTGTCCACGACCTGTTTCGGGTCATTTGACCCCCGATCTTTCTAGAAATGACGGTTTTGCCCTTCCGGCAAACCGTCTTCCAAAAAAATTCTAAAAAAATCCAAGAAAATCCCCAAAAATAGGAAATGGCCACAATCAACTGGCCAAGACTCATTCCGGGTGTTTTGAACCCCGACCCTTCTTAAAATGACGATTTCGCCCTTTGGGCGAATTGTCTTCCAAAAATTGAAGAAAAATCAAGAAATTCCAAAAAATTCTCAAAAATGGGAAATGGCCACAATCAACTGGCCATGGAATATTTTCGGTATTTTGGTATCCAAGTCTTCCGTAATTTGACGATTTTGCCCTTCGGGCTAAATCGCCTCCAAATCTTCCCATTTTACCCTCTAGCCCTAAATCACATCTTCCCTAAGCCCTTATGGCTATACTAGGAGGCCAATGATTGAAATTGATGTGCGGTGACATGATTTATTTATGCACTTGATTGCGCTTTCATTATATTGACTGTGATTTGATAGGACCAGTCTTCCAATCTGCATGAAAACCCTGACTCATACCTATCTCACCCAAACTCGCGCCTGCATGAACTCTTAGTCAAGAAAATCACTCGCGTTAGGTACCGAAAGGGCGTTGGTAATGACACCGACGTAACCAAGTCCCCAAACCCAAAATCTCTGGTTCCGCAGAACTGATCGATCTCTCCCAATCGGTCAGTAAGGTTTCCGGTCTACCCTCCAAGAAAGACCGGTGGCGACTCCAAATGCATGCACAAGTTGCACATGCCACCACGACTACACTGAAGGTCGAAAGCAATCGACTCTTATCGTCGAACCCATTAAAAAATACTCCCGCCGCGATTTGTTATGGGCCTGGGAGGGCCCGTGCCGATCCAAAGCCCGCGATCCGCACTCCAGTGCGGGGAAAAGGCCCTCGATCGGTAATCCATTAGCCGCGTCCGCCTTTCGGACGGGTTGCGACAGCTAGCGACTCCACTGGGGAATTTGTTCTAGAACCTATGGTTCTAGACCTCAAGTGGACTTAGGCCGTAATTAAAACGCTGAGTGATTTTTCGAACCTTGCAGGCGCTCTTGAAGGTGAGGTAAGTCCGCTTATGAGAGGTGTTACATGTTTTTGCAGATTGGAGAGATAAGGGGTGTAGTCCGTGATTAACATTGTCTTATGCAGGTTGGCGTAGGAATGTATGTTATGTGGATGATTTGAAGGGCTGATTGATAAACTGTTGCGCATGACTTGCATTGTGATACTCACAACACATGAACACACACAATCGCGCCTAAAACCCCGGGCGCCGCCTATAGGAAAACAATAGAAGGGATTGAAAATGGAACCTCCGTGAGGAAAAACACGGGGTAATCCACTTTTCAATTCCGCTCATTTTGAACTATGGATCGAGCCCCAATGCAACGATAGCTGTGCAATGGAATCGGCTCTTTCTAGAACTCGAGGTGAGAACCTTAACCTTAGGTGCCAAACCCTCTGATTTTTTTTAGAAGTTTGCCATCACTTGTCTCATGCACATGTCTTTGGGCGGTTGGTACACCTAAAACCGCACATAAGTCGACGAGTTGGGTTGGTAAGACTCTCTATTCCCCCCAAATCTATCACTGTTCATATAAATATAGGCATTTCATTCATTGCATTCGGGTGATTAGATTAAATGCCATTTCTAGGATAGATATGTGTGTTTGTCTCCAACGTCCTTGATAGAAGACGAGGAAGGTGATATCCCACGACGAACACCGAATGTGCGATAAAGGAGCCTACTATGAACATTTATTGAGGTATCACCCAATGAAGATGACCAGTTGGGGCAGGTGATCCTGAAGTCCCGTCTCAAAGATCGAAGCTGGGGCATCCTTAAACGTTAGGATCGCATTCCTTTGTTTCATTTTCCATTACTAGTCCTCTTGTATAGGGTTTATTTTTACTGAGGTTTTTCTCTATCTCACCCCTTAGAGTGATTGTATTAGGGATCTATTGGTGTATACCTTCAGATGGAACTTGGTTGTATTTCTTTTGGCGGGTCATGGGAATGTGATAGTGGCATTTTTCTCTAATCATCCGAATACTCCCAAGTCAAATTTATAATTCCTTTAGAGGAAATTAAAATTGGAAATCTTGCACGACTTTTTTGGTCGTATAGGGTAATCCAACCCCAATTTCGCTAGAAGGAATTATACACTTGAATTGGCTCATGCATGTTTTGCATCATTGGTAATCCATGATAATTGATCAGGATTATATCTTGTACTTTTGAACATTCCATTGATTTTCTTGGAATTGATCAAAAGCGATTATCGTGAATTACATTCCTTTCAATAGTATGCTTCCCTTCGAGGAATATTGATAAAAACTTTTCGCACAAGATTAATCTTTGTAAAAGTTCTTGTCCTTATTAATCATGGGCAAGCATAGGATTGAAAGGAGTTTTTGCTTTCTTTTTCAAATTATCCCTTCTGATTTTGTCTTTTTATTTGCAGGTAAAAAAATATAGGAGTAGAGAGAAATCTTTTCTTGGATAAGCCTGAAGCTATTCTTCCTTCTGATCAGGAGCGAGTTAGAAAATCAGAACACATTTGCTCGACTTATTACGGATCGGCTCATCCAAGTCTGAGAGTATTCAGACGTTCGAAGAAATGAACTGTACAGAAGTAAAAACGCACACGCGGGAGCTGTCATTCATTTTCGCTTAATCAAAAGACTTCCAAAGCAGATTAATACAGATTAGCGAGGCGGAAAAGTAAAGCCGAAGTGAGCCCTAATTAGCGACACGAAGGAGCTCAGCTGGCCCTCCATGTTATTGATCCTCTGCCTGCACTCACTGCTCCGCATATCAAGGTCCGCAAGCTGGAGAAGAAGGCGCTTGCACTCATTCTTAAGCTCAGCAACCTTGGCTCTGTGATCTTCAGCGGCGAGTTCCAGATCCCGAACTAGCTCCCTTCCACGGGATACGTCCTCGGTAACACGATCGAGCCTCTCTTCCGGCCACTCACTCTGAAACTTCAGCATGATATTACGACGGTCATGTTCATAGGTGATCAAGCACATGGCCAGTCGCTCCACCAAATTTCCTCGCTCACGTAGCAATGTTGAGACCCGCTCGTTGGCTGACTCTATAAGTTTGTTGTGGTTGTCAGCCACGAAATTAATCGGCACCAAGTGCTCACGTCGGTCCTCGTAGTAGGCTCGCAAAACACGAGCCACGGTAACTTCTCGGTGAGCAACGCGGTAAGCCTCTAGAAAGTTTGTAAAGAGGGCCGGGAAGATTTTATACTCCTTCTCCAACTCAGTACCCTCGATAGAAGTAGTGTCTGTGGCAGCGAATAGAACGCGGATCTCAGCCTCGATATCCAGATGATCGGCTATATAAGCATAGCCCCGACCCAAGAGATTATAGAGTTTTTCCCATCGGGCCGGGACTGCGATTGAAAAAAACGCAAGCATGAGAGGAGTCAGAGGAAGAAGCAGAAGGTGAAGCCATTTCTCGTTGGAAAGATGGAGAGGAAGACGAGTGCAATGAAATGAATGAAAGTGAAAGCTGGTCGAAGAAAAGCACTAACCTTCTCTGCATCAACTCCGCGCTTTTGTAGCGTCTCGTGAGTGGAGAAAAGCCACAACGATAATGCTTGTGGAGCCGGGATGATTAATGTAAAGCAGGGGTCGCTCCTCCCGTGAATCATCAGACCCGCCTTGATCCGCAATTGCAGGTCTGACGAGTCTGAAAAGTCGTAAAAGAGTTGTCTGTTTCATTATTATTGAGAGGGAGCGGGAGTCGAGCGCAAATGTCGAAGAGGCCGCGTTAGGGTTTGGCAGCCTTGTCAGGATGAAAAGCTGAGTGGGAGGTGGACATAATTCAATCTTTTGGAAAGATAGTGGGAGACAAGTTCGGCTACCGAGGAAAGAAAAGCGATTCGAGATCTCTCCAACGAAAAAGAAGGAAGACGACAAAGCGGTAAAATCGAAACCTTTGGGAACGCTCACCCAATGATCTTCATCCGTGTCCAGAGAACGCCTCTTGAACACGCGGAGTCACTCAAGAGAAAACTCAGAGAAAGAGTGAACATATGAGGAAGATCACAAAACCCTGAGTGAGTAAGAATCGAGAGACTTCTTCCTGATCCAATATGTTTGGGAGTTACCATCAGTTGTTAGAGGCGACTAGCCCAAACAGCCTAAATAATGCCCAATTCGAAGACCTCGAAGGGTCCATGATCGAGCCTGGTACCGAAGCCGTAGAGCCCAACGTCCCCAGCAGTGAGGTTCAGGATTCCGGCGACGACGGCGGCGACGATGATAGCGACGGCCAACCTCGAAAAAGCAGATCTCGCCAGCCTCATAGTAAGGAGGAAATCCAAGTGTTCGAAGCTATTTTCAGGAAAACCCCTCGTCCGAAAGTAAAAGAAGTAGAAGAATTAAGCCAAAAGTTGGGGATGACGCCTACGAGAGTCACGTATTGGTTTCAGAACAAGCGGGCCAAAGTGGCAGATCAGTGCAGACGTCAAGAGGTCGCCACTCTGGTGGAATATCACGATAAACTGCAGGCAGAGAACGTATGGTACAAGGAGACTCTCGTTACTACCACTTGCCCCAATTGCGGTGGCCCTATCGACCTTCGCAAGTTGCTCCGTGACAACCCTTCCATGATGGTCGCGAATGTTCGTCCGCAGTCCTACCCCTTCGAACCGACTTTTGAAGGACAGGATATATGTCACTATGCAGTCCCCGGCGATAAGCCTACTCTTGCCCCCGATCAGTTCGAAGCTCATCGACTTCCTCTACAACAACTACCGGCACAATCAGACCCTACCGAAAATCTATCAAAGGATGATCACCCAGTCATCGATGACATGATCAGACAAAAAAAAAGGAATTTCTTCTGGCCCCCGAGTCTTCATCGCAAGTTCCTCGACGCGGTTCGGGAGGTAAGAACCAAACCAATGCGCGCAGCACGCATACTTGAGATCATGAATGAACCGGAAGTCTCTATATATGCAGTCGCGAGCCACCTTGGTAGTTACCGAAAGGCGCTAAGACGACGTTCTACCATGCTGAGCCTAGAAGGGCCCGATTCGAACTCAAACACCAGGCGTGACCTCGAACGAAATCTACGTAAGTCAAGAGAGGTCTGGCCGGATCTCGACACCGACCGAGCCAGCCGTCCTACTGCCGATTACGGAGAAATTGTTCATGATATCCCTCCGAATCATCTCGGCATTCCTCAAGAGTACGTACCACAAGTGCAGCAAGTAAGCACTTCTCCGTCCGAGCAGCAGCTAGCCAGCGCTCTTCCTGTTGCGGATCAGCCCACCACGCCCAGTGCTCGAGGGTTTGCCCAATCGGAGCATGTGGCTTCAGATGATCTAATGGGAGAATGCTTGGAGCATTTTTATTTCCCTAATTCCCAAGTGGGAGATGCTTGTGGTAGTCAATCGATCAAATCTCCTCTTATAATCCCAAACAAGGATGGGGGTTCCAGTTCGAAGAACCCGTCGGGCGATGCGGCTCAACCTACACATCAATCGTTCGAGGGGTCAGATGATTTCTTCGATGAAGGACTTGATACCTGGTTCGATCTGTGGGGAGCTAGCAAATGTCTGCAACCATGATCTGCGATCGATAATCGCGCACCTGAGCCGAGACGCGACGAGTTGGTGATTAAGCATACCACGAGGAGAAGGGCAGATGCGCGAGAGGGATATATCCCTTATTCCTTTCATTGTAAAATTCCCAACGAAGCATTTGTTTTCTTCTTTAATAGTCAGAGTTGATTCAACACAATGCTGCCTGCGGGCATCATCATATTTAGATACGTCGATCCCTTGTTACGTTAGGATCGAGATGAATCAACCCAACACGTGAAGGTAGAAATGACAGCATAAGTGGCGAGCAGAACGTAAGCGACACTCGAAAGCGAGAGATCGTTAACTGCCTCAAACACCATGATCGCAAGATCAGGGGCAATCTTTAAATTTCGAGCAACTACAAATCTATTTCTCACGAGGCATTCAAGTCAATCAAATATAAAGCGTCGGGCTGTGAGAATGATGCGTAGTCAAGCTGTTGACACATGCGAAGAGGGAATCGCGTAGATCCGAAAGCAAAAACCTTTCTTGGCTAGTCAACAATGCAGAATGAAAGAGCGTATATAAACAAGCTCGCATTTATTTCATTCAGCAGGAAAGTTTACAAATGGATCACTGAGGGGGAGCAGTAAACCCAAAATGAGTTCTGACAAGCATCACAAAGAAGCTTAACTGACTCTCCATGCTATCCATGCCTTGCTTACAACCCACACTCTGGGAATCGAGGTCTACAAGCTTGAAGAAAAGGAGACGACATTTCTCCTTAAGTTCGTTCACCTTGGTCTCATAGTACTCGAACTCAAGCTCTAAGTCCCGAGCCAGCGCCCTCCCTCGAGCTATATCCATGCTCAGGTCTTCAAGCATTTCCTCCAACCAGACACACTGGAACCTCAGCACGAAGTTGTGCTGGTCTTGCTCAAAGGCGGTGTCAAAAAGAGCCAGACGCTCCACCAAGTTGTCCCTCTCACGGACCAGCATCGAAACCTGGGCGTGGGCGTATTCAACAGCCCTTTTATGGTTATCGGCCGTCAGCATGGCCAACATCAGGGACTCAGTTCGGTCCTGATAGCGGGCTCGCACGATACCAGCCAAAGTGACTTCCCGGCTAGCGACTTCGTAAGCCTCCAGGAAATTGTTGAAGAGAGTTGGGAAGATCGCAAACTCCCTTTGCAGTTTCGTACCTTCGATACACACGGTATCCAGGGCCGGAATCAGAGTACGAACTTCAACCTCAGCTTCAGGATGATTGTTTATGTAGCCATAACCTCTACCCAAGAGGTGATAAAACCTCTCCCATTGGGTTGAGGCTTTGGCTAAAGCAGCAGGTGCAGAAGAGGAAGCCATGTGCGATTGAATGTTGGAGAAGAGAGTGAATATTGACAGAGTGTTTGAGAGGCCGAATCTGATCAGGCTAAAATATTAATCTTTTTGGCATTGATCTCTCATCTTATAACGCTCGAATAAGCAAAAGAGGTTATAATAGTAATCTATGTGCAGCGGGGCTGAGCAAATTTCATTAACGCG
This sequence comes from Rhodomyrtus psidioides, assembly GCA_021437785.1. Classification (NCBI taxonomy): domain Eukaryota; kingdom Viridiplantae; phylum Streptophyta; class Magnoliopsida; order Myrtales; family Myrtaceae; genus Rhodomyrtus; species Rhodomyrtus psidioides. The sequence goes on from JAILYB010000003.1 coordinate 16,601,335, forward strand.
TCCCCGGTGAGTCACGGACCCACCACCGTCCTCATCTCAGGCTTAGCAAAATATAATGACGCCGAAAGGTGGACAGACCTATCGCTTTGGAGACCGAGCTAGGGGGACAGGCGTAGTGCTCAACAAAGCGAGATCGACGCGAAAGATCTTCAGACTTCACTCGCATAGAACAGAGTAAGAAAAGACATGGGGGAATCACGAGGTCTCGAGAGGAACGCTTGCCGGACGATCGTTATCTAAGTCGAAAGGATGATCCTTGGAACATGCTTAACCTCTGAAAAAGTTACAAAGAAAGAGATCATTCGAAGGGAAGGGGAGAAAACTGAGCGAACGGAAATCGACTAGTGATATTTCGATCCAACATGCCCGGGAGCTACCGTTACCTGTTAGAAGCTCCTGATCACGAAATCTCCAACCTTGAACTACTAGAATGTGAGGATCTTGGGGCTCGATTTGGCACAAAGGCTATGGAGATTGGCTCTTCCAGTAAAGAAACCCAAACCCTCGGTAGCGAGAATGTCGGTGACGATGGTCAGCGCAGGAGAAGGAAACTCCACGAACCCCACACTTCACGCCAACGCCAAGAGCTTAATGTTTTTTTCAATGAATGCCCCCGTCCAACGGAGGAACAGGAAATTGAGCTAGGCCAGAAGCTGAGTATGGAGCCTGCGAGAGTCAAGATTTGGTTTCGCAACAAACGGTCCCGGTGGATGGATGGATTCAGACATCACGATTTACAGATTCTACATCACAAAGTTAAACAACTCCGAATGGAAAACGCGAGGTGTAAAGAAGCTTTGAGCGTTGCTGCTTGCCTTAACTGCAACAACCTTATTCCAATCAGCGAAACGTTCCTCGAAAGACCATATCCGCAGTTTAATACCGCCCACTTGTCACAATGGCTTCCACAACATCCTCCGGAGCGGTCGGGCGCCGTTCGAGACTCACTTGAGCAAATCAACACTGGGGAGTCAGTATCACTGCCTGTTGATGGATGGAGCCTATATCATAAAGAATGGAGCCTCCTCAATGATAAGCTCCCCATTGAGACCGATCAATTTAGAGGCGGTGAACTCCCCCCAAAGCAGCTTTCAGCACAGTCGGATCTTGAAGAAAGCAGCCGCCGAGTTGCTAGTGCTACTCTGGATAACAAAAAAAAGAGAAAGCTTCGTTGGACTCCGGAGCTTCATAGCAAATTTGTCGACACAGTCCAGCAGTTAGGGATCAGCTCGGCTACCCCACTGCGCGTACTCGAGATCCTGAACGTGCTAGGGCTGGCTGTAAGTAATGTCAAGAATCACCTTTGGCGCTACAGGAGAAAGCTGAAAGGTAGACAAGCGACGCCAGACCTGGATGTAGATGACTCAAGTTTAAACGATATGCATGGCTGTGACCGCGATCCTCATGAAGCAGGAAACACCCGATCACACTTCAACTTCGACGAGACTGGCCATTATGCGGGCGATTGTTCAGACATCAATCAGAGTACACCCTTGGGTCACCCTGGTTCTCCTCGGGACTACGTACCTCAATTTCAACAAATAGGGACTCCCCAGTTTGAGCACCGACCGGCCGATAGCACTAGTCCTACAGCAGATCTAGCATGGGCATGGGATGCACATACAATCTTACAAGACGACTACGGAGGTTCCGGCTCGGAGAATCAGGTCGTTCATGACGAAAATAGCAAAAAAATTCCTTCGCCAGTAGCCGACGATACTCAACCTGAGTGTCAGTGGCTCGATAGATCAGACGATCTCCTTGAAGACCGCTATACTTGGTTCGATCGGCTGAATTCCCCCCTGAGTCACCTCAATACTCCTCAAGAGTATGTACCACAACTCCAGCAAATGGGAACTCCCCGATACGAGCACCAACCTGTTGCTAGTGCTCTCCCCGTGGCGAATCCGACATTTACGTGGGACACGTTTACGAACTTGCCGGTCAACGAGGGAAGTTCCAATTCGAGGAGTCAAATTGCTCATGGCGAGAACAGTGGGAGAGGTCCCTCGCCTATAGTCAATGACACCCGATCTGAGCCCCAAGGGCTCGAAGAAGCAGACGATTTCCTTGATGAGGAGCTAGAGGTTTGGATCAATCAGCTGAACGATCCCCTGGGCTATCTCAATACCCCTCGTGAAAATGAATCACAGTCTCAACAGGGCAACAATAGAGTTTCCAGCTCGAACAATCAGATCGTTCAAGGCGAAAGTGAGGAGAAAGATTCATTGCCAGCGATCGGTGGCACCCGACCTGAGCATCAATGGCTGGGAGATTCGAGCGATTTTCTTGGGGAGGAACTCAATTTCTGGCTCGATCAGCCTGAGACTGACGGACTCTTGCAATGGTGATACAGAGTCGACGATTATGTGTTTAATTCAAGGCGCGATTGTTCAAAAAAAAAAAAAAGCTCATGGGAGAGAGGTTGAATACCCTGAATGAATGTATTGGTAACCTCATCTGTAAGGTTCTCATGGGAGCATTTCTCATTTACGCTTGGAACTAATTGCTCGTGAGTGTCAATATTACCCTTTGAGCATCTTCAAGCCGAAGGCCGTGGATTAATCGCTTAATCCGTGGAGCAAGTTCCCCTAACAATGAATATCACCCGCGGAGCATAATGGGATCTACCCCTTCAATGCAAAATGCATCTGGCCACGAGGCCACCCATTTGGTAAAACGATGTATCGTTCCTAAACGGTCTTCAATCAAATACCGAAGTAATGTCTCCTTTCTTTTCCTTCTCAGATGATAAACATGGATAAAGCACTCAAAGAGCCAGGCGTTCAAATAACAAAACAGACGTTGCCTAACCGGGGGGAAAAGGAACCATTGATGTTACAAACACTCCAAACATGGATAGGCGGATTCGATAGATGTTATTCATATCAATACGCAACATCAAAGCATGATGAGAACCAAGAATGAAGTTGTATCGTCCCAATTTATCTTGAATTTGGGAACATGAATTGACACTTATTATTTATCCTTGACAGGAACTCGTCATCAAGGCGGGCAGATTTCCTACAAACCCGGTATACTCGTTGGAGTATATGACCAAGGGTAAGACGTATCGTTCTAATTTTTTGAAAAATCCGTGAACGTACAATAACATGTTTCTTCCGCATTTTCAGGGATCTCCAGCCGCGGGAGACAGGTAAGTATCCCTTTCCCCAATCCATGGAAGATGTTAAATAAAAAACAGAGAGAAAAAGAAAAGCTTTCAGAATCTAATGTCTAGAAAAGACATAGAATTCAAACTTCATTGGCATTCATGTTTTAAAACAGGAGGTTGTCTGAACATGAATAAGAACATGCATGGTCCATCATAAAATCCCCTTGACGGGTAAAATTTTTGGAGAAAATGAAAGAGATTTTTTCCAAAGTTCAAAACTTTCAAAAGGACGTTTTCTCAAAAGACAAGAGGCAAAGCCTAGTCCAAACACGTCCTACACACACTGGAGAGAAGTGGAGTGGATCGGATAGCGGAATCTGGACCTACGGAAGTAAGGACCATTCGCAGCAATTACATGGATTGGGACGACGGAGGCATTCGTTTCATATCTCCAAACACTACAGGTGACCACTGACAACCCCTTCGAACAGCGGTTTTCATTCTTAACCCTGTCAAGAACCACCCCACATCGGGGCAAAAAGGAAGTAAGTCCAGCAGCATCAGGAGAAAATGGTTAGAAATTTTCTTGCTCGGACTAACATCAATCTTTGTGTGTTGTTTATATGGTAATCCAAGTGCCATAGGATGATGAGAAGCATTCATTTCTCTATCCCACACATATTCGTCATTTGCACAGCCAAGTTGAGCCTGCAAATTCATTTCATAAACCCGTTGGTGATCATTGCAAGTTTCAAGACAAAGCAGATCACTTCAGAAACGAGGGAGTTCAAGACCTAGACTTTACGAAAAAGCTACTAAGTCGATACTCAAGCGTGCTAAGAGCCAAGTCATATATCTAGCACAATTGCCAAGCATCCCACTTGTGACAAGGGATTAAAGAAATCCCAGCATCAGAAAAGAAAAAGCAAAGTGCCTGGTAAAAGCAAGGCCGATGCTCGCATAAACTGTTTGATTGATCCCCAATGAAACCTAGTTGGGAAGAGAAAATTTCTAAAGGAGTCAGATCAAAAAAGACCGCTCCTCCAAATGATGTCAGGCGTGGAAGAAAGACGCAGACAGAATTGTCAAAAGCGGTTGCATGCCTCAAAAATTGAAGATGCAAAATGGAAAAGACATGTGACAAGTTTGCAATGATCACCAATGTCAATCCCCTCATAAATTCTAGGCCAAAAACAAGCCTTTTTCGGTCCCCAATCCTACCAACATCATAACCCTGAAACAGTCTTCTCTGACTAAGACACTTGGGTTAACATATAGCTTAGCTCGAAGAAGTACGAGCAAAACTATTTCTTTCTCATTTTGCAGGGTCCTTGACTTGTAAACCCGAAGCAGATGGTAAAAAAAAATTCATTCAATGGCCCTGACTCAAAAGTGAGTCCCCCTTGAAGATCAAAAACCAAGCCCAACATTACGGTCCCGTGGAAGACCTCCCGACCGATCAAAATGTATGTGCTGCGAATGAGCCTAAAACCTAGGCACATGTTAGTAGGGAATTGAGTGCATCCCCTATAAAAAACACCACTATATCAAAACAGGTGAGAAGACCTCATTGTCAAGAAATATTCCAATTGATTGTTTTGAACAAACTCTTTTTGGAACTTTCAAATTGTTGATCCAGATTTTCCATGCAAGGAATTTGTGATCACATTTGCATGTTGTAAGAATGCTTTGGACAACCTCCAGCATCAAAATGCAAATTTCATGACTAAAACTTAAGTCATAAAATTTTGTCAATTGGACAATTATTGTCTTCCCAAAGATTATTAACATTTTCTTGGTGAAGAAAAACCTTTCAGGTTTGAACTTTCTGCATGATACCTCGAGAACCCAGCTCCTAGAATGTCGCCTCAACAGAATCAAATGAAGCTTTGTCAAAATAAAATCTTTCTCTGCTTCAAAACTGAATTCCCGACAAATTTCGGGATCTTTCAAAAGAAAGAGTGAGGATAGGACCTTTTTCAAAAATCAAGCGGTCCTCGCATGACGTGGAAAACCCTCGTCCCAGGATCCCTTTTCAAAAAATCAAGCAATCTCAGTAGACGTGGAGAACCCTCGTCTCGGGACCCTTTTTCAAAATCAAGCGGCCCTATCAGACGTGGAGAACCCTCGTCTCGGGACCCCTCTTCAAAATTCAGGCAGTCTCATCAGACGTGGAGAACCCTCGTCATGAGACCCTTTTTTAAAATTTAGGCAGTCTCATCGGACGTGGAGAACCCTCGTCATGAGACCCCTTTTCAAAAATTAGGCAGTCTCATCGGACGTGGAGAACCCTCGTCATGAGACCCCTTTTCAAAAATCAGGCAGTCTCATCGGACGTGGAGAACCCTCGTCATGAGACCCCTTTTCAAAACAAACAAAGGTAGAAACCGCCTAAAGGGTCAAACAAAGGTAGAAACCGCCTAAAGGGTCAAAACAAAGGTAAAAACCGCCTAAAGGGTTAAACAATGGTAGAAACCGCCTAAAGGGTCAAACAAAGGTAGAAACCGCCTAAAGGGTCAAAACAAAGGTAGAAACCGCCTAAAGGGTCAAACAAAGGTAGAAACTCAAAACAAAGGTAGGAACCGCCTAAAGGGTCAAACAAAGGTAGAAACCGCCATAAGGGTCAACACGAGGTAGATACCGCCTTAAGGATCAACACAAAGGTCCAATCCACCATACGGATCAAAATCCTTGGCAAATCCCAAATGGGACGCGTCTTCCTTAGATTCCTATCAGTCAGGAATCCCATTATGGTTTGACCTACCATACGGGTCAGAACTTAACCTCTCTAGGACACTCTAGAAACGAGTCCCTAGAAATTCTCTTGAATCCATCAGACACCGCGAAAATCGCACAAATATCGAACAGGTAAGTGGCAGGTATGTCTCTCTATTATCTCACTCTCTCATGTCAAATGAATGTTTCCCCCTTCAAGAAAGAGCATACATGGACAAGCATGGAGATTGGATGTCAAGACTCCTTTTCCTTTAGTTTCCCGAGTCGAGTCGATCAGGACTCAGGTGTCACCTTATCTTTGAGAGAAACCTCTAATGAGATTCCTCTCAAAGAGGGGCAGCTGTTGACACCTAAATTTTGATCAACTTTATTTATTTATTTATTTATTTTTATTTTATTTTTTTGAAAATTCATAGAAAAACCATAAAAAGTTGAAAAATTGAAAAATCAATTTTGGTGACCTTAGCCAAGCTAAATGAACCATTTTGACCAAAAAAAATAATTTTCATAATTTTCATTTTTTTAATATATTTTCAAAAAATTCAAAAAAAAAAGAAAAAGAAAATCAAGAAAAATAATATTTGAGGTCACAAATAATCGGTATTTTTTATTTTTAATTTTCTTTACTTTAGGACCTCATAAAACAGTAAAATTCAAGTTCGATTTCGGGTGTTCTCTAATCACCATAAAATTGAATTTGGGAAAAATATTAGCAATAACTAAAGGGAAATGTATGAAACATCATCATTTAAAAGAAAAAGAAAAAGAAAAGGGTGTATGTTTAATTAAGGATTTTGTCTCTCCTTTTTATTTTTTTTATTTTTTTATTTTCCCTCTCTCTCCTTTTCACTGTTATTATTATTATTATTATTTTATTTTATTCTTCTTATTTTTTTCTTTCTTTTCTCTCCACCGCCGCTCCCTCCCTCTTCCCTGCTTCTTTTTCCACGACACCTTGGCCCGCTCGCTCTGGTTCTTCATCTTCTATTTTTTAGTTAAAAGCACCCCCGGGCGACCGCAACAGAGGGCAGACCATCCTCCTTCCGCCGGCGATCTTGTGCGGCCACCAGCTCGCTCTCGTCAATCTCTCTGCTCCCTCTCTTTCTCATTTTTCGTGGATAGCTCCCCCCTCCCAAGCCGACGCTCCTCCTTCCTCCTCCGATGTTGTTGCTGTGTCGCCGGCCACCACCACCACCTCGCCGCTCCTCCACCACTCCGTCCCTACCGTCCCGACAGTCGCAAGTCGCCGAACCGTCGCCAAACCAGCCTTGTGGCGCCATGCCCTGTTTCTGGTTCGGTGGGCTGTTCGCGTGACTCCGCCGCCCACAGCCACTTCCGACCTCCTACCATCTCCACGACGTCATCCCTCCGTTAGCCGCGAATCCATCTCACCGTCCCGACAGTCGCAAGTCGCCGAACCGTCGCCAAACCAGCCTTGTGGCGCCATGCCCTGTTTCTGGTTCGGTGGGCTGTTCGCGTGACTCCGCCGCCCATAGCCACTTCCGACCTCCTACCATCTCCACGACGTCATCCCTCCATTAGCCGCGAACCCATCTCACCGTCCGACAGCCCCGAAATAGCCGTGAACTTGAGCTCTGACGCCTCTGCCCTGTTTCAGCTCTCCCGCTTTTCGCCGGCCGCCACGAGCCACCTACAGCTCCCTCCGACCGCCATAACCATTGAGCCGTCGCCAACTTGCCGCCCCGACGCTGCTGGAGTCGCGAGACCACCTCAGCCGCGCTCTGCCCTGTTTACGTCGGTGTGCCTAGTTCCACGGGTCGTGTCCCATTCTGGGCTGCATTCATGGGCCGGTCGAACGGGCCGTGGCTCAGTTTGGTCTAGGCCATGGCCTGAGAGTGGGCCGAGCGTATGGGCCCGTGTGCCAGGTATATGGACCAATTTGGCCGAGAGCTTTGGCCCATGGGTCGAGGTATTGGGCCGTCGCCCGAGAATTTTAGGGGACTCGTGGTCCGTCGGCATTCAAGGTTCGCGTCGAATGATCTTTCTGGAGATCTCCGCCAATCTCGACTCGAGTATTTGACTGTGTCGCACATGGAAATGGTCACACGCTGGGGATTCAGCGCCTGAAGGTCGATATCTAATCAGGTATATTTTGCGTACTCGATTCGTATATTAAAGTTAATATGGCCATTATAGACTTGATTTGCATGTATTTACTTCAATCTAGTTGTTAGTTTGTTTATTCGGTTAAGTGTCGTAGGTTGTCGAAGAAAGTATTTTCGAAAAATAAAAAAAAATAAAAATATTTTCTAAAAAAAAAATTAAATTAAAAAAAAAATTCAAAAATTCAATAAAAAATAAAAAATCATAATTAAATTAAAAAAAAATCGAAAAATTCAGAAAAATTCTAAAAAATTTCACAAAATAGGAAATGGCAACATTCAACTGGCCACGACCTGTTTTGGGTAATTTGACCCCCGATCTTTCCAGAAATGACGGTTTTGCCCTTCCGGCAAACCGTCTTCCAAAACAATTCTAAAAAAATCCAAGAAAATCCCCAAAAATAGGAAATGGCCACAATCAACTGGCCAAGACTCATTCCGGGTGTTTTGAACCTCGACCCTTCTTAAAATGACGATTTCTCCCTTTGGGCGAATTGTCTTCCAAAAATTGAAGAAAAATCAAGAAATTCCAAAAAATTCTCAAAAATGGGAAATGGCCACAATCAACTGGCCATGGAATATTTTGGGTATTTTGGTATCCAAGTCTTCCGTAATTTGACGATTTTGCCCTTCGGGCTAAATCGCCTCCAAATCTTCACATTTTACCCTCTAGCCCTAAATCACATCTTCCCTAAGCCCTTATGGCTATACTAGGAGGCCAATGATTGAAATTGATGTGCAGTGACATGATTTATTTATGCACTTGATTGCGCTTTCATTATATTGACTGTGATTTGATAGGACCAGTCTTCCAATCTGCATGAAAACCCTGACTCATACCTATCTCACCCAAACTCGCGCCTGCATGAACTCTTAGTCAGGAAAATCACTCGCGTTAGGTACCGAAAGGGCGTTGGTAATGACACCGACGTAACCAAGTCCCCGAACCCAAAATCTCTGGTTCCGCAGAACTGATCGATCTCTCCCAATCGGTCAGTAAGGTTTCCGGTCTACCCTCCAAGAAAGACCGGTGGCGACTCCAAATGCATGCACAAGTTGCACATGCCACCACGACTACACTGAAGGTCGAAAGCGATCGACTCTTATCGTCGAACCCATTAAAAAATACTCCCGCCGCGATTTGGTATGGGCCTGGGAGGGCCCGTGCCGATCCAAAGCCCGCGATCCACACTCCAGTGCGGGGAAAAGGCCCGCGATCGGTAATCCATTAGCCGCGTCCACCTTTCGGACGGGTCGCGACAATGACAATCCCGATTTTCAAATATGGAAGGCGCGCGAATATCTTTGAAAGTGATTGGTGAAAAATCCTAGATCGATTTTCGAATTTAATAGGAAAATGGGCACAATCTTTGGGAATAAAAAAATGAATAAAAAAATGGCAAGTTCGGTTTTTGTTTAGCAAATTTCGAATTTAAAAATAAATGAATGACCAATTCATCCCGCATATTACCACGTCATCTCGCATGTCATCCCATGTTTCCCCATGTCATTTTATTTGTAATGTAATTTTCAATTAATTAGGACTAGATGGATTAGGAAAAGCCCGATGTCGTGGGCCTAATAGAGTTGGGTCATAGGGAGGTTAGAAAGATGGATGGGACTGTCGCGATCAACAACTTTCATAGGAGGATCAGGAAGAGGCGACGGGCTATCAGAACCGCTCCAAAGTGTGGGCCTTGCAAGAAGGATGATGTCCAGGATCAGACGGCGGCCCAAGCCCAGCAAGATCAAGATGACGAGAGCGAGGAAAATTCCGTTTAGTTTTTTTTAGGATTTTCGAAATTATCAAAGTGTATTTTCGAATTTGCTTTTTATTTATTTATTTATTTATTTTTATCTTTTGAATTTCGAGTCAGTTGATTCTTTACATGTAATCTTCGATTATTTGAAGCTTTGTATCCTTTAATAATTCGTCGTATGTCATATAGTTTTAGGTCATGCATTGCATCAGTAATTTATCTTCCTTTCATTCTAATAAAAAAAACAAAAAAAATGGAAAAAGCAAAAGCCTTGAGTTGATTTCCTAGTTGTCATTTTTTTTTCAAGAAAAATCCATAAAAAAGGGGAATCTAGGTACCGAAAGGGCGTTAGTCTAAGTCGATTAGCGTAACCAAATCCCCGGATCCAAGATCTCTGTTTCGCAGCGATGAATTAGTTCTCCCGCTAATTTACCTAGGTTTCTAATCGACCTACCTCGAACGATTAGTGGCGACTCCTCATTTGTTCTATTTTTTTTTTCGTGTTGCGATTCGGTAGGATTCAAGAGGGTCCGCATTAGGTTAGTTCTCGATAACTTGCCTAATAATCTGATTAACCTAAAAATTGATTTTTTAGGTCGCGACAGGGTGCTCGAGTTATTGATCGAGCGGGCCTGATTGTCTTTTGGGATCTTCTGTCTAGACCACCGTGCTTAACTTGATACCTGCAACATTCAAGATGCGGTCATCCAAGTCTGAAAAAGAATAAAAAAAAACTTACCTGAGTTGACTGAAGCCCGGCTTTTAGGATTTGCTGAATTGGCGTGCTCAACCTGTTCAGTTCATATGAAAATGGTGTTTTGCATGAACCTTAATGCAAATGCAACAATTTGTGAGCTTCTACTTGCATTGTAAAGCTCCACTGGAGATTTTGTCAATAAGGAAAACTGTCTGATCATTTCGACAAAATTTAACCAAATAGAATGAGGAACCTTCAGTCAGAAAGAACTTTCTCTCACTCTCTTTGAAAGGCTATTTGACCCAACCATTGATGCGGGTATGAGAATCACTCGGAGCTGTCCTCATCACACTTGATAAGGGTTTGGGTAGTCTTGCAATCAGTATGACCAGACCAATCCACGAGGTCTTTTCAAGGACTATAATTTCGGCTTGGTCAAAGGCTATTCAAATAGGACTCATATGAGTCATTAGGCCATGAAATGAAATCTTCATCAGTTGCATTGGGTTTACAAGTCAGGAACCCTGCCAAATGAGATAAAAATGATCTTGCTCGCACTTCTTCGAGCAATATTTATAAGCATTTGAAACCCTATATTAACCCAAGTGCTTTGATCTGAAGAGACTTTTTAGTAAGGGTTGTGATGTAGGTTTAGGGTAGGCTTGAAATGAATGGCTTATTTTCCACAAAGGGGTTGTGTAAAGATGAGACTGGTGATCATCCATTCTTGATATTTCAGGCAAGAGTGCTGCTGGTAATCTTTGCTGATGTACTTCATAAAAGATCGTTCTTTGAGGAACATTTTGTAAATCAACTCAGGTGAGACCTCCATTCTTTTCGGAGATTTTTATGAGAGAGCTCGTTTCTCTTTCCCTTTTCTTTATAATGGGAGTGAGCTCTTTTGCATGGTAAGCATCACCATTTTTTTTGCCTTTTTGTTTTTTTGTTTTTTTGCATGGCTAGCTTTTTCTTTCCTTTTTTTTAGCGAGCTCTTTTGAAAAGAAAAGAAGAATCTCATCTGAATTGTCTGCATGTTGTGCTGACAAATTTTCAAGTCTCAACTTGCCCCAAGGAACTTTGCTCATTTGTCAAATAGTCTGAAATGATTTCCTTTCAGGATGATCACCAATCGGGTTTCAAGAAATGAATCTGCTGCTCAAGTTGGGCTAAGCAAAGGAATGAGTGTGTATGTGTATAGAAATGAAATGCTCTTCATCATGTCTAAAGCACTTGAGCTAACATAGAATTTGCATGCGATAAATACACTTGAAGATTGATGCAAGTGAAAGCAAGAAAATTCTACTCATGCTTTGAATTTTCTGAAATTTGCCCCAATGTGGGGTTGTTCCTGACAGGGGTATGAAAATGAAACCACCGTTCAAAGGAGTTTAGCAAAGGACGACCTGTAGTGTTTGGATAGAGGAAATGAATGCCTCACATCATCTTGGTCTTCATACTTTTCGCAAGATAACCTTTCACCTTGTAAGCATGAAAATTTTCACACTTAGTCACTAGGGATATGATATAGGACGTGTATGGAAATGGCTTGCCTTTCGTCGTCTTGGCGTTCCTCATTCAAAATGATCAATTCAATTGGATCAAAGAGACTTCTTGATTGAAATCACCTCACAGTGTAGATTAGCAATGCAGGCAAAAATATGATGATATTAATTTGATTTGATCATCCATAATATCAGAAAATGAGTGCAGATCAAATATAGTCATGCATAAATCATGCAAGTACATTCAGATGTGAAAGAAATTTCAAGGAATGGGGAACAATGGATTGCCCCAATATATGTGAGTAGATCAACCAAGTCAGGAAGTCTAGTTCTCGGGTTGAGCATCGACTCATTCCTATATTTGCCCTAGAGAGAGGGACACATGTACAAAGGAGTTGGGTAAGACTTGAGGTGCTCTGGTTGCCCCAATTTAATGACGATGACTATCATGGTCAGTCGTATGTTCCTGCAGAAGGAAAGTGTCACCCTTAAAATAATGTGAAATAGAGAGATATACTGCATTTTTCAAGTCGGGGTCTGCATGCCCCCATTTTCAGTCAGGATGGGTACGAGTATAGCTTTCACCAAGTCATGAGATTGCCCCAAACATGGCCAGTGCTGGGAATTCGACTTCGAGGACTGGCATATGACTTGTTTCCACATTTAATCCTGCATGGAAAAGCATTCATGAATAAGAACCTCAAGAAAATGAAATGAACAAAAATTCGAGATGTTCTTGATTGTCGATCTGCTTCGGTGGTAGCAATCAATAACATGTCTCCTTGCTTGGCACCTGCAAGAGGAAAATTGAAAGTCATTTCCAAGTATGACGAGTCGAAGATAAGAGATACTCCCTTTGAGATCAAGTGATCTTCCTCTTCCCCAATTCTTTGACATGGTATGATAATCGATCAGTCGGGGGTGAAGCATGGATTAGCCTCAGCTGACTAACGAACTGGTGTTTGAACTGGCTGATACGATGTGACTGATAAGTAGATCGATGAATTAATTAAGGGTTGCCCCAAGAGTTATCATTTGGGCTGCTTCAAATGCTTAATCACATGTGTAAGACGTCTAAGAATCAACTGGGTTAATAGTCAAATTGGAGAACATGCCCTCTGCCCCCTGGACCGATTCTGAAACACATAGCAAATTGATCTGTAAGACAAACAAGGTTAGACCATACGTCATCCAGTTTTGAAAGCTTCTTTTTTTTTTTGAAAAATCATTTTTTGAAAATCTCAGGACGAGAATTCTTGAGAAGCCCAACCCTCAGTGCTTACCATAGATCATAGATTGATCGCTGGTTATCGTCATCGGGTCAGTTTGGGGTGCCTCATCAAGGTTCCAAAATTTAATGAAAAACATCTGTAATTTTATTGACGTGAAAATCAATGAATTACATCTTATTGAATGCCACATTGAATTGAAATGAAATCCTAATGCAAAACGAATAAAAAAAATATGATGCATCGTAGAAAACTTAAAGGAAAGCAAGAAATATCCCACGCAGGGGATTGCAAAAACATAAGGATGATATTGATCTGGGACTGTGCCCACTTCGTCGATGATGAACTCTCTTAGCTTATGGAGGGTCTAATCGTCCCATGCGTTCCAGGTAACACCACGAGGGAAACGATGACTAAATGGAGATGGCTCATCTTTGAACAGGTGCAGGTATTCCAATCGCATGCTCGGGACAACCAGTAAATCTCGATCTTCTCCACAATATTTTCATGCGCGGAACATAAGATCTCCAGCATCAATCATGTCTTGGATCCGGAATCGCAGGGTAACATATTCTTCGAGGGAGTGACCTTCTTGACCATAGTGGAAGTCACAAGACTTGCCCGAGCAAGAATTCTGGGAGCTTGTGATCTGATGAGGTGTTTGCTCTCGATGAATTACTCCCTTCTTTAGGAGTATTGGCCATATGATAGCTATTGTTGTGGGAAGCGGAGTAAACACTCTTCCAATCACTAATGGAGGCTCATCACATGGAAGTTGATTTGTAAGATATGCCGAGTTGGATCGAATCATTTCAACCTGATGCTCAAGAAGTTGAATAGTACGCTCCATTGCATTGATCATACTATTCATCTGAACACCCCCGTCATGCATCTCTCCTAGAAGTTGATTGATTCTTTCAGTTGTAATGACTGCAACTCCAGCTCGATCAATCATTCTACTTGCTCCAGATCGAGTATTACTGGAGTGTGAAGGATCCAAGATATATCACCTAAAAGAAAGGCCACACGAAGATTAGTAAAGTGAGTGAGAATAGTGGGTCAGTCCATGACAACTTTCTAGACTCAATAAACAAAGCAAAAATCTGAATCAGGCAGTTTTTTTAATTCCGTCAACCTTCACGATAAAATTCGTCATAATTGGCACGTTGATCAAGAAATTCCCACATTTTATGAGCTGATCTAGGACTTAACGAGGAACAACTTTGATGTTCAGACTTAAGGCTAAAAGTGAACCGACCAGTACAGTTTAATATTTATTTTAAAAAATTCTTCTCAGGAAAACTGTTCTGTCCAATTTTTGTCAAATGAGCGAAAGATTCCCTTAAAATGCGAATTAAGGTCTAGAATTTTGTACATTATGAGTTTAGACATCAATCTACAACTTTCGCTTTGCATGGTCCAAGAAAAGAGATCATTTAGAAATGGTAATCTGAAAAACAAACCAAGTGTGAGACAACTGCCGAAATTCTCACCTACATTGTCTTTGATAAAAATTCATCCAATAAATGGAAAACACCATGGATCAGTCTCAAAATTTTAAAAATGATAGCTCAAAATGTTTGGAACATTTTTCATTTGGACACTAGAACTCGAAAATGCCCAGAATACACTCTAAAAAATCCAACCATGCAAAGTATTTGCCTAAACATAGTCATGGACCGACCCGAAAATATAAGTAAGTATGAGGATAATGATTGAAGAAAGTACCGCCTTTTGGGACGTCTGAAATGACCAATCACATAGACATGCAGATGAAATGTGACGTGAGGTTCGCTTTCTATCTATCAAGGCTTAACAAAGGTGGAGTCCCAAGGATACTCGGACCAAGCCAACTGGGGTTTGCGGCTGGATCGAGATCCCCCGTAGACATCTGGCTCAGCCAAGTGAAGACCCGCATCACTAGGGTAAGTGACGAGGGTATTCGCTCTCGGCACCGATTTAGAAAGGTTCGGGACTTGAAAAGGAAGACTCGGGCCACAGGGTAATGGCCGAAATGTCCCTAACCAAGCACCATCCTAAGCCTAGCCATTCAGGTCCAACGGCAGGTTGTGTGTGCAAGGTGTAGTGTCTATCCAACTAAGGCATGCATAACAAGTTATATCAAGACAGCGCTTCTATATAAACTCATATATATATAAACTCCTTCAAACTGCAAAATAAAAGTCGGCAAACACTCACCCATTATAACTCCTAGTCTGCATAAAAAAAGGTTAACAAACACCTCCCCTTATCAATCCAACCCTGCAAAAATATTTGACACCCGAAGGTGAGATTTAATCAATCCACTCAAGACATCCAAGGAATCTAAACGACCTAAATCCTCTACAACTTTTAAATTTTCTGAAAGGTTCAGATAACTGAGTTAAGCATTCATATTTCTCGAAAAATAAAAAGAAAATCCCCAGCGGAGTCGCCAAGCTGTCGCGACCTAAAATAAAATTATCTAGATTAGATTAATGGATTATCAGGTGACTAACCTAAGACGGACTCTCCTAGGCCCTACCAAATCGCAACTTAAATTTTATCGAAATGATTTAGAATTTGGAGTCGCCACTAATCATTTTTAGTAGGTTTATTAGAAACCTAAATAAAATAGCGGGAGAACTATTTTACTCCTACGAACCAGAGATTACGAATTCAGGGACTTGATTACACTAGTTAATTAAAACTAATGCCCTTTCGGTACCTTAATTCCATGTGGGATGTCCAAAAATCGACGACTCAGATTGAATCAATTTGAAACTCAGAAAATGTAATTTTTTTTTATTTTCTCTTTTTATATGCAATGCATGAATGATATAAATGCGGAATTAAAGTCATGTTTTCCTATATGCAAAATTTAACTAATTAATTAAGGCATGCGGAATGACGTGGTATAGAAATGAGATAATGCAAATGCAATAGTGATTCTCGAAAAAAATGATAATGCATGTGTTGACACCTGATTTTTGACCATCTTTTATTTTAGTTTTTATTTCTAAAATTAATTAACAATAGCAAAAAAAGGTCAAAAAATTGTAAAATCAACTTTGGAAGCCTTAGCCTAGCCTTAGGAACCAATTTTGAACAAAAAATATTTTTTGAATTTTTTAATATTTTTTGGAATTTATTTAATTATAAAAATACCCAAAAAATCAGAAACAATACCATCCGTGGTCAGAAAAATACACAAAAATATTCAGTAATTTTATTTTAGTTTCCCCTTTAATAAAATCAGATTCATGGGGTTCCTTCACAAACCTAAAACCGAAACGAGCCTAAAAAATCCCTTTCGAGTCTTTTAATTTTCAATTCTTGGTTTTCATAAGCTATGACATTGGACTCTAAAGTATTGAAATGCAATTGGGTCAATTTGCCCTCCAATTTGATCAATTTTAGCCAAAAGGGCTTAATTGCATAAAAATCTTTCAATTTAGTCCCCGGTTTTACAATTTTCGAAATTAAATTTCACACGGGCACACCCATTAAAATTAAACACCTCTACCCAATAGTTTTCATCATGCTGAATCCATTGGCGGGCTCAATTTTGACTAATTCGATCGTTTAGATCTTCGATTAGCCAAAATTCATTTTTGGATCCTAGGGACAATTTGGGGTTTTCGTAAAATTTCAATCAATTGATTCACGAAAATACCCATATTTGATAGAAAACATGTCAAGGAATCCGATTTTGCCATCAATTTCATAAAAAGAGGTCAATTTGGGGCCCAATTTGGGCGATTTGGTCGAACAGGGTCGGTCGGGTCAGACCCGACCCGGTCCGACCGGGTCTGCAACTATGTTGCAGACCACTCGGCCGAGAAGAATAAAAAACAGGGGAAGATGGGGCGCGGTTTTGGGGAAGAAAAAAAAGGCAGCCGAACGTGGGAAGCAATGGGCAGAGCATATTCGTCCTTGGCAGAGGTGGGGGACGTGCCGAGGCGCGCCGGTCGGCCACGAAAACCGGCAAGATTCTCGGTTAAAACCGAGAATCGGCCGAGAGAGAGAGGGGGGACTCGAGCGAAAACGAAGAAGGAGGCGATGATCCCTGACTTCCCAAACGACTTACCGACCATCGCCGAAGCTGAAGCCATCGTCGACAGCCTCGAAAAGGTCGGTTTTTCCCCTCCGGCCAGAGTTTCATAAACATACACTAGGTGTTCGACGAAATGCCCGAATGGGCTTTGAATTTTTTGAGTCACGGTCGCGTCCTCCCGAGTCCTATTTGTCACGGGGCTGGTCATGAACATGCATTAAAACTGCTCCTAATCCCTGCTTGGTCTTCATTTTGCATCTAAATACGATGAAAATCGGGCTCGGGACCTCGCCGGCTCTGATTCGGACCGAGAGCTCACACCGGCGAGCATGATGGACGGCGAGCTCGAAACAAGTCCAGGTGAGTGCTCTAGTCTCCATTGGAAGCTCCTTGAACTTTCGAACACAAGCTTGGTTGCGAAATTTTTTTTGCAAAAGCTTCGCCGGAGCCGCCACTGTGGAGGTCTGGTTCGCCGTTATTTGACGTATTCATGGCGTTGTTCTTAGTCTTATGTTAATGCTGAGAGCTTATGGAGTTGAATACCACGAGAACGGGCGAAAAATACCAAGTTTCGGGCCCGTTTCGCATTTTCCCGGCGAACTCGCCGGAATTTTCACTGTTCCGGCGAGGCGCCGGTCGTCTTCTCCGGCGACGGTAGACCGGTCAACCGGTCAACGGCTGACGTGGCCGGCCACGTAGGCGCCACGTCAGCCGGGCGGGGCCGGTCCGTTCATTTTAAAACAAAAAAGAATCGACGGTCCGGATCGCGACACGTGTCGCGATCCTGGAATTTTGGAAAATAAAAAATGATTTTAAAATAAAATAAATGAATTTCGGATAATAAATTAAAATCGATCCGGCGGACGAGGTTGTGCCAAGTGGCACGCTGTGGACCGTCCGATCTAATGTTAGATCGGACGCGCCGAAGGTGGCCACGTGGCACAATCTGGAGCGTCCGATTTGAGTGGTTTTCTAAAAAGGAAAAGAAACTAATTTTTGATCCGACGGTTTTGGTTGAGCCACGTGGCTCTCTATGGATCGTCCGATCTAGCGGAAGATCGGACGCACAGGACGAGGCCACGTGGCACAATGAGAACCGCCCGATCCGGAAATTTTCGGATAATTAAATAAAATAGATAAAAAATCAAAAAAATTGTTAAAAAATAGGAAAAAATATTTAAAAATATAAAACGGTGTCGTTTTAGGCCGGTGTTGACCTCTAGGGTCGGGCCGGGCGCCCGAGAGGCTTGGGCCGGGCGCCCGAGAGGCTTGGGCCGGGTCTGACCCGGCCCGGAATTTTTTTTTTAAATATTAAAAAAATTCAGAAAATAATAAAAAATAATAATCAATCAAAAAATCAATAAAAAATAGAAAATCATAAAAAATTCAAAAAATTCGGAAAATTCTAAAAAATTCTAAAAAATTCCAGAAAATAGGAAATGGCCACATTCAACTAGCCATGACTTGTTCCGGGTCTTTCGACCCCCCGATCTTTTCCGAAATGACGGTTTCGCCATTCCGGCAAACCGCCTTCCAAAGAATTCTAAAAAATTCAGGAAAATCCTAAAAAATAGGAAATGGCCACAAACAACTGGCCAAGACTCATTCCGGGTGTTTTGAACCCCGAACCTTCTTAAAAATGACGATTTCGCCCTTTTGGCCAATCGTCTTCCAAAAATTGAATAAAAATCAAGAAATTCAAAAAATTCTCAAAAAATAGGAAATGGCCACGAACAACTGGCCATGGAATATTTTGGGTAGTTTGGTATCCAAATCTTCCAAAAATGACAATTTTTCCCTTCGGGCTAATTGTCCCCGAATCTTCCCATTTTACCCCTAGCCCTAAATCACATCTTCCCTAAGCCCTTATGGCTATACTAGGAGGCCAATTATTGAAATTGATGTGCATTGACATGATTTATTTACGCACTTGACTTGCGCTTTCATTATATTGACTGTAATTTGATAGGACCAGTCTTCCAATCTGCATGAAACCCTAACTCATACCTATCTCACCCAAAATTGCGCCTGCATGAACTCTTAGTCAGGAAAATCACTCGCGGTAGGTACCGAAAGGGCGTTGGTAATGACACCGACGTAACCAAGTCCCCGAACCCAAAATCTCTGGTTCCGCAGAACTGATCGATCTCTCCCAATCGGTCAGTAAGGTTTCTGGTCTACCCTCCAAGAAAGACCGGTGGCGACTCCAAATGCATGCACAAGTTGCACATGCCACCACGACCACATTGAAGGTCGAAAGCGGTCGACTCTTATCGTCGAACCCCTCAAAAGACACTCCCGCCGCGATTTGGTATGGGCCTGGGAGGGCCCGCGCCGATCCAAAGCCTGCGATCGGTAATCCATTAGCCGCGTCCGATTTCAGACGGGTCGCGACAGCATGGGTACATGTAATTCCGAAAATATGATGACTGACATGGCAATTAATAGATGCATGACATGGCATAATGGCATGGCAAGATGACGTGGCATAATGACATGCAAAAATGACGTGGCAAGATGGCGTGAAAAAATGACGTAAAAAAATGACGTGGAAAAATAACGTAGCATAATGACGTGAAAAATGACGCGATTACATGGCATGCAGATGATGTTTTTTTTTTTTTTTTGCATTTTTTGTGGATTTATGAAAAATGAAGAATGAATTAAGAAGCTATCCTATTTAACCTTATATGCAGACATGATAAGATATATATGAATGAATCTCCTTCCCTTTCTTAAAATTTCGGCCAAATGAGTGATATCTTGAAGATTTATTATCTTGATTTAATTACTTAAGGTTTAATGAGATAAGATTTCTAAAAAACCTTATCTTCCTAAGAATTCAATTAGATGGGGTTTTTAGAAAACCACATCTTACTAAAATCTTCAGGAAATTTCAAAACATCCAATCAAGACAACACATGCACCTGAATATTCACCGCGAGATAAGGAAAGAAATCATGATCATGCCATTATCCCTTTCAATTTTTGAAAATTTGACCAACTTCCATTAGAGATTGATTTTCTAAAGATAGCGAATCAGACCTAAGCGGTGATAGGTCAGATTAACTAAATCCAGAATTATTTTTTTTGCTGAAAATTAAGATTTGATGTTTAGATCAAATTGGTGGTATCTTGAATTTCCGAAGAAAGTTTGCATTTTGCTTAGATACACTCCACCTAGGGCTCGTTCACTTTTAAATTTTCCTTCTTCGTCTTGCATGAAGAAGGAACGGAATGATAGACGACCGTTAGAATCAATCAATCAAGCTAATGGCCTCTCTTTTTATTGTGAGATTCGCTTGTACTCTAATGAGCCGAACTAAATTAAATAAATTCCAACAAGGTCCCTGACCACTCGAGCAATTCAGCTTCCTTTATATCCATGGGTGTCACCGAACTTTGACTGCCTTAGGCCTCATTAGGATAATGGACCTAGCGCTTTTCTCTCTAATTGGAGCCCTAACCTTTGATGCTACCCGAAGTTCTGGCTCAGTACCCGAACTAGGTCCAGTCCATTTAAGCTCCAACTTCTATCACCATCGGGTCAAATTAAAATACAAAGAACAATGCATGCTAAACTAAAAAAAAGCTATGCATGAGGAAATTAATATTTTTGGTGAGAATCAAGGCTAATTCTCTTTTTTTGGTGGAAAATTAATAATTTAAGGAAAATCAAAATTTAGGTGTCAACACAAGCAGTCTTATCAACCCAAGATTTAAGGATTATAACTGCACTCTCTCTTAAATTAATACTGTATTAAAAGGATTTGAACACATATCTATAGTGGATTTTGTCTCATCTGAATCAGAGATCCAATTAATATCGGTCTATCTTTATATAAAGCGGGAAATTCACTATATAAAATGCCATAGTTTTTCATTCACATGGCTGAAAAGTTACAACTTTGAAGTTCATATTTGACCTTCATATTTTCCTTTTTGGTCCACGTTTTCTGCTCATTCAGACTCACATTCACACATAAAGCAGGAAACTCCATTCACATACAGTAATTTACATGATAATGTCGCGACCTAAAAAATCGTCATTTTAGGCTAATCAGATTATCAGGCAAGTTATCGAGAACTAACCTAATGCGGATTCTCCCAAACCCTACCGAATCGCAACACGGAAAAATTAGAACAAATGAGGAGTCGCCACTAATCGTTTGAGGTAGGTCGATTAGAAACCTAGATGAACTAGCGGGAGAACTAATTCATCGCTGCGAACCAGAGATTTTGGATCCGGGGATTTGGTTACGCTAATCGACTTAGACTAACGCCCTTTCGGTACCTAGATTCCTTTTTGTTTTGGATTTTTCTTGAAAAAATTGATGACTCGGAAATCATCTCAATTTTTTTTATTTTTTTTTTCATTTTGTTTTTGTTTTTATTTTTATTTTTTTATTTATTTCAATTAAAAGAAAAGTAAATGAATTATTGATGCAATGCATGACCTAAAACTATATGACATGCGATGAATTGTTAAAAGATACAAAAACTCAAATACTCGAAAATTACACACAAAGAATCAATTAACCCGAAATAAAGAGCAAATTCGAAAATACACTTTAATAATTCTAAAAATCCTATAAAAAACAAAAGGGAATTTTCTCCGACGCTCTCGTCATCTTGATCTTGCTGGGCTTGGGCCGCCGTCTGATCCTGGACATCTTTCTTCTTGCGAGGCCCACGCTCTGGAATGATTCTGATAATCCATCGCCTCTTCTTGAAATTCCCTATGACCCGATTCTATTAGGCCCATAACCTTGGGCTTTTCCTAATCTATCTAACCTTAATTAACAGAAAATTACATTACAAATAAAATGGCCTGGGAAAATATGGAATGACATGCGAGATGACATGGCAATATGCAGGATGAAACGGTCATTCATTTTTTTTTTTGGAAATTCGAAATTTGCCAACCAAAGACCGAACTCGCCATTTTTTATTCATTTTTTTTATTTCTTTCGAAAATTTTTATTATTTTTTTTATTTTCTGAAAATTATGTCTGTTTCCCATTAAACTCGAAAATCGATCTAGGATTTGCCGCCAATCACTATCAAAGATATTCGCGCGCCTTCCATGTTTGGAAATCGGGATCGACATCTATTAAACGCACCTTCCTTTTTAAAAAGTGACCGGATTCACAATTTCCTAACTCGAATTTTTCCTTACCGAAAGCTTTCAAAAATATGCGCGCACTTTCCATATTTTGGGTATCGGGATTGCCATCAATTAGACGCGCATTCCTTTTGAAAAATGTGATCGGCTTCAAAGTTTCCTAATTCGAATTTTTCTTACCGAACGAAATCGATTTGAAACGGGAAACCAACTTTGATAGGGCAACGACAGAATTTCAATCAGAAAATTGAATCCAATCAATTTCCATCAATTAGGCAAGCAGTCATACCAACATGGCAACGATTCGACAATCCGAAAAAAAAATTAAATCCTTATTTCCAAAAAAATTCAACCTTGCCGATTTAGCATTTTTTTGTATCAAGCCCGGCAAATCGCACCCGCGGGGTGACGGGCGAGACTAGCCATAACTTGATTTTTTTATTTAGCAAAAGGAGCTTTTGATTTTATTAGCGATTCGCGATACATGCAAAAAAAAACTAAACTCAACTAAATCAAATTAAACGGTCACGACAAGACAAATCGATATCCATCAAAATCGGAATTTAGAATTTGTACCTAAGCCGAGCTTCCTTTCCGTCTTCAAGTTAAGCGCCGCCAAGATCAATTCGATGTCCCTAGGATCCGGAGGATTCTCTTTGTTGATGCGAATTCCATTGACTAATGCTGGATTGCTATCAATGATGGCAACATTTAAATGCTTTGTCAATGGCATGCCTGATAGAATTGGCGAACAGAAAGCCAAGTCAGAGGGACAACAATCTTGAAAAACTGTGGGTCCAGATATCAGTACTCCACTTGGCCGAAATACATATAGCTTAACACTAGGGAACAAGCAAGAGCCATGCCAACCATTCCTCCTCCAACAATAGCGACATCATATTGGGCGATGCCGGTTCCACTACATTGCTGCTCTTGACCATGATTCGATCGGCGAATCGAACCGGATGCTCCAGCAGCGGCAGCTCCACACAGGCATCTCGATCGTAGTCGTTTGCCACCTAAATTTGCAGCAAAGCTCTTCGGAATGAACCTGTTCATGCTCAGAGTGCAGGAGCGCGCGCTACAGATGGAGAGAGAGAGAGAGAGAATAGAACGAGAGGAAGTCAGAAAAATGTCGGATCAAGAGGGAGAGAATTAGTGGAGGATTCATGCTCAGAACCCATGCGGCGAAGGAGAGAGAAATGGATGTTCGGTGAAAGACAAAAGGGCTGGTGTGTATGGCTAAAAAAAAAATGATTGTAAGGAATTGTCCCAGAGAAAATGGCGAAGGATCCGTCGGGAGGACTGAGACGATAGCAAACAGTGAGCTCGGATATGTTAGCTTCATGATGTGCCTTTATAATGAAAATCGTAACTTTCGTTTCCCTGTTTCATCAAATCTTGACAAGGACCAGAAGATAACCAAAATCCACTATCCTCCAGAGAGCTCACGTTCTCCTTTGGCCTCATTGGAGCAATAACCGTGGGGATCATTCTTTGCCTTCTCTCTCTCCTTTGCTCAGAATTTTCATCACCATCTATCAACTTTTTTTTGTGGCCTCAAATAATGTCGTATGTCATTCAATATCTCTCTGGCCGTATATGACAATCAATTGGCCTCTTCTGTGCCGTGTTTGCAAATTTTTGTGGCCTTGTTAGGATCTTTGATTGGCGCAGACTTTGACCTCAAGGAGTCACCGAAAAGAAAACCTGCGATAAAGGACTGGATTAGAGCTTGTCCACAATTCACCAAGAGCAAGTGAGCTACTACAATAATGCCAATCGGTAACGTGGAGAATTAATGGCGCATGAAAGAATCCTGCTAATAGTGACACGGTCACTCCCAATCAGAACGAGCATGGGGTTGCGATGTAGTCTTGGCTCATTGCTTGTCTGGTCGCTGTTGTTGTGGATCTAAGAGCAACAACGGCATATTGTGCAGCGACGGCAGGTTTTGCACGAGCAAGGAGATCGGCCAGTCGTCATGATGTGGGATTCACTCGAGAAAGGGGCGCACCAATAGATGAAGGATCAACTCCCACGTCCCTTGCCCTCTTATGTCCATCAACTCCCCTTTTTCTTTCTTTTTTCTTACGATCACCTCCAGGGATATCCTCTCAAAGCCATCTGTGGAATTTTGGTGACCGCTCTTTTCTGGCCGTGTACTGCCATTGTGTCGTCCCCTTCTTTTTCGTCTTCCAAAACGAGTGAGAGAGAATGCCGCGAGGGACCGAGAGAAAAATCCGAGAGAGAATCTGCGTGAGGCGAAGGAGTGTTGGGAAAAAAAAATTTGTCGTCGTCCCTGCAACCCTAGATCTAACGAGGTATATATAGTGAATATTAAGGTTGTGCTTTAAGATTCAATCCAAGCCGTCGACTCTAAACATTTCCGACGCGATATCTACCGTAGGATCATAACTCTCTTGAACAACCCTATCGGGCTAGGGTTTCTCGGATGGGCTCATTCGCGCGGGCCTAGGGCCTAAGTGGGCTTTAATTAATTAAATAATTAATTAATTAAAAGCCTTATTTTCACAAAATTAAAATGGACCGAATGGGATTTTAAATCGAGGCCATTACAATTTTCGATAATTCCCCATTTCATGATCGAAAATTCTCGAATTGATTTCGGTTCCGCTGCCTCTTAAATTCTGCTCAATCGAGATCACCTGCGACTGACGGTCAATGCATGACAGACAAATGAAATATGTAATGCATGAATTTTTTTTTTTGCGAGAATTAGGATTAACTCTCATTCTATGAAATAAATGAATTTTTTAAAAATTAAAATTTAGGTGCTAACAGATAACACATTTCACAAGTTATAAATACCCAAGGAAAAGCAAACTAGAGTAGATACCTCATGTTTGTCTACAAAGTGATCATAGAGGCATTCTTGCCGATTTGTAGTCAGATTGCTTATTAGGACAACAAGCATAAGACAACGAAATGATTCATTTGAAAATTAGAGAATAAGCATATGCTCTTCCAAGCATACAAATTGCATCTCTATCTCCGTGACACAAGTAGATAGAGATGGATCACGGAGAAACGACAACGCTTCCGGGAGTACTCACGTTTGGCATGTGCCCGCTCTGAATCTATGAATACACGTTTCAGAAAATTCTTACCCGTAATCTTGCAAACAAAAGCGACGAGTCATCATCAAGTCCAACAACAACAGCACCAACATCCTCGTCATGCTCCATAAAATACTCAGGCTGTGCTCTATCTATTTCTCACCATCATCAGCGCTGTCGAGGTACTCAAATCCGCTTGCTCAAGCTCCTTCACTATGTCACCCTCTATTTGTGAATATAAACACGCCCAGCATCCACCTCTTCCAGTCGTTGGATCACCACCGGACCATTTTCGTGGGCCATCTGCCACCGCCATTTTCGGATGCTGTAAGGACTGATTAAGGTTTTGTCACAAGGCACCGATGAACCACCTTCTTTGACAGCCAGCTCCCGCATGGTTTACTGGAAATAAAAAATAAACAGAGAAAAAAAAATTGCTCAGAAAAATCCATGGTAGCCATGAATCATTGAATCGTACTTATTGGAATATATAAATATTAAACCACGCCTTCTTCTAACAGCTTAAGCTTTTAGAGCAGTTGGCTGTGGTCCCACAAAATCTAACATGGTATCAGAGCAGGAGGTCCTGAGTTCAAATCTTTCCATGCCCCTATTTGCCTTCCCAATTAATTTGTCTACGCTTAGTACTAGGCAAAAGACCAGACTAAGCGTGAGGGGGAGTATTGGAATATATAAATATTAAACCACGCCTTCTTCTAATAGCTTAAGCTTTTAGACCAGTTGGTTGTGGTCCCACAAAATCTAACAGTACTAAAAGAATAACTATGCATCAATTTACCAAACAAAAATCAATATATTGAACGGGTCAAGACAGGCTTTGATTTGGACGAAGACAGAAATTTGCCAAACTGGTTACACGCATTTTTAAAGCAGTCCATTTTAATCATTTCAAATTGAGGTTCCCAACTAGGTTTAAAGGGACTCCTTACAGGATGTTTGCACCGAGGAGGAGGAGCTCGAATGAAACAGATTAAACCTTTCTTTTTACGTAAGAAAAATTGCACAACATCTTAGCCACTCCCTGTAGCCGTTCATGAGCTGTAATTGACCTAACAGTAGGAGATTCTGGAGATACATCTGGGCCTCTGGGCAATTATTGAGTCAGTCAAAGGGCTTCGAAAAGGATTTGACATGTTCGCGGACAAAACCAAACAGAGTACGCTTCCGTCGTGCCGCGGGTGATGATGGTGGCGTGCTGCGATAGAGATAGAGGTACAGCAGGGTAAACTCACAGATTGGAGGCGATCACAATGAGGCGAAACGCCCAAAAAAAAAAAAAATCTGCTGATAGTCGCTAGCGTCCTTCACCATCTTTGAGTCGCTGTTCAGTTCCAACAGCCATGGTAGCAGCAGCAATTCCAGTTTGGAAATCCATAAGGCAACACCCTTAAGTTCGTTAGGTGAATATGGTAGACAATATGAAAAGTAAGAATTAATAGAAATCTATCGAAACTGATGAATAAACAAGATAGAATATTTGAGGCGTGCAAGTACTATCTTAAGAAAAATTCTACCTCTTGGAGTGTGAAACTCGGTGTGATGGGCGCTAGTGGCTGCCCACCCAGGATATAATGGACCTTCTTTTATACTCTGCAATGAGCATTAAAAGGAACATCAACAATGTTATATGTATAGTTCAGCAAAAAAGAAAAAGAAAAAAAAAGAAGAGAAAAGTTCTCTTTGTAGTTCATAGTATCTACAAGGGTTGTGATTTGAAGTTTATACTCAAGCAAAAAAAAAAAAGCAATTATAAAACCACTTTAACCACGTTATAAAGCGGTGACATGACCGTTAAAAATTCGTTATATGACCGTTATGTAGGCATTACAATAATGATGATTTTCACTGAGATCATAACTTCCATTAAAGCTAATATGAAGAAATTCCTATCTAGAGTATACTTTATCTAGATCAATAGATATTAAGATATTAAGGCTCCATTTATCTCGTGAAAAATGAGTGAATTGAAAAATATTTAATGAAAATGATCGCTTGTGTCACTTACTAAATTTAATAAGCAAAACTTTTTTTCATCTTCTACGCAAATGTTTAACACAAAGTGTTGTTGGTAACGAAAATAATTTTTATTGACTAATTATTTCAATCGATACATGCGTTTTTTTAGGAAAATAACTTACGAATCACTTATTTTTTGTGCAACAAACGGAGCCTAACAAAATCAACAGTTAGCTATAATATCAAAAGTTTATATATATATATATGTACCTAGGCCAATTCACCGGGAAAGATGAGATAAACTAATATTGGATTGAAGCTACATTTCGTAATGTTAACAAAGATTCATGTTGATTTTTGTCATAGGCGGGCATGGCTGTTAAGAGGAAAAGACGCTTTCGATGAATTTTGTAAAGTGATCAATACTCAGTGTTTTTAAAATTAGAGTTCATTGACAGACTTAAATACTTTTAATCATTATTGGCAATCTGAGAAGTTTTTATATTCTCATTGTATATTTTAACTAATATTATTATTCCAAAACATATTTTTACCGTAGCAACAAAGTTCAATGCATAGTCTGTATCACTCTTTAAAGTAACTTCTAAATGGTATCTCATGCTGCTTAAAATTTAATAGCAATTAGTTCGTACATAGACGGTCTTGTATGGGGCTGCTAACATTTCATTTTTGTGACATTGAATGTCTATATATGTATTAAGCATAGTAATATAATTAAAGCAAATTAACCAATAATCATGATACAGCCAATTTAAAATTTTAAAAGCTCGGATAGAATAATTAATCTGAAGTATCAATAAATACAAAATACTTTAACAGGTGTTGGCAAGGAAAATTTCGCAAGAAAAGGAGGGAATATGTTGCGCAAAACCAAGCGGTCGAACAATAAATAAACAGAACGAGAAAATAAATTGAACATCACATGTATGTGGTTCGATCATATAGACCTACGTCCACAGGGATAGCAGCAATAAATTCCACAATAGATCAAGCAATACATAGAGATTACAAACCACACTCGAGTCACTCAAACACTCTCAGTGTTTCCCAAGCCTCAATTACATCCAAGAACACATACAATGTTTAGCCCTCAATTCTTAGAAAAATAATCTCTCAGGTTCATAAAAGAATTACACAAATCTAATCTCAAGATTAAGTCGGCTCGAATACATATTCTTCTCGATGTAATTGTGTGAACAAAACCAGCGGAGAAAACCGCCTCAAGCACTTGACGAGGAGGCAGTGCTTCAAGCAACTACTCTCGGCCACAGTGTCCGTTGCTTTACTTACGAAAAACAAGACCCACGAACCGAATACTTGTCCAATTCAAGTCCACGTTCGACTTTTCATTAGTCTAAAGATTGCAGGAATTCGAATAAATTTATGCATATCTTTCTTTGCATAAAGAGAAATCATAAACCTGTGCAGATATATGTAGCCATTGTAAGCTGCGTATTTAATCCGTATGCAGCAACCTAATTGATACACACGTACAGATACACAAATCCTTGTATCATAGAGTTAAAGAATTAACACACCTTGTTTTGGATTCATCGTTCTTGATGCGGAATTGCGAGAATCCAACGCTTAAGAGCTTCTCCTCTATGAACCCCTTGATTACTGGCTTCAATGAGACAGCCCCTCACTGTCATTTCTGACGATTTCTATATGTGAGGTTATGTGGACATTGGGGTTTAGAGGAGGGACTTAAGCACTATTTATAGAGAATGAAACCTATCCCTCATCAAAGATTAGGTTTATCTCAGCCCATACTATCCAGCTCCACATCCGACTAGAATAGAAAACTGTATATATCTTACCTTTATTAGACCAATCAATAATTACAGAAACAATTAATAAAGCCCACAATATAATATATCCAAATTAGAATATATATTCTAACATTCTCCCACTTGGGCGAAATTAATTGTAACTGTACTGTATATGTGCATCTTTATATTTGTCTAGAGATAATTCCCAATAGTCAATCCGATCCCATAAAGCATCAAGCACCGAACCATGCTAGTAACTGCATCATAAGACACAGAGCCATCCACGATCACAAATGCTCTTAACTCTACTGATATGGATTTGATATGATAGTATGGCAATCGGATAACATCTCAAATAATAGAGACACCTTATATGTTATCCTCCTTGTCAATCATCATTCTCTCACTTTATGTGTCACGAAACCGGATGTGTCACGAGAGAACATCTTTACGATTCCAACGAACCAACATATGTCTTACATTTATAGTTAACTATGCTTTACGTGTAACAAGACATATGTCTTTTGGCTAAAATAAATGCCCCAGCCATCACTCAAGGTTTACACAACGCCTTGAGATTTTCAACTGATATATGTATTCAACTCCTCTTAATCATTATAACTTTATTGCATGCAATGGGGTTGATGCATATCTAGATGTTACAAAATGTAACAAACACAAATGTAAACTTTATTAGAGCAAATATCGAATGCAGCTCACACTGAACAACAGCATCTCATGATGCTTACTCAACCCATCAATTAACACGTCATATCAGCATCCCACGATACTTTTATATTTGCGACATGTCATCTAAATGTGTATGGGAAGAGACCTTAAGTTAGTGAGTCTGCAGCCTTATCATCTGTGTAATAAGCTCTACTGTATGTCACACTTTCATCTGTTACCTTTATGGTCAAAAACTTGACCGCCAGATATTTAAACCCCTTAGGACCTCTGTTGTTGTTAATGAATAATATTGCAAAGTTATTGTCACAACACAACTGTATGGATCTATTCACAAAATTAAATACGACCAACTCTTTAATGAGATTTCGGAGCCAAATAACCTGAATAGTAGCTGACAAGCATACTACAAACTTCTCTTTCTTGATCGAGGATTACATAGATTTCTGTTTACGTTTTTCTGTAATACTGCACTTCTCTTTAGATATTCAAATATCATCATCCTGACAGCCAACAAAACCTGAATCTGAATGCTCTACTAGCTGCATACCCTGAATATATCTGTAAATTAGCATATAGTCTTTTGACCTCTTTTAGTACTTCAATGCCTAGGATAAAATATTTCTTATTAAGATCAATCATGTCAAAATGTTTTAACAATATCTGCTACACCTTATGCAGTAATTCAAGAAAACCATTTTTAAGCAAGATATCGTCTATATAATACACACAAAGAAAATATTTCTCCCACTGATCTTGTAGTATATACTAATTTACTTCATTCTTGACAGAATAAAATAAAGTAACAATACTATGAAACTTCAAATCACAATTGTCTAAAAAATTACTTGAACCCATAAAATAGACTTTTCAGTCTAGAATCTCCATGAATATGATCAAACTTTATTCCATGATAACTTTATGAGATTCTTCTTTCTTTATGCACAAGTTTATTTGAATCATCTGCTGCAAAACCTTCGGGTTACATAAAAAGACCACCTCGAAGTATCCAATTAAAAGAATTTTAAATATATGTATAATAAAGCTCCTTATAATAATGAGCTATTAATACTTTAATCACTCTGAGAAAAAAAAACTCTTTATGAGAGACTGAATAAAAATTATTTGAAGTCTGCTCATTCTTTATGAGTGAAATTTTACTTCCAATCTGTCTTTAAACTTCTCAAATAAAATACTGATCAAAATATAATTGGATATAATAAGGTAGAGAAAAACTTTCATCTGAAATCCCTTTAAGTTTTACAAACCCAATTGCAGCAGATGGACTTGTGACCTTGGGCATACTTATAAGCTTCCAAACACCATATGTTTCATAGTCTGTATCTCGTCTACCATGCACCCAATCATAATTATAATTAAAAATAAGAAATAGCAACTGTATAAATTACTAGGTCATTTAAATAGTCGATTTTGTAGTCATGCTCTTCCGGATAGACTATATAATGTGACTTGATACAACTGATCGTCTCTGCCTGATAGATCTTTTAGGTAGAGCTACTTTAACCTTTATTCTGCGCTTGTAGGGTTTGATAAACTTAATCAGGTATTGTCTTAATAACAAGAACCTGAACCCCAACAGAATCGAACCGTAACTTAGAATGCTCCATGGTCATCCGTATAGGCAGAAATAACGACACAATGGTCCCTACCACACCATTACCTTTAATAGTCTATGAGCAACTACCATTATTCAGCTATATCAAGATCCAGCAATTTAGCTATCTGTAATTCCACAATTCTTGTTCCTCCTTTGGGATAATAAATCAATACCCCTTTAGATGATATGGGTAAGACATGAAGTAAAACCGAGTGGTTCTGGAGTCCAACTTATCTAATGTTGGATTATATAACTTTATTTCTGCATGAACACCTCAAATCTTAATATGGTTCAAACTTGATTAACGTCTAGTCCATGACTCAAAAGAAGTCAATGAAATATTTTGATAGAAACATAATGGTTATTTTCAAAGTTTTACCCCACAGAAAAATATATAAATTGATTTTACATATCATACTCGTCATCATATCCGTATGGTGTGATTTTGTCTTTCGGCCACACCTTTCTATTGAGGACTATCGGGCAAAAAACCACAACCCAGAATCCTCTCAAGTATTTGGTAAATGGCTCTTTAAGCTATCCAGCATTGCCATGTCAAGTATGATACTCACCACCATAATCAAAACCGACACAATTTTTTTAAAAATAAATTTATCGACTATAGTCATAAATATGTTGAACTTGTCACGGAAATTAAACTTCTCTTTAACCAAGTACGAAAACATATAGAGAAAAAATCATCATTTAATGTGATGAAATAAAAAACTCTACACAATATTCTATATATGATCCACTTATACGAGTATAAATGACCTTCAATAGGTCATAACTATTGACTACAGTTTCATCATTTATCTTAGTTATCTTACCTCTGCTTCAATCTACGCATGTATCTAGGTCACTTTTAAGAGTGAGCAGAATGCTTGCCTTTATCCGTCTTTCCACTCTTTTTTTACTGATATGACCAAGAAATTTATTCTTTAATGCGCGTGATTGTTCCTTAGGCAGAGATCTTTTGCAAACAATGTTTCAGCTATATAAGCAACGTATAATTCATTGGGAGATAAACATAATATGTACAATCCATTGGACATGGAGTAGTAACCAACTTTATTTTAAAAGAAATAGTAATTATTTTATTTGAAATCTCAAAAAAAGAGTAACTACACATGTCCATACTTGATACGAAAAATAAATTCCGTCTTTAAGAAGAGTACATAAAATATGTTTCATAATGTCACAATAAAACCAGAATCCGGAATGACATTCCCATCAATTTAGCGTCAACTTTATAATTGTTTCCATAATGAGCTTGATTCAACCTGGATTTGGTACCTTTCAGTTTATGAATCCCTATATGGTAAACGCAACACAATATGCAGCACCACTATCTAGCCATCACATAACCAAATGAGGCCTAAGATAAAATGAATTCACAAATCAATACCAAAAAATCATTACTTTACGCTCATACTTAGATAACCAAGTCTTTGTATTAACTGTAATCTTTATTTATGTGATCTTTCTTCTTATAAAAGAAGTAGCAATCACCATCTTTTTCAAAGGATGCTTTTCATGGATCCAAATCATCAGAATGACCGGTGGTTTAATATAATACTTCATGAGTATGATTTTAGAAATGTTCAAAATATAATTCCACCAACTTTAAGACGTAATCTTTAATCTTAATAGAACTATTACACCTGTTGTTGAGGAGTCATTGCAGATATTTACAACTCTTAATAATAAATGAGATATAATTTCAAAGCCTCCAAGGCTTCCTTTACTTACTTAGCAGTGTAGTTAATTGGCAGAAAATACTTTTCAAGTGTTCTTTAGTGGATCGCTTCATATCAAATAAGCGAATCTGATCACTCTTTACCCAATAAGCACATAATGCTCTTGAAAGTTCTCACCAATGAAAGTGAGAACTACGGGTCTTTCTTGACAAGAGTAATACAAGTATTTGCCAGTTCTTCGTAAATAGAAAATCCACATTCAGTTCTCAATAAGTCTTAATTCTAACAGAGTTATCGTTCACAGAAACGGTGACTAAAACCAATCAATATTTTTTAATTAGCTTAATGTGAAATTTCACCTTGAGAGATACATACATCATCATATAATCACCTTTGGGCAGAAGATATGACATGCAGTTGTATACTCCCTACATTACAGTGGCCATGAGAATTTATTTCAATCTTCGTTAATCACCAACTTTGGGTGTATGACGGCACTTAGATTAATCAATCCTCAACCATATGATGTACATGTAATCCTCCATGCAAGAATACGCAATTACCTCATTTGGGAGTATAACTACGCACTAAAACAGGAGACATCCCAATATTATTTAACATGTTCCTTATTAAATTCAACCAAGCGTGCCGCTTTGGCGGTCACAACCCAATTGAATTTACCTGAAATTAGGATACAACTTTATATTTCACATTTATTGTATGCATGTAATTTCAGAAATTGGGGCAATCATGTTCAAAATTACACGCTTTGCTAATTTTCATCGATACCTCAATAATTCATGTCAAACCATAAACATGAAATTGATAAAAAAAAAAATTCCACATAATTCCACGTGATACTTTCATGTAAGCCCGTACCTGTATTTCACAAATCCTTACAGAAATACTAGAAAATACTTCAAAAATACCTCAAAATACCCCCGTATTTGGAGTTCCGTACGTATTTCCATCCATGAAAATACCAAACATGAAAAATAAATGTACCATCCTGTAGAGCATGAGCATACGAGCACGCCGGTACCTGGAACGTCCTCATCGAAGTACCCACGCGCCCTCACGCGCCGCTTGAAGCCTCGGCGCGTGAGCTTCACGCGCTGCCACGTGCAGCGCACGTGTTCAGTGCCTCAGCTGGTCTTCGAACCAATCCAACCGGTCTAACCGCTCCGACTGCTGCCTTAAACCGTTTTAGCGAACCGGGTCGAGCGGATCCGGTCGAACCGGTCAACGACCGGTCCGACCGGACAATCCGAGTCAACGGTCAACCATCCGAGTCGGGTCAACGGGTCGGGTCGGGTCAATGGGTCAGGTCGAGTCTGTCCGGCTGAGATGACGTCATCTAACGTCAGCCCCCACGTGCCGCGCGTGTGCGAGGCTCGGAGTCAGCGCGTGAAGCGTGTGGCCGCCACGCTCCCGATAGCCACCGGCGAGTGGCGGCGCATTCGGAGGCTGCTGGTGGCGATCTTTACATCGTTTTGCTCGTCTCGTCGAGTCCTTTCCAAATATATAATTTTCTTTGAATTTCGATGAAAATAAAATTTCGAAAATACACCGAAAACGCGATTCGTGACCTAATATGCGCAGGCTTTGATACCACATGTAAGCTGCGTATTTAATTCGTATGCAGCAACATAATTGATACACACGTACAGATACACAAATCCATGTACCATAGAGTTAAAGAATTAACACACCATGTTTTGGATTCATCGTTCTTGATGCGGAATTGCGAGAATCCAACGCTTAAGAGCTTCTCCTCTATGAACCCCTTGATCGCCGGCTTCAATGAGACGGCCCCTCACTGTTGTTTCTGACGATTTCTATATGTGAGGTTATGTGGACATTGGGGTTTAGAGGAGGGACTTAAGCACTATTTATAGAGAATGAAACCTATCCCCTCATCAAAAATTAGGTTTATCTCAGCCATACTATCCAGCCCCACATCCGACTAGAATAGGAAACTATATATATCTTACCTTTATTAGACCAATCAATAATTACAAAAATAATTAATAAAGCCCACAATAGAATATATCCAAATTAGAATATATATTCTAACAGCCATGTCCTCGATGAAGCCGATTCAATATCTTTTAGTTTCCTTCATTAACTTCAAACAGTGAAGTATATCCATATATACCGATAAATATCCAATAGGACTTCCATCCTTATCTTGATATCAACACGGAGACAACTTCCTTCTATGACTTGAATTATGCCGAACAGGAATTGTATTTCCATGATAAACGTCCCCATATATCAAAAAATTTATGGTCTTTGTTTGCGGGTCTCCGATTTTAATAATCGCTACCTTAGCTCGATATTTGAGTCAAGTCGCAATTGTTTTGCTAATAAATCCGAACACCATTGTTAAAGGGCTCAACCGTCACAAATATTATCCAAGTTCGAGTCATGCTTTAACTTCATCATAACCGAGGACTTCATTAAAACACCAACTGAACATGCACCTTTAACTACTCAACAAGGATTTTCTGACACAAGATCCTTAACTACAGATAAAGCAAAATCGCCATTGTATCTATATCTGTTAGGAGACCAAATACGTACCTTGTCAAAGTTACAACAATCGTTAGATCTTCAGGCTCCACCTCGCTACAAGCACAATCTGTGTCAATTACTCCGCTAGTACCTGCTACCTCAGGAGCTTCTGGTTGCAACTCCATGTCAAGCATTTTTCATCATCAATAATAATTTATGCCTAACCACTTTTCCAGGTAATAAAAAAATCATTTATTCATTTTTCTGAGCGAGATAAGCGATTACTTTTTAAAAAATATTTTTCAAATCGATCATTCTTTATGAAATAAACGAACCCTCAATACAAGTGATTTGAGGTTTTTTTTCTAATTTAATTCAAAAAAATTTATGAAATTAAATTTTAAAAAAAGTATTTACAAAATTGGGTCTTGCTCGGCAGAGAGATTGTTGAGCAACACTTGCTCAGCAATCCCCTGTCAAGCAATCCATTTTTTATTTTTTTTATTTCTAAATAGAAAATAACAAAAAAAAAATGATTTGTGGAGAGGGTTTTGAAGGTTTTTTTTTTCCAATTTAATACACACACAAAAATTACCAAATTAGCTAATCCCGAAAAATTATTTTTTTGAGTGAGATGTGTTTTTTTCAATTTTTTTAAATTTCTATTTGACGCGGCCGCGGAGCAACATATTTACGTAAAAAAATATATATACGTGCCTCGACTCCAAGGACAGCGAGCGAACGAGTGAGGCGATAGGACCACCATAACGCGCCTCAACTCTTAGGAAAGCAAGTGAACGAGCGAAGCGACAGAGCCGTGGAGGATCATATGTACGTAAAAACTTCAAGAAAAGCGAGTGAACAAGCGAGACGATGGCATTTGCTCACGGGGCCACGCAGCGTCATCGTCATCTCGCTCGTTCACTTACTTTCCTTGGAATCGAAACACGTAAATATTTTTTTTTACATAAATATGATAGCTCCGCGGCCCCGTGAGCAAACGCCATCACCTCGGTCGTTAGCTCACTTTCCTTGGAGTCGAAGCGCGTAATTTTTTTTTTTTACGTACATATGATCTTCTGTGGCCTCGTCGCCTCGCTCGTTCACTCGTTTTCCTCGAAGTTCAGGCGCGTCATCGTGGCCTTGTCGTCTCGTTCGTTCGCCTACTTTCCTCGGAATCGAGGCGCGTAAATATTTTTTTTACGTAAATATGATGTTCTGCAGTCCCATTAAATAGAACCTAAAAAATTATTGAAAGAAAACATGCCTCGCTCAAAATTTTATTTTTCAGGGTAAGCTAATTTGGTAAATATTTTTTTATATTAAATTGAAAAAAAAAACATCAAAACCCTCCCCAAATCATTTTTTTTCTTATTTTCTTTTTAAAAAACTTAAAAAAATGGATTGCTCGGCACTAATTTTGTAATTACTTTTATTTTTAATCTAATTTTGTAAATATTTTTTTAATTAAAAAAACCAATGATTTGCCACCAATTTTAAAGTCCATGCAGAATTTGGTTCATGACTTCATGTTTGCTTCGCTTCACACGAGGATAGTATAAGTTGTATCTGTTTGCCCATCGTACCAATCATTAAGGGGCTGCATGATAACATTTCTCCTTCTCTATATCTCTACCAACAAAAAAAAAACATCGTTTGATAAAAACTCAGTCGAAGTAAAAATCTATTTGGTAAAAAAAATGACTTCCGGTAGGATTTTCAACTTCTGGTTGGGTTTTTGGCCAACTTTGAGAAGTAAAAATTTTTTACTTCTCGACTCCAGAATCACTTCTTCGACCACACCGGCCTCCACCAACCATCACCGATCATCGCCACTGCAAACCACCGCCTGTCGCCAGGCACCGACGTTGAAGGTTTTGTTAATAATGTTTCAAAAATAGAAATTTTTAAACGTTACCAAAAGAATATCTCTTATTAGAAGTCAATCTGGAGCAGAAGTAGAAAAATCAACTTCTTTGTCGCGACCTAAAAATAAATTTCGGGTTAATGGATTATTAGGTTAATCACACGAATTAACTAACCAAATATGGACTCTCCCAAGCCCTACCAATTCGCAACTTAAAATTAATCAGAATGATTTAGAAATTGGAGTCGCCACTAATCATTTTTGGTAGGTTGATTAGAAACCTAAGTAAAATAGCGGGAGGACTATTTAATGGATTCGGGGACTTGGTTACACTAGTTAATTAAAACTATGCCCTTTCGGTACCTTAATTTCATATGAGATGTCCTAAATTGACGACTTGGACTGAATCGATTTAAAGCTCAAATGAGGTGTCTCTTTTGAAATTTTTACTTTTTTAAATGCAATGCATGAAACTATCTAAATGATATGGGTAATATGCAAAACATGCGAAATCAACGTCATCTTGCCCTATATGCAAAATTAACTAATTAATTAAGACATGCAAAATTACATGGCAAGATGTAATGCAACATAGATATGCATGTTATGAGACATACAAATGCGATCATGTACATGCAAATGTGATAATGCAATGCATGTAATTTTCGAAAAAAAAAAATCAATGATGCATGGATAACAATTTGCGAAAATATGATGAGATAATGAGCAGTTTTTTTGTCTTTTTATTCTTTTTCTTTATGATGCTGATATAACCTAACTACATGACACGTGAGATGACATGACATGGCGACGATGCATGACATGGCAAGACGACGTGGCAAGATGACGTGGCGAAATGACATGACAAGATGACATGGCAAGATTACGTGGTAAAATGACATGGAAGGATGACGTGGCAAGATGACATGGCAAGATGACATGGTAAGATGATGTGGCAAAATGACATTGCAAGATGACATGGTAAGATGACGTATACGAATGACGTGGCATTTATGCATGGATTTTTGGATTTTTTTTAAAAAAAATTATCCTATTTTCGGCAACCAATTTTCTAGATATGGTAAAGAACCAATCAATCAGTTAATCAATCAACCAATCAATCAGACAATCAATCAAACAATCAGTCAGTCAATCAGACAATCAATCAATCAATTAATTAGACAATCAATCAAACAGTCCGCCGATCAATCATTCAATCAGAATCACGACTATCAACATCCCGAATTACCATATTCTTCGAATTTTTCCAAAAATTATTCATATCTCGAATTAAAGAATGCTTTATTTCCGGAGATAGCAAATCGGACCTAAAAGGTGATAGGTCAGATTGACTAAATCCAAGATTTTCTTGACAAAAATTCGGACTTGACAATTTAGATAAAAAAAAAAGAATTTGTTCTTTGAATTTCCAGAAAAAGGGTTCGATCTTCACCTCAATTATGACATCGAAACATACGAGAATAATTTTACTCGGACGAAAACAACACGCTAACAATGCCAAAATAGTGAGCAAACAACGGCAAAGCAACCAGCAAACTTATTTGAATTGATGCGTTACCTTGACTCGTAAGGAGAGATCGGGGACCGGTT
This sequence comes from Rhodomyrtus psidioides, assembly GCA_021437785.1. Taxonomy (NCBI): domain Eukaryota; kingdom Viridiplantae; phylum Streptophyta; class Magnoliopsida; order Myrtales; family Myrtaceae; genus Rhodomyrtus; species Rhodomyrtus psidioides. The sequence continues at coordinate 16,640,508 of JAILYB010000003.1, forward strand.
TGCTCGGGAGAGGATCTCGCATGGACGTGGATGGTGCTCAATTCCAAAGAAACCTCTCAACATTAAACCTTGATTGCACAACTTGTGCTCTCTTCCTTTGAGCTCGAGCAAAAATTGCGGACGAATTCTGAACTTTTGGGACCAATTGATGAAGATTGCACAACCAACGGCTTTGGGACCAAAACAGCGGAAAAGGCTCAAGAAAATTTGTTCGTATGTCCCTTTTGTGGCTGAATAAGAAGAAAAGTTAAGCCAGTTTGGTGCAAAAAACAAAACTTGAGTAGTCACCAAACCTAAACCAAAACAGCGAAGAACTTCTAGGAGGAGAGTTACAAAACCGAACCCATTAGTAGCTGGCGTCAAATTGAGTGACAAAACCGATCAACACAGAAAAAGCAAGCTGGGCAGCAGCTACCTAGGCACCAAACAATGGATAATTTGGTACCAAATTGCCCACAAGAGAAATTGTGTCGTAGCTGGCGTCAAATTGATCAAGACCCGCGTCGACCTCAACGTTGGATCGAGTAAGGGCGTCGTCGGGGATGGCTCCACGTTAAGAAAGGCTAATTGATACTTGAATCCAAAGTCTCTCTCATTGATACATCATTGATGATGCTGGTGAGGGATATTTGCTTCCAGTGCGTTTGAGGTGCACACAAAAATCCCTCACCAGCATCACCCTCGACGAGTCGTTGCTCTTATCGTCATTGATACATCATTGATGATGCTGGTGAGGGATTTTTGTGTGCACCTCAAACGCACTGGAAGCAGTAGTTTACAAGACTCCGCACTTCATCGTCAAAATGTGTGCACCTCAAACGCTACCCGGTGATATCTTTGTGAGTTGTTCCCAAAATTGCACTTGAAATCTTTCTTCTTCTTTCATTTATGTTGAGCAATACAATGTCCTATTGCTTGTGTCGCGTAAGACACAAAGATGAGAGATTTCGACCTAATTTTTTTAAAATAACAAATATAGAAAATACCAGCTTGACCTTGATTATAAGCATGGATTAGGAAAATCCATCACGCATGAGTGAAGGATGTTCCCTGTAAGCCAAATTTTGAAGAAACAAAATTATTTTTTTAATTAAATGAAAGGACGCTATTTGTTCCTAGATAAACAGCGTCGTTGCTTGGTCGAGTAGCTAAAGCCTCACAAATTGCCAATGAACGAGGTTGTAGTAGATCCAGCTACATCTTTATTGAATGTGGACGCAAGAGGAAATGGAGACACCCCATTTTTGTAATGTCTTAATCAAATTATTGCATCTTGTGGACCTGAGCGACATGCACAGCTTTTTATTCAGTGATAGAGCTCTATCAATTGGAAATCCTATGAAGATATCCATATATCTTTACAGTCTGAAAAAAAGAGCAACAAGTCGTTCCAGGGACATAGACCACCACGAAACGACGTGTGGAAGTTGCTTTGCGGACAACTTTAGGCCGGTTTTTATCCGGGAGATATTTGGTCCAATTCTCTTTGTTGATTCTCATTGAATGAGCTAAAGACATTAAAAAGTATGTAATATTAAACTACGAAATGGTATGTATCTTATGAAACATTTGGTGCAACTGGTATGGATAACAATAACAAATCTCATTTGCTCCCAAACGAAGTTAAGCATAATAGTGCATCCCCCTCATCAGATTTTTTTTCTTAAACATTATATGAATTATTTAGATCCAAATTAATGTTGGGTTGGCATACATTTCGTGGACGAGTTTTGGCGATTAAGTCTATTTGTACTATTCAATTATATCTAAGAATATTACGATTTATCCAATGCAACATAACTTAATGCAATAGCATTTTTTTATGCTCATAAACTATAGTAGCAATAACATAGGAGTTTCTGAGTAACCATGATTTTCTCAGCCTCATATCCAGACTTCTAAATGATTAACCTAGAGCACTCATTTCATGCTATTTTTTATTTTCTCCAAGGGCCTGGTCCTTCTGACCATATTTTTATTATACTGGGCCAACCAATGGCCATTAGCCGTGGCATGCTCAAGCCCAGCCAATCCGTTTGCCAATCCTAGAGCAAAGCTGTAAAACATCACCTAGCCAATGAACAATCAACAATCTGTTTGAGGGCCCTAGTACACTTAATTAGTACTTACTCAAAAGATTCAATGAAGTTAGAAATTTACTTATCTGATACGTAAAAAAGGGGGTTTACTTAATTCATCCAAACAATTGGTGGTAATTAGAATTTCCCAATTATATGGTTATTGGCATACCAATTACAATCACAGTTCAATGTTTGGAAAGAAATTCCAAATATCTAATGATTGTCAACCAACTTTTTATTTTCATTTTATCACTTAGGATTGTTATTAGAAACACCACAAGTTAAACTATCATCCCACCACGAGTCCTTTCCTTTGCTTCTCTCTTTGACATTTCCAACTCCGATCCAATCACGTAGTCGTTCCATCTCCGGTTCATGTTGATAAGAAATAAGATCTCCCTCTAAAATATTTGCTCTTCAAAATTTTGTTCTTCCAAATCTTCTCTTTGAGATTCGTTATTATCTCATAATCACTTTCTGTCTAGCCTCTATTAGACGAACATTCTCCTTCAACTTCACCTTTTAACCATCAACATCGATATAAATTCTTTGTTGTAAAATGAGACTTTGAGGATCATACATTCGAATAAATTCACAATCATCTTTCTATAAAACATTCAAGTATCTCTGCAATAGGTCTTTCCTGGAAGCAATACGCGATCAAGCATCAAAAGGAATTACTCATTTTCATAGTAGAATTCACATTATGCATCGAAAACTACCTCATTGAGTCATCCAGTCATCGCCACTAGAAAGAGAAGATTGATAAAATCCTTTGTTCGAAGAAAAAGCGGAGGTCTATTTGTACTGAATCAGTCGGAACAACGTGCGTAAATAGTCAGGAACCCTCATCTCTTCGAATTTTCCACACAAATTGACAGTGCAGTACTGGAACGTCTCGGACTTAGGGCTTTGTCCACAGAAAAAGCCCCAAATCAAAACTCTAGTGCGTCAAAGTGTCGTCCCCACGTTACCAATCTTCAATCCGGGCTTGCTTGCAGACCCTCTTCATGAGCTAAGTTCAAATTGAGTCCGCAAGGAGTAGGGGGGTGTGCCAAGAAAAGCTTTTTCTGGTTGGTGCCTCTATTCACATAGTTCAGACAAGATAAAATTTCGTTTTAGTCCATCAAGGCTATCAAGCCGGTCGGTTTTTTTTTTTTTTGGTAAGTTAAGCATGTATAGAACTTTTCAATGCGCCAAATACAAAGGGGATGCCGAACACAAAAACCTCAAACCCACTAGGACTGAAGTTCATGTCCTAAGGGGTACAAAGGTGTAGCGGCATGCAAGATAGAACAGAGTGGACAAAAGCATCTAACCCCCGGCAAAAGCATCAAGCCCGTCGGCTTTTGAGAGGAGAAAATAAAAGAATTTTTGGTGTTGGGAGAGTATTCTCTGTAATTTGGTTCTCCAGCCATTCCCAATATGTGACAAACGGGTGCGTGTGGTAACGCCCCAGAAAAAGTGTTCTGTTCTCAGAAATTATTCCCAACTATTTCTAAAAAATTGTTCTAAGGGTATGTTTGGTAACGTTTCTATTCCTCTATTTATGTTCTTGGGAACAAAAAAAATCAGAAATATGTTTGGTAATACAAATGATTCTGATTCTACTTCCAAGAACACTTTTGGATCACTTTTGAGAATTTTAAAAAAAATGTTTATCAAGAAAAGGAACACTTTTGAAAGTCTTCTTTCATTCTTGTTGGACGCTCACGAGGCTTGGGCCGGGTCAACCCGACCTAGTCCGCATAATTTTTTCAATAAATATTTCAAAAATTAATAAAAATAAAAAAATTATAAAATAATTAAAAATCCAAAAAAGGAAAATTCATGAAAAAATCTAAAAAATTGGAAAAAAAATAGAAAATTTCCAAAAAAAATAAGAAATTAGGAGATTGGTCATTTTAACTAGCCAATCTTATTTTTGATGATTAGTCTTTTGATTTCTCCCAAATGACAATTTTTCCCCTCATTAGTAAATTGTTCTAAAAAATCCCGAAATTTAAAGAATAATCTCAAAAAGTAGGAAATAGGTCTATTCAATTGGCTAGTCCTGTTTTTGGTGATTTTACCTTTCGATTTTTCCTAAGCCTTGCCTGATTTTTTTATTGGATTTTATTCATTTTGAGCAATGAAAAATAATAAAAGATATCTCTTTCATCCTTGACATATGCATAGAATCAAGATAAGCATGGAAAAATAATAATTTTAGCGTATTATCCTTCCAAGAAATAAATCTAAATCATCCCTATTTTAGCCAAAAAGATGTCAAGGTGTAGACATGGCCGGTTCCGCGGAACCGCGGGTTCCGGTTCAGGAACCAGCCCTTAAGAGGCCGGTTTCGGTTCCGGTTCCGAACTTTTAATTTTATTTTTAAAATAATAAAATAAAATTAATAAATTACAAATTATAATTAAATTGTACATTGTAATAAATTTGGAAAAAAAAAAGAGAATGAATGGGCTTGAACTTAATGAATTATCATTAAGCGCCTACATATCTTCTCGGGGATAGAAAAATCAAAGCCCATGTAGTTCACTTACCTTTGGTAACCCCCAACTTACCTCATCGTCAATCGTCGCTACCCGTTGTGGTGGTGATAGTATCTCCACAGTCATCACTGTTGACACCTGATTTTTGGTCATCTTGCATTTCAGTTTTTATTTCTAAAATTAATTAAAAATAGCCAAAAAATTATAAAATTGTAAAATCAACTTTGAAGGCCTTGACCTAGCCTCAAGAGTCAATTTTGAACAAAAAATATTTTTCATAATTTTTAATAAATTTTCAATTTTTTTAATTATTAAAAATACCCAAAAAATCAGGAAAATACCATTCGTGGTCAGAAAAATACACAAAAATATTCAATAATTTTTTTAACTCCCTCTTTAAGCTTGTCATCTTAAATCTTGAAAATTCGGCTCGGGTCACTATGTTCCTTCACAAACATAAACCCGAACCGAGCCTTTTAATTTTCAATTCTCACTTTTTATAAGTTATGACATTGGATTCTAAAGTCTTGAAGTGCAATTGGGTCAATTTTCCCTCCAATTTGATCAATTTTAAATAAAATGGCTTAATTGCAAAATTTTCTTTCAATTTAGTCACCGGTTTCACAATTTTTGAAATTAAATTTCATACGGGCATACCCATTGAAATTAAATACCTCTATCCTATGTTTTTCATCATGCTGAATCCATTGGTGATCTCAATTTTGACTAATTTGGTCATTTGGGCCCTAGATTGAGCAAAAATCATTTTCAGATCCTAAGGACAATTTGGGGTTTTCACTAAATTTGAATCAATTGATTCGTGAAAATACCCATATTTGATGGAAAACACATTAAGGAGTCCGATTATGGAGTCAATTTCATGAAAAAAAAAGACGATTTGGGGCTTAATTAGACAAGGGGAATCGAACCGAGCCGGTCGGGTCAGACCCGACCCGACCCGGTCCGAACCAGGTCTGCAACTCAGTTGCAGACCCGCGGTGGAGACGCGACGAAAGGAGAGAGGATGATGGGGATCAGTTTTTTAGGAAAATGAGGGAACAACAAATCGTGGGGGACAAAAGCAAAGGTAGATGACCAGGTTTGGTGGATCGTGGGACACCGGAGGAGCGCCGGTCAGCCACGAAATGTGAGAATTCTCGGTATAAAAATCGAGCTCCGGCCAAGAGAAGAAAGAGAGAGTTTTGGTGAGCTCGAGCCAAAACTGACAGATATACAGCCATACAGGAGTTTCAACATACCACACCGATCATCACCTAGGGCACGGCTGTCGCCAACAAGCCTCAGACAGGTAGGTTTTTCTCTCCGAACATCACTTCATGCCCACACGCCATGTGTTCGATGAAATGCCTCAGTGAAATTTCTATTTTTTAACTCGCGGTCGTGCTATTACCGAGCTCCGTTTGTGCGTGTCTAGCCCCGAGCGTGTATTAGAACCGACTTTAAGCTCGTGTATGTGTTTATTTTGCATCGAAACCATGCCGGGAACGATGGTCGGAGCCCCACCATGGATGGTTCGGCCGAGAGCTCACATTGGCGAGCACGGCGGACGGCAAGCTCGAATCGAGCTCAGGTAAGTCCTTAAACCTCCCTTAGATGCTATGTGAACGGTTGGAATCGAGTTTGAAGGACACTAAAACTTTCTGCAAATACCTCGCCGGAGTCGGGTTCAGAGGGGTTCGGTTCGCCGGTTTTCGGACGTGCACGATGCCATGTTTTGTTTATAGGTTGATCCTGGGCTTGAGGGGAGTCGAATGGTGAAAAAATGGACAAAAAATCTAGAGTTTTGGTCACGGTTTGGGCATTTTCCGGCGAACTCGCCGGAATAATCACTGTTCCGGTAAGTCGCCGGTCGTCTTCTCCGGCAAGCCCGGTGTCGGTTGACCGGTCATCGTTGACGTGGCGTGCCACGTCAGCAGCCACGTCAGTCAGGCAGGGCCGGTCCGAACGTTTTTCAAATAAATGAAATGGACGGTTCCGATTCCGACACGTGTCGCAATCCTGAAATTTTAGAAAATTAATAAATGATTTTCGAATAATAATTTAAAAATCAAATCTGACGGCTTAGATTGTGCCAAGTGGCTTTCTGTAGATCATCCGATTTTGTCCAAGATCGGACACACTAGGAGTTGCCACGTGGCACAATCTGGAACGTCCGATTCAAAGGTTTTTCTAAAAAAAGCAAATTAATTAATTTTAATCCGACGGTGTACATTGAGCCACGTGTCTCTCTGTGGATCGCCCGATCTAAAGGAAGATCAGATGCACAAGATGAAGCCACGTGGCACAATATGAACCATTAGATCCGCAGGATTTCGGATAATTAAAGAAAATTATTAAAAAAATCAAAAAAATTGTCAAAAATAGAAAAATGTTTAAAAATACAAAACGGTGTCGTTTTAGATCGGTTTTCGACCCATAAGGTCGGACCGGGCGCCCGCGAGGCGCGGACCAAGTCTGACCCGGCCCGGAAAATATTTTTTTTTAAAATAAAAAATTCAGAAAATAATAAGAATTAATAAAAAAAATTCAAAAATTCAATAAAAAAATGGAAAATCATAAAAAAATTCAAAAAAAATTCGGAAAATTCTAAAAAATTCTAAAAAATTCTGAAAAATAGGAAATGGCCACATTCAATTGGCCATGACCTGTTCCGGGTCATTTGACCACCGATCTTCCCAGAAATGACGGTTTTGCCTTTCCGGCAAACCGTCTTCCAAAAAAAAATTCTAAAAAAATCCAGGAAAATCCCAAAAAAAAAAGAAATGGCCACAATCAACTGGCCAAGGCTCACTCCGGGTGTTTTGAACCCCAACCTTTCTTAAAAATGATGATTTCGCCCTTTGGGCAAATCGTCTTCCAAAAATTGAAGAAAAATCAAGAAATTTCAAAAAAATCTCAAAAATGGGAAATAGTCACAATCAACTGGCCATGGAATTATTTGGGTAATTCGGTATCCAAATCTTCCAAAAATTGACGATTTTGTCATTCGGGCTAATCGCCTCCAAATCTTCACATTTTATCCCTGGTCCGAAATCATACCTTCCTTAAGCCCTTATGAGGAATCCATTGATTTGAATTGATGTGCATCGATGTGGTTTGTTTATGCACTTGATTGCGCTTTCATTAAAATTGATTGTGATTGGTAGGAATAGTCTTCCAATCTGTATGAAACCCTGAATCAAACCTACCTTACCCAAAATTGCGCCTGCATGAAATCTTAATTAGAAAATTTACTCGCGTTAGGTACCGAAAGGGCGTTGGTAATGACACCGACGTAACCAAGTCCCCGAACCCAAAATCTCTGGTTCCGCAGAACTGATTGATCTCTCCCAATCGGTCAGTAAGGTTTCTGGTCTACCCTCCAAGAAAGGCCGATGGCGACTCCAAATATATGTACAAGTTGCACATGCCACCACGACCACACTAAGGTCGAAAGCGATCGACTCTTATCGTCGAATCCCTTAAAAAAATACTCCCGTCACGATTTGGTATGGGCCTGGGAGGGCCCGCGCCGATCCAAAGCCTGCGATCCACACTCCAGTGCGGGGAAAAGGGCCGCGATCGGTAACCCATTAGCGCGTCCATTTCGGACGGGTCGCGACAGCTGGCGACTCCGTTGGGGACTTGTTCTAGAACCTATGGTTCTAGACCTCAAGTGGACTTAGGCCGTAATTAAAACGTTGAGTGATTTTTCTAACCTTGCAGGCGCTCTTGAATGTGAGGTAAGTCCGCTCATGATAGGTGTTATATGTTTTTACATATTGGAGTGATAAGGGGGTAGTCTGTGATTAACATTATTTTATGCAGGTTGGGCGTAGGAATGAATGATTGTGTGGATGTTTTGTATTGAAGCGGTGATTGTTAAATAAGATGCATGTTTATCGTTTTAGCACGACATCGAAAACACACACAACCGCGCCTAAAACCCCGAGCGCCGCCTATAGGAAAACTATAGAAGGGATTGAAGATGGAATCTCCGTGAGGAAAAACACGGGGTAATCCATTTTTAATTCCGCTCATCTTGAACTATGGATCGAGTCCCAATGTAACGATAGTTGTGCAATGGAATCTACTCTTTCTAGAACTCGAGATGGGAACCTGGGCCTTAGGTACCAAGCCCAATCTTTAATTTTTAGAGTCAATCCTCACTTGTCTCATGCGCATGTATTGTGAATGGTTGGCATACCTAAAAAACCAAAAATTCATTAAGCGCCACTTATGGTAAGGTCTTGCCATTTCTATTTAAATTCACTTGCAGCCTTTTATTTGGTACAACACGCTGCATTCATCAAGTCCAATGGTTGAGTCCAATTCCATTTTAGAGTACGGATAGAAGAGATGATCTCTCCAAGCCCGTCCCACATCCCGGACGTATTCAAGTATGAGTGACGCGTCATCCACCATCAGACTGTCGGGACATTCAACGGAGCCTTCCCTTTTCGAGCCGTCCGAGGAATGATCCAGTAACCCTACCGGAAATTGAAGGATTGGCGATAACAGCAATTCCAAGTCACCCGCTGGACGCTGTCTAGATGTTATCTGATAAAGACGAAGACCCTAAGGGCCAAACCGAATACACCAAGCGTCGTCCCTTGAAGACCCGACTTGGGGCATCTCTTTAGGTTCTTAAGGGCTACATTCCAATCATCCATTTCTTTTATCAGGATCATCGAGTCTGTAAGGAGCACCCGTCTGTGGGCCTCCCATCTATCTTTTACACCTCGATTCCTAACTCTTGTCTAAGTGTCTTGACATTGGAATGTGACACTGGAATTTCTCTCAACCATTCGGATTTTTCGGTTCAATTGCGTGTCTCACCCAGATGAAATTTTCGTTAGAACTCACACTAGGCATGTTTAACCCAAGTACGAGAATCTAACTTTCATGTCATGGTGCGCCGGGCATGGAATTGAACCGGTCTATAACATGCATCATCGGTAATCCTTGGTAATTAACTAAAGTCGTCCATGTTTCCTAAATTCGAGAGAAGACTTGATATCCAAATTACCTTCGGGAAATCATTTCAATTTGGATGTCTTATCTCTCACTGAATTTAGGACACATTGGAATTGCATTTTTGTCTTTTTGGACGTTCCGTAGATTTTTCTGGGACTTCGCCAAAAGTAATAACCATGGATTACACCCCTTTTAGTTTTATGTTTTCTCTTGAAAAACATAGATAAGAACTTCTCACATGAGGCTATGGCTTGTGTAAAAGTCATTATCTTCGTTATTCGCAAGAAAGCATAAAATTGAAATGATTTATGCTTTACTTCCTTTTCTAACATAGTCTTGTCATTCAAACAGGTAATTCCCAGAATCAAAGACTTGTGTGAAGAATCAGTCACAAGTCAAAATGAACCATGATGGCATAGAAAAGCGCTGGACCACCTTGGAGAGTCAACTGATGAGGGCAAACACCACGTGACCGGGGCAGCCGGATCAAGTGTAAAGATGTGTCGTTCCTAATTGATTTTCAATCAGATACCGGCATAATATTTCCTATCCCTCTCAGGTGAAAAACAGGATGAGATGGCCAAAGACAAACGAAGGAAAATTTATCTTCCCTATAAGATGGAAAGAAATATGCCTTTAGCAGATGTCACCCATTGGGATTGCAAAGACAAGATGGATCAAATTGTGATGAGCGAGCCCACTGAAAAATTTCCATCATCTGGGATGCCCGAGCATACAAAGGAAGAGCAGCCTCAAATAAGGAATGTCTCCTTGAATTGAGCATTTGAAAGGCTTCAAATGGAGAACATCTGATATAGGCAATTCCTTGGCACCACCGTTTGTTTTAAAAGCGACGATCGTAGTGCTATCAGTGAAACGAGCCACTTGAAGATCGAAAATGCTAGTTCTTATACACTCCCTGGAGCATTTCTCGGCAAAATCAGATTATGTGGTAGGTGTACACAAGAAAACCATGCTTCTGAATTCAGTACAAATGCCTGTCGAAAGGTGGGGCATGCATCATCATGAGAAGCTTGCTATCAGTCTCAAAATAGATGGAGTCTCGAAGTTGATAATCCCTGAGTCTCACCGAGCCGAAAGCAAGAAGAAAAACTTAGCATCGAGCCCTGGTGTTTTGTTGTTGTCATGAAGAATCAATAGCCATGGAATCTTAACCATCATGAATGCAAGAATGATGCCTACACTGGAGGTTGTAGGCTGTCTCCTGATCGAAAGCTTCAAGGACGCCATCATGGGCAGCTACATCCGTGATCGATTGATTGCCAAAGGGAATCCCACTATGGGAAAAGAAGGAAGAGGACAGATTAAGTGTGGCGGACAAGACGCAATGCGGATAAGTTTGAAGCATGCGTGTATCCAGAAAAGAGAAAACGATATGCCCTCGCCTATAGAAAACAAATATTTACAGGCATGCATCAGAGAGAAAAGGAAACGTTCTGCACTTGAAGAACCAGAAGCTTACGCCTCCAAAGCGTTTCTCTGAAATATTCAACAATCCCCAAAGTCCACTATAATGAGTCACCACTAGTTTCGTGAGGAGACTCATTTATCTGGGGCAACCTCAAAACTTATCGAGGCATTTCCTTCATCGATCCTCTCTCCTTAGGCTACCATTGATATGCGAATATGTTGAAGATTGGAGGGAAAGACACGCTTTCAGCCCAGACGTTAACAGAAGCTCCCTGCCCTGAGAGTCTGCGAGTCATGGCCATCGATGGCAATCCAGTCGCTCTCTCAGTACTCATGGCTGTGCTGAGAAAATGCCGGTATAAGGTTACAGGCCAAATGAGAGCAACTGAAGCCTTAAAAGCGCAGAAGCGGAATAGGGGCAGGTTTAACATCGTCGTCACTACCACGACGGTGTTGACATGCACATCGTCGATCTGGTAAAGGTCATCAACTCCGAAATGGACATGTTGATTATCATCATGTCTGCAAGTGAAGATCAGTCGGTTATAACGAAAGCCGTACTGCATGGGGCTCAGGGTTTCATAACAAAGCCGGCTCGGTTCGAGTGCTTCAAAATCTATGGCAACATGTGTTAAGGAAGCAATTTACACGATCGAGACGGCCATAATCAAGTTGACGACGCCATCGTGGGGCACAGGAAGACAAGGTTCGATTGGTCCCTTGATCTTCATCGCAAGTTTGTTGATACAGTCCAACAGCTAGGGGTTAATTCAGCACGCCCGAAGCATATAATGGAGGTCATGAACGTATCAGGACTCACTAGAACTAGCATTGCGAGTCACCTTCAGAAATACAGAAAAGAACTGAGAGAGCACGATGCAGCTCTAAGTCAAGAAGGCCGAAACGAAGCGGATTCAAACCTGAACGATGGGCAGCCAACGCAGACTCCTTGGCTCGAACATTTACCTTTCACTGGTGCCACTTCTATGGTCAATCAGGTCATCATGCCGCATATTCAAGAACCAAATTTTTCAACTGCGCAGTTCGAACATATGACTCTCGACGAACATATGTGGAGTAGCTCTCACCATATCCTTCTCTCCAATTCTCGAATGGAAGATGATTGGAGTGGTAGGCTAACCTATCATCCCCATCTACACCCAGGTAATGATGGAAGCTCCAGCTCCAATCAGATTGCCTATGGCGAAAGCGGAAAGAGACATTCATCGCCAAGAGTCGATGCTGCTCAATTCGAGCATCAATTCCCTGAAGAATCAGGAGATTATCTAGATGACAAGCCCATTGTCATGATTAATTAGTTTAAAGTTGACAGTCCTCCACCAAGCTGATCCAAGATGGCAATTATGTATCTGGTTCAAGACGCAGCTAGTAGAATCCTTAAGGGAAGCAGGCCTAATATGCATGACCTAATATGCTATTAAGTTTTTGTTGCTAAATCCTCATGCTGCATATTCCTTCTAATATCTGAAGCTAATTTTCCGCAAAGACCAACACTACCCGCGAGCATCATCATGCTCAAGTGCACAGACCCTCATGGACTCCAACAACACCACAACCTGGTGATTGAAAGAATGACAGTGGTCCGAGGCATCCTGGATTTGATCCTTGAATCGATATCAATATATATATATATATATATATAAACGGTCTGATGCCTTTTGAAGAGCAACCCAGGCGGCTATAGAACCTGGGGTAATCTTAAAATTTTGGGTGGATACACACTCAATTATTGTTGCCAAGCGGTGAAGCCAGCAAAATCAAAATACAAAATGGCTAAGTGAAGGGTAAACTCTGTATCAATCCAATTTATCCTTTCTGATCTCATATTTGACACGATTCATTTCTTTTTGACAGAAGATAAGAAAAGAATAAAATGATAACCCCATACCCGAGTCCAGAGATCCAATCCTTGACTCAAGCCCAATCTGGAGGGCAGTTACAGATGTTGCCTATTAAACATGACCCATCTCATTAGGAAACAGGGCGAAGACAAATGTTGGATCACTAGCTTGAAAAAGCAATCTGATCCAAAGGAAGGAATCTCTTTAATTTGATTTTGCAAGGAGTGCAAATCAATGTGTAAAAGGACGTATCGTTCTAAAGCGATTGTCCTCCAGATATGGGAATCATGTTTCCTTTCTTTTCCCTCTCAGGTAATGATCATAAGCAAAGGAACCAAGAATCGGGGTCTTCAAATGACCAAACAGGGAGTACTCTTTTCATGGCATCTCAGACATCCACTCTAATTAAATATTTCCAAGAGCATCCTAATGGCTCCATTTGTGAACAAAACCTTTGAGGAAACTTGAAGATGTTTCTCATCATTTGGAAATCTCTATGAGAAGAACACTTGAAAAGAAAAATTCAAGTTTTGCAGATTGACACATCTGATAAAAATGCTTTCTCTGAATAGAGTGAAAAGCACGAACTCATTTTTCGTTGCAAGCATACCTAACATGCATCATGCATATCATGCATATATCCTGCATACAGAGAACCCAAAGGGAGAAGTGCCGGTTCCCCAACGACAAATTTCAAGGGGAAACATCAAATACCTCAAATGGCGACTGTACTCGGGAGAATCACCGAACCGCCACATGACAAATCCCAAGAATGTCAAGCTGTCTAGAGACAGAAGAAAATAATCGAAGACTCTGGCAATCGAGATAGATGACCAGAATCGGCAAAATCCATGGGGGCAAGTTCCCCCATTTTCTTCGAAAAGCCAAGCGGGGAAAAATTCTCATAAACCCCCAGGAAAGTGCATCGGACCAGTATTATCAAACCGAGAGATGACAAACATCAAGACAAGCCTCATTGGGGCAAAATATTGGAAAAGCATCGTTCCTTCAAATGTTGAAAGGATAAAGCTTCGAAGGGAGTACCTCCTTCCTGAAATTCCAAATAAAGTCAGATAAAGACCTACGCCTGTCTCTTCATGTGCAGGTGCGTGGACATTTTCAAATCGGATTGGAAATCGCCAACAAACGCGAAAAGTGCTAAGGCATGTCGCCACTACAAACGTCGCTCAATTGGGGCAAAATAACTGTAATGAGATCAAGGATCATCTCATGAACAACACCCATGAATACAAATGAGAGAAGGCATCCCCAAATAGGACAGGAATTGCAGCAATATGCAAAAATGAAGTTAGGCGGGGCAAGCGTCACCTAGCTGTGATAAATCACGCCTAACTAAGGCAGGGGAATAAATTTTGCGCTAGACAAAGAAAGATGTGTCTTCTCCGGCAAAGTGAATCGACGCAATAGCAGAGTCGTCCACATCAGAATCAAACCCCAAGATACGAATTTGGGTGAATGGTAACTTCATATCGTTCCAATTTGATCTTCGAAGATCACGGGCTTAACATGAGTTTTTTCTCATTTAACAGGAAGTCGTTAGCGCCGAAAGCCTCAAAAGAAAAGAGCTCGCCGACAGGGAGGCGAATAGAATTATCGGCCTTGGAAGTCAACACTCCAAGAAATGATCTTTGATTATAAGACCCAGTAGAGGGTAAAAAGTATCACTTCCGCACTTCATGCTTTGACATGCATTCTGATGAAAATTTCCTTTTTCCTTGAATAAAAGGAACTATGAAGAGTGGCGCTGGAATGCGTCCAAAATCGCCAATGGATCTCCTCTAGGGCAAATCCTTGAGAAGGATTTATCGCCAACCAAACGGAGGGATCAAGGCCACAAGATAGAGGGCCAAATTCTGCAAGCCACGCGTTTGTGTTCAAATGGAAACACAAAGCAAGAACAAGGCTGTATCGTTCCAATTTGCCTTGAATTTTGGAACGCAAACTGACACCTAATTCCCGTCTTTGACAGGGGCTCGCCATCAAGGCGAAACAGGTTTTCACATCCCATGGAATACATAACCAAGGGTAAGATGTCGTTCCAAGTTTTTGAGAAATTCATGAACATACAATGACATGTTTCTTTTACATTTTCAGAGATCTCCGGTCACGGTGGACAGGTAAGTATCCCTTTCCCTAATCTATTGAAGATGTTAAATAAAAAAATAGGGAAAAAGAAAAGCTTTCAGAATCTGATGTCTAGAAAAGACATAGAATCCCAACTTCATTGACATTCATGTTTTAAAACAGGAGGTTGTCTGAATATGAATAAGAACATGCATTGTGCTCATAAAATCCCCTTGACGGGTAAAATTTTTGGAGAAAATGAAAGAGATTTTTCCAAATCAAAAGTTGTTCAAAACTTTCAAATGGACGTTTTTCTCAAAAGACGAGAGGCAAAGCCTAATGCAAACACGTCCTACACACACTTGAGAGAGAAGTGGAGCAGATCAGGTAGTAAAATCTGGACCTACGGAGGTAGGGACCGTTCGCAGCGATTACATGGATTGGGACGACGGAGGCATTCGTTTCATATCCCCAAATACTACAGGTGATCATTGATAATCCATTTGAACGGCGATTTTCATTCTCAACCCTGTCAAGAACCACCCCACATCGGGGCAAAATGGAGGTGAGTCCAGCAGCATCAGGAGAAAATGGTTAGAAATTTTCTTGCTCGAACTAACATTAATCTTTGTGTGTTGTTTATATGGTAATCCAAGTGCCATAGGATGACGAGAAGCATTCATTTCTCTATCCCACACACCGAATCCTTTGCACAGCCAACTTGAGCTTGTAAATTCATTTCATGAACCCATTGGTGATCATTCCAAGACGGATGCAGCACCTCTTCAAAAATGGAGGAGTTCAAGGCTCAGGGATTACGAAGAGGATTCCCGGGCTGATATTTAAAGCATGTTTAGACTGTCAGACATATGTCTAACATGATCTCATCGAGGATGAGAAGAACCGGAATTTCAAAGAAAAAATAATAATAATAATAATCCCTAGCATCAAGAAAAAGCAAAGTACCTGATAAAAGCAAGGCCGATGCTCGTGTAAGTTGTTTGATTGATCCACAATGAAGCCCGGATGGGAAAAGAGGAAATCCCTGAAGGAGCCAAATCCAAAAAGGCTGCTCCCCAAATGCTGCCAAGCACAAAACAAAGACATAAAGAGAGTCGATCTCTGAATGCAACAAGAGACGCTCTCTAAAGAGCTGTTGCACACCTTAAAATCGGTTGCGCACCTCAAAGACTAAAAATGCATAAAGGAAAGGACAGGTGGCAAATCAGCAATGATCACCAATGTCAAACCCGTCAAGAATTTTGGGCCAAAAACAAGCCTTTTTCGGTCCTCATTCCTACCAATGTTACAACCCTGAAATAGTCTTCTCTGACTAAGACACTTGGGTTAACATATAGCTTAGCTCGAAGAAGTACGAGCAAGACTATTTCTTTCTCATTTTACAGGGTTCTTGACTTGTAAACTCGGAGCAGATGGTGAAGAATTTCATTCAAATGGCCTCGACTCTAAAGCGGATCCCCCTTGAAAATCGATATCCAAGCCTAACATTACGGTCCCGTGGAAGACCTCCCAATCGATCGAAATGTATGCGCTGCGAATGATCCTAAAACCTAGACACAGGTTAGTAGGAAGTTGAGCGCATTCCTTACAAAAGACCATTATCACAGAGCGGTGAGGAGCCCTCTTGGATGATAAATTCTCCAATAGATGTTTTGAACAAACTCTTTTTGGAAATTTCAAATTGTTTGATCCAGATTTGCCGCGCAAGGAATTTGTGATCGCATCTGTATGTTGCAAGAATGTTTTGGATAACCTCCAGCATCAAAATGCACATTTCATGACTAAAACTTAAGTCATAAATTTTATTAATAGGACAATTGTTGTCTTCCCAAAGATTACCAACATTTTAAACTTTTGCAGGATCTTTGGAAACCTCAAATCCCAAAAGAACCTATGCCCCGTGAAAGAGAGTACTTACATTTGATATCTCTGTAGGATTTTCGGTAATCCCGAATCCTAGATGAATGTTTTACTCCATGAAGTGGAGTACGCAGGCTTAAGCTTCTACAGGATTTCGTGGAGAACCCATGATCCCGAAAGGACGCCTTGCTCTGTCAAGAAGAGCTTATATGGTCATGTTTTGCAGGATCCCTGGAGAACCCAGGTCCCAAACTGATACCTTTTAATAAAAAGTTTGCAGGTTTCAGCTTTCTGTAGGAAAATTGGAGTCCCCATATCCCAGAAAGGTACCTTGCATGTCGAAAGGACAATTCAGCCTTCTGAGATTTCAGGTAAGCCTAAATCCTAGAATAGCCTTTCAGGTGAGCCTAAAGTTAGGTAAACCTTCCAAAGGAGACCTCAATGAGTCGTCTGTAGGTGAAGCCTTTTAGTAGGCAAACCTTTTCCAAGACCGATCTACAGAACGATCGAGTCTTTGACTAGTCCCAACCAGACAGGATACGTCAACCTTTAGGTGAAGCCTTTTAATAGGCAAACCTTTTCCTAGACCGATCTATGGAACGATCGAGTCTCTGACTAGTCCCAACCAGACAGGGTATGTCAGCCTTAGATTCCTATCAGTTTGGAGTAACTCATGGTAGATACCGCCAGAAGGGTCAACTCAAGGTAGAAACCGCCTGAAGGGACAAACCAAGGTAGAAACCGCCTGAAGGGTCAAACCATGGTAGAAACCGCCTGAAGGGTCAAACCAAGGTAGAAACCGCCATAAGGATCAACACATGGTAGATACCGCCTGAAGGGTCAACATAAGGTAGATACCGCCACAAGGATCAACACAAGGTAGAAACCGCCTGAAGGGTCAACTCATGGTAGTAACCGCCTGAAGGGTCAACTCAAGATAGAAACCACCTGAAGGGTCAAACCATGGTAGAAACCGCATGAAAGGTCAAACCAAGGTAGAAACCGCCATAAGGGTCAACACATGGTAGATACCGCCTGAAGGGTCAACATAAGGTAGATACCGCCATAAGGATCAACACAAGGTAGATACCGCCACAAGGATCAACACAGAGGTCCGATCCACCATACAGATCAAAGTCCCTAGCAAATCCTAAAGCGTGTGATGCGCCTTCCTTAGATTCCTACCAGTTAGAAATCCCATAATGGTATGACCTACCACACAGGTCAGAGCTTAATCTCCCTAGGATATTCTGAATGACGAATCCTAGGTATCTTCTTGAAAGTTGTCGCAACCAGCGGCATCCGACAGGTGAGCTTCAGGTAAACCTCCCTCCCTCCAGCCCAAGTTCAAATTGCAAGAGCAAACCGGGGATTAATTTGAGCATTCATCAAAAGGCTTAAGGTTCCGATGTCATAGCGTTTCTTTTCCCCAATCGAGTCGGTCAAGATTCATGTGTCATTTTGTCTTTGAAAGCAACCTCTGACGAGTTCACTCTCAAAGAGGGGCAGCTGTTGACACCTGATTTTTGATCATCTTGCATTTCAATTTTTATTTCTAAAATTAATTAAAAATAGCCAAAAACTCATAAAATTGCAAAATCAACTTTAAAGGCCTTGGCCTAGCCTCAAGAGTCAATTTTGAACAAAAAAATATTTTTCATAATTTTTAATAATTTTTGAATTTTTTTAATTATTAAAAATACCCAAAAAATCAGGAAAATACCATTCGTGGTCAGAAAAATACACACAAATATTCAATAATTTTTTTTAACTCCCTCTTTAAGCTTGTTACCTTAAATCTTGAAAATTCAGCTCGGGTCACTATGTTCCTTCACAAAAAAAAAACCCGAACCGAGCCTAAAAAATCCTTTTCGAGTCTTTTAATTTTCAATTCTCACTTTTTATAAGCTATGACATTGGATTCTAAAGTCTTGAAATGCAATTGGGTCAATTTCCCCTCCAATTTGATTAATTTTAAATAAAAGGGCTTAATTGCATAATTTTCTTTCAATTTAGTCCCCGGTTTCACAATTTTTGAAATTAAATTTCATACGGGCATACCCATTCAAATTAAATACCTCTACCCTATGTTTTTCATCATGCTGAATCCATTGGTGAAATTTTGACTAATTCGGTCGTTTGGGTCCTCGATTGAGCAAAAATCGTTTTCGGATCCTTGGGACAATTTGGGGTTTTCACTAAATTTCAATCAATTGATTCGTGAAAATACTCATATTTGATGGAAAACATGTCAAGGAGTTCGATTACGGTATCAATTTCATGAAAAAAGGACGGTTTGGGGCTTAATTAGACAAGGGGAATCGAACCGGGCCGGTCGGGTCAGACCCTACCCGACCCTATCCGAACCGGGTCTGCAACTCAGTTGCAGACCCGCGGTGGAGACGCGCCGAAAGGAGAGAGGGTGATGGGGATCGATTTTTTGGGAAAAGGATGGAACAACAAATCGTAGGGGACAAAAGCAAAGGTAGATGACCAGGTTTGGTGGATCGTGGGACACCAGAGGAGCGCCGATCGACCACGAAATGTGAAAATTCTCGGTATAAAAATCGAGCTCCAGCCAAGAGAAGAAAGAGAGAGTTTTGGTGAGCTTGAGCCAAAACTAACAGACATACAGCCATACAAGAGCTTCAACATACCACACCGATCATCACCTAGGGCTCGGCTGTCGCCAACAAGCCTCGGACAGATAGGTTTTTCTCTCCGAACATCACTTCATGCCCACACGCCATGTGTTCGATGAAATGCCTCAGTGAAATTTCTATTTTTTAACTCGCGGTCGTGCTATTACCGAGCTCCGTTTGTGCATGTCTAGCCCCGAGCGTGTATTAGAACCGACTTTAAGCTCGTGTATGTGTTTATTTTGCATCGAAACCAGGCCGGGAACGATGGCCGGAGCCCCACCATGCATGGTTCGGCCGAGAGCTCACACCGGCGAGCACGGCGGACGGCAAGCTCGAATCGAGCTCAGGTAAGTCCTTAAACCCCCTAGATGCGGACGGGATCAACGTATGCCATGAAAATCCGAGCTCGGAGATGCTAGCAGCACTTACCTATTTCTTGGACGAATCTTCGAACGAAGGAGATCTATCCACTCCTTGAGGCAGCAGTAAGCTTCTTGAAGTGATTTTGAGTCTTGCGGTTGCTTGTGGAGCGACGACTCGAAACTCGAAGCTCACGGCCACCTCCTTCAATGGCGGACGAAAACAGAATCCTTCCCCCCGCTTTCTTCCCTCTCTCTATCTCTCTCTCTCCGCGAGCTTTTCTCTGCCAACCCCCTGTGGTCGTTCCTCTCTTCTTCTTCTTTTTGTCCAACTCCTTTCTATTTTAACCGATTTGTATTCGGTTATGGCGTCCGAAGTTCGTTGGGCAGCCACCCCCTTCCGCACGTGCGACACCACTACTGGCGAGCTGGTGATCGTCGGACACGCCTTGGTGGATGATCGGCCAAGGTTTGTTCAATGGGCATCTCCATTTGGTCTTCAATTTTTGGCTTTCTTTCCTCTTGTTTTCTTGAGCATGCACGAGGAAGAAGAACAGAGTGGTTCTGTTTTGTTTCCAGGTTGGTCAACCGGGTTGACTGGATCGGTCAACCCGACCCAGTTGACCCGGTTCTAATTTTTTTGTTCAAATTGGATGTCCAGATGAGCATATATTATAAAATTGACCCAAAAATTAGACTCCATGGTACAGACTCAATCTAAAAATGTGATTTTCGTGACCATAACACATACAGTCCTGTGAAAACCCCAAATGTTGAGTAAGATCCGAAATTGATTTTTGCCAAATTGATGCTCTTAATGGACGAATCGGCCCCAATTGAGCTCACCATTAGATTTATGGGGTTGAATACTATAGGGAGGAAGAATTTGGGTTTTATGGGTGTCCCTCAAAAAAGTTTAATTTCAGAATTGGCCTTATAGGGACTAAAATGAAAAGAATTTTATGCAATTAGGTCCCTAAAGCCAAAATTGATCAAATCAGCGCACAATTGAACCAAATTGAAATGTAGGGCAATCAAATTGAATGTCAAGACTTGGAAAATGCAAAAGATTGTAAATAAAAAGACTCAAAACACATTTTTTTGACAAATTTAACCATATGCGTTACAAAGAAACACACAAAATTAAACTTGAATTTCAACTCTTGATGAGGTCAAAATGATAAGAAAATTAAAATAAAAATATTAACTATTTTCCTATATTTTTGTGACTCCAAATTCTATTTTTGTTGATTTTTCTAGTATTTTCCTATTTTCTAAAAATACTAAAAAATGTGAAATATATGAAAAATTATTTTTTGGTCAAGAATGGTTCCTTGGGCTTGGCCAAGGCCACCAAAGTTGATTTTGTAATTTTTTTTTTACTTTTTATGGATTTGTTTTGTGATTTTTTAAAATATAACTGCAAAAAGACTTGGTCAAAAATCAGGTGTCAACAGCTGCCCCTCTTTGAGAGGAATCTCGTTAGAGGTTTCGCTCAAAGACAGGTGACACCTGAGTCTAGACCGACTCGACTGGGGAATAGAAAAACGAATCTTGACACTCAATCTTTCTTGTCCCGCTGGTGAACGCTCTACTCATCATGCTTTTACTGACATGAGAGAGAAAGCAGAGAGACCCACCTACTATTTACCTATTGATCACCTGCCTGATGCTCATGTGGCATGCGCGGTATATAGCGGGTTCAAGTGAATACCCAGGGACTCGTTTTTTTTTAGTATCCTAGGGCGGTTAAACTCTAGCCTGTATGGTAGGCCGTACCAGAATGAGATTCCTATACTTGACAGGAACCTGTGAATGTCGCACCCAGTCTCTTAGGAATTGTCAGAATGATCCGTATGGTGGATCAGACCATGAATAGGACTCCTTTCTGCTAGGAACCTATGGATGTCGCCCCATAGGGATTGTCAGGGGTTTTGATCCTTATGGTGGATCAGACCATGAATAGGACTCATCTCTGCTAGGAACCTATGGATGACGCACCTAGTCTCTTAGGGATTGTCGAACATTTTGACCCTTCAGGGGGATCAGGCCGAGAATAGGATTCCTTTCTACTAGGAACCTATGGATGACGCACCAGTCTCTTAGAGATTGCCGAACATTTTGATCCTTCAGGGGGATCGGGCCGAGAATAGGATTCCTTTCTGCTAGGAACCTATGGATGACGCACCCAGTCTCTTAGGGATTGTCGAACATTTTGATCATATATTCTAAGGAATTAACTAGGATCTATACAAATGAGGTGTGCCTAACTCTTAGGCTTCACCACAAGAGCTATTCTGGGTATATGAGTTACCTAGAACCTTACAGAAAGCTGATTTTGTCAGAATTTTTCGATCCTATATTCTAAGGAATTAACTAGGATCTATACAAGTGAGGTGTGCCTAACCTTTAGGCTTCACCACATGGGCTATTCTGGGTTTAGGGGTTACCTAGAACCTCACAGAAAGCTGATTTTGTGAAAAGTTTTTTATCCTATATTCTATGGAATTAACTAGGATCTATACAAGTGAGGTGTGCCTAACCTTTAGGCTTCACCACATGGGCTATTCTGGGTTTAGGGGTTACCTAGAACCTCACAGAAAGCTGATTTTGTGAAAAGTTTTCGATCCTATATTCTAAGGAATTAACTAGGATCTATACAAATGAGGTGTGCCTAACCCTTAGGCTTCACCACAAGAGCTATTCTGGGTTTAGGGGTTACCTAGAACCTTACAGAAAGCTGATTCTGAAAATTGTCCTTTCGACACGCGAGGCGTTATTCTGGGATTTGGGGATTCCAAGTATCCTGCAAAAAACTTAAACCTGCAAAAACTTTGATAAGATTCTTCAGCGATCTAGGGCTACCTGAGATCTCGCCGAAAGACTGTCCTGAATATTGTCCTTTTGACGTAGAATGTGACATTCTGGGATCTGGGAGCTCCAGGTATCCTGCAAAAAGTTTCAACATGTAACACTGGGATCTCACGGAGAGATGATTTCTAAAGATTGTCTTCTTGACATGGGAGGTGACATTCTGGGATCTGGGTATTCCAGACATCCTGCAAAAAGATCAAACCTGTAATACTGGAATCTCACATAGGGAGATAGTTTTAAACATTGTCCTTTTGACATGGGAGGTGACATTCTGGGATCTGGGTACTCCAGGCATCTTGCAGAAAGATCAAACCTGTAATACTGGAATCTCACACAGGGAGATAATTTCAAACATTGTTCTTTTGACATGGGAGGTGACATTCTGGGATCTGGGTGCTCCAGACATCCAAGAGTGATATAAGCCATTTTAGGAGCCGAAGTCATCAAGAATCTTACAGAAGGTCCAATCTGAAAATTCTCTTACCAAAGGCACATCAATGGTCTTTAAGTGATATCTAATGTCAAACTGACAGCACTTTATGACTTATATTAAAGTCATGAGAAATTTCAATGAGTGCATTACGATGCTGGAGGTTATCCAAATACCTTGCAACATATGGAAGTGATCAAAAATTCATTGTGAGGAAAGTTTGAATTGAACAATCTGAAATTACCCAAAAGAGTTTGGTTAAAAAGTCCAACGGAGTATTCTCATCAAAGATGACTTCTTACCGTTTTGAGATAATGGTCTTTTACCAAGAATGCACTCGAATTTCCTATCAAACCTGCGCCTAGGGTTCAGGATCATTCGCAGTGAATACACCTCGATCGATCAGGAGGACTTCCAAGGTACCGTAATGTTGGGCTTGGTCAACGGTTTTCAAATGGGGACTTGCATGCAAGTCAAGGCTTTTGAAGAGAAGTCTTTAATGTCTGCTCCAGGTTTACAAGTCAAGAAACCTGTAAAATGAGAAAGAAATAATCTTGCTCGAATTTCTTCGAGCTAAGCTTAGACATTAAACCCTATGTCAATCCAAGTGCCTTAATCAGAAAAGGCTTTTCAGGGTTGTAACGTAGGTAGGATTGGGGACCAAAAAAGGCTTGTTTTTGGCTCAGAATACGTGGCGAGTTTAACATTGGTGATCACTGCAGGTTTGCCGCCGATCTTGTCCCTTTCGATTCAAAGAGTGTCTTCAGTCTTCGAAGTGCATTGATAGTCTTTGGAGAGCATCGTCAGTCTTTTGGGGATACTCTTTGTGTTTGGAGAGCATTACTGATCTTCGGAGAGCATCATCAATCTTCGAGGCGTACATTTGTCTTTAGAGAACATCTCTTTCATGTTGAGACAGCGTCAACATCTTGTCTATGCTTTCGTCATCTGAATGTGACATAATCTGGGAGTATCTTTTTTAATCCAGCTCCTTTGGGATTTTCTTTTACAACCAGATCTCACTAGTGACCTATACAAAGGTATCATGCCATCTTTTGGCATTTACAAGATCAAACACCTGATTCACAAGTGTACAAGTATTTGGACGGGCGTTGGCCTTGCTTTTACCAGGCACTTTGCTTTTTCTTTGATGCCCAAGATTGAATTTCTCTTCTTTTTTCTTTGTTGAAATCCCATCTTTTCCTTTCTTTTCGGAATCAGAATTTTCAAATGAGTGTGTTAGATGTACAACTTGAATCTCAGCACTAAAACATCAGTCTAGGGATTTTTCATAAATCCTGTTATCTTGAATTCTTCAGCACTTGAAGTGACGTCGCTTCCGTCTTGGGATATGCCATGATCACCAACGGGTTTGTGAAGCGAACGTATAGGCTCAACTGGCTTGTGTAAAGGGTAAAAAGTGTATAGGATAGAGAAACGAATGCTTTTCGTCATCCTAAAGCACCTGAATTACCATAGAAGTTAAAATGACAAACAACACACGAAAATTGATGCAAGTCTGAGCAAGAGAACTTCTAACCATTTACCTCCTGATACCGCTGGACGTACCTCCAGTTTGCCCCACTGTGGGGTGGTTCTTGACAGGGGTAAAGAATGAAATCGTCGTTCAAAGGGTAATCAATGGTCACCTGTAGTGTTTATGATAGAGAAACGAATGCCTCCGTCGTCTCAATCCATGTAATCACTGCGAATAATCCTTACATCCGTAGGTCAAGGTCTCGCTATCCTTACCACTCCACTTATCTCTCAAGTGTGTATAGGATGTGTTTGGACCAGGCTTGCCTCTTGTCTGAAGAAACATTCTTTTGAACAATTTAAACAACTCTTGTTGGAAACGTTCATTTTGCTTTCTCCAAAACTTACCATTCAATGGGATTTATGATGCACAATGTATATTTCAATCATGTTCAGATAACCTCCAAATCTAAACACGAATGCCAATGACATGACTGTGAGAATTCTGCGTTTTTTTTCTAGACATGAGAATTGAATGCATGCTAGATTCCAAGAAGCCTTCAAGTTCTAGCAATAAGGATTCTGGCAGTCTTAAAACTTAAGAGATTGGGAAATGAATACTTACCTGCCCAGCGTAGCTAGGGATCCCTGAAAAACATAAAAGGAATATGTCGGTGTATGCTCTCGAATTTCAAAAAATTAGAACGATACACCTTACCCTTGATCATGCGCTCCAATGGGAATCCATAAATTCATGAAAATATGCATTTTTCTTAACAACACAGGGTGGTTAAGTGTTCTAAAATTTCTTGAAATTCTCAGTCTTTGAAGAGAAAGGACGTGTACTTGACCACCACGCCGTTAGGTCTCCCTGATCATGCATTCCCATCTGAATGCCAATGCGCAGATTACATAAATCGGCCATTTTGACCTATGACGATGACGCCTTCGTCTGATTGGGGCAATGAATCGTGCTCAATGGCTTCATTCATTTTGGAATGTGCCCCTGTGCCATTCTTTGAAGTTTCCTACTCTTCGTTGTGCTGTCTACTGTCTTCATCAGACATTCTTGGTATTTGCCATCGAGGACCTTGCTTCCTTGAGTCCTGCAATATTGAACACTGTTGACACCTGATTTTTTGACCAGGTCTTTTTCAGTTTTATTTTTGAAAAATCACAAAAAATTTATAAAAAGTCAAAAAATTACAAAATCAACTTTGGTGGCCTTGGCCAAGCCCAAGGAACCATTCTTGACCAAAAAATAATTTTTCACATTTTTCATATTTTTTAGTATTTTTGGAAAATAGAAAAAATACTTAAAAAATCAAGAAAAATAGCATTTGAGGTCAAAAAAATATGAAAAAATATCCAATATTTTTCCTCTTAATCCTTTGTATTTTTGACCTCACAAAAAAAGCAAAATCAGATTCAATTTTAGGTGTTCCTTTGTAACCCGTACTATTGAATTTGAAGAAAAAATAACAATTGAGTCTTTTAATTTGCAATTTTGGCATTTTTTAAGATCTTGACATTCAATCTAACTATCCCCTATTTCAATTTAGCCCAATTGTTTGTGCAATTTGCTCAATTGCACGGATTTGACAAAATTACATACTAAAATTGCATTTTAGTCCTTGAAATTGAGCATAATTGAAATTACTTTCAATTCAAGGGCTATCATTGCAAATTGAACATGCTACCCAATGGATTTCACCATTTTAAATCGATTGGCATAGGTGGTTTAACTCAATTTGATCATTTGCACCCTCAATTACACAATCCCCAATTTCCAATCAAATGAGAATTTGGGGATTTTGTAGAAATTGATGAAAACTTTTGGGCAAAACCACATTTCTAGATAGAATTCATGCCCTAGATTCGATTATGAGGTTCAATTGCAAAATTTTCCCATTAATTTGGGTTTAATTTGAAAAATGGTAAGTCGGACCCGGTTCAGACCGGTCAGACCGCCGGTCCAACCGGTCGAACCGGTCCGCTACAGTGTCGTCTTCTTCATTAAGCCTTCGCGCGAATGAATAGTATGAGGTTGGATTTCAACAAGGAAATTGATCAACCAATCGACTACAATTGGAGATGCACTAGTGGGCGTTTCGTTCACCAAACCATTCCCCGCTGATTGACGTCGGAATCGCGGCTAATAGTCGCCGGAGAAAGGAGTGATCGGCCGGTCAATCCTGCAGACCTGCAAAAGTCAACACTTCCCAAACTCAATACAAATTCATGCCAAATTCGCATGAATCACGACCTGCCGAAGAACTAGACGGACATGGACGGAACACCCATCGTCTCCGTCGCCGTTTAGACCAAATGGCATGTGCAATCACGTGCCATTTCGAGTCTGTTGGTCCCCTCAGAATTGGCGCTAAAAATTGAAAATGGTATATAATCCACAGAAACCTTCGCGAAAAGAGGAGAACGGATTCGGTTGTAAAAAAGAAAACCAAACCGAGAGAGAAGGAGGAGGAGAGAGGGAGAGCTCGTCCTCCAACCGCCATTGTCGAGGACAGAGCTCGAATCCACAGAGCATCGGTCAGGCCTTTCCAGGCTAGACCAAAGCTCGAGGAGATCGTCGGGAGGTCGCCCATACTGAGAGGAAGCCGCTGTCGTTGACGGTACAGTCTGAAACCGCCGGAACAGGTGAGTCACAGTCCCGAGTCTTCCTTCAAGCTTTCATGGCGATTCACGTTTTTCTTGATCGTTCATGCAATTAATGTGTGCGTTTCATTCCTCGAACATCACTGACCATGTTCGCGTCTCCATTTTGCATTGATTTTGCTCACATGCCCCGAATCGAGTCTACCGATTTAGCCTCCATAGCCGATTCTTGCCCAGCCAAATCTGGGCCGAGCGAGCTCAATCGGAGCTCGAGGTAAGTCTTCTGGATCTCCATTGATGCTATTATATGACTGAAATTCTTTGATTTTGAGTGAATTGCATGATTGAGCTTCCATGGCCGTACTCGGCGATTCGCACGATGTTCTTGATTCTGCGAATAAGATGTTTCGATTCTTAGATATGTCGAACTAGAGCTAATCGCGAATCGATTGCCGTTGGTCTCGACTGATTCCATTAAGATTTCACCGCACGATCATCGCCGGAGAGCCACAGCCGTCCATTCCGTCGGAGTCGCGAGGTTGAAGACGAAGATGACATGGCATAGTCAACAGGTCAAAGTCTTAGGTGTCAGTCCATCATTGGTCCACGTTTTCGTCCAGTCAGCATGCCGTTAGAGGTTGTTATTCGAATAAACGGATCTAACGGCTGAGGATAATCGAGTCTAAATTTTAGCGGCCGTCCGATTAGTAATTAGGTTTATCCGAAAATCTTTAAAATCAGAAAATCAAAACGAGCTGAAACGGTGTCGTTTAGGATAGTAACAGTGCGGCGTCGTTTTTGGTTAGAGAGGGTGAACGGTCCAGATCGAGTCTTGCGTTCTAATCTTGACCGTAGATTTTGGTAGGTCGATCAGACGGCTCTGGTCAGGTCTTTGCTCAATCTAGGCCGTAGATTTCAGTCAGCCCATCCAACTGCCGTGGATTAGCCACGTGGTCTATTAGGGACCGTCAGATCAGTGCCAAATAATCTGAAAATCAGAAGCGCATCAGACGGCGTCGTTTCGATCAAGGTTTTTCGCGGGTTCGGGTCTGGACCGGGTCCCGACCCGAGTGGGTCGGGTCGACCCGGTCCGAATAATATTTTTTTAAATAAAAAAATTCGAAAATGATTTTAAAAA
This sequence comes from Rhodomyrtus psidioides, assembly GCA_021437785.1. Classification (NCBI taxonomy): domain Eukaryota; kingdom Viridiplantae; phylum Streptophyta; class Magnoliopsida; order Myrtales; family Myrtaceae; genus Rhodomyrtus; species Rhodomyrtus psidioides. Next base: position 16,668,852 of record JAILYB010000003.1, read on the forward strand.
ATAAAAAAAATCAGAAAAATCCTAGAAAATCCAAAAAATGCTAGAAAATTCCAGAAAATTCCAAAAAAATGTGGAAAAATTGTGGAAAAATCCTAGATATTCCAGAAATTCCCAAAAATCGAGGGTTGATCACAGACAACTGGTCAACCCCATTTTTGGGGTTTCTTACCCAATTTTCCGAGACTTGACGACATTACCCTTTAGGGGTAAGTCGCCTCTGTACATGCTAGATAAGGCCGATAACGCCGAGGTAAGAATTATGGTTAGATGGGCGACCAATTCTTAGGTTTGGGTTTTCGAGTCCCGCCTCTTTTCTTAAAATGACGATTTTGCCCTTTACTGGGAAAATCGTCTTTCTTGTCTCAATCGAATTCTGAAAATTGCTTGAAGTTAGGGTTTGGGTCAGGTGGACGACTAACCCTAATATTTGAGATTTTCAGTTCTCATCTTTGTTCAAAATGACGACTTTGCCCCTCCAAGGGTAAAATCACTTGAAAATTCCAAAAAAATCCTGGAAAATCCCGAAAAATAGGAAATGGATTGGATTGATGGCCAATCATATTTCCTCCTTCTTTTGACTTCCCAATTCATCTAAAATGACAGATTTACCCTTTTAAAGGTAAATTGTCCCTGAACTGTTCAAAATTACGATTCTGCCCCCTCATGGGCGAATTATGTCCTAATCCCTCCTAAGCCTTGATTGATATTTCTCTAGGCTAATAGGGCCTCATTAGGGATGCCATGCTGATTTCATGTGTTTTATCCGCATGTACTGAATCCTCGATTTGCGCACTTATTTCTATTGGTTGTGAGTGATAGTGTAGTAATTCCCATCTGCATGAACTCCGAGATTTAGGATCTGTGCCTCACTCTTCTGCATGAAATCCTAGGATCAGATAAACCATTCAGCTTAGGTACCGAAAGGGCGTCAACTTTGACAGTTGACGTAACTAAGTCCCCGAACCCACTTCTCTGGTTTCCGCAGAATCGAATAGATCACTCCCAACTATTCGATAGGGTTTCCGATCGTACCCTCCACGAAACGATTGGTGGCGACTCCTTGGCATGTACACTCATCACATGTCACTAGACCACACTGAAGGTCGACCACGTATATCCAGCAATTGCGATTTGGGTAATGGACCTTGGGAGAGGCCCGCGTTCGATCAAGCCAGCGATCGGGCGGCCCATTAGCCCGCTCCCGCGCCTCCGCGCGCTCGGGAGAGGGTCGCGACAGACTGGCGACTCCACTGGGGAACATTCTAAAACTAGAATCTCTGGTTACGAATTCCAGAGGACTTGAGCCGATTAAAAAGTTGTTTGGTTTATTTGACATTGTTTTCTGCAGATGCTCTCGAAGGTGAGGTACGTACACTAACCATTGTGTTAAATGTTTTTGCAGATTGGAGAAATAAGGGGTGGAGTGATTGTTGACATTTTTCCTGTAGGTTGGAGTTGGGAATGTATGTTTACTTTATGCATTTACTGAAGCGGTGTTTGATACAAGCTGCTGTGCATGACTTTGCATTGTGATGATCACGACACATCGCACACACTGGCGGTCAAACCCCGACTGCAACCACCCTTAGGTTACCTTAGATAGGGAAAGGATGCGAAAATGATCTTGTATTTGATGGCACTTGAGACTTTCGTATTCATTCCCGCCTACCATCTGCATTGGCGATATCTAGCCCTCTTGGGTAGGTACCCTTGGGGAGGAATCTGCCTCGTGTGGATCGTGGGAGCCTGAGCCGTAGGTTCCTCACCTGACTTTCGGTTTTCTTTTTTAGAGTATACCCACTTGTCGCATGCGCATGTCCATGGATGGTTGGTATACCTAAAACCACCCATTGATACAGGGGGCATTCCACGTCCCCCAAAGTGTGGTTGGTAAGACATTTATCTCTAAACGTACTTTATTTCCTGCTTCGTGATATGACTCATACATTGCATACATCCATATGCATTCGCATCATGAAGATTACTCGGATGACTAATGAGAACAACAATGATTATGGGGTAGGATGTCGCTGTTCCCTAAGAGCTCGACGGAGTTGGTGACCTTCGAGTACTTGAGAAAAGTTACTCGCCCCGGACCAAACACGAGGCTACACTTTACTAGATTCGTGTATGGTCGGGAACTGACTGGACGTAAGCTGGGGTATGCTGAGGACTGTCAAACCCGCTACTATGCTGATAACCTCAGATTCAAGCGACAAGCAGACGAAATGATGAAGGATTATCTGGAGATGAAGAGACAACGTCGCAACCAGCTAGCTAGGGAAGCGTACGCCCGCAGGAAGGCTGAATTGCTGACCAAAGAGAACATACCCATAATTACTTCTTGGGGAAGGAAGAGACGCCCTGCGATCAAGACCAAGCCAAGGCGTATCACGATCAAGAAAGCAGAACCCGAGAAGGCTTCCGAAGTCATCCTACCCTGGACTAGAAAGTGGCCGGAGGAACTACAACCTCTCAACCTAACCACTGAAGATAACTCCCCTACCCTAGATTAAAGGAGAATTTCTGACCGACTGTCATTTGGGTAGACTTCTGAAGGAAGAGTGATCTAGACCCTCACGTTCCATTGTCTTTTATGGCTTTCTTGTTTGAAAAACCTTTTTTTACCGTTCTTCTATTAGACATCTTGACTGTAATAAGAGTACATCCCACTTTGCTCCTTTGATGTGTTGACCAATAGAACGTGACATTGCTGTTCCCTTTAGTCACTGAGTAAAACCTGACTAAATTGCATAATTCACTTCCCTGAAATGCAAATTAGGCTTTGAGTCAGGCTTTCAAGACCTGAAAAAGGATCCTAATCTCCATTTCTTCAAATTGAACTATGCAATCAAGTTAGCTCATGCATGCTTCATGACATCTACATATTCATACATTTAAAGTAATTTCTGGCGATTGACCTCTTAAAATCATTTGCATATTTTAGACTTGATGGGAAAGAATGATATTCAAGTGTTCAAGATCCCCCGAGCTGAACTCCAATCATGGTGGGATGGCATGGGCGAAGCCAGCCAGAAGTATGCGGAGTCACGACTAGGATACCTGTTGGACCTACTGAAGATTGAGTGCCCACCTGCCTTTATTCAAGCCATGGCGCTCTACTGGGATCCTACCACCGCTACATTTTGCATGGAAGGATTAGAGATCACTCCCACTATCGAGGAATACAGCGCTGTCATCGGAATTGAATTCACCCCTACGCTCGTCCGACCCCCTATAGGACTTGAACCCTTAAGTCAGGTAGCTGAATTCCTTGACACAAACCTAAATGAAGTCAAAGTAGATGCGAAAAGAAATTCTGGAAGAGTTTCCCTGTCCTTCCTTATAGACCGATTTTCCCGCCTTCCTGCTTCTAAAGGAACCAAATCTGGTAGAGCCTTTATCTTAGCATTCTTTAGCTTTGTGCTATTCCCAATCTCAACTGTCACCTTCGACCCTATCATGGCTATAGTAGCTAGGCAAGTCTGTTGTGGGTGGGATTACTCAAACATCCTCCTTGCCGAAACCTTCCTCTCCCTAAATCGTTTCAAGAAAAGCAAAAAGGGAATCTTTAGAGCTTCTAGTGATCTGCTGTATCTGTGGTTCACATCCCATATCAGATAATTCCACATCCGCATGGATTTCACTGAAATCAGCCCCAATGCACACCCTCTTAAAACATTTGCTAGAACCCATACACGTGTTCCTAAGTTTAACTTTGTAGAATGGAAGAACTTCCTCAAAGTCCTAAAACCTTAGCAACTCCGATGGCGGCTAAGGTTGCCGACGCTGAGCAAAGTCAGATTGACCTGCGATGACGGAGGCCCAGTCCCCTTGCTAGGATTCACGGGCGCAACTGCATACTAGCCAAGGAGGGTGATTCGACAGTTTGGAGCACTTCAGGAGATCCCTTCTTCACCGCGACCTTGTGTCTTTTCCTTTGACTTACCAAGCCAGACCCTCACGGAGGAGGAGAAGAAACAACTTGAAGCCAAGGTGGCATCCATCATACTCTCCTTGAAGAATTCCCAGGCTGAAGAAATAAGTTGGCCAGAAGACATGAGTCGAGAAGAAAACACTCATAGAGCCAACACAGAATACATTCAACATTTCAAAGCGATCCGACGAAGCCTTGTCGAGCCCTACATACCCGAATACATCATGCCGTACGTACCGGGAATAGAGCCTTACATACCCGAAGACATGGGACCACTGTCGTGTTCAGAAGATGAGGAACCCCAGGCTGAAGAGGAGAATCTATACTGGGATGATGAGGATACCTTAGGCTTCAAACGTCCTAGACTTGAATAGACTATTCTGTCAAGAGTAAAATAAGCAAGCATTGTGATGCCTTCTCATACATTCTCATTTCTGTGGAATACTATCTTAAACACATGAGCATGAATGTGAACATGTTTTTACAAATGCATAAAAACTATCGTCAGAAATTACGCTTCTTTTAATTCCATGAGTTCTTGTCGGGAATTCCTGGTCTTGACCTTTCGATTAAACGCCCTGGCTACCCTCTTCTGGTAAGTTTGTCCATGGCAAATGGCTTTAAGACGCTTCTCGTCTATTAAATTCAGCTGTTCATATATGTGTTTGAAATACTCTAACTCTGAGAGATTTCCCTCTGACAAGATTCTCAAAGCGGGGATCTTAACTTCCACGGGTAGAACTGCTTACGTCCCATACACCAGACTGTAGGGAGTTGCCTCTGTAGAAGTCCTGATTGACATTCGGTAAGCCATTAAGGTGAAGGGCAGCCTTTCATGCCAATCCATGTAGTTTTCTGTTGTTTTAGCCAAGATTCTCTTGATATTTTTGTTGGCTGCTTCCACTACCGCATTCATCTGTGGGTGGTAGGGGGATGAGTTCAGATGCCGAATACCAAAGTGATCTAGTAGATCATTGACAATCTTGTTGTTCAGGTTAGACCCATTATCTGTGATGATCGCTTGAGGGGTACCATACAGAGAGATGATGTCTCTTTTGACGAATCTTGCCACATTTCTTGTAGTGACGTTCTTGTAAGAACTGGCTTCTACCTATTTTGTGAAATAATCAATCGCTACCAGGATGAAGCAATGACCATCTGAAGCCACAGGATTTATAGGCCCTATCATGTCTATGCCCCACATAGAGAAAGGCCAAACTTCAGACATTTGTTGTAGTTCGTTTGGGGGTACATTGATCTTATCACCATATATTTGGCATTGGTGGCATGACCGGACGTGCTGACAGCAGTCTGATTCGATGGTCATCCAAAAATAGCCAAGCCGTATGATCTTCCTGGCGAAGAGGTGGCCGTTCATGTGAGGCCCACATATACCTTCAGGATCTCTTTCATGAGAGTATTTGCTTCCTTGGCATCTACGCACCTCAACAGAGTAGAGTCAAACGACCTTTTATACAGAATTTGTCCACTGAGGAAGAACTTGCTGGCCATCTTGGTTATGTATCTCCGGTCTCCTGGCTGGCATCCTTCAGGAAACTCCCCTTTTGAGAGATAATTTTTGATGTCGTAATACCATGGCTCTCCATCAAATTCCTCTTCGATTAGCATACAATAAGCTGGCTTTTCAACTACATCGATCCTTAGGGGTTCTATATCCAACCCTCCAATTGTTTGCAACATTGAGGCTAGGGTGGCTAACGCATCTGCAAATTGATTATGAGATCTCGATAGGTACTCGAATGACACTTCTTCAAATTCAAGTGTTAATTCTTCAAGGTATTCGTGATACGGGATGAGCTTTGCATCTTTTATCTTCCACTCTCCTTGTGTCTGTAATATGATGAGCATGGAATCTCCATAAACTTGTAATCTAGGTATCTTCATAGAAATGGCCAATCGTAGGCCTAGAATGCACGCCTCGTATTCTGAGATGTTATTGGTGCATGGAAAGGTTATTTTTGCCGCCACAGGATAATGTTGATCATCGGGGGATATCAGTACTGCCCCAGTGCCTGCCCTTGATAGATTAACAGCACCATCGAAATACATGACCCACTTGTCCTCTGCTAAGTTCAGAATTTGACCTTCTGTGCTTGTTACTTCAGAAGACTCACCACGTGACGGGTTTTCTGCCAGCATGTCAACTATAGCTTTTCCTTTTACTGACTTTTGTGGAGAACACTTGATGTCAAATTCAGACAACATCACTTGCCATTTTGCTAATTTCCCAATTAAAGCGGGTTTCTCCAGGAGGTACTTGACAGGATCGTTTTCTGTTATGAGCTGAATGTGGTGATGTATGGTATATTGCCTCAATCTACGAAGTACCCATACTGTTGCTACACAGGCCCTTTCAACTGGTACATATTTTGCTTCAGATGGCGTGAATTTCTTATTTAGGTAATAGATGGCTCTTTCTTTACCATCTATCCGGCTTGTTTGGGCAAGTAAGGCTCCCAAAGATTCCTGCTGTATAGTCAGATATAAGGTCAATGGGTGACTAGGAATTGGTGGCACAAGTACCGGTGGAGAGATTAGATAGTTCTTAATCTTTTGGAATGCCCTACTGCATTCTGCATCTCATGTCACTCTCGCTCCTTTCTTAAGTAATTTGAATATTGGCTTAGCCACATCAGATAGTTGATTGATAAATCTGGCAATATAGTTCAATCTCCCTAGAATGTTTCTCACTTCTTTTACTGTAGAGGGAGTTGACAGATCATGGATAGCTTGAACCTTTGAAGGATCAATCTCAATGCCCCTATTACTGACTATGAATCCGAAAAGTTTCCCAGATCTTGCCCCAAACACACATTTGTTAGGGTTCAACTTCAACTATATTTGCGCAAGCGCTCAAATAATTTTCTTAACACCTGTATGTGATCCTGCCCTTTCTTGGATTTGGCAATCATGTCATCGACATATACTTCAATTTCTTTGTGGATCATATCATGAAATAATGTGACCATGGCTTTCTGATAGGTAGCCCCGGCGTTTTTTAATCCAAAGGGCATGACTTTGTAGCAAAAGTTCCCCCAGGGTGTGGTAAAAGCAGTCTTTGGTTTGTCTTCTTGTTTCATGAAGATTTGGTTGTATCCCGAGAATCCATCCATGAACGAGAACAACTCATAACATGCTGTGTTATCCACCAACACATCAATGTGAGGAAGGGGAAAATCATCTTTTGTGCCCGCTCTATTCAGATCTCGGTAATCCACGCAGATCCGAACTCTACCATCCTTCTTCATGATGGGGACTATATTTACAATCCAGTCTGAGTATGGGATAGCTTCAATGAAGCCTACCCTGAGAAGTTTCATGACTTCTTTCTTAATTTTGTCTTCCAACTCGGCCTTCATCCTTCTGCTGCCTTGCTTGACAGGTTTGATACCGGGATCCGTGGGTAATGCATGCTCCACAATCTTAGGATCTAGGTCTGGCATATCAGCATAAGACCATGCAAAGATGTCTTGATATTCTTTCAGTAATTTAGTGAACTCGAGCCTCTCATTTCGGGACAAATGTCCGCCGATCTTGACCTCTTTGATATTCACGGCGTCTCCCAAATTAATAATGATTGGTTCTTCTGAAGTAAGAGGTTTCGATTCCTCAAAGGCATTCCAATCTCTGCGGATAGACGCATAACCCTCGTCTTCATCTTCCTCGATGCTATAAGAATGGTTAATGGAGAAATCTGAATCTCCTAACAACCTGGTATGCATGTTTGAGATGATATGCCTGAAATGTCATGAGTATGGTTAGTTCGTACTCCGTAAAAATGGCATGCATGATCATGGAAAGTCTTTTCGAAAGAGTTTTCGAAATATGTACAGGTATAAACGGGACTAATCCTCATGTCATTGGATATCTTGGCCTCGTGGAAATCTTTTGGAAATTAGGAATCATACGGCAAATCAGGCCTCAAGCTTCTGGGTGGAAGACTAGTATCATCATTGGGCTGATTTGTGGTTCTATATGTCCTTAACAAAATATGCGTGGTTTTATTAAATGCAAGATGAGCCGCATTACAAGCTGTGCTATTTGGACCAACGGCCGGAGATCCAAAGGTGTTTCCTCATACGTACAATAAGGATTGAAAAATGCAATAAAGTGTAGAAAGTTCTAAATGCCGTATTTAAAGACAAGGGAGGAGTTTCTTTACTCAGAGAAAGTGGCTTCATCACTTAGCCACTCTATGATGACATTCACAGAGTTGTCTTCAAGAAAAGGATTTGTCAGTTCTGGTTCTATCGGTGAAGTGACATCCTCTTCAGACAACCATTTAGAATTCTGGTTGAAGTGTGCATTTAAAGAATTATTGAATATTCGAAACCTGTCTTTCCAAGTTGGAGAACCGATGAATGAGTCATTCAGGTTGTTTCGGCCTCCCTGGCGTCCCAGGATTTTGCCTCGGCCTGTTGCCTTCGGGATAGATTCATCCACGTAATATTTTTGATATCCCAAGCCCATTCTATGCGGGTTAGCTTTTAACTATAGGGGGCATTTATCCCTTGACTATATTTACCTAGACCTTTTCCAGGGTTAAACCCATATGCCAGTAGCATATTAGCTGGTAAGAGATTGGCTTCTGAGATGTATGGGGCTCTCAACCTTGTCCCAACCGGAGTATGAACTGTTGCTACCAGTTCTAGAGAATGATAGCTTACTTCTGTTTTAACTTCAGGTTCAACGTAGGGAATGGCACTATTTTGGTATGTCCGGAGGTCGACTTCTCCATGTACGGTGATCACCTTCCCATCCACTACAAAGCGCACTTTTTGGTGTAAGCTCGAAGGGACGGCTCCTGCTATATGGATCCAAGGTCTTCCTAGCAAGAATCCGAATGCACTGGGCAGATCCATTACTTGGAAGTTTATAGAGAATTTTGTCGGGCCGATGAGTACGTCAAGCTCAATCTCACCCACCACAGTCTTATTCATTCCATCGAAAGCTCTTACAGCTGTTTTGGATGCCCTAATCGTTTCCTCATTGATTCCTAACCTTCTCAAGGTAGCCAAAGGGCAAATATTGAAGGCTGATCCATTGTCGATCAGTACATGTGCCACTCTTTTCCCGTTACATTGCGCGGAGATATATAAAGCCTTGTTGTGCCATCTTCCTTCCATGGGGAAGTCCTCATCAGAGAAGCTCAATTGGTCTTTTAAGAGGATCGCCCCTACAAAGTCCCCTAATTGTACCTCGTTAATTGTTTCAGGGACATGTACTTCGTTAAGTATCTTCAACAGTGCGTTCTTGTGCTTCTTTGAATTGATGAATAAATCTAGCAGGGATATTTGAGCTGGCATCTTCCTCAGCTGCTCTATCACTTCAAACTCGCTGGTCTTAATGATCGATATGAGCTTTTCTGCGTCTTCCTTCGAGACTTCCTTTTTTTCGGATTCGCCTTCCCTGGGGGCATAAAATCGTCCAGACCTCATTACCGCATCTACTTCCTTCGTTCCATAGTCCCACTGGACTGCTTTAGGATCATATTTTTCTACCGGAGGGACTTCTATGGTTACTATCGTTTGATAAGACGTCTCTGGTTCAGCCGTGTTGTCTGTTTCTTCTTGCGGCAATTGAATCACAACAGGCTTGACTGGGTAGTCTTCTTCCCCGCTCAGGCTATCAAGTTCTTCCAATCTGATTACCACTGTCGTAGAGGCTTCGATCATCGATACTGTGTCGTCAAAGCCTTTTGTAAAAAGTTTCTTCACATCTTTCGAGGTTTCTGGTTGAGAGGGATCATCCATACCTCCCACATCCGTCTGGTATGATATCCTCAATCTTTTGATAAAAGCTGGGAGGGGCTGAATATTTCACTTTGAAGTTGTACCCCCCGGAATCTTGACCAAGGTTGTCTACAATTTCGCCCTTTTCAAGCGCGTTGGCCATAAATTTGCGATCTGTTAGACTTCGTCTCTTGGCTTCCAGTTCGTCCTCTTCGAATTCTTCTTCTGACTGAGTGACTGGCCCAAGACTATCTACCAGATTCTCGTGCGGGATGTCCCAGGTGCTGCCCCGCTCCGTTGTGATCACGAAGTGGCTTCCTTCCAAAGATAGAGAAGCTTCAACTCCTTCGAATTCTCCATCGGTAATATAGGACATTATCCACAAGCTCATCATTTTGGCGATACATAGCTTCTTTTCGTCAATAGAGATCTCTCCTGCTTTTGGGTATGATGAAGCGGTTGCTAGCAGGTCGGTCATCTTAGATATGTCCACTTTCAGTTTAAAGTAGTTTTCCTCCCCTTCAGTGAATATTTCCCCTACTGCTTGATGATCTGGAAGTGGGTTTTCTTGTATATTTGGGGTCACATTGTCAAATTTTAGAATCTGACTATCAATCAGGGCTTGCACTTTCAGCTTAAGGATATAACAGTTATCCACATAATGCTCCATCTCGCCCATACGGTAAACACAGGTTTGGCTCTCGTCAATGCCAGGATATTTAACAAGGTTTGCCCTAGGCGGTTCTTTTGCCACCAGGCGTTGCTCTAGCAACATCGGGAGTAACTTGGATAAAGGCCTTGGGAGATGAGAAAATTACTTCTAGGGTTGCCTTCTTCTAGGTTCTTGTACTTTCGGTGTCGACCAGGATGATCCTCCTTTGGTCTGATTAGAATTGCCGAACGGCTTGGGCTTGTGGGGATCCGGTATAAATGCTATGTCAAGTCCGGCTTCTCTTTCCTTTTTTAAGGGATACGGCTTCCCAGTAGAAGCTTCATGAGGCCTTCTTTCTCTCAAGGCCCATTCTAGCATTTCAGCAACCTTAATCAAGTGTGTAAATGTTTGACATCCGGAAGTGTTTAGTTTGTCGAAGTACTCGTAGGGGAGTGCCTTTAGGAATAAATCAATCAGCTTCTCCTCTGGGATTGATGGCTTTACTTGGGTAGCCAAGGCTCGCCACTTCTGGGCATATGTCCTGATTAATTCGCTTCTCGCCTTTGAAGTTCGTAGAAGGTCTTCTCTTGTTGGGGCTGTAGCCGTATTGAACTTGTACTGTCTGAGGAAGTCTTCTGCAAGATCCTCCCATCCGTCATAATCTTCTAGGTTTAGCTCAATAAACCAAGCCAGAGCGGCACCAGCCAAACTCTCTTGGAACGTGTTCATTAATAGTGGAATATAATCCGAATAGTGTGCCATTTTGCGCAGGTAATACTTGAGGTGGGCACGGGGACAGCCTGTCCCGTTATATTTTCTCACGAACTCTGGTTCCTTATAGTCAGGAGGAGTCTCTACCTTAGCAAAAGGAGATATTTTGTCGAAGCGGGCTAACTCATAGCCCTGGCTGCTCAAGCATCCTCAATCTTGGCCAATCTTTTAGCATCTACTTTAGTTTTCACAGTCTGCCTCCCCTTTTCTTCCTTCTCGAGGTTGATAACAACAGGCGATGCCTTTTGTTGTGACCGGCTGTTTGGTTCATAGATGTCCTCCTCTGCACGTTGGGTATCTCTCATCACCTCCTTATCTGCTGCATCAGGTACAAAAGAAGGACCTGAGTTGTTCTGGTTATGAGCCGTTGTTTGTTTAGCTTAGGTGGCTTCCAACATTTCCTTAATGTCGGCCATCATAGTTGCTAGGTCAGTCATTTGGGATTCCAACATGCCTACACGCGAAGTCAATTCTTGTTGCTCCATTCTTGTCTTAAGGCGAGTACGGAAACTATGTGTTGGTAATTCCATGATGGGAGTGTACCTATTCCAGAAGGATTCCCAGTGAGTATTTCTTTTGTCTTTGACAAAAAGAAGCAGCTAATTCTTTTAGTTGCATGCTTCTTGTCAGTAGATGAGAGAAAGGGCTACCTCGTGAGCCTTAGCCTCATGTAAGTAGTTCTTTTAATCATTTTTCAATAAGAATTCATGAAATTAAAAGAAGCGTAATTTCTGACGATAGTTTTTATGCATTCGCAAAACATGTTCACATTTATGCTCATGTGTCCAAAATAGCATCACACAGAAATGAGAATGTATGAGAAGGTGTCACAATATTTGCTTATTTTACACTTGACAGAATAGCCTATCAAGTCTAGGACGCTTGAGGTCTAAGGTATCCTCATCATCCCAGTATGGGTTCCCTTCTTCAGTCTGGGGCTCCTCATCCTCTGAATATGATAGCGGTCCCATGTCTTCAGGTACGTACGGCTCTATTCCAGGTATATACGGTACGATGTATTCGGGTATGTATGGCTCGACAAGGCTCCGTCTGGTCGCTTTAAAAGGCTGAATGTATTCCGCAGTGGATCTATGAATGTTTTCTTCACGAGTCATGTTTTCTGGCCAACTTATTTCTTCGGCCTGAGAATTCTTCCAAGAGCATATGATGGATATCACTTTGGCTTCAAACTGTCTCTTCTCCTCCTCCATGAGAGTTTTGCTCCGTATGTCAAAAGAAAAGATACCAGGTTGTGGTGGAGAATGGATCTCCTATAGTGCTCCAAACTGTCGGATCACCATCTTTGGATAGTATGCGGTAGCGCCCGTGAATCCTAGCAAGGGGACTGGACCTTTGTCATCGCAGGCCAACCTGACTTTGCATAGTGTTGGCAACCTTAGCCGCCATCGGAGTTGTTCGGGCTTTAGAACTTTTAGGAAGTTTTTCCACTCTATGAAGTTAAACTTAGGAATACGTGTATGTGTTCTGACAAAGGTTTTAAGAGGATGTGCATCAGGGCTGATTTCAGTGAAACCCATGCAGATGTGAAATTGTCTGATATGGGATGTGAACCACAGATACAGAAGATCACTAGAAGCTCTAAAGATCCCATTTTTATTTTTCTTGAAGCGATTTAAGGAAAGGAAGGTTTCGGCAAGGATGATGTTTGAGTAATCCCACCCACAACAGACTTGTCTGGCTACTACAGCCATGATAGGGTCGAAGGTGACAGATGAGATTGGGAACAGCACAAAGCTGAAGAATGCCAAGACAAAGACTCTACCAGATTTGGTCCCTTTAGCAGCAATGAGGCGGGAAAATCGGTCTATAGGAAATATAGGAAGATTCGTCCAGAATTGCTTTTTGCATCTGCTTTGACTTCGTTTAGGCATGTGTCAAGGAATTCAGCCACCTGACTCAGGGGTTCAAATCCTATGGGGGGTCGGACGAGCGTGTGAGTGAACTCAACTCCGATGACGGCGCTGTATTCCTCGATAGTGGGAGTAATCTCTAGTCCTTCCATGCAGAATGTAGCGATGGTAGGATCCCAATAGAGCGCCATGGCTTGGATAAAGGCAGGTGGACACTCAATCTTCAGCAGGTCTAATAGGTATCCTAGTCGTGATTCAGCATACTTCTGGTTGGCTTCGCCCATGCTATCCCACCATGATTGGAGTTCGGCCCGAGGGACTTTGAACACTTGAATATCATTCTTTCCCATCATGTGTAAAATATGCAAATGATTTTAAAAAGTCAATCGTCAAAAATTACTTTAAACACATGATTATGCAGATGTCATGAGGTATGCATGGGCTAACTTAATTGCATAGTTCAATTGAAGAAATGGAAATTATGACCTTTTTCAAGTCTTGAAGGCCTGACTTAAAGCCTAACTTGAATTTTAGGGAAGTGAATTATGCAATTTAGTCAGGTTCACTCAGTGACTAAGGGAAACAGTAATGTCACATTCCATTGGTCAATACATCAAATGAACAAAGTGGAATGAACTTTTATTACAATCAGGATGCCTAATGAAAGAAAGGTAGAGAAAGATTCTTCAAACAAGAAAGCCATAAAAGGCCAATGGAATGTGAGGATCTAAATCACTCTTGACAGTTAGTCGGGAACTCTCCTCTAATCAAGTGTAAGGGAGTTGTCTTCAATGTTCTGGTCGAAAGGTCGTAGTTCCTCTAGCCATTCTCTAGTCCATGGTATGACGACTTCAGGAGCCTTTTCGGGTTTCACCTTCTTGAGTGTGATACGCTTTGGCTTTGTCTTGATCGCGGGGCGCCTCTTTCTTCCCCAAAAAGTGATCATAGGTACACTTTCTATGGCCAGTAGTTTAGCCTTCCGACGGGCATATGCCTCCCTGGCCAACTGGTTGCGACGCTGTCTCTTCATCTCCAGATAATTCTTAAACATCTCGTCAGCTTGTCGCTTAAATCTGAGGTTATCGACATAGTGACGGGTTTGGCAATCTTCGGCATATCCCAACTTACGTCCAGTCAACTCTCGGCCATGCACGAACCTGGTGAAATGTAGCCTTGTGTTTGGCCCAGGGCGAGTGACTTTCCTCAGGTACTCGAAGGTTACCAATTCTGTCGAGCTCTTAGGGAACAGCGACATCCTACCCTATTATCATTGTTATTTCAACTAGTCACTTGAGTGATTTTCATGATGCGAATGAATATGAATGTATGTAATATATGAGTCATTTTATGGAGCATGGAATAATAGAGTACATTGGAAATAAATGCCTTACCAACCGTACTTGGGGGAATGTGGAATGTCCCCCTGTATCAATGGGCGGTTTTAGGTATACCAACCATTCATAGACACGCGTATGAGACAAGTGGGTATACTCTAAAAAATCGAAAATCAGGTGAGGAACCTACGGCTCAGGCTCCCACGATCCACATGAGGCAGATTCCTCCCCAAGGGTACCTACCCAAGAGGGCTAGATATTGCCAATGGGGATGGTGAGCGGGAACGAATACGAAAGTCTCAAGTGCCATCAAACACAAGATTCTTTTCGCACCCTTTCCCTATCTAAGGTAACCTAAGGGTGGTTGCAGTCGGGGTTTGACCGCCAGTGTGTGCGATGTGTCGTGATCATCGCAATGCAAGGTCATGCACATCAGTTTGTATCAAAACACCGCTTCAATATGTGCTAAAATAAACATACATTCCCAACCCCAACCTATAGGAAAAAATGTCAACAATCACTCCACCCCTTATTTCTCCAATCTGCAAAAACATCTAACACCATGGTTAGTGTACGTACCTCATCTTCGAGAGCATCTGCAGAAAACAAGGTTAGATAAACCAAACAACTTTTTAATCGGCTCAAGTCCTCTAGTCTGCAAAACCAGAGATTCTGGTTTAGAATAAGTCTCCAGTGGAGTCGTCAATCTGTCGCGACCCTCCCTCGCGTACTAGGGCGAGGGGGAGCTAATGGGCCGCCCGATCGCTGGCTTGATCGGACGCGGACCTCTCCCAAGGTCCATTACCCAAATCGCAACTGCTGGATATACGTGGTCGACCTTCAGTGTGGTCTAGTGACATGTGATAAGTGTACATGCCAGGGAGTCGCCACCAATCGTTTCGTGGAGGGTACGATCGGAAACCCTATCGAATAGTTGGGAGCTGTCTATTCGATTCTGCGGAGACCAGAGAAATGGGTTCGGGGACTTAGTTACGCCAACTACTAGAGTTGACTCCCTTTCGGTACCTAAGCTGAATGGTTTATCTGATCCTAGGATTTCATACAGACGAGTGGGGTACAGATCCTAAATCTAAGAGTTCATACAGATGGGAATTACTACCCTATCACTCACAATCAATAGAAATAAGTGCGCAAATCAAGGATCCAATGCATGCGGATAAAACACATGAAATCAGCATGGCATCCCTAATGAGGCCCTATTAGCCTAGAGAAATATCAATCAAGGCTTATGAATGATTTTGGCATGATTTGCCCACGAGGGGCAAAATCGTAATTTTGAACAATTCGGGGAAAAATCCGCCTTGGAAGGGCAAATTTATCATTTTAGATGAATTGGGAGGTCAAAAGATAGAGAAATAGGATTGGCTATCAATCCAATCCATGTCTCATTTTTTGGGAATTTTCAGGATTTTTCTGGAACTTAAAAGTGATTTTACCCTTGGAGGGGTAAAATCATCATTTTGGACAAAGATGAGAACTGAAAGTCTCAAATATTAGGGTTGATCTTCCACCTGATCCAAACCCTAACTTCAAGCAATATTCGGGACTTGATTGGAACAAGAAAGACGATTTTCCTATTGAGGGGCAAAATCGTCATTTTGAGAAAATGGACGGGACTCGAAAACTCAAGCCTAAAAATTGGTCGCCTACCTGACCCTAATTCTGACATTGGCATTATCGGCCTTATCTCGCATATACAGCAGATGCGACTTACTCCTTAAAGGGTAATATCGTCAAGTCTTGGAAGAACGGATAAGAAACCCCAAAAATAGGGTTGACCAGTTGTCTGGGGTCAATCCTCGATTTTTGGGGATTTCTGGAGTGTCTAGGATTTTCCTACAATTTTTCCACATTTTTTGTAATTTTTTATTTTTTTTTGGAATTTTTTATTTATTTATATTTATTTTTTTAAAATCATTTTCGAAATTTTTTATTCAAAAATGTGATTCGGACCTGGTCGATCCGACCCACTCGGGTCGGAACCCGGCCCAAACCCAGACCCGTGCGGACCCCGGCTCCAAAACGACGCCGCATTGCATTCCCGCTTCTAATTTCAATTTCCCGCCTAATACGAACCAGTGGCCCTGTTTGCGCCACGTGGCGGACTACGGACGGCCTGATCTAAGGGAAGCAACCGACGACCACGATTGAAAGGCAAGATTGAATCTTGATCGTTCAATCCGTGGCATTTTTTATTCCCGAAAATCCCTTTTTTATTTCCAAAAATGCAAGATCGCGACACGTGACCAACTATCCACCGTCCGATCATTTTTTGTTATTCGGTTATAACAACCGATGCTGACGTGGCTGCCACGTGGGCGCCACGTCAGCGTTGACTGGTCAACGAGAGTTGACCAGTCAACAGACTCGCCGTAGAAGACGATCGGCGCCTGCAACCTCAAGACGATCGGCGCCTGCAACCTCTCGCCGGCGCCTCGCTGGAAGCCCTTATCTCCGCCTGTAGTGTGCCAAATGGCACGAAACCACCGCCCTTCAACTCGTACAAATCTCCTCTACCACATATCAAAGCCTCGACATAGCATATCGACATTTGCAATACCTGCAACTCCGATCGGTGCTAATCTCCGACGAGAGTATCGCCCTAGCCATTTCTAACGTCAAACAAGCATCTCGAATCATCAAACAACATCCATGGAGTTACGGAGAACTTACCTGATGATCAAGAGGCGCCGGTTTCGCTCGGATCGAGATCTCAAGTTCTCGACGGGTCGGGATGGTCGTGGAGATAGGTGTGGGGTTTTATGAGATCAAAATGCAAAACAAATGCATATCCGGAATCAGTACGAGCTTAAGAGTAATCTGAGCTAAAAGGCATGAAGAATGGTGGACAGGATCAACGTATGCCATGAAAATCCGAGCTCGGAGATGCTATTAGCACTTACCTATTTCTTGGACGAAGCTTCGAACGAAGGAGATCTATCCACTCCTTGAGGCAGCAGAAAGCTTCTTGAAGTGATTTTGAGTCTTGCGGTTGCTTGTGGAGCGATGACTCGAAGCTCGAAGCTCACGGCCACCTCCTTCAATGGCAGAAGAAAACAGAATCCTTCCCCCCGCTTTCTTCCCTCTCTCTATCTCTCTCTCTCCGCGAGCTTTTCTCTGCCAACCCCCCTGTGGTCGTTCCTCTCTTCTTCTTCTTTTTGTCCAACTCCTTTCTGTTTTAACCGATTTTTATTCGGTTATGGCGTCCGAAGTTCGTTGGGCAGCCACCCCCTTCCGCACGTGCGACACCACTACTGGCGAGCTGGTGATCGTCGGACACGCCTTGGTGGATGATCGGCTAAGGTTTGTTCAATGGGCATCTCCATTTGGTCTTCAATTTTTGTCTTTCTTTCCTCTTGTTTTCTTGAGCGTGCGCGAGGAAGAAGAACAGAGTGGTTTTGTTCTGTTTCCAGGTTGGTCAACCGGGTTGACTGGGTCGGTCAACCAGACCCAGTTGACCCGGTTCTAATTTTTTGTTCAAATTGGATGTCCAGATGAGCATATACTATAAAATTGACCCGAAAATTAGACTCCATGGTACAGACTCAATCTAAAAATGTGATTTTCGTGACCATAACACATACAGTCCTGTGAAAACCCCAAATGTTGAGTAAGATCCGAAATTGATTTTTGCCAAATTGATGCTCTTAATGGACGAATCGGCCCCAATTGAGCTCACCATTAGATTTAGAGGGTTGAATACTATAGGGAGGAAGCATTGGGGTTTTATGGGTGTCCCTCAAAAAATTTTAATTTCAGAATTGGCCTTATAGGGACTAAAATGAAAAGAATTTTAAGCAATTAGGTCCCTAAAGCCAAAATTGATCAAATCAGCGCACAATTGAACCAAATTGAAATGTAGGGCAATCAAATTGAATGTCAAGACTCGGAAAATGCAAAAGATTACAAATAAAAAGACTCAAAACATATTTTTTTTGACAAATTTAACCCTGTGCGTTACAAATAACCACACAAAATTAAACTTGAATTTCAACTCTTGATGAGGTCAAAATGATAAGAAAATTAAAAGAAAAATATTAACTATTTTCTTATATTTTTGTGACCTCAAATTATATTTTTGTTGATTTTTCTAGTATTTTCCTATTTTCTAAAAATACTAAAAAATGTGAAAAATATGAAAAATTATTTTTTGGTCAAGAATTGTTCCTTGGGCTTGGCCAAGGCCACCAAAGTTGATTTTGTAATTTTTTTGACTTTTTATGGATTTTTTTTTGTGATTTTTCAAAATATAACTACAAAAAGACTTGGTCAAAAATCAGGTGTCAATAATTCTCAACAAGGACTTTCCACTTCTTGAAGGTTTCAAACACGTCACTTTTTCTTTTCAGAAAATAAACCCAAACCTTCTTGGAATAGTCGTCAATAAACGTCACAAAGTAAAGAGCACCACCCTTAGATGGAACCTGTGCTGGTCCCCATAAATCAGAATGGATGTAGTCGAGTGTGCCCTTCGTCGAATGCGTGCTCGTACTGAAACTGACTCTGCACTGTTTGCCAAATACACAATGCTCACAGAAATCCAACGAGGTTGTCTGCTCACCACAAAGTAAACCATGTTTACTCAAAACTATCATGCCACGCTCACTCATGTGGCCCAAACGCATATGCCACAGTTTCGTTATGTCATTATCCGAAACAGAATTTGATGTGCCAATTGAAGTACCCATAACTGTGCTACCTTGCAAATGATACAAGTGATTCACCTTGCTTCCTTTCATCACAACTAGATTTCCTTTGGAGACTTTGAGAACTCCACCTCCACCTGAGTACACACACCCAATGGAATCCAAACTGCTCAAAGAGATAAGATTTTTCTTTAAGTCTGGTATGTGCTTTACTTCAGTCAAGGTTCTCACTGCTTTGTCATGGCACTTAATCCGAACAGTACCAATTCCCACAACTTGGCATACAACATCATTTCCCATCAAGACTGATCCACCATTCATTGGCTCATATGTGGTGAACCATTCCCTATTTGGGCACATGTGATATGATGCTCCCGAGTCCATTATCCAAACATCATTAGAGAAACTAACAGCAGAGCATACCATAAGAACATTGTCTGACGCATTAGACTCATTTTTGTCAGCAACATTCGCCGCATCTTGTCTTTGAGCATGCTGCTTATCCTTTCTCTTGAGCAAAGGACAATAAGATTTCCCTCGGAAAACTTTATCTCTGCTCTTGGTCCTCCCTCTCACAAGTAAACCATCTGCTCTGTCTCTACTGGTATTCCCATTCAATTTTGTTCTCAGTTCTACAGAATTCAAGGATGTTTTAACATCCTCCAAAGTTATGGATTCACGTCCATAAAGCATCGAGTTCACAAAATTCTCGTATGAGGCAGGCAGTGAACATAACACGATCAAAGCTTGATCTTCATCCTCGAGTTTAATATCTAAATTTTTCATATCCATAACAATTTTATTAAACTCATTCAAGTGTTCCTGAACAGGAGTACCTTCACGCATCTTTAGGGTATAAAGACCCTGCTTCAAATAAAGTCTCGATGTTAAAGACTTCTTCATGTAGAGACTTTCCAGTTTCTTCCAAAGAACAGCCGTTGTTTCCTCATCGGCGACTTCTCGCAAAACATTGTCCTCTAGAGACAACTGAATCGCGCTATGCGCCTTCTCATCGATCTCTTCAATCTCAGCCGAGGTCATGTCGTCTTGATATTTTCCATTCAGTGCCCTAACTGTACCTTCTCGCTTCAATAAAGCCTTCATCTTTATTCTCCATAATCCGAAGTTGTTCTGTCCATCAAAAGATGCGATCTGAAACTTCATAGATGTCATCTCTAAGAATCCCAGAAATGAACTCGCTCTGATACCAGTTTGTTGGGACGAACGCGGAAAAACAAATACAGAACACAAGGATTTACGTGGTTCGATCAATGTGATCTACGTCCACGGGCGAGACAAATCGAGATTCCACTATAATCAAAGAGGGTACGAATTATAAAAGTCGTTCTTAGCAACTGAACAAAAGCACTCTACTCACAAAACTCTCTAATGACGAAAAACTTCCGTCCTTACAAATAAAACCCTAGCCGCAGTAAAAATAAAGCCCAAAAAAAAATTCAGCCCAACTGTCCGCGTCACGAACCAAATCTCAATTTTCTCTCTACTTTTGGGCCGCACAAAAAATATGTCAGGTCGGGTGATGAACCGGACCGAGTACATAAAATTCAAGACATATTTAACAATCATTGATGAAGTGAGGCCCATCCAGACTCGGCCATACCATTTCCGGCATGGTACACTGGATTATTTTGAACCTTACAAATCCAATAGGAATATAAGTTCACTTCACCGATTCATCAAGACAATAAAAAGCAGATATTATTTCGAATACTGAATTGTTTTGGACGGTCAAACTGACACTTCCAGAGTTCATCTCGATGTAAGTAAATCAAGTCCTTACCAGCCCTAGTGAATATGTAGACTCTATACACAACATCATCCCTATCGAGCGTAAACACACGAACATACTCCACGTGCAGACGAGTTTCTCTTGCAAATGCAGGCCAGCCGCATAAAAAATGCCCCCAGATTGCGACTTGTTTGTATTCATGAAAATGTTTCTTGAGGAAGCCACAAGGAGTAGTTTGCCCAGCCACATTTTCAAGGGAAAAGCACGCAAGATGTAGATTTTAGGGGCAATAATTGATGGGTTATATTCTAAACCGAATTAGAACAATCATACAAAAAATAGAAAAAAATAAATGACACACGAGTTTACTCAGATTCACCCCAGAATATGGCTACATTCAACAAAGAGATTCCACTATATTATTTAGATTTACAACCACAACCATTTGTTACAATGATCTCGCATACGAGTACAATATATAAGACTTAAAATAGATGAGCGGAACCTCCACCCGCTGACCTGACAGCGGGTCTCCCGTCTTTCCTTGTGCAAGGGTCACATACCGTTAGTTCATACTTCAGTTGTCCTAAGCACACATAAATGTACTCGGTATGAGAAACAAAAGTTCCTGAAGTATTTGCCAACTCCAACAATAATTGCTAGTTTGAGGACTAGTGCTTTCGGACTCTAAGGTAGACTCCAAAAAGCGTCGGCAACGACCAGAAACCATGATCTGTTATGGGGGGGGGGGGGGGGAGTTGAGCTTGTCTCCAAAAAGCACCTTCTTGCAAGAAAAATTCCTCTCTTCTTTTGGATAAAACATTTGTAGTGATGGAGGCGAGACCCGATGGGGTTGATGATGTCGCCTGACTGAAGCAAAGAAAGAAGCCAAAGGTGAAAATATCTCATCATTCAACTCTTCTTCCGTTGACCCAAAAAAATCTCTTCTTCCTAATTTTGGAAAAGAAAAAATGAATTGCGAAAGAAATCGATTGGATCTTACCTAATTTTATGTGCATATTTGTTTATGCCGACAACTTTTGTATGACTGTATTCAGATCATCCTCCGAGTTCGTCAGATCACCCTCCCAGTTCCACTTCCACTTGTATCTGAACAGTGACGCAGAATGTAGTCTTGGTGTGCTTAGGCTATGACCTTTAGAAAAGATCTTCATTTTGGGGCACTCTTCCACTTCAATATATTCCAAGGATGGAAGCAACAAGAAGCAACCTGTGATGGAGGAAAAGCATTCCAGGCTTGGCATATTTTGGAGTCTCAACATTCCTAACTTCTCAAGAGAAATAATTCCTCCATTTTTATTGCTCACCATTACTTTTTTCATTCTATCACATTCTATTATAGTCATCGTAGTGAGATGCACTAAACTTTTGAACGCTGAAGTTGTTCCTAAATGTACCAATCCCGAGGAATTCTTCACCACCAGTTCTGTCAAATTCAGAAATGATTTCATGGCTGGAAATAATGTCGTCAAACCGGGACAATCCCAAACCTCAAGTGTTTTGATGCTTCGAAGAATTTTTGACACTAAACAATCTTCTCTCCACACATGCTTGAGCTTGTGGAGCTTGCTCAACTTAAGTTTTCTTAAACTTTCAAGCACCGAATTTCTTTCCTCATCAACAATCCCGTCGTCAGGGAATATGTCTTCAAAGGAGCCACAGAAAACTTCGAGGCTTTCTAAACTCTGGAATCTCTCTAGGACGTATCTGGGTGGAAAGATGGCCTTTTCATCATGAAAGCATGCCAATGTTAGTGCTTTTGGCTTGCCAAAGATGTCATCGTTATGTTTTCCATTCTGTATCATCTGGATATCCTTATCGAATAATAAAAGTCTCTCTAAGTTGAGAAAATCCTGTCAAATTGCCAATACAACGAGAGAAATAAATTCAACAAAGGTGAAACAAGAAGTGACGTGTTATAAAAGGTAAACCTAATTCAGATGATTCACATGAAAGGTGGCCATCTTCTAACGATTCATTAAATCTCAAAAGCCCGTCAAGTACTTTTATAGTCTTAAGGAGAGATTGGTGTGGTTAAGTTGGTAGACTGAATCTAAATTCAAGAGCCCTCCAGCTCACCAAATTCATATTTTATTAAAAATATCTTATCTTGTCAACAAAAAAAAATTGTCTATCTTTGGAATTTTATGTACGGGAATGCAATCATAATGTTTCTGAAACATATGGGATCCACAAACTTAAAAGTGTGCTTAAGATGTTGGAGGTATCTCATGTCTTCTGCAAACGTATGGGTAAGAGGTTTCGAATTTTCTATTTTATTATAATGTGTCGTGATTATGTAGTGGAATGAAACATCATGGGCGAATTAAAGGATAAACTGGAATATAGTGAGTTAAGGTTCTAATGTTAGTTTTTAAAATAAAATTATTTGAGTTTGCTTTTTTTTAAGGTCGTAAAAAATAAATGGAGAAGAAAAGTTCAAATGTGCGAGACTTCCCCATGGAGCACCATTAGATTAGATTATGATTATATTGTGTTGTCAACAAAACTTTGTTCTTACTTTTGTAATTCTATGTTATGGGATATCTTATGGATGCTCAAAAATGAAAAATATAATTGAGATGTTAGAAATATATTATGTTTCAACAAACTAATTGCCAAGGAAGATCATGTTTTCTACAGTATTATAACATGAGGCGATTCTGCCGCATACACGTGATTAGTGGGTGCATTAGAGAACTAAGTAGAAACCAAGGAAAAGTAAGTTGCAATCATACCCACTCAAATGCAGAGTGTGCTTCTTGATCTGAAAGATCTTGTTGATCGTTTCTCTGAGTCCACTTGTTCAAGGATGCTGCAAAACACGATATGTTCACTTTATCACAGTGAGTCACTCGCAATTCCTCTAAAAATGGCCAATTCAAAGTGGGTGATTTCGGGCAGAAGGTCTTCAGTCGTGGCATATCATGTAACAATAGAGAGGTTAGATTCGGGAAAAGAACTTGAGCAGTATTGGAGTGTGGGTGATCTCCATTGGCGACTATTTCCTCGATCCCACAAGACTCCACCTGAAGCTTCTTGAGTTGGATTGAACTTGTAGCCACCCAATGCGGAAATATATTTTCAAGGCTCTTGCAATTTTGGACCTCCACTTCCCACAAATTGTCAAATGTGAGAGTTTCTCGAGGACCAATGGTCCATATTTTGCTTAAATTGTCCATGTGGGAGAGAACCATGGACTCAAGATGAGGAAATTGTACCTGCCATAGTGGATTCAAAAAAGACACAATAAATGTGATTACATTGAGTTATGACTTCAAAGAAGGAATTGCCAAACTTCCCTTGCTCCCACAAATCATGAGAATGCAAGAGCTTGTAAGTGACATAAACCGGGACTAAGGCCAAGTATATTGCATTGCAACAAACATGAAATGAGAAATGCATTTATAATCAATGTTGCATTGAGCACTGGCTTTTAAGTGGCTTGAATGACATTTAATACTAGCAACGCCTTGTCCCTTTAATTTGCGGAAAGTTGCAACGACGAATTATCGGAGTCTCCAACTTTCAGATTTGTTTGCAATGATCATTATCAAAGTTGGTTGCGCATATCTTTTATAATCAAAAGTACATTGAGCATCGGCTTTTAAGTGGCTAAATTTATTAGATTTCAATGCTTCAAGGAATGAAATGAATGAAGCTGAAGCACGATTTAGAGCAGCTTTGACGCACGTGCTTCATCTATTCGGAAATATATAGACATATTCTTCTTCTCTCTTCCAAATGTGTCGGCTCCAAGATTAGGACGCTCCAGCGATTTAGAAATATCCAAAGATTATTGGCAAAAGCAAACAGTAATATTCTCTTAGGCTTGGAAGAAAATATTGGACCTCCGTCCCGAATTCTACATGCAGTTTAGATGGAGGATTGGAAATGGTTACATCACCTCTTTCTGGTTTGATCATTGGCATGACAGAGGTCCTTTGTATATGTTATTTACTCACGGGGATATATACCGCTCAAAAATCCCTCGAGATGCATCTGTTCGATCCTTCTTTGATTCGGTGTGGCAGGGCTTGGCTATTCTTGATACTATTATGGGTTGGCTTGACTCTGTCCCTCTCTTTGTGGAAGATAGGTCGGACAAACTCATATGGCAGCCTCATTCCTCGAGAACTTTCTCGATGGCCTCTGCCTGGGATTTTATCAGAAATAGAGGACCGGTTGTGTTTTGGCATTCACTTATATGGGATCGTATGCTTTCTCCTCGGCACACTTTCCTTTTATGGTTAGTAACTCTGAACCGCCTCCCTACTCAGGTGCTTTTACTTCATTATCGTATAATAGAGGAAGTGGATGGGGTTTGTGTATTTTGTAATTGTAGACCAGACTCGATTGACCATCTGTTTTTTGGTTGTTCTGTAACGGGTAGTATTGCTTTAATATGGGCTTCCAAATGTAATTTATCGTGGCGTAACCAGCCATGGCTTGATCATTTACGTTGGGCTATGCAACACCTTAGTGGCCAGTCCCTTCCTCATCGGCTGGCTAGATTTTCTTTTGGTGCCTCATGTCATATCATTTGGACTGAGAGAAAGAAATCACATCCTGTTTAGACGGAAGCCTCTCTTTGTACTAGGTATCGTCAAGCATCTCATCAAGGTAGTCAAAGACAAAGCTCTAACGCTTGGCCACTTTGAAGACAATCCTCGAAATAGGCGCGTACAAAGGAATTGGGGTTGTCCCAATCCATATTTGAAGACCGTCCTGGCTCCTCATAGTGTCTTTCTGTTTAGTTGAAAGTTTGGGCTCTTGTTTGGCTGTGTTTTTTTTTTCTTTTTCTTTCTATTGGCTGCTTATCTAGCCCTTCTTTACCCTCCTCTAGCTGGCTACTCCCCTTGTTGGGCTCATTTTCTCTATTTTGCTTGCATCTTACAACCGAAGCGCCGTTGAACCCTCATTAGGCATCTTCGGTGCCATTGTTGGTTCATGGTTTTTGTGCTTGGTTATCTTTTGTATCTAGGCATTTGAAAGGTTTCAATACATACTCACCTTACCAAAAAAAAAAATCTCTTAATATCAATTGAAAGAAAGTGACTTCCATTTTTTTAATGACCAAGGTGTCCGGGCTAGCTTGCGAAGTAACTTCCCATTTTCATCTCTAGTAGATTTAGAAATATCCAAAAATTATTGCAAAAGTAATCAGCAACATTATCTTAGATTAATATGAGTATGGAGGTAAAATTACTTTGTACTAGAATGTTTATTTGCTTGTTATAGCTTGGACTTGGAAGATAATTATATAACCATATCCATGTATATTCGAAAAGGATGGAGATTCACTACCCCCGTTACTTCGCCATATGTTGCCTCAGATCATTCTCAATCATTGATGCATTCAGTGATGAATTCCAGACCTAACTTTTTTTATGAGCTGGTGATATTATCTAACAATATGGGAGATACCAACTTATTACGATAAAAAATCAGATCACTAATTTCATAATTCCACATATGTATTAGGATTATTGATTGTCACTATTGAATCTTTGAAATATCCTCAAAACTATTATCACGTGACAGCTCATATATGTTAATGAAATCAAAAGTAAATAAATAGTGATAACTCTTAACAATTAAAGAGTAAACAAATGTGTGGATATTCATTATGATTAAACATTCTACTCGCAAGTAATAACAACAGAAAGATTGTGCTAAAGCATTAGAATAAAAAAAACACAAGCATTTCCGCCATCCGGGAAGGAAGAGAGAGAGAGAGAGAGAGAGAGAGAGAGAGAGAGAGAGAGAGAGAGAGAGAGAGAGAGACTCATGTTAACGGTTAGTATGTGTTATTTACCTTTTTAAGAAGTGATGTACACTGAAATAAATTAGGTAAATATATTACCAATCAAAATGAATTTGAGTATTGATTTTTGTTCTTCAAAAAATTAGATGCTGATGGGTACCCGTACCTGTATATTCCTTATTATTTTTGTTCTAAATTCTAAATTCTGTCGAACAGATAAAATAATCATAAAATCTTAAGAAATTGTATTTTGTTTGAAGATGGAAAAAATGATTAAACCACATATTTAACAAGTTTAATCGATTCACGATCCTCATTAACAAGTGTATCCTGCATGATGCATTTTAGGTGCCTGAGGGGGCTTGTCATTTAGTATAGTTTTCGTGAAACAGAATGGTATCATTTATTTGATAATTGATTCCTATTTTCCATTTTTTTTATTTAGCTAGGACATTGACCGAATATGTTATCTAGTTATGAAATATAACATTAAAAGATCATGTACATAAATCCGTATGAATCACGAAATTGCTACTGTTTTTCAGAAATTTACTTATAATTTGATGATTTTGAATCCTTGCATACTTATCAATATCTAAATTGTTTTTTAGACCCAAAAAAAATTGTTTTGCATTAAAAATTTACAGATTTGATCCTAGACTACCGACGGGAGATAAATATTATGTACATCATTGTTTAGGTATGAAATGCGAGTCCCGATTGCATATGAGCATAGCATTGATGATTGACATTACAAACATTTATATCTAGCATTTTTGTCCGCACATGGCACATACCGTGCATTGTCCAATTCTACGAGAATATGTTACAAATGAAATGCCAAAAATCCATTTGTTTGAAACACTGACCTGTGGAGTGAAAAGTGAAGGGGTGCCGTCGTCAATCTCCATCAAAGATTGCCAAACCAAACTTCTCATTTTGGGGCAGTGGGCAACGATTAGCTCTTTCAATTTGGGGCATTCCAGCATGTGATTCTTCCCCAAGAGGAAACTAGTCAAATTGGGCAAGCATTCCAACTTCAACCGTTTAAGTTTTGGGAATGCAATCTTCTCCATTGCGCTTCCCTGCCCTTCTTCCTCTGGGATCACTCCTTCCATTTGACCACACTCCTTTATTTCCATGCACCGTAGATTGGCAAGGCACCGAGCCATCGATGTAGTGAAAGCATGTCTCAATCTGCTACATTTATAAAGGGTTATATATGATAGAAAATCGTAGGGCAGCAACCCTTGAAGATCTTTGTTCCATAGTCGCTTCAACTTTGGTAGATTGACCAAGTCCAAAATCTGAATGGAAGGCAATACCCCAATGCTTTCCTCACCCTCTAGCCCTTCAAGATCAAAGATTTCTTCTAGCGACTCGCAATCGCGCACTTGCAATATCTTCATATTTTCTAAAACAAGCATCAATCTGGATGGAATTGCGTTAATAAATGATGAACATTTATCAACCGTCAATGATTCTACTTCCCTAGAATGATCCATGGGATAAGGTTCGTTGTGCCACTTTCCAATCACCTCAGGGAGCTCAGATAGCAACTTGTTCTTTACTCCAACAATCGTACTCTGTCAAAGAACACAACATTAATCATTAACTTATACTTAGAAAAAGAGCAATTACTCTGTTGGTGACCAAAATTATGCAATTGCACATAATTTGGTAACTAATGTGTACCATTTCTTCAAGCATATTTTGGATGGTGACGTTGAGGTTTTCCTTCCAAAACCACACTTTGTTTGATACTTGAACTCTCTCCAGCTTTGACGCCACTATTGGCCCATGGGAGAAAACCTCCATGTTGAGACATCCAGTAACAATGACATCTTCCAAGAGAGGCAACATCAAAGTGTATCCACCAGAATAGAAACATCTCAACCTTATCAACCCATTAAGCGCTATATACTTCAATTGACTCAAAGCCACTACATTGGTCCTCCTACCTCCTTCATCACTAAAGACTTCCCTCAACATTCTACATTTACTTATCCTCAATTCTGTGAGTTTCACCAAATTTGTAGCTTTTGTCGGCTGAAGTTCGAAAACAACTTCAAGCGAACCACAGTTTTGTGCCTCCAAACTTTCAAGGCTCGAGAGCTCTCCTATAATGCAAGAAGGAACAAGGTTCACTAGCTTACTGCATCCATCCACACAAAAGGATTTTAGATTGTGGAAAGAATCAGCAGCAACTTGACTGTCCCATATCTTCTCTATGTAGCCTATGCACTTGATGTATAAATTCTCCAAACTAGGAAAGGCAACCTGCAGTATTCACTCACAGAATTAGTGATTCTATTGAATAATGAATTCGCCAACTTCCAAGATGTAAGTATAGATGTGTGCCAAGATGTAAAATATGAATTCAAGGAATTGGTGATTCTGTCTTAAGTTGCCCAAAAGGAAAAAAGTACCATAAAAGAGGTAAGTAGTTTCCCTAGTAACGTGGATGACACTAGGACAAGAAGGCTATTACAATTATTGAAGACAAGACAAAACAAAACGTAGGAATTCTGACAGGATTCTGTTGACTATGGGCAAATGGTAATTTGGATATGCTCGCACAACAATCATACCAATATAATAAAATTAGGCTCTCCTAAATTGATCAAGAACGCGGAAGAATATACTTGAAGAAACAAGAAGCATGTCAAAATTTTGGTTATGCTTTAGCTTTCGTATATAACAGAGGTAACGTTAACCATGTACCTCTCGATTGAAGAGTACATTGAAGCGTGAATGGATGCTGCCATGACTCCGATCTTCCCGTGTAACTGATATCGTTTTTTCATTGAATGAAAAGAATGTCATTATTTGTATTGCATGGATGAATCTATCTACAGGAAGAATCTTCACTGATGAAAATAATAAATCAATCTTACCCTTTCCGCGAGAGAAGCACGTCAAATTTTCCAATTCATTTAACTCTAAATCGGTTAACATCGAAAACGCCAGAGTTTCCGATGTTTCCATTCCCGACCCTTCTTCCTCCGCGATGATCACCTCGACATTGTAGCACTTGCTTATGCTTAGTTGTCTCAGTTCTGCGAGAGATTTAATCATGGATGGGTAAAATATAACCTTGAAGTTGTCCAAGCCCATTATGTTTAATGTCTCCAATTTCGGAAAGTCAACCTGCGAAATTCAATCACACGAAAATAGTGATTCAATTTAATTACAAATTCAATAACTTCCAAGATTTAAATTTAGACGCGGAACTTATATTGCAGGAGTCTTGGGCCTTGCCATCAATTTTTGCTAGACAAAATAGCGGCTCGCTTTCCTTAACTGCGCAATTGTTTGCTCTTAGCTTACTAAATTCTTTTTAATGTTAGTAAATCACTATCAATAACCAATTTAACACGACATCCAACACAACTTTTTGGTTGATGCAAGCATTCACCCTGATACATAAGGAAGCATTCTAGAGACAGGCGAGGAGGACAGGTTTTGTGTGAGCTTAGAGTTGGCGACCCCTCGTCGTAAGCAACATGAAAGTAAGCCTACTACATCATCCCATGATGATGACGACTCATCCGCTAGGGTTTCCGCAGGAAGAAAGAAAAAGTAGAGGATATCCTGCAGTCAAAGGAGAAGTTAAAGTTGGATATAGATCTCAACTAATCAAGATTCGGTTAGTTTCCCAAATCAGCTAGGTGGTGGATGCAGAGCATTGGCAAATGGGCATAAAGAGAATGGGCTGACGGGACAGCAAGCATATTGAAGAAAACAAGTGCAGAACGAAAAATTAATCCCACTCCTGTGACAGCCACGAAGGAAGTTGGTTATTCTGGTGGTGCAAGTCACACATTGCAATTTAAATGTCAATTCCTATTGGCTATTAGACTTGTGTGCAGAGAAATGCTGATACCACGAGCTAGGCTTTTCAAAATTTAACATGTCATGTAGCAATTAAGTCATTCAATCTACGTGTAAGCAGAACTTAATTTTTGAATTATTATGTAAATTCATTCTAGGACTCTTTTTATTATTTATTTATTTGAGGAATCATAAAAATGATAACTTAACATGTATAAATATACATTTAATATACAACATGTCCTAACGTGTCGAAATTTTCTATTTTTGAAAAATCACGTGTCGGCGTGTCGTACCTGTCACGTAGCGTGTCGTGTTTCGTGTAATGTCGGTGCAACATAGGCATGCACTACCCG
Source organism: Rhodomyrtus psidioides (assembly GCA_021437785.1). NCBI lineage: Eukaryota > Viridiplantae > Streptophyta > Magnoliopsida > Myrtales > Myrtaceae > Rhodomyrtus > Rhodomyrtus psidioides. Next base: position 16,699,565 of record JAILYB010000003.1, read on the forward strand.
ATGAGTAGGTTGGTCATTGCAAATAATTGTGATGTGTATTTAATCGGGGATTTACCCAAATTAAATATTGTAAGTAAATTTAGTTAATTTTAACTTTGACTATGCTTTAGTTTCCAGTATATTTAAGAGATGTAACATTAATCACATACCTCTCCATTGAAGAGCACATTGGCTAGTGATTGGATGTGGGCCTGACTCTGACCTTCCCGTGAACCTATCATAAAAAAAAAAAAAAAAAATTGGATGAAAAGAATGTCAACATTTGTATTCCAAGGATGTATCCATCTACGCGAAGATCTTCAATGATGAAAACAAAAGATAAATATTACATTTTTCGCAAGAGAAGCAGGTCAGACTTTCCAACCCTTCTAAGCATAAATCAGTCAATTTCGGGAATGACAGAGTTTTTGATATTTCCACTCCCAATCCTTCGTCCCCCATAATGATCGCCTCCATCTTCTTGCAATGGCTTATGCTTAGTTCTCTCAATTTTTTGAGAGATTTAACCATGGATGGGGAAAACATAAACCTGGGATTATCCAAGCCATCAACTTCTAATGCCTCCAAACTCGGAAAGGCAATCTGCGGAATTCGTTCATGAAATTGGTGATTTAGTAAAATCTCTGATTCATGAACTTTCATGATGTAAATATAGATGAGTACCAAGGGGTGGGGGAAATTATCGAGTTGCACAACAGGAAAAAAAATGAGAAAAAATCTATGTATTAATACCGTTTCTATTTCCCAAAGCATTTCATATAACAACAAATACATTTTCTAAAGTCATCTTTGAAAGCGAGCCACAACTGGGAAGGAGAACAATCGACATTACTTTGTGGGATCCTCAACTTATATCGCAAGAGTCTTGGGCCCCACAATCAACTTCAATGATAATCGAGCCATTACAGGAGAGCGATCTTGTTTACTCAACGAAAAGAGATGGTCTACCATTTCTCGGAATGACAGGTACGGTACTTGAGATCCGAGCCATCCGTGTTATAAATGGACGATCCGAATCATTACTAAAAAAAAAAAATCACAAAGTTACTTCCTAAAAACAGGATATCTAGGTCGTCCGTCCAAAAACGGACGGTCCGGATCCCAAGTGCAAGCGACTGCCCTTCTGAGGAAAGGACAAGCGATCCGGATCTTTAGTCAACGAGATACCCATGGCAATTTTTGCTGGACAAAACGGTTGTGCGCTTCCTTAACTACGCAATTGTTTGTCCTTGGTTTACTAACTTCCGTTTAATGTTAGTAAATCACTGTCAATAACCAATTTAACACCATATCAAACATAAATTTGCGGATTTGTGTTTGTGATGCCAAAAGTACATACAAAAATATCTATTAATATGCGTGCAAAATTCCAAAATCTTATAATTATAGGGCCTATACAACGTGTGCTTATTTAAACAAGATATGCAAACGAAGATGTGCTTATTTAAACACGATACGCAAATGCCAGCGCATCAGTTAGATTAACACAGTTGCTTTTATGTAAAAACCTTATTTAGGAGAGTCACCTATATTATACATTTGGGGGATAATAATTCGATCGAATTCATTTTAGAAGATTAGAAATACCTTTACTTATGGAATTACTTTAACCATGGATGGGAAAAAACATAAACCCAACGTTGTCCAAGCCATCGATGTCTAATGTCTCCAATCTCGAAAAAGCAACTTATGAAATTCGATCATGTAATAGTTTATTCAATTGAATCTTACGTTCATGAACTTCCAAGACGTAGGTATAGATAAGTTCCAAGGGAGAGGGAATTATTAAGTTGCACAATAAAAAATAAAATAAAATAAAATAAATGCAGTCAGAAAATCACGATACTAATGTCGTTTCTAATTTTCAGTATTTCCGATGGTAAATAACTTGCACTGCAAAGCTTTTAAGTTGATTAGTTAGCCAGTTTAATTCCATCAGTAGAATAAAACAAACCCAACAAGCAATGCTTGGCCAATTTCCAATGAGAAGTCCCGTTATCATTGAAAATAAGATAAGTAGGACTAAGACATAATAATAGCCTGTAGGGCCCACCAAATTTATATTTTGACGACTTTTTTACGGATGAGGAATCATGTTGCAGGAGTCTTGGGCCCCACCAATTTAAATAGGAAATCAAATGCAAAGTCCGTACAAATATATCTCTATCCACACACTACACGCGTGCAAGAACATGCACAAAAGTCTGTGCTCTTACATTTATGAGCCTCTGCATTGACTAAAGTGCTTAAAAAAATGTGCGTCAATTAGGTCAGCATATTATACATTTTGGGGAAAATAACAAAGTTTAGTTACTAAATTCAATGGAATCCATTTCTAAATATTAGAAATAACTTTACTCGTGAAATTACGTTAATGCAAAAAAAAAAAATAATCCCCTTCAATTTTGTTTTATGAAACACAATTAATGTAGATATTCTTGTAGAATGCAAATTTAAAATGACTCGGAACCTATCACAAACTCAATTTACACGAATTTCATTCAATTAGTTGGATTTCTACTAAATTAGGAGATACGGAAGATTTCGCTTTATCTAAGGCATGAACGGACAAAGCAATTAGGAAAAAAAAGTGAAAATAACAAATTGAATAGGCATGATAATATGCGTTCCATCTAATTAGCAAAGGACGAAAAATAAATAAATAATTAATACTCTCTAAATAGAAAGTTACCTGTTCTCCATTCAAGAATACAATTTGAGTGCCAATTTGGTCGTCTAATGTACTCGTTGAAGGAGACGACCTGGAGGCAAAAAAACTCTCCATATTTGGCAAGCCATACATATTCAATACACGCAAATTAGGCAACTCAAGTATGCCACGATCATCATCAGCTTCTACAATCCCCCGCATTAACTCGCAATTGCTAACTTTGATCTCTTCTAGCTGCGGAAGTTCTCTCAGAAATGAACGAGGAAACAAAACCTCTATCTTCTCGCACGTCGTAACTTCTACTACCTTTAATGTCCTGAAGGACTCGGCAGAGACATAGTTATGGCATATCTTCTCCAAGTTGATGAGATTCCTGAGACGCAAGGTCTCCAACGTCTTAAAAGCATGAAAGGAAGGTCGTTCGAGGATGTAATGGACGGAGGGACTATACTCGACATGTAGATGCTTTAATTGTGGAAAACCTGAACCTTCATGGAGTAACACGGAGAAACTTTGCTCAGCTCCATTCAACTTGTCCAGAAATAGATCGTCGGTTTTGCATAAGATACTTTGCATGCATTCTTTTTGAAGAACATCGCTTGTTGAATCCAAATTCAGCACCAATTTCATGGATCCATTGTCTTCGGCTGCAAAATACCAGGACTTCCACCACGAATAGCCTATTATGATTCTGAACTTGGTTAATTGTTTGAAGTTTAGATCCTTTGGGAGCACACTCGGATCTGGAATGGTTACATGCAGAGTGCGGAGATTCTTCACGTCATTCAACTCAATAAGACAAGCGTTAGTTGGGGGAGTTTGCTCCCCGGCACTCCATCGTTCAAAGCTATCATCCATGTACAGCTCCTCCAATTTGGTCAACCTTCCAAGTACACCCGGTTCAATTATCTCAAGTCTTGAACAACAGCTCAAGTCTAACGACTTCAGCTCTACCAGTTGCCCAATTTCTTTTGGCAATCGCTGAATTTTTGAGCGTGCAAAGCTGAGAATTTGTAACCCTTTTAGCACACCAAGAATGGCCACATCGTCTAACGTACAATCATCAAGGCATAGTGTGTGTAAGTTCGCTAAGAATTGAAATGACGTCAGCGAACGAGTGAGATGTACGTTAGTAAGACTTAAAACCGCAAGTCTCCCCATAGAGTTGAAATATGAATCTGGAATTTGAAGAGATTCATCGTTTGTGAACAGCAAAAAGATGCGCAATTCAGGGCAATGTAATTCTTGAGGAAGCTCCTTCATGTCAGAAAAGCACATCGCCTCACAACTTTTGAGCTTGTCATCTAACGACTCTGTTACTGACTTGACTTTATCTTTTAAAATCAGAATAGGATAATCTCTCGAAGAGACCGAAGCAACAAACTCGCAAACCAAGTCATGTATCTTAAATCCATCAACATCTTCGCTGTCTAACAAAAGAGAGGAGGCTTGAAGATCACGGATATGTCTGCGCAACCTCTTTCTAGCATCTTCCATGCTACTAACTTGTTGAAATAACCCCAAACCGACGCCGTACCTCAACAAGTTTTCAAGAGAAGGTGTGGAGACGCCACAAACAACACAGAGTCGTAATAATGCCTTCGCCTCATCTTTTAATTTATCATAACTCCATTTCAACATGTCATCTATCAAGCGATTGATTTCTTCATGGTTAAACTTCTCCATGTTTCTCAAAGCGTCCTCCCATTCAAATAATTCAGCAGTTTTAAAACGTTTTGCCATTGCAACAATTAGAAAAGGCATACCTGCACATCTGTCGAGTGCTATTTCTGCCCAGGGCTTGAAGTCATCATCATGAACTTTGTCTCCCACGAGCCTCTCAAACAGACCTCTTGCCTCTTCCTCCTCCAGCCCACCAAGGAGGAATAAACTCTCCTGCTCGCAGCCCATTTCCCTTTGCAAAAGATGTTGATCTCTTGATGTCAGCAACAACTTGCATCCTATGGCTTTGTTGTCAGGTGTGCAAGGAATGCCGACTGATTTCAAGTCCAGTGGCTCCCAAAGGTTATCCAGTATTATGAGCACCTTCTTCTTCTCCTTCTCCTCCATTTTCAACCTCTCGTGCAGAAGTTCAGCTCGCGCGCTGATAGTCTCTTTATCCTTTATGCTGGTAAGGTTCAAGGCGTCCGCAATATCTCCTTGAATCGTATGGATGTTTGGATTATTCGAGACGTCAGCCTTAGCGACCCAATGGAACGACCTCTCTTCGATTAGTATCCTTTTGACATCCTCCAAAAGGGTGGACTTGCCGACCCCACCCATCCCGTAAACCCCGACCACACTATTGCTGTTATTGGCAAGAGCGTCCATGATGTTTCGTATCATCAAAGCTCTGGATTCGAAGACGCCATGGTCCCCAAGCTTAACCGACATTGAGGCAGACAAATTGGAGGCCGCTGCAGAGAGGTCGTCCACTCTCCTGAATCTGGCGCTTTCTTTTGCGAGTTTCTGAATGTCCTTGATCTTGGACTCGGCATCCGTGCTGAACTTATAGTGACAATAGGGGTTGGGAAGTCTCCCGTAGCAGCAACTCTTGCTATCCTCGAAGGCCTCCCACCGAATTCGCGCGTCCTCCGAGGCCTTGTCGGCCCCTTTCTTCCACTCCTTGAAAACTTCATTGGGTTTCCGAAGATTGTTTCTGGCCTCTTGCGCCAAATCATTGACCCTCCGAACCTCGTTCTCCAGTTGCTCGGCTTCCATCTTCAGACTGTCGAAGAAGCTCTTGGAGGACATGGCATACACCACTGGATCCTTGAGCAAATTATATGCCCCCTTCAAGACATCCCATACAGTAGGAAGGCCACACTCAATCGACATTTCTCTATGGATTTTTTTATTTACTTTTCGAGAAACAAGGAGAGAGAAAACAGAGAGACAGAGAGAGAATGATGGAAATCAGAGCGAAACAGAACAAGCGCGAGGGGAGACAAAGAAGGCCAAGAAGAGATTTGAGTGCAAAAAGAGGATGAAGGAAAGGGTGCGCTCGACTGGCAGTGATGGAGAGAGAGAGAGAGAGAGAGAGAGAGAGATATGAAAAGCAGCAGCAGTCAGTAAAGAAGAAGAAGCAGAAGCAGCAACCGAGGAGGTCGAAGAACGGTTCCGGAGGAGAAGAGCGAAACAGAACAAGAGCAACGGGCGAAGGCGATGATATTTGAGTTGAAATAAGGATGAAGGAAGGGCAGCAAGAAAGAAACAGAGAATATGAGTGCAAATGAGGAGAAGAGCGAAACAGAGTAAGAACGGTAGGAGACGAAGAAGGCCAAGAGATTTCAGTTCAAATGAGGATCAAGGAAAGGGAGCAATAAATGAAACAGAGATTTGAGTGCCGACTAGGAGAATGGCGAAACAGACCAAGAACAATGGGAGACGAAGAAGGCCAGGAGATTTGTGTGCAGATGAGGATGAAGTGAAGGAAGGGGAGCTAGAACGAAACAGAGAATTTCAGTGTAAATGAGGAGAAGAGCGAACCAGAGCAAGAACAGTAGGAGATGAAGAAGGCCAATAGATTTGAGTTCAAATGAGGATGAAGGAAGGGGAGCAAGAACGAAACAGAGAATTTGAGTGTAAATGAGGAGAAGAGCGAAATAGAGCAAGAACAGTGGGCGACGAAGAAGGCTAAGAGATTTGAGTGTAGACGAGGATGAAGGAGGAAGGGGAGCGACGAAGACATACTTATATAAGCGAAGAAAGGCCTGTAATCTAACCATATTTAAGGTCTTAACACCAGTTAATTACGTAGGTTGCTGCTTGGTAGACGACTGCTCCAAATCGAAACTACCCAAAAAATAATAATAATAATAATAAAATATGTTATTTTTAGTAATGTGCATCTTTTTCATCATTGTCATGACAATAAAACTGTGAGTATGGAATTTGCTTTGTGTTGATGCCCCTTCTATGGGCCTACGTGTACGAACTTCTTAATTATGAGTAATAACAATTCGCTTGTTCTGACGAAAAAAAAGTCAGTCAACTGAATCGAATAATGATTAACCAAAATAAAAGCCAAAAAAATCAGATGTTTAAAACATATTAATTTAGAATAAAAACACATTTGGGCAGTTGTGATGGTCAAATCGATGAAAGTAGGTGTGGTTAAACTCCAATTCTCGCCAATTAAAATTCAGTAGATGTGAACACCTCAAATGATGCTCAGTAAGATTTAAAAAAAAAAGGCTCAGTAATATCTTGTAAGCTCCGGTGCATATATTTAGCAAAGAATGATGGAAAATCGATGTTCATTCATTGCATGTTAGAAGAAAAAAAATTAGATGATGACTCGAGCGAGTTCTGGAGCGGGATTTGATAATTAATAAGGGATTTAGGCATCGTAGTAATTAAATTTTTCTTGGAAAAATTGTCGATAGGTCTTTTAACTCATTTTTTTTTGCCAATTACGTCCTTACATCGTATCTTTCTTTTTATTCTTTGAAATCCTTTTTGTCAAACATGGAAACGGAGTTGATGGTGATTAATTTGGACCATATACACGGGATGAAGGTCGTCTACTGTCTGGATCCGGATCCCCTGCCCTAGGGACAGGGGATCCCGGTAATGACTACCGTAAATAACAATTAAGGTAAAGCAGGGTCAGGAACAACGAATCTCTTTATGATAAACAGATCCATTTTGCAAGTTCGTTATTACGGGTAGTTCCTACAAATGATCGGACTAATGATGTATACAATACTTGAATTCTCGACATAAATGCTACATAGTTGGTTCTCATCCTTTAGAGACTACGAGTGTAATATGAGCATCCGTCGACAAAAGGATCACCCTAAGATGATAATCTCATGGCTATTGAGAACGAATCAAATCAGATGGTTCTATTTCTCAATCTTTCTGACTTGATAACACTCTATAGTTCCTTACCGGGTCAATTTCCAATTAGTGGTCATTGAGATTCATGGGCAATGCAGATTAATATGTAGGTATAGATATTACCTCTCCTTTTTCCCTTTCAAAAAAATTGAAATGATTGAATTTTTTCTATTTGGAATTGTCTTAGGTCTAATTCCTATTACTTTAGCTGGATTATTTGTAACTACATATTTACAAACAAATGTGATGATCAGTTGGACCTTTGATTAAATTAATTAACATCTTTTTTTTATTGACCTCCTCTTCTCTTTAATCCAAAGGAGGTCAAATTAAGATTATTGTTCAATTAGTTAAGTGTCATTTTCAGACTAACCTAACCAAGACTGGAATCACGCTCCGTAGGATATGAACCTACGACATCGGGTTTTGGAGACCCACGTTCTATCGAACTGAACTAAGAGCGCTTTCTTATCTTCTTAAAGGGATTTTTTCGCTAACCCGAATACATCTTGTATGCATAAGACTATCTTTTAAAAATATTTTGAATTCGGGAATGATTAAGCACCTTGTGAAAAAAAAAATGGCATAGCCTTAAAGTGAAGGGCGAGGTTCAAACGAGGAAAGGCTCACGGTGGATACCTAGGCACCCAGAGGCGAGAAAGGGTATAGTAAGCGACAAAATGCTTCGCAGAGTTGAAAATAAGCGTAGATCCGGAGATTCCCGACCCATTGTTACTAAAAAAATTCAAAGAAACCTCAGAAATGGAAGAAAGGGGGGAAAGCGAGGAAGAAACAGATGTAGAAATAGAAACAACTTTCGAGACGAATGGGATGAAATAGGAACAAGAGGGATCCACCGAAGAAAATCCTTCTCCTTCCCTTTTTTCGGAAGAAAAGGAGGATCTGTTGGAGATCCAACTACAATAAGACAAGTAGTATGATACTTGATTTTTCTCTTATCTTTTTTCTTTATTTTTTTGTTTGGGAGATAATCCCAAATAAACAGAACAAGTATGGAAGCTATAATTATAAAGCACGGTCAAATTTATGGAAGCATTGGTTTATAAATTCCTCTTAGTCTCGACTCTAGGGATAATTTTTTTCGCTATCATTTTTCGAGAACCACCTAAAGTTCCAACTAAAAAGGTGAAATGATTTTTCATTGCATCAATTGAATTGAAGTAATGAGCTTCCCAATTACAATCCACTAATCGCAACTCATATTTAGACAAATGAAAAATACGAAATGTGAATAGAAAATTATGGTCATTAGAGGTGATAATGCATTGCAATATTTCAATTTAGAATACATGTGAAATCTTGGTAGATAGTGGAACCTGATGTCACGACCTAAAAAAAATTATTTCTAGGCTAATGGATTATCAGGTTAATTTTAATGACTAACCTAATACGGACTCTCCCAAGCCCTACCAATTCGCAACTTAAATTTCTCTGAGATGATTTAGGATTTGGAGTCGCCACTAATCATTTTTGGTAGGTTGATTAGAAACCTAAGTAAAACAGCGGGAGAACCATTTTACTTCTACGAACCAGAGATTGTGGATTCGGGGACTTGATTACACTAGTTAATTAAAACTAATGCCCTTTCGGTACCTTAATTCCATATGAGATGTCCTAAATTGACGACTCGGATTGAATCAATTTGAAGTTCAAATGAAGTGTTTCTCTTTTTTGGGGATTTTCACTTTTTATATGCAATGCATGAATGAGAATGAATGCAATGACGTGAAATTATCTAAATGATGCAATGACTTGAATAGATGACCAAATAAAGGGACGCAGTGCAAGACACACACAGTTAAAGCCACGTTTCCCTATATGCAAAGTTTAACTAATTGATTAAAACATGCAGGAAGAATGACAACGCAAGGCAATTCGATGGGACAAAATGCAATTAACTAAACTAATCATGCAAGGACTACATATAACATGGGAAAAATTAGACTAAGTAGCATGCGACTTCTAATTCAAGAAAATCAACCAAGCAATTAGACTCACCTAGCATGAATACCCTAAACATGAGACTAATGACATGAAAAAATGACATAGCGAAATGAAGTGGTATAATGACGTGGCAATAATGCATGACATGGCGCAATGACATGGCAAGGATGCATGGCATGATGACGTGGCAAGGATGCATGACATGGCAAACTAAATAATATGTAATGTGAATGATATTTTTTGTATTTTTTGTTTATTTTCGACAATATAATTTAAAAATATGCTAGAGAATTTCAAAAATATGGAATATATGAGGTGATATTCGAAAATATAAGATGCATGATATGCAAGAGATGAGATATGCTATGCTAAAATGACAAGATATACATGGATGTGATTTTCTCCATTTCCTTTTGAATTTTCGATCAATATGGTGGATATCCTGAAGATTTTATTATCTTGATTTATATGCTTAAAGCTTAATGAGATAAGGTTTCTAAGAAACCTTATCTCCCTAAGAAATTCCAATTAGATAGGATTTCTAAGAAACCGTATCTTACTAAAATTTTCAAGAAACTTCAGAACGTGGCAAATCAAATCAAGATAATTATCCATCAGCAATATCCACAGCAAGATCGCGACCATGATTCCCTTTTCGTATTTTCCAAAAAATAATCTGAATCTCGAATGAAAAATTGATCTTTCGAAGATAGCAAATCAGACCTAAACGGTGATAGGTCAGATTGACTAAATCCGGGATTCTTTTGTCAAAGATTAGGTTTTATGTTTTAGATCAAAAAAGATATTCTTTGAATTTCTAAAAAAAAGGTTCGATCTTTATCCGATTGTGGCGCCAAAACATACAAAACGATCACCACATAATTCAAGGATTCACTGATCAAGTCCTGACAAAATTTTGCATAAGACAATAGCAAGAAACATGGCACGCAGCTTTGATTTGGGCGAAAACAACATGTAAAACAGCATCATGTGAACAGTGGCAAAGCAATTTGTTTTTTCAACTCAAAACGTCATCATCAAATCAAACCTACAAAAATATAGAGAGATTACCTCGAATTGAGTCAAAAAATCTGCACCTTATCGAACAATAGAATGCCAAAAAATCAGCTTCTTCGGACCCAAAGTTGTTTGTCCAAAGATTACCCTCCTAATTCGAGATCCACAATTTGCAGTTGTGCTAGGACTCCTTGGACGGTAACTTGGCGCACTACAGCTCAATCGAAGGCGACGCTTGTAGTTGTCGTTGGTGGGGATGGTTATGCTCGGTGACCAACGATGAGGGAGTCCACAGTGAAGTAACGTGATATACTCTTCTCCCTCAGGATCCCCAGTCTTCGACTCCAAGTTTTCCTGTAAAAACAAATTCTTTGCTTGCACTAGATAAAGTCACCAAACCCACAATGGCATTGTCAGATCAGGACAAAAACTAGAGGAAGACAAATTCAGCTTTCATTGATCGTGGAATTCAAAGGAAAAAGGACTACACTGGGCTTGATGGAACAATCATCATCCGCTTGATATCACAGGGACAAGTGGGATTTTATGGATAAAGTCGTACACTGAATTTGCTAGAAAGCCTACAGGTGCAGCAGCGGTGAAGGAATTGTCGATGCTTTCATATAGCTTGGTCGTTGGGATGATGATTTGAAGCGCCAATGTGGGCGTCTCGGCCTCCAAGAGTTCCACCGTGAACCATTCATTGTCGTTCTCTCTCTTTCAAGCTTGTGTCTCTAATGGGAATCTCGATTTTTTTTTCTGAACGAATGTCCTCAACATGAAAGCTTCTGCTCTCTCTCTTTTCATAGAAACTGTGAATGCCGTATAAGAATTTTGGTGGCCTCCCCTAGACTTGTGAGCATGGAATATATTTATAGAGCAAAGCTAGGGTTCGCTACTTCCAAAAGAGATATATTCTTTATTATCAATATAAAATCTTTTGATATCTCTTATATTCTGTGATAATATCTAGCTTAATTGCTCACCAAGTTTCGAGATAAATTGATATTCTATCTTGGCATGCAATTTTCGACCCTACTGATATTCATATAAATTTTGGCCGAATTTCCATTCACCGCGGGCTTAGTCCAGTTAATTAAATTGAGTTTAGAACCATCACCTTGAGATCATTCGCCACTAGTCCGACAAAATTGAAGGTGCAATGCAATGGATACCAAAAATTAAATATGAAAAATTGCTTGATTTTTTGTTAGAACTAAAAAATTAGCTCTGATTTTCCATGAAGATGACTGACAGGAAATTAAATATGCCATGCATGAGGAAATTATTTTTTGCGAGAATTATGACTAACTCTCATTTTGTGCTTAAATAAATAAATTTCTAAAATTCAAAATTTAGGTGTCAACACCTGAGAAATGGTAGATTCTAGGGAATGCAGGATAGGTTTCAAGTTCAAAAAATTGGAAAACCGGTTCTGACCAGTATGTTTAAGGTTCTAGGTAGGACCTAAATTTACTCTGGAATCGCACACCTCTAACCACACCCACCCCATGCAAGCAATAAGTAGCATCTTTAAATCTTTATATAATATCAGTATTTTTCATCGATTAAAATCTGAAACGCATATAACACCTTCAATCAAAATGCAATTATTAAAATGATTCGACTTAAATCATCACTCATCTAATAAGTACTTTATTTAGTTTGTCCTTCTTTGATATAACAAACGTATTTAATAAAGAGAAAAAGACGACGAGGACCGACAATACTGTTGGGATCCACGTGACACGTACGGGCAAATAAAAATTAGTAAACGCAGCGGAAGTAAATAACAACTCATACATGTATCTCCAGAGGCGTATTTCGTGCATTTCAATCGAAAAATCACAAAGCATTAATGGGAGTAAATAGACTACCTCTTGTAGCGTGCTTGAAACGGAGGTGTCGGTTCGATGTTCTTCGATCTCAGCCCCACAAGTGTCGGGCCTCTAGTTCAGACACACCACCAATCGCGACGACGAACGGAAGAACGAACACGCATAAGACGTCACCTAAATTGTGCTAGCAATTCGTGGTGATATTTTTCTCACTTGTTGAACTTTTGGTCACCCGAAAGAGAGAGCATCAGAATGTTTCTCTCCTTGAAGAATTGCACACGCTCGTCACACAAGGGAATTTGAGAAAACCAATTTTCTGCTCTCCCTCTTCTTCTCAAGATCTCTATCTTGAAAAACACACGCACACTCCTCTCTTCTCTCTCTTCAAGGGAATGGAGGTTTTTATTATAAAATGGTCACCACCACTTTTTGCCAATTTCACACGGAACACTCCCTTAGCTCTCCCATAGATCTCATCATGGGAATGCCTTTTTTTTAAAAAACAAAGTGATCAATCATCACCCCTAATGATCAATCATCACCCCTAATCACAACACCCACTTTGTGCAAGCAAGTTTGATTGAGAAAAGGGGAAAGCAAGTTTGATTGATGGGAGAAGCAAATTTGATTGAGGGGAGAAGCAAACGGCAAGTTTGATTGAGGGGATAGATAAATAATAACAACAATTGTTATTATTATAAAAGTAAAAAAGGTACACTATTCTCACGTGTGCAATTTGGGCACATCAATATGTGTCCGAACAATACGTGTATATCATTATATGTACGTACGTTAATGTCCAAAAAATAAAATTAAATTAAATCTCATTTAATCTAATTTCAGACTGACTATCTCGATAGTCATGATTGCAAACATATTTGCACAATTTTCTTTCCGTTCAATGTCGTCATATATTGGTTAAGGTGTGTGACATTCCTAGGTTCATCACCGAGCTGGCAGCAAGACATGTACTAACACATTAGTACTTTCAAGAGAATCAATTGTCCCGATTAATCTCTAGGTTTAACAAGCCATGAGTGACATCTAGCAATATGTCATGACTACCCAGACAGTGTGAATTCTTCAAGAACATTATGAACCTGTCAGCTTTGGCTACAGTGTAATTCAATCCCTCTGTCTTACCATATCCCGATCGAACAAAGACCATGGAATATTTGTCAAGCCACCAATTCGATCATATGTACAAATTCAATCGACATGCATTTAAACGAGACATAAACATTTTATTCTCGGTTACAACCCCGGCCGAGGATTTCAATGCATTGTCATGATTAAATCGCATAGGATATCAAACCTTGCATATAGCAAGGAGACAGATTCCATATTGCGTACACATGTGACTTCGTATGTGCCTGAGCTACGACCATCAAGTACAGAGACGAATCAACGACCCGCCAATATGCGCACTTGTGAACCATAGCCATTTATCACACAAGTCAACACTGTACCTCAGATCTAAGGATTATTTACACAAGACCAAAGCATGAACGATTAGACATTGACCACGCTAAAAGCTTCCATGTCGCTAATCATTCAATGTGTGTCACGTTCAGTGAACTTGTCCGATACAAGCACCTGTGTTCTAACTCGGATATCGCAATACCCAATGACTTGTGACTCGTCATTCTCTTAAGCATCCAATACTTTATTTGCGAAGTTAAGAACACACCGATCTCAACAGGATTATTGATATCCATTTAATGATCCATCGATCGGGAACTGTTTAAAGATTCAGTCTAACTGTGAACCCGTCACACATATTCTTAACGTCTTAAGAATAGGTCCAGTCACAACTGATCTTATGGATTTTATTCATTTATGTATTTGGACAAATGAATAAAAACGTCTTTGCCACTGCTAAGAAATCAGAATTACAACTAATATCCCAAATATGTAACTATTACATAATTGCTTTAGGGCATATTTCTAACAATCTCCCACTTGCACTAAAGCCAACTAGTTTGGTACCTCAAACCCATTTTATCAAGGTGTCTTTCAAACAAAAACTGAGGTAATGCTTTAGTAAAGGGATCTGCCACGTTTTCCGCTGAGGCAATTTTCTGCAAGGCGATATCACCTCTCCCAACTATTTCTCTGATGAGATGGAAGCGTCTCTTAATGTGCTTGGATTTCTGATGAGACCGTGGTTCCTTAGCTTGAGCTATAGCTCCATTGTTGTCACAAAACAATGTAATCGGCTGCTCAATGGAAGGAACTACTCCAAGTTCAGAAATGAACTTCTTCATCCAAACAGCTTCCTTCGCTGCTTCAGAAGCAGCTACATACTCTGCCTCAGTAGTGGAATCAGCAGTTGTGCTTTGTTTGGAACTCTTCCAACTAACTGCACCACCATTGAGTGTAAAAACAAACCCAGATGTAGACTTAAAGTCATTTGGATCCGATTGGAAATCGGAATCAGTATACGCTTCAACTTTAAACTCTCCTTCTCCGTATATCAAGAATAAATCCTTAGTCCTTCGCAAGTACTTTAGGATATTCTTGACTGCTATCCAGTGCTCTTCCCCTGGATCAGATTGATATCTGCTAGTAACACTTACAGCATGCGCGATATCAAGTCGCGTACATAGCATAGCATACATTATGCTTCCAACAGCGGATGCGTAAGGTATCTTTGCCATCCGCTGTCTTTCTTCAGGAGTGTTGGGACACATTTCCTTAGAAAGACGGATTCCATGCCTAAAAGGCAATAATCCTCTTTTGGAACATTGCATGTTAAATCGTGTTAACACTTTATCTATGTACGTAGATTGTGAGAGGCCAATCAATCGTCTCGATCTATCTCTATAGATCTTGATACCTAAAATATAGGTTGCCTCTCCTAAATCTTTCATGGAGAATTTCTGTGACAAGAATAGTTTGATCGATGATATCATCGGTACATCATTCCCGATCAAGAGTATATCATCGACGTACAAAACTAGAAACGCAATTGCGCTCCCACTGACCTTCTTATATACACATGATTCATCCGGATTTTTAATGAAGCCAAACGATTTGATTACTTCATCAAAACGGATGTTCCAACTTCTGGATGCTTGTTTGAGTCCATAAATGGATCTCATAAGCCTACACACCTTTCGACTTTCACCACTAGATTCAAAACCCCGTGGTTGTTCCATATAGATATCCTCCTCAAGGAAACCATTTAGAAAAGCCGTTTTGACATCCATTTGGAATATCTCATAATCAAGGTGCGCAGCTATAGCCAACATAATCCGAATGGATTTCAGCATGGCTACAGGTGAGAAAGTTTCGTCATAATCGATCCATTCTTTTTTACGATACCCTTTTGCCACCAGTCGTGCTTTGTAAGTTCCAACCTGACCATCAGCGTTTATCTTCCTCTTGAAGATCCATTTACAGCCAATTGGTACAATACCATCAGGCAGATCAACTAGAGTCCAAACATCGTTGGAATACATTGAATCCATTTCGGTTTGCATGGCTTCTAGCCATTTACCAGAATCGATGTCCAACATCGCCTCCTCATAGGTGCTTGGATCACTCAATTGATCACTATCATTCATAATGAATAGTGACTCAATATTTTCAACCGAGTGTCTATAGCGAATAGGTATACGAGACATTC
Organism: Rhodomyrtus psidioides; assembly: GCA_021437785.1. Classification (NCBI taxonomy): domain Eukaryota; kingdom Viridiplantae; phylum Streptophyta; class Magnoliopsida; order Myrtales; family Myrtaceae; genus Rhodomyrtus; species Rhodomyrtus psidioides. The sequence goes on from JAILYB010000003.1 coordinate 16,715,532, forward strand.
TCGCACTTTTCCTAAGAGGTTGTGTATCAGAAGCTCCCACTGAATCAGAGATCGGTGTCTGAACTTGGTTATTTGATACTTCATTATTATCTTCTTGTAAGACTATTTTCCGCCCAACACCACCTTCCTGAACGAACTGATTCTCCAGAAAAGAAGCGTGCCTGCTGACCGAAACTTTTTGGTCAGAGTGAAAATAGAAATAATATCCAAGAGTTTCTTTTGGATATCCAATGAAGCGACCATGTTCAGACCTTGCCTCCAATTTTTCTGTTCTCAGCTTCTTGACAAAAGCTGGACAACCCCAAATCTTGATATGATTAAGACTTGGTTTCCTACTATGCCATATCTCATAAGGCGTAGTTGGAATAGATTTGGATGGCACTCTATTCAGTAAATATGCAGCTGTCTCAAGGGCATATCCCCAAAGGGACATAGGCAAATCGGTGTAGCTCATCATAGATCGCACCATATCTAATAAAGTACGATTTCTTCTTTCAGATACACCATTATGCTCTGGAGTTGCAGGAGGTGTCCATTGTGATAAAATGCCATTATCTTTAAGATAATCCAAGAATTCAGTACTAAGGTATTCACCTCCTCGATCAGATCGAAGTGCCTTAATACTTTTTCCTGTTTGTTTCTCAACTTCATACCTAAATTCCTTGAACTTTTCAAAGGATTCAGATTTACACTTCATTAAGTAAAAATAGCCATACCGTGAACAATCATCGGTAAAGGTAATGAAGTAAGAATAACCACCCCTAGCAGTTTCATTAATTGGTCCACATACATCTGTATGTATCAATCCTAGTATGTTAGCAGCTCGCGCACTATGTCCTACAAAGGGCGCTTTGGTCATTTTTCCTAGAAGACAAGCATTACAAGTCGAGTATGGTTCAAAACTAATCGGATCGATATATCCATCATTACTCAACTTGTTAATCCTATCTTCTCCAATATGACCTAATCGAAGATGCCAAACATACTTTGGATTTGGAGTATCTCTAGGGCGTTTATTGGTTATGGCATTTACATCATGATTATTTTTCTTATTGGTAATCGTATTACCGGACATTGTAATGGTATAGAGATTATTCATTAATAATCCAGAACCAACACACATTCTATTATAATAAATAGAACATACATCATCAGCAAAAGAAAATTCATAATTTTCTTTGCCCATACGAGGTATAGAAATGATGTTTTGTATAGCATTCTTATAATGCAAACAGTTCTTTAAAACCAAAATATGTCCTGAAGGCAAACATAAACGAAAAGTCCCTATAGCTAATGCAGCAACTTTTGCCCCATTTGCAAATGTCAGGACAATCTCATTTTGCCCCAGCATCCTGCTTATTTCCAGATTCTGCAAAGACATACAAATATGTGAGGTTGCAGCAGAATCTAGAATCCATAAGCTGGATTCAGCACTAACCATAAGATTAGTTTCAATAATCATAGACACCATACCTTCGCAAGGTTGGTTCTTTGGCTTGACCTTCAAGCTCGCGAGGTACTTCTTACAGTTCCTCCTCCAGTGCCCCATGACACCACAGTGATGACATTTCCCTTTTTCAATCTTGGGCTTTGATTGCATAACAGCTTTCACAGGCTTCTTCCATTTCCTTTTCTTCAAAATAGTCTTACTATTTGAAGAATAAGCCTTAGCCAAAGTCACAATATTTGGCCTTGTGTTGTGCATTTCCTTCTCATAAATTACCAACATGCTATGTAACTCAGCAAGAGTTTTCTCCATGTTATGCATGTGGAAGTTTTGAACAAAACTAGAGAAGGAATCAGGTAAGGATTGGAGGATCAAATCCACAGCTAAGTCATTGTCCATGACAAGATTCAGCCTAGCCAATTCTTCTATGTGCCAGATCATTTTCAGGACATGATCATTAACTGATGATTTCTCAGCCATCCTCATGCGGTACAATGCCTTAGATATCTCATATCTTGAGGTTCGACCATTCTCATCAAAGAATTCCTTTAGATGCAATATGATCGACCTAGCATTTACCATTGCTTCATATTTCTTTTGGAAATCATTGTTCATTGAAGCAAGCATATATGACCTAACTTTTAAGTCATCGTCATGCCACTTATCATAAGTGATTCGTTCCTCTTGGGTTCCACCCTCAGGAAACGATGTTGGCATATTTTCATCAAGCACATACCCGAGTTTTTCAGAATTGAGAACAATTCTCAAATTCCTTGCCCAGTCGGTAAAATTGGGACCAGTCAAACAATTCTTGTCGAGTATTGAAGCGAGCGGGTTTGTATTCACCATTTTCAGAGTAATTTATATCTGTGCAGAAAATAAATTGTTAGCCGTTGTCTTTCAAAATAACTATTTCATTTTGGCCTTTAAATGAAATAGATCCTCCCACTAAATTTATTCACGGATCCCATACTCCTTTAAATGGGAAACGGTAATCTTCGTCGGGTAAAGATTACTAGCGGGGATTGGAGTCCCACGAGCTCATAGTCCACCTCACCTAACAGTTATTGGTGTTCTATAAACTTAGTGAGTGAATCAACTTATTCAACGCATCATATGCGAGTCCCAATCATAACTTTGGCCTCTAGATCATGAAAGTCTCACCTGACAGTTATTGACTTCATAATCTTAGTTAAGTCTAACCCATCGTCTCATGTAAGTAATGAAAACGCAAACGATCCCCTCACCTAACAGTTATTGGAAATCGTTTGGTTTCAACCCCGCAACATCATATGCTTAATGAAGTGGTCCATTATTATAGATGACAATTGACCCCTATGTATCCATAACCGGTCAATCAACCACTATAATATAGGATCAAACCACGACGATGGAAGGCCACGAGTCCGAAACCCGTCACGACTTAATATTATTCGAAGGAGATTTTGAGTCATTAACGGTCTCACTTTGCACATTAACCGGTTTAACATGCTCACGTAAACATAATAAATAAATAGATGTCAATCACATAAACATCTATCCTACGTGGTGATCATGGAATTATGATTTAATGGGTCTCGAGCCAATGAGACCACATTTAATCATTTTAATATTTTAATAACGGAGAGCCGCTCTTCACTTCTTCTTGTTTCCTTGAACTCTTCAAGAACCGGGCCCAAAGAGCTCACCGGCTTAAAAGGCTCATCCACGTAATCCTCGTAGCATTTACATCAACAATTGACTATGCTAAAAATAAAGATTACATGAAAAATAAAAGGAGTACGCAGCCTCCATATAATAATTACAACCCCAAAAATATAAATAATCACCATACATTCATATATACATCAATCGCATTGATTAGGGTTTTTCCATGATCACCACCCTTCCACGTGAGCAATAAATTCATAATTTAAAGCTTTGGAAGGCACCAAAAATTATGTATTGAATCAATATTCATAATCGAGCAACGCAAGCCGTATCAATAAATTAACGCAGGCGAAACAAATTTCACGTGCGTAATTTAAACGCTAGTAGCATCCTCAATCATATATTCGCAGCCACGAATCATTTTTGCATAATGCATACGTAACATAAAACTCACTACAGATTTTTGATTCAAAATTGATTTAGTCCCAATTTTTGCTACGTTGATTAATTTTATCTTATAAAAATAATCAACTTCTATTACCATGTACGACGAACAATTCGTTAATACAAATTGGCCATAGTATTGCAAAAATTACTATGAACAAAAATCAATTAAATGCACGAAAACGCCTAAGGATTGGCTCTGATACCACTGTTGGGATCCACGTGACACGTACGGGCAAATAAAAATTAGTAAACGCAGCGGAAGTAAATAACAACCCATACATGTATCTCTAGAGGCGTATTTCGTGCATTTCAATCGAAAAATCACAAAGCATTAATGGGAGTAAATAGACTACCTCTTGTAGCGTGCTTGAAACGGAGGTGTCGGTTCGATGTTCTTCGATCTCAGCCCCACAAGTGTCGGGCCTCTAGTTCAGACACACCACCAATCGCGACGACGAACGGAAGAACGAACACGCATAAGACGTCACCTAAATTGTGCTAGCAATTCGTGGTGATATTTTTCTCACTTGTTGAACTTTTGGTCACCCGAAAGAGAGAGCATCAGAATGTTTCTCTCCTTGAAGAATTGCACACGCTCGTCACACAAGGGAATTTGAGAAAACCAATTTTCTGCTCTCCCTCTTCTTCTCAAGATCTCTATCTTGAAAAACACACGCACACTCCTCTCTTCTCTCTCTTCAAGGGAATGGAGGTTTTTATTATAAAATGGTCACCACCACTTTTTGCCAATTTCACACGGAACACTCCCTTAGCTCTCCCATAGATCTCATCATGGGAATGCCTTTTTTTTAAAAAACAAAGTGATCAATCATCACCCCTAATGATCAATCATCACCCCTAATCACAACACCCACTTTGTGCAAGCAAGTTTGATTGAGAAAAGGGGAAAGCAAGTTTGATTGATGGGAGAAGCAAATTTGATTGAGGGGAGAAGCAAACGGCAAGTTTGATTGAGGGGATAGATAAATAATAACAACAATTGTTATTATTATAAAAGTAAAAAAGGTACACTATTCTCACGTGTGCAATTTGGGCACATCAATATGTGTCCGAACAATACGTGTATATCATTATATGTACGTACGTTAATGTCCAAAAAATAAAATTAAATTAAATCTCATTTAATCTAATTTCAGACTGACTATCTCGATAGTCATGATTGCAAACATATTTGCACAATTTTCTTTCCGTTCAATGTCGTCATATATTGGTTAAGGTGTGTGACATTCCTAGGTTCATCACCGAGCTGGCAGCAAGACATGTACTAACACATTAGTACTTTCAAGAGAATCAATTGTCCCGATTAATCTCTAGGTTTAACAAGCCATGAGTGACATCTAGCAATATGTCATGACTACCCAGACAGTGTGAATTCTTCAAGAACATTATGAACCTGTCAGCTTTGGCTACAGTGTAATTCAATCCCTCTGTCTTACCATATCCCGATCGAACAAAGACCATGGAATATTTGTCAAGCCACCAATTCGATCATATGTACAAATTCAATCGACATGCATTTAAACGAGACATAAACATTTTATTCTCGGTTACAACCCCGGCCGAGGATTTCAATGCATTGTCATGATTAAATCGCATAGGATATCAAACCTTGCATATAGCAAGGAGACAGATTCCATATTGCGTACACATGTGACTTCGTATGTGCCTGAGCTACGACCATCAAGTACAGAGACGAATCAACGACCCGCCAATATGCGCACTTGTGAACCATAGCCATTTATCACACAAGTCAACACTGTACCTCAGATCTAAGGATTATTTACACAAGACCAAAGCATGAACGATTAGACATTGACCACGCTAAAAGCTTCCATGTCGCTAATCATTCAATGTGTGTCACGTTCAGTGAACTTGTCCGATACAAGCACCTGTGTTCTAACTCGGATATCGCAATACCCAATGACTTGTGACTCGTCATTCTCTTAAGCATCCAATACTTTATTTGCGAAGTTAAGAACACACCGATCTCAACGGGATTATTGATATCCATTTAATGATCCATCGATCGGGAACTGTTTAAAGATTCAGTCTAACTGTGAACCCGTCACACATATTCTTAACGTCTTAAGAATAGGTCCAGTCACAACTGATCTTATGGATTTTATTCATTTATGTATTTGGACAAATGAATAAAAACGTCTTTGCCACTGCTAAGAAATCAGAATTACAACTAATATCCCAAATATGTAACTATTACATAATTGCTTTAGGGCATATTTCTAACAAATACGTGGCACCTGCGTGACATGTAGTTCTATTCGGAGGTGGCAATATGTTTTAGAAACCCATAACTCAATTTCAGTGTGACGGGGTGTATACAAAGACACTTAAAATTTTTAAACAAGTCAAAATGAAATTAAAAAGAATAGTCAATTCCATGTGAGTCTACGTGGTTTTGCACCAGACTCATTTTTCAACCCATCATGGGTCTAGCAGAATGAGCAGATAACAGGGAGATCTCCTTTCCGTTTCTCCAAACACTCTTTCATCAAAAGTTGAATTTGGCAAATAGAAATGGTTTTCTTGTTTGTTTACTTGACCGGTCAACATCACCGATGTGTAAGTTCCCACATCCTTCTCTCCACCTCTAATGAACAAACATTGCTCCTTGTGCGGGTCAATGAAGTAGCATCATAATCAAGCTAATTGAAGAGGAAAAAAAAAATTTTGAAGTTCAATTTTCGAGATGGTAGATAAGTCAAAACAATGGCAAAACCAAAAAAAAAAAAAAATGGCTGTATTTCTTATGAACATACTGAATAGCAATTTTTAATAATCTACTTATTGACATATTAACACACGTGCTAACTTAGACCCTTATATCTGATTAATGTTAACCATTAGCTGAAATAAGTCTCATCTGTCATGTTTTATCTTTCAAATTCTCCCAGGTTCACGACGTGAAAATGTGAAATTATTCCTAAACTTGTATATTTATTATGACCAATTTATAATAAAAAAATCAAGACTTATTAAATAATAGGAAGGGCGTTTTCTTTGTAATTAAGTTGATAAGGATCTTTGGTGTGATAACTAGCTAGTTTTTTAGGAATAAGTGCACATAACCCTACCAACCAAACAGGTTAAGCATGCATAGTTTTTTTATCGTAAAAAATAAGTTGATTTTGCATTGGAAAAAGCTAGCGTAACCGTCCCACCAATTCTGACGGTGGGACGGTCAAATTCTTCCGCAAAACTTTTTGTTGAAAACCGGATCACTTGCTGATCCGATTTCATCTTTTGACCTTCCACTTTTTTTTTTCTTTTTTTTTTAACTGTAAGCTAAAATTTAAAAATAAAATTATAAGAGGAAAATATCCAATTGATAATATTCAAATAATAAGTTGCAATTTTTAAAATAGTAAATTTTAGTCCCCGGTTACATAAAAAGATTACCTGGATATTGTTTCCAAAATTTGAAAATATTCTTAATGACTCAAAAAATAGGAATGTATGATTTTTTGACCTGTGGCCATCATCAATGTCCACATTTCCATTCTTTCCTCCATCGCTAATGGATAGACATTGATGATTTATCTGTCCTTTCACTCTTTGCCACCGCAAATGGTCCTTTCATCATTTTCCACCACCGATGTACTAGTCATAGTCCATCCTTTTCATCCTTTCCTCCACCATTAACAGACAAGCTGATTAGGACCATTCGAAACCACTTTTTGCGGGGGTCAATGAAATCATCTTTAAAATATAGAAGTAACATAATAATTAAATAAATTGTTGGATTAAAATATCAATTATAATTGTTCCATAGAAGGTAACTTCAATCTGAATTGTTAGATCAAAACTACGAAGTAAGTTAAACTTTTGACATTATTTATTAACATTTTAAACCGGTTCACTTTCTTGAATACCGATACTCTTTAGAACACAAAATTAATTGGGAAAAGCTTTCAAGTCACCACTAAACATTGTTTTGTGGTTTCTCATTCCGATTTGAGCTCCTCCTTTTCTTTTAAATGCTTGGGTCTGTTTGGAGTCTTTTACTGTTAAAATTTACTTTTCAAATATTGCAATTATCACAAATCTTTTCTTTCAATTTTAATTTTTTTTCAGACGACGGGGAGGGTGAAAAATAGCAACATTTTGCTGGAATGTGAAAAATAAACGGCTTGGAAAAAATAGAAGATGGGTATGGATGGAGCTGGACTTGATAAAAATGGATATTTTTTTTTTTTGTGTGCATTTTACCGTTCCTTGATCTGTCACCATCGCTAACCTCCAAGTCCCCACGTCCTTTCTTCCACCGCTCTTGGACAGCCATATGAAAAGGGTAGCTGTGGGAGAGTAATAGAGAGTAGCTGGGTAGTTGAGACATGGCCTTTAATGCGACAAGTCCCTCTTTCTGTATTTTACTGTTCCCTTCGGTTACCATCATCAATGTCTATCTCCATCTCCTTTCGTCCACCGCTACCGGACGAACATCTAATACACATAAAACTGCAGTAGTTGGGGTAGTTGTGAGAAAGAGAGAGATTAAAGGTGCATTATTACATTTGATAACATTTCTAATTCTGTATTGTGCTTCAAAACATAAAAAAGAACATAAATTCGCTTGTATATGTCACTCGGTTTTTTTTGTTCCCGAAATGAAAACAGATCGGTGGCTATGGAATAGATTTAGAACAGAAATAATAAATAAAAGAAAGTGGCATCTTGTTCTCGGGAGCAAAATGAGAAACAATGTCATTTAAAAAAAATCAAACACAATGTAATTTAATACTCGTATTTGCAACCACGAGTCCACCATCGGTCATCGCCCTTGCCGCCATTGCCGGTCCTCGCCACCATCGATCGTCACCCCCCCCCCCTAATTGCCAATCACCGGTCACTGTCGCCGCTTGTTGAAGGATAGTCATTGTTGCAATCGGAGCCAAAATTTGAAGAAACCAATTTGTTTCTTTAAATGCATGAACTGAGTCCTCATGAGCCAAGTTGATCTCACTCTTTGTATTTCATGATTTTCACTGGAATCTCGAACGATAAACACTGAAACTCAAATATCTATGACTGAGATTTTTACTTTATTAATATTTCATATTTTTTATATGTCTAAATATGAGTTACATCCAATGGATTGTAGTAGCAAATGTTGGTCCTTAGAGGTGATAATACATTGCAATAGTTCAATTAAGAATCCATGTGAAAGCTTGATAGATTGTGAAACCTGTGAAATTATAGGTTCCAGGGAAGCAAGATAGGTTTTAAGTTCGAAAAATTGGAGAACCAGTTCCGACCAGTAAGTTCCAAGTTATAGGCAGGACCTAGATTGACTCTGAAATCACTCACCCCTAGCCACACCCACCCATGCACGCGATAAGTAGCATCTTTAAATCTTTTATATAATATTAGTATTTTTCATCTATATTCGTATGTGGGCACTTCTGTGAATCAACACAGAGTGACGATCATATAACACCTTTAATATGATGATTTGTAAGTTCCCACATCCTTACCTCCACCTCCAATGAACGAACATTTATTATATACTAATCCTAATCTCGCTCCTTGTGCGGGTCAATGAAGTAACATCATAATTAACCTAATTGAAGAGGAAAAAATTTTGAAGTTCTATTTTCGAAATGCTATACAAATCAAAATAACTCTACAACAAAAAATGGAGGTGTTTTTTTATTATTATTTACGTACTGAATAGCAATTTTAATAATCTACTTATTTACATATTAGCACTCGGGCTAACTTAGACCCTTGTATCTGATTAATGTTAACCATTAGCTGAAATAAGTCTTACTTGTCATGTTTTATCTTTCAAATTCTCACAGGTTTGCTGACAAAAAGCCCCTCAAATTATCCCTTAAAGTGAAAAGAAACTTGCAACGTGAAAATGTAAAATTATTCCTAAACTTTTATATTTATTATGACCAATTTATAATAAATTTTTTTATGACTTATTAAATAACAGCAAGGGCATTTTCTTTGTAATTAAGTTGATAATTATCTTTTGTGTGATGCATTTAATCCTACAAACCAAAAAGGTTAAGCATGCATAATTTTTTTTATCGTAGAAAATAAGTTAATTTTGCATTGCTTATTCTTTCTTAAGAAAATGACAACATTAACATAAAATTATCATATTATTTTTGTTCTTTAATTGCAAGATAGAATGTTATGTAAGTATAATTTAAATGCATTGGAGAATAAGTGTCATTTCAATTTTTTCACAATTTCTAAGAAAAGATAAGAAATTTATGGAATATTCGACAATTATTTGACAGCATTAATGTCGGATAAATTATGCGTGACTTGACCGAATGATTAGATTTCATTTTCCCTTAGAAATTTGGGACTACATTGATTCAATTAACTGGCTTAGGACGTCCTAACTAATTTTCAAAGGTTCTGGTGGAAGCAAAGGCCAACAATAGGGAAATTTTCTTTTATAGTATGGTAAGTTTTATCTATCTGTCCAAGACACAATTCTAAGTGGAAGGTTAGAGATACATATACAATATCATCATTGATTATGGGTCAAAGGCCAACCTTATTCACTGTTAATTTTGTAGCAATCCAAGAAAAACCCAACATATACAATATCATCATTGATTAAGTGTGATAACTTTTATACAGCGTGCTTGCGTATCATAACTTTTTTTTTTCGATTACTTGAATGTCATAGAATTTTAAAAGCATTCATCTTAAGTGCCATGCCACGTTGGATATTCGCTATTTGGGATATTCACTTTTGTTTTGAAAGTTATAAGATTACCACCGCTCAATAGACATAGGAATGGATGATTTTCTAGCAAAGACCCAAACTACGAGGAAGAAAGAGGAGATGGGATATGGACTATGGAGCTCGTTAACCTGACCTCTCTTAGGCCGTAACTAAACATCAATCAATTCCTTGGGCATAGAAATGGATGATTTTTTTACCAATCGCCATCGTCAATGCCCATGTTTCCATCCTTTCCTCCATCGCTAATTGACAGACCTTGAAGATTTATCTGTCCTTTCACCCTTTGCCACCGCAAATGATCCTTTCATCATTTTCCATCGCCGATGTACTAGTCATAGGCCATCCTTTTCATCCTTTCCTCCACCATTAATAGCCAAGCACTGATTAGGAACTAGTTTGAAACCCGCTCTTTGCGTGGGTCAATGAAATCATATTTAAAATATAGAAGTAACATCATAATTAAATAAATTATAGAATTAGAATGTCAATTGTAATTTTTTCGTCAATCATAACTTCAATCTGAATTATTAGATAAAAAATTCTCGGTAAGTTAAACTTTTGCCATTCTTTATTAACATTTTAAACCAGATTACTTTCTTGAATACCGGTACACTTTCAACACAAAATCGACCGGCGGCCGTCCTGCGACTAGCGGCGACCGGCTGCGACCGGCGGTGGCCGTCCAGTGACCGTTGGCGGCCGGTAGACAATCGACGGCGGCAGGGCGACGACCTCCAGAGTCCAGCGGAGGCGGCCGGTGGTTAAAGAGGTGCGACCGGGGTGGCAGCCGTCGTCGACGAATATTTCTATTTTTTTTTTCTATTTCACGGAGAAGTAACTTTTTTTTATTTCTCATTTCTGCTTCAAATCTATTTCTATTTCTCAAAATTGTTCTAGAAATAGTTTCTTGCATTTGCGATATCAAATGAATTTATGTTCCAAATCTATTCCAGAAATAGAAAACTCATCCAGAAACAGTTTCTGGATGGTTTTATCATGCACCCCCCAAGTGTGATAACTTTTATACAGCGCGCTTACGTATCATAACTTTTTTTTTCAATTACTTGAGTGTCATAGAATTTTGAAAGCATTCATCTTAAGTGCCATGCCACGTAGGATATTCGCTATTTAGGATATTCACTTTTGTTTTGAAAGTTATAAGATTACCACCATTCAATAGACATAGGAATGGATGATTTTCTAGCAAAGACCCAAACTACGAGGAAGAAAGAAGAGATGGGATATGGACTATGGAGCTCGTTAACCTGACCTATCTTAGGCCTTAACTAAACATCAATCAATTCCTTGGGCATAGAAATGGATGATTTTTTTTACCAATCACCATCATCAATGCCCATGTTTCCATCTGTCCCTCCATCGCTAATGGACAGACATTGAAGATTTATCTGTCCTTTCACCCTTTGCCACCACAAATGATCCTTTCATCATTTTCCATCGTTGATGTACTAGTCATAGGCCATCCTTTTCATCCTTTCCTCCACCATTAATAGTCAAGCACTGATTAGGAACTAGTTCGAAACCCACTCTTTGCGTGGGTCGATGAAATCATATTTAAAATATAGAAGTAACATCATAATTAAATAAATTATAGAATTAGAATGTTTATAGTAATTTTTCCGTCAAACATAACTTCAATCTAAATTGTTAGATAAAAACTTCTTGGTAAGTTAAACTTTTGCCATTCTTTATTAACATTCTAAAACAGATTGCATTCTTGAATACCGGTACACTTTACAACACAAAATCGACCGGCGGCCGTTCGGCGACCGGCGGCGGCCGGCCGACGATCAGCTGCTGCCAGCTAGTGATCGGCGGCGGCCGTCCCGCGACCGTTGGCGGCCGGTCGGCAGCCTCAGGCGGCTGGTCGGCAGTCGGCAGCGGCAAGGCGACGGACTCCACCGACCGGCGGGGGCGGTCGGTGGTCAAAGAGGTACGACCGATGGCAGCCGTCGTCGACGAAGATTTCTATTTCTATTTCTATTTCTCGGTGAAGTTACTTTTTTTTGTTTCTCATTTCTGCTTCAAATCTATTTCTGTTTCTCAAAATTGTTCCAGAAATAGTTTCTTGCATTTGCGTTATCAAATGAATTTCTGTTCCAAATCTATTCCAGAAATAGAAAACTCATCAAGAAACAAATTCTGGATGGTTATCATGCACCCCCCAAGTGTGATAACTTTTATACGCGCTTACGCATCACAACATTTTTTTTCGATTACTTGAATGTCATAGAATTTTAAAAGCATTCATCTTAAGTGCCATGCCACGTTGGATATTTGCTATTTGGGATATTCACTTTTGTTTTGAAAGTTATAAGATTACAACCAGTCAATGGACGTAGGACTGGATGATTTTCTAGCAAAGACCCAAACTACGAGGAAGAAAGAGAGATGGGATATGGACTATGGAGCTCGTTAACCTGACCTCTCTTAGGCCTTAACTAAACATCAATCAATTCCTTGGGCATAGAAATGGATGATTTATTTTACCAATCGCCATCATCAATGCCCATGTTTCCATCTTTTCCTCCATCGCTAATGGATAGACGTTGAAGATTTATCTGTCCTTTCACCCTTTGCCACCACAAATGATCCTTTCATCATTTTCCATCGTTGATTGGTGAAACCTAATTTTGTATCAGCCTTTTTTGGTTATTTCTTAGAAAATTCATGACAAATCCATAAAAAGCGAAAAAAAAATTACAAAATCAACTTTGGTGGCCTTGGCCAAGCCTAAGGAACCATCTTTGACCAAAAAATAATTTTTCATATTTTTCGCATTTCTTAGTATTTTTAGAAAATAGGAAAATAAATGAAAAATCACAAAAATAGTATTTGATGTCACAAAAATATAGGAAAATAGTCAGTATTTTCTTTTAACTTTCTTATCATTTTGACCTCATCAAGAGTCGAAATTCAAGTTTAATTTTGTGTGTTTCTTTGTAACGCACATGGTTGAATTTGTCAAAAAAATATGTTTTGAGTCTTTTTATTTGCAATATTTTGCATTTTCAGAATCTTGACATTTGACTTGATTGCCCCACGTATCAATTTGGTTTAATTATGCACTGATTTGATCAATTTTGGACTTTAGGGACCTAATTGCATAAAAACATTTCCATCTTAGTCCCTAAAACGCCAAATCCAAAATTAAGTTCTCTCAAGAGTTACCCATGGAATCCCAAGACCCCTACTATATACTATTTGGCCTTCTGAACCTAATGGTAGACTCAATTAGTGCCAATTCCTTCATTAAAGACTCTAATTTGACGAAATTGCATTTCGGATCATATCTCGTATTTGGGGCTTTCATATGATTCTAAGTGTTTTAGTCACAAAAACCACATTTCCAAAGAGAAATCATGCCATGAATAACATTGGAAGCTTCAATTTTGCGAAAATAAATGCCAATTACCAGTTCAATTTGGCCATTATTCGTGAACTGGGTCTGACGGGTCGGACGGGCCCGACCCAGAGACCCGGTCACTGTTCACCATCTCCTCAAAGCTCTTCTCGCTCAAAAACAGAACGGGCGAGGGGGAACGGGGGCAGTTGAGAGGAACGAGAAATCAGTTGGAGGGGGATTCGGTGGATGAGTTCAAGAACCGAACGACGAGAGAGAGAGAGAGAGAGAGAGAGAGAGAGAGAGAGAGAGAGAGAGAGAGAGAGAGAGAGAGAGAGAGAGAGAGAGAGAGAGAGAGAGAGAGAGAGAGAGAGAGAGAAATGACGGTCGAAGCTTGCCCTCCTCGATTCTGTGCAAGCTTCGACTGATCACCACTGGCGAAACCGAAGCCGACGACGACCATATCCGACTTCTCTGGGCTCCGGAGAAGCTATCGAGCCCTTCCGATCAGCCTTTCACCCTGAAAAATGGTGAGAAACATCTTCGAGCTTGACCTCGGCCTCCAATGGCATCTCATGATTTTGTTGATCATTCTGCTTGTTTTCGGTCTTGATTTGTTCATTGAGCTCGGCTGATCTCGGTTGCATCTCGTTTTCCCTTGTTTGTTGCATAAAACGCCGTGCCGACTTCGACCTTGGTTGAGTCATCGAGAACGGCTCAACTCGGTCCAGGCTTTGTCGAGCCCTCCCGATGGCCAGGTAAGTCTCCTCAACCCTATGTGATGCTCCCCGATTGATTGATAGGTCTAGATATCGCTAGAAATGGCTAGGACGATAGGCCGCCAGAGATTAGCTTCGGCCTTGAGTTGCAGGTTTACCAACCTTGATTCTGCTATACTCAATATGATATATGTTGTAGAGCTCGACGATACGAGTCTAATGGCGTTGGTTTCGCGAGATTTGGGTATCGGAAGGCCGAGATATGGCCTTCCGACGAGGCACCGGCGAGATAGTGCCGGCGCCGGTCGTCTTCTCCGGTGGGTCGTTGACCGGTCAACGGCGGTTGACCAGGTCAACGCCCACGGGGTGCCCACGTGGCAGCCACGTCAGCATCGGTTGTTATAACCGAATAACAAAAAAAAAAAAGAATTTATCGGACGGTGGACAGTTGGCCACGTGTCGCGATCTCGCTTTTTTTTTTTAAATAAAAAATGATTTTCAGAAATTAAAAATCCCTTAGATCGGACGGCTGTAGTTCGATCGGGTGTTTCAATTTGGACTGTTGGTTCATTGTGAAGATCAGGCTATCCGTGCATCAACACGTGGTAAAATCACAGCCGTCGGTTTCCTTTGCTAGATCAAACCGTCTGTAGCGCGACACGTGGCACAATCAGGAGCGTTGGTTCAAGATTGAGCGGGAATTCAAAATTCGAGCGAGAGAGGCCAAAATGACGTCGTTTCGGTGATGACCCGGATTCGGGCCGGGTCGGTCGCCCGTGGGTCGTGGGCTGGGTCACCCGACCCGACCCGAATAATATTTTTTTTAATAAAAAATCGTAAAATGATTTTAAAAATAAAAATAAATCAGAAAAATCATAGAAAATCCGAAAAAATGTTAGAAAATTCCAGAAAATTCCAAAAAAATGTGAAAAAATTTTGGGAATATCCTAGACACTCCAGAAAACCCCAAAAATCGAGGATTGACCACAGACAACTGGTCAATCCTATTTTTGGGTTTCTTATCCGCTCTTCCGAGACTTGACGATATTAGCCTTTAGGGGTAAGTCACCTCTGATGTATATGCGAGATAAGACCGATAATGCCAAGGTAAGAATTAGGGTCGGGTAGGCGACCAATTCTTAGGCTTGGGTTTTCAAGTCTCGTTCCTTTTCTCAAAATGACGATTTTGCCCTTCAATGGGAAAATCGTCTTTCTTGTCTCAATCGAGTCATGAAAATTGCTTAAAGTTAGGGTTTGGGTCAGGTGGGTGACCGACCCTAATATTTGAGATTTTCAGTTCTCATCTTTGTCCAAAATGACGACTTTACCTCTCCGAGGGAAAAATCACTTTTAAATTTCAGAAAATTCTGTAAATTCAAAAAAAAATTGGAAATGGACTAGTTTGGTTGCCAATCCTATTTCTGTCACCTTTTGACCTCGCATTTCATATAAAATGACAATTTTCCCCTCTTGAGGCAAATAGTCCCCAAATTTCTCAAAATTACGATTTTGCTCCTCATGGGCTAATCATGTCCAAATCACTCCTAAGCCTTGATTGATATTTCTCTAGGCTGATAGGGCCTTACTAGAGATGCCATACTGATTTCATGTGTTTTATCCGCACGTTTTGGATCCTTGATTTGCGCATTTATTTTTACTGATTGTGAGTGATAGGGTAGCCATTCCTATCTGCATGAACTCCTAGATTTAGGATCTGTACCCCACTCATATGTATGAAATCTTAAGATTAGATAAACCATTCAGCTTAGGTACTGAAAGGGCGTCAACTCTGACAGTTGGCGTAACTAAGTCCCCGAACCCACTTCTCTGGTTTCAGCAGAATCGAATAGATCGCTCCTAACTAATTGATAGGGTTTCCAATTGTACCCTCCACGAAAAGATTGGTGGCGACTCCTTGGCATGCACACGTATCACATGTCACTAGACCATACTAAAGGTCGACCACGTATATCCAGCCGTTGGGATTTGGGTAATGGACCTTGGGAGAGGCCCGCGTCCGATTGAGCCAACGATCGGGCGGCCCATTAGCCCCCCTCGATGGCACCTTGCGCTCCGCCTCGAGAGGGGTCGCGACAGACTGGCGACTCCACGGAGGAATCGAACCCAAAATATCTAGTTTCGCAAAATTCCAGAGGACTTGAGCCGATTAAAAAGTTAATTGGTTTATCTGACCTTGTTTTCTGCAGATGCTCTTGAAGTTAAGGTACATACTCTAACCATCGTGTTAGATGTTTTTGCAGATCGGAGAAATAAGGGGTGGAGTGATTGTTGACATTTTTCCTGCAGGTTGGAGTTGGGAATGTATGTTTATCTTACGCACATACTGAAGCGGTGTTTTGATACAAACTGTTGTGCATGACTAGCATTGTGACGATCACGACACATCGCACACACTGGCAGTCAAACCCCGACTACAAACGACCTCCAGGTTACCTTAGATAAGGAATGGATGCGAAAGGATCTCATGTTTGATGGCACTTGAGACTTTCGTGTTTGTTCCCGCTCACAATTCAAATTGGCAATATCTAGCCCTATTGAGTGGGTACTCTTGGGGAGGAATCTGCCTCATTTCGATCATGGGAGCCTGAGCCGTAGGTTCCTCACCTGATTTTCGATTTCTAGAGTATACCCACTTGTCTCATGCGCATGTCTATGGAAGGTTGGTATACCTAAAACAAAAAAAAAACTTGCTGATCACTGTAAGTATGACTTCTCTCTCTACTTGTTCATTTCCTAGTGAAATTTCATGATAGGAAATTCATGGAAATCAACCGAATGCCCTATGTGTTTGAGTTTACAAATGAAAATTTTTGACAACGAATTTTGGATACAGAGTTGAAACACTTCTGAGCCGTCCCTACTTGACAATGAATTTAAGATAACATTTTTTATGTCTGAAATTCTTCCAATTCAAGACTTTGGGGCTTAAAGTTAAGGCCATGTTTGCAATCACATTTTGTGTAGTGAGTTTTTAAAACAAAGATCACATGATTTTCACAAGAAAAATGTCACAAAGAAATCTTTCAAGATTAATGCCCCTATTTGCGTATTAAACGTTTGGAATTAAATGGGCGTTCAATTGATGACCGTGGATCGATCTTTTAATGACGTCTCCTCTTATTTTGAAATCTTGGCAGACATCAGAAACCTGTAAATAGGGATTATGGGGTATGTATTGTCGCCTTGCTTTCATTATAAGAGGTGACCTCATTGAGAGATGTTTTTGCTATGTAAAATGATAAGTGTGTCTCCTTTCTGACAGGTTATGCATGACAGACATTTATTGGGGATTTCTTTATCTAATCACATGCAAGATGTGATGGAACAATGGTAAAACTGTAGTCATTCCGATAAAAACTTCGAGTGTTATACTTGACCTGCTCGGTTATTTCTTTTGCCAACAGGTCAAAATGATTGAAGGCCAATAATACGAGAATTGTTTTCCCTGTAAGATGAAAGAAAATGCGCCTTCATCAAGTGACACCCATTGGGTTTCCAAGATAAGATGAATCGACTATGACAACCCCAAAACAAGACAACATGAAAAATGGGCAACCTGGTTTGGATCGACATCTCTAAGTCGAAAAGGGTGTATTTGTTCCAAATTAAATTGATTTGTTTAAAGAATGACTTGGTTACTCACACATGCAGGTGATTATAAAAGATGAATGAGGATCGTTAAGGAACATTCCTTCATCTCTGATGCTCAAAATGATAGGAGCTGAGGAAATATACTCTGGGGATAGTAAATCTGTGATGGTTTCAATTAGAGCTTTTTGTGCAACAATTGACTTATTCATCCCTTCTGTCGCGTAGGTGAAATAAAAGGACTGTGTGAAGTCGGCACTCGTCTCTTTAAAAAAGATTCAATTGTGAACCCTCAAAATTGGAGGCCAATGTGACATGGCACGATCGCCAATTGAAGCGCGTCTCAAGGAGTACAAATACTCATGTTTCCCACCATGAGATCGATGATCACTCAACCACAAAAGGATGTATATCGTTCCTCATTTCAATCCACTCAAGATATAAAATGATCATCTCCTTTTCTACGTGTAGGGATGAAGAAAACTGAATGCTTATTCGCGAAGCAACACTTCAAGGTGTACATGTACAAAAATACAGATAAATCCGCACTCGTGGATCTCGAGTAGTAGGATGCTTGAGGAGCATCATGAAGTCATGGGAAATTGAAAAGACCATGATTGAAATGCATCAATAGAGCGAAAGTGGTGAAAGATCACCCAACCTCAGAAGGAGAGTGACAGAACCCAAATAGTGTCGAACATCGTGCAACATCAAAGGCCGAGACCTTCGGATAATTATGATGAAGTTTTATCCTCTGATGTCACAAAAGGGAGGAAGGCATTAGCGTGATACAATGGAGCTTCATAGGGCTAAATCAGCTAACTCAAGGTGGAATACTCAGTTGCTGGGGGGGGGGGGGGGGGCAAATCATTTCCCTATCCAGAAAGCATGCCGAAGTCGAAGACATCAGATTTTCCATGGTGATACGTGGGGCAAGTCCCTTAAACAATGGTTACCACTCATGTACGTAATGTAATGAAATCCATCCATTGAATACAAAAAGCGTTTCGCCATAGCAACAACGCTTCCAAGAAGAACAATGTCGAGCCATCCCTTTTGGTAGAAAAGGACGTATCGTTCCGAAATAAGTTCCTATCAAATGTGGGAATGATATTTCCTATCAAATGTGGGAATGATATTTCCTATCTTTTTCCTCTCAGGTGATGAACAGAGTCAAGACACCCAAGAAGCAACGACTTCAAATGACAGAACATGGAGTACCCATTTTTCATATCATCTCATACATGCATTTAGGGTAAATGATTTCAAGAGCATCATAATGGCTCAATTTGTGAATAAAATTCTCGAGAAAACTTGAAAACGTTTCTTAACAATTAGAAGCCTCTTTGAAAAGAGCATTCGAAAAGAAAGAATTCAAACTTTACAGACTGGCATACTTGATAAAGAAATACTTTCTGTGAACAGAGTGAAAGGCACGAATTCATTTTTCGTTGCAAACAAGAATCATCTTAGATCACTTGCATCATACATATCATGCATGCATCATTTATACGCATATTATTTCTTGAAAGATGTCGACAGGTCAATGTCGCGACCCTCCCCTCGCGGAGGCGGAGCAGGCTAATGGGCCGCCCGATCGCTGGCTTGATCGGACGCGGGCCTCTCCCAAGGTCCATTACCCAAATTGCAACTGCTGGATATACGTGATTGACCTTCAGTGTGGTGTTGACACCTAAATTTTGATCAAACTTTTTTTTATTTATTTTTTAAAAAAAATTCATAAAAATATCAAAAAAAGATCATAAAATCACAAAATCAACTTTGGAAGCCTTGGCTTGGCCTTAGGAACCATTTTGACCAAAAAAATAATTTTCATAATTTTCATTTTTTAATATTTTCGAAAAATACAAAAAAAAAAGAAGAAAATCAAGAAAAATAATATTTGAGGTCACAAAAATTATATAAGAATAGTCGGTATTTTTATTTTTATTTTATCTATTTTCTGACCTCATAAAACAGAAAAATTCAGGTTCGATTTTAGGTATTCTCTGATCACCATAAAATTGAATTTGGCAAAAATATTAGTAATAATTAAAAGGAAAAGGATTGAAAACATCATCATTTAAAAGAAAAAGATGAATAATCATTTTGTCTTCGCTTTTGATTATTTTATTATTATTATTACTTTCTAATATTATATTATATTATTATTTTATATTTATTATTTTTTTATTCACCTCCCCCCTCGCATCATCCGTCTCCCCTCCTTCTTCCTCTTCCTCTTCTTTTCTTCTTGGCCGACGGTCCTTCCTCTTCTTCCTCCTCTTCTTCTTCTTCTTTTCTTCTTCTTCTTCTTAAAAAAAAAAATGGAATCCTCACCTTCGTGCACTATTTGCCTTCGCCTTCGACCCTTCCGCCGTCGTCGCTAGCCGTCGTACCTCAAAGCCGCCGTGAATAACCCAAGACCCGCGGCCTCCACCCGTTTCGGAGTTTGGTTCGGGATTGTTTCGGATCGGGTCAAATCCGTCATTGCCAAAGCGCGCTATCGCCTCCGGCGACAGCCCCGAGGTCCTACCTCCTCCCTCGGAGCTTATGGAGCCTACGCGTCGCTAGTGGAGCCCAGAAACAGCCTCGGGTCACCACCCCGTCGTCGGAACGTGTCCGGACGTGTCGGAGCGTGTCCGGACGTGTCCGGGCGTGTCCGGACGTGTCGGCGGGTGTCGGACGTGTCGGAGCCGTGTCGGAGCCGTGTCCGAGCCGTGTCGAAGCCGTGTCCGAGCGTGTCGGTGCCGTGTCCGAGCAGTGTCGGAACAGTGTCGGAACAGTGCATGAACAGTGTAACGGGCATGGGGATGGTCGCAGGCTGGGGCTGGGCGATTGAAGGCCGATGTCCAATCCGGTATGTTTTACGTACCCGATCCGTATATCAGGATTATTTTTCTAAAATATTGCAATTATAGACTTGATTTGTATTTATTTGTTTCAGTCTAGTGGTTAGCTTATTTATCTGGTTGAGTGTTATCTATTGTCAAAGACATGCTTTTTGTTAAAATATTTTCTGAAAATATAAAAAAATATTAATAAATAAAAAATGCCAAAAAAATGGAAAAATTAAAGAAAAACAAAAAAATTGAGAAAAATTGCAGAAAAATTATAAAAATTGTCCAAGGCTGAAAATGACAAAAAAATTGATTTGTTTTCATTTTTGGGATTTTCTCCCATTTAATCCAAAATGGCGATTTCACCCCTCAAAGGGTAAATCGTCTTTGATATTCTGATGAATTGTGGAAATTGCTTAGAATTTGGTGATGGGCCAGATGGGTGGTTAAACCTTATGTCTAAGATTTCCACATTTAATTTCTATTTTTAGAAAATGACGATTTTACCCTTCGAATGGTAAATCGGTTTCTAAAATTCCCGAAAATCACGAAAATTGCCAAAAAATAGGAAATGGGTCAATTGAGTGACTAAACCTGTTTTGACTCCGGATTCATTCCAAAATGATGATTTTGTCCTTTTTGGGCAAATTGTCCCATTTGTCTCAAAATTACGATTTTGCCCCTGATGGGCAAAATCATGTCTAAATCATTCCTAAGCCTGATTGATGCTTCTCTAGGCCAATATGGCCTTATTAGGAATGCCATGTGATTTATTTGTACACTTGAATTCATCGATTTGTGCACTTTATTATTGATTGTGATTGCTATGATAGTCATTCCTATCTGCATGAACTCCTAGATTTAGGACTCGTACCCCACTCATCTGCATGAAATCTTAGGTCAGAAAATTCAGTCAACTTAGGTACCGAAAGGGCGTCAACTCTGACAGTTGACGTAACTAAGTCCCCGAACCCAGTTCTCTGGTTATCGCAGAATTGAATAGAAACTCTCGACTATTCAATAGGGTGGTCCAATCATACCCTCCAAAAAATGATTGGTGGCGACTCCCTGGCATGCACACTTAGCACATGTCACTAGACCACACTGAAGGTCGACTACGCATACCTCCGTTGCGATTTGGGTAATGGGCCTTGGGAGAGGCCCGCGTCCGACCAGACTGGACGGCCCATTAGCCCTCGAGAGCCCGACAACCTCGAGAGGGTCGCGACAGACTGGCGACTCCGCTGGGGACTTTAGAGAACTTGAGCCGATTAAAAAGTTGATTGATTTTTCTAACATGTTTTATGCAGATGCTCTTTAAGGTGAGGTACGTACTTTAACCCTTGAGGTGTTAAATGTTTTTGTAGATTGGAGAAATAAGGGGTGGAGTACTTGTTAACTCTGTTTTATGCAGGTTGGGCGTAGGAATGAATGATTGTGTGTATGTTTTATATTGAAGCGGTGATTGTTAAATAAGATGCATGTTTATCGCTTTAGCACGACACCGAAAATACACACAACCGCGCCTAAAACCCCGGGCGCCGCCTATAGGAAAACAATAGAAGGGATTGAAAATGGAATCTCCATGAGGAAAAACACGGGGTAATCCACTTTTCAATTCCGCTCACTTCGAACTATGGATCGAGTCCCAATGCAACGATAGCTGTGCAATGGAATCGGCTCTTTCTAGAAGTCGAGGTGGGAACCTTGACCTTAGGTGCCAAATCCTTTGATTTTTAGAAGTTTTATCCTCCCTTGTCTCATGTGCATGTCTTTAGATGGTTGGTATATCTAAAACCACCTAAAAAAAAAAAAATCGGTGATCCTGGAGTCACATCTCGAAGATTGGAACTGGGGCATCTCCAAGTTTTCGGGCCACATTCCTTTGATTGATTTGACATTCTTAGTCCTCTTGTATAAAATTAATTTTGCTGAGATCCTCTATATCTCGTCCCGTAGATTGATTGTATTAGGGATCTATTTGTATTGTATACATCTTTATAAGGCTCATTTCTATCGAAAATGGGGGCAAATTCCCCAAACCCGTGGAGCGTAGTGGAATTTGTCCCTTTAGTGCAAAACACATTGGGCCGCAGAGCCACTCGTTTGGTGAAAGGACGTATCGTTCCTAATTGATTTTTAATCAGATCTGGGGATAAGTTTTTCTCCATTCTTTTTATCTCAGGACGTCTCTCCTCTGACAAAGTCAATAGACGCAATAACAGAGTCGTCCGCATCAGAATCAAACCCCAAGATACGAATTTGGGTGAACGGTAACCTTGTATCGTTCCAATTTGGTCTTCCAAGACCACATGCCTAACGTGAGTTTTTACTCATTTTACAGGAAGTTGTTGGCGCTGAAAGCCTCAAATGAAAATAGCGCGCTAACAGGGAGGCGAATAGAATCATTGGCCTTAGAAGTCAGGATTCCAGGAGATGGTCTTTGATTATAAGACCTAGTGGATGGTAAAAAGTATCGCTCCTACGTCACATGCTTTGACATGCATTTTGATAAAATCTTCTTTTTTTCCTTGAATAAAAGGAACCTTGAAGAATGGCGCTGGAGTGCGCCCAAAAACACAAATGGATCTTCTCTGGGGCAAATTCTTGAGAAGGATTCGTCGCCCAACCAGATGGGAGATCAAGGACACAAGATAGAGGGCCAAATTATGCAAGCCGCGCGTTTGTGTTCAAACGGAAACACAAAACAAGAACAAGGCGGTATCGTTCCAATTTTTCTTGAATTTTGGAACGCAAACTGACACCTAATTCCCTTCTTTGACAGGGGCTCGCCATCAAGGCGAAACAGGTTTTCACATCCCGTGTATTACCCAATGGAACACATGACCAAGGGTAAGATGTATCGTTCTAATTTATTGAAAAATTCATGAACGTACAATAACATGTTTCTTCCGCATTTTCAGGGATCTCCAACCGCGGCGGGTAGGTAAGTATCCCTTTTCCCCAAGTCGTTGAAGATAAAAAAAAAAGTGTTAGGACTCTTTCAATCATTATGTCTGAAAAGAGGCATCGAATTTTTAAACTCATAGACATCCACAGTTGAAGTTGGGAGGTTGTCTGAACATGAATGAAACATGCATGTGTGTCATAAAGCCCCATTGGGAGGAAATTTTTCGGAGAAAACAAAAAGAATTTTTCCAATAAAAATTGTTCAAACCGTTTAAGGGTGTTTTCTCAGACGAGAGGCGAATCCTAATCCAAACATGTCCAATACACACTTGAGAGATGAGTGAAGTGAGCAGATAACAAAATCTGGGTCTACGGGGGTAAGGACAATTTGCAGCGATTACATGGGTTGGGACGACAGAGGCATTTGTTTCATATCCCCAAACACTACATGTGACCGTTGATAAACCCCTTTGAACGGCGTTTTTCATTCTTAACCCTGTCAAGAACCACCCCACATCGGGGCAAAATGGAGGTGAGTCCAGCAGCATCAGGAGAAAATGGTTAGAAATTTTCTTGCTCGGACTAACATTAATCTTTGTGTGTTGTTTATATGGTAATCCAAGTGCCATAGGATGATGAGAAGCATTCATTTCTCTATCCCACACACCGAATCCTTTGCATAGCCAAGTTGAGCCTGCAAAATCATTTCATAAACCTGTTGGTGATCATTGCACATTCCAAGACGGATGCAGCATCACTTCAGAAACGAAGGAGTTCAAGACTTAGGGTTTGCAAAAAAATTCCTAAGTTAATGCTTAACCTTGTTAGACCTTTGATCATAGGTCTAACACGATCCCATGAAGAGGAGAAAAAAATGGGATTTCAAAAATGAATGAGAAAAATCCACGGCATTAAGAAAAAGCAAAGTGCCTGGTAAAAGCAAGGCCGATGCTCGTGCAAGTTGTTTGATTGATCCCCAATGAAGCCGGATGGGAAAAGAGGAAATCCCTTAATGAGCCAAATCCAAAAAGGGCTGCTCCCCAAATGCTGCCAAACACAGAACAAAGACATAGAGAGAGTCGGTCTCTGAATGCAACAAGAGACGCTCTCTAAAGAGCTGGTGCACACCTCAAAATCGATTGTGCACCTCAAAGACTAAATATGCAGAAAGGAAATGACAGGAGGCAAATCAGCAATGATCACCAATGTCAAACCCGTCATGAATTCTGGGCAAAAAACAAGCCTTTTTCGATCCCCAATCCTACCAATATTACAACCCTGAAACAGTCTTCTCTGACTAAGACACTTGGGTTAACATATTGCTTAGCTCGAAGAAGTACGAGCAAGACTATTTCTTTCTCATTTTGCAGGGTTCTTGACTTGTAAACCCGGAGCAGATGGTGAAAACTTTCATTCAATGGCCTTGACTCCAAGCGGGTCCCCCTTGAAAACCAATATCCAAGCCCAACATTACGGTCCCGTGGAAGACCTCCCGACCGATCAAAATGTATGCGTTGCGAATGAGCCTAAAACCTAGGCACAGGTTAGTAGGGAATTGAGTGCATCCCCTACAAAAAAAAAAAACCACTATCGCAAAACAGGTGAGAAGACCTCATTGTCGAGAAATATTCCAATTGATGTTTTGAACAAACTCTTTTTGGAATTTTCAAACTGTTGATCCAGATTTTCCGTCCAAGGGATTTGTGATCACATTTGCATATTGCAAGAATGCTTTGGATAACCTCCAGCATCAAAATGCACATTTCATGATTAAAACTTAAAACATACGGTTTTGTCAAATGGACAGCCGTGGCCTTCCCAAAGATTACTAACGTTTTCTTGGTGAAGAAAAATCTTCCAGGCTCGAACTTCTGCAGGATTCTTGGAAACCCCAAATCCCAGAAAAACATTTGCTCCGTGGAGTGGAGCACGCAGGTTTGAACTTTCTACAGGATACCTGGAGAACCCAGCTTCCAGAATGTCGTCTCAACAGACTCAACTGAAGTTTTGTCAAAATAAAATCTTTCACTGCTTCAAAACTGAATTCCCGACAAATTTCGGGATCTTTCAAAAGAAGGGGTGAGGATGTGATCCCATTTCAAAATTTAGGCGGTCTCATCGGATGTGGAGAACCTTCGTCATGAGACCCCTTTTCAAAAATCAAGCAGTCCTAGCTTGACGTGGAGAACCCTCGTCCTAGGATCCCTTTTTCAAAAATATCAAACAGTCCTGGCATGACGTGGAGAACCCTCGTCCTAGGACATCTTTTCAAATATCAAACAGTCTCATCGGACGTGGAGAACCCTCGTCATGAGACACCTTTTCAAAATTTAGGCAGTCTCATCGGACGTGGAGAACCCTCGTCATGAGACCCATTTTCAAACCAAAACAAAGGTAGATACCGCCTGAAGGGTCAAATGAAGGTAGATACCGCCTGAAGGGTTAAATGAAGGTAGATACCGCCTGAAGGGTCAAATCAAAGGTAGATACTGCCTGAAGGGTCAAATCAAGGTAGAAACCGCCTGAAGGGTCAACACAAAGGTAGATACCGCCTGAAGGGTCAACTCAAGGTAGACACCGCCTGAAGGGTCAACCAAAGGTAGAAACCGCCTGAAGGGTCAATCCAAAGGCAGATACCGCCATAAGGATCAATCCCATGGTCCGATCCACCATACGGATCAAAACTTTGACTAATTCTAAATGTTGGAGAAGTTATTTTCCTAGGTAAGCCTTACTGTAGGTGAACCGCTTATGGTCTGATCCACCATACGGATCAAAATCCTTGGCAAATTCCAAAGCGTGGGATGCGCCTTCCTTAGGTTCCTACCAGTCGGGAACCCCATAATGGTACGACCTACCATACAGGTCAGAGCTTAATCTCCCTAGGATATTCTGAACGAGTCCTAGGTATCTTCTTGAAAGTCGTCGCAACCGGCAGCATCTGACAGGTGAGCTTCAGGTAAGCCTCTCTCACTCCGGCCCATGTTCAAATCGCAAGAGTAAACCGGTGATTAATTTGAGCATCCATCAAAAGACTTAAGGGTCCGATGTCATAGCATTTCTTTTCACGAGTCGAGTCGATCAGGACTCAGGTGTCACCTTGTCTTTGAGAGAAACCTCTGAGGGGATTCCTCTGACGAGATTCATCTCAAAGAGGGGCAGCTGTTGACACCTAAATTTTGATCAAACTTTTTTTTATTTTTTTTTAAAAAAAATTCATAAAAATATCAAAAAAATATCATAAAATCAAAAAATCAACTTTGGAAGCCTTGGCTTAGCCTTAGGAACCATTTTGACCAAAAAAATAATTTTCATAATTTTCATTTTTTAATATTTTCGAAAAATACAAAAACAAAAGAAAAGAAGAAAATCAAGAAAAATAATATTTGAGGTCACAAAAATTATATAAGAATAGTCGGTATTTTTATTTTTATTTTATCTATTTTCTGATCTCATAAAACAGTAAAATTCAGGTTCGATTTTAGGTATTCTCTGATCACCATAAAATTGAATTTGGCAAAAATATTAGTAATAATTAAAAGGAAAAGGATTGAAAACATCATCAATTAAAAGAAAAAGATGAATAATCATTTTGTCTTCGCTTTTAATTATTTTATTATTATTATTACTTTCTAATATTATATTATATTATTATTTTATATTTATTATTTTTTTATTCATCTCCCCCCTCCCATCATCCGTCTCCCCTCCTTCTTCCTCTTCCTCTTCTTTTCTTCTTGGCCGACGGTCCTTCCTCTTCTTCCTCCTCCTCTTCTTCTTCTTCTTTTCTTCTTCTTCTTCTTAAAAAAAAAAATGGAATCCTCACCTTTGTGCACTATTTGCCTTCGCCTTCGACCCTTCCGCCGTCGTCGCTAGCCGTCGTACCTCAAAGCCGCCGTGAATAACCCAAGACCCGCGGCCTCCACCCGTTTCGGAGTTTGGTTCGGGATTGTTTCGGATCGGGCCAAATCCGTCATCGCCAAAGCGCGCTATCACCTCCGGCGACAGCCCCGGGGTCCTACCTCCTCCCTCGGAGCTTATGGAGCCTACGCGTCGCTGGTGGAGCCCAGAAACAGCCTCGGGTCACCACCCCGTCGTCGGAACGTGTCCGGACGTGTCGGAGCGTGTCCGGACGTGTCCGGGGGTGTCCGGACGTGTCGGACGTGTCGGCGCGTGTCGGACGTGTCGGAGCCGTGTCCGAGCCGTGTCCGAGCCGTGTCGAAGCCGTGTCCGAGCGTGTCGGTGCCGTGTCCGAGCAGTGTCGGAACAGTGCATGAACAGTGTAACGGGCATGGGGATGGTCGCAGGCTGGGGCTGGGCGATTGAAGGCCGATGTCCAATCCGGTATGTTTTACGTACCCGATCCGTATATCAGGATTATTTTTCTAAAATATTGCAATTATAGACTTGATTTGTATTTATTTGTTTCAGTCTAGTGGTTAGCTTATTTATCTGGTTGAGTGTTATCTATTGTCAAAGACATGCTTTTTGTTAAAATATTTTCTGAAAATATAAAAAAATATTAATAAATAAAAAATGCCAAAAAAATGGAAAAATTAAAGAAAAACAAAAAAATTGAGAAAAATTGCAGAAAAATTATAAAAATTGTCCAAGGCTGAAAATGACAAAAAAATTTATTTGTTTTCATTTTTGGGATTTTCTCCCATTTAATCCAAAATGGCGATTTCACCCCTCAAAGGGTAAATCGTCTTTGATATTCTGATGAATTGTGGAAATTGCTTAGAATTTGGTGATGGGCCAGATGGGTGGTTAAACCTTATGTCTAAGATTTCCACATTTAATTTCTACTTTTAGAAAATGACGATTTTACCCTTCGAATGGTAAATCGGTTTCTAAAATTCCCGAAAATCACGAAAATTGCCAAAAAATAGGAAATGGGTCAATTGAGTGACTAAACCTGTTTTGACTCCGGATTCATTCCAAAATGATGATTTTGTCCTTTTTGGGCAAATTGTCCCATTTGTCTCAAAATTACGATTTTGCCCCTGATGGGCAAAATAATGTCTAAATCATTCTTAAGCCTGATTGATGCTTCTCTAGGCCAATATGGCCTTATTAGGAATGCCATGTGATTTATTTGTACACTTGAATTCATCGATTTGTGCACTTTATTATTGATTGTGATTGCTATGATAGTCATTCCTATCTGCATGAACTCCTAGATTTAGGACTCGTACCCCACTCATCTGCATGAAATCTTAGGTCAGAAAATTCAGTCAACTTAGGTACCGAAAGGGCGTCAACTCTGACAGTTGACGTAACTAAGTCCCCGAACCCAGTTCTCTTATGTGAGATAGATTAAATTAAAAAAAATCAACATTACATGAATTTATTGACTGAGAACCCTATGAGAAATGAGCCCTTTTTAGTTTTTATACCCAGCTCCATTTATGCGTTTCTCTGCACTAAACAAGAGAGATTTAAAGGAAAATTCGGTGAACACTATCATCATGTCCCCAACCCACAAAATCGCAGTCCTGCTCATATTACTCTCCCACTGACACTGCGTTTGTATCGTAAGAATTGATGCGGGGGTTGTCTTCGGAATGCAATGCGGCGCAGTTCTTGTATACGGACGATTATGCCGACGCATACTACAACCTCCTGCAGGATCTGAAGTCCAACACCTGCAAACATTTGTTGTACTACAAAACCCAGGGGCTTCTAACAACAATGCCGAGTGCTTCCGGCTACGCCGATTGCGGCGGGACGACGACAGCTGACGAGTGTAATAATTGCATGGATAACCTCTACAATGATGTCCAGGAACTGTGCCCGCGTGGTATTGGCGCACAAGTTGCGCTTCCCGGCTGTAACCTTAGGCATGAGCAGCATCCATTCTGAGGATAACCTAAGCTTCTATTCGAGAATATCCAATATCATAATGCTTCTTGCTTTAGTTTAGATCTCACTAGTCTAATAAGATTTCATCACAGTGTGATATGAATATGGAGTGAATGGCGTCGCTGGCGCTACTGGTCTTTGTATATGTTCTAACTCATTAATCGTCGACGATAATGGATGAATTTGATCGGACAATATTTTGGGCTTGACCCCACTCGAAATTGGCGGTGTGTGATATTGACTAGTACAAAGTTATGTCAAGCAAATAGAAAAATAGTTTTCGACCACAAAAAAAAAATAATAAAATGAAAAATAGTTAAATTCGAATAAGACGGCTTTCGATCTCAAATTTTTGTTAGAAAGAAAAATCATGAAATGCCTATATTTGTTGTGGAAATGTACCGTAGGAGCATGGTATAACAAAGTTGGTCGAATAGTAACCATAAAAATCAAGACCGTTGTCGACTAACCACAGGAATACAGGGAATTATATGACATATACCGTCAATGTAGAGAAAATTGATACAAGCGGTCTCATCTGCCCGTGATTTAGTCTCATCTACGACGCCGAGCACAGCAAGGGTGCCGGAGCAGAAGAGGTCGGGCTCAAGGAGACGACAACCGTTGAGGATGAAGAGGCACCAGTGACGAGGATGGAGTTGCGAGAGCAGAGCAACGGTGTAGAGTGAGAGAACCTGGTCCTGAACCTCTTCTTCATCCCGCTTCCTCCGCCGCCTCCGCCTTCACTGCCGCTGGGTTCTAGACAGTCGCTAGATCATCCTTGGGCTTTTTTCCAAATCAGGAGTAAAAAAAAAAATTATCAAAATAGGTGCAAAAAAAAAATTACTTATCTAATAAGGGTCGCTCAGCTGTCTTACTCCCGAGCACACCCCACTCGGCACTCAAAGTTCCGAGCCACACCCGCTCAGCACTTTGAGTGCTCATCACTTAAAAAAATATATATATATTTTTAATCATTTTTTAACCTATAGTTGAAGAAATAATGTTGTCATGAAAGGGTTCCTCATTTTTTAATCATTTTTTATTTTATTTTTATTTTTAGTTATTTTTTTTTATTATTCAATTTGTTTTCGCTTGTTTGTTTGTTTGCTCGCTCGCTCTTACACCACAATGACATGCCTCGACTCTGCGATCCCGTCATTCGCTCGTGCACCACGATAATATGCCTCGACTCCGATGTTGTCAGTTTTTAACCACGATGATGCGCTACGATTGACTTTAGGATGATTAAATCCAAAAAAAAAAAGATCTCTTTGTGATACATTGTCATGGATATCCAGATATTCGTCAATCTTGCTAAAGTTATTAAAAAAAAAGATATCAGATGGTTAGCCAAAAAAAAAAAAAAGGAAATGCTTCCCTTACAACATTGTCATGACAGTACAATCTCAACCGTAAATTCACGCACATCACAGCGTGCTTTGCATAAAGCACTTATTGATTGGGAGATCACGTAATAAAAAATAACTAACAGTATTGTCATGCTAGCAGAATTCGAAAAAAAAAATTGGGAGGATTTCCATAAGAAAGGAAACAGAAATATATGAAGGGAACTCTATCTCAGCCCAATATATATGCCAAATTTATCAATTAAATATAGAAACAAAAACATCTCATAAAAAGAAGATACAACCAGGATTCTAACTTTATTTGGAAATGACAAAGATACTCTTTCTCCCCCGAATGTAATATAGATTAAATGAAAAATAAACAATTCTAGCAATTAGATCAGCCCCATGATCATTACTGCCTTCGAAAGTCAAAGTTCTGCATATTTAGAAGAGTAGTCTTAACATCGTCAAGATATATAATTTTTCTACAAACAATAGTTAGTCATTCCAAAATTCTTATTTGAAAGATATAATGGAACTAACAATAAAAGAGCTTAAAGTACAGCACATTCATTCTTAATATCAGTACTTCCTAATTCAGAGATAATAGCATTGAATTCAGAAATACGAGACTCAAGGAAATCACCTTCGGCCATACGAAGAGTGAAGTGTCATTACTTGAGCCTCAATCGATTGGTGGGGAATTTTGTCTACAAAATTCTGATAAGTACGCATGACGATTGTGGAAACTGGCACTTTGGTGACGATAGTGCTCCTTCGTGTCAACTGTATATATGTAATTAGGGCAGATCATTTACGATATTGGAGAAGTGAATCCTTGCATTCGTAAGAAATAAAACCCCTCGTGATCTTGGACCCACTCATTGACTAAACGGAGAGATGTAATTTCCACATGGACGATGTGAACAGGTCACTGCTAATGGGTTGAAGCTAGCATTCGAGTGGGCGGGGAACGGCCTCGACTCGGTTGACAAGGGTCGCCCGACGTCGATGGGGGTGGCCCCGGCCAGCCCCGCAAACTGGATGGTCAGGGCCGACACGCTCGAGGAGGTGGGCCCATCCTCTAGGCGATGGTGGCCGACGACGGCACCGTAGGGGAGGGTGATGTGGGACTAGCAGGTGGCATGAGAGATGGAGAGGGGAGGAAAGACAAAAAAGAAAAAAAAACTTATAATATATATAGTTCAAGATGCACATGGACACTTCTTTGAAACGATTTAAATATTTCATGCAATTATTTGAAATAAGGTCAGTTTTGAGCCCTTATTTGAAAAAATGAACGCATTTCGTGTCCATATTTGAAATTTCCCTTAAACTTATCATATATATCTTGACCAAAAAAAGATTATAATATATATAGTTCAAGCTGCACATGGACATTTCTAGTAGTGGTTGGAAAGGTCGACATTAATATCGAGATCAGATTTAATCAGAGAACTGGAAAAGCCTAAAAATGGTTTGCATAGATCATGATTAAAGAGGTAGTAAGTAAAGTCCTTGTATTGGCACCGTCAAAGTAGAATTGAGCCCTAAAACTTTCAAAAAGTACAATCAATTCTTAGAATTTGTCAAATTTGTGTAATTATTAATTAAAAATGCTAACGTGATTTTTTTTATTATTTTTAAAATACACGGTGCCAACTTAGCTTTCTCCTCTTCTTCTTCTTTTTGTTTCCCGTTGCCACGTGTGCTTTTTCCTTATTGCACATAGAGGTGGCAAAATGGGTCTAGAACCCACATTTGGCCCATATTTGATGGTGGTGGGTCAAAAATGGGTTAGCTTAAGTACTTAAATGGGTCATAAATGGGTTGCTTAAAAACTTTATGAATCATAAATGGGTTTCAAATGGGCCATAAATGGGTTAGCTAAGAAAACTATCTTAAGGCAATCATAAATAAATTTTGTGAATATTTTTTTAAAAATCTAATTTTTTAATATTTTAATAATTTGTTTTTTATATAATTTTTTTTCTTTTATATTTTCTTTTTTCTCCTGCCTTGGCCGTCGCTCTGCTTTGGCCGCCAATGGTCACCGCTGCCCACCTCTGGTCACCATCACCAACCACCACCCTCCGCCGCCGCCGGCCGTCGACCGCCGCCACAGTGCGTGTGCAGTTGCCTCTACAAACATTGCTTTACGCCATTAATAGAGACGACGCCAAATTCTGATTTTGGTTTTCGATGAGGAGTACGTGCCGGTGCTGTATATTTCCAGATCGACATCATCGATATAGCGTTGCGTGGAAAAAAAAATCGACCCACGCTTCGTTTTTCCCGATCAATTCATCCGAACATGACGAACTAGGGTGGGGTACAGTTGAGCCTACTTGGACAAATACAGTGACAACCCCCCATACACGATTGAGTATTTGAATGGAAATTTTTGAATACCGTAGCTTAACTCAACTCGATCGTATAGTCAAATTGAAGACCGTCACAAGCTTGGGCCGTAAGAACTCAGATTATTTTATTATTTTCTTGGATATGAGGTTAGCAACGCAAACTATAAAGATTTCGATGTCTGATTTATGCAGCTATAGATATTTTGAATGCAACTAACGGAAAAGCTCAATTAGTATTGAAGTCTTTTAACTTAACTCGGCAAGATAAACCAGAATCGAGTACGAGTCAGCGTCGAAACCTGCCGGAGCACCTCCCTTCCCGAGCTCCGATTACGCCCCCTACGCCTTCAGAAGCGGCAGCCCATGCGGGGAGAGCTACAGCTTCGGCGACGGAGGTGGCGAGCAGCAGTTTGAGGGGACGATGATGGCAGGAAGCGGGCAACGGTCAGCAGTGGCGAGCAGAGGTCGTAGGTGGCCGGTTATAATAAAAAATTATTTTATAAAGAAAAAATTTAAATTTTTTCAGAAAAAATTCAATTGCATATTTTAGCAATATAATTTTTTTCAGAAAAAATTATTTTGCTCACTCACTCTTACACCACAATGACATGCCTCGACTCCGCGATCCCGTCATTCGCTCGTGCACCAATATATATGAAGGGAACTCTATCTCAGCCCAATATATATGCCAAATTTATCAATTAAATATAGAAACAAAAACATCTCATACAAAGAAGATACAACCAGGATTCTAACTTTATTTGGAAATGAGAAAGATACTCTTTCGCCCCCATATCGAATGTAATATAGATTAAATGAAAAATAAACAATTCTAGCAATTAGATCAGCCCCATCATCATTACTGCCTTCGAAAGTCAAAGTTCTGCATATTTAGAAGAGTAGTTTTAACATCGTCAAGATATATAATTTTTCTACAAACAATAGTTAGTCATTCCAAAATTCTTATTTGAAAGATATAATGGAACTAACAATAAAAGAGCTTAAAATACCGCACATTCATTCTTAATATCAGTACTTCCTAATTCAAAGATAATAGCATTGAATTCAGAAATACGAGACTCAAGGAAATCACCTTCGGCCATACGAAGAGTGAAGAGTCGTTACTTGAGCCTCAATTGATTGGCGGGGAATTTTGTCTGCAAAATTCTGATAAGTATGCATGACGATTGTGGAAACTGGCACTTTGGTGACGATAGTGCTCCTTCGTGTCAACTGTATGTAATTAGGGCAGATCGTTTACGATATTGGAGAAGTGAATATGTGCTGAAGGTGCCTTGCATTCGTAAGAATAAAACCCCTCGTGATCCTGGACCCACTCATTGACTAAACGGAGAGATATAATTTCTACATGGACGATGTGAACAGGTCACTGCTAATGGGTTGAAGCTAGCATTCGAGTGGGCGGGGAACGGCGTCGACTCGGTTGACGAGGGTCTTCCGACGTCGATGGGGGTGCCCCCGGCCAGCCCCGCAAACCGGATGGTCAGGGCTGACACGCTCGAGGAGGTGAGCCCATCCTCTTGGTGATGGTGGCCGACGACGGCACCGTAGGGGAGGGTAATGTGGGACTGGCAGGTGGCATGAGAGATGGAGAGGGGAGGAAAGAGGGAAAAAAAAAACTTATAATATATATAGTTCAAGATGCACATGGACACTTCTTTGAAACGATTT
This sequence comes from Rhodomyrtus psidioides, assembly GCA_021437785.1. Taxonomy (NCBI): domain Eukaryota; kingdom Viridiplantae; phylum Streptophyta; class Magnoliopsida; order Myrtales; family Myrtaceae; genus Rhodomyrtus; species Rhodomyrtus psidioides. The sequence goes on from JAILYB010000003.1 coordinate 16,750,541, forward strand.
AAATACTTTATGTCATTATTTGAAATAAAGTCAGTTTTGAGCCCTTATTTAAAAAAATAAAGCATTTCATGTCCATATTTGAAATTTCCCTTAAACTTATAATATATATCTTGACCAAAAAAAAAATTATAATATATATAGTTCAAGCTGCACATGGACATTTCCAGCTAATTGTTAGTGGTTGGAAAGGTCGACATTAATATCGAGATCAGATTTAATCAGAGAACTAGAAAAGCCTAAAAATGGTTTGCATATATCATGATTAAAGAGGTAGTAAGTAAAGTCCTCATATTGGTACCGTCAAAGTAGAATTGAGTTTTAAAACTTTCAAAAAGTACAATCAACTCTTAGAATTTATCAAATTTGTGTAATTATTAATTAAAAATGCTAACGTAATTTTTTTATTATTTTTAAAATACATGGTGCCTACTTAGCTTTCTCCTCTTCTTCTTCTTTTTGTTTCCCGTTACCACGTGTGCTTTTCCCTTATTACACAGTACATCTTGTTCTCCGTGTGAATACGAGGTCAAGCTCGACACGAGGGCAATATGGATAATCGGCTCTCGGCCCGGTCTAGTCCCTCCTTGAAACTGGAATCTAGACTTGGACGACTGATTCCTAGTTTTATGGATTGGGAACCGGACCAACCAGTCCAGTTCAGTTCCCGAGTGATTCAATCCTATGACCAGTTGTATTTTTTTTTATTGTTAAATTTTTCTCATAAACAATATATTCACCATACTACCTCGCGATAATTGCATCGTATTGTTGCTAAATCTCTAAATCATACTAAGCATCTTAGGTTTATGTTTAGGTTTACGTTTATGAAATTCTTTTTAAAAGTACAATAATTGTCCGGTCCAGTGCATCCGATCCCCCGGGAACTGGACCGACCATAACTGGAACCGAGAAACGGAGCGAAGCCCCGGGCGATAGGACCGGTCAGGTCCGGACGGTTGCCAATTTGGTCGGTTCATTATTCTCAGCCCTAGAATGCACAACACAAAAATAGACAACCCATAAGTACTCTTCCTAATGCTAAAGGTATGCATATGGTGCCTAAAGAATGGGACTTACCAAAACACTCGTAGGAGTTGGCCTTGGCACCTAGCAAATCCTTAAAACTATGGCTGCACTTTCAAAAGTTCACATTAGCACATCGTGTTATTGACGGAAATATATCATACAAGACAACAGGCCCAAGCGGCCCAACACCTGCGTGTTGGTCCTACTTAAAAGTTAAAACTAGAGGCAGAAATACGAGACTTCAAACACAAACGTGCATTCGTATCCGTAGATGAGGCTAAAACTTGCTTTTCAGCGTGAGCTCATCCTCAATCAGCTTCGAGAAAACATCCATGGCGTCACGAGGAAGCCCCAGAGACACGACCAAGCTGTCGCTCTCCCTGCTGTGGGGACTAACCAAGATGAGGTTATTGGGGACGGTCGCTGGCGCCACTTGGAACGGCCGCCCGAACCCGAAATCCGTCTTGTAGAAAGGGAGCCGACTCCATTTGGTGATGCAGCAAGTGTTGCCCCCGCAATCAACCTCGACCCTGTTCAGCTCGACGTGGTCGATGGCCGACCTTATGTAGTTCTCAGTGACGGACTCGAGCGCCTCGTGCACGGTCCGGACAGCGAATGAGAAGGGCCTGCGTGTCAATTCGCCTGCACTGCACTCAGCGCAGGACCAAGCAATGCCGTTCCCGAAGTAGCCGCTCGGCATCGGGGGGTCGAACTTGGACCGGCCGTCGACCGCAGTGAGAAGCTTGGTCGTCTCATGAGGACCGATTCCGAGAGCTTTGGTTCGCAAAATCCACGCGAGCGCCGATATAACTTCGAAGGTCGTAGGGACAGTGGAAGAGCCGTTCTCGGTTGCGATTGTTGACGATTTCTTGAGCTGAATGAGAGCGTGTGGATTGAAGCAGAATGATCTGTAAACAAGGGGCTTGGTTTGGGGGCTGACTGCAAGTCCGAGCCGCTGATCTCTCGGAGCATACTCATGGTGGGGGAGATCGGCACGCGGTGGTTTCCTCGGGCACAACACCGATCGGTCGAGAAAGGGAAGAACCGATAGCGGCTTGGCCTGAGCCAGGTCAGTCCAGCAAGTTATGAAGTCCGCGAGGGCTTTACCGTCGACGAGGACGTGATTCATGACGATGCCGACGACGATCCCTCCGCACTTGAATGTCGTCACCTGGATTACGCGATATACTACACTCAGGTCATAACTTCTCCTAACATCACTCTTCGAAGTCAAAAGAACCCAAAAAAAAAAAAAAAAATTACCTGCACCGTCAGCATAGGCACTTCCAATATGGTTGGGGCTCCGTCGCTGTGCTTCACGAGTTTACGCAGCGTGGTGGGATCGACGGCGCTGATATCTCCCAGCACTCCGATGTCGGACGCCGACATCGCTTCCACGAACGGGACGCCTTCTCCGGTGCATCTCACCGCCATCCTCCCGTCGCTTCCCACGACGAGTCTGCCTGCGAATGGATAGAACTCGATCAATACCTCGGCCAGCGACTCTCTCATCTTCTTCACAACAGCTATATGCCTTCCTCTCCCTTCGCCTTCAAAAGCGGACACGAGCTCGATCGCATAAGGGAAGGTCTGGTCGAGGTTCGAGAGAGCGTAGAGCCCGCCAAACGTCTCACTCGCCGGAGAAACATTAACCGCATTCACGATCTTCACGTCGAGTTTTCGCGTACCTCCGATGTTTCTTGGCTTCTCATTTCCTGTTTCTTTGCACATAATAATACAAGTTGAACTTAATTATTTGTAGTTGTTGTAGATGTTGTGAAATAGGACACCTTGATCGGTGTCGCAGCGGAATCGGATCGATGAGCGTTTGCAAAGTCGACAGAGAAATAAAACGAAATAATAACAAAGGACACGAGATTTACGTGGTTCGGTCCGAATGTCGGAACCTACGTCCACGGGGAGAGCAGCACAGAATCCACTATAGAAAACAAGCGATACAACGGGATCAATCACTCGAGCACTCAAACACTCTCGGTGTTTCCCAACCCCCAATTACACCTCAAACTCACACAGTGTTTAGCCCCTCACAATTCCTAGTGAAACCTCACTCAAGGAATTATACAAATTCTACTCACGAGAATTTATCTGGCTAAAACACCCAGATGTAATTACAACGAGCAAAACCCTCACGAGAAGAACTCTCTCTTCTCTCGGCCACCGAATGACTTGGTTTCGGCGCACTTCTTCAATTGCATCTTCTTCTCCTTATATAGCCATATGGAAGGAGGAAACATGCCAACTTGTGCCAAAGTTATGCCTAACTCCCGAGTCAATGCCTAACTCGTGCCTAACTCCCGAGTCAATGCCTAACTCCCGAGTCAATGCCAACTTGTGCCTAACTCCCGAGTCAATGCCTAACTCGTGCCTAACTCCCGAGTCAATGCCTAACTCGTGCCTAACTCCCGAGTTTCATTCGGGACTCAAATTCGAGACATATTTTCAACAATCTCTACCTTGGCTCGACATTTGAGCCAAGTCACAATCGCTTCAATGAATTCGCCTACTACTCTCCCACAGCCCTCTTGGGCTCAATCTGCACAAAGATATTTCAAGTTCAAGCCACGCTTGAACTTTGCCATAATCATAGGCCTCAGGACATCAGCTCCACCTGTACAGTTAGCTACTCCATAAGGATTTTCTAACATAACTTTCTGTATCACAGATAAAGCAAAATCATTATTGTATCCATATCTGACAGAAAGTCCAACATGCTCCTTATCAAATTCAGTAGCTACAGTAATCGTTGGCTTTGCCGGCTCCACCTTAATCCAAATATCATATGTGTCGATTATTTCACTAGTACTTGCTACCTTAGGAGTTTCTGGTTGCAACTCTACCTCAAGCTGAACACCGTCTAGATCCATATAAACACTGCCACAAGCACTCCTAGCTAGAAGTACTGGAGACTCGTCAAAGGTAACTTCTCTGCTGCAAACAGGTGAATCTATATTCGGGCACCACAACTGATCGCCACACTCACCTTGTGCATAACCATGGAATATGCACATTGCCTCCACATCGAGCTTACCATCACTTACTCGATAATAACACGGGCAACTAAACATTCTAAAATTAGAATCATCAGCAACATTACCTGACCACACTTCTTTGGGAGTCTGATATCCAATTGCAGTCGATTGGGATCTATTCACCAGGTAGCTCGCCATACTAAGCGCATCCGCTGGAATTTTCCCATCCAAACCAGTACTAGAGATCTTTTCACGGGCCGTCTCTAGTAACTCTCTGCTCATCAATTCTGCAAACTGTTTTGGTTTACTAGCACTAGTGCGATGTTTCACTATGCCCTTTTCCATGCAGAATTTATTTACCAGCTTTGAGCAGGACTCCATGCCACTGTCAGTTCGCACATGCTTGATCAACTTACCAGTCTCCATTCCGATCAAAACTCTCGACTGCGTATTCCTGACAACAGCATCAAACATGTGCTTTCGCACAAACACCCAGGCCTTCCTCGAGTAGCCGTTAGACTCTCGAACAGATGTCGACGTCTCATGAGCAAAATTTATCAATGTCTTACCTTGAAGTTCATACAGGCTGCCATGTTTGATTCCCTTCATTATCACCAGAGCACCTCGAACAATTTTTAGGACTCCACCTCGTGAAGAATACCTGCATCCAGCTGAATCTAGAGCACCCAAGGAAATTAAGTTCTTGTTCAATTCTGGAACATGTCTTACCCCAGTCAATGTCCTCACAATACCATCATGCATTCTGATTTTAATATCACCAACACCCACAACATCGCATTCAGCGTTGTTTCCCAACTGCACTTTACTATTATCCATGCATTGATAAAAAGTAAACCAGTTCCTGTTTGGTGTAGCATGAAAAGAACAACCAGAATCCATAATCCATCCGTCAAACGACGAATTCTCAGTGACAGACAAGACACAATCGACATCATCAGAATTTTCAGTTATAGCAGCAACATCATCTGCAGATTCAACTCCAATTTGCTTACCCCTTTCGTTTTTCAGCTTAAAACAATTTCTTCTAAGATGCCCCATCTTGCCACAGTTCCAACAGACATCACCGCCAGTCCTAGACTGACTGCGTCTATTCATGCTCATACTACTTCTGCTAACACGTGTACTAGTTCTTCCTATTTCACCTACTAAAGCAGTAGATACTGGTTCGCCAGATTCTCTTCTACGAATATCCTCACTCAGAATTAAATCTCGAATCCCATCAAACGTCAAACTAGTTGACCCAGAAGAATTGCTAACAGCAGTAACAGTAGTATTCCAACTATCAGGCAATGAGGATAATAGAATCAAAGCACGTACCTCATTTTCAAAGTCAATCTCCACTGAACTCAATTGACTAACTATCACATTGAATTCATTGATATGATTAGCAACTGACACACCTTCGCTCATCTTCAAATTAAACATGCGTCTCATCAAATAGACCTTGTTGATCGCAGAGGGCTTCTCGTACATGTCCGACAAGGCTTTCATCAAACCCGCAGTGGTCTTCTCCTTGACAATATTAAATGCGACGTTACGAGCCAACGTCAGCCGAATAACACCCATCGCTCGTCTATCCAGCAATTCCCAATCGGGTTGCTTCATCGTTTCTGGCTTTTGCCCAGACAGGGGCTCATGCAGCTTCATCTGATATAAGGAGTCTTCTATCTGCATCTTCCAGAAACCAAAGTCCTTCCCCTCAAATATGTCGATTTTCACTTTAGCTTCTTCTATCGCCATCGATTCGCTTCAACTCAAGCAAGCCTAGCTCTGATACCAATTGTTGAGAAACAGGACACCTTGATCGGTGTCGCAGCGGAATCGGATCGATGAGCGTTTGCAAAGTCGACAGAGAAATAAAACGAAATAATAACAAAGGACACGAGATTTACGTGGTTCGGTCCGAATGTCGGAACCTACGTCCACGGGGAGAGCAGCACAGAATCCACTATAGAAAACAACCGATACAACGAGATCAATCACTCGAGCACTCAAACACTCTCGGTGTTTCCCAACCCCCAATTACACCTCAAACTCACACAGTGTTTAGCCCCTCACAATTCCTAGTGAAACCTCACTCAAGGAATTATACAAATTCTACTCACGAGAATTTATCTGGCTAAAACACCCAGATGTAATTACAACGAGCAAAACCCTCACGAGAAGAACTCTCTCTTCTCTCGGCCACCGAATGACTTGGTTTCGGCGCACTTCTTCAATTGCATCTTCTTCTCCTTATATAGCCATATGGAAGGAGGAAGCATGCCAACTTGTGCCAAAGTTATGCCTAACTCCCGAGTCAATGCCTAACTCGTGCCTAACTCCCGAGTCAATGCTTAACTCCCGAGTCAATGCCAACTCGTGCCTAACTCCCGAGTCAATGCCTAACTCGTGCCTAACTCCCGAGTCAATGCCTAACTCGTGCCTAACTCCCGAGTTTCATTCGGGACTCAAATTCGAGACATATTTTCAACAATCTCTACCTTGGCTCGACATTTGAGCCAAGTCACAATCGCTTCAATGAATTCGCCTACTACTCTCCCACAGCCCTCTTGGGCTCAATCTGCACAAAGATATTTCAAGTTCAAGCCACGCTTGAACTTTGCCATAATCATAGGCCTCAGGACATCAGCTCCACCTGTACAGTTAGCTACTCCATAAGGATTTTCTAACATAACTTTCTGTATCACAGATAAAGCAAAATCATTATTGTATCCATATCTGACAGAAAGTCCAACATGCTCCTTATCAAATTCAGTAGTTACAGTAATTGTTGGCTTTGCCGGCTCCACCTTAATCCAAATATCATATGTGTCGATTATTTCACTAGTACTTGCTACCTTAGGAGTTTCTGGTTGCAACTCTACCTCAAGCTGAACACCGTCTAGATCCATATAAACACTGCCACAAGCACTCCTAGCTAGAAGTACTGGAGACTCGTCAAAGGTAACTTCTCTGCTGCAAACAGGTGAATCTATATTCGGGCACCACAACTGATCGCCACACTCACCTTGTGCATAACCATGGAATATGCACATTGCCTCCACATCGAGCTTACCATCACTTACTCGATAATAACACGGGCAACTAAACATTCTAAAATTAGAATCATCAGCAACATTACCTGACCACACTTCTTTGGGAGTCTGATATCCAATTGCAGTCGATTGGGATCTATTCACCATGTAGCTCGCCATACTAAGCGCATCCGCTGGAATTTTCCCATCCATACCAGTACTAGAGATCTTTTCACGGGCCGTCTCTAGTAACTCTCTGCTCATCAATTCTGCAAACTGTTTTGGTTTACTAGCACTAGTGCGATGTTTCACTATGCCCTTTTCCATGCAGAATTTATTTACCAGCTTTGAGCAGGACTCCATGCCACTGTCAGTTCGCACATGCTTGATCAACTTACCAGTCTCCATTCCGATCAAAACTCTCGACTGCGTATTCCTGACAACAGCATCAAACATGTGCTTTCGCACAAACACCCAGGCCTTCCTCGAGTAGCCGTTAGACTCTCGAACAGATGTCGACGTCTCATGAGCAAAATTTATCAATGTCTTACCTTGAAGTTCATACAGGCTGCCATGTTTGATTCCCTTCATTATCACCAGAGCACCTCGAACAATTTTTAGGACTCCACCTCGTGAAGAATACCTGCATCCAGCTGAATCTAGAGCACCCAAGGAAATTAAGTTCTTGTTCAATTCTGGAACATGTCTTACCCAGTCAATGTCCTCACAATACCATCATGCATTCTGATTTTAATATCACCAACACCCACAACATCGCATTCAGCGTTGTTTCCCAACTGCACTTTACTATTATCCATGCATTGATAAAAAGTAAACCAGTTCCTGTTTGGTGTAGCATGAAAAGAACAACCAGAATCCATAATCCATCCGTCAAACGACGAATTCTCAGTGACAGACAAGACACAATCGACATCATCAGAATTTTCAGTTATAGCAGCAACATCATCTGCAGATTCAACTCCAATTTGCTTACCCCTTTCGTTTTTCAGCTTAAAACAATTTCTTCTAAGATGCCCCATCTTGCCACAGTTCCAACAGACATCACCGCCAGTCCTAGACTGACTGCGTCTATTCATGCTCATACTACTTCTGCTAACACGTGTACTAGTTCTTCCTATTTCACCTACTAAAGCAGTAGATACTGGTTCGCCAGATTCTCTTCTACGAATATCCTCACTCAGAATTAAATCTCGAATCCCATCAAACGTCAAACTAGTTGACCCAGAAGAATTGCTAACAGCAGTAACAGTAGTATTCCAACTATCAGGCAATGAGGATAATAGAATCAAAGCACGTACCTCATTTTCAAAGTCAATCTCCACTGAACTCAATTGACTAACTATCACATTGAATTCATTGATATGATTAGCAACTGACACACCTTCGCTCATCTTCAAATTAAACATGCGTCTCATCAAATAGACCTTGTTGATCGCAGAGGGCTTCTCGTACATGTCCGACAAGGCTTTCATCAAACCCGCAGTGGTCTTCTCCTTGACAATATTAAATGCGACGTTACGAGCCAACGTCAGCCGAATAACACCCATCGCTCGTCTATCCAGCAATTCCCAATCGGGTTGCTTCATCGTTTCTGGCTTTTGCCCAGACAGGGGCTCATGCAGCTTCATCTGATATAAGGAGTCTTCTATCTGCATCTTCCAGAAACCAAAGTCCTTCCCCTCAAATATGTCGATTTTCACTTTAGCTTCTTCTATCGCCATCGATTCGCTTCAACTCAAGCAAGCCTAGCTCTGATACCAATTGTTGAGAAACAGGACACCTTGATCGGTGTCGCAGCGGAATCGGATCGATGAGCGTTTGCAAAGTCGACAGAGAAATAAAACGAAATAATAACAAAGGACACGAGATTTACGTGGTTCGGTCCGAATGTCGGAACCTACGTCCACGGGGAGAGCAGCACAGAATCCACTATAGAAAACAACCGATACAACGAGATCAATCACTCGAGCACTCAAACACTCTCGGTGTTTCCCAACCCCCAATTACACCTCAAACTCACACAGTGTTTAGCCCCTCACAATTCCTAGTGAAACCTCACTCAAGGAATTATACAAATTCTACTCACGAGAATTTATCTGGCTAAAACACCCAGATGTAATTACAACGAGCAAAACCCTCACGAGAAGAACTCTCTCTTCTCTCGGCCACCGAATGACTTGGTTTCGGCGCACTTCTTCAATTGCATCTTCTTCTCCTTATATAGCCATATGGAAGGAGGAAGCATGCCAACTTGTGCCAAAGTTATGCCTAACTCCCGAGTCAATGCCTAACTCGTGCCTAACTCCCGAGTCAATGCCTAACTCGTGCCTAACTCCCGAGTCAATGCCAACTTGTGCCTAACTCCCGAGTCAATGCCTAACTCCCGAGTCAGTGCCTAACTCCCGAGTCAATGCCTAACTCCCGAGTCAATGCCTAACTCGTGCCTAACTCCCGAGTTTCATTCGGGACTCAAATTCGAGACATATTTTCAACAGTAGAGTCCAACCCAAAAACTTAAGTTATTAGGTGGAGGGAGACACAAGTATATAAAGAGCACCAAAGACTCATTCTTAAGCAATATGGGACTTACAAAGTCAACACCCCCTCTCACGTGCAAGCCCGGAATGAGCCGCACGTGGAATTTGGGCAAACGCACATCAAAAGTTGCGATTTTCCCTCACACTTATAAAGTGACCATCAACCCCTTCCACAACAGATGTGGAACAACCCCTCACACTTATAAAGTGACCATCAACCCCTTCCACAATAGATGTGAAACAATCCCAACAATCTCCCCCTCATACATCGGGCTAGCACACTTATAAAGTGACCATCAACCCCTTCCACAACAGATGTGGAACAACCCCAACAATCTCCCCTTCATACATCGGGCTAGAGCGACAACCCGTATCTCTCCCGTGTGACTATTGGGTCCAGACTTGTTAGTAACCTAGGTTCTGATACCAATGTTGTAGAGTCCAACCCAAAAACTTAAGTTATTAGGTGGAGGGAGACCACAAGTATATAAAGAGCACCAAAGACCCATTCTTAAGCGATGTGGGACTTACAAAGTCAACAGTAGGCTTTGGTGATAAATGGGTAATGTACATGTAATTTATCAAATCTGTATATGCAGATTGATTCATCAATGCACAAACTACGTACCTTCCTTGCTTTCATCCTCAAACGACTCAAATGTCCCTCTGGGAATTGCGGTGCCCATCCTGCGGATAACATTGACGAAAACTTAAGAAAATCAATTAATTAATCGACGAAAAATATTTTTGCTATCGATGACAATCTACCGAGGCATTTTCGTTGACAGTGAACATGTTTGCATTACATTCATTTTGCTAAGCGATCGTCTTAAGGAAAATTTATTCGCACAGTGAATTTTCTAAGAAATAAACGCATCCGTAAATTTTGCAATCAAGTTGCTAAACTTTAATTTTTATTATCGGCACCGAACTTTCGTTTCTTCACAATTGATGGCACTTTAGTTTTTTGGCGACTGTAAGACTAACAATCTATTTTGAGTTTAAAAAATAAATAAAAACTATTACGGTGTCCATTCTTTTGCGAATTTGTGACTCGCTACATATTGTTATTCTCAATAGAGGTAATATTTAAAATCTTGTCAACATTGGAATAAAAAAAATCTTTAGTTAAAATTCATCAAACTTGAATGCAAATAATGTGCAAGAGGAAAAGGGCACATACCTGAAGAATATAAACAGTCGAAGCGTCGAATGTTTGAGTGAAACAATTGGAGAACGCCCTGTATTTATCAGTGCCACGGTTGACGGACGGGTCTTCATGGCCAAGCCATAGGTCAACCAAAGGAAATTGGGCTCCATGTATTATTATATTTTAATGCCATTAGTAAGGGAAATTAACTTTGACGACCCAATTCCACTTTGACTCCTCCTGGTTTTATAAAATTGGAAAAACTCGCGAATATAACCAGAAACGAAATAGTTGCTAATATTACGGGCACAACAAGTAACTTCTTTTAATCTCATATTGATGCTTCGTTTATTTTGTGAAAAATAAATAATTTGAAAAATCTTTTCAGAAAAATGATGGTCACGAACATAATTAAACATAGATTGTCGTCGACAATGAAAATATCTTTTGTTGATTAATTATTTTAAATGAGACAAGCGATTTTTTAGAAGAATGTAGTATCGAACTATTTATTTTTGCTAAACAAAAGGATTCTAGACGTAGTACATATAGTTCACGCCTTGGACGATATTAATTTTTCTCTTTTCGAAGTGATCTACATTGCAAAAGACAAAATAAAGGGTAAAGTATCCAAAAAGAAATAATTTATTAGGGTTAATACCGCGAAAAACCCTAAACTGATACACCTGTGACAAATTTACCCCAAATTATTTTTTTGATCACCAAAACCCCAAACTGGTACACTTATGATAAATTTATTCCAAATTATTTTTTAACCACAAAACCCTAAACTGGTATAATTGTGACAAATTTACCCCATACCACTTTTTATGCCATACAAAATCTCAAACTGGTACACATATGACAAATTTACCCTTTGTTAATTTCCATTAAATGAGTTAATACTACGAAAAATTTCAAATTAATATACACGTGTACACCCGACAATAGCCATGTGTCATTCAACTTTGCAATTTGAAGGCAAAATTTAATGAAACCTAACGGATGATAAATTTATCATTGATGTATCAGTTTGGGGTAAATTTGTTACAAATGTACCATTTTGGATTTTTCATGGTAAAAAAAATAATTTGAGATAAAATTATCACAGATGTATCAGTTTGGGGTTTTTGGTGGTATTAACCCAATTTATTAATAAAAAGGGAAACAAAATTCTCTTCTTAACCTCGAAGGAAATGAATGTCACCTCGTATTTGAAAAACCTTAATTGGTTTTTCACGTTCTTGGTGCTCCAATGGAATCTGCGTGTTACCATTATCAAAAGCTAGTGGAGGGTTTTCATTTGGCAGCGGTGGAGCCGTCTTTAACGCACCGTGCAATTCTAGGGTGCATAGGTTACAAAACAAAAATGTCAAAATCAAGTGGTTTTTTTTTTTGGGTCTCGCCAACTTTAATCAGTGCCTAAATTCCCGTCTCATTTCTAGGTTGAATTTTTCGTTGTCTTATGAAGAAGTACCAACTTTCAGTAGATGCCTAAATATTTCTCCCATCAACTTTAATCGTGACGGTAAGCTCGATGTGAGAGCAAGGTGCATATTTCATAGCTATGCATGATGTGAGTATAGCTATCAGTTGTGGTGTCCGAATATAAATTCACATGTTAGAAAAGTTACCTTTGACGAGTCTCCAGTACTTTATGCTAGGAGTGATTATAGCAGCGTTAATGTGGATCTGGACAGTATTCAGCTTGAAGTGGAGTTACAATCAAAAATTCCTAAGTAGCGGATACTAGCGAAGTAATCGACACATATGGTGCTTACAGTGAGGTAGAGCCTGTAGAGCCAACAGTTGATGTAACTACTAAAATTGATAAGGTACGTATTCAGTCTCCTGATACATATGGATGCAACAAGTGGTTTTGTTTTATCTGTGATTAAGGAGCTTATGTTAGAAAGTCCTTATGGAGCAGTTAAATGTGCATGTTCAGTTAGTATTTTGATAAGATCCTTGGTTATGGTGAAGTTCAAGCGCAACTTAGACTTGGATGATATAGTGTCAGTTGAGCCCATCGGGGCTGTTGTGGGAGTAGCGATGGTGTTCGAAAATTTTAGCGAAGTGATTGTGATTTGGCTCAAATACGAGCCAAGGTGGAGATTATTAAAAATATGTCTCGAGTTTTAGCCCGAAACGAAATTATGAATATTCCAAATAGAATATTTTATGGATATTCGAAATTGAGCAAAATATCATACGTACGGTTTCGATATCTTTTGGCAAAATTGCATAAAGTTTGAAATCTATGGATATCTACTGCATGTTGGAGTCTTGGGCGTGAATTTATGAAGTCCATCTTGGACTCTATTTTGGAAAGTCATTGTGATTGGAGTTGGAAAGAAAAGAAGATATTTGTCAGATAAAGAATTAAAGAAAAGGGAAATAAAAAATTCCAAATTTTGGACTCCGTTGACCGAATCCCTCTGGACTTTGCTTTCTTTTTTCTCTATCACGAATATATATATATATATATATATATATATATATATATATATATATTGACGCCACGGTTAAGGAGACTCTGGAAGGGCAAAAGCACTTGCGTTCTCTTTTGAGTGCCATGTGACGTATCATAGGTGCTAAGTGCTTGAAGGCGGGTCTTCGTGCAGGAAGGTTTCATCGCAAATTACATCCAATGAGATTTATTTGTGTTCGAGTCGATTAAATTCTTGTGGTAAGAATTTTTATATAATTCATTTGTGAGATTGAGAGATTATTTCGCTAGAAATTATGAAGCTAAACACTGTGTGCGTTTTTTGATGTAATTGAGGCTTGGGAAACAATGAGAATGCTTATGTAACTCGAATGATTTATAATTTTCGTATATCGCTTGTTTTAAAATGGAACCCATTACTGTTCTCCCCGTGGACGTAGGTCTCTACGACCCAATCATATATATATATATATATATATATATATATATATATCTAGTGTTCGATTTACTTTCTTGTTCTGTCTATTTTATTGTTCGGTCGCTTGTTGCAATGCAACATTTACCTCCACTGCTAATAGATAGACATTGATGATTTATCTGTCCTTTCACCCTTTGCCACCGAAAATGGTCCTTTCATCATTTTCCACTGCCGATGTACTAGTCATGGTCCATCTTTTTTTTGGTAAGGACCATGGTCCATCTTTTTCATCCTTTCCTCCACCATTAATAGGCAAGCACTGATTAAGTACTAGTTTGAAACCGCTCTGTGCGCGGGTCAATGAAATCATCTTTAAAATATAGAAGTAACATCATAATTAAATAAATTGTTGGATTAGAATATCAATTGTAATTGTTTCATCAAACGTAACTTCAATCTGAATTGTTAAATCAAAACTTCTAAGTAAGTTAAAACTTTTTTCATTCTTTGCTATCATTTTAAACCAGTTTACTTTCTTGAATACCGGTACTCTTTACAACACAAAATTAAATTGGGAAAAGCTTCCGAGTCATGACTAAAATTGTTTTGTAGTTTCTCATTCCGATCGGAGTTTCCCCTTTTCTTTCAAATGTTTGGATCTGTTTGAAGTCTTTTACTGTTAACCATCACTTTTTAAATATTGCAGTTATCACAAATCTTTTCTTTCAATCTTAATTTTTTTAAAAGCGACGGGAAGGGTGAAAAACAGCAACATTTTCCTGGAAAGTTAAAAATAAACGGCTTGGAAAAAATAGAATATGGGCATGGAATCTATGGATGGAGCTGGACTTAATAGAAATGGATTTTATTTTTATTTTTTTTAAAGGAGGGGCGAGGGGTTGCATTTTGCAGATCCTTGATCGGTCACCATCGCGTCACCTAAATGAGATGACGTTTCATGCGACAACCTCCTCTTCGAGCATCCTCGTAAATGTATGACAACTGATGGGAAAGAAGCTTACCAAACTACAATTAAGTCTTAGTTGCGTGAGGACATGTGATGTCCCATTGAGAAATAAGTAGATGGGGATCTCGATGATTTGCCAATGTAAAGATTACATATTGAATAGCATTTTTCGATAATGTTCTCCTTATTGGCACATTAGACTTGGGCTAACTTAGAACCTCAAGTCTCACTAATATTAACCATTAATTGAAAATAAATCTTGACTTTGCATGTATTATCTTTCCTAGATTTGTTGATAGAAAGACCCTCAAGGAGTCCATTTAAGTGAAAAAAAAAAACTCAGTTCACAAAATAAAATTGAAGTTGTGTAATCTTTATATCAACCATAATTATTAGATTAGAATGTGAACTAACGATCATAAAAATGCCATTTGATGATATCGTTTAAATTTTGTTATTTTCATTCTGTTCTTGCTCTTTAACAATTACCTATTTTCAACAACAAAAAATAACAATTACCGATTGATATGAGTTTAATGTAAATTACCTATTGATATGTGCAGCATTGGCCCACAAGTAGAAGTAGTTTGCAGGAATGTGCACTTCATCACCAAAATGCGTTTAGCTTGTGAGTTGCGGTCAATAGTTTTAGCAAAGACTGATAAAAAAAAATGGAGTTTTTTTTTTTGGGTGAAGGTAAGATTTGTATTGACTTTACCAAAACGCAGCTATACAAAAGGCGAAACCCCGACACCAATAAGGAGAACTTGCACTCATGGTGACATTGGACGATATCACAGAGGGTGCAAGGGTGTCGTTGGTCCGATAGAAGGGTATATAACCCCTAAACAGCAAAAGGAGACGGCCAAACAAGCGGCCAAACAACTAAAATAGAAATAGCCCCTAGGACAAACCTCCGGTCACAAAAAAATGGGGGTTTTATTCATTGCATTTTCCAAAAAATAGATGATGGCTCGAATTAGTTCTGAAGCGGGGCTTGATAATTAATAAGGAATTGGACATCGTAGTAATTGAATTTTTGTCAAAAATTGTCGGTATGTCTTTGAACTTTTCTTTTGCTAATTGCATCCATACATTGTATGCATTATAATGCGGACCTGCGTCGTTTGGCTATCGTGCTATGGGGACGAAAGGAGATATCCAAAACCCCCGACCAAAAAAAAAAAACAGAGAGAGAACGATGAAAATGAGAGGAGCTGATGCTGAAGAAAAAGAAGGAAGAATGGTTATGCCGAGAAGAATAAAGAGCGAAACAGAGCAAGAACCACGAGAGACGAAGAATGCCGATGAAGCGCCTGGCAACCCTTGCAGGCCCAATTAAAAGAAAAAAGTAAAGAAGGAAAAGAGAAGAAAAGAAAAATAGGAACAAGAAAAGAAATAATAAATAAATAAATAAATTTTGAAAAAAATATTAAAATTTATCAAAAATAGTCCGCATCATTGGTTTTTGGCCAAAAAAAAAATAACCAGATGGATTCAATTGAGGAAATGTAAAAAGATTTAAAATTCATTTGTCACAATTAAAAGATTTAGCACTGAATTGATAAAAAATATAATATATTTATAAATTATTGCTACTATTATGGGGGGCGATCTCATCATTACTCCCGCCTCTAATGAACAAACATTGATTAGGTATTAGTCCTAAACTCGCTTCATGTGCGGGTCAATGAAGCCATATCAAAAATATAGAAGTAACATCATAATTAAGCTATTTGAAGAGGGAAAAAAATTAGTTTGACTTTCGAAATGGTATATAAAAATGGCGGTATTTTTTATATAGATACTGAACAGCAACTTTTCATGATGTTCCACTTATTGACATATTAAGGCTCAGGCTAACTTAGACACTTATGTCTGATTAATGTTAACCATTAACTGAAATAAGTCTTACATTTCATGTTTTACCTTGCAAATTCTCATAGGTTTGCTGACAAAAATCCCCTCAAATTAGCCTTTTAAGTGAAAAGAAACTTGCCACATGAAAATGTAAAATTATTCCTAAACTTGGATATTAATTATGACCAATTTCTAACAAGAAGATTGCATGACTTATCAATTAACAGGACAGGGGTTCTTTTTGTAATTAAGTTGATAAGAATTTTTTTGTGATAATTAGCTAGTTTATGAGGAATAAGTGCATATAATCCGACAAACAAAACAAGTTAAGCATGCATAATTATTTTATCGTAAAACATAAGTTAATTTGGCATTTCATATCCTTTCTTAAGAAAATGACAACATTAGCATAGAATTATCATACTATTCATGTTCTACAATTGCAAGATAGAATATTAAGCAAGTATAAATTACATATTTTGAAGAATAAGTGTCATTTGCACTCTTCACAATTTCTAAGAAAAGATAAGAGATTTATCAAATATTTGACAATTAGTTGATAGCATAAATAATGTCGGATGAATTAGGTGTGACTTGATCGAAATGATTAAATTGCATTGTTCCTTAGAAACTTAGGAATATATTGGTTCAGTTAACTGGCTAAGGA
Source organism: Rhodomyrtus psidioides (assembly GCA_021437785.1). Lineage (NCBI taxonomy): Eukaryota > Viridiplantae > Streptophyta > Magnoliopsida > Myrtales > Myrtaceae > Rhodomyrtus > Rhodomyrtus psidioides. The sequence continues at coordinate 16,767,664 of JAILYB010000003.1, forward strand.
TCTTCCTAACTAATTTTCAAAGGTTCAGGTGGAACTGAGGCCTACTGAAGGGAAATTTTCTTTTATAGTTTGGTAAATTTTACCTCTCTGTCCAATGAAGCAATCGGAAGATTAGAGATACATATCAAAATCATCATTAATTATTCGTTAGAGGCCAGCCATAAAGTAGATAATTAGTCTGAGTGACTGCATGCTACATGAGGCATGCTCGACCTAACAATCGAACTCTCATGATTCATAGTATATTTTGCTTCTAAAGAGGGAAAATTTCAAAAAAGGACTCGAAGTTGTCTCATTTTCTCAAATAATGACATGGAGTGGCAAAATATGTTTCAAATAAGGGCTTAAAATGATTATAGAGTTTCAAAAAAGGGTCTAGCCAAAAGGGCAATTTCGCCATTTTCCATTTTTATTTTTTCGTTCATTTTTTCTCTATTTTTCCTTTTTCTTTTTTAAAAAATAAAAAAATAAGAAAAAAGCCACACATGCGAAAGGGCTGCCCCCTCGCCTATGGCCATCGACCCACTGCTGATGGGGAGCTGACAGGGGCGGCGAAGGCTGGTAGGGTCATCGGCACCTTGGTGAGGCAACCCCACCAACTAGAGGCCAGGTCCTCTAGCCCTTGTGAAAATCTGGAGAGGGTCGGCGACCCCGCCTGGCTCAGAGCGAGGGCCGCCGACACTCATTTAGATTTGGGAGAGGGCCTAACCCTCTCCCGATATTGGTGAGGGTATGCTCACCCTATCCTCTAATCGACGGGGTTTGTCGGCCTCATCGAGGCGCCGGCAACCCCGTCAACCTTCGCCCGCCCACCTATGTCCCTCTCGAGCGATGGGGGACGGCCACAGGCGAGGGGCTGTGTATGTTGTGTTTTTCTTTTTCTTTTTTTATTTTTTGTTAATTTTTTAGAAAATAGATAAAATAAAATTATAATAAAAAAATAAATAAGTAAAAAGACGAAAATGCCTTTGAAGTCAAGCTTTTTTTAGATTTTATGGCTACTTTAGGCCCTTATTTGAAACAATATTTACTTCAAGCCATTGTTTGAGAAAATGAGGGCACGCACTTGAAGCTTTTATTTGAAATAGAATTCATTTGAGGCCTTTATTTGAGAAAATAAAGGACTTCAGACCCCTTTTTTGAAATTTTCCCAAGATCTCGAGAAAAGGAAATCACAAGTGTTATAACTTTTTTACGTATCATAACTTTTTTTTTTTCGATTGCTGGAATGTTATAACATTTTAAAAGTACTTATCTTAAGTGCCATACTATGTTGGATTTTCAACACTTAGGATGACTGTCTTAAAAATTTTACGATACTTAAGCGTTTGATTGTTTTGAAAGTTATACCATTACAACCGATCAATGGACATAGAAATGGATGATTTTCTAGCGAAGTCCCAAACCACGACGAACAAAGAGGAGATGGAATATGGACTATGGAGCTCGTTAACCTAACCTTAGGCCTTAACTAAACAACAGTCAATTCCTTAGGCATAGAAATGGATGATTTTCTGGCCAGAGACCATCATCAATGTTCAGACATATTGATAATTTATCTGTCCTTTCACCCTCTGCCCCCTCAAAAGGTCCGTTCATCCTTTCACCGCTAATGTACTAGTTCTAATCCATCCCTTTTTTTTTTTGGTAAGGATCTAATCCATCCTTTTCATCCTTTCCTCCGTCATTGATGGAGAAGAACTGATTAGGTACTAGTTCTGAACCCTTTCTTTGTGCGGGTCAATGAAATAATATTTAAAATGTACAAGTAACATCTAAATAAATTGTTAGACTAAAATGTCAATTGTAATTGTTACATCAAACGTAACTTAATCTGAATCGTCAGATCAAGACTTGTAAGTAAACTAAACTTTTGTCATTCTTGTCAACATTTTAAACCGGTTTACTTTCTTGAATGTTGTTACTCTTTACAGGACACAATTAATATGAGAAACGCTTTTGAATCACCACTAAACAGGGTTTCGTGGTCTCTCATTCCAATTGGAGTTTCCCCCTTTTCTTTCAAATGCTTGGGTCTTTTTAGAGTCTTTAACTTTTAACATATTGCAGTTACCCATCTTTTCTTTCAATTTAATTTTTTTTTTCAATGGACGGAGAGGGTCGAAAGATAGCAACATTTTGCTGGAAAGTTAAAAATAAACAGCTAGGAAAAAATAGAAGATGGGTATGGATGGAGCTACACTTGGGAAAGTTGAATGGTAAGCAGACTGCCCCACGTCGTACACATCGGTCGCCTCCATCAAGATAAGAACGATAGACTTTTATACAACCCAGTGATAGAATGGATGATTTTTCACCGTTCCTTATAGTTATCGGTCACCATCGTTAATGTCCGAGTCTCCTCGTCCTTTCTTCCTCTGCTCATCGACAACCATATAAATAATAAATATACGAAAGACTGGTTTAATGAGGGTAGTTGTGGGAGAGGGACAGAACGAGAGAGTAACTGAGAGTTGCTGTGGCAGCTGAGACATGGCCTTTAATGAGATTGGATGGCTTTTCTGTATTAATTGTTCCTTTACTTGATCAGTTACCTTCACTAATGTTTTTTTTTTGGTCGGAACCATCATTAATGTTATCTGAGATAACTGATCTCCTGCTCTTTGGTCCACCGCTACTGGACGAACATCCTAGTATGCGTAAGACTCCTATAATTAGGGTGGTTGTGAGCAAACAGAGACATCAACAGGTTTGGTAAAGTTTCTGATTTTTTATTTTTCATTTTTTATTTTCCTGAAAGCATATCACTGACCAGTGAATAGATTTGGAGCATAAATAATAAGTAAAAAAAGTAACTTTTTTGTTCTTGAAAAAAAAACAATAGTATTTTAGAAAATAAGTTTATCGTAACTTAATACTTGTCTTTACAACCACGAGTTCACCGCCCCTGTGGCCAGTCTTCGCTTCCGCTGCCGGTCGCCAGTGTTGGAACTAGCAATATCACCTAGAGGGGGTGAATAGGTGTTTGTGAGTCTAATTAAAATCTATTGCGGAATAAAATAATTTCAGTCCACAATCAGGAACAGGAACAGGAACAGTATAATAACATGTAGATAATCTAAACACAGAAGTAAGAGTTTAGAGTAGAGGAAAGTGCACGCTGAGTTTATAGTGGTTTGGCTTGTTAGCCCTACGTCCACTCTCCCACGATGACAGCCGATTGGCTGAATTTCACTAGAATGATTTGAAGAAGATTACAAGTGACAGCAAACACTCAATCGCTTTTACAAATCCTCACAATAAAAGAAATTAAGAGCTCTCGGAACAATTTGTGAATCTAAACAACTTCAGCACTTCGAAATTTTTGGTTCTCGACACCATCACAGTTCACCATGGTTCTTCTTTTATACTCATTTGCCTCCAAACTAGCCGTTGGATAATCCATCAAAGGATGGCTTTTCAATTTTTGATTGGACGTCATCAATCGTGATTGAACGAGACTGTATCTGAAAAAAAAATGATAACCGTTGAAGTAGAATATGAACCCTTCTGATTTAATTGCCGATACAACCAAATCTTCAGTTTCCAAAAGTAGAGTAGATTCAAAGAAGTCATAAGATTTATTCTTGAAAGGTAATATTCAATCGTAGATTTCCTCCTGATTTGATTGAATGAATATTTTGTCAATGAAATATCACAAACTTCCGTAAAGGGACTTGTCTTAATCGGAAACTTGTCATTCATGGGTCTTCAGAATTTGTTTGTTGAAAGGCGTAGAATCTGACCAATGTTGAGAATCAGTCTTCAGAAGAAAGACTTTCTGAATCTGAACAGATAATTTAGGATAGTAATACTGAGTTTCAATAAGGTCCACTGACATATCATATAGCTCTTTCGATGAATAAGCATTCAAATGAGAAATCATATTCCATCTGATCTTCAAAGGCAACTTCATCTGAATATCCTCATAAACATCTCCGTCTGAACGTCTTCAAAATCACTTCTTCTAAACGTCTTCAGAAGCAACTATATGACTACTCATTCTCAAGTCTTAATGCCAGAAAGGTAGCAATACAAACTTCTGTTTACACATTCATTCTGCAATAAAAACATCACAAATATTACATAGATTCTTACTAGAGTAGATAGTTTTGTTAGAATCAAAACATTTAAAGAGAAGGTTTCCACAACAGCCAGTCACTGCCATCGCCCGTTGCTAGTTACCGCTGCTATTGCCTATCACCACCGCCTATATACATATTTTTTGGGTCATATCAAATACATTTATGTTATTTTTTATTTTGAAAATAAATTTTTTTTTGCAATTACTAAATGCGTTCTTTTGTTTAGAAACTCGAATAGAGAATAGAAATAGAAAAAATATTTCTAAAAATAAATTGTTCTCGAGAATAGAAAATCTAAGGTACCCACACTAAATGAGACCACTTTTTCATAGGACAACTTCATCTTCCAGCAACCTCATAAATGTATGGCAATTGGTTGGAAAGAAGCTTTTCCTTCGCATTAAGTATTAGTTGTGTAAGGACATGTGATGTCCCATTGAGAGTTAAGGATTTGGGAGATCTAGATAATTTGCCAATGTAAAGATTATGTGACGTCCTGGAAATTTAACCTCTTTTTGGTTGATAGAATTAATTTTATGAGTTGTCTGTGAATTTGAGTTTGTTGTCTTGGATTGAATTTCGATGAATTAGGCAAAGGAAATTGGGAATTTCCTAAATCGACGATCGAATTAATTTAGGGTTCAATCGTTCGATCGATCGTATCGTTTTAGGGTCGAGATTCCTAAACCCGGACTTTGTTCTAACCCTATTGGTTTGGAATTGGATGAGATTATCCTCAAAAGATTGGCGAGGGACCAAAATACCCCTAGGGCGATATTTGACGAAAATGCCCTCAATAAATTTTCAATTGACCAAATTTCCCTTGAGTAGATAATTTACCAAAATACCCTTGACATTTGGAGAAATTACCAAAATGCCCCTAGGATTTTCTACAACATGACATCATCATGATATCGCCATTTCATCATCGATGACATCATCCTCCACATGACATCATCCGACATCATCATCCTTTTGTTCCACATTGCTTAAGGAGTGAGATTACCCCTTCCCCCTATACATATCCCTCAAGCCACCACCAACCACAAGCACACTTACCTTAGCCATATGCGGCTTGGTCTGGTCGAACGAGTGGGCCAGCGAAGTGGGCCGAGACCTGGGCCGTGTCCGGCCAAATTGGCTGAGGGCCTGGGCCGTGTCCGGGCCGGTGTTCCCATCTGTCCGGGCCGGTGTGACGTCGTGTCCGGGCCCGTGACCGAGAGAATTGGCCCATTTTGTCCGAGATTTTGGGCCGTAATCCTAGCAAGTCCAAGTTCGTTTTCGATGGCGAGTAATTGACTGTGAGTTGACCTCTAATCCCTAGTTAGGTCGCCGATTTCATTTGGAATTAGTTTGCTTAGAATTCTAGGTGTTTAGGTAGATTAATTGGGGTCGGTTTAGGTTAACATTTTGAAATAGGCTAAATGGCTTCAATTGGAAAGGTTCGTCTATTTTGATTGATCAATGAATGACTATTTGGTTCTGAAACGCCTTTGAATGGAGTGGTTGCCCTGTAGTTTTATGGCATGTTATCGAAATGTCTATTTAGGATAATTGTCTGATTGCCATGATTATGTGATCATGAGACTGAATTGATTGGAAATTAATTGCATTGTCGATTCGTGGGTTATTGGCTTTGTACTTGCTTGAGATGAATAGTAGCTAGTGTGGTATATGCATATCACGTCGAATGCCTCATATGACACATTAGGTACTGTTGACACCTGATTTTTTATCAGTCTTTCATAGTTTATTTTTTAAAAATTCATAAAAAATATATAAAAAGTTAAAAAATTAAAAAATCATCTTTGGTAGCCTTGACCAAGCTAAAGGAACCATTTTTGACAAAAAAATAATTTTTCAATTTTTTAATATTTTCCAAAATAGAAAAATACATGAAAAATGAAGAAAAATAGCATTCGATGTCGTAAAAATATAGAAAAATAGTCAATATTTTTATTTTTATTTTCTTTTCATTTTGAACTCATAAATAGTCAAAATTCAAGTTCAATTGCATGTGTTTCTTCACGACGCATAGAGTTGAATTTGGCAAAAAAAATATCATTCGAGTCTTTTAATTTGTAAATTTCTACATCTTTTTTAGTCTTGATGTCCAATTAGATTGACCACCATCTACAATAAATGCCCCTTGCTGAATATTTTCGTTTTTGTTTCACATGATTTCATGGTGTAAAATGCCGAGTGGATCCCCAAATATAATCGGGTCGGCATGAGCTCGATAGCTCGTCCAAGACCAAACCAGGGCACGGCGAACCCCATGTGAGTACTCTCGAACTCCTGCGATGCTTCCTAATGCTTTTCTTAGGTTAGATCGAGTGTAGAACGGCTAGGAGAGCTAAATCATTCTTGAGCTGTGATTGATAAATAGGGCATTACTAGGAATGCCATGTGATTTATTTGCATATCTAGATTCCTTGAGTTGCGCATTTTATTACTGATTGTGATTGCTAGGATAATCACTCATATCTGCATGAATTTCTAGATTTATGGTTCATACCTTACTCATCCGCATGAATCTCAGGCTAGAAAATTCAGTCAACTTAGGTACCGAAAGGGCGTCAACTCTGACGGTTGGCGTAACTAAGTCCCCGAAACCATTTCTCTGGTTCTCGCAAAATTGAATAGAAACTCCCAACTATTCGATTGGGTGGTCCAATCATACCCTAAAAAAATGATTGGTGGCGACTCCATGGCATGCACACTTAGCACATGTCACTAGACCACACTGAAAGTCGATCACGCATACCTCCGTTGCGATTTGGGTAATGAGCCTTGGGAGAGGCCCGCGTCCGACCAGACAGGACGGCCCATTAGCCCTCGAGAGCCCGACAACCTCAAGAGGGTCGCGATAGACTGGCGACTCCGCTGGGGACTGGTTCTTAACCATTTAGTGGACTTGAGCCAATTAAAAAGTTGATTGATTCTTCTAACCTAATTTTATGCAGATGCTCTCGAAAGTGAGGTGTATATGCTAACGAATGTGTTAGATGTTTTTGTAAACGGGAGAAATAAGGGGTGAAGTGCTTGTTAACTTTGTTTTATGCAGGCAAGAGTTTTGGATGTATGATTGTGTGGATATTTATATTGAAGCGGTGATTGTTAAATAAAATGCATGTTTATTGCTTTAGCACGACACAATGAATACACACAATTGCGCCTAAAACCCCAGGCGCCCTCTTTAGGAACACAATAGAAGGACTTGAAAATGGAATCTCCGTGAGGAAAAACATGGGGTAATCCACTTTTCAATTCCGCTCACTTCGAACTATGGATTGAGTCCCAATGCAACGATAGTTGTGCAATGGAATCGACTCTTCCCAGAATTCGAGGTGAGAACCTTGGCTTTAGGTACCAAGCCCTATTTTTTGATTTTTAGGAGTTTTCTCTCACTTGTCTCATGCATTTGTCTATGGAAGGTTAGTATACCTAACACTGTACAGAGAAGCTTGATTTTCTCTTAAGTTTGGTTGGTAAGACTTTTCTATCCCTCGAACTTGTTACAGCTCATAATCATTATATTCATTGCATAATTCCGGTGATTGGATTAAATGCCATTTTGAGGATAGATAGGTGTGTTTTCCTCCCAATGTTCTTGATGGAAGACGAAGATGGTGTCATCCCATTACGAGCGCCAAGTGGACAATAAGAGCCTGCTATGGACATCATTGAGGTATCATCTAATGAAGATGACGATTTGGAATAGGTGATCTTGAAGTCACGTCTCAAAGATCGAAACTGGGGCATCTCTAAGTAGTTAAAAACAGGTAGAGAAGAGAAGTCTTTTTGTGGATAAACGCGGTGGGAGGTTCCTTTATTCGATCATAAGCAAGATTAAAAAATCAAGATGTACACGCTCGAATCATCAATGTCGAAGAGCAGCTTGCCTAGGTTGAGAGTGGTCAGGTGTTCGAGAAAGTCAGCCATACTGAAGTTGAGACACACATATTAGAGCTTTCATTCATTTCGCTCAATCGAGGGACCTTAAAAGAAGATCATACAGATCATCGAGGTGGAAAAGTAAAACCGAAATGAGCCCTAATTAGCATCACAAAAGAACCTAGTTGGCCCTCCATATTATTGATGCTTTGCCTATACTCACCACCTCGAGACTCGAGATCTGCAAGCTTAAGAAGAAGGCGTTTACATTCCCCTTTAAGCTCGGCAACCTTGGTCCCGTGTTCTTCGGCGGCTATTTCCAGGTCCCGAACTAGTCCTCTCCCATGGGCTATATCCGCGGTAATGCTGTCAAGCCTTTCTTCCTGCCACTCACATTGAAACTTCAACACGACATTACGACGGTCGTGCTCATAGGTGGTCAGGGATAAGGCCAAGCGCTCCACCAAATTTCCCCTCTCGCGAAACAACATCGAGACCCGCTCGTTGGCGAACTCAACAGCCTTTCTGTGACTATCGGCCACAAGGTTGGCCAACACCAAGCAGTTGGACCGATCCTCATAGCGAGCTCGCAAAACGTGAGCCACGGTAACTTCTCGTTGAGCGACACGGTAAGTCTCTAAAAAGTTTATAAAGAGGGTTGGGAAGATTCTATATTCCCTCTCTAAATTAGTGCCCTCGATAGAGGTGGTGTCTATTTCCACGAGCAAAATGCGAATTTCATCTTCAATTTCTGGGTGATCGGCTATATGAGCATAGCCTCGACCTAGGAGGTTATAGAGTTTTTCCCACTGGGCCAAAATTTCAGCCGAGAAAGCTCGAATAGGAGAGGAGGTCATTTTCGTTGGAGTGAGGGAGAAGAAGATGGGTGTGGTAGAGTGATTAAAATATGAAAAGGCAATTATGTAAGAGCGTTAATCTTCTCTGCATTAACTCCTCCTTTTATAGCAACTCGAGGATGAAGAAAGGTCACAACAATAATGCTCATGGAGCCAAGTTAATTGGGTAAAGCAGTGGTGGCTCTTTCGGTGAACCATCAGATCCGTCCCAGTCCGCGATTTCAGGCTTGATAAATCTAAAAAAGTTGTAAAAAGATATGTCAGTGCCACCATATTAAAATTGAGCGAGAGTTAAGCGCAACTATCGAAAAAAGTTGCAAAAGGATTTGGCGGTCCCATCATATTAAAAAACTGAGCGGGAGGTGAGCGTAGTTGCACCTTTTTGAAAATAAGTGGGAGACAGACATGGATATTAAGGTCGGGATTTCAACCTTCGACTAAAGCCAAATCTAGGATGAGTTATTGATCTTGCCCACTCGACAAAACCCATCTCTACTGAAAATGAGGGCAAACCATTCCTACACCCGGAAAGCATGTTGAAGCCGAAGACATCAGATTCATCGTTTAATCCGTGGGGCAAGTCCCCCAAGCGATAGTTATCATCCGCAGAGCGTAATGGAATCCATCCTTTCAACGTAAAACGCATTTGGCCGCGGAGCCACCCATTTGGTAAAAAGAACGTATTGTTCCTAAATGATTTTCAATCAGATGCGGGGATAATGTTATCTCATTTTCCTCTCAGGTGATGAATAGAGACGAGGCACCCAAGAAGCCATGCATTCAAATAACAAAACAGCGCATGAAACACGCTCAAAAAGATGAATGAATCTCCTCCGACGTAAATCCTTGAGGTGGATTCGTTGCCCAACCAGACGAAGAAATCATGGCCACAAGCTTGAGGGCCGGCTTCTGCAATCCCCACATTGGCATGCAGAATGGAATTCAAATCAAGAGTAAAGTAGTATCGTCCCAATTTGTTTTGAATTTGGAAACCCAAAATAATGCTTAATATTTATCCTTGGCAAGAGCTCGCCATCAGGGCAGACATGTAAGTTTGATTTTTCTCTAAAAATCAAGAAGTTGAAAGAACTTTAGAACACCTAACAATCTTGTGTTACTATGTGAAGTGCAGATTTTCACAACCCTTGTACACTCGTTGGAGCATATGACGAAGGGTAAGATGTATCGTTCCAATTTATGCAAAGTTTTAGAATATACAATGACATATCCCTTTTATATCTCCAGGATCTCCAGCCTCGATGGGCAGGTAAGTATCCTTTTTCCCAATTCATTGGAGATTAAAAACTTTCAGAATTAATTCGATTCTCACATCTAAAAAGACATAGAATTCTTACTTTATTGACATTCATGTTTTAAAATAAGAGATTGTCTGAATATGAATTACACATATATGGTGCATCACAAAATCCCTTTGAAGGATAAATCTTGATGAAATGAAATGAATTTTTCCAACAAGAGTCGTTTGAACTGTTCAAAAGGGTATTTTCTCATAAGAGAAGCGAGCCTAATCCAAACACGTCCCATACACACTTGAGAGATGAGGAGATTGGAAATGATTGAGAAACCTTAACCTATGGACATAAGGGTCATTCGCAACGATTACATGGATCGAGAAGACAAAGGCATTTCTTTCTTCATTCCAAACACTACAGATGCCCATTGAGAACCCCATTGAACGGCGATTTTCATTCTCAACCCTGTCAAGAACCACCCTACATTGGGGCAAATGAAGGTTAGTCCAACAGTATCAGAAAGTAAATGGTTAGAAATTTTCTTGCTCGGACTAACATAAATCTTTGTGTGTTGTTTATATGATAATCCAAGTGTTATAGGATGACGAGAATAATTCATTTCTCTATCCTACACACTGTTATCCTTTGCACGACCATGTTGAGCCAACAAATTCATTTCATCAACCTATTGGTGATCATTGCATATTCCAAAGCAAAGGCAACATCACTCTAGGAACGGAAGCATGCCAAAGTTTAAGTTGCATATCTAGCATGATTGCTGAAAATCCTAGCTCCAAAAGAAAAGAAAAACACAGGATTAAAAAAAGGGGGAAAAGAAAAATCCCTAGACATCAAGAAAAAGCAAAGTGCCTGGTAAAAAGCAAGGCCGATGTCCATTCAAAATATCCCCAGTAAAGTCTAGAGAGATGATGAAAAGACCCTCCAAAGGAGTCAGATCAAGATGACTACTCCCCAAATGATGTCATGCTCAAATAGCAAACACACAAACAGACGGTCTCTTAATGCAACAAGAGACGCTTTTAAACATCCTTGTGCGCTCTAAAAGAGGAGTGTACACTTCAAGAAATGGAGATGTTCTTCGAAGGACATGTGGCAAATTTGCAACGATCACCAATGTCAAACCCTTCACAATTTCTAGGCAAAAAACAAGCCTTTTTCGGTCCCCAATCCTTCCAATGTTACAATCCTGAAGCAGTCTTCTCTGACTAAGACACTTGGGTTAATGTATAACTTAGCTCAAAGAAGTACGAGCAAGACTATTTCTTTCTCATTTTGCAGGGTTCTTGACTTGTAAACCCGGAGCAGATAGTGAAAAATTTCGTTCAACGGCCTTGACTCAAAAGTGAGTCCCCCTTGGAAACCGATATCCAAGCCTAACACTACGGTCCCGTGAAAGACCTCCTGATTGATCGAAATGTATGCGTTGCGAATGATCCTGAAACCCAGGCACAGGTCGGTAGGAAATTGAGCACTTTCCCTATTAAAGATCATTATCACAGAGCAGTGAGGAGCCTTCTTGGATGAGAAATACTCCAATGGATGTTTTGAGCAAACTCTTTTTGAAATTTTCAAATTGTTTGATCTAGAGTTTCCGTGCAAGGAATTTATGATCACATCTGTATGTGGCAGGAATGTTTTGGATAACCTCCAACAATCAAAATGCACATTTCATGACTAAAACTTCAGTCGTAGAATTTTGTCAGTTAGACAATTATTGTCTTCCCAAAGATTACTAACATCTTCTTGGCGAGGAAAATTTTTTCAGGTCTAAGCTTTCTGCAGGACTTTTGGCCACCCTAAAGACTAGGTGCGTCATCCTTAAGTGAGGCCTTTTAGTAGGCAAATCTTTTCTAAGACCGATCCATAGAATGATCGAGTCTCCGACTAGCCCCGAAGAGCGGGTACGTCATCCTTTGATTCATATCAATTTGGAATTTCATAAATGGTAGAAACCGCCTGAAGGGTCAACTCAATGGTAGAAACCGCCTGAAGGGTCAGCACAATGGTAGAAACCGCCTGAAGGGTCAATGTATGGTAGAAACCGCCTGAAGGGTCAATCAATGGTAGAAACCGCCTGAAAGGTCAATGTATGGTAGAAACCGCCTGAAGGGTCAACCAATGGTAGAAACCGCCTGAAGGGTCAATGTATGGTAGAAACCGCCTAAAGGGTCAACCAATGGTAGAAACCGCATGAAGGGTCAACTCAATGGTAGAAACCGCATGAAGGGTCAATGAATGGTAGAAACCGCCTGAAGGGTCAAAGGACTGGTAGAGACCGCCTGAAGGATCAACCCAATGGTCCGATCCACCATACGGATCAAAACCTTGATGAATCCCGAATGCGGGAGGAGTCGTTTTCCCTAATAAGCCTTACATTAGGCAAGCCATTTCTAGTTTAGTCCACCACACGGATCAAAACCCTTGGCCAATTCCCAAATGTGGGATGCGTCTTCCTTAGGTTCCTATCAGTTAGGAATCCCATTATGGTTTGACCGACCATACAGGTCAGAGCTTAACATCCCTATGACACTCCGATGACGAGTCCTTAGGAATCTACTTGAACCCATCAGACACAGCAAATGCCGCAAGCGTTCGGCAGGTAAGGGGCAGGGAAGTCTATCTACTCCTTAACTTTCTTACATCATATCAGGGAATTGAATGAGCACATCTCTTTTTAAGGAAAAGCACACATTGATGGGCATGAAAATTGGATGTCATGATTTCTTTTCTTTTCTTTTCTTTTCCCAGTCGAGTCGATCGGAACACAGGTGTCACCTTGTCTTTGAGAGAAACCTCTGACGAAATTCCTCTCAAAGAGGGGCAGCTGTTGACACCTGATTTTTTATCAGTCTTTCATAGTTTATTTTTTAAAAATTCATAAAAAATATATAAAAAGTTAAAAAATTAAAAAATCATCTTTGGTAGCCTTGACCAAGCTAAAGGAACCATTTTTGACAAAAAAATAATTTTTCAATTTTTTAATATTTTCCAAAATAGAAAAATACATGAAAAATGAAGAAAAATAGCATTCGATGTCGTAAAAATATAGAAAAATAGTCAATATTTTTATTTTTATTTTCTTTTCATTTTGAACTCATAAATAGTCAAAATTCAAGTTCAATTGCATGTGTTTCTTCACGACGCATAGAGTTGAATTTGGCAAAAAAAATATCATTCGAGTCTTTTAATTTGTAAATTTCTACATCTTTTTTAGTCTTGATGTCCAATTAGATTGACCACCATCTACAATAAATGCCCCTTGCTGAATATTTTCGTTTTTGTTTCACATGATTTCATGGTGTAAAATGCCGAGTGGATCCCCAAATATAATCGGGTCGGCATGAGCTCGATAGCTCGTCCAAGACCAAACCAGGGCACGGCGAACCCCATGTGAGTACTCTCGAACTCCTGCGATGCTTCCTAATGCTTTTCTTAGGTTAGATCGAGTGTAGAACGGCTAGGAGAGCTAAATCATTCTTGAGCTGTGATTGATAAATAGGGCATTACTAGGAATGCCATGTGATTTATTTGCATATCTAGATTCCTTGAGTTGCGCATTTTATTACTGATTGTGATTGCTAGGATAATCACTCATATCTGCATGAATTTCTAGATTTATGGTTCATACCTTACTCATCCGCATGAATCTCAGGCTAGAAAATTCAGTCAACTTAGGTACCGAAAGGGCGTCAACTCTGACGGTTGGCGTAACTAAGTCCCCGAAACCATTTCTCTGGTTCTCGCAAAATTGAATAGAAACTCCCAACTATTCGATTGGGTGGTCCAATCATACCCTAAAAAAATGATTGGTGGCGACTCCATGGCATGCACACTTAGCACATGTCACTAGACCACACTGAAAGTCGATCACGCATACCTCCGTTGCGATTTGGGTAATGAGCCTTGGGAGAGGCCCGCGTCCGACCAGACAGGACGGCCCATTAGCCCTCGAGAGCCCGACAACCTCAAGAGGGTCGCGACAGGTACGAAAATGGCCGAAGGCCAATTCTTGAGCAGAAATGCTTGATCATATGGCTATAAGCAAAGATGAGAACGAAATGATTGTGAATGAACTGTATGGTCATTTGATGAAACAATGAGTTCACACCTAACAAGTTCGATGTGCCTGGAGGTGCCAATGGCACTAGGGACTATAACCACACGACTTGTTAGACGCTCGACTTTCTAGGTGCGATACGAAGCTGGTATGGAGCATGAATAGACTGTTAGAAGCCAATTGCAGCTTATGACGAATCAAACCCCTTTTGGGAAGACTACTTATTGTGCCTGCAGTGTTAGGTCACAACTTGTAGATGCCGTCGCTGACAGGATATGGGATGTAGCCTGTTTTACAGAAGACATTACCTGGAGTGCCATAGGCATGGGGTAGTGTAGACCTTATAAAATATCATGGATCATCGATTGATTAAAATTGACTTGTGTGGTGTCCCAAAGTCTAATTGATGCTTGAGTGCATTGGATTTGTATGAGTGCATCGATGATTGAGTCGAGTTAACATGGATTCGAAATGTCATCATATGTTTCGTGCACTGGGTGGTGTGGGCGTACCCCGACTACGAGGTTTGCTATAGGACGAATTGAGTAGGAAGACGAAAGCTCATGTTCGCTTGTGTTCGAGTGATGATAACATTATAAGCATGGTACCTCGATAAATATGTTGGTAAGTCAGAATAATGATGTGATACCTCATAAGTAGTCGAATGACTTGATGATCGAGTTAATTTGATATGATTGTTAGATTATATTCATGACGCTTTACGTGTGGCATCCCGGAAGGTAAGTTGCCTGTGATTGTGACACTTGTCGTATGCTACATGATTGATTGGTAGAACATTCTAGATGAATCAACGCCCTAGCCGAGGCTTAGGCGTTGACTTACTGAGATTCATATCTCACCCATTCGTGGGAACATTTTTCAGGTTCGAAGTGATGAAGTTCGTAGGCTTGGAGCCGTTGGTTCTTTTGGAATAGATTGGCGTGACCTTACTCCGCCTCGAAGTATGAGGCCGATTACTTTGTTATCCCATTTGAGTTAAGACGTGTCGGTAAATGAATTGATATTTTGATCTGATATGTATCATGTTTTTCTATCCGTATCTCTTTTATTGTCTAGAAGTAGTATTCGTTTTCGATTACGTAATAAATTGTCGTGGGTCGATGGCAAACCTGGGACGCTATCTTTTATGACCCAAGGGACGACTGACCGGGATGCCGCGTACCTGGGGTTTGGGGCGTGACAGATCATATACTGAATAGCGATTTTTGATAATGTTCTCCTTATTGGCACATTAGACTTGGGCTAACTTAGACCCTTATGTCTCACTAATATTAACAATTTACTAAGAATAAATCTGGACTTCCATGTATTATCTTTACTAGATTTGTTGATAGAAAGCCCGTCAAGGAGCCCCTTTAACTGATAAGAAAAAAACTCAGTTCACAAAATAAAATTGTAGTTGTTTTATCTTTACACCCTCAAGGAGTTCCTTTTCAGGACATCTTCTTCGGCGGAGACTGATGGGAACTTGATTGTACATCAACGCTACCCACAGGAAGCAGTAGTTTACAAGACTCCGCACTTCATCGTCAAAATGTGTGCACCTCAAACGCTACCCAGTGATATCTTTGTGAGTTATTCCCAAAATTGTACTTGAAATCTTTCTTCTTCTTTTATTTATGTTGAACAATACAATGTCCTATTGCTTGTGTCGCGTAAGACAATACACAAAGATGAGAGATTTCGACCTATTTTTTTTTTTTAAATAACAAATATAGAAAATACCAGCTTGACCTTGATTATAAGCATGGATTAGGAAAATCCATCACGCATGAGTGAAGGATGTTCCTGTAAGCCAAATTTTGAAGAAACAAAATTATTTTTTTAATTAAATGAAAGGACGCTATTTGTTCCTAGATAAACAGCGTCGTTGCTTGGTCGAGTGGCTAAAGCCTCACAAATTGCCAATGAACGAGGTTGTAGTAGATCCAGCTACATCTTTATTGAATGTGGACGCGAGAGGAAATGGAGACACCCCATTTTTGTAATGTCTTAATCAAATTATTGCATCTTGTGGACCTGAGCGACGTGCACAGCTTTTTTCAGTGATAGAGCTCTATCGATTGGAAATCCTATGAAGATATCCATATATCTTTACGGTCTGAAAAAAAAAAAAAGGAGCAACAAGTCGTTCCAGGGACATAGACCACCCCGAAACGACGTGTGGAAGTTGCTTTGCGGGCAACTTTAGGCCGGTTTTTATCCGGGAGATATTTGGTCCATTTCTCTTTGTTGATTCTCATTGAATGAGCTAAAGACATTAAAGACATTAAAAAGTATGTAATATTAAACTCTAAAATGGTATGTATCTTATGAAACATTTGGTGCAACTGATATGGGTAACAATAACAAATCTCATTTGCTCCCAAACGAAGTTAAGCATAATAGTGCATCCCCCTCATCAGATTTTTTTTCTTAAACATTATATGAATTATTTAGATCCAAATTTATGTTGGGTTGGCATACATTTCGTGGACGAGTTTTGGCGATTAAGTCTATTTGTACTATTCAATTATGTCTAAGAATATTACGATTTATCCAATGCAACATAACTTAATGCAATAGCATTTTTTTATGCTCATAAACTATTAGTAGCAATAACATAGGAGTTTCTGAGTAACCATGATTTTCTCAGCCTCATATCCAGACTTCTAAATGATTAACCTAAAGCACTCATTTCATGCTATTCTTTATTTGCTCCAAGGGCCTGGTCCTTCAGACCATATTTTTATTAGACTGGGCCAACCAATGGCCATTAGCCGTGGCATGCTCAAGCCCAGCCAATCCGTTTGCCAATCCTAGAGCAAAGCTGTAAAACATCACCTAACCAATGAATAATCAACAATCTGTTTGAGGGCCCTAGTACACTTAATTAGTACTTACTTAAAAGATTCAATGAAGTTAGAAATTTACTTATCTGATATGTAAAAAAGGGGTTTACTTAATTCATCCAAACAATTGGTGGTAATTAGAATTTCCCAATTATATGGTTATTGGCGTACCAATTACAATCATAGTTCAATGTTTGGAAAGAAATTCCAAATATCTAATGATTGTCAACCAACTTTTTATTTTCATTTTAACACTTAGGATTGTTTTTAGAAACACCACAAGTTAAACTATCATCCCACCACGAGTCCTTTCCTTTTGCTTCTCTCTTTGACATTTCCAACTCCGATCCAATCACGTAATCATTCCATCTCCGGTTCAGGTTGATAAGAAATAAGATCTCCCTCTAAAATATTTGCTCTTCAAAATTTTGTTCTTCCAAATCTTCTCTTTGAGATTCGTTATTCTCTCATAATCACTTTCTGTCTAGCCTCTATTAGACGAACATTCTCCTTCAACTTCACCTTTTAACCATCAACATCGATATAAATTCTTTGTTGTAAAATGAGACTTTGAGGATCATACATTCAAATAAATTCACAATCATCTTTCTATAAAACATTCAAGTATCTCTGCAATAGGTCTTTCCTGGAAGCAATATGATGCAAATAAAGATGGCGATGTTCGTAATATTGCGTAATATTTTATATTATTTATTTTAGGTGTTTTTATAAATTTAATGGCGTTTTAGTAATTTTATGTTTCCTAGGTTAATTAGGTTTAGCATTTTATATAAAGATGTTTACGGTTCGTGAAAGAGCAGTTTATGACAGACATTGATATTTTCGTTGATTTTGATAAAATCACACTTGAGTGAACGGTGGTTCCTCGTTATCAATTTTCGATTCTTCTGTTTAACCTTGCTTTTTGTCGCGCTTCAGCATCATTTGGTATCAGAGCACAGGTTGCTTGAAATCAATGGCTGAACAGAATCAAGGTGGTCGAAGACAGCGTGCTCGTGGAGGCCGGGAGCGTGAAGTCGTTTCTGATGCAGATGAACAGCCGAGTTTGAGAGACCTGCGAGACATAGAAAATGAAGAGCTACGGAGACAAAAGCAGGATTTGAAGAGAGAACTTGCGCGGGCGCTGAGAAGGCGAATCCAGCAATTGGAGCGACGACTTGCGCGAGCGGGGTTGGACTTTCAATCCGAAAAATATTCGATCGTTGATGAATATCCGATCGTCGATGAATATCCGATCATTAATGAAAATCCGATCTTTGATCAATAACCTATCTTTGATCAAGATTTGATTTTTGATAAATATCCGATTTGTTATGAAAATCCAAATTTTGATACAGATCCGGTTTATGAAAATCCAATCAACGATGAATCTGACGGAGAGCAGGGGGATGCGGATCCTATCACGACGGTAGAAGCCATCGTGTCAGTAAAGGGCAGCGAGGTCGTCCCTAGCGATGTTCCCCAGGAAAAAACCGATATGGTTCCTAAAGATGTGTAGAAAGCCGATGTTTCGGGGAGCACTAAGGATCGAGGTAATTTTGTTCCTAAAACTGATGATTTTGGTGGCGATGAGTTTGTCGCTATGGATAAGGTCGATCATAATGCGTTAAGCACTGGGCGCATTTATGCACAAGGTGGAAAACTCGTTGACCGAGGCATAGCGTCTGGAAAGATTTATGAAGATATTAGGTTGGATGTGAATTTGTCTGTGGCCAAGTTTGAGAAGAAGGTCTTTGATGGGTTCTGGTTACATGAAGACAAGGTATATTTGTCATCTAGTTCTTTCAAGAGTAGTGCATCTGATTTGCACAGATAATCTTCTTCAAATGATGCATGCCTCTACGTTGCTGAATCTGAAGATGATAATGATATCGACCATTCTATAAAATCAGTCGGGATGAGTTTTCCATATGTGAAGCGGCGTAAGAAATTGCCTGGCTCCGTTGAGAAAGAGAAGCTTAATCTTGTCGGTATTTTGACTTTGCAATTTAATGACAGTGAAGTTTTCCAATGGAGTAAGGTAACAACATCCACATACGATCTCATACTAGGAAAACTTTATTGTGATCATTATGGAACTATGCGCGTACAAGGCAATCATGATCTTTCGTGTGATGCAGATATTGGTGGAGACCTTGAGAAACTTGCGCATGAATTGTACGTGCTTTGTGGTTGTGTCAAGAAAATAGTGGTTTGGGAGGAGATTACTTTGATAGAGCAAATCCCAACTGGAAGAGAACCTTATATCGTTATATCTTTTGATGAGGATATCTTGGGTTTGTCAAATTATTCGATGGTTCCTACCTCTATGGTCAGTTTAATGGAGGAGGATAATAGGCATTCTAAAGACCCTAATTTTGTTTCCATTCACGGGTCAACAATAGAGGCAGAAATTCGACTCTTAGAGTCATTGATGAGTACACCAAACAGTATGCACGTGGAGAAGTTTCCCGTTTCTGAAGGTTTAACAGACTTGAGGAGTGGTTTTAACCAAAGCAACAAGCAAAACATGAAGCATATGCAGATGAAGAAGAACTTGAGGAGGTTGATGTTAATGAAGATGAAGCAGATTCGAGGGCGAATCTTTTTCCTAGCAGGGGAGAATTATGCAAATAAAGATAGCGATCTTCGTAATATTGTGTCATATTTTATATTATTTATTTTAGGCATTTTTATAAATTTAATGGCGTTTTAGTAATTTTATGTTTCCTAGGTCAATTAGGTTTAGCATCTTATATAAAGATGTTTAGGGTTCGTGAAAGAGCGGTTTATGAAAGACATTAATATTTTCGTTGATTTTGATAAAATCACACTTGAGTGAACGGTGGTTCCTCGTTATCGATTTTCGATTCTTCTGTTTAGCCTTACTTTCTATCGCGCTTCGGCATCACACTACACGATCAAGCATCAAAAGGAATTACACATTCTCATAGTAGAATTCACATTATGCATCGAAAACTACCTCACTGAGTCATCCAGTCATCGCCACTTGAAAGAGAAGATTGATAAAATCCTTTGTTCGAAGAAAAAGTGGAGGGTCTATTTGTACTGAATCAGTCGGAACAACGTTCAGACAAGATAAAATTTCGTTTTAGTCCATCAGGGCTATCAAGCCCGTCGGTATTTTTTTTTTTTTTTTGGTATGGAACTTTTCAACGCGCCAAATACAAAGGGGATGCTGAACACAAAAACCTCGAACCCACTAGGATTGGCGTTCCTGTCCTAAGGGGTACAAAGGTATAATGGCATGCAAGATAGAACAGAGTGGGCAAAAGCATCTAACCCCCGGCAAAAGCATCAAGCCCGTCGGCTTTTGAGAGGAGAAAAGAAAAGAATTTTGGGTGCTGGGAGAGTATTCTCTGTAATTTGGTTCTCCAGCCATTCCCAATATGTGACAAACGGGTGCGTGTGGTAACGCTCCAGAAAAAGTGTTTCTGTTCCCAGAAATTATTCCCAATTATTTCTAAAAAATTGTTCTAAGGGTCTGTTTGGTAACGTTTCTGTTCCTCTATTTTTGTTCTCAAGAACAAAAAAGAATCAGAAATATGTTTGGTAATGCAAATGATTCTAATTCTACTTCCAGGAACACTTTTAGATCACTTTTGAGAAGTAAAAAAAAAAAGTTGTTCATCAAGAAAAGGAACATTTTTGAAAGTCTTCTTTCATTCTTGTTGGGCGCTCACGAGGCTTCAGCCGGGTCAACCCGACCCAGTCCGCATAATTTTTTCAATAAAAATTTCAAAAATTAATAAAAATAACAAAATCATAAAATAATTAAAAATCCAAAAAAGGAAAATTCATGAAAAAATCTAAAAAATTGGAAAAAAATAGAAAATTTCCAAAAAAATATATAAAAAATTAGGAGATTGGTCATTTTAACTAGCCAATCTTATTTTTGACGATTTAGTCTTTTGATTTCTCCCAAATGACAATTTTTCCCCTCATTAGCAAATTGTTCTAAAAAATCCCTAAATTTAAAGAAAAATCCCAAAAAGTAGGAAATAGGGCTATTCAATTGGCTAGTCCTGTTTTTGGTGATTTTACCTTTCGATTTTTCCTAAGCCTTGCCTGATTTTTTATTGGATTTTATTCATTCTGAGAAATAAAAATTAATAAAAGCTATCTCTTTCATCCTTGACATATGCATAGAGTCAAGATAAGCATGGAAAAATAATAATTTTAGCGTATTATCCTTCCAAAAAATAAATCTAAAGCATCCCTATTTTAGCCAAAAAGATGTCAAGGTGTAAGAGGATCGCACTTGTTGGATCCGAGCAAAGTGATCAAATGTGATTATGTAATTGTTTGATTTAAATTACAAATTGGGAGGATAAATTATTTTCCAGAACATAATTGTTTTTGTAGTTACCAGACACGTTCTGATTCTCTAAAACTCATTTAGGGAACAGAATCACAAAAAATGATTTTAATCATAATCACTTTTTATGAACAGAAACGTTACCAAACAAACCCTAAAATGTGTTCCTAAAAAGTGTTCCAGGAATGGATGAGTAAGTTTTTTTATTTGTTTCTTATTTCTGCTCGTCTGTTCTCAAAAGTGTTCCTAAAAACTGTTTATGGATTGGGAACCAGACCAACCAGTCCGGTCCAGTTCCCGGGCTATTCAATCATTTGACTGGTCGTATTTTTTTATCGTTAAATTTTTCTCATAAGCAATATATTCACCATACTACCTCGCGTTAATTGCATCGTATTGTTGCTAAATCTCTAAATCATACTAAGCATCTTAAGTTTATGTTTAGGTTTACGTTTATGAAATTCTCTTTAAAAGTACAATAATTGTCCGGTCCAGTCCATCTAGTCCCCCGAGAACTCGGAATTGGACCGACCATAACTAGAACCTGGAAACAGAGTGGAGCCCCCGGTGATAGGACCGGTCCAAACCGGGCGGTTCCCAATTTAGTCAGTCCATTATTCTCGACCCTAGAATGCACAACACGAAAAATAGACAACCCATAGTACTCTTGTTAATGCTAAAGATATGCATATGGTGCCTAAAG
The DNA here is from genome assembly GCA_021437785.1 of Rhodomyrtus psidioides. Classification (NCBI taxonomy): domain Eukaryota; kingdom Viridiplantae; phylum Streptophyta; class Magnoliopsida; order Myrtales; family Myrtaceae; genus Rhodomyrtus; species Rhodomyrtus psidioides. The sequence goes on from JAILYB010000003.1 coordinate 16,789,728, forward strand.
AATGGGATTTACCAAGCACTCGAAGGAATTGGCCTTGGCACCTAGCAAATCCTTAAAACTATGGCTGCACTGTCATAAATTAACATTCGAACATCGTGTTATTGACGGAAGTATCTATCATACAATACAACAGGCACAAGCGGCCCAACACCTGTGTGTTGGCCCTACTTAAAACTAGAGGCAGAAATACGAGACTTCAAACAGACACGGGCATTCGTATCCATAGATGAGGCTAAAACTTGCTTTTCAGCGTGAGCTCATACTGAATCAGCTTCGTAAAAACATCCATGGCGTCACGAGGAAGCCCCAGAGACACGACCAAGCTGTCGCTCTCCCTGCTCTGGGAAGCGACCAAGATGACGTTGGTGGGGACGGTCGCCGGCGCCACTTGGAACGGCCTCCCGAACCCGAAATCCGTCTTGTAGAAAGGGAGCCGACTCCACTTGCTGATGCAGCAAGAGTTGCCCCCGCAATCAACCCCGACCCTGTTCAGCTCGACGTAGTCGATGGCCGACCTTATGTAGTTCTCGGTGACGGACTCGAGCGCCTCGTGCACTGTCCGGACAGCGAATGAGAAGGGCCTGCGGGTCAATTCGCCCGCGCTGCACTCGGCGCAGGACCAGGCAGTGCCGTTCCCGAAGTAGCTGCTCGGCAATGGGGGGTCGAACTTGGGCCGGCCGTCGACTGCAGTGAGAAGCTTGGTCGTCTCGTGAGGGCCGATTCCGAGAGCTTTGGTTCGCGAAATCCAAGCGAGCGCTGATATGACTTCGAAGGTCGTAGGGACAGTGGAAGAGCCGTTCTGGGTTGCGATTGTTGACGATTTCTTGAGCTGAATGAGAGCGTGTGGATTGAAGCAGAATGATCTGTAAACAAGGGACTTGGTTTGGGGGCTGACTGCACGTTCGTACCGCTGATCTCTCGGAGCATACACGTGGTGGGGGACATCGGCACGCGGTGGTTGCCTCGGGCACAACACCGATCGGTCGAGAAAGGGAAGAACCGATAGCGGCTTGGCCCGAGCCAGGTCAGTCCAGCAAGTTATGAAGTCCGTGAGGGCTTTACCGTCGACGAGGACGTGATTCATGACGATGCCGACGACGATCCCTCCACACTTGAATGTCGTCACCTGGAGGGCTTTTTTCCAAACCATGCCAAAAAACATAAAAATTTACCAAAACAGGTTTTAATCTCATATTTACGTCCTATTTATTTCGCGAAAAACGAATGATTTGATAAATCTTTCTAGAAAAATAATCGCTCACAAACATTTTAGACAGAAGTTGCCGTCGATAATGAAAATACCTTCCATTGACTAATTATTCTAAATGAGATCAAGAATTTAGTCTCGAACTATTTATTTTCGCGAAACAAAAGGAATATAGACGCATTATGGTTGATGTCCTGGACGATATTAATTTTTCTCTTTTCGAAGTGACCTATCCGTAGACATGCACATTTCCGTCGAACCGGCGGTTCCGGTTCTGCCAAATGGTGGAACCGGAACCGGCCCACAAAGGACCGGTTCCGGTTCCGGAACTTTTAATTTTATTTTTAAAATAATAAAATAAATTAATAAATTATTAATTAAAATTTATAATCAAATTGTACATTGTAAAAAATTTTGAAAAAAAAAAGACGAGGAATGGGCTTGAACTTAATGAATTATCATTAAGCGCCTACATATCTTCTTAGGGATAGAAGAATCAAAGCCCATGTAATTCTCTTACCTTTGGTAACCCCAACTTACCTCATCCTCAATCGTCACTACATGTTGTTGTGGTGGCGGTGGTATCTCCACAATCATCACTGAAGAATTCGTGTTCTCGATCCAACTCTTGTTGTCGAAGCTTAGCCCTTGTCCAATCATCGACGCAAGCTTGAAACTCCACACTTTCCGGATTTAATCTTGAACGGCGGGAGTCTAAAATTAATCCTCCAGCACTAAATGCTTGTTCAACTGCCACTGTCGAAGGAGGTGTCGCTAATATTTGTCTTGCGATGAGGGAGATAATTGGATATTGAATTGAATGGTTCTTCCACCACTCAAGAATCTTCAAATTTGCTGCGCTGTGTTCGGAATCACTAAAATCAAAATAAATTGTTAAATAGTTTTCTAATTCGGAAATACTACATGTTGTCCCTTTTTATTTTTATTTTTGCCTACTCATGAGCATTGTATACCCTCTACTAAGTGAAATACATGTATTGCTTCGTGAGACACTAGGCTGGACAGATTCACATCCACTATCACTTAAACCATATTTACTACAAAATTCATTTTATAATTCTATTATAACTTTTTTAACATCTACTTGTATACTATGAATATCTATTACTTCATTCAAATATAAACATTCATAATAATAAGCATTCAAATAATCTAATAAATCATCTAATTTAATACGTGGATCGAAAACAATACCAACTAAATAGACAAGAGGAATGTTCAAGTAATAATGCAACCATTTTTCTCACATTACTAAAATACTCGAAGCTAATTCAGTATCTTTTTCACATTCATTAAAAATACCAGCAATGTTAACACACTCTATTAAAAATAAATGCGTAATAGGATAATAAACACCTGATAAAATATTAGTAGCATCATTAAAAACTTTCAAAAAATCTAAAAAAATTTTGCAAACTTCCCAATATTGCACGAGCAAAGCAATATCGGGAACATTTTTCGAAATAAATGAATATAATAAATCTTTGTAATCAAAAGTTTGTAGAAGCATCTCGTAGGCAAAATTCCAACGAGTCGGAATATCTTTTGGAAACCTTCTTGCCCTTCTCCCATTTTTTTTACAATATTTTACCCACTCTTTCATAAATTAAGGACGGCTCCACAAATATCTAATTGCATTATTTATTGGCTGAAGAGATATTGCAAGAACTCGTAAACCATTTTGAACACATAAATTCAAAACATGGCAAGCACATCTAATGTGAAAAAATTATCCGCCAAAAGAGGGTTTACAAAGTTTTTCTAACTCAGGAATGGAAGCAGTATTTGCGGCGGCATTATCAAAACCAACTGAAAAATTTTTATCAATCAAATTAAATTCTTCTAAAACTTGCCTAATTAGTCTATAAATATTATGGACCGTATGCCTTTCAGGAAAAACTCGAAATGCAAGAAGTTTTTTTTGAATAACCCAATCATCACATATCCAATGGCACGTGATACCCATATAAGAATTAATATTCCAAGAATTAGTCCAAATATCACTACATATATGTACACGTCCATTGAATTCTTTAAAAAATCTTAACAATTTCTTTTTTTTTGTTTTGTATAAATATGTTCAAGTTCGCGTTTAAGAGTATTTCTCGAAACAGATTGTGCTTGCGGAGCTAACGCAGTGTTTACCAAATACCTAAAATTAGGATTTTCACCAGTATTAAACGGAGCATGCTCAAGGGCAACATATTCAGCTAATGTTTCTTTGTAAAGTGCATTAGTGAAACGAAATAAAGGATGAGCGTTAGGATTGACGAACCCAGGAATTTGTTGTTGGGTAGTGTCGATCCCCGCTTGCGTTGAATGTTTTTTCGTCACATGCCGACGAAATATTCCATAGCCATCTCCTTTATCAAGCTTGTATGTCTGCGGACAATATTTATAGCTTATATCAAACTTGCCTTCATTTTCATTCCATACTTTGTTAAAGTGTGGCCATAAATCGAATTCTCGGCTCTTTCGTCCCGGCTCCTTCGCTATCGACGATTCTTCGACACCACGAGGACGAAGACTTTCTTACGTTGGGATGTGCTCGACGTTGGGATTGGAAGCATCGTCGTCTTCCCAACATGCATATTCACGAGGATCATATTCATGAACGGGATAATGTGATTCTCCCATCTCGATCGGCATCGGGTTCTTTCCCTATCTAGTATTTCTGCTTCCACTTGCCATTTTTTGAGAAAATTGATCGAAAAATTGAGACGAAATTTAGAGAGAATAGCAGATTGAGAGAATTTGAGAGATTGTGAGACTTGAGACTTGAGAGTATTAGAGAGAATTGAGAAAAATTGTGATAAAAATAAATAGGGATTGAGAGGTATTTATAGAGTTTTTTTAATTTTTTTACTTTTTTTTTATTTTTGGTCTTCGGGCCGTTGCAATTTGCAACGGCCCGAAGGCCGTTGGGGAAGAGCCGAACTGACGGCCGTTTGGGGGAAAGAGCCGAACGGCTCTTTCCCGCCGGAGGGGGGCCCCGCCCCTTGAAATTTTCAGGGGGTGGGGCCCACAGGGGTTTTTTTTTAAAAAAAAAAACGGGTTGGAGTCCGGGCCGGTTCCGAAAAAATAAGAACCGGTACCGGCCCGTGAAGGTCTGGTTCCTGTTTCGGTTCGGAACCGCGGACCCAGTCAACGGGCCGGTCAATGGGCTGGTTTCGGGTCCGGGTCCAATTTGGCGATGTCTATCTATCCGGCAAAAGACGAAATAAAGGGAAAGGTTCCCAAAAGGAATTAATTTATTAATAGAAAGGGAAACAAAATTCTCTTCTTAACCTCGAAGGAAATGAGTGTCACCACGTATTTGAAAAACCTTAATTGGTTTTTCACATTCTTGGTGCTCCAATGGAATCTGCGTGTTACCATCGTCAAAAGCTAAAGGCTTTTCATCTGGTAGTGGTGGAGCCAGCTTTAACCCACCATGCAACTCTAGGGTCCATAGGTTAAAAAGACAAAAATGTCAAATCAAGTTTTTGTCGGCACAAATTACCCTGAGAAAAAACTAATTTATCTAGTGTTCCAGTTTGCCGGAACACACCCACCCCATTCTTTTTTTTTGTCTCGCCAACTTTAATCGGTGCCTATAACCACGTCTCAATTCCAGCTTTGAATTTTTCGTTGTTTTATAAAGAAGCATCAACTTACAGTCGGTACCTAAATATTTCTCCCATCAAGTTTCTGTCCAATAATGCCATTAAACATTCCATGTGTCATTCCACGTGTGCTCGATGAAAATTTGATGAGATTAGATTTGGGGGATCCGGATCGTCTACCTTTCCCTTAGAAGGACAGGCACCTGCCCTTGAGATTCGGGCCATCCTTTTTTAAACGGACGGCCTAGATCTCCTATTTTTAAGGGATAATTTTTTGGGTATTTTATTTTTTATATTTTATTTTTTTAGTTATAATCTGGGTCATCCATTCATATCACGGATGGTTCGGATTCAAAGAGTAGGGCCTGCTTTTATAAGGGAAGGGCAGACGATCATTTCACTAGATTTGGGTACCACCTGAAGGAAAGGGATCGCCTAACATTTCCTTAGAAGATTAGGCTCTAACCTTGCAATATGGATCACTCGTGTTATGAATGAATGGCCTAAATTATCACTAATAAAAATATATATAAAAAATTTAAAAATTGCTCCCTAAAAATAGAAGATGTGGATCGTCCGTCCAAAAATGGATGGCCCAGATTGCAATGTTAGGTGCCTAACCTTCTGAGCGAAGGTTAGGCGATCCGGATCCCTGAATAATTGTACTTTTATAGTAGACAAAGAAAAGTTCATGTTAGAATTGAGAGCTGACCTAAAATTGATATTCTTTTATGAGAAAAAAAATGTTTGGGCCAAAAATAGGAATCAAGCTCATTTGGTGCCTCTTTACAAATAGGAAAAATAATTTTCGGCCAAAAATTTATCCCTCCTCTTTACAGAGTCAACCTCATGTTGATGCTTTTTTAACGGTATTAAACTAATAATTATCAATAATTTATCCCTCAGTTTATTAGTGAATTATCTCTTCAGGGATTGTGAAAGATATTCCATCCAAAATATACTTATTATTGCTTCGACTCATATTCCTCGAAAACGATTGACGTCTTAATTTGTAAAATAAAAATAGAATTCGCTATAAAGAATTAATTAGTCAACTGGATATTTGGTAATCAAAAACTAGTTAATTGATAGCTTGGTGCCAAGAACAACAAGGTTGCAAAATTAGGTATTTTTGGTGAAGAAAACTGTGATAGGAATCGTGCCCTAATTCCAGAAATATAATCCAAGCAAATAATCCACACTAATAGAATATAACGATAAAAGAACAGAATTAGAAGAAGCACACCAGAGAATTTGCTATCGAAGTTCACCCAAACTTGAGCTACGTATCCGCGCAGAGGCACTCTGCGAATTCACTAATCTTCGAGAAAAGTAGGAATACAACTGACGATCTTCTCACAAGATTGAAGGAAAAGAAAACGAGAACACTCAAGAATGCCGTCACGGCCTCTCTCTTTCTTTTTCTCTCTATTCGCTACTTTGCGCGTTCTATCTGCTCTTGCGCTTTCTATTTGCTCTTCTATCTTTTTCTCATCTTCTGATAGCTACAACCTATACATCCCTAATATATATGGTGCATCTTTTAACCTAGAAAAAAAGGAAATGACAAAAGATTAAAAAAAAAGAAATTTTAATAATATCTTTTGATATATTTTGGCTTCACGCCAACAATCTCCCACTCGAAGACAAATATATCTGATGCACCAAGCAACTTTGCATCCATCCTCTTCAAAAAAAACTAGCAACTCGAACTTGTGCCTCTGAGATACTCCTCATCAATTAACATGGAGTAATACCAATAGTAGTAGTACAGAAAGTATGCTTCTCTTTGTCTACTACCTTGGTAAACATGTCAGCTAGATTCTTTGATCCATCAATCTTCTGTAACTTTAACTCGTTATCCTTTAATGCTAACCTGATGAAGTGATAACGCTTCTTGATATGTCTAGTCCTTGAGTGATAAGCTGCATTCTTTACTAAGTGTACTGCACTTTAACTATCACTCCACAGTGTGCTCACTGGCTGCTTTCGATATAGCTCCTCCAGATAATCTTGTAACCACATAATTTCCTTAGAGGCTTCCGTGATCGCCACGTACTCTGCTTCTGTCGTCGATAGAGCCACTATTTTCTGTAGTTGAGATACCCAACTCACTGTTGTACATGCAACTGTAAAGACATATCCAATGGTACTCTTACCACTATCTCGATCACCTGAGTGATCTGCATTCACATAACCTTGCAATTTTAGAGATGTACCTCCATAACAATAGAGTAATTTGATGTACCTGTTAGATATCTCAATATCCATTTTACTGCATTCCAATGTTCTTTGCCCGTGTTCTGCAAATATCGACTCACAACTCCCACTGCCTGTGCAATATCTGGTCTCGTGCTTACCATAACATACATCAAACTTCCAACTGCTGACGCATACGGCACTATCGCCATCTCATCTTTCAAAACTTGAGTACTCGGACACATATCTTTAGAAAGTTTGAAGTGACCCACTAGAGGAGTCGCAACCGATTTTGCCTTGTCCATGTTGAATCTTTTCAACACCTTGTTCACATAGTCTTCTTGAGACAACCATAATTTCTTATTTTCATGTCCCTGATGATTTTCATGCCTAAAATCTTCTTAGCCTCTCCCAAGTCTTTCATAGCAAACTGCACTGCTAACATCTTCTTTACTTATGCGATTCTCTTCATATTAGAACTAGCCACTAGCATGTCATCAACATATAAAGAGAGATATACAATATCACCATCGCTATACTTTCGAAAATAAACACAATGATCAGCCTCACAGTGTGCAAATCCTTTTTCTTCCATAAAACCATCAAACTTTAAATACCATTGTCGCGGAGCTAGCTTTAAGCCACACAAGCTTTTCTTCAAGCGACATACCATGTATTCTTTACCTTTGACTTCAAAACCTCTAGGTTGCGCCATGTATAGCTCTTCATCTGAATCACCATGCAAAAAAGCTATTTTTACATCTAACTGCTCGAGATGAAGATCCTCCACTGCAACTATACTCAACAACACTCTGATTGATGTCATCTTCACTACTGGTGAAAATATCTCGGAGTAGTCGATCCCTTCTTTTTGAGAAAAGCCCTTAACTACAAGTCTCGTCTTGTATTTGATACTACCACCAGCTTCATTTTTGATCTTATACACCCACTTGTTTAACAAAGCTTTTTTACCGGTGGGCAACTTGGTCAACTCCCAAGTTTTGTTCTGAATTAACGAGCTCATCTCGTCTTTCATAGCACGCTCCCACTGCATGTGAGATGTGTCTTTCTTTGCCTCATCATAAGTCTCCGGCTCTCCTGAATCTGTACGTAAAAACATCGAGAAAATCGAGTGAACGAGCGAGGCAATGGCGTTAGCTCACGGGGCTGCGCCACGTCATCGTCACCTCGCTCATTCGCGCACTTTCCTTGGAATTGAAACACGTAAATATTTTTTTTAAGTAAATATGATAGCTCCGCGGCCCCGTGAGCGAACGCCGTCGCCTCACTCGTTCGCTCATTTTCCTAGGAGTTGAAGTGTGTAAATATTTTTTTTAGGTACATATGATCCTCCATGGCCTCGTCGCCTTGCTCGTTTACTCGCTTTCCTCGAAGTTGAGACACGTCATCGTGGTCATGCATCTCGTTCATTCGCTCGCTTTTATCGGAATCGAGGCGCATAAATATTTTTTTTACGTAAATATGATGCTCTGCAACCCCGTTAAAAAGAATTTAAAAAAAAATTATTAAAAGAAAGCATGCCTCGCTCAAAACTTTATTTTTCGGGGTTAGCTAATTTGGTAAATGTTTTTTTATATTAAATTGAAAAAAAAATCAAAACCCTCCCCAAATCATTTTTTTCTTTTTTAAAAAACTAAAAAAAATGGATTGCTCGGCACACGAAGTGCCGCGCAAGACCCAATTTTGTAATTACTTTTATTTTTAACCTAATTTTGTAAATATTTTTTAATTAAATTAGAAGAAGAAGAAAAAAAACCAGTGATTTGCCACCAATTTTAAAGTCCATGCAGGATTTGGTTCATGACTACATGTTTGCTTCGCTTCACACGAGGATAGTATAAGTTGTATCTTTTTGTCCATCGTTGACCCCACGTCATCGTACCAATCATTAAGGGGCTGCACGATAACATTTATCCTTCTTTGTATCTCTACCAGAAGTCAATCTGGCAGAAAAATTCGTTTGATAAAAATAATGTCGAAGTAAAAAACCGTTTGGTAAAAAAATTGATTTCAAATAGGATTTTCAACTTCTGATTTGGTTTTTGACCAACTTAAAGAAGTAAAAATTTTTTACTTCTCGGCTCCAGAATCATTTCTTCGACTACACCGACTTTCACCGACCATCACCGATCATCGCAGCAAACGACCGCCCGTCGCCAAGCACCGACGTCGAAGATTTTGTTATTAATGTGTCAAAAGTAGAAATTTTCAAACATTACCAAACGAATATCTCTGATCAAAAGTCAATCTGGAGTAGAAGTAGAAAAATCAACTTCTTCTTTTGAGAAGAAATAGAGAAATCAACTTCTGGTTATAAGTTGATTTATAGTTGAGAAGTATTACCATGCGAGCCCTAACAGTTTTCCTGAAAATAAGCTTGCGCTTCCGTCAAGAATCGGCTTTTTTTTTAAACCAACAATCAAAACCCTTCTCTTCTTGGATTATTCACAAAATCGTTATCAATTTTATTATAGCATTAGTTAATTTTCTAAATACATCATTTATTGTATATTGTTTCGTATGTGAGGCGCAACTACATAAAATCTTAAATTTGTATCGAAAGTGTCACGCCCCGATCCTCGGGTATCCACAACCCTGCCTAAATGCCTCAGGTCAGAAGGACGACGTCCTAGGCACATCATCGACCCTCGACACTTTAACTACGCATGCGAAAATGTATAAACTCTCAGACGACCAAATAAGTGGGGATAGAGAAATAGGAACATAACAATCAACTTAGCAGTGTGTGTACACACACACCACTAGCAGATACACTTTCATCTAACAGCTTAAACTTATATAATGGTTAACAGTGATCCCGAAAATTTCACAACTGCCCAATGTCACGACATCTTAAATTTTCTCCTAAGGATATATCAATTATGATCAAAACGCATCCATCTAGTAAATAAACAAATAAAGTTAACAGTTTTACATTTGATGATCAAGAGAGAGTTCTGCGACCTCCTTCATGATAGGAATTGTGCTCCAATTCCAAAAATATAATCCAAGTAAACAATCTGGGCTACGTCTCCGCGCAGAGGCACTTTGCGAATCCACTAGTCTTTGCGAAAAGTAAGAATACAACTGACGATCTTCTCACAAGATCGAAGGAAAAGAGAAAACGAGAACACTTAAGAATGCCATCACGGCCTCTCCCTTTCTTTTTCTCTCTCTTCTATTGGCTACAACCTATATATCCCTAATATATAAGGTGTATCTTTTAATCTAGAAGAAAAGGAAATGACAAAAAATACAAAAGAAATCTTAATAATATCTTTTGATATATTTTGGCTTCACGCCAACAATCTCCCACTCAAAGATAAATATATCTGATGCACCAAGAAACTTTGCATCCATCCTCTTCAAAAAACTAGCAACTCGAACTTGTGCCTCTACGATACTCCTCATCAATTAACATGGAGTAATACCAATAGTAGTAGTACAGAAAGTATGTTTCTCTCTGTCTACTATCTTGGTAAACATGTCAGCTGGATTCTTTGAGCCATCAATCTTCTGTAACTTTAACTCATTATCTTTCAATGCTGACCTGATAAAGTGATAACGCTTTTTGATAGGTCTAGTCCTTGAGTGATAAGCTGCATTCTTTGCTAAGTGTACTGCACTTTGACTATCACTCCACAGTGTGCTCATTGGCTGCTTTCGATGTAGCTTCTCCAAATAATCTTGTAACCACATGATTTCCTTAGAAGCTTCTGTGATCACCACGTACTCTGCTTCTATCTTCGATAAAGCCACTTTTTTCTGTAGTTGAGATACCCAACTCACTGCTGTACCTTCAGCTGTAAAGACATATCTAGTGGTACATTTACCACTATCTAGATCACACGAGTGATCTGCATCCACATAACCCTGCAATTCTATATATGTACCTCCATAACAAAGAGAGTAATTTGATGTACCTGCTAGATATCTCAATATTCATTTTACTGCATTCCAATGCGCTTTGCCCGGGTTCTACAAATATCGACTCACAACTCCCACTACTTGTGCAATGTCAGGTCTCGTGCTCACCATAGCATACATCAAACTTCTAACTGTTGACGCATACAGCACTGTCGCCATCTCATCTTTCAAAGCTTGAGTACTGGGACACATATCCTTAGAAAGTTTGAAGTGACCTGCAAGAGGAGTCAGAACCGGTTTTGCCTTGTCCATGTTGAATCTTTTCAACACCTTATTCACATAGTCTTCCTGCAACAACCATAATTTCTTATTTTTCCTATCCCTGATGATTTTCATGCCTAAAATCTTCTTAGTCTCTCCCAAGTCTTTCATAGCAAACTGCGCTGCTAACATCTTCTTTACTTCTGTGATTCTCTTCATATTAGAACTAGCCATTAGCATGTCATCAACATATAAAGAGAGATATACAATATCACCATCGCTATACTTTCGAAAATAAACACAATGATCAGTCTCACAGTGTGCAAATCCTTTTTCTTCCATAAAATAATCAAACTTTAAATGCCATTGTCGCGGAGCTTGCTGTAAGCCATACAAGCTTTTCTTCAATCGACATACCATGTGTTCTTTACCTTTGACTTTAAAACCTTTAGGTTGCGCCATGTATAACTCTTCATCTAAATCACCATGCAAAAAAGCTATTTTTACATCTAACTGCTCGAGATGAAGATCCTCCACTGCAATTATACTCAGCAACACTCTGATTGATGTCATCTTCACTACTGGTGAAAATATCTCAGAGTAGTCGATCCCTTCTTTTTTAGAAAAGCCCTTTACTACAAGTCTCGTCTTGTATCTGATACTACCACCAGCTTCATTTTTTATCCTATACACCCACTTGTTTAATAAAGCTTTTTTACCTGTGGGCAACTTGGTCAACTCCCAAGTTTTGTTCTGAATTAACGAGCTCATCTCGTCTTTCATAGCACGCTCCCACTGCATGTGAGATGTGTCTTTCTTTGCCTCATCATAAGTCTCCGGCTCTTCCGAATCTGTATATAAGACAGGGCTCAGAACAGTATTAGCTGAAGGATCAAAAATTACCTTTGGCTTTCTCACACGTGTAGATCTCCTCAAAATAGGTACTTCAGGGTTACTGGCTTGTTCTAGATCACCGCGTTCCTCTTGAACTGCTTGCTTATTAGTAATATGTTCACCTTGAACGTCCTCTTCAGGTGCACTTTGATCTGCTGGAATTATATTCACAGGAATTGTGTCCAGCTCAACATATTCTGGTTCTATTACCGTTTCATGCTCTGTCTGATGATCTTTGTACATCTTTTCTTCATGAAACACCACATTCCGACTGCGAATGACTTTGTTATTCTCGTAATCCCAAAGCATATATCCATATTCATCGCCGCCATATCCAATAAAGACGCACTTTTGGGACTTAGCATCAAGCTTTTTCCTATCCTCTCTGTCAATCAAAGCATATGCAATACAACCAAAAACTTTTAGATATGAATAATTGACCTTTTTACCTGACCACTGCTCTTGTGGTACTCCTCCATCCAACACACTAGATGGACTCCTGTTAATCAAATATACAGCTGCATCAACTGTAGAGCCCATAAGCCTAACGGGAGACCCGCATGTAGTCTCATGCATCTTGCATGTTCCAAAATGGTCCTGTTCATTCTCTCAGCCACACCATTCTCTTGAGGAGTTCTAGGAACAGTCTTTAACCCATGTATACCTTCTTGGCTCAAGTATTCTGCAAATTCATTGCTTGTGTATTCATCACCATTATCAGATTTTAGAGCTTTAATTTGATAACCTGTTTCTTTTTCTACCATGGTTTTCCACATTTTAAAAATACCGAATACTTCTGATTTTTCTCTAAGAGCATATACCCAAGTCTTTCTTGTTGCATCATCAATAAAAGTGACAAAATATCTCTTACCACCATAAGAGAGTTCTTGAGCTGGTCCCCATACATCGGTATGAACCAACTCTAACTTTTGCTTTTTATTTTGTTGCCCGTTCAATTGAAAACTAAATGCTTTTTATTTTCCATAAATGCAACTTTCACATAAATCTAATTCAACTTTCTGCAAACTTGGAAGCAACTTTCTTGAATGTTACTGCTTGACACCTTTTTCACCAAGATATCCCAAACGATAATGCCAAAGAGTAGATAAATTACCTGTAGCCACTGTAGTTGCAACCATATCACTAATATTATCTCATTGGAGAAGGTAAAGTGTACCTGTACGCTTTCCCTTTACTACTACTCTTGCTCCTGAGGTTATCTTCCACTCCCCGCCTCCAAAAGTTGTTACCATGCCTTCTTGGTCAAGTTTGCTAGTTGAAATCAAATTTTTCTTCAACTCAGAAATATGTCTGGTTTCACGCAAAATTAGTCGTCCACCACCTGAGATATTCAAAATCACAGTTCCTTTTCCTACAATTGGACACATGTGGCCGTTTCCCACAACCACTTGCCCAAAATCTCCACTGGCATAATCAATAAATATATTTCTTTGCGAGGTACAATGAAAAGAAACACCAGAGTCAAGAAACCACTTATCTGTAGCCAAGTCAAGCCCTGCAGATAAACATAAGTTTTCTAACAAAGGCTCATCGCTTACCACATCAGCTCCTTGATTCTCATCTCGTAGCTTCTTTTTGTAGGCTTCACATTGAAATCTACGATGTCCCGTTTGGTGACAAAATCAGCACTCATCTTTTGTAACCTCTCTCTTTCCCCTGGATTGTGACCTACCACGCCCGCTGAATTTTCCTCTGCTTTTGCTTCTTCCACGGTTCTCCACCGCTAGTGCCATGAAGATGCAGATGTCGAAAATTTATCTCCACCTGAGACTTTTTGTCTCATCTCTTCATCCATGATACTGCTCACAGCATCATCCAGAGTCAAATCATCCATCATGGTGCTCGAAATTCCTTGCACTACGGTGTTGTAGCTTTTCGGAAGAGAACATAGAAATAATAAAGCTTGTAACTTCACATCCAGATTTATGCCTGCGGATTCTAATTGACATGTAACCTGCGTGAAACTGTTAATATGCTCTGCAAAGAACCTCTGTCAGATAATTTTATATTAACCAATTTCTTTAACAAAAATATCTGATTCGATGTAGATGGCTTCTCATAAATATTCGTTAGAATATCCATAACTTCTTTTGCAGTCTTAGCTTTCGTGATGTGGTATCCTGTCTTTTTCGTCAAACCTAGACGAATCGCACCTAACGCCTTTCAATCAAGAATTTTCCATCCTGATTCTGCCGTCGGATCAACTTTCACGATTTCAGGTTTCCAACCCTCAAGTGGTGCATAGAAATCTTTTTGATAAAGATAGTCCTCTATTTAGAGTTTCCACCATCCGAAATCCTGCCCATCGAACTTATCGATTCTAATTTTATCTTCTGCCATACCGTTTGCTTTCAATCGAACGTCACCGAAAAACCCTCGATGTTCTCGATTAGCCAACCTAGGCTCTGATACCAGTTGATAGGAATCGTGCCCCAATTCCAGAAATGTAATCCAAGCAAACAATCTGGGCTACGTCTCCGCGCAGAGGCACTCTGCGAATCCACTAGGCTTCGCGAAGAGTAAGAATACAACTGATGATCTTCTCACAAGATCGAAGGAAAAGAGAAAACGAGAACAATTAAGAATGCCGTCACGGCTTCTCTCTCTCTCTTTTTCTCTCTATTCGCTACTTTGCGTATTCTGTCTGCTCTTGCGTTTTCTGTCTGCTCTTCTATCTTCTCTCTCTTCTATTGGCTACAACCTATATATCCCTAATATATAAGGTGTATCTTTTAACCTAGAAGAAAAGGAAATGACAAAATATACAAAAGAAATCTTAATAATATCTTTTGATATATTTTGGCTTCACACCAACACTTCAAGAGTTCAATGATCACCGGTGACAACAGTATGCATTAGAAGCCAACAAGTATACTTACCCGTGCTTTGAAGAGGTTTATTTTTCTAAAGTATTATAAAGTCATATTTGATGTGCTTGCTCTATAGTCTTGCACGTTCAACTTATTCAATTAGAGAACAGCCCACTCGCGAACGATGAGGTACGGTCGAGATGCTCGTCACAGCACAGTTTGAGGTGGTAGTGCTGGTGCTCGCATCTAGCTCAACAAGGCTGTAGGTCGAGGGCTCGATGAATCTGCAAAACAAAAGCAAACATCACTAAGATGTGTTAACTAACCTATATGCTTCTAATTCTATATGCAATGAAAAGATAATTTTAGGGGTCAAAGGTCCATCCTTCATTTTTCTATGTAATATAAGATCAAATGTGTCACCAAAATTTAGGTATCAATATACGACATTATAAAATAAAACTTAAAGAAAAAAAGAAGAAGAAGATGTCCCATCCATGCTCTTCTCAATGATCATTTGCATAAAGGAAAATATAAAGCGTACATCACTAAATATAATGAAAACCTTACTTAAACGGTCTCATGTATCCTTAAATGACATTTTATGAAATGACATTTGCTTCTGATTTTCACGGATGAGACTAGAACTTGCTTTTCAGTGAGAGCTCAGGCTGAATCAACTTTGAGAAAACATCCATGGCGTCACGAGGAAGCCCCAGAGACAAAACCGAGTTGTCGCTCTCCTCGCTCTGAGAAGAGATCATTACGCAGTTGCGGGAGACGGTCGCCGGCGCCACTTGGAATGGCCTCCCGAACCCGAAATCCGTGCTATAGAAAGGGAGCCGACTCAACTTGGTGATGCAGCAAGTGTTGCCCTCACAATCGACCACGACCCTGTTCAGCTCGATGTGGTCGATGGCCGACCTTATGTAACTATCGGTGACGCATAGGAGTGCCTCGCGCACAGTCTGGACAGCAAAGGAGAAGGGCTTGTCAATTAGCTCGCTTGATCTGCACTCGGCGCAGGAGAAAACGATGCCATTCCCGAAGTAGCCGCTCGGCAGCGGCGGGTGGAACATGGGTCGAATGTCGACTGCAATGAGAAGCTTTGCTGTCTCTTGAGGCTCAACTCCGAGAGCTTTGGTTCGCAAAATCCACACCAGTGCCGACATGACTTCGAAGCTCGAAGGGACTATGGAGGAGCCATTGTCAGCTGTGATTGTTGACACTTTCTTGAGTTGAATGAGAGTGAGCGGTTTGAAGCAGAATGATCTGTGAACAAGGGGCTCGGTTCGGGGGTTGACTATGCATTTGGACCGCCGATCTCTCAGAGCATACTCGTGGTGGGGACCATCGACGCGCGGGAATCGCCTCGGGCACAATACCGATCGATTGAGAAAGGGAGGAATCGATAGTGGCCTGGCTCGAGCCACGTCAGTCCAACAAGACATGAAGTCCGTCAAGGCTTTGCCATCGGCGACGAAGTGATTCATGAGAATGCCGAGGATGATTCCTCCACAATTGAAGGTTGTCACCTGGATCATACAATAAACTGTAAGCGATGATGTACAGAAGCAGGTTATATTCAAACGGACCCTCTAGTAACAAGAAGTTACTTACTCAGTGAGCCAATATCGGATTGAAAATGATTCGACCCAAAATGAATCAGTTAACCCGTTTTGACATATTTCCGTGCAATACAAATCTGGTGACTCGTTCATGATTCATATTGCTAAAACACTGTGGACTATTTTAATAATTTTGAAAAAATTATGAATTTTTCATTTTTTTTCTCGTAACCGAGGTTTTTCACGTGTAATGAACTATTCCTCGGGGTGGTGGGGATATAAGCACCAATGTCACGGTTATGTCCCTCAAGAAGCGGTCAGGGAGATTCGAACCTGGGACCTCGTCAGTTTAACTATCTAAGGCCTAGGGATCTCACCAACTAAGCCAATGCTTCATTGGCAATTATTTTTTGTTATTCATTTTTCTTTCTTTATTTCTCTTTCTTCTACGACCGACGATCGGTGACATGCCGAGAACGGGTAACTGGTGGTGGTGATCCATGCCGAATTTCATAAAAAAAAAAGGAAAAAATAAAAAAAAAATAAAAAATTACGAAAAATCAGAAAATTAAAATAATTAAAATTTTAACTTGATTATGATTCACTTAAAATTATGAGATATCAAACCCGTTTATAATCAATTTAAAATCCATTTAAAACTCTTTAACTCATGAATTAACCCATTTATGATCCCTTAAGCTTGTTTTTAAAATTTAAGGCTTATCATTTATAACGAACATACTTAAATATGGGTTCTAGACTCATTTTGCCACCTCTAGCTTGAACCACCATCTTCGATTGTCCAAATTTAGCCTTAGGGTACCATATATTACAATCAGTAGTAATTCCCCCTAACATCACTGTTTTTTTGGGCATGAAAACATAAACAGAAAACTTTACCTGGACGGTCAGCAAAGGTTTTTCGAATATGGTTTCGGGTCCATCGCTGTGATTCACAAGTTTTCGCAGAGTTGGCGGATCGATGGAGCTGATGTCGCCCAGCACTCCGATTTCATCCTCCGATATCGCTGCGACGAACGGGACACCTTGTCCTGGGCATCTCACTGCCATCTTCTCATCACTCCCCATGACAAGCCTGCCCGTGAATGGATAGAACTCGACCAATACCTCGGCCAGTGAATCTCTGAGCATCTCAGCCGCAGCGAAAGGCCTCTCCCTCCCTTCACCTTTGAAGGCGAATATGAGCTCAAATGTGCAAGGGAGGGTCTGGTCGAGGTTGGAGAGAACGTACAGCCCATCGAAGGTTTCCCTCGCCGGAGAAACATTAACCGCTTTCACGATCTTCAGGTCGAGCTTTCGCGTAGCTCCGATGTTCGTTGGCTTTCCATTTCTTGCTTCTTCGGACAAAATCACGTATAATAGAAGTTAAACTTAATTATTTGTAGGCTTTGATGATACAAGGTTAATGTTTGGAGTAAATTTATTCCAAACAAATTTTCGTCTCAGCAGAAAATTTACCCTCCACATCATATTCCAAACTTCTAACAGAAAGTAGATTTGGGTTATGGGAAGCAGTTTGAGATTTTAGTTGAGACAAAAACCAATTTAGAGTAATATGTTCGTAAGGACCAATTTGAAATTTCAGCCAAAATTGTACATACACCATACCATTTTTACTTTGATGCTGAAATGACTCAGGCATCCTTTTGAGAGCTTCGGAATCCATCCTGTCGATAACATCGACAAAACATTAAAAAATATCAATAAATTATACTGAAGTCGTAAATAAGGTCATTCTCCTCAGATTCAACATTAAATTATGTAGATGTTACATCGGAAGAGGAAAAAAAAATTATCAAAATTACCAGAACAGGGTAAATTTCCCAAATAGTCGCGGAAAATGAATAATTTGAAAAATATTATCCTAAAAATAACTATTTGTATTGTTTTGAGAAATTAGTCAATGAAAATACTTTCATTATTAACAACAATTTATAACTTTTTTTTTGGCTAATGATGAAATTATTCTAATTCATAGTTTTTAACTATCATTTTTAAAAAGGTTTTTAAAATGAGAATTTTTCAAAAAATAAACGCAGTACTGGGGTTTCATTTCTTCTCAGTTCATGGAAGTTGGGACGGGATTTGACTAAACTTTCCGTGGTCGGATGCTGACTTGACAAAGGCGCAGACAATTCTCTGGACGTCATTGCCATTACCTTTTCCAATAATCTTTTCATTACATTTGGAAGATAGGACGTATAATTGAACACACTCGCAGAAGGGGTATTAAGATTTGATTACCCCGGTGTCGAGCCATCGAGGTAGGGTGGTCGGGGCTGACCGGGCATCCACTTGGCCGACATGGCGTTTGCGGCGGCACTCGGGACTGGGATCGCGGCAGCGATTCGATCTGAAAATGGAAATGATCGAGGAAGTTTTCTAAGTATGTGGCGACAAGGAGAGTGGGAGAGTGAATGATTTGAAGGAGCGAAGAGGAAGTGAGAAGTTTGCACTACTTATAGGAGAGAGCATGTGAAACGAGTGGAAGAGAGAATGGAGGAAGACAGATGTTTGTGTTAGTTGTAGAGGGGCGTGTGAAACAAATGGAATTGACCAGTTTGTGCTAGCTGGCGAACCCAATTTTAGGTTGTATAGACTCATTACAAGTGAAGATGTAATGGGTTGGGGCCACGGTCTTTGGTCGATCTACTTTGACAAATAAAAGAACACAAAGACTGTCATCACTATTGTATGAAGTTTTGGCGCCATAGTTGTTCAATCGATTACTTAAGTGTCATAAATTTTAAAAGATGTTCACTTTGGTAACATAATAAGTGTAAAAAAATCTAACGTGATGCCAAAATTTATGATGATGTGATACCGCATAAGTAGTCGAATGACTTGATGATCGAGTTAATGTGATATGATTGTTAGATTATATTCATGATGCTTTACGTGTGGTATCTCGGAAGGTAAGTTGCCTATGGTTGTGACACTTGTCGTCTGTTACAAGATTGATTCGTAGGACATTCTAGACGAATCAACGCCCTAGCCGAGGCTTAGGTGTTGACTTACTGAGATTCATATCTCACCCATTCGTGGGAACATTTTTCAGGTTCGAAGTGATGAAGTTCGTAGGCTTGGAGCCGTTGGTTCTTTTGGAATAGATTGGCGTGACCTTACTCCGCCTCGAAGTATGAGGCCGATTACTTTGTTATCCCATTTGAGTTAAGACGTGTCGGTAAATGAATTGATATTTTGATCTGATATGTATCATGTTTTTCTATCCGTATCTCTTTTATTGTCTAGAAGTAGTATTCGTTTTCGATTACGTAATAAATTGTCGTGGGTCGATGGCAAACCTGGGACGCTATCTTTTATGACCCAAGGGACGACTGACCGGGATGCCGCGTACCTGGGGTTTGGGGCGTGACAGATCATATACTGAATAGCGATTTTTGATAATGTTCTCCTTATTGGCACATTAGACTTGGGCTAACTTAGACCCTTATGTCTCACTAATATTAACAATTTACTAAGAATAAATCTGGACTTCCATGTATTATCTTTACTAGATTTGTTGATAGAAAGCCCGTCAAGGAGCCCCTTTAACTGATAAGAAAAAAACTCAGTTCACAAAATAAAATTGTAGTTGTTTTATCTTTACACCCTCAAGGAGTTCCTTTTCAGGACATCTTCTTCGGCGGAGACTGATGGGAACTTGATTGTACATCAACGCTACCCACAGGAAGCAGTAGTTTACAAGACTCCGCACTTCATCGTCAAAATGTGTGCACCTCAAACGCTACCCAGTGATATCTTTGTGAGTTATTCCCAAAATTGTACTTGAAATCTTTCTTCTTCTTTTATTTATGTTGAACAATACAATGTCCTATTGCTTGTGTCGCGTAAGACAATACACAAAGATGAGAGATTTCGACCTATTTTTTTTTTTTAAATAACAAATATAGAAAATACCAGCTTGACCTTGATTATAAGCATGGATTAGGAAAATCCATCACGCATGAGTGAAGGATGTTCCTGTAAGCCAAATTTTGAAGAAACAAAATTATTTTTTTAATTAAATGAAAGGACGCTATTTGTTCCTAGATAAACAGCGTCGTTGCTTGGTCGAGTGGCTAAAGCCTCACAAATTGCCAATGAACGAGGTTGTAGTAGATCCAGCTACATCTTTATTGAATGTGGACGCGAGAGGAAATGGAGACACCCCATTTTTGTAATGTCTTAATCAAATTATTGCATCTTGTGGACCTGAGCGACGTGCACAGCTTTTTTCAGTGATAGAGCTCTATCGATTGGAAATCCTATGAAGATATCCATATATCTTTACGGTCTGAAAAAAAAAAAAAGGAGCAACAAGTCGTTCCAGGGACATAGACCACCCCGAAACGACGTGTGGAAGTTGCTTTGCGGGCAACTTTAGGCCGGTTTTTATCCGGGAGATATTTGGTCCATTTCTCTTTGTTGATTCTCATTGAATGGGCTAAAGACATTAAAGACATTAAAAAGTATGTAATATTAAACTCTAAAATGGTATGTATCTTATGAAACATTTGGTGCAACTGATATGGGTAACAATAACAAATCTCATTTGCTCCCAAACGAAGTTAAGCATAATAGTGCATCCCCCTCATCAGATTTTTTTTCTTAAACATTATATGAATTATTTAGATCCAAATTTATGTTGGGTTGGCATACATTTCGTGGACGAGTTTTGGCGATTAAGTCTATTTGTACTATTCAATTATGTCTAAGAATATTACGATTTATCCAATGCAACATAACTTAATGCAATAGCATTTTTTTATGCTCATAAACTATTAGTAGCAATAACATAGGAGTTTCTGAGTAACCATGATTTTCTCAGCCTCATATCCAGACTTCTAAATGATTAACCTAAAGCACTCATTTCATGCTATTCTTTATTTGCTCCAAGGGCCTGGTCCTTCAGACCATATTTTTATTAGACTGGGCCAACCAATGGCCATTAGCCGTGGCATGCTCAAGCCCAGCCAATCCGTTTGCCAATCCTAGAGCAAAGCTGTAAAACATCACCTAACCAATGAATAATCAACAATCTGTTTGAGGGCCCTAGTACACTTAATTAGTACTTACTTAAAAGATTCAATGAAGTTAGAAATTTACTTATCTGATATGTAAAAAAGGGGTTTACTTAATTCATCCAAACAATTGGTGGTAATTAGAATTTCCCAATTATATGGTTATTGGCGTACCAATTACAATCATAGTTCAATGTTTGGAAAGAAATTCCAAATATCTAATGATTGTCAACCAACTTTTTATTTTCATTTTAACACTTAGGATTGTTTTTAGAAACACCACAAGTTAAACTATCATCCCACCACGAGTCCTTTCCTTTTGCTTCTCTCTTTGACATTTCCAACTCCGATCCAATCACGTAATCATTCCATCTCCGGTTCAGGTTGATAAGAAATAAGATCTCCCTCTAAAATATTTGCTCTTCAAAATTTTGTTCTTCCAAATCTTCTCTTTGAGATTCGTTATTCTCTCATAATCACTTTCTGTCTAGCCTCTATTAGACGAACATTCTCCTTCAACTTCACCTTTTAACCATCAACATCGATATAAATTCTTTGTTGTAAAATGAGACTTTGAGGATCATACATTCAAATAAATTCACAATCATCTTTCTATAAAACATTCAAGTATCTCTGCAATAGGTCTTTCCTGGAAGCAATATGATGCAAATAAAGATGGCGATGTTCGTAATATTGCGTAATATTTTATATTATTTATTTTAGGTGTTTTTATAAATTTAATGGCGTTTTAGTAATTTTATGTTTCCTAGGTTAATTAGGTTTAGCATTTTATATAAAGATGTTTACGGTTCGTGAAAGAGCAGTTTATGACAGACATTGATATTTTCGTTGATTTTGATAAAATCACACTTGAGTGAACGGTGGTTCCTCGTTATCAATTTTCGATTCTTCTGTTTAACCTTGCTTTTTGTCGCGCTTCAGCATCATTTGGTATCAGAGCACAGGTTGCTTGAAATCAATGGCTGAACAGAATCAAGGTGGTCGAAGACAGCGTGCTCGTGGAGGCCGGGAGCGTGAAGTCGTTTCTGATGCAGATGAACAGCCGAGTTTGAGAGACCTGCGAGACATAGAAAATGAAGAGCTACGGAGACAAAAGCAGGATTTGAAGAGAGAACTTGCGCGGGCGCTGAGAAGGCGAATCCAGCAATTGGAGCGACGACTTGCGCGAGCGGGGTTGGACTTTCAATCCGAAAAATATTCGATCGTTGATGAATATCCGATCGTCGATGAATATCCGATCATTAATGAAAATCCGATCTTTGATCAATAACCTATCTTTGATCAAGATTTGATTTTTGATAAATATCCGATTTGTTATGAAAATCCAAATTTTGATACAGATCCGGTTTATGAAAATCCAATCAACGATGAATCTGACGGAGAGCAGGGGGATGCGGATCCTATCACGACGGTAGAAGCCATCGTGTCAGTAAAGGGCAGCGAGGTCGTCCCTAGCGATGTTCCCCAGGAAAAAACCGATATGGTTCCTAAAGATGTGTAGAAAGCCGATGTTTCGGGGAGCACTAAGGATCGAGGTAATTTTGTTCCTAAAACTGATGATTTTGGTGGCGATGAGTTTGTCGCTATGGATAAGGTCGATCATAATGCGTTAAGCACTGGGCGCATTTATGCACAAGGTGGAAAACTCGTTGACCGAGGCATAGCGTCTGGAAAGATTTATGAAGATATTAGGTTGGATGTGAATTTGTCTGTGGCCAAGTTTGAGAAGAAGGTCTTTGATGGGTTCTGGTTACATGAAGACAAGGTATATTTGTCATCTAGTTCTTTCAAGAGTAGTGCGTCTGATTTGCACAGATAATCTTCTTCAAATGATGCATGCCTCTACGTTGCTGAATCTGAAGATGATAATGATATCGACCATTCTATAAAATCAGTCGGGATGAGTTTTCCATATGTGAAGCGGCGTAAGAAATTGCCTGGCTCCGTTGAGAAAGAGAAGCTTAATCTTGTCGGTATTTTGACTTTGCAATTTAATGACAGTGAAGTTTTCCAATGGAGTAAGGTAACAACATCCACATACGATCTCATACTAGGAAAACTTTATTGTGATCATTATGGAACTATGCGCGTACAAGGCAATCATGATCTTTCGTGTGATGCAGATATTGGTGGAGACCTTGAGAAACTTGCGCATGAATTGTACGTGCTTTGTGGTTGTGTCAAGAAAATAGTGGTTTGGGAGGAGATTACTTTGATAGAGCAAATCCCAACTGGAAGAGAACCTTATATCGTTATATCTTTTGATGAGGATATCTTGGGTTTGTCAAATTATTCGATGGTTCCTACCTCTATGGTCAGTTTAATGGAGGAGGATAATAGGCATTCTAAAGACCCTGATTTTGTTTCCATTCACGGGTCAACAATAGAGGCAGAAATTCGACTCTTAGAGTCATTGATGAGTACACCAAACAGTATGCACGTGGAGAAGTTTCCCGTTTCTGAAGGTTTAACAGACTTGAGGAGTGGTTTTAACCAAAGCAACAAGCAAAACATGAAGCATATGCAGATGAAGAAGAACTTGAGGAGGTTGATGTTAATGAAGATGAAGCAGATTCGAGGGCGAATCTTTTTCCTAGCAGGGGAGAATTATGCAAATAAAGATAGCGATCTTCGTAATATTGTGTCATATTTTATATTATTTATTTTAGGCATTTTTATAAATTTAATGGCGTTTTAGTAATTTTATGTTTCCTAGGTCAATTAGGTTTAGCATCTTATATAAAGATGTTTAGGGTTCGTGAAAGAGCGGTTTATGAAAGACATTAATATTTTCGTTGATTTTGATAAAATCACACTTGAGTGAACGGTGGTTCCTCGTTATCGATTTTCGATTCTTCTGTTTAGCCTTACTTTCTATCGCGCTTCGGCATCACACTACACGATCAAGCATCAAAAGGAATTACACATTCTCATAGTAGAATTCACATTATGCATCGAAAACTACCTCACTGAGTCATCCAGTCATCGCCACTTGAAAGAGAAGATTGATAAAATCCTTTGTTCGAAGAAAAAGTGGAGGGTCTATTTGTACTGAATCAGTCGGAACAACGTTCAGACAAGATAAAATTTCGTTTTAGTCCATCAGGGCTATCAAGCCCGTCGGTATTTTTTTTTTTTTTTTGGTATGGAACTTTTCAACGCGCCAAATACAAAGGGGATGCTGAACACAAAAACCTCGAACCCACTAGGATTGGCGTTCCTGTCCTAAGGGGTACAAAGGTATAATGGCATGCAAGATAGAACAGAGTGGGCAAAAGCATCTAACCCCCGGCAAAAGCATCAAGCCCGTCGGCTTTTGAGAGGAGAAAAGAAAAGAATTTTGGGTGCTGGGAGAGTATTCTCTGTAATTTGGTTCTCCAGCCATTCCCAATATGTGACAAACGGGTGCGTGTGGTAACGCTCCAGAAAAAGTGTTTCTGTTCCCAGAAATTATTCCCAATTATTTCTAAAAAATTGTTCTAAGGGTCTGTTTGGTAACGTTTCTGTTCCTCTATTTTTGTTCTCAAGAACAAAAAAGAATCAGAAATATGTTTGGTAATGCAAATGATTCTAATTCTACTTCCAGGAACACTTTTAGATCACTTTTGAGAAGTAAAAAAAAAAAAGTTGTTCATCAAGAAAAGGAACATTTTTGAAAGTCTTCTTTCATTCTTGTTGGGCGCTCACGAGGCTTCAGCCGGGTCAACCCGACCCAGTCCGCATAATTTTTTCAATAAAAATTTCAAAAATTAATAAAAATAACAAAATCATAAAATAATTAAAAATCCAAAAAAGGAAAATTCATGAAAAAATCTAAAAAATTGGAAAAAAATAGAAAATTTCCAAAAAAATATATAAAAAATTAGGAGATTGGTCATTTTAACTAGCCAATCTTATTTTTGACGATTTAGTCTTTTGATTTCTCCCAAATGACAATTTTTCCCCTCATTAGCAAATTGTTCTAAAAAATCCCTAAATTTAAAGAAAAATCCCAAAAAGTAGGAAATAGGGCTATTCAATTGGCTAGTCCTGTTTTTGGTGATTTTACCTTTCGATTTTTCCTAAGCCTTGCCTGATTTTTTATTGGATTTTATTCATTCTGAGAAATAAAAATTAATAAAAGCTATCTCTTTCATCCTTGACATATGCATAGAGTCAAGATAAGCATGGAAAAATAATAATTTTAGCGTATTATCCTTCCAAGAAATAAATCTAAAGCATCCCTATTTTAGCCAAAAAGATGTCAAGGTGTAAGAGGATCGCACTTGTTGGATCCGAGCAAAGTGATCAAATGTGATTATGTAATTGTTTGATTTAAATTACAAATTGGGAGGATAAATTATTTTCCAGAACATAATTGTTTTTGTAGTTACCAGACACGTTCTGATTCTCTAAAACTCATTTAGGGAACAGAATCACGAAAAATGATTTTAATCATAATCACTTTTTATGAACAGAAACGTTACCAAACAAACCCTAAAATGTGTTCCTAAAAAGTGTTCCAGGAATGGATGAGTAAGTTTTTTTATTTGTTTCTTATTTCTGCTCGTCTGTTCTCAAAAGTGTTCCTAAAAACTGTTTATGGATTGGGAACCAGACCAACCAGTCCGGTCCAGTTCCCGGGCTATTCAATCATTTGACTGGTCGTATTTTTTTATCGTTAAATTTTTCTCATAAGCAATATATTCACCATACTACCTCGCGTTAATTGCATCGTATTGTTGCTAAATCTCTAAATCATACTAAGCATCTTAAGTTTATGTTTAGGTTTACGTTTATGAAATTCTCTTTAAAAGTACAATAATTGTCCGGTCCAGTCCATCTAGTCCCCCGAGAACTCGGAATTGGACCGACCATAACTAGAACCTGGAAACAGAGTGGAGCCCCCGGTGATAGGACCGGTCCAAACCGGGCGGTTCCCAATTTAGTCAGTCCATTATTCTCGACCCTAGAATGCACAACACGAAAAATAGACAACCCATAGTACTCTTGTTAATGCTAAAGATATGCATATGGTGCCTAAAGAATGGGATTTACCAAGCACTCGAAGGAATTGGCCTTGGCACCTAGCAAATCCTTAAAACTATGGCTGCACTGTCATAAATTAACATTCGAACATCGTGTTATTGACGGAAGTATCTATCATACAATACAACAGGCACAAGCGGCCCAACACCTGTGTGTTGGCCCTACTTAAAACTAGAGGCAGAAATACGAGACTTCAAACAGACACGGGCATTCGTATCCATAGATGAGGCTAAAACTTGCTTTTCAGCGTGAGCTCATACTGAATCAGCTTCGTAAAAACATCCATGGCGTCACGAGGAAGCCCCAGAGACACGACCAAGCTGTCGCTCTCCCTGCTCTGGGAAGCGACCAAGATGACGTTGGTGGGGACGGTCGCCGGCGCCACTTGGAACGGCCTCCCGAACCCGAAATCCGTCTTGTAGAAAGGGAGCCGACTCCACTTGCTGATGCAGCAAGAGTTGCCCCCGCAATCAACCCCGACCCTGTTCAGCTCGACGTAGTCGATGGCCGACCTTATGTAGTTCTCGGTGACGGACTCGAGCGCCTCGTGCACTGTCCGGACAGCGAATGAGAAGGGCCTGCGGGTCAATTCGCCCGCGCTGCACTCGGCGCAGGACCAGGCAGTGCCGTTCCCGAAGTAGCTGCTCGGCAATGGGGGGTCGAACTTGGGCCGGCCGTCGACTGCAGTGAGAAGCTTGGTCGTCTCGTGAGGGCCGATTCCGAGAGCTTTGGTTCGCGAAATCCAAGCGAGCGCTGATATGACTTCGAAGGTCGTAGGGACAGTGGAAGAGCCGTTCTGGGTTGCGATTGTTGACGATTTCTTGAGCTGAATGAGAGCGTGTGGATTGAAGCAGAATGATCTGTAAACAAGGGACTTGGTTTGGGGGCTGACTGCACGTTCGTACCGCTGATCTCTCGGAGCATACACGTGGTGGGGGACATCGGCACGCGGTGGTTGCCTCGGGCACAACACCGATCGGTCGAGAAAGGGAAGAACCGATAGCGGCTTGGCCCGAGCCAGGTCAGTCCAGCAAGTTATGAAGTCCGTGAGGGCTTTACCGTCGACGAGGACGTGATTCATGACGATGCCGACGACGATCCCTCCACACTTGAATGTCGTCACCTGGAGGGCTTTTTTCCAAACCATGCCAAAAAACATAAAAATTTACCAAAACAGGTTTTAATCTCATATTTACGTCCTATTTATTTCGCGAAAAACGAATGATTTGATAAATCTTTCTAGAAAAATAATCGCTCACAAACATTTTAGACAGAAGTTGCCGTCGATAATGAAAATACCTTCCATTGACTAATTATTCTAAATGAGATCAAGAATTTAGTCTCGAACTATTTATTTTCGCGAAACAAAAGGAATATAGACGCATTATGGTTGACGTCCTGGACGATATTAATTTTTCTCTTTTCGAAGTGACCTATCCGTAGACATGCACATTTCCGTCGAACCGGCGGTTCCGGTTCTGCCAAATGGTGGAACCGGAACCGGCCCACAAAGGACCGGTTCCGGTTCCGGAACTTTTAATTTTATTTTTAAAATAATAAAATAAATTAATAAATTATTAATTAAAATTTATAATCAAATTGTACATTGTAAAAAATTTTGAAAAAAAAAAAGACGAGGAATGGGCTTGAACTTAATGAATTATCATTAAGCGCCTACATATCTTCTTAGGGATAGAAGAATCAAAGCCCATGTAATTCTCTTACCTTTGGTAACCCCAACTTACCTCATCCTCAATCGTCACTACATGTTGTTGTGGTGGCGGTGGTATCTCCACAATCATCACTGAAGAATTCGTGTTCTCGATCCAACTCTTGTTGTCGAAGCTTAGCCCTTGTCCAATCATCGACGCAAGCTTGAAACTCCACACTTTCCGGATTTAATCTTGAACGGCGGGAGTCTAAAATTAATCCTCCAGCACTAAATGCTTGTTCAACTGCCACTGTCGAAGGAGGTGTCGCTAATATTTGTCTTGCGATGAGGGAGATAATTGGATATTGAATTGAATGGTTCTTCCACCACTCAAGAATCTTCAAATTTGCTGCGCTGTGTTCGGAATCACTAAACTCAAAATAAATTGTTAAATAGTTTTCTAATTCGGAAATACTACATGTTGTCCCTTTTTATTTTTATTTTTGCCTACTCATGAGCATTGTATACCCTCTACTAAGTGAAATACATGTATTGCTTCGTGAGACACTAGGCTGGACAGATTCACATCCACTATCACTTAAACCATATTTACTACAAAATTCATTTTATAATTCTATTATAACTTTTTTAACATCTACTTGTATACTATGAATATCTATTACTTCATTCAAATATAAACATTCATAATAATAAGCATTCAAATAATCTAATAAATCATCTAATTTAATACGTGGATCGAAAACAATACCAACTAAATAGACAAGAGGAATGTTCAAGTAATAATGCAACCATTTTTCTCACATTACTAAAATACTCGAAGCTAATTCAGTATCTTTTTCACATTCATTAAAAATACCAGCAATGTTAACACACTCTATTAAAAATAAATGCGTAATAGGATAATAAACACCTGATAAAATATTAGTAGCATCATTAAAAACTTTCAAAAAATCTAAAAAAAATTTGCAAACTTCCCAATATTGCACGAGCAAAGCAATATCGGGAACATTTTTCGAAATAAATGAATATAATAAATCTTTGTAATCAAAAGTTTGTAGAAGCATCTCGTAGGCAAAATTCCAACGAGTCGGAATATCTTTTGGAAACCTTCTTGCCCTTCTCCCATTTTTTTTACAATATTTTACCCACTCTTTCATAAATTAAGGACGGCTCCACAAATATCTAATTGCATTATTTATTGGCTGAAGAGATATTGCAAGAACTCGTAAACCATTTTGAACACATAAATTCAAAACATGGCAAGCACATCTAATGTGAAAAAATTATCCGCCAAAAGAGGGTTTACAAAGTTTTTCTAACTCAGGAATGGAAGCAGTATTTGCGGCGGCATTATCAAAACCAACTGAAAAATTTTTATCAATCAAATTAAATTCTTCTAAAACTTGCCTAATTAGTCTATAAATATTATGGACCGTATGCCTTTCAGGAAAAACTCGAAATGCAAGAAGTTTTTTTTGAATAACCCAATCATCACATATCCAATGGCACGTGATACCCATATAAGAATTAATATTCCAAGAATTAGTCCAAATATCACTACATATATGTACACGTCCATTGAATTCTTTAAAAAATCTTAACAATTTCTTTTTTTTTGTTTTGTATAAATATGTTCAAGTTCGCGTTTAAGAGTATTTCTCGAAACAGATTGTGCTTGCGGAGCTAACGCAGTGTTTACCAAATACCTAAAATTAGGATTTTCACCAGTATTAAACGGAGCATGCTCAAGGGCAACATATTCAGCTAATGTTTCTTTGTAAAGTGCATTAGTGAAACGAAATAAAGGATGAGCGTTAGGATTGACGAACCCAGGAATTTGTTGTTGGGTAGTGTCGATCCCCGCTTGCGTTGAATGTTTTTTCGTCACATGCCGACGAAATATTCCATAGCCATCTCCTTTATCAAGCTTGTATGTCTGCGGACAATATTTATAGCTTATATCAAACTTGCCTTCATTTTCATTCCATACTTTGTTAAAGTGTGGCCATAAATCGAATTCTCGGCTCTTTCGTCCCGGCTCCTTCGCTATCGACGATTCTTCGACACCACGAGGACGAAGACTTTCTTACGTTGGGATGTGCTCGACGTTGGGATTGGAAGCATCGTCGTCTTCCCAACATGCATATTCACGAGGATCATATTCATGAACGGGATAATGTGATTCTCCCATCTCGATCGGCATCGGGTTCTTTCCCTATCTAGTATTTCTGCTTCCACTTGCCATTTTTTGAGAAAATTGATCGAAAAATTGAGACGAAATTTAGAGAGAATAGCAGATTGAGAGAATTTGAGAGATTGTGAGACTTGAGACTTGAGAGTATTAGAGAGAATTGAGAAAAATTGTGATAAAAATAAATAGGGATTGAGAGGTATTTATAGAGTTTTTTTAATTTTTTTACTTTTTTTTTATTTTTGGTCTTCGGGCCGTTGCAATTTGCAACGGCCCGAAGGCCGTTGGGGAAGAGCCGAACTGACGGCCGTTTGGGGGAAAGAGCCGAACGGCTCTTTCCCGCCGGAGGGGGGCCCCGCCCCTTGAAATTTTCAGGGGGTGGGGCCCACAGGGGTTTTTTTTTAAAAAAAAAAACGGGTTGGAGTCCGGGCCGGTTCCGAAAAAATAAGAACCGGTACCGGCCCGTGAAGGTCTGGTTCCTGTTTCGGTTCGGAACCGCGGACCCAGTCAACGGGCCGGTCAATGGGCTGGTTTCGGGTCCGGGTCCAATTTGGCGATGTCTATCTATCCGGCAAAAGACGAAATAAAGGGAAAGGTTCCCAAAAGGAATTAATTTATTAATAGAAAGGGAAACAAAATTCTCTTCTTAACCTCGAAGGAAATGAGTGTCACCACGTATTTGAAAAACCTTAATTGGTTTTTCACATTCTTGGTGCTCCAATGGAATCTGCGTGTTACCATCGTCAAAAGCTAAAGGCTTTTCATCTGGTAGTGGTGGAGCCAGCTTTAACCCACCATGCAACTCTAGGGTCCATAGGTTAAAAAGACAAAAATGTCAAATCAAGTTTTTGTCGGCACAAATTACCCTGAGAAAAAACTAATTTATCTAGTGTTCCAGTTTGCCGGAACACACCCACCCCATTCTTTTTTTTTGTCTCGCCAACTTTAATCGGTGCCTATAACCACGTCTCAATTCCAGCTTTGAATTTTTCGTTGTTTTATAAAGAAGCATCAACTTACAGTCGGTACCTAAATATTTCTCCCATCAAGTTTCTGTCCAATAATGCCATTAAACATTCCATGTGTCATTCCACGTGTGCTCGATGAAAATTTGATGAGATTAGATTTGGGGGATCCGGATCGTCTACCTTTCCCTTAGAAGGACAGGCACCTGCCCTTGAGATTCGGGCCATCCTTTTTTAAACGGACGGCCTAGATCTCCTATTTTTAAGGGATAATTTTTTGGGTATTTTATTTTTTATATTTTATTTTTTTAGTTATAATCTGGGTCATCCATTCATATCACGGATGGTTCGGATTCAAAGAGTAGGGCCTGCTTTTATAAGGGAAGGGCAGACGATCATTTCACTAGATTTGGGTACCACCTGAAGGAAAGGGATCGCCTAACATTTCCTTAGAAGATTAGGCTCTAACCTTGCAATATGGATCACTCGTGTTATGAATGAATGGCCTAAATTATCACTAATAAAAATATATATAAAAAATTTAAAAATTGCTCCCTAAAAATAGAAGATGTGGATCGTCCGTCCAAAAATGGATGGCCCAGATTGCAATGTTAGGTGCCTAACCTTCTGAGCGAAGGTTAGGCGATCCGGATCCCTGAATAATTGTACTTTTATAGTAGACAAAGAAAAGTTCATGTTAGAATTGAGAGCTGACCTAAAATTGATATTCTTTTATGAGAAAAAAAATGTTTGGGCCAAAAATAGGAATCAAGCTCATTTGGTGCCTCTTTACAAATAGGAAAAATAATTTTCGGCCAAAAATTTATCCCTCCTCTTTACAGAGTCAACCTCATGTTGATGCTTTTTTAACGGTATTAAACTAATAATTATCAATAATTTATCCCTCAGTTTATTAGTGAATTATCTCTTCAGGGATTGTGAAAGATATTCCATCCAAAATATACTTATTATTGCTTCGACTCATATTCCTCGAAAACGATTGACGTCTTAATTTGTAAAATAAAAATAGAATTCGCTATAAAGAATTAATTAGTCAACTGGATATTTGGTAATCAAAAACTAGTTAATTGATAGCTTGGTGCCAAGAACAACAAGGTTGCAAAATTAGGTATTTTTGGTGAAGAAAACTGTGATAGGAATCGTGCCCTAATTCCAGAAATATAATCCAAGCAAATAATCCACACTAATAGAATATAACGATAAAAGAACAGAATTAGAAGAAGCACACCAGAGAATTTGCTATCGAAGTTCACCCAAACTTGAGCTACGTATCCGCGCAGAGGCACTCTGCGAATTCACTAATCTTCGAGAAAAGTAGGAATACAACTGACGATCTTCTCACAAGATTGAAGGAAAAGAAAACGAGAACACTCAAGAATGCCGTCACGGCCTCTCTCTTTCTTTTTCTCTCTATTCGCTACTTTGCGCGTTCTATCTGCTCTTGCGCTTTCTATTTGCTCTTCTATCTTTTTCTCATCTTCTGATAGCTACAACCTATACATCCCTAATATATATGGTGCATCTTTTAACCTAGAAAAAAAGGAAATGACAAAAGATTAAAAAAAAAGAAATTTTAATAATATCTTTTGATATATTTTGGCTTCACGCCAACAATCTCCCACTCGAAGACAAATATATCTGATGCACCAAGCAACTTTGCATCCATCCTCTTCAAAAAAAACTAGCAACTCGAACTTGTGCCTCTGAGATACTCCTCATCAATTAACATGGAGTAATACCAATAGTAGTAGTACAGAAAGTATGCTTCTCTTTGTCTACTACCTTGGTAAACATGTCAGCTAGATTCTTTGATCCATCAATCTTCTGTAACTTTAACTCGTTATCCTTTAATGCTAACCTGATGAAGTGATAACGCTTCTTGATATGTCTAGTCCTTGAGTGATAAGCTGCATTCTTTACTAAGTGTACTGCACTTTAACTATCACTCCACAGTGTGCTCACTGGCTGCTTTCGATATAGCTCCTCCAGATAATCTTGTAACCACATGATTTCCTTAGAGGCTTCCGTGATCGCCACGTACTCTGCTTCTGTCGTCGATAGAGCCACTATTTTCTGTAGTTGAGATACCCAACTCACTGTTGTACATGCAACTGTAAAGACATATCCAATGGTACTCTTACCACTATCTCGATCACCTGAGTGATCTGCATTCACATAACCTTGCAATTTTAGAGATGTACCTCCATAACAAGAGAGTAATTTGATGTACCTGTTAGATATCTCAATATCCATTTTACTGCATTCCAATGTTCTTTGCCCGTGTTCTGCAAATATCGACTCACAACTCCCACTGCCTGTGCAATATCTGGTCTCGTGCTTACCATAACATACATCAAACTTCCAACTGCTGATGCATACGGCACTATCGCCATCTCATCTTTCAAAACTTGAGTACTCGGACACATATCTTTAGAAAGTTTGAAGTGACCCACTAGAGGAGTCGCAACCGATTTTGCCTTGTCCATGTTGAATCTTTTCAACACCTTGTTCACATAGTCTTCTTGAGACAACCATAATTTCTTATTTTCATGTCCCTGATGATTTTCATGCCTAAAATCTTCTTAGCCTCTCCCAAGTCTTTCATAGCAAACTGCACTGCTAACATCTTCTTTACTTATGCGATTCTCTTCATATTAGAACTAGCCACTAGCATGTCATCAACATATAAAGAGAGATATACAATATCACCATCGCTATACTTTCGAAAATAAACACAATGATCAGCCTCACAGTGTGCAAATCCTTTTTCTTCCATAAAACCATCAAACTTTAAATACCATTGTCGCGGAGCTAGCTTTAAGCCACACAAGCTTTTCTTCAAGCGACATACCATGTATTCTTTACCTTTGACTTCAAAACCTCTAGGTTGCGCCATGTATAGCTCTTCATCTGAATCACCATGCAAAAAAGCTATTTTTACATCTAACTGCTCGAGATGAAGATCCTCCACTGCAACTATACTCAACAACACTCTGATTGATGTCATCTTCACTACTGGTGAAAATATCTCGGAGTAGTCGATCCCTTCTTTTTGAGAAAAGCCCTTAACTACAAGTCTCGTCTTGTATTTGATACTACCACCAGCTTCATTTTTGATCTTATACACCCACTTGTTTAACAAAGCTTTTTTACCGGTGGGCAACTTGGTCAACTCCCAAGTTTTGTTCTGAATTAACGAGCTCATCTCGTCTTTCATAGCACGCTCCCACTGCATGTGAGATGTGTCTTTCTTTGCCTCATCATAAGTCTCCGGCTCTCCTGAATCTGTACGTAAAAACATCGAGAAAATCGAGTGAACGAGCGAGGCAATGGCGTTAGCTCACGGGGCTGCGCCACGTCATCGTCACCTCGCTCATTCGCGCACTTTCCTTGGAATTGAAACACGTAAATATTTTTTTTAAGTAAATATGATAGCTCCGCGGCCCCGTGAGCGAACGCCGTCGCCTCACTCGTTCGCTCATTTTCCTAGGAGTTGAAGTGTGTAAATATTTTTTTTAGGTACATATGATCCTCCATGGCCTCGTCGCCTTGCTCGTTTACTCGCTTTCCTCGAAGTTGAGACACGTCATCGTGGTCATGCATCTCGTTCATTCGCTCGCTTTTATCGGAATCGAGGCGCATAAATATTTTTTTTACGTAAATATGATGCTCTGCAACCCCGTTAAAAAGAATTTAAAAAAAAATTATTAAAAGAAAGCATGCCTCGCTCAAAACTTTATTTTTCGGGGTTAGCTAATTTGGTAAATGTTTTTTTATATTAAATTGAAAAAAAAATCAAAACCCTCCCCAAATCATTTTTTTCTTTTTTAAAAAACTAAAAAAAATGGATTGCTCGGCACACGAAGTGCCGCGCAAGACCCAATTTTGTAATTACTTTTATTTTTAACCTAATTTTGTAAATATTTTTTAATTAAATTAGAAGAAGAAGAAAAAAAACCAGTGATTTGCCACCAATTTTAAAGTCCATGCAGGATTTGGTTCATGACTACATGTTTGCTTCGCTTCACACGAGGATAGTATAAGTTGTATCTTTTTGTCCATCGTTGACCCCACGTCATCGTACCAATCATTAAGGGGCTGCACGATAACATTTATCCTTCTTTGTATCTCTACCAGAAGTCAATCTGGCAGAAAAATTCGTTTGATAAAAATAATGTCGAAGTAAAAAACCGTTTGGTAAAAAAATTGATTTCAAATAGGATTTTCAACTTCTGATTTGGTTTTTGACCAACTTAAAGAAGTAAAAATTTTTTACTTCTCGGCTCCAGAATCATTTCTTCGACTACACCGACTTTCACCGACCATCACCGATCATCGCAGCAAACGACCGCCCGTCGCCAAGCACCGACGTCGAAGATTTTGTTATTAATGTGTCAAAAGTAGAAATTTTCAAACATTACCAAACGAATATCTCTGATCAAAAGTCAATCTGGAGTAGAAGTAGAAAAATCAACTTCTTCTTTTGAGAAGAAATAGAGAAATCAACTTCTGGTTATAAGTTGATTTATAGTTGAGAAGTATTACCATGCGAGCCCTAACAGTTTTCCTGAAAATAAGCTTGCGCTTCCGTCAAGAATCGGCTTTTTTTTTAAACCAACAATCAAAACCCTTCTCTTCTTGGATTATTCACAAAATCGTTATCAATTTTATTATAGCATTAGTTAATTTTCTAAATACATCATTTATTGTATATTGTTTCGTATGTGAGGCGCAACTACATAAAATCTTAAATTTGTATCGAAAGTGTCACGCCCCGATCCTCGGGTATCCACAACCCTGCCTAAATGCCTCAGGTCAGAAGGACGACGTCCTAGGCACATCATCGACCCTCGACACTTTAACTACGCATGCGAAAATGTATAAACTCTCAGACGACCAAATAAGTGGGGATAGAGAAATAGGAACATAACAATCAACTTAGCAGTGTGTGTACACACACACCACTAGCAGATACACTTTCATCTAACAGCTTAAACTTATATAATGGTTAACAGTGATCCCGAAAATTTCACAACTGCCCAATGTCACGACATCTTAAATTTTCTCCTAAGGATATATCAATTATGATCAAAACGCATCCATCTAGTAAATAAACAAATAAAGTTAACAGTTTTACATTTGATGATCAAGAGAGAGTTCTGCGACCTCCTTCATGATAGGAATTGTGCTCCAATTCCAAAAATATAATCCAAGTAAACAATCTGGGCTACGTCTCCGCGCAGAGGCACTTTGCGAATCCACTAGTCTTTGCGAAAAGTAAGAATACAACTGACGATCTTCTCACAAGATCGAAGGAAAAGAGAAAACGAGAACACTTAAGAATGCCATCACGGCCTCTCCCTTTCTTTTTCTCTCTCTTCTATTGGCTACAAACTATATATCCCTAATATATAAGGTGTATCTTTTAATCTAGAAGAAAAGGAAATGACAAAAAATACAAAAGAAATCTTAATAATATCTTTTGATATATTTTGGCTTCACGCCAACAATCTCCCACTCAAAGATAAATATATCTGATGCACCAAGAAACTTTGCATCCATCCTCTTCAAAAAACTAGCAACTCGAACTTGTGCCTCTACGATACTCCTCATCAATTAACATGGAGTAATACCAATAGTAGTAGTACAGAAAGTATGTTTCTCTCTGTCTACTATCTTGGTAAACATGTCAGCTGGATTCTTTGAGCCATCAATCTTCTGTAACTTTAACTCATTATCTTTCAATGCTGACCTGATAAAGTGATAACGCTTTTTGATAGGTCTAGTCCTTGAGTGATAAGCTGCATTCTTTGCTAAGTGTACTGCACTTTGACTATCACTCCACAGTGTGCTCATTGGCTGCTTTCGATGTAGCTTCTCCAAATAATCTTGTAACCACATGATTTCCTTAGAAGCTTCTGTGATCACCACGTACTCTGCTTCTATCTTCGATAAAGCCACTTTTTTCTGTAGTTGAGATACCCAACTCACTGCTGTACCTTCAGCTGTAAAGACATATCCAGTGGTACATTTACCACTATCTAGATCACACGAGTGATCTGCATCCACATAACCCTGCAATTCTATATATGTACCTCCATAACAAAGAGAGTAATTTGATGTACCTGCTAGATATCTCAATATTCATTTTACTGCATTCCAATGCGCTTTGCCCGGGTTCTACAAATATCGACTCACAACTCCCACTACTTGTGCAATGTCAGGTCTCGTGCTCACCATAGCATACATCAAACTTCTAACTGCTGACGCATACAGCACTGTCGCCATCTCATCTTTCAAAGCTTGAGTACTGGGACACATATCCTTAGAAAGTTTGAAGTGACCTGCAAGAGGAGTCAGAACCGGTTTTGCCTTGTCCATGTTGAATCTTTTCAACACCTTATTCACATAGTCTTCCTGCAACAACCATAATTTCTTATTTTTCCTATCCCTGATGATTTTCATGCCTAAAATCTTCTTAGTCTCTCCCAAGTCTTTCATAGCAAACTGCGCTGCTAACATCTTCTTTACTTCTGTGATTCTCTTCATATTAGAACTAGCCATTAGCATGTCATCAACATATAAAGAGAGATATACAATATCACCATCGCTATACTTTCGAAAATAAACACAATGATCAGTCTCACAGTGTGCAAATCCTTTTTCTTCCATAAAATAATCAAACTTTAAATGCCATTGTCGCGGAGCTTGCTGTAAGCCATACAAGCTTTTCTTCAATCGACATACCATGTGTTCTTTACCTTTGACTTTAAAACCTTTAGGTTGCGCCATGTATAACTCTTCATCTAAATCACCATGCAAAAAAGCTATTTTTACATCTAACTGCTCGAGATGAAGATCCTCCACTGCAATTATACTCAGCAACACTCTGATTGATGTCATCTTCACTACTGGTGAAAATATCTCAGAGTAGTCGATCCCTTCTTTTTTAGAAAAGCCCTTTACTACAAGTCTCGTCTTGTATCTGATACTACCACCAGCTTCATTTTTTATCCTATACACCCACTTGTTTAATAAAGCTTTTTTACCTGTGGGCAACTTGGTCAACTCCCAAGTTTTGTTCTGAATTAACGAGCTCATCTCGTCTTTCATAGCACGCTCCCACTGCATGTGAGATGTGTCTTTCTTTGCCTCATCATAAGTCTCCGGCTCTTCCGAATCTGTATATAAGACAGGGCTCAGAACAGTATTAGCTGAAGGATCAAAAATTACCTTTGGCTTTCTCACACGTGTAGATCTCCTCAAAATAGGTACTTCAGGGTTACTGGCTTGTTCTAGATCACCGCGTTCCTCTTGAACTGCTTGCTTATTAGTAATATGTTCACCTTGAACGTCCTCTTCAGGTGCACTTTGATCTGCTGGAATTATATTCACAGGAATTGTGTCCAGCTCAACATATTCTGGTTCTATTACCGTTTCATGCTCTGTCTGATGA
Source organism: Rhodomyrtus psidioides (assembly GCA_021437785.1). Taxonomy (NCBI): domain Eukaryota; kingdom Viridiplantae; phylum Streptophyta; class Magnoliopsida; order Myrtales; family Myrtaceae; genus Rhodomyrtus; species Rhodomyrtus psidioides. The sequence continues at coordinate 16,828,601 of JAILYB010000003.1, forward strand.
TCTTTGTACATCTTTTCTTCATGAAACACCACATTCCGACTGCGAATGACTTTGTTATTCTCGTAATCCCAAAGCATATATCCATATTCATCGCCGCCATATCCAATAAAGACGCACTTTTGGGACTTAGCATCAAGCTTTTTCCTATCCTCTCTGTCAATCATGCAATACAACCAAAAACTTTTAGATATGAATAATTGACCTTTTTACCTGACCACTGCTCTTGTGGTACTCCTCCATCCAACACACTAGATGGACTCCTGTTAATCAAATATACAGCTGCATCAACTGTAGAGCCCATAAGCCTAACGGGAGACCCGCATGTAGTCTCATGCATCTTGCATGTTCCAAAATGGTCCTGTTCATTCTCTCAGCCACACCATTCTCTTGAGGAGTTCTAGGAACAGTCTTTAACCCATGTATACCTTCTTGGCTCAAGTATTCTGCAAATTCATTGCTTGTGTATTCATCACCATTATCAGATTTTAGAGCTTTAATTTGATAACCTGTTTCTTTTTCTACCATGGTTTTCCACATTTTAAAAATACCGAATACTTCTGATTTTTCTCTAAGAGCATATACCCAAGTCTTTCTTGTTGCATCATCAATAAAAGTGACAAAATATCTCTTACCACCATAAGAGAGTTCTTGAGCTGGTCCCCATACATCGGTATGAACCAACTCTAACTTTTGCTTTTTATTTTGTTGCCCGTTCAATTGAAAACTAAATGCTTTTTATTTTCCATAAATGCAACTTTCACATAAATCTAATTCAACTTTCTGCAAACTTGGAAGCAACTTTCTTGAATGTTACTGCTTGACACCTTTTTCACCAAGATATCCCAAACGATAATGCCAAAGAGTAGATAAATTACCTGTAGCCACTGTAGTTGCAACCATATCACTAATATTATCTCATTGGAGAAGGTAAAGTGTACCTGTACGCTTTCCCTTTACTACTACTCTTGCTCCTGAGGTTATCTTCCACTCCCCGCCTCCAAAAGTTGTTACCATGCCTTCTTGGTCAAGTTTGCTAGTTGAAATCAAATTTTTCTTCAACTCAGAAATATGTCTGGTTTCACGCAAAATTAGTCGTCCACCACCTGAGATATTCAAAATCACAGTTCCTTTTCCTACAATTGGACACATGTGGCCGTTTCCCACAACCACTTGCCCAAAATCTCCACTGGCATAATCAATAAATATATTTCTTTGCGAGGTACAATGAAAAGAAACACCAGAGTCAAGAAACCACTTATCTGTAGCCAAGTCAAGCCCTGCAGATAAACATAAGTTCTCTAACAAAGGCTCATCGCTTACCACATCAGCTCCTTGATTCTCATCTCGTAGCTTCTTTTTGTAGGCTTCACATTGAAATCTACGATGTCCCGTTTGGTGACAAAATCAGCACTCATCTTTTGTAACCTCTCTCTTTCCCCTGGATTGTGACCTACCACGCCCGCTGAATTTTCCTCTGCTTTTGCTTCTTCCACGGTTCTCCACCGCTAGTGCCATGAAGATGCAGATGTCGAAAATTTATCTCCACCTGAGACTTTTTGTCTCATCTCTTCATCCATGATACTGCTCACAGCATCATCCATAGTCAAATCATCCATCATGGTGCTCGAAATTCCTTGCACTACGGTGTTGTAGCTTTTCGGAAGAGAACATAGAAATAATAAAGCTTGTAACTTCACATCCAGATTTATGCCTGCGGATTCTAATTGACATGTAACCTGCGTGAAACTGTTAATATGCTCTGCAAAGAACCTCTGTCAGATAATTTTATATTAACCAATTTCTTTAACAAAAATATCTGATTCGATGTAGATGGCTTCTCATAAATATTCGTTAGAATATCCATAACTTCTTTTGCAGTCTTAGCTTTCGTGATGTGGTATCCTGTCTTTTTCGTCAAACCTAGACGAATCGCACCTAACGCCTTTCAATCAAGAATTTTCCATCCTGATTCTGCCGTCGGATCAACTTTCACGATTTCAGGTTTCCAACCCTCAAGTGGTGCATAGAAATCTTTTTGATAAAGATAGTCCTCTATTTAGAGTTTCCACCATCCGAAATCCTGCCCATCGAACTTATCGATTCTAATTTTATCTTCTGCCATACCGTTTGCTTTCAATCGAACGTCACCGAAAAACCCTCGATGTTCTCGATTAGCCAACCTAGGCTCTGATACCAGTTGATAGGAATCGTGCCCCAATTCCAGAAATGTAATCCAAGCAAACAATCTGGGCTACGTCTCCGCGCAGAGGCACTCTGCGAATCCACTAGGCTTCGCGAAGAGTAAGAATACAACTGATGATCTTCTCACAAGATCGAAGGAAAAGAGAAAACGAGAACAATTAAGAATGCCGTCACGGCTTCTCTCTCTCTCTTTTTCTCTCTATTCGCTACTTTGCGTATTCTGTCTGCTCTTGCGTTTTCTGTCTGCTCTTCTATCTTCTCTCTCTTCTATTGGCTACAACCTATATATCCCTAATATATAAGGTGTATCTTTTAACCTAGAAGAAAAGGAAATGACAAAATATACAAAAGAAATCTTAATAATATCTTTTGATATATTTTGGCTTCACACCAACACTTCAAGAGTTCAATGATCACCGGTGACAACAGTATGCATTAGAAGCCAACAAGTATACTTACCCGTGCTTTGAAGAGGTTTATTTTTCTAAAGTATTATAAAGTCATATTTGATGTGCTTGCTCTATAGTCTTGCACGTTCAACTTATTCAATTAGAGAACAGCCCACTCGCGAACGATGAGGTACGGTCGAGATGCTCGTCACAGCACAGTTTGAGGTGGTAGTGCTGGTGCTCGCATCTAGCTCAACAAGGCTGTAGGTCGAGGGCTCGATGAATCTGCAAAACAAAAGCAAACATCACTAAGATGTGTTAACTAACCTATATGCTTCTAATTCTATATGCAATGAAAAGATAATTTTAGGGGTCAAAGGTCCATCCTTCATTTTTCTATGTAATATAAGATCAAATGTGTCACCAAAATTTAGGTATCAATATACGACATTATAAAATAAAACTTAAAGAAAAAAAGAAGAAGAAGATGTCCCATCCATGCTCTTCTCAATGATCATTTGCATAAAGGAAAATATAAAGCGTACATCACTAAATATAATGAAAACCTTACTTAAACGGTCTCATGTATCCTTAAATGACATTTTATGAAATGACATTTGCTTCTGATTTTCACGGATGAGACTAGAACTTGCTTTTCAGTGAGAGCTCAGGCTGAATCAACTTTGAGAAAACATCCATGGCGTCACGAGGAAGCCCCAGAGACAAAACCGAGTTGTCGCTCTCCTCGCTCTGAGAAGAGATCATTACGCAGTTGCGGGAGACGGTCGCCGGCGCCACTTGGAATGGCCTCCCGAACCCGAAATCCGTGCTATAGAAAGGGAGCCGACTCAACTTGGTGATGCAGCAAGTGTTGCCCTCACAATCGACCACGACCCTGTTCAGCTCGATGTGGTCGATGGCCGACCTTATGTAACTATCGGTGACGCATAGGAGTGCCTCGCGCACAGTCTGGACAGCAAAGGAGAAGGGCTTGTCAATTAGCTCGCTTGATCTGCACTCGGCGCAGGAGAAAACGATGCCATTCCCGAAGTAGCCGCTCGGCAGCGGCGGGTGGAACATGGGTCGAATGTCGACTGCAATGAGAAGCTTTGCTGTCTCTTGAGGCTCAACTCCGAGAGCTTTGGTTCGCAAAATCCACACCAGTGCCGACATGACTTCGAAGCTCGAAGGGACTATGGAGGAGCCATTGTCAGCTGTGATTGTTGACACTTTCTTGAGTTGAATGAGAGTGAGCGGTTTGAAGCAGAATGATCTGTGAACAAGGGGCTCGGTTCGGGGGTTTGACTATGCATTTGGACCGCCGATCTCTCAGAGCATACTCGTGGTGGGGGACCATCGACGCGCGCGGGAATCGCCTCGGGCACAATACCGATCGATTGAGAAAGGGAGGAATCGATAGTGGCCTGGCTCGAGCCACGTCAGTCCAACAAGACATGAAGTCCGTCAAGGCTTTGCCATCGGCGACGAAGTGATTCATGAGAATGCCGAGGATGATTCCTCCACAATTGAAGGTTGTCACCTGGATCATACAATAAACTGTAAGCGATGATGTACAGAAGCAGGTTATATTCAAACGGACCCTCTAGTAACAAGAAGTTACTTACTCAGTGAGCCAATATCGGATTGAAAATGATTCGACCCAAAATGAATCAGTTAACCCGTTTTGACATATTTCCGTTGCAATACAAAATCTGGTGACTCGTTCATGATTCATATTGCTAAAACACTGTGGACTATTTTAATAATTTTGAAAAAATTATGAATTTTTCATTTTTTTTTCTCGTAACCGAGGTTTTTCACGTGTAATGAACTATTCCTCGGGGTGGTGGGGATATAAGCACCAATGTCACGGTTATGTCCCTCAAGAAGCGGTCAGGGAGATTCGAACCTGGGACCTCGTCAGTTTAACTATCTAAGGCCTAGGGATCTCACCAACTAAGCCAATGCTTCATTGGCAATTATTTTTTGTTATTCATTTTTCTTTCTTTATTTCTCTTTCTTCTACGACCGACGATCGGTGACATGCCGAGAACGGGTAACTGGTGGTGGTGATCCATGCCGAATTTCATAAAAAAAAAAGGAAAAAATAAAAAAAAAATAAAAAAATACGAAAAATCAGAAAATTAAAATAATTAAAATTTTAACTTGATTATGATTCACTTAAAATTATGAGATATCAAACCCGTTTATAATCAATTTAAAATCCATTTAAAACTCTTTAACTCATGAATTAACCCATTTATGATCCCTTAAGCTTGTTTTTAAAATTTAAGGCTTATCATTTATAACGAACATACTTAAATATGGGTTCTAGACTCATTTTGCCACCTCTAGCTTGAACCACCATCTTCGATTGTCCAAATTTAGCCTTAGGGTACCATATATTACAATCAGTAGTAATTCCCCCTAACATCACTGTTTTTTTGGGCATGAAAACATAAACAGAAAACTTTACCTGGACGGTCAGCAAAGGTTTTTCGAATATGGTTTCGGGTCCATCGCTGTGATTCACAAGTTTTCGCAGAGTTGGCGGATCGATGGAGCTGATGTCGCCCAGCACTCTCGATTTCATCCTCCGATATCGCTGCGACGAACGGGACACCTTGTCCTGGGCATCTCACTGCCATCTTCTCATCACTCCCCATGACAAGCCTGCCCGTGAATGGATAGAACTCGACCAATACCTCGGCCAGTGAATCTCTGAGCATCTCAGCCGCAGCGAAAGGCCTCTCCCTCCCTTCACCTTTGAAGGCGAATATGAGCTCAAATGTGCAAGGGAGGGTCTGGTCGAGGTTGGAGAGAACGTACAGCCCATCGAAGGTTTCCCTCGCCGGAGAAACATTAACCGCTTTCACGATCTTCAGGTCGAGCTTTCGCGTAGCTCCGATGTTCGTTGGCTTTCCATTTCTTGCTTCTTCGGACAAAATCACGTATAATAGAAGTTAAACTTAATTATTTGTAGGCTTTGATGATACAAGGTTAATGTTTGGAGTAAATTTATTCCAAACAAATTTTCGTCTCAGCAGAAAATTTACCCTCCACATCATATTCCAAACTTCTAACAGAAAGTAGATTTGGGTTATGGGAAGCAGTTTGAGATTTTAGTTGAGACAAAAACCAATTTAGAGTAATATGTTCGTAAGGACCAATTTGAAATTTCAGCCAAAATTGTACATACACCATACCATTTTTACTTTGATGCTGAAATGACTCAGGCATCCTTTTGAGAGCTTCGGAATCCATCCTGTCGATAACATCGACAAAACATTAAAAAATATCAATAAATTATACTGAAGTCGTAAATAAGGTCATTCTCCTCAGATTCAACATTAAATTATGTAGATGTTACATCGGAAGAGGAAAAAAAAATTATCAAAATTACCAGAACAGGGTAAATTTCCCAAATAGTCGCGGAAAATGAATAATTTGAAAAATATTATCCTAAAAATAACTATTTGTATTGTTTTGAGAAATTAGTCAATGAAAATACTTTCATTATTAACAACAATTTATAACTTTTTTTTTGGCTAATGATGAAATTATTCTAATTCATAGTTTTTAACTATCATTTTTAAAAAGGTTTTTAAAATGAGAATTTTTCAAAAAATAAACGCAGTACTGGGGTTTCATTTCTTCTCAGTTCATGGAAGTTGGGACGGGATTTGACTAAACTTTCCGTGGTCGGATGCTGACTTGACAAAGGCGCAGACAATTCTCTGGACGTCATTGCCATTACCTTTTCCAATAATCTTTTCATTACATTTGGAAGATAGGACGTATAATTGAACACACTCGCAGAAGGGGTATTAAGATTTGATTACCCCGGTGTCGAGCCATCGAGGTAGGGTGGTCGGGGCTGACCGGGCATCCACTTGGCCGACATGGCGTTTGCGGCGGCACTCGGGACTGGGATCGCGGCAGCGATTCGATCTGAAAATGGAAATGATCGAGGAAGTTTTCTAAGTATGTGGCGACAAGGAGAGTGGGAGAGTGAATGATTTGAAGGAGCGAAGAGGAAGTGAGAAGTTTGCACTACTTATAGGAGAGAGCATGTGAAACGAGTGGAAGAGAGAATGGAGGAAGACAGATGTTTGTGTTAGTTGTAGAGGGGCGTGTGAAACAAATGGAATTGACCAGTTTGTGCTAGCTGGCGAACCCAATTTTAGGTTGTATAGACTCATTACAAGTGAAGATGTAATGGGTTGGGGCCACGGTCTTTGGTCGATCTACTTTGACAAATAAAAGAACACAAAGACTGTCATCACTATTGTATGAAGTTTTGGCGCCATAGTTGTTCAATCGATTACTTAAGTGTCATAAATTTTAAAAGATGTTCACTTTGGTAACATAATAAGTGTAAAAAAATCTAACGTGATGCCAAAATTTATGATGATGTGATACCGCATAAGTAGTCGAATGACTTGATGATCGAGTTAATGTGATATGATTGTTAGATTATATTCATGATGCTTTACGTGTGGTATCTCGGAAGGTAAGTTGCCTATGGTTGTGACACTTGTCGTCTGTTACAAGATTGATTCGTAGGACATTCTAGACGAATCAACGCCCTAGCCGAGGCTTAGGTGTTGACTTACTGAGATTCATATCTCACCCATTCGTGGGAACATTTTTCAGGTTCGAAGTGATGAAGTTCGTAGGCTTGGAGCCGTTGGTTCTTTTGGAATAGATTGGCGTGACCTTACTCCGCCTCGAAGTATGAGGCCGATTACTTTGTTATCCCATTTGAGTTAAGACGTGTCGGTAAATGAATTGATATTTTGATCTGATATGTATCATGTTTTTCTATCCGTATCTCTTTTATTGTCTAGAAGTAGTATTCGTTTTCGATTACGTAATAAATTGTCGTGGGTCGATGGCAAACCTGGGACGCTATCTTTTATGACCCAAGGGACGACTGACCGGGATGCCGCGTACCTGGGGTTTGGGGCGTGACAGATCATATACTGAATAGCGATTTTTGATAATGTTCTCCTTATTGGCACATTAGACTTGGGCTAACTTAGACCCTTATGTCTCACTAATATTAACAATTTACTAAGAATAAATCTGGACTTCCATGTATTATCTTTACTAGATTTGTTGATAGAAAGCCCGTCAAGGAGCCCCTTTAACTGATAAGAAAAAAACTCAGTTCACAAAATAAAATTGTAGTTGTTTTATCTTTACACCCTCAAGGAGTTCCTTTTCAGGACATCTTCTTCGGCGGAGACTGATGGGAACTTGATTGTACATCAACGCTACCCACAGGAAGCAGTAGTTTACAAGACTCCGCACTTCATCGTCAAAATGTGTGCACCTCAAACGCTACCCAGTGATATCTTTGTGAGTTATTCCCAAAATTGTACTTGAAATCTTTCTTCTTCTTTTATTTATGTTGAACAATACAATGTCCTATTGCTTGTGTCGCGTAAGACAATACACAAAGATGAGAGATTTCGACCTATTTTTTTTTTAAATAACAAATATAGAAAATACCAGCTTGACCTTGATTATAAGCATGGATTAGGAAAATCCATCACGCATGAGTGAAGGATGTTCCCTGTAAGCCAAATTTTGAAGAAACAAAATTATTTTTTTAATTAAATGAAAGGACGCTATTTGTTCCTAGATAAACAGCGTCGTTGCTTGGTCGAGTGGCTAAAGCCTCACAAATTGCCAATGAACGAGGTTGTAGTAGATCCAGCTACATCTTTATTGAATGTGGACGTGAGAGGAAATGGAGACACCCCATTTTTGTAATGTCTTAATCAAATTATTGCATCTTGTGGACCTGAGCGACGTGCACAGCTTTTTTCAGTGATAGAGTTCTATCGATTGGAAATCCTATGAAGATATCCATATATCTTTACGGTCTGAAAAAAAAAAGGAGCAACAAGTCGTTCCAGGGACATAGACCACCACGAAACGACGTGTGGAAGTTGCTTTGCGGACAACTTTAGGCCGGTTTTTATCCGGGAGATATTTGGTCCAATTCTCTTTGTTGATTCTCATTGAATGGGCTAAAGACATTAAAGACATTAAAAAGTATGTAATATTAAACTATGAAATGGTATGTATCTTATGAAACATTTGGTGCAACTGATATGGGTAACAATAACAAATCTCATTTGCTCCCAAACGAAGTTAAGCATAATAGTGCATCCCATCATCAGATTTTTTTTCTTAAACATTATATGAATTATTTAGATCCAAATTTATGTTGTGTTGGCATACATTTCGTGGACGAGTTTTGGCGATTAAGTCTATTTGTACTATTCAATTATGTCTAAGAATATTACGATTTATCCAAAGCAACATAACTTAATGCAATAGCATTTTTTTATGCTCATAAACTATTAATAGCAATAACATAGGAGTTTCTGAGTAACCATGATTTTCTCAGCCTCATATCCACACTTCTAAATGATTAACCTAAAGCACTCATTTCATGCTATTCTTTATTTGCTCCAAGGGCCTGGTCCTTCAGACCATATTTTTATTATACTGGGCCAACCAATGGCCATTAGCCGTGGCATGCTCAAGCCCAGCCAATCCGTTTGCCAATCCTAGAGCAAAGCTGTAAAACATCACCTAACCAATGAATAATCAACAATCTGTTTGAGGGCCCTAGTACACTTAATTAGTACTTACTTAAAAGATTCAATGAAGTTAGAAATTTACTTATCTGATATGTAAAAAAGGGGGGTTTACTTAATTCATCCAAACAATTGGTGGTAATTAGAATTTCCCAATTATATGGTTATTGGCGTACCAATTACAATCACAGTTCAATGTTTGGAAAGAAATTCCAAATATCTAATGATTGTCAACCAACTTTTATTTTCATTTTAACACTTAGGATTGTTATTAGAAACACCACAAGTTAAACTATCATCCCACCACGAGTCCTTTCCTTTTGCTTCTCTCTTTGACATTTCCAACTCCGATCCAATCACGTAGTCATTCCATCTTCGGTTCAGGTTGATAAGAAATAAGATCTCCCTCTAAAATATTTGCTCTTCAAAATTTTGTTCTTCCAAATCTTCTCTTTGAGATTCGTTATTCTCTCATAATCACTTTCTGTCTAGCCTCTATCAGACGAACATTCTCCTTCAACTTCACCTTTTAACCATCAACATCGATATAAATTCTTTGTTGTAAAATGAGACTTTGAGGATCATACATTCGAATAAATTCACAATCATCTTTCTACAAAACATTCAAGTATATCTGCAATAGGTCTTTCCTGGAAGCAATATGCGATCAAGCATCAAAAGGAATTACTTATTCTCATAGTAGAATTCACATTATGCATCGAAAACTACCTCATAGTAGAATTCACATTATGCATCGAAAACTACCTCATTGAGTCATCCAGTCCTCGCCACTAGAAAGAGAAGATTGATAAAATCCTTTGTTCGAAGAAAAAGCGGAGGGTCTATTTGTACTGAATCATTCGGAACAACGTGCGTAAATAGTCAGGAACCCTCATCTCTTCGAATTTTCCACACAAATTGACAGTGCAGTACTGGAACGTCTCGGACTTAGGGCTTTGTCCACAGAAAAAGCCCCAAATCAAAACTCTAGTGGATCAATGTGTCGTCCCCACGTTACCAATCTTCAATCTGGGCTTGCTTGCAGACCCTCTTCATGAGCTAAGTTCAAATTGAGTCCGCAAGGAGTAGGGGGGTGTGCCAAGAAAAGCTTTTTCTGGTTGGTGCCTCTATTCACATAGTTTAGACAAGATAAAATTTCGTTTTAGTCCATCAAGGCTATCAAGCCCGTCGGCTCTTTTTTTTTTTTGGGGGGGGGGGGGGGGGGGGGGGGGGGGGGGGGGAGTTAAGCATGTATAGAACTTTTCAATGCGCCAAATACAAAGGGTATGCCGAACACAAAAACCTCGAACCCACTAGGACTGAAGTTCATGTCCTAAGGGGTACAAAGGTATAGCGGCATGCAAGATAGAACAGAGTGGGCAAAAGCATCTAACCCCCGGCAAAAGCATCAAGCCCGTCAGCTTTTTAGAGGAGAAAAGAAAAGAATTTTGGGTGCTGGGAGAGTATTCTCTGTAATTTGGTTCTCCAACCATTCCCAATATGTGACAAACGGGTGCACGTGGCAACGCTCCAGAAAAAGTGTTTCTGTTCCCAGAAATTATTTCCAATTATTTCTAAAAAATTGTTCTGAGGGTTTGTTTGGTAACGTTTATGTTCCTCTATTTCTGTTCTCAGGAACAAAAAAGAATCAGAAATATGTTTGGTAATGCAAATGATTCCGATTCTACTTCCAGGAACACTTTTGGATCACTTTTGAGAAGTAAAAAAAAAGTTATTTATCAAGAAAAGAAACACTTTTGAAAGTCTTCTTTCATTCTTGTTGGGCGCTCACGAGGCTTGAGCCGGGTCAACCCGACCCAGTCCGCATAATTTTTCCAATAAAAATTTTGAAAATTAATAAAAATAACAAAATCATAAAATAATTAAAAATCCAAAAAAGGAAAATTCATGAAAAAATTTAAAAAATTGGAAAAAATAGAAAATTTCCAAAAAAAAAATAAAAATAAAAAATTAGGAGATTGGTCATTTTAACTAGCCACTCTTATTTTTGACGATTTAGTCTTTTGATTTCTCCCAAATGACAATTTTTCCCCTCATTAGCAAATTGTTCTAAAAAATCCCAAAATTTAAAGAAAAATCTCAAAAAGTAGGAAATATGTCTATTCAATTGGCTAGTCCTGTTTTTGGTGATTTTACCTTTCAATTTTTCCTAAGCCTTGCCTGATTTTTTATTGGATTTTATTCATTCTGAGCAATAAAAAATAATAAAAGATATCTTTTTCATCCTTGACATATGCATAGAATCAAGATAAGCATGGAAAAATAATAATTTTAGCGTATTATCCTTCCAAGAAATAAATCTAAAGCATCCCTATTTTAGCCAAAAAGATGTCAAGGTGTAAGAGGATCGCACTTGTTGGGTCTGAGCAAAGTGATCAAATGTGATTATGTAATTGTTTGATTTAAATTACAAATTGGGAGGATAAATTATTTTCCAGAACATAATTTTTTTGTAGTTACCAAACACGTTCTGATTCTCTAAAACTCATTTAGGGAATAGAATCACAAAAAATGATTTTAATTAGAATCACTTTTTATGAACAGAAACGTTACCAAACAGATCCTAAAATGTGTTCCTTAAAAGTGTTCCTAAAAAGTGTTCCAGGAATGCATAAGTAAGTTTTTTTATTTGTGTCTTATTTATGCTCCAAAACTGTTTCTATTCTCAAAAGTGTTCCTAAAAACTGTTTATGGATTGGGAACCGGACCAACCAGTCCGGTCCGGTTCCCGAGCGATTCAATCATTTGACTGGTCCTATTTTTTTTTATCGTTAAATTTTTCTCATAAACAATATATTCACCATACTACCTCGCGTTAATTGCATCATATTGTTGCTAAGGCTGCGTATGGTAGCGTTTCTGTTCCAGGGAGCATTTTTTGAACAGAAACATTTTTTTGTGTTTCTGTTCAAAATTACGATTTTTAGGAAAAAAACGCGTTTGGTAATTTAAAAAAAAAAACACTTTTTTCAGTCGCCGACCGGAGGTGGGCGACGGCCGGCGGCGGGCGACCGGCAGCGGCGGGGCGACCGGCGGCGATCGGCGACCGGAGGCGGCAACCGGTGGTGGCGGCCGGCGGCGGCGGCCGGCGACCGGCGGCCGGCGACCGACGGCGGCGGCGGCCGGCGACCGCGACAGCGTACGGCGGCCGGCGACCGCGACGGCGTACGGCGGCCGGCGACCGCGACGACGTACGGCGGCCGGAGACCGCGGCCGGCGACGGCGGCCGGAGATCGGCGACCGGCGGCCGGAGACCGGCGGCCGGCGACCGTCAACGGTAGGCTTTTAGCGAGGCGGCGAGTGGTAATCGCGTCGGCGACGATGGATGGTGGTTTCAAAAGTGTTCCAAAAAGTGTTCCCAAATCCCAGAAGCAAGTTTTTTTTGTTCCTTCAAAAGTGTTCTTTGGCACAAAAGTGTTCCGCGGAACACTTTCGGAACATTTTTTAACCATACGCGTTTCTGCTCCAAAAGTGTTCCCGGAACACTTTTGGAACAGAAACAGTTTCCCCAGCCACCATCCATACGCAGCCTAAATCTCTAAATCATACTAAGCATCTTAAGTTTATGTTTAGGTTTAGGTTTATGAAATTCTCTTTAAAAGTACAATAATTGTCTGGTCCAGTCCATCCAGTCCCCCGAGAACTCGGAATTGGACCGACCATAACTAGAACCTGGAAACGGAGTGGAGCCCCCAGTGATAGGACCAGTCCGGACCGGGCGGTTCCCAATTTAGTCAGTCCATCATTATCGACCCTAGAATGCACAACACGAAAAATAGACAACCCATAGTACTCTTCCTAATGCTAAAGATATGCATATGGTGCCTAAAGAATGGGATTTACCAAGCACTCGAAGGAGTTGGCCTTGGCACCTAGCAAATCCTTTAAACTATGGCTGCACTTTCATAAATTAACATTCGAACATCGTGTTATTGACGGAAGTATATATCATACAATACAACAGGCACAAGCGGCCCAACACCTGTGTGTTGGTCCTACTTAAAACTAGAGGCAGAAATACGAGACTTCAAACACACCCGTGCATTCGTATCCATAGATAAGGCTAAAACTTGCTTTTCAGCGTGAGCTCATACTGAATCAGCTTCGAGAAAACGTCCATGGCGTCACGAGGAAGCCCCAGAGACACGACCAAGCTGTCGCTCTCCCTGCTCTGGGAAGCGACCAAGATGACGTTGGTGGGGGCAGTCGCTGGGGCCACTTGGAACGGCCTCCCGAACCCGAAATCCGTCTTGTAGAAAGGGAGCCGACTCCACTTGCTGATGCAGCAAGAGTTGCCCCCGCAATCAACCCCGACCTTGTTCAGCTCGACGTAGTCGATGGCCGACCTTATGTAGTTATCGGTGACGGACTCGAGCGCCTCGTGCACTTTCCGGACAGCGAATGAGAAGGGCCTGCGGGTCAATTCGCCCACGCTGCACTCGGCGCAGGACCAGGCAATGCCGTTCCCGAAGTAGCTGCTTGGCAATGGGGGGTCGAACTTGGGCCGGCCGTCCACTGCAGTGAGAAGCTTGGTCGTCTCGTGAGGGCCGATTCCGAGAGCTTTGGTTCGCGAAATCCAAGCGAGCGCTGATATGACTTCGAAGGTCGTAGGGACAGTGGAAGAGCCGTTCTGGGTTGCGATTGTTGACGATTTCTTGAGCTGAATGAGAGCGTGTGGATTGAAGCAGAATGATCTGTAAACAAGGGACTTGGTTTGGGGGCTGACTGCACGTTCGTACCGCTGATCTCTCGGAGCATACTCGTGGTGGGGGAGATCGGCGCGCGGTGGTTGCCTCGGGCACAACACCGATCGGTCGAGAAAGGGAAGAACCGATAGCGGCTTGGCCCGAGCCAGGTCAGTCCAGCAAGTTATGAAGTCCGTGAGGGCTTTACCGTCGACGAGGACGTGATTCATGACGATGCCAACGACGATTCCTCCGCACTTGAATGTCGTCACCTGGATTACACGATATGCTACACTTAGGTCATAACTTCTCCTAACATTACTCTTCGAAGTGAAAAGAACCAAAAAATAATAATAATTTACCTGCACCGTCAGCAAAGGTACTTCCAATATGGTTGAGGCTCCGTCGCTGTGCTTCACGAGTTTACGCAGCGTGGTGGGATTGACGGCACTGATATCGCCCAGCACTCCGATGTCGGAGGCCGACATTGCTTCCACGAACGGGACGCCTTCTCCAGTGCATCTCACCGCCATCCTCCCGTCGCTCCCCACCACGAGTCTGCCTGCGAATGGATAGAATTCGACCAATGCCTCAGCCAGCGACTCTCTCATGGTCTCCACCGCAGTTATACGCCATCCGCTCCCTTCGCTTTTGAAGGTAAATAAAATCTCGATCACGTAAGGGAAGGCCTGGTCGAGGTTCGAGAGAGCATAGAGCCCGCCAAACGTCTCCCTCGCCGGAGACACATTAACCGCACTCGCGATCTTCACGTCAAGCTTTCGCATAGCTCCGATGTTTCTTGTAAAAACCTAGAGGCTTTTCATCCGGTAGTGGTGGAGCCAGCTTTAACGCACCATGCAATTCTAGGGTCCATAGGTTAAAAAAACGAAAATGTCAAAATCAAGTTTTTGTCGGCACAAATTCCCCTGAGAAAAAACTAATTTATCTGGAGTTCCAGTTTGCCGGAAATTGACTTTGAAGACCCAATTCCACTTTTTTTTTTTTGGTAAGGTAAGTTTGTATATACTTTCAAATAACTAGGTACAAAAAATCGGACACAAAAATCATGAACCGAACTAGGCAGCGCAGTGCCTAGGTGGGTTCAATGGTGATCGGTTGCCAAGACGCCTTAACTTCAATCGCGTCAAACAAGATGCCAACTAGCGGCCATCATAAAATCAACAAGGCGACCTAAACAAATAGAAGAGGGTAAAAAGGAAAAGCACATTAAAAGACGGCAAAAAAAGTGGCCTAAAGATTCGGATAAGGTAGGAAATAGACCAACCAGCACGGCGCCCAAAGGAGTAGCTATTGGGGGTCTGCAATCTGAACAAAGTCTCCACAAAGTAGCCGCAGCAACAATAGAATCGCCACTGCACAAAACAGGTAGCCTTTGTGTAAACATCAGTAGAGCTTCCCGCATACCCAATTCCACTTTGACTCCTCCTCTTTTTATAAAAATGGAAAAAACCCACGAATGTAACCAGAAACGAAATAGTTGCCAATATTACGGGCACGACAAGTAACTTTCTTTAATCTCATATTTACGTTCTACTTGTTTCACGAAAAACGAATGACTTAAAAAATCTTTCTAGAAAAACAATCGCTCAAGAACATATTTAGACATAAGTTGTCGTCGATAATGAAAATACCTTCCGTTGACTAATTATTCTAAATGAGACCAAGAATTTAGTCTCGAACTATTTATTTTCGCGAAACAAAAGGAATCTACACGCATCATATATGGTTCACACCCGGGATTATATTAATTTTTTATCTTTTCGAAATGACCTATACGTCAAAAGACAAAATAAAGGGAAAGGTACCCAAAAGGAATTAATTTATTAATAGAAAGGGAAACAAAATTCTCTTCTTAACCTTGAAGGAAATGATTGTCACCTCGTATTTGAAAAACCTTAATTGGTTTTTCACATTCTTGGTGCTCCAAACTCCAATGGAATCTGCGTGATACCATTGTAAAAACCTAGAGGCTTTTCATCCGGTAGTGGTGGAGCCAGCTTTAACGCACCATCCAATTCTAGGTTCCATAGGTTAAAAAAACGAAAATGTCAAAATCAATTTTTGTCGGCACAAATTCCCCTGAGAAAAAACTAATTTATCTAGAGCTCCAGTTTGCCGGAAATTGACTTTGAAGACCCAATTCCACTTTTTTTTTTGGGGGGTAAGGTAAGTTTGTATATACTTTCAAATAACTAGGTACAAAAAACCGGATACAAAAATCATGAACCGAACTAGGCAGCGCAATGCCTAGGTGGGTTCAATGGTGACCGGTTGCCAAGACGCCTTAACTTCAATCGCGTCAAACAAGATGCCAACTAGCGGCCATCATAAAATCAACCAGGCGGCCTAAACAAATAGAAGGGGGTAAAAAGGAAAAGCACATTAAAAGACGGCCAAAAAAGTGGCCTAAAGATTCGGATAAGGTAGGAAATAGACCAACCTGCACGGCGCCCAAAGGAGTAGCTATTGGGGGTCTGCAATATGAACAAAGTCTCCACAAAGTAGCCGCAGCAACAATAGAATCGCCACTGCACAAAACAGGTAGCCTTTGTGTAAACATCAGTAGAGCTTCATGCATACCCAATTCCACTTTGACTCCTCCTCTTTTTATAAAAATGGAAAAAACCCACGAATGTAACCAGAAACGAAATAGTTGCCAATATTACGGGCACGACAAGTAACTTTCTTTAATCTCATATTTACGTTCTACTTGTTTCACGAAAAACGAATGACTTAAAAAATCTTTCTAGAAAAACAATCGCTCAAGAACATATTTAGACATAAGTTGTCGTCGATAATGAAAATACCTTCCGTTGACTAATTATTCTAAATGAGACCAAGAATTTAGTCTCGAACTATTTATTTTCGCGAAACAAAAGGAATCTACACGCATCATATATGGTTCACACTCGGGATTATATTAATTTTTTATCTTTTCGAAATGACCTATAAGTCAAAAGACAAAATAAAGGGAAAGGTACCCAAAAGGAATTAATTTATTAATAGAAAGGGAAACAAAATTCTCTTCTTAACCTTGAAGGAAATGATTGTCACCTCGTATTTGAAAAACCTTAATTGGTTTTTCACATTCTTGGTGCTCCAAACTCCAATGGAATCTGCGTGATACCATTGTAAAAACCTAGAGGCTTTTCATCCGGTAGTGGTGGAGCCAGCTTTAACGCACCATGCAATTCTAGGTTCCATAGGTTAAAAAAACGAAAATGTCAAAATCAAGTTTTTGTCGGCACAAATTCCCCTGAGAAAAAACTAATTTATCTGGAGTTCCAGTTTGCCGGAAACACCCCCCCTTCCCTTTTTTTTTTTCTCTCGCCAACTTTAATCGATGCCTAAATCCACGTTTCGCATCCGGATCCCCTGCCCACGTGGGCAGGGAGACCACGGAAAAATTTTGGGTGGGGCGGCCCCATGCGCCCCACCAGTCACTCTCTCTCCTCTGACACATGAGAGAGAGAGAGGAGAGAGAGTGACTGGTGGGGCGCATAGGGCCGCCCCACCCAAAATCTCCTCGGGAGACCACAGATCTGGACAGTTCCCCAGAATTTTTTCCCCCCTTTTTATAGGGGAAAATGTTTGGGGAACGGTGAGAGATGAGTGGTCTCCCTACCCACTGTGGGCAGGAGATCCCGTCGCTCAAGTTTCTGTCCAATAATGCCGTTAAAGATTCCACGTGTCATTTCACGTGTGCTCGATGAAAATTTGATGAGGTTAGATTTGGGTACCACCTGAATAATTGTGCTTTTATAGTAGACAACGAAAAGTTCAAGTTAGAATTGAGAGCCAACCTAATTTTTTTTTTAAGATAAGTATATATTGAAACTTTCCAAAAAAACGCTAGTCATAAGAGGAAACCAGACATAAAAATCATGGACCCACAAAGACATCTGTTGACACCTGATTTTTGATCAGTCTTTCATAGTTTATTTTTAAAAAATTCATAAAAAATCTATAAAAAGTTAAAAAAATTAAAAAATCATCTTTGGTAGCCTTGACCAAGCTAAAGGAACCATTTTTGATAAAAAAAATAATTTTTCATATTTTTTAATATTTTTTAATATTTTCCAAAAATAGAAAAATACATGAAAAATGAAGAAAAATAGCGTTCGATGTCGTAAAAATATAGAAAAATAGTCAATATTTTTATTTTAATTTCTTTTACATTTTGAACTCATAAATAGTCAAAATTTAAGTTCAATTGCATGTGTTTCTTCACGACGCATAGAGTTGAATTTGGCAAAAAAATGTCATTCGAGTATTTTAATTTGTAAATTTCTACATCTTTTTTAGTCTTGACGTCCAATTAGATCGACCACCATCTACAATAAATGCCCCTTGCTGAATATTTTCGTTTTTGTTTCACATGATTTCATGGTGTAAAACGCCGAGTGGATCCCCAAATATAATCGGGTCGGCATGAGCTCGATAGCTTGTCCAAGACCAAACCAGGGCACGGCGAACCCCATGTGAGTACTCTCGAACTCCTTCGATGCTTCCTAATGCTTTTCTTAGGTTAGATCGTGTGTAGAATGGCTAGGACAGCTAAATCATTCTTGAGCTGTGATTGATAAATAGGACCTTACTAGGAATGCCATGTGATTTATTTGCATATCTAGATTCCTTGAGTTGGGCATTTTATTACTGATTGTGATTGCTAGGATAATCACTCTTATCTACATGAATTTCTAGATTTAGGGTTCATACCTTACTCATCCGCATGAATCTCAGGCTAGAAAATTCAGTCAACTTAGGTACCGAAAGGGCGTCAACTCTGACAGTTGGTGTAACTAAGTCCCCGAAACCATTTCTCTGGTTCTCGCAGAATTGAATAGAAACTCCCAACTATTCGATTGGGTGGTCCAATCATACCCTAAAAAAATGATTGGTGGCGACTCCATGGCATGCACACTTAGCACATGTCACTAGACCACACTGAAAGTCGATCACGCATACCTCCGTTGCGATTTGGGTAATGGGCCTTGGGAGAGGCCCGCGTCCGACCAGACAGGACGGCCCATTAGCCCTCGAGAGCCCGACAACCTCAAGAGGGTCGCGACAACATCGTATGTGCCTAAAGGGGGTTCAACGGTGAGCCGATTGTAAGATACAATTACGTGTAAGCTGCGTAATTAATCCGTATGCAGCAACCCAAGATACATACGTATAGATACACAAACCCATGTTCCATAGAGTTAAAGAATTAACGCACCTTGTTTCGGATTCATCCTTCTTGATGCGGAATTGCGAGAATCCGATACTCAAGATCTTCTCCTCTATGAACCCTCTTTATCACTGGCTTCAATGAGACGACCCCTCACTGTCGCTTCAGATAAATTCTATATGTGAGGTTATGTGGACATTAGGGTTTAGATGATGGACTTAAGCACTATTTATAGAGAATGAACCATATCCCCTCATCAAGGATAATGATATCTCAGCACATACTATCCAGCACCATATCCTACTTGAATTAGGAAACAATATATCTCTTCCTTATTAGACCAAATAATAATTACAGTAACAATTAATAAAGCCCACAATTGAATATTAAAACAGAATATTCTAACATTCTCCCACTTGAGCTAAATTAATTGAAATTTTACTGTATATGCGTATCTTTATATTGGTCTAGAGATAATTCCCAACAGTCAATCCGATCCCATAAAGTCTTAAGCACCGGACCATGCCAGTAACTGCATCAGAAGACACAGAGCCATCCACCATCACAAATGCTCTTAACTTTACTGATATGGATTTGATATGGTAGTATGGCAATCGGATAACATCTCAAACAATAGAGACACATTATATGTTATCCTCCTTGTCAGTCACCATTCTCTCACTTTATGTGTCACTGTCGCGACCCGTCCGGAAGCGGACGCGGCTAATGGATTACCGATCGCGGGCCTTAGATCGGCGCGGGCCCTCCCAGGCCCATACCAAATCGCGGCAGGAGTATTTTTCAAAGGATCCGACGATAAGAGTCGATCACTTTCGACCTTCAGTGTGGTCGTGTGTCATGTACAACTTGTGCATGCATTTGGAGTCGCCACCGGTCTTTCTTGGAGGGTAGACCGGAAACCTTACTGATCGATTGGGAGAGATCGATCAGTTCTGCAGAACTAGAGATTTTGGGTTCGGGGACTTGGTTACGCTGGTGTCATTACCAACGCCCTTTCGGTACCTAACGTGAGTGATTTTCCTGGCTAAGAGTTCATGCGGGCGCAATTTTAGGTGAGATAGGCTTGATTCAGGGTTTCATGCAGATTGGAAGACTATTCCTATCAATCACAATCAATTTAAATGGAAACGCAATCAAGTGCATAAATAAATCACATCAATGCACGTCAATTCACATCACATGGCCTCCTAGTATAGCCATAAGGGCTTAGGGAATGCGTGATTTAGGACCGAGGTAAAATGGGAAGATTTGGAGGCGATTTAGCCCGGAGGGCAAAATCGTCAATTTTTGGAAGACGATTCGCCCAAAGGGTGAAATCGTCATTTTTAAGAATGATCGGGTTCAAAACACCCGGGATGAGCCTTGGCCAATTGATTGTGGCCATTTCCTATTTTTTGGGATTTTTCTAGAATTTTTAGAAATTTTTTTGGAAGACGGTTTGCCGGAAGGGCAAAACCGTCATTTTTGGAAAGACCGGGGGTCGAAAGACCCGGAACAGGTCATGGTCAGTTGAATGTGGCCATTTCCTATTTTCTGTAATTTTTTAGAATTTTTCTGAATTTTCCGAATTTTTTTTGAATTTTTTATGATTTTCTATTTTTTATTGATTTTTGAATTTTTTATTATTATTTTTATTATTATTAAAAATAATAATATATATATAAAAATTATCCGGACCGGGTCGGATGACCCGGCCCACGCCCAGGCCCGCGACCCATGAACCGGCCCGCCCCCCTCCATGACAACACGGCGTCGTTTCGTTCAAAGGAAACGAACGTCCCAGATGGCGACACGTGGCAAAGCCACGGCCGTCCGATCTGGGCTTTGATTAAACCGGCCCGGACCCACCAATGCTGACGTGGCCGCTGACGTGGCATGCCACGTCATCGTTGACCGGTCAACGGACGACCAGGCCCGCCGGAGAAGACGATCGGCGCCGGCGACCCCTCGCCGGCGCCTCGTCGGAACGCCATAACTTGGCCCACAAAACTCCAAATTACATGAAACCAACGGCATTAGACTCGTATGGATCTCCTCTACAACATACCCGAAGCTTGACATAGCAGAATTTCGTTTGATCCACCTGTGACTCCGGCCGAACCTACTTTCCGGCGAGAGATCGCCACAGCCATTCTACACGTAACATGGTGGATCTGAGCTATCAGGGAGTATCTAAGGAGTTGCAGGGGACTTACCTAGACATCACGGAGCTTCGGTTTGGCGTCAGACGAGCCGTGGAGCTCGCGGCCGGTCGGTGGACGTCGGAGGCCGCCTCGAGTATTTATCCAACGAAATCATGTGTAGTCAAAGGCAAAAAGGATCAGCAAGGTGTATAGATCAGACCGCAAGTTATACCACATGAAATGACCCGCTCTAGTTCAACTTGCCATGTGAGGCCGAGGAAGAGCTTGATGGAGCAAACCACGTTTTCTGAGGTCTGCGGCCGATTGAATGGGCTTGACAGCTTCCTCGGAGCTCAGGGAAGTCGAAGATGACTATCGCCAGCTTCGGTTTTCGTCGAGGATGATTCGGACGAGCGTTTGGAAGCTTCGGCCGAGCGCGGCGTCGTTGGGCTCGAACGGCGGTTCGCGATGGGCTATGGCTGCGCGGCGACGACGTGACGGGCAAACGGTGGCCGAGGAGGATGAAGGCTGATGGTGATGATGGCGAGCGAGCATGAAGAGGTGGTGGTCAGCTGCGGCCTCGAAGGCTGTCGGAGCCCAAGCAACTCCCGGCGCCAAAACAGAGCAGAGAGCGTCCTCGGGCTGATTCTAGGTCCTCTGGCGGCGCGCGACGGGATGGTGAGGTTCCTGGGAGTCGAAGATGAAGTTCGTGAGCGGTCGGGACCGATTGCAAGGGTTGGTATGGCCTGGACGATCTTCGGCGCCAAAATCAGATATTTGAGTCGCACGGCCGCTCTGGGCCTTTCGGCGACGCGCGGCGATCGGAGTAGTGGTGAAGGGTCATTGACGGAGACACGAGGTGGCTGTCGTCGGAGGTAAGGTTGCTCAAAAATTCAAAGAGAAGGAGGTCATCGTCCCTTCGGTGTGCCTCAACCGTCCGAGGAAAAAAAAATGCCCGTCCCCGCCACAGTGAGAGAGAGAGAGAGAGAGAGAGAGAGAGAGCCCGAGAGAGAACCGTGCGGGCGCCCGTAAGTGGAGTAAAAAAATAACAATAAATTAATCATAATAAATAAAATAAAACAAAATAAAAAAGTACAAATAAAATAAAATAAGACAAAAGCCAAGACAACATCATTGGTCAAATATCCCTCTTTTCTTTTGCTTTTTCTTTTAAATGATTATGTTTTTCCTTAAAAATAAAATAATAATAATGATAATAATAATAATAATAATAATAATAATAATAATAATAATAATAAAATACTAATAAAAGTAAAAATAAAAAATAAAATAAATAAAATAAATGATCAAGATTTAGGTGTCAACAGTCACGAAACAAAATGTGTCACAAGAGAACATCTTTACGATTCCAACGAACCAACATATGTCTTACCTTTATTGTTAACTATGCTTCACGTGTAACAAGACATATGCCTTTTGGCCAAAATAAATGCCCCAGCCATCACTGAAGGTTTACACAATTCCTTGAGATTTTCAACAGATATGCATTCAATATCACATTCAAAAAAACTTCAAAGAATGTAAAAGTTCAATACATATCAAAATCATTACTAAAAGTAATATAACACTGTAAACTTTATTAGAGCAAAAACTAGAAAGCTCCCACTAAACAATGGCATCTCATGATGCTTCTAAGCCCATATTAATGACATGTCGTTCAAATACACAAGGGCATAGACCTTTCGTCAGTGGATCAGCAATCATAGCATCTGTAGTTATATGCTCTACTGCAACGTCACCATTCTGCACGGACTCCTTTATGGTTGTCGCGACCCTCTCGAGCGCGCCATCGGAGTCGGGGAGCGGGCTAATGGGCCGCCCAATCGCTGGTTTGATCGGACGCAGGCCTCTCCCAAGGCCCATTACCCAAATCGCAACTGCTGGATATACGTGGTCGACCTTCAGTGTGGTCTAGTGACATGTGATGAGTGTACATGCCAGGGAGTCGCCACCAATCGTTTCGTGGAGGGTACGATCGGAAACCCTATCGAATAGTTGGGAGTAGTCTATTCGATTCTGCGGAAACCAGAGAAATGGGTTCGGGGACTTAGTTACGCCAACTGTCAGAGTTGATGCCCTTTCGGTACCTAAGCTGGATGGTTTATCTGATCCTAGGATTTCATACAGAAGAGTGGGGTACAGATCCTAAATCTAGGAGTTCATGCAGATGGGAAATACTACCCTATCACTCACAACCAATAGAAATAAGTGCGCAAATCAAGGATCCAGTACATGCGGATAAAACACATGAAATCAGCATGGCATCCCTAATGAGGCCTTATTAGCCTAGAGAAATATCAATCAAGGGTTAGGAGTGATTTGGACATAATTCGCCCATGAGGGGCAGAATCGTAATTTTGAATAATTCGGGAAAATTTACCCTTAAAAGGGTAAATCTATCATTTTAGACGAATTGGGAAGTCAGAAGACAGGGGAAATAGGATTGGCCATCAATCCGATCCATTTCCTATTTTTATGGAATTTCCAGGATTTTTCTGGAATTTAAAAGTGATTTTACCCTTGGAGGGGTAAAATCGTCATTTTGGACAAAGATGAGAACTGAAAATCTCAAATATTAGGGTTGGTCGTCCACCTGACCCAAACCCTAACTTCAAGCAATTTCCAGAACTCGATTGAGACAAGAAAGACGATTTTCCCATTAAAGGGCAAAATCGTCATTTTGAGAAAAGAGGCGGGACTCGAAAACCCAAACCTAAGAATTGGTCGTCTAATCGACCCTAATTCTCACCTCGGCATTATCGGCCTTATCTAGCATGCACAACAGAGGCGACCTACCCCTAAAGGGTAATGTCGTCAAGTCTCCGAAAATTGGATAAGAAACCCCAAAAATAGGGTTGACCAGTTGTCTGTGGTCAATCCTCGATTTTTGGGGATTTCTGGAGTGTCTAGGATTTTCCCACAATTTTTCCACATTTTTTTTGGAATTTCCTGGAATTTTCTAGCATTTTTTGGATTTTCTAGGATTTTTCTGATTTTTTTATTTTTAAAATCATTTTCTGATTTTTTTATTTAAAAAATATTATTCGGGTCGGATCGACCCGACCCACTAGGGTCGGAACCCGGCCCAGACCCGGATCCGTGAAATCGAAGACCAAAACGACGCCGTTTGATGCTTATTTATTTATTTTTTTATTTTTTTTGTCGAATTTGATCTAACGGCCTTCATTGCGCCGCGTGGCTGACTCAGGGTCTTCGGATTGACTTACCGAAACCTACGGCTCAGATTGAATGGAGACTCGACCAGGGCCGTCTGATCTAATTACTTAAATCTACGGCCACGATTAGAACGTGAAACCTGATCTGAGCCGTCTATTTTCATTAACCTAAAACGACGTCACCTAATCCTTCCTCTAAACGGCACCGTTTCTTATTCTGATTGATTTTACGATTAAAATCATTTTCGAATAATCCTAATTTCTAATCGGACGGTCACCATTTATTGGATTCGATTATTCTCGGCCGTTGGATTCTTTTATTTGAATAACAAACTCAACGGCCATGCTGACTGGGCTAACACGTGGACTAATCATGGGATGACATCTGGACATTTGACTAGTTGACCGCGCCATGTCAGCTTCGTCTTCAACCTCGCGACTCCGGCGGAATGGACGGCTGTGGTTCTCCGATGATGATCTGACGATGAACTCTCGATGAAATCTCATGAAACTGACGGGAATCGATTCGCAATCATCTCTATCTTAACATATCTTAGAATCGAGGCAACCTACTTGCAGAATCGAGAGTATCACGCGAACTGCCGAGTACGGCCATGGAGACTCAATCGCACAGGTTACGCTAAATCAGATCAATTCTTTCACGGATTAACATGGCAGGAGGTTCAGGAGACTTACCTCAGGCTCCGATTGAGCCCGTTCGACCCAGGTTTGGCTGGGCAAGAATCGGCTGTGGAGGTTAAGTGTGAAGACTCGATTCAGGGGTTGTGAACGAAATCGATGCAAAATCAAGACGCGAACATGGTCAGTGATGTCCAAGGAACGAAAGGCACACACTAATTGTATGAATGATTAAGGAATGCGCGAATCGCCATGAAAGTTTGAAGAAAAACTCGGGACTGAGACTCACCTGTTCTTGCGATTTCACTGGGCGCGGCCGGCGGCGATCGCTTCAGGAGACTTTGGGCGATCTCTCGGCGACCTCGTGGAGCTTTGGTTTTGCCTCGGAAGGCCCAACCGGCGCTCTGCAATTTTGAGCTCCAACCTTCGACCACCGCGAGGGAAGGTGAGCTCTTTCTCTCTCTTTCTTTCTCTCTCTCGATTCAGTTTCTTCTCCTCGAACTGAATCCAACCACCACCCTCTTCGCGAAGGCCTGTTAGCTTATATAGCTTGTTTGATTTTTGGCGCCGAACGGTGGATCTCCAACTGACTTGGTTTGGCACGTGTAGTCACGTGCAATTGGGTCAAAACGAAGTCGGGGAAGATGGGCATTTCGCTCAGTCCCTTTTGGTTCCGCGGTGAGCTTCATTTCGCACGAATTTGGCAAGGATTTGAGCTGTTTTTGCCTTTGTTGACTTTTGCAGGTCCGAAGGTTTGACTGGCCGATTGCTCCCTCCTCCAGCGACGTCGGATAGTGCCGTCGATGTCAATCGACGGGGGAAGATGAGAGGAACAAAACGCCCACCGTTCCTCTTTCGATTAGTTGCGAATTGGCCTTCAATTTGGGCTTGGAAACCTAGTCAGTCATTGTTCATCTGCACGGAGGCTCAGCGGGGAAGATGACACTGTTCTGGACCGGTTCGACTGGTCCGACCGCCGGTCTGACCGGTCTGAACCGGTCCCGAATAGATTTTTTCAAATTAAGCCCAAATTAATGGGAAAATTTTGCAATTGAACCTCATAATCGAATCTAGGGCATGAATTCTATCTAGAAATATGGTTTTGCCCAAAAGTTTTCATCAATTTCTACAAAATCCCCAAATTCTCATTTGATTGGAAATTGGGGATCGTGTAATTGAGGGTGCAAATGATCAAATTGAGTTAAACCACCTATGCCAATCGATTTAAAATGGTGAAATCCATTGGGTAGCATGTTCAATTTGTAATGATAGTCCTTGAATTGAAAGTAATTTCGATTATGCTCAATTTCAAGGACTAAAATGCAATTATGTTTGCAATTGAACAACTTTTCCGAACAATTAGGTCAAATTGAAATATGGGACAATTAGATTGAATGTCAAGATCTTAAAAAATGCCAAAATTGCAAATTAAAAGACTCAATTGTTATTTTTTTGACGAATTTAACCCTGTGCGTTACAAATAAACACACAAAATTAAACTTGAATTTCGACTCTTGATGAGGTCAAGATGACAAGGGATTTAAAAGAAAAATATTGACTATTTTCCTATATTTTTGTGACCTCAAATTCCATTTTTGTTGATTTTTCTAGTATTTTCCTATTTTCTAAAAATACTAAAAAAATGTGAAAAATATGAAAAATTATTTTTTGGTCAAGAATGGTTCCTTGGGCTTGGCCAAGGCCACCAAAGTTGATTTTGTAATTTTTTGACTTTTTATGAATTTTTTGTGATTTTTTTTTTTTAAAAAATAAAACTGAAAAAGACTTGGTCAAAAATCAGGTGTCAACAATGGTCAAAAACTTGACCTCAATATGCTTAGACCCCTTGAGACCTCTATTGTTGTTAATGAACAACACTGCAGAGTTATTGCCACAATACAACTGTATGGGTCTATCAACAAAGTCAAACACGATCAACTCCCTAATGAGATTTCGGAGCCAAATAGCCTGAGTAGCAGCTATAAAGCATGCTATAAACTCCGCTTACATAGTGGAGGATGATACTATTTTCTATTTCTCACTTTTCCATTATACTGCACCACATGTTAGCATAAAGATATACCCTGTTGTGGACTTTTTGTCATCCTCACAACCAGCATAATCTGAATCTGAATATCCCACTAGCTGCAAGTTCTAAACACATCTATAAATCAGCATATAGTCTCTAGTTCTTTTTAAGTACCTCAAAATCTTCTTGGCAGCGATCCAGTGATCATGTCCTGGATTCGACTAATACCTGCCTAGAAGTCCTGTTGCAAAAGCAATGTCTGGCCAAGTACAAACTTGAGCATACATGATACTACCAAGTTCACTAGCATAAGGTACATCCTTCATCTGTGCTTTCTCAATTTCTGAATAAGGACATTGTGAAAGACTCAATTTATCACCTTTGCATACTGGAGCAATCCCTGGTTTGCACTCTTGTATATTGAATCTCTTTAGAACTCGATCAATATAAGCCCTATGAGATAAGCCCAATGTGCGGCGAGAACAATTCCTATGGATCTCAATGCCAAGGACAAAAGATGCTTCATCAAGATCCTTCATATCAAAATTTTGTGACAACATCCTTTTGTTGACACCTGATTTTTGATCAGTCCTTCATAGTTTATTTTTAAAAAATTCATAAAAAATCTATAAAAAGTTAAAAAAATTAAAAAATCATCTTTGGTAGCCTTGACCAAGCTAAAGGAACCATTTTTGATAAAAAAAATAATTTTTCATATTTTTTTAATATTTTTTAATATTTTCCAAAAATAGAAAAATACATGAAAAATGAAGAAAAATAGCGTTCGATGTCGTAAAAATATAGAAAAATAGTCAATATTTTTATTTTAATTTCTTTTACATTTTGAACTCATAAATAGTCAAAATTTAAGTTCAATTGCATGTGTTTCTTCACGACGCATAGAGTTGAATTTGGCAAAAAAATGTCATTCGAGTATTTTAATTTGTAAATTTCTACATCTTTTTTAGTCTTGACGTCCAATTAGATCGACCACCATCTACAATAAATGCCCCTTGCTGAATATTTTTCGTTTTTGTTTCACATGATTTCATGGTGTAAAACGCCGAGTGGATCCCCAAATATAATCGGGTCGGCATGAGTTCGATAGCTCGTCCAAGACCAAACCAGGGCACGGCGAACCCCATGTGAGTACTCTCGAACTCCTTCGATGCTTCCTAATGCTTTTCTTAGGTTAGATCGTGTGTAGAATGGCTAGGACAGCTAAATCATTCTTGAGCTGTGATTGATAAATAGGACCTTACTAGGAATGCCATGTGATTTATTTGCATATCTAGATTCCTTGAGTTGGGCATTTTATTACTGATTGTGATTGCTAGGATAATCACTCTTATCTACATGAATTTCTAGATTTAGGGTTCATACCTTACTCATCCGCATGAATCTCAGGCTAGAAAATTCAGTCAACTTAGGTACCGAAAGGGCGTTAACTCTGACAGTTAGTGTAACTAAGTCCCCGAAACCATTTCTCTGGTTCTCGCAGAATTGAATAGAAACTCCCAACTATTCGATTGGGTGGTCCAATCATACCCTAAAAAAATGATTGGTGGCGACTCCATGGCATGCACACTTAGCACATGTCACTAGACCACACTGAAAGTCGATCACGCATACCTCCGTTGCGATTTGGGTAATGGGCCTTGGGAGAGGCCCGCGTCCGACCAGACAGGACGGCCCATTAGCCCTCGAGAGCCCGACAACCTCAAGAGGGTCGCGACAGACTGGCAACTCTGCTGGGGACTGGTTCTTAACCATTTAGTGGACTTGAGCCGATTAAAAAGTTGATTGATTCTTCTAACCTAATTTTATGCAGATGCTCTCGAAAGTGAGGTGTATATGCTAACGAATGTGTTAGATGTTTTCGTAGACGGGAGAAATAAGGTGTGAAGTGCTTGTTAACTTTGTTTTGTGCAGGCAAGAGTTTTGGATGTATGATTGTGTGGATGTTTATATTGAAGCGGTGATTGTTAAATAAAATGCATGTCTTTTGCTTTAGCACGACACAATGAATACACACAATTGCGCCTAAAACCCCAGGCGCCCTCTTTAGGAACACAATAGAAGGAATTGAAAATGGAATCTCCGTGAGGAAAAACATGGGGTAATCCACTTTTCAATTCTGCTCACTTCGAACTATGGATTGAGTCCCAATGCAACGATAGTTGTGCAATGGAATCGGCTCTTCCCAGAATTCGAGGTGAGAACCTTGGTTTTAGGTACCAAGCCCTATCTTTTGATTTTTAGGAGTTTTCCCTCACTTGTCTCATGCGTTTGTCTATGGAAGGTTAGTATACCTAACACTGCTAAAAATACAGAGAAGCTTGATTTTCTCTTAAGTTTGGTTGGTAAGACTTTTCTATCCCTCGAACTTGTTACAGCTCTTAATCATTATATTCATTGCATAATTCCGGTGATTGGATTAAATGCCATTTTGAGGATAGATAGGTGTGTTTTCCTCCCAATGTTCTTGATGGAAGATGAAGATGGTGTCATCCCATTACGAGCACCAAGTGGACAAGAAGAGCCTGCTATGGACATCATTGAGGTATCATCTAATGAAGATGACGATTTGGAATAGGTGATCCTGAAGTCACGTCTCAAAGATCGAAACTGGGGCATCTCTAAGTATTAAGATCACATTCCTTTGTTTTAATTTTCATTTCTAGCCTTCTTGTATAGGATTTATTTTGCTGAGATCCTCTCTATCTGATCCCTTATATTGATTGTATTAGGGATCTATTTGTGTTTATATACATTCAGATTGAAATTTGTTGTATTTCTATTGACTTGTCATTGGAATGTGATAGTGGCATTTCTTCTAATCACTCGAATACTCCAAAATCAATTTTATAATTCCTTTGGATAAAATTGAAATTGGAAGTCTTATACAACCTTTTGGCCGTATAGGGCAATACAATCCCAATTTCGCCAGAAGGAACTATAAACTTGAATTGGTTCATGCATGTTTTGCATCATTGGTAATCCACAATAATTGATCAAGAGTATTCGTGTTTTTCAAATTTAATGAAAAGATAGATATCCAAATTACTCTCGTTCTTAGCAAACGGCTTTAATTTGGATACCGTATCTTCAATTGAATTTAAAACACATCGTAATTGTGTACTTTTGAACATTCCATTGATTTTCTTGGAATTGATCAAAGGCGATTATCGTGAATTACATTCCTTTCAATGATATGCTTTCCTTTGAGGAATATTGATAAAAGCTTTTGCACAAGGCCAAAACCCTTGTAAAAGCTCTTATCCCTATTAATCACAAGTAAGCATAAAATTGAAAGGATTTATGCTTTATTTTTCAAATTCTTTCTTCTGATTCTGCCTTTTCATTTGAAACAGGTTAAAAACAAGTAGAGAAGAGAAGTCTTTTTGTGGATAATCACGGTGGGAGGTTCCTTTATCCGATCATAAGCAAGATTAAAAAATCAAGATGTACACGCTCGAATCATCAATGTCAAAGCGCAGCTTGCCTAGGTTGAGAGTGGTCAGGTGTTCGAGAAAGTCAGCCATACAGAAGTTGAGACACACACATTAGAGCTTTCATTCATTTCGCTCAATCGAGGGACCTTAAAAGCAGATCATACAAATCATCGGGGTGGAAACATAAAACCGCAATGAGCCCTAATTAGCATCACAAAGGAACCAAGTTGGCCCTCCATATTATTGATGCTTTGCTTATACTCACCACCTCGAGACTCGAGATCTGCAAGCTTAAGAAGAAGGCGTTTACATTCCCCTTTAAGCTCGGCAACCTTGGTCCCGTGATCTTCGGCGGCTATTTCCAGGTCCCGAACTAGTCCTCTCCCATGGGCTATATCCGCGGTAATGCTGTCAAGCCTTTCTTCCTGCCACTCACATTGAAACTTCAACACGACATTACGACGGTCGTGCTCATAGGTGGTCAGGGATAAGGCCAAGCGCTCCACCAAATTTCCCCTCTCGCGAAGCAACATCGAGACTCGCTTGTTGGCGAACTCAACAGCCTTTCTGTGACTATCGGCCACAAGGTTGGCCAACACCAAGCAGTTGGACCGATCCTCATAGCGAGCTCGCAAAACGTGAGCCACGGTAGCTTTTCGATGAGCGACACGGTAAGTCTCTAAAAAGTTTATAAAGAGGGTTGGGAAGATTCTATATTCCCTCTCTAAATTAGTGCCCTCGATGGAGGTGGTGTCTATTTCCACGAGCAAAATGCGGATTTCATCTTCAGTTTCTGGGTGATCGGCTATATGAGCATAGCCTCGACCGAGGAGGTTATAGAGTTTTTCCCACTGGGCCAAAATTTCGGCCGAGAAAGCGCGAATAGGAGAGGAGGTCATTTTCGTTGGAGTGAGGGAGAAGAAGATGAGTGTGGTAGAGTGATTAAAATAAGAAAAGGCAATTATGTAAGAGTGTTAATCTTCTCTGCATTAACTCCTCCTTTTATAGCAACTCGAGAATGAAGAAAGGCACAGCAATAATGCTCGTGGAGCCAAGTTAATTGGGTAAAGCAGTGGTGGCTCTTTCGGTGAACCATCAGATCTGTCCCAGTCCGCGATTTCAGGCTTGATAAACCTAAAAAAGTTGTAAAAAGATATGTCGGTGTCACCATATTAAAATTGAACGGGAGTTAAGCGCAACTATCGAAAAAAGTTGCGAAAGGATTTGGCGGTCCCATCATATTAAAAAACTGAGCAGGAGGCGAGCGTAGTTCCACCTTTTTGAAAATAAGTGGGAGACAGACATGGATATCGAGAAAATGAAATCGATTTGGTGTCCCTCCACGTTGAAAAGAAGAAAGAAGACGACAAAGCGGGAAATACGAAATCTTGGGAGCAACGCTTGCCTGACGATCTTCATCCATGTTTAAAGAACGTTTCATGGGCATACAGAACCACTCAAAAGAAAATTTAGAGAGAGTGAGCATACATGAGAGAGTAGAGAACCCTGAGTGAGCAAAAATTGATCGAACATTTTTCGATCCAACATGTTTGAGGGTTACCATCAGTTGCTAGAGGCGACTGATCCAAAAATCTCAGAAAATGAACTACTGAGAGATCTCGAAGATTCCAGGATGGCGTCTGGTACCAGAACCACAGAACCCAACCCTTTCGGCAACGAAGTTCAGGATCTCAGCAGCGACGACAACAGCAGCAGCGATGGTCAATCTCGGAAAAGGAAACGTCGCCAGTGCCACACTCAGAATGAAATCCAAGAGCTTGAAGCTTTCTTTAGTGAATGCCCTCTCCCGAACATGAAACAAAGAAATGAATTGGGCCAGAAGCTAGGGATGAAACCTTTGAGGGTCAAGTTTTGGTTTCAAAATAAGCGAGCCAAATTGAGGGCTCAACACAGACGTCAAGAACTTGCGATTCTAAAGGAGGAAAACGAAAAGCTTCGAGCGGAGAACATGAGGTATAAAAAAGCTCCCAGCACTATCGCTTGCCTTAATTGCGGTGGCCCTATCACTCTCGGCGAAATGTTCCTTGATAAGCCTTATATGAGGATTGAAAATGCTCATTCACCACCCCACTCCCTCGAACCATCTTCGATACAATCGGATTTTGTTGGAGATATGCATGAACAAATAAATTCTACGAAGTCAATATCGATGCCTTCTAAAGGATGTGATATGCGTCACCATGATTGGAGTTTCCTTAACGATGAGCTTACTATCACGACCGACCAATCCAAAGCTGATGAATTCCCTCCACAACAATTTCCGGCTCGATCAAATTCTACTGGAAATAGGCCAGAGAGCAATAGCCAAGTTGTCAACACTGTTCCGGGTCGCAAGAAGACGAGGGTCAATTGGTCCCCCGAGCTTCATCTCAAGTTCCTTAGTGCGGTTCAGCAACTAGGGATCAACTCAGCATATCCAACGCGCATACTTGAGATCATGAACATACCAGGACTCACTAAAGATGGAGTCGCGAGTCACCTCAAGAGCTACAGAAGGGCGCTAAGACAGCGCCACACAGCACTGAACCTGAAAGAACTCAACTTGTGCCTAAGCACTAGGCATGGCTATAACTACAATGCCCCTGAAGTAAGAAATACCCTGCCGAATCTAGGCACCGACCAAGCTGGTAGCAGCACCATCGACTACTTGGGCGCTAATCAGAATATTCCCCTGAATCATCTCAGCACCCCTCAAGAGTATATGCCACAAGTGCAGCAGGTACGAACTCCTTGGTTTGAGCAGCAACTTTTCGCTAGTGCTCTTCCTATCCCCGATCAACATATTGCGCCTAGTGTTCAAAGATCTGCCCGGCTTGGGCATATGATTTCGGAAGATCAAGCGGGCGGATGCTTTGAGGATTTTTGTTTCTCCCATTCCCAAATGGAATGTGCTTTTGATAGTGAACCGATCAATCATCCTCTTATAATCTCGAGCAATGACGAAGGTTCTAGCTCGAAGAATCAGATCGCTCACAACAGAAACAGGAATCCTTCAACGCCAAGCGATGATGGTCAACCCGAATATCAGTTGCTCGAAGAATCAAAAGATTTCCTTGATGAGGAGCTCTATATCTGGATCGATCAGTTTAAAACTGATGGACTTATGAAGTTATGATCCAAAATGACGATTATATGTCTGATTCATGGTGTAGCTGGCTGATCACCGAGAATCCTCAATGGAACTAGGCACATGTGAATGGATGTATCATTAATCTTTCTGTCATAAAGTCTTCCATGCAAGATAATCTTCCTTAATGCCTAGAGTTAATCTGGGGCAGCGATCAGTACTACCTGCGAGCATCATCATGCTTGAGTACGACAATCCCTCGTTAGATTAGAATCGAGGCGAATCAATTGAACGCCACGAAGAAAAACATTTAATGGCTTCACATAGGAAAATGCGAGCAAAAGCCCGAGCGAGCTCAAAGACGGTTAGCTCTGTATCGTTCTAAGGGACCTTTAGTCGTTATGAACTCTAAATTGAGCTTGTTTCATTCTCGATGGGGGTCGCTAACTGCTTCAAGAATTTTATAACAAAAAACGAACCAGTTAGGGAGGCCAATAGTGCTTTGTCCTGGTAGTCAGTGAACTGGAAGTGGTACGAAACGTCAGGAGTTCGATCTCAGGATTGAAAAATCATTTTATCAGTTTGTCTATCACCCGATGAAGTTCAAAGAGATTCGACGCAGATGACTATAGAACTTGGGGCAATTCGAAAATCATCGATTCATTTTCATCAAGCGGCGAAGTTGGTATTGTAAAATGTGAAGCACGCAAATGACAAATCCGAAGCAGAAGGAGATGAATCATGATTCGCTTATCCAAGGTCGGGATTTCAACCTTCGACTAAAGCCAAATCTAGGATGAGTTTTTGATCTTGCCCACTCGACAAAACCCATCTCCACTGAAAATGGGGGCAAACCATTCCTACATCTGGAAAGCATGTCGAAGCCGAAGACATCAAATTCATCGTTTGATCCGTGGGGCAAGTCCCCGAAGCAATAGTTATCATCCGCAGAGCGTAATGGAATCCATCCTTTCAATGTAAAACACATTTGGCCGCGGAGCCACCCATTTGGTAAAAAGAACGTATCGTTCCTAAATGATTTTCAATCAGATGCGGGGATAATGTTCTCTCATTTTCCTCTCAGGTGATGAACAGAGATGAGGCACCCAAGAAGCCATGCATTCAAATAACAAAACAGTGCATGAAACACGCCCAAAAAGATGAATGAATCTCCTCCGACGTAAATCCTCGAGGTGGATTCGTTGCCCAACCAGACGAAGAAATCATGGCCACAAGCTTGAGGGCCGGCTTCTACAATCCGCACATTGGCATGCAGAATGGAATTCAAATCAAGAGTAAAGTAGTATCGTCCCAATTTGTTTTGAATTTGGAAACCCAAAATAATGCTTAATATTTATCCTTGGCAGGAGCTCGCCATCAGGGCACACATGTAAGTTTCATTTTTCTCCAAAAACCAAGAAGTCGAAAGAACTTTAGAACACCCAACAATCTTGTGTTACTATGTGAAGTGCAGATTTTCACAACCCTTGTACACTCGTTGGAGCATATGACCAAGGGTAAGATGTATCGTTCCAATTTTTGTAAAGTTTTAGAATATACAATGACATATCCCTTTTATATCTCCTGGATCTCCAGCCTCGATGGGCAGGTAAGTATCCCTTTTCCCAATTCATTGGAGATTAAAAACTTTCAGAATTAATTCGATTCTCACATCTAAAAAGACATAGAATTCTTACTTCATTGACATTCATGTTTTAAAACATGAGATTGTCTGAACATGAATTACACATGTATGGTGCATCATAAAATCCCTTTGAAGGATAAATCTTGATGAAATGAAATGAATTTTTCCAATAAGAGTCGTTTGAACTGTTCAAAAGGGTATTTTCTCATAAGAGAAGCGAGCCTAATCCAAACACGTCCCATACACACTTGAGAGATGAGGAGATTGGAAATGATAGCGAAACCTTAACCTATGGATATAAGGGTCATTCGCAACGATTACATGGATCGAGATGACAGAGGCATTTATTTCTTCATTCCAAACACTACAGATGCCCATTGAGAACCCCATTGAACGGCGATTTTCATTCTCAACCCTGTCAAGAACCACCCCACATTGGGGCAAATGAAGGTTAGTCCAACAGTATCAGAAAGTAAACGGTTAGAAATTTTCTTGCTCGGACTAACATAAATCTTTGTGTGTTGTTTATATGATAATCCAAGTGTCATAGGATGACGAGAATGATTCATTTCTCTATCCTACACACTGTTATCCTTTGCACAACCAAGTTGAGCCAGCAAATTCATTTCATCAACCTATTGGTGATCATTGCATATTCCAAAGCAAAGGCAACATCACTCTAGGAATGGAAGCGTGCCAAAGTTTAAGTTGCATATCTAGCATGATTGCCGAAAATCCTAGCTCCAAAAGAAAAGAAAAACACGGGATTAAAAAAAGGGGGAAAAGAAAAATCCCTAGACATCAAGAAAAAGCAAAGTGCATGGTAAAAAGCAAGGCTGATGTCTATTCAAAATATCCCCAGTAAAGTCTAGAGAGACGATGAAAAGACCCTGCAAAGGAGTTAGATCAAGATGACTACTCTCCAAATGTTGTCGTGCTCAAATTGCAAACACACAAACAGACGGTCTCTTAATGTAACAAGAGACGCTTTTAAACATCCTTGTGCGCTCTAAAAGAGGAGTGTACACTTCAAGAAATGGAGATGTTCTTCGAAGGACATGTGGCAAATTTGCAATGATCACCAATGTCAAACCCTTCACAATTTCT
Source organism: Rhodomyrtus psidioides (assembly GCA_021437785.1). NCBI lineage: Eukaryota > Viridiplantae > Streptophyta > Magnoliopsida > Myrtales > Myrtaceae > Rhodomyrtus > Rhodomyrtus psidioides. The sequence continues at coordinate 16,865,016 of JAILYB010000003.1, forward strand.
GGGCAAAAAATAAGCCTTTTTCGGTCCCCAATCCTTCCAATGTTACAACCCTGAAGTAGTCTTATCTGACTAAGACACTTGGGTTAATGTATAACTTAGCTCAAAGAAGTACGAGCAAGACTATTTCTTTCTCATTTTGCAGGGTTCTTGACTTGTAAACCCGGATCAGATAGTGAAAAATTTCGTTCAACGGCCTTGACTCAAAAGTGAGTCCCCCTTGGAAACCGATATCCAAGCCTAACACTACGGTCCCGTGAAAGACCTCCTGATCGGTCGAAATGTATGCGTTGCGAATGATCCTGAAACCCAGGCACAGGTCGGTAGGAAATTGAGCACTTTCCCTATTAAAGATCATTATCACAGAGCAATGAGGAGCCTTCTTGGGTGAGAAATACTCCAATGGATGTTTTGAGCAAACTCTTTTTGAAATTTTCAAATTGTTTGATCTAGAGTTTCCGTGCAAGGAATTTATGATCACATCTGTATATGGCAGGAATGTTTTGGATAACCTCCAACAATCAAAATGCACATTTCATGACTAAAACTTAAGTCGTAGAATTTTGTCAGTTAGACAATTATTGTCTTCCCAAAGATTACTAATATCTTCTTGGCGAGGAAAATTTTTTCAGGTCTAAGCTTTCTGCAGGACTTTTGGCCACCCCAAAGACTGGGTGCGTCATCCTTAGGTGAAGCCTTTTAGTAGGCAAATCTTTTCTAAGACCGATCCATAGAATGATCGAGTCTCCGACTAGCCCCGAAGAGCGGGTACGTCATCCTTTGATTCATATCAATTTGGAATCTCATAAATGGTAGAAACCGCCTGAAGGGTCAACTCAATGGTAGAAACCGCCTGAAGGGTCAATCAATGGTAGAAACCGCCTGAAGGGTCAACACAATGGTAGAAACCGCCTGAAGGGTCAATGTATGGTAGAAACCGCCTGAAGGGTCAACCAATGGTAGAAACCGCCTGAAGGGTCAAAACAATGGTAGAAACCGCCTGAAGGGTCAATGTATGGTAGAAACCGCTTGAAGGGTCAACCAATGGTAGAAACCGCCTGAAGGGTCAACTCAATGGTAGAAACCGCATGAAGGGTCAATGAATGGTAGAAACCGCCTGAAGGGTCAAAGGACTGGTAGAGACCGCCTGAAGGATCAACCCAATGGTCCGATCCACCATACGGATCAAAACCTTGATGAATCCCGAACGCGGGAGGAGTCGTTTTCCCTAATAAGCCTTACATTAGGCAAGCCATTTCTAGTTTAGTCCACCACACGGATCAAAACCCTTGGCAAATTCCCAAATGTGGGATGCGTCTTCCTTAGGTTCCTATCAGTTAGGAATCCCATTATGGTTTGACCTACCATACAGGTCAGAGCTTAACATCCCCAGGACACTCCGATGACAAGTCCTTAGGAATCTACTTGAACCCATCAGACACAGCAAATGCCGCAAGCATTCGGCAGGTAAGGGGCAGGGAAGTCTATCTACTCCTTAACTTTCTTACATCATATCAGGGAATTGAATGAGCACATCTCTTTTTAAGGAAAAGCACACATTGATGGACATGAAAATTGGATGTCATGATTTCTTTTCTTTTCCCAGTCGAGTTGATCGGAACACAGGTGTCACCTTGTCTTTGAGAGAAACCTCTGACGAAATTCCTCTCAAAGAGGGGCAGCTGTTGACACCTGATTTTTGATCAGTCCTTCATAGTTTATTTTTAAAAAATTCATAAAAAATCTATAAAAAGTTAAAAAAATTAAAAAATCATCTTTGGTAGCCTTGACCAAGCTAAAGGAACCATTTTTGATAAAAAAATAAATTTTCATATTTTTTTAATATTTTTTAATATTTTCCAAAAATAGAAAAATACATGAAAAATGAAGAAAAATAGCGTTCGATGTCGTAAAAATATAGAAAAATAGTCAATATTTTTATTTTAATTTCTTTTACATTTTGAACTCATAAATAGTCAAAATTTAAGTTCAATTGCATGTGTTTCTTCACGACGCATAGAGTTGAATTTGGCAAAAAAATGTCATTCGAGTATTTTAATTTGTAAATTTCTACATCTTTTTTAGTCTTGACGTCCAATTAGATCGACCACCATCTACAATAAATGCCCCTTGCTGAATATTTTTCGTTTTTGTTTCACATGATTTCATGGTGTAAAACGCCGAGTGGATCCCCAAATATAATCGGGTCGGCATGAGTTCGATAGCTCGTCCAAGACCAAACCAGGGCACGGCGAACCCCATGTGAGTACTCTCGAACTCCTTCGATGCTTCCTAATGCTTTTCTTAGGTTAGATCGTGTGTAGAATGGCTAGGACAGCTAAATCATTCTTGAGCTGTGATTGATAAATAGGACCTTACTAGGAATGCCATGTGATTTATTTGCATATCTAGATTCCTTGAGTTGGGCATTTTATTACTGATTGTGATTGCTAGGATAATCACTCTTATCTACATGAATTTCTAGATTTAGGGTTCATACCTTACTCATCCGCATGAATCTCAGGCTAGAAAATTCAGTCAACTTAGGTACCGAAAGGGCGTTAACTCTGACAGTTAGTGTAACTAAGTCCCCGAAACCATTTCTCTGGTTCTCGCAGAATTGAATAGAAACTCCCAACTATTCGATTGGGTGGTCCAATCATACCCTAAAAAAATGATTGGTGGCGACTCCATGGCATGCACACTTAGCACATGTCACTAGACCACACTGAAAGTCGATCACGCATACCTCCGTTGCGATTTTGGTAATGGGCCTTGGGAGAGGCCCGCGTCCGACCAGACAGGACGGCCCATTAGCCCTCGAGAGCCCGACAACCTCAAGAGGGTCGCGACACATTTTTGTCTCATGCATTAATGCAATATCGCTACTAGCAAGTAAGATGTCATCAACATAAAAAACGAGAAAAATAAACTTTCTCCCACTGATCTTGCAGTATATACATTGATCTAGCTTGTTCTCAACAAAACCAAAAGAAGTAACAACACTATGAAACTTCAAATACCACTGTCTAGAGGCTTGCTTCAAACCATAGATAGACTTTTTCAATCTACAAACCAGATTACCTATATCATCTGTTGCAAAACCTTCTGGTTGTACCATATAAACTTGTTCATCATGATCTCCATTCAGAAAAGCAGTTTTAACATCCATCTGGTGAAACTCCATATCAAAATGAGCTACTAAAGCCATAATTACTCTAAAAGAGTCTTTAGAAGAAACTGGAGAAAATGTTGATTCATAATCAATTCCTTCCCTCTGAGTAAATCCCTTAACTACTAGTCTAGCTTTAAATTTTTCAATCTTTCCTGTGGAGTCCCTTTTGGTCTTAAAAACCCATTTACAACCAATAGATTTGTAACCTCCAGGTAATTCAACAAGCTCCAAGACATCATTATGTTTCATAGACAACATCTCATCTTTCATTGCATCTAACCATAAATCAGACTAAGGATAAGAAATTACTTCTGTATAAGTCACTGGATCAACAACACAACAAATATCATAATCTTGTTCTCCCAGATAAACTATATAGTCTGGTGGTATAGCTGATCGTTTCTGTCTAACAGATCTCCTTAGAGGAGCATCTTCTACTTCATTCTGTTCCTGAAAAACTTGAGGAACTTCATCAGGAACTGCTTCAATAACATATTCTTGAGCCTCAACAGGTTCAATCTGTGGTACAGGAACTTCTTGAAATGTCTGTATAGGTATAGAAAACGACATAGGAGTACTCACCGTGCTGTTATCCTCAATAGTCTACGAGCAATCACCATTTTCTGCTACATCAAGCTCCAAGAACTTTGTTGTCTGTGAATCCACAATTTTCATTCATCCATTGGGATTATAAAATCGATATCCCTTTGAATGATCTGGATATGAGACAAAATAAAGGGCCAACTTGCTCAAAGTTGGATTATACAATTTTACTTCTGCAGGGCATCCCTAAACCTTCAGATGATTCAAGCTAGACTTCCGTCCAGTCCACAATTCAAAAGGAGTAAGCGGCGCAGATTTAGTAGGAACACGATTTAATATGTAAAGCGCCGTTTTCAAAGCCTCACCCCATAAAAAAATCAGGCAAATGAGATCTGTTAATCATACTCCTTACCATATCCATAAGAGTACGATTATGCCTTTCAGCTACACCATTCTGTTCAGGACTACAGGGCATGGTAAACTGAGCCACAATTCCAGAATCCTTTAAGTACTTGGCGAATGGCCCTTTAAGCTGTCCAGCATCGCCATGTCGGCCATAGTACTCACCATCGTGGTCAAATCTGACAATTTTATAACTTTCCTCAGCTGTTTCTCAACTTCAGTCCAAAAAATCTTGAACTTGTCAAGAGATTCAAACTTTTCCTTAATCAAGTACAGATAACCATATCGGGAATAGTCATCTATAAATGTGATGAAATAAAAATTTCTACACAATGTTGATGTATAGGGTCCACTTATATCTATGTGGATGATCTCTAACAAGTGAGAACTACGGACTGCAGTTTTCTTCTTTATTTTGGTCATCTTACCTCTACAACAGTCTACGCAAGTGTCTAGGTCACTTATAAGAGTGGGTAGAATGCTAGCCTTTATCAGTTTTTCCACTCTTTCTTTAGAGATGTGACCAAGACGTTTGTGCCATATTGCATATGACTGTTCCTTAGGTATAGGTCTTTTGGAAACAACATTTTCAACTGTATAAGCGATGTATATTTCGTTGGGAGACAAACATAATCTGTACAATCCATTAGACATAGTGCAATACCCAATTTTATTTGAATTAAAAGAAATAAAAATTATAGAGTTTGAAATCTTAAAAGAGTAACCACACATGTCCAAACTTGATACGGAAATTAAATTCCGTCTGAAAGAATGTACATAAAAAGTATTTCTTAACATCAAATTAAAACCAGAATCTAGAATTAAAATGACATCTCCCACGAACTCAACGTCAGCTTTATTGTTGTTTCCTACGGTGAGCTTTGATTCATCCTTATTTGACTTCCTCCGGTTTATGAATCCCTGTATGGTAAACGCAACATGATTAGTTGCACTGCTATCTAGCCACCACGAACAAGATGGGGCTTCAGACAGATTAGATTCACAAACCAACGCCAAAGAACCATTACCTTTAGACTCACGCTTAGATAGCCAATTCTTATATTTAGCGCAGTCTTTCTTTACGTGTCCTCCCTTCTTACAGAAAAAGCAAAGACCATCCTTACCAGCATTACCGTCCTTTTTAAATGTCGGTTTCTTTGGTCCCAAGTTGTCATGATGATCAACAGAGGAATGAGTTCCTTTACGATTCTTGTTGCCCTTGCCCTTCTTGGCACCAGAACTTGAAGCAGCATACATAGCCATATGCACGTTAACTTTCTTCAGCTTGGTCTCTTCTGACACCACCCTTGCAATCAGGTCGTTGATTGTCCATGCCTGATCAGCAGTGTTATATTGTGTTTGGATAATACCAAACTCAGGTGGAAGAGAATTCAGCGGAAAATGTATTATACAAGCATCAGGAATGGGAACATTAAGCTCCTTGAGCTTTGATTGCAGATCTACCATCCTCATGACATAGTCCTAACACCAGCAGAACCATCATACTTCAAATTGAATAATCTTGACATATGTGTCCCAACTTCAGCATTAGGGGAATCACAATTTCTAGCCACCAAGGCATCCATCATTTGTCTAGCAGTGATGTCAGCAGCGAAATCACTCCTAAGATGTTCCTGTATGGACCGTTTCATCGACAACAAGCAAATCCTATTGCTCTTTTCCCAAGCAGCAAACTGTGCCTTTTGAGCATCTGTACTAGTTTCAGTAAGAGCTCCGGGTCTATCCCCACTAAGAGCAGCATGAACATCTGCCAGTTCCATACCAAACAGAAAATCCTCTCTCCACTTTTTAAAATTGCTACCAGTAAGAATCTCAATAGTTATGGAGTTGCCGTTCACAGAAAAGGTTACTGAAAAATAACCAATATTTTCAATTAGCACAATGTGTAATTTCACCTTGAGAGCTACATACATCATCATATAATCACCTTTGGGCAAAAAATATGGCATGCAGTTGTATACTCCCTACATTACAGCGGCCATGAGAATTTATTTCAATCTTTGTTAATCACCACCTTTGGGTGTATGACGGCACTCACACTAATCAATCCTCAACCATATGTTGTACATGTAACCCTCCATGCAAGAATACGTAATTACTCCTTTGGGAATATAACTACGCATTAAAACATGAGACATCCCAATATTATTTAACATATTCTTTATTAAACTCAACCAAGCGTGCCGCTTTGGCTGTCACAACCCAACTGAATTTACCTGAAATTGGGATATAACTTCATATTTCACATCCACTGTATGCATGCAATTTCAAAAATTGGGGCAATCATCTTCAAAATTACACGCTTTCCCAATTTTCATCTATTGACACCTAAATTTTGATTTTTTTAGAAAAAATCATTTAATCATTCATTTAAATCATAAAAATGAGGGTTATTTACAATTCTCGCAAAAATATAAATTTTCATGCATTGCATATTTATTTATTTATTTTGTCATGCATTGACATTCGGGCGAAAGCAAATCGAGCGAGCTTAATTTAACAGGCGACGGAACCAAAATCAATTTGAGAATTTTCGATCATAAAAGGGGGAATTATCGAAAATTATAATGGCCTCGATTTAAAATCTCATTCGGTCCATTTTAATTTTGTGAAAATAAGGCTTTTAATTAATTATCCATTTAATTAATTAAAGCCCGCTTATGCCTTAAGTTCGCGCGAATGAGCCCATCTGAGAAACCCTAGCCCGATAGGATTATTCAAGAATCATCGAGTTATGATCCTACGGTTGATATCGCGTCGGAAATCCTTAGAGTCGACGGCTAGGATTAAACCCTAAAAGCGTAACCCTAATTCGCCCTATATATATTCATCATTATGCCTAGGGTTAGGGAGGAGGCCAATCTTCATTATAATATACGGCATAGAGCGAGAGACCACCTTCATGGATCATACGGCATATTTTGGGAACATACTCCGCTCACATACACATTGAGATTGGACGTGAGCGACCTACGAGAGAAAAAGAATCGAGAGCTCCCTTTAGCCATTCCCGACCCATCATCGTCTCGGCTACCGCTCTTGCACTGATGCCGAAATCCACTTCTGTTTTGTTTTACATACCAAGCAGGCTGACAAGGTTGCTGCCCTCTAGAGTGATGTCTCCACTTTATGGGAACATGTGATTGAGATCCTGAGGAATTTACGCTGGGTTGCTCTTCATCAAGGTTCTTCAATTTTCATGATCTAGCCGGTCCTCTTGTTAATCATCGAAGAATCCAAACGTCTGACAACTCCACTCAGATTACAAGTTACGGTAGGATGGAGAAAATTGAAGGGGCTGCGTTCTTCAAAAAGGACATCGCATCTAACAAGAAAAGAGGATGAAGAGGGAGTATTCTTGTGTTTATTTTTTCTATCTCTTTTAGTTCACTTCGATTATCCATTAAATCTCACCGACGGCTATGGTTTGCGTTTCATTTATATTCTCACAGAGTGAAAAGAGGCCACAAAAATCAGAATGGCCATAGTAAGAAAGAAATCTTGAGGAATGGACGACCGCATCAGAGCCTAAAGAATTCACATACAAATGGCTGCTCTGAAACAAAACGAAGGAAGCAAACCCAATTCCAACGAGGCTCATCGGCAAAGATGAATCCCCGCAACGTTCCCGGCAATCCCAGACGTTGCCAATTCACAAATCCAACATCTCCTTGAGTATTAAAGTGAACAACGCAACCGTCCAGCTTCAAATCAGCTTCTGTTCAGCCTTATTTAACGTTTATTCAGCTTTATCTTTGATCAATATTTGGCGATCAACTTGTGTGTTATGTGGTGCTAGAATGACTCGCTGATTAGAGGTCGAAATTTAGTGAAAAGCATGCTGTTTTGGGCAGAAAATTTCAGAGTGTGCGTCGGTGGAATTTCGCTTGAATTAAGGTGCTTTTTCTTCACTGTGCAGGCCTAATATAAAGCTGATTTCGAACTTTTGGTTGCTGGCTTGGTGCAGAATTGTTGCTCAATAATACAAGGTAACACCCATACACTTTATGGATTGATTCGAGTACGATGGCTAAGTTATTTGCATTGCTGTTTTGATGTTACTGGCAGTTTTTTTTTTTTTAATTCGAAGTGAACCTATTTTCGCATGTCTTCGATGCCGACATTAAGCAAAATGCAGATTTTTACGGAAATTTAAGAATGACTTTTTGATCTTAACTATCAGAACCCAATTTTATCCAAAAAATTCTGGATTTGGTTAATCTGACCTATCACCGTTTAGGTCTGATTCGCTATCTTCAAAGAATCGATCTCTAATGGAAAGTTGGTTAAATCTTCGGAAATTGAAAGGAATAACGACACGATCATGATTTATTTCCTCATCTTGTGGTGAATATTTGGGTGAATGTGTTGTTTTGATTGGACTTACCATTTTTTTATTTCCTGAAGGTTTTTAATAAGATGTGGTTTCTTAAAAACCCCATCTAATTGATTCTTTTCAGGAAGGTAAGGTTTCTTAGAAATCTTATCTCATTAAACCTTTGGTTCTAAATCAAGATAATGAAATTCTCGATATATCCCCAAGTGGTCGAATTTATTGTAAAAAATAAGGAAAGAGCAAAAAATCACATTCAAGCATATATGGCATATTTCGCATTAATTAGATAGCATATATTCAATCCTGTGCGTATATCATGTCTGCATATTAGGTTAAATAAGATAACATCTTTGTTCATTTTTTTTATAAATAAAAAATGCATAAAAAAAGATTATCTGCTACGTTATATTTTCATGTCATGTTGCCACGTCATTTTGTCACGTCATTTCTTCTATGTCATTCTCCACGTCATTTTGCCACGTCATTTTTTTTTTCACGTCATCTGCCACGTCATTCTTCCACGTCATCTGCCATGTCATTTTGCCACGTCATTTTTCATGTCGTCTCGCTATGCCATTATGCCATGGCATGCATCGTTGCCATGTCATAACATTTCACATGTCATATAGTTAGGTTTCATTAACATCACATTTATTTTTGTGTGCCCATGCATTCTATGTCATTCATGCATTGTATCTAAAAGAGAAAATCCTTAAAAAAAACACTTCATTTGGATTCAAATTAATTCAATCTGAGCAGTCAATTTAGGACATCTCACATGGAATTAAAGTACCGAAAGGGCATTAGTTTTAATTAACTAGTGTAATCAAGTCCCCAAATTCATAATATCTGGTTCGTAGGAATAAAATAGTTCTCCCGCTATTTTATTTAGGTATCTAATCAACCTACCAAAAATGATTAGTGGCAATTCTGAATTCTAAATCATTTCGATAAAATTTAAGTTGCGATTTGGTAGGGCTTGGGAGAGTCCGTATTAGGTTAGTCATCTGATAATCCATTAACCTAAAATCATTTTTTTTAGGTCGCGACATCATCGATACCTCAATAATTCACGTCAAACCATAGGCATGAAATTGATAAATCATGCTCCACATAATTGCATGTGGTACTTTCATGTAAGCCTGTACCTGTATTTCACAATCCTATATAGAAATACAAGAAAATACTTCAAAAATACCCCAAAATACACCTATATTTGGCGTTCCGTACGTATTTCCATCCATAAAAATACCAAACATGAAAAATAAATATACCATCATGTAGAGCATAAGCATACGAGCACGTCGATACCTGGATCACCTCCATCGGAGTTCACATGCGCCCTTACGCCCCGCCTGAAGCTTAGGCGCGTGAGGCTCACGCGCAGTTACGTGTCGCGCATGTGTTCCGTATGTTCAGCCGGTTCAACGATTGGTTCAACGATTTTTCCAGGCAAACTAAGAAACTCCAATAGTTCGCTTTCACTATCGAAATTGTGAGTGCTCAGCAGTTTTCTAAGTTCATTACCAAAATTCCCTGCTGCCTTAATCCTATCATACATTGGCTTAATAGAATGTGCCATAGCTTCTTTTCCTTCAAAAACGGATAGAGACAGACCTTTTGCCAAGCGGAGTGCTTCTCGCTGTTCATTGATTTGGGTTTCTGTAGGTTCAGTGCCGCTTGCTGTTGAGGCGGAGAACTTTCTCTTCAACTGAGACCTCTTCTTCGAGTCCGAGGCTGATTTCGGAGCCATTGATGCGTAGAAAGTTTAAAACTTTGAGTGAAAGAGTGTTGTTTTGAGGAGGAAATCGAGAGCGAGAGATCTTGGATACGGTTTTAGGGTTTTGATTTGAGAAAAATTTGAAAGTGAGAGAACAGAGGTGATGATTTGGTGTTTTATAAAAGATGCGGTTATTTTTGGAAACAATATCGATAAGAGAGAATTTTGATTTTCTAAAGGGAAATAAAAGAGTTTCTTTAATAAATCAATTAATCACCGTCAATCAGATATTCGGAGGTATATATTCATATGAGCAACTTACCTAAAAGATAGTTTTTAGAGATAACTGACCTCGATTTATAACCTTTTTAAAAGAAAGTGTGAATTTCTTCTTACGCGCCTTTTAGCGTTCCTTCTGATGCTCCTTCTGACTCTCCTTCTGACGTTCCTTCTGACTCTCCTTCTGACGTTCCTTCTGATGCTCCTTTTGATGCTCCTTCTGACTCTCCTTTCGACGTTCCTTCTGATGCTCCTTCTGATGCTTCCTCCTGTTCTAAGGTATACTTAAGAAGGAAGGTTAATGATGGATAATTCATTTCTGATAAAATTAAAAGTCTTTTTATTCAATGGTTTAGTGAAAATATCTGCAAGTTGATTTTTCGTATCAATGTATTGAATGTTAACATCACTGTTCTGAACATGATCACGTATGAAGTGATGCTTGATCTCAATGTGCTTTGTTCTTGAGTGAAGTATGAGATTCTTTGTAAGATTTATGGAACTCGTGTTGTCACATAGGATTTCTACAGTTGATTCTTCAACACCATAATCTTTGAGCTGCTGTTTTAACCAAAGTATTTGAGCACAGCAACTTCCAAGAGATACGTATTCTTCTTCAGCTGTACTGAGTGCCACTGTATTTTGCTTCTTGGAATACCATGAGACAAGCATGTTTCCCATGAGCTGACAAGTTCCAGATTGACTCTTTCTATCAATTTTGCAACTTGCAAGATCTGCATCTGAATATCCCTTTAGTATAAAATCAGAAGATTTAGAGTACCATAAACCATAGTTGGGATAAGTCCCTATGTATTTGATTATTCTTTTGACGGCTGATAGCTGTGATTCTCTTGGGCTTGATTGAAATCTTGCGCATAAGCAAACACTATATAGGATGTCTGGTCTTGAAGCTATGAGATAGAGTAATAATCCAATCATACTTCGATATAGTTTGGGATCAACTTCCTTTCCATCTTCATCTTTATCTAATTTGGAGGAGTGAGACATATGAGTTTCTGTCTTCTTGCCATTCTCCAGACCAAACTTCTTCACTATTTCCAGTGCATACTTTTCTTGAAATATGAAAGTTCCTTTCAGAGATTGATGAATTTGAAGACCAAGAAAGAACTGTAATTCTCCTATCATACTCATCTCAAATTCATCTTGCATTACTTTAGAAAATTTCTTGCAGAGAAGCTCATTAGAGGAACCAAATATAATATCATCAACATAGACTTGAACTAAAAGAATATATTTACATTTTCTTTGAATAAAAAGAGTAGTGTCTACATTACCTTTAGTAAAGTTGTGTTAAGATAGAAAGTTACTCAACCTTTCATACCAAGCACGAGGTGCTTGTTTCAGTCCGTAGAGTGCCTTTTTTAAGACATATACCAAATCATTTTCTCTAGGTTCTTCGAAACCAGGGGGTTGTTCAACATATACCTCTTCTTTGATGTAGCCATTTAGGAAGGCACTTTTCACATCCATCTGAAAAAGTTTGAAGTCATTGTAACAAGCATAAGCAAGAAGTAGCCTAATGGCTTCTAACCTGGCAACCGGTGCGTAGGTTTCATCGTAGTCTATTCCTTCTTCCTGAGAATAGCCTTTTTGCTACAAGTCTTGCTTTGTTTCTTACAACCTTTCCTTTATCATCAAGTTTGTTTCTGAATACCCACTTTGTTCCAATTACTGGACGATTTTTGGGTCGATTGACCAGTTCCCAAACATTGTTGACTTTGAACTGATATAGCTTTTCTTGCATTGCATTTATCCAGTTCTCATCTGATAATGCATCTTCAATCCTTTTTGGCTCTAATTCAGATACCAATGCTATGTTGCTCATTGCTTGCTTGAACTTAGATCTTGTCTTTGTGCCATCACTTATGCTTCCTATGACAAATTCTTTTGGATGACATGACTTGTGCTTCCAGTTTTTGTCGAAGCAGTCATTTGAGGATGTTGTTGGTTCATTCTGTTCATCTTCTGGTCTTTCTTCAACTGAGGAAGTTTCCTTCTGAACATTCTCCGAACCAATATTCACATCTGAGTCTTGCTTTGCATTTGAGTCTACCCGTGAGTCTGTGACTTGAGGAAGTGTATGCATTTGAATGGATTCAGGTTCATCATTCTGATAGCTTTCATCGAACTTGATGTTCACTGATTCTTCAACAACACGAGTGTTCTTATTGTAGACTCTGTAGGCTTTGCATGTTGTTGAATATCCCAAGAAAATTCCTTCATCTGATCTCTCATCAAACTTGCTAATTCGATCATTAGCATTCTTTAGAATAAAGCATTTGCAACCGAATACATGAAAGTATGCAGCATCAGGCTTTCTTTCTTTGAAAATTTCGTAGGGGGTTTTCTCAGAAAAAAGGTCTGAGAAAAATTTGATTTAAGATATAACAAGCTGTTGAAACGGCCTCAGCCCGAAAATTAGAGGCAATTTTACTCTCAATAAGAAGAGTTCTGGCCATTTCTTGCAAAGATCTGTTTTTCCTTTCTACTACCCCATTTTGTTGAGGAGTATAAGGTGCAGAGAAGTTATGCTGAATTCCGAAATCAGTACAAAAATCTGAGAAACTTTGATTTTCAAACTCTCCCCCATGATCCGTTCTCAACCTGGAAATAGTGTAACCCTTTTCATTTTGAATTCTTTTAGCAAGTTTTGAGAAGGACATAAAAGCTTCACTTTTGTGAGCAAGAAATAAAACCCATGTAAATCTAGAGAAGTCATCAACTATGACAAGACAATATTTCTTACCTCCAAGGCTTAGGGTTCTATTTGGTCCAAAGATATCCATATGAAGTAGCTGCAGACAATGCTTAGTGGAAACTTGATTTAATGACTTAAAAGAACTTCTTACCTGCTTACCCAGTGTGCATGCATGACATAGTCCACTTTTCTCAAATTTCATTTGAGGTAACCCTCGAACAAGTCCCTTTTTGGAAAGATTTGAGATATGTTTTACACTAATATGACCTAACTTTCTGTGCCAAAGATCAGATTCATCCTTAACAGAGATAAGACATTTTGCACTTTCACAGTCAGCATCAATATCTAAAAGGTAAATGTTCCCATGCCTTCGTCCCATAAAGGATTGCTTCTTGTCCATGCTTATGCCTGTGCATTTTAGATCTTGAAAGCAAATATCATAGCCAGAGTCACAGAGTTGACTTACAGAAATTAAATTGTAATTCAATCCTCTGACTAGGGAGACATCTTTAACTGTCAGATTTCCAATCTTTACATTTCCTTTCCCAATGACTTTTCCTTTGTTCTTTCCTCCAAAAGACACGCTTCTACCATCACAATCTGAGAATGATATAAATACATCTGGATTTCCAGTCATGTGACTTGAACAACCACTGTCCAGAAACCACTTGTTCTTCCTTCTCATTGGTATCGGCAAGACATAAACACCTTACTGTTTCTTTGGTACCCATGCTTTCTTGGGTCCTTCTGTGTTAGTAAGTTTTGACCTTTTAACAGGTCTTCAATTTTTCTTGCAATGATCCTTAGTATGACTAGGATCACCACAATTCACACATGATTGACGAATGTAAGATCTAATAAAATGCTTATGAAAATGATGCCTATAATCGGAAAATGTTGGTTTTCGAAATTCAGTTTTAAATGAATTTTTTAGGCTACTTTCTTTTTTAAAACCTAACCCAGATCTGTCATTGAAAGGTATTTGTTTTGAAATTATGCTATTCAGAGTTTCTGAGCTTTGTGAGAACCTTTTGATATATCGGAAACATTTTCTTTCAAGGAAGCATTTTCTTTTGAAATCAAATCATGATTTTCTTTCATCTGGTGAAACTCTTGTTGTAGAAAATCAATTTTTTTTCTTTTTGAGACAAATTCTGTTGTTTTAAGGACGGATTTTCCTTTTTCAAACCAGAAACTTTTTCAAGAGCTTCTTTGTAATTTCTACACAATTCATCAATATATTGAATAACTTCATCAAGGAGTTCATATGAACATACCTCAGTTTCTGAATCTGAACTTGAATCTGATTCAGCCATGAGATAGATGTTTGCATAATCATTTTCACTTTCATCAGAATCACTTAGAGTTTCTGCCTTTAGAGCCTTCTTGTACTTCTCATACTTGAGTTTGTCCTTCTTCAAAATTGGACAGTTCGGTTTGATATGTCCTGCCTTCTTACAGTGAAAGCAGATCACGTCTTTGCTATCTTGTGAGTCGTTGCTTGATATTTTCACATCATTCTTCTTCCAAGGTTTCTTCCCTTTGATATTTCTGCCTTTCCGAGCCATCTTTCTAAATTTCTTGACCATGAGGGCTAATTCTTCATCATCCTCATCTTCATCATCTGTATCAAAAAAACATTGATTAATTTCAGTTTTTAAGGCAATAGATTTTTTACCTTTTTGTTCTCCCTTCTTGTTTGCTCGTTCTGTTTCATAAGATTCCAAAGTCCCGACTAACTCATCCACCGAGAGTGGTCTGATTGTTTGGCATTCTTGAATTGCTGGTTTGATGTAATTCCAATCATCTGTGAGTCCACGCAGTATCTTCCTGACTTGCATTGGTTCAGCAATAGGTGCGCCTTGTCTTGCAAGTCCACTTGCCAAAGTCTGAAACTTGTCTATCATATCTACAATAGATTCATCAGGTTTCATTTCAAATGCTTCATAGTCACTCAGTAAAATGATGAGCTTTGTTTCTTTTACACGATTTGTTCCTTGAAATGTAACATGAAGTCTATCCCATATTACCTTAGATGATTCCTCCTCTGAGACACGATTATAGAGAGGAGTAGATAAGGCACAAAAGAGAGCATTGACAGCTTTAGAATCAAGGCCTCTTCTTTTAGCCTTTTCAGCATCGGTCATTGTTGTGATAGGATTTACTCCGTCAGCAGTGGCTGGATTTGTAGCAGTTGCAGGAACTACTCCATTCATAACGACATCCCACATCATATCATCATAGGCTTTGAAGAACCACTTCATCTTGTTGCTCCACATATTGTAATCCTTTCCATCAAAGTATGGTGGCTTATTGGCAAAGTGCGAATCGCTTGTTCCTGAAGAGTGATTGCTAGACATAGTAGATCGTTAACTCTGAAGTCAATAAACACTTCGTAAAATGAGCAACCTGCTCTGATACCAATTGAGGGATCTAGCAATATCACCTAGAGGGGGGTGAATAGGTAATTCTGGATAAAATTAAAATTTCTTGCGGAATAAATAAAATTCAGTGTACAATTCAAATCAGGAATAGTATAATGTTGACACCTGATTTTTGACCTAGCCTTTTTCATTTTTTATTTTTTGAAAAATCATAAAAAATTCATAAAAAGTCAAAAAATTACAAAATCAACTTTGGTGGCCTTGGCCAAGCCCAAGGAACCATTCTTGACCAAAAAATAATTTTTCATATTTTTCATATTTTTTAATATTTTTTAGAAAATAGAAAAATACTTTAAAAATCAAGAAAAATAGCATTTGAGGTCAAACAAAATATGGAAAAATATCCAATATTTTTCTTTTTAATCCCTTGTATTTTCGACCTCACAAAAAATCCAAAATCAGATTCAATTTTAGGTGTTCCTTTGTAACCCGTATTATTGAATTTGAAGAAAAAATAACAATTGAGTCTTTTAATTTGCAATTTTGTCATTTTTTAAGATCTTGACATTCAATCTAACTATCCCCTATTTCAATTTAGCCCAATTGTTTGCACAATTTGCTCAATTGCACGGATTTGACAAAATTATATACTAAAATTGCATTTTAGTCCTTGAAATTAAGCATAATTGAAATTACTTTCAATTCAAGGACTATCATTGCAAATTAAACATGCTACCCAATGGATTTCACCATTTTAAATCGATTGGCATAGGTGGTTTGACCCAATTTGATCATTTGCACCCTCAATTACACAATCCCCAATTTCCAATTAAATGGGAATTTGGGGGTTTTTTAGAAATTGATGAAAATTTTTGGGCAAAACCACATTTCTAGATAGAATTCGTGCCCTAGATTCGATTATGAGGTTCAATTGCAAAAATTTCCAGTTAATTCGGATTTAATTTGAAAAATTGCAAGTCGGGGCCGGCTCGGACCGGTCTAACTGCCGGTTGAACAGGTCAAACCGGTCCAGAACAGTGTCTTCTTCTTCCTCAGAGAACCGTACGAATGAACAGTGTCAGGGTCAATTTCAATGGCTAAATTGAGGGAGAAGACGACCATGATTGGAAGAGTTTGAAGAGGGGTTTTGTTCCTCGAACCATTGCCCATCGATTCGAACCAAAAAAACGAGCAATGGTCGCCAGAACGGAGAATAATCGGTTAGTCAAGGCCGCTGCACCTGCAAAAGTCAACGGCGACAGAACTCAGATGAAACTTGTCCAAATTCGTGCCAAATTCGCTTGAAATAGAGCTCGCCGGATGACCAAATGGGACTGGACAGAATGCCCATCCTCTCCAACGCCGTTTCGACCTAATTGCACGTGATCACACGTGCTATTGAGGCCGGTACACAGTCTACCGTTCGGCGCCAAAATTCCCAGGAGCTATATAAGCTCGTGATCGCTTTCAGTTGAAAAGAGAGCGGATTCAGTTGTGGAAGGTGAAACTAAATCAAGAGAGAAAGAAAAAACGCGAAGCAGAGCTCGTTCTCCGACCCCCGTCGTCGAGAATTTGAGCTCGAATTGCAGGGCGCTGGTTGGGTCTTCCCAGGCCAAACCAAAGCCACACGAGGCCACCAGAAGGTCGCCCAAAGTCCCCGGAATCGATCGCCGCCGGCCGCGCACAAGGAATCCGCGAGAACAGGTGAGTTGCAGTCTCGAGTGTTTCTTCAAGCTTTCATGGCGATTCATGCGTTTCTTGATCATTCATGCAATTAGTGTGGGCGTTTCATTCCCTGAACATCACTGACCATCGTCGCGTATCTTGTTTGCATCGGTTTTGCCTTAACACGCCCAATCGAGTCTTCCAATCCAACCTCCATTGTCAAGCCACTGTTCATCTTTCCCCAGCCAAATCTGGGCCGAGCGAGCTCGATCGGAGCTCGAGGTAAGTCTCCTGAACATTGAATGGTGCTTCACTGTTAATGAATTGGTTCATTACGTCATGAATCGAGTGATTTGAGTGTATGTGTACGCACTGGTTCGTGCTTGCTCGCGCTTGATCCTCTGAATGAAATCGTGTAATCTCACGATATGTTGCGTACGAAGCATAGACGAGTCGTTTGCCGCCGGTCTCATTCGATTCCGTTGAGGTTCCACCGTTGGATCATCGCCGGAGAGTCGTGGCCGTTCGTTCAGCAATGGTCGCGAGGTTGAAGACGATGCCAACCTGGCAGGTCAACAGGTCAAAGGCCTAGGTGGCGATGCGCGATTAGTCTACGTGGTGTCGAGTCAGCGTGGCCGTTAGGGTCTGTTATTCGAATTAACGGATCGGACGGTTGAGATAAATCGAACTTAAATTCTAGTGGCCGTCTGATTAGAAAATATAATAATTCGAAAAGGATTTTAAATCGAAAAATAAAAACCGGTTGAAACGGCGCCGTGTGGGTTAGTTAGGAGGCGACGTCGTTTAGGTTAGTGGGATTGGACGGTCCAGATCAAGTCCCATGTTATAATCACAGCCGTAGGTTTAAGTAATTAGATCAGACGGCCCTGATCGAGTCTTCGTCTAATCTGAACCGTAGATTCCAGTCAGACAATCCAATGGCCGTGGATTAGCCACGCGGTTCAGTAGCAACCGTCGGATCAAGGCTAGTAATCCGAAAATAAATAACGCGTGATACGGCGTCGTTTCGACCGAGGGCTTTGCGGGTCCGGGTCCGGGTCTGGGCCGGGTTCCGACCCGAGTGGGTCGGGTTGACCCGGTCCGAATCATTTTTTTTAATAAAATCGCCTTTGCTGTGTATTAGGGTCTGGAAGGCGACCAATTCTTAGGTTTGGGTTTTCGAGTCCCGCCTCTTTTCTCAAAAATGACAGTTTTGCCCTTCAATGGGAAAATTGTCTTTCTTGTCTCAATCGAGTTCTGAAAATTGTTTAAAGTTAGGGTTTGGGTCAGGTGGATGACCAACTCTAATATTTGAGGTTTTCAGCTCTCGTCTTTGTCCAAATGACGACTTTACCCCTCCAAGGGTAAAATCACTTGAAAATTCCAGAAAAATCCTGGAAAATCCCGAAAAATAGGAAATGGATTGGATTGATGGTCAATCCTATTTCCTCCGTCTTTTGACTTCCCAATTCATCAAAAATTACGAATTTTCCCTTTTTAAGGTGAATTGTCCCCAAATTGTTCAAAATTATGATTTTGCCCCTCATGGGCAAATCATGCCAAAATCATTCTTGAGCCTTGATTGTCATTTCTCTAGGCTAATAGGGTCTCATTAAGGATGCCATGCTGATTTCATGTGTTTTATCCGCATGTACTGGATCCTTGATTTGCGTACTTATTTCTATTGATTGTGAGTGATAGGCTAGTTTTTCCCATCTGCATGAACTCTTAGATTTAGGATCAATACCTCACTCGTCTGTATGAAACCCTAGGATCAGATAAACCATTCATCTTAGGTACCGAAAGGGCATCAACTCTAATAGTTGACGTAACTAAATCCCCGAACCCACTTCTCTGGTTTCCGCAGAATCGAATGGACCACTCCCAACTATTCGATAGGGTTTCCGATCGTACCCTCCATGAAACGATTGGTGGCGACTCCTTGGCATGTACACTCACCGCTTGTCACTAGACCACACTGAAGGTCGATCACGTATATCCAGCAGTTGCGATTTGGGTAATGGGCCTTGGGAGAGGCCCGCGTCCGATCAAGCCAGCGATCGGGCGGCCCATTAGCCCGCTCCACCTCGCCGATGGGGGGAAGGGTCGCGACAGACTAGCGACTCCGCTGGGGAAAGATTCTAAACCAGAATCTCTGGTTTCGTAGAATTCCAGAGGACTTGAGCCGATTAAAAAGTTGTTTGGTTTATCTGACCTTGTTTTCTGCAGATGCTCTCGAAGGTGAGGTACGTACACTAACCATTGTGTTAGATGTTTTTGCAGATTGGAGAAATAAGGAGTGGAGTGATTGTTGACATTTTTCCTGCAGGTTGGAGTTGGGAATGTATGTTTACTTTATGCACATACTGAAGCGGTGTTTGATTCAAACTGTTGTGCATGACCTTGCATTGTGATGATCACGACACATCGCACACACTGGCGGTCAAACCCCAACTGCAAACCACCTCTAGGTTACCTTAGATAGGGAAAGGATGCGAAAAGGATCTTGTGTTTGATGGCACTTGAGACTTTCGTATTCGTTCCCGCCTACCATCTGCATTGGCGATATCTAGCCCTCTTGGGTAGGTACCCTTGGGGAGGAATCTGCCTCATGTGGATCGTGGGAGCCTGAACCGTAGGTTCCTCACCTGACTTTCGATTTTTTTTTTAGAGTATACCCACTTGTCGCATGCGCATGTCTGTGGATGGTTGGTATACCTAAAACCACCCATTGATACAGGGGGCATTCCACATCCCCCAAAGTGTGGTTGGTAAGATATTTATTTCTAAATGTTCTTTATTTCTTGCTCCATGATATTACTCATACATTGCATACATCCATATGCATTCACATTATGAAGATTACTCAAGTGACTAATGGAAACAACAATGATTATGGGGTAGGATGTCGCTGTTTCCTAAGAGTTCAACAGAGTTGGTAACTTTCGAGTACTTGAGAAAAGTTACTCGCCCCGGACCAAACACGAGGCTACACTTTACTAGATTCGTGTATGGTCGGGAACTGACTGGATGTAAGCTGGGGTATGCTGAGGACTGTCAAACCCGCTACTACGCTGATAACCTCAAATTTAAGCGACAAGCAGACAAAATGATGAAGAGACAACGTCGCAACCAGCTGGCTAGGGAAGCATACGCCCGTCAGAAGGCTGAATTGCTGGCCAGAGAGAACATACCTGTGATTGCTTATTGGGGTAGGAAGAGACGCCCTGCGATCAAGACCAAGCCAAGGCGTATCACACTCAAAAAAGTGAAACCCGAGAAAGCTCCCGAAGTCATCGTACCCTAGACTAGAGAGTGGCCTGAGGAACTACAACCTCTCGACCAAACCACTGAAGATAACTCCCCTACCCTAGATTAAGGGAGAGTTCCTGACCGACTGTCATTTGGGTAGACTTCTGAAAAAAGAGTGATCTAGATCCTCACGTTCCATTGGCTTTTATGGCTTTCTTGTTTGAAAAACCTCTCTTTACCCTTCTTCCATTAGGCATCTTGATTGTAATAAAAGTTCATTCCACTTTGTTCTTTTGATGTATTGACCAATGGAATGTGACATTGCTGTTCCCTTTAGTCACTGAGTAAACATGACTAAATTGCATAATTCACTTCCTTGAAATGCAAATTAGGCTTTGAGTCAGGCTTTCAAGACCTGAAAAAGGGTCCTAATCTCCATTTCTTCAAATTGAACTATGCAATCAAGTTAGCTCATGCATGCTTCATGACATCTGCATATTCATACATTTAAAGTAATTTCTGGCGATTGACCTTTTAAAAATCATTTGCATATTTTAGACTTGATGGGAAAGAATGATATTCAAGTGTTCAAGATCCCCCGAGCTGAACTCCAATCATGGTGGGATGGCATGGGCGAAGCCAGCCAGAAGTATGCGGAGTCACGACTAGGGTACTTGCTGGACCTACTGAAGATTGAGTGCCCACCTGCCTTTATTCAAGCCATGGCGCTCTACTGGGATCCTACCACCGCTACATTTTGCATGGAAGGGTTAGAGATCACTCCCACTATCGAGGAATACAGCGCTGTCATCGGAGTTGAATTCACCCCTACGCTCGTCCGACCCCCTATAGGACTTGAACCCCTAAGTCAGGTGGCTGAATTCCTTGACACGAACCTAAATGAAGTCAAAGCAGATGCGAGAAACAATTCTGGACGAGTTTCCCTGTCTTTCCTTATAGACCGATTTTCCCGCCTTCCTGCTTCTAAAGGAACCAAATCTGGTAGAGCCTTTATCTTGGCATTCTTTAGCTTTGTGCTATTCCCAATCTCAACTGTCACCTTCGACCCTATCATGGCTATAGTAGCTAGGCAAATCTGTTGTGGGTGGGATTACTCAAACATCCTCCTTGCCGAAACTTTCCTCTCCCTAAATCGTTTCAAGAAAAACAAAAAGGGAATCTTTAGAGCTTCTAGTGATCTTCTGTATCTGTGGTTCACATCCCATATCAGAAAATTCCACATCCGCATGGGTTTCATTGAAATCAGCCCCAATGCACACCCTCTTAAAACATTTGCTAGAACCCATACACGTGTTCCTAAGTTCAACTTTGTAGAATGGAAGAACTTCCTCAAAGTCCTAAAACCCGAACAACTCCGATGGCGGCTAAGGTTGCCGACGCTGAACAAGGTCAGATTGACCTGCGGTGACGGAAGTTCAGTTCCCTTGCTAGGATTCATAGGCGCTACTGCATACTATCCAAGGAGGGTGATTCGGCAGTTTGGAGCACTACAAGAGATCCCTTCTCCACCGCAACCTGATACATTTTCTTTTGACATACCGAGCAAGACCCTCGCAGAAGAGGAGAAGAGACAGTTTGAAGCCAAGGTAGCATCCGTCGTACGCTCTTTGAAGAATTCCCAGGCCGAAGAAATAAGTTGGCCAAAAGACATGACTCGTGAAGAGAACATTCATAGAGCTACCACTGAATACATTCAACACTTCAAAGTGACCCGACGAAGCCTTGTCGAGCCCTACATACCCGAATACATCGTGTCGTACGTACCGGGAATAGAGCCTTACATACCCGAAGACATGGGACCACTGTCGTGTTCAGAAGATGAGGAGCCCCAGGCTGAAGAGGGGAATCCATGCTGGGATGATGAGGATACCTTAGACCTCAAACATCCTAGACTTGAATAGGCTATTCCGTCAAGTGTAAAATAAGCAAACATTATGATGCTTTTTCATACATTCTCATTTCTGTGGAATACTATCTTGGACACATGAGCATGAATGTGAACATGTTTTGCAAATGCATAAAAAACTATCGTCAGAAATTACGCTTCTTTCAATTCCATAAATTCTTGTCAAGAAATGATTAAAAGAACTACTTACGTGAGGCTAAGGTTCACAAGGTAGCCCTTTTCCTCATCTACTGACAAGAAGCATGCAACTGAAAGAATTAGCTGCTCCTTTTTACTAAAATAAAAGAAGTACTCACTGGAAATCTTTTGAAACAGGTACGCTCTCATCACGGAACTACCGACACATCGTTTTCGTACTCGTCTTAAGACAAGAATGGAGCAGCAAGAATTGACTCCGCGCGTGGGAATGTTAGAATCCCAAATGACGGCCCTGGCTACTATGATGGCCGACATCAAGGCGATGTTGGAAGTCACCCAAGCTAAACAAACGACGACTCACAACCAGAACAACGCTGGTACTTCTTTCGTACCCGATACGGCAGATAAAGAGTTGACGAGAGATACACAGCGTACAGAGGAAGATGTTCATGAACCAAATAGTCGGGCACAACAAAAAGCCTCGCATGTTGTCATCAACCTTGAAAAGGAAGAGAAGGGAAAACAAACTGTGAAGACAGAGGCAGAGGCTAAGAGATTGGCCAAGATCGAAGAATGCCTGAGCAGCCAAGGCTATGAGCTAGCCCGCTTCGACAAAATATCTCCTTTTGCTAAAATAGAGACTCCTCCTGACTACAGGGAGCCAGAGTTCGTGAGAAAATACAATGGGACAGGCTGTCCCCGTGCCCACCTCAAGTACTACCTGCGCAAGATGGCGCACTATTCAGATTACATTCCACTGTTAATGAACACATTCCAAGAGAGCTTGGCTGGCGCCGCTCTGGCCTGGTTCATTGAACTAGACTAGGAAGATTACGACGGATGGGAGGATCTTGCAGAGGATTTCCTCAGACAATACAAGTTCAACACGGCTACAGCCCCGACAAGAGAGGACCTTCTGCGGACTTCGAAAGCAAGGGGCGAATTAATCAGGACATATGCCCAGAGGTGGGTGAGCCTTGGCTACTCAAGTGAAGCCGTCAATCCCGGAAGAGGAACTAATCGATTTATTCCTGAAAGCACTCCCTTACGAGTACTTTGACAGACTGAACACTTCTGGATGTCAGACATTCGCACACCTGATTAAGGTGGCTGAGAGGCTGGAGTGGGCCTTGAGAGAAAGAAGGCCTCACGAAGCACCTGCTAGGAAACAATATCCTCTAAGAAAGGAGAGAGAAGCCGGACTCGACATAGCATTCATACCAGATCCACATAAGCCCAAGTCGTTCAGTAACTCTAACCAGATCAAAGGAGGGTCATCCTGGTCAGCACCGAAAGTACAAGAGCCTAGAAGAAAGCAACCTCAGAAGCAATTCTCTCAGCTCCCAAGACCTTTATCCAAGCTGCTCCCGATGCTGCTGGAGCAACACTTGGTGGCAAAAGAACCACCTAGGGCAAACCCTCCAAGATATCCTGGCTTTGATGAGAGCCAGACCTGTGCCTACCATATGGGCGAAAGAGGGCATAATGTGGATAACTGCTATGTCCTGAAGCTGAAAGTGCAAGCCCTAATCGATAGTCAGATTTTGAAATTTGATAATGCAGCCCCAAATGTACAAGAAAACCCACTTCCAGATCATCAAGCAGTAGGGGCAATATTCACCGAAGAAGAGGAGGATTACCTTAAACTGAAGGTAGATATGCCTAAGCTGGACGCCCTGCTAACAACCGCTTCATCATACCCGAAAGCAGGGGAGATCTCAACTGACCAAAAGAAGTTATGTATCGCCAAGATGATGAGCTTGGGGATAGTGTCCGACATTACTAATGAAGAATTCGAAGGGATTGAAGCATCTCTATCTTTGAAAGGAAACCACTTCTTGATCACAGCTGAGCAGAGTAGCACCTGTGGTACCTCACGTGAGAAATTGGCAAACGATCTGGGACCGGCCACTCAATCAGAAGAAGAATTTGAAGAAGACGAAGTAGAAGCCAGGAGGAGAAGTCTAGCAGACCTCAAGTTTATGGCTGACGCACTTGAGAAGGGAAAAATTATAGACGACCTGGGTCAAGATTCTGGAGGATACAATTTCAAGGTGAAATATTCGGCCCCTCCCAGCTTTTATCAGAAGATTGAAGATATCATACCGGACGGATGGGGAGGTATGGATGATCTCTCTCAACCAGGAACCTCAAACGGTATGGAAGAACTCGACAACGCCATATTGATGATCGAAGTAGCCACGGCCGCGGTGATTAGATTGGATGAGTGTCGCGACCCTCTCGAGGTTCGCCGTGGGCTCTCGAGGGCTAATGGGCCGTCCAGTCTGGTCAGACGCGGGCCTCTCCCAAGGCCCGTTACCCAAATCGCAACGGAGGTATACGTAGCCGACCTTCAGTGTGGTCTAGTGACATGTGTTAAGTGTGCATGCCATGGAGTCGCCACCAATCGTTTTTTGGAGGGTATGATTGGACCACCCTATTGAATAGTCGGGAGTTTCTATTCAATTCTGCGATAACCAGAGAAATGGGTTCGGGGACTTAGTTACGCCAACTGTCAGAGTTGACGCCCTTTCGGTACCTAAATTGACTGAATTTTCTGACCTAAGATTTCATGCAGATGAGTGGAATATGAATCCTAAATCTAGGAATTCATGCAAATAGGAATGACTATCCTGGCAATCACAATCAATAATAAAAGGCGCAAATCAATGAATCCAAGTATGCAAAGTAAACACATCAAATCAACATGACACTCATAAGAAGGCTCTATTAACCTAAATAAGTATCAATCAAGCTTAGGAATGATTTAGACATGATTTTACCCATAAGGGGTAAAGTCGTAATTTTGAGACAAAAGGGACGATTTGCCCAAAAAAGGCAAAATCATCATTTCGGAATGAATTCGGAGTAAAACGATGTCAAAAATAGGTTTGGTCACTCAATTGACCCATTTCCTATTTTTTTTTGCAATTTTCATGATTTTCTGGAATTTTAGAAACCGATTTACCATTCGAAGGGGTAAAATCGTCATTTTCTAAAAATGGGAATGAAATGTGGAAATCTTAGACATAAGGTTTAGTCACCTATCTGACCCATCGCCAAATTCTAAGCAATTTCCACAATTCATCGGAATATCAAAGACGATTTACCCTTTGAGGGGTGAAATCGTCATTTTAGATTAAATGGGAGAAAATCCTAAAAAATGAAAACAAATCAATTTTTTGTCATTTTCAGCCTTGGAAAAGTGTTAGAATTTTTTTTAGGAATTTTCTGCAATTTTTCTCAATTTTTATTTGTTTTTCTTTAATTTTTCCATTTTTTTGGCATTTTCTGATTTATTAATATTTTTTTATATTTTCAGAAAATATTTTAACAAAAAGCATATCATTGGCAATAGACAACACTCAACCAGATAAATAAGCTAACTACTGAACTGAGATAAATACATGCAAACCAAATCTATAATGGCGACATTTTAGAAAAATAACCCTAATACACGGATCGGGTACGTAAAACATACCGGATTGGACACCGGCCTTCAATCGCCCAGCCCCAGCCTGCGACCATCTCCATGCACATCACCTGTCGATCACCACATCAAAATGTCAACAATCAATTTTACAAGTTTTAAGACCGGTAATAAATAATAATAATTTAAAAAATAAATAAATCCCGGCTCGGAAACGGGCCAATTCACTCAGCCATGGACCGGCTATGGGCTCACGGCCTCGGCCCAAGATCACGGCCTCGGCCCACGGCTTTGGCCCACGGCTTTGGCCCACGGCCTTGGCCATGGGCTCGGCCATGGGCTCGGCCTACGGCCTCGGCCCACGGCCTTGGCCCACGGCCTCGGCCATGGCCGATACGCACGGCCACTCGGCCGACGTCCTCGGCCCACTGCCTCGGCCATAGGCTCGGCCATGGCCGAGGCGCACGGCCACCGGCCCACGGGATCGGCCCACGGCCGGGATCGGCCCGAACACGAGGATTCGTGGCCAAGCGGCGACGACGAAGAGCGACGACGTGGCAGGGGGCGAAACAGAGGAGGAAGATGGAGGCGGATTGCGGTATCTAGGAGCTCCACGAGGTCGTGATAAACAGCAAGACGGACGGGATCTCGGCACGGCGTCGGAGGGTGGCGGAGCAAGGTGGCGATGAGGGTGGTCGCCGTAATCTAGGGGAGGATGAAAAAAAATGAGAAGAAAAGAAAGAAGAGAAGAATAGAAGAAGAAGAAGGAGGAGGAAGAAGAAGAGGAATGCTGCGGGTGATGAAGGAGAGGGGAGGAGAGTAAAGTAATAAAAAATATAATAATATAATAATATAATAATATAATAATAATATAATAAAATACTAAAAAGTAAAAAAATAATAATAAAATAATCAAAAGCGAAGACAAAATGATTAGTTCCCTTTTTCCTTTTAAATGATGATGTTTTCACTCCTTTTCCTTTTAATCATTACTAATATTTTTGTCAAATTCAATTTTACGGTGGTCAGTGAACACCTAAAATGGAACCTGAATTTTACTGTTTTATGAGGTCCTAAAGTAAAGAAAATTAAAAATAAAAATACCTACTATTTGTATATATTTTTGTGACCTCGAATACTACTTTTTTATTTTATTTTTATTTTTATATTTTTCGAAAATAATAATAATAATAAAATAGGAAAAATATGAAAAAAATATTTTTATCCAAAATGGTCCCTTTAGCTTGGCCAAGGCTACCAAAGTTGGTTTTTGTAATTTTTTAGCTTTTTATGAATTTTCTATGAATTTTTGAAAAATAGAGGAAGAAAAAGGTTGATCAAAATTTAGGTGTCAACAGCTGCCCCTCTTTGAGAGGAATCTCATCAGAGGAATCCCCTCAGAGGTTTCTCTCAAAGAAAAGGTGACACCTGAGTCCTGATCGACTCGACTCGTGAAACTAAAGGAAAAGGAGTCATGACATCCGTTTTTTTTATGCTTGTCGATGTATGCTCTTTCTTGAAAGGGGAAACATTTATTTGACATGAGAGAGTGAGATAGTAGAGAGATATACCTGCCACTTACCTATTCGATGTTTGTGCGATTTTCGCAGTGTCTGATGGATTCCAGAGAATTTCTAGGGACTCGTTTCTAGAGTGTCCTAGAGAGGTTAAGCTCTGACCCGTATGGTAGGTTAAACCATAATGAGATTCCTAACTGATAGGAATCTAAGGAAGACGCGCCCCATTTGGGATTTGCCAAGGATTTTGATCCGTATGGTGGATCGGACCATTGAGTTGACCATTTAAGTGATTTTCGCTATTGGATTGACCCTTCAGGCGGTTTCTACCTTTGATTGACCCTTCAGGCGGTTTCTACCATTGTGTTGACCTTTCAAGCGGTTTCTACCTTGGTTTGACCCTTCAGGCGGTTTCTACCTTGAGTTGACCCTTCAGGCGGTTTCTACCTTGGTTTGACCCTTCAGGCGGTTTCTACCTTTGTTTTGACCCTTCGGGCGGTTTCTACCTTAAGATGACCCTTCAGGCGGTATCTACCTTGAGTTTGACCCTTCAGGCGGTTTCTACCTTGAGTTTGACCCTTCAGGCGGTTTCTACCCTCAGTTTGCTTTGAAAATGGGTCTCATGACGAGGGTTCTCCACGTCCGATGAGACTGCCTAATTTTTAAAAAGGGGTCTCATGACGAGGGTTCTCCACGTCCGATGAGACTGTTTGAATTTTGAAAAGGGATCTCATGACGAGGGTTCTCCACGTCCGATGAGACTGCCTAGATTTTTTTTTTTTTTTTTTAAAAAAGGGATCTCATGACGAGGGTTCTCCACGTCTGATAGGACTTTTTCTTTTAAAAGAGTTTTTCTTCCCCTCTTTTTTTAGAGATCCCGAAGTTTGTCGGGAATTCAGTTTTTTGAAGTAGTGAAAGATTTTATTTTGACAAAGCTTCACTTGAGTCTGCTGAGGCGACATTCTGGGAGCTGGGTTCTCCAGGTATCCTGCAGAAGTTTGAGCTTGAAAGATTTTTCTTCACCAAGAAAACGTTAGTAATTTTTGGGAAGACCACGGCTGTCCACTTGACAAAAACCGTATGACTTAAGTTTTAATTGTGAAATGTGCATTTTGATGCTGGAGGTTGTCCAAAGCATTCTTGCAACATGCAAACGTGATCACAAATCCCTTGCACGGAAAATCTGGATCAAACAATTTGAAATTTCCAAAAAGAGTTTGTTCAAAATATCTATTGGAGAATTTCTCATCCAAGAGGGCTCCTCACCGCTCTGTGATAATGGTCTTAAGGAATGCGCCAACTTCCTATTAACCTGTGCCTAGGTTTTAGGATCATTCGCAGCGCATACATTTTGATCGGTCGGGAGGTCTTCCATGGGACCGTAATGTTGGGCTTGGTTATTGATCTTCAAGAGGGACTCACTTTTGAGTCAAGGTCGTTTGAATGAAATTCTTCACCATCTGCTCCGGGTTTACAAGTCGAGAACCCTGCAAAATGAGAAAGAAATAGTCTTGCTCGTACTTCTTCGAGCTAAGCTATATGTTAACCCAAATGTCTTAGTCAGAGAAGACTGTTTCAGGGTTATAACATTGGTAAGATTGGGGACCGAAAAAGGCTTGTTTTTGGCCCAGAATTTATGAGGGGATTGACATTGGTGATCATTGCAAATTCGTCACCTGTCTTTTCCATTCTGCATATTCAGTTTTTGAGGTGTGCAACCGCTTTTGAGGTGTGCACAAGTCCTTTAGAGAGCGTCTCTTGTTGCATTCAGAGACCGATAATTCTCTCTATATCTTTGCTCCGCGCTTGACGCCATTTGGGGAGTAGCCCTTTTGATACTACTCTTTTAGGAATTTCCTCTTTTCCCGACCAGACTTTACTGGGGATCAATCAAACAGCTTATGCGAGCATCGGCCTTGCTTTTACCAGGCACTTTGCTTTTTCTTATCTGATGCTGGGGATTTCTTTAATCCCTTGTCGCAAGCGGGATGCTTGGCAATTGTGCTAGATATATGACTTGGCTCTTAGCACGCTTGAGTATCGACTTAGTAGCTTTTTCGTAAACCCTAGGTCTTGAACTCCCTCGTTTCTGAAGTGATGTCGCATCCGTCTTGGAAAGTGCAATGATCACCAACGGGTTTATGAAATGATTTTGCAGGCTCAACTTGGCTATGCAAAGGATTCGGTGTGTGGGATAGAGAAATGAATGCTCCTCATCATCCTATGGCACTTGGATTACCATATAAACAACACACAAAGATTAATGTTAGTCCGAGCAAGAAAATTTCTAACCATTTCCTCCTGATGCTGCTGGACTCACCTCCATTTTGCCCCGATGTGGGGTGGTTCTTGACAGGGTTAAGAATGAAAATCGCCGTTCAAGTGGGTTATCAACGGTCACCTGTAGTGTTTATGATATGAAACGAACGCCTCCGTCGTCCCAATCCATGTAATCACTGCGAATGGTCCCTACCTCCGTAGGTCCAGATTTTACTATTCGATTCGCTCCACTCATCTCTCAAGTGTATGTAGGATGTGTTTGGATTTGAGCTTGCCTCTCTTTTGAGGAAACATCCTTTTGAGAGTTTTGAACAACTTTTGATTGGAAAAATCTCTTTCGTTTTCCCAAAAATTTTACCCGTCAAGGGGATTTTATGGTGCACAATGCGTGTTCAGACAACCTCATGTTTCAAAACATGAATGCCAATGAAGTTAGAATTCCATGTCTTTTCTAGACATCAGGTTTTGAAAGCTTTTCTTTTTCTCTCTGTTTTTTATTTAACATCTTCAATGGATTGGGGAAAGGGATACTTACCTGTCCCCCGCGGCTGGAGATCCTGAAAATGCGGAAGAAACATGTTATTGTACGTTCACGAATTTTTCAAAAAATTAGAACGATACAATTTACCCTTGGTCATGTATTCTAACGGGTAATACATGGGATGTGAAAACCTGTTCGTCTGTAAGGCGATTCCCCTGTCAAGGATAAATAACGAGTATCAATTCATATTCTCAAATTCAAGACAAATTGGAACGATACAGCTTTACTCTTGGTTCTCATCCCGTTCTGATATTGCGTATTGATATGAACAACATCTATCAAATCCGCCTATCCATTCTTGGAGTGTTTGCAACATCAATGGTTCATCTGCCCCCAGTTAGGCAACGTCTGTTCTGTTATTCGAACAAATGGCTCCTTGAGTGATTTATCCACGTTTATCACCTGAGAAGGGAAAGAAATGAGACATTACTTCGGTATTCGATTGAAGATCGTTTAGGAACGATACATCGTTTTACCAAATAGGTGGCTTCGCGGCCAAACGTATTTCGTATTGAAGGGGTAGATCCCATTATACTCCGCGGGTGATAGTCATTGTTCGGGGAACTTGCTCCACGGATTAAGCGATTAATCCACGGCCCTCGGCTTGAAGATGCTCAAAGGGTGATGTTGACACTCACGCGCAATTAGTTCTAGACATTAATGAAAGATGTTCCCGTGGGAACCTTACAGTGCGATCAACAACATATTCAATAGGAGTGTTCCACCCCTTTCGTCTAAGCATTTCTCATCGAGTAACCATGCCTTGCATCAGACGTTTGGTCACCTGCCTTGCGTCACCACTGCGATGGCCCTCCGGCTCCAAATTGATCGAGCCAAAGATTGAACTCATCGCCAAGGAAATTGCTCGGGTCTTCGAGCCATTGATGTTCAAGTTGGGTATCAACAATTGTTGGGGGCAGATTTCCTTCATCGCCTTCATTGTGAGGAACTGGAGTCTTTGAGCTGGAACCTTCATCATTGCCCTGTTGGGGTCGAGACATACATTCCTGAAGAGTATTGATCCAAGTGTCCAGCTCCTCCTCAAGGAAATCGCCTGTTCTTTCTAGCCCTTGGTGCCCAGATTGGCTGTCGTCGACTGCAGGCGAGGGATTCCTCTCTTTGCTCTCGCCGTGAGCAACTTGACCCCTCGAATTGGAACTTCCTCCAATGACCGGCAGGTTTATATGTGCACTCTCTACCAATGCCAGATCCGCTTCAGGGACAGCATTAATGACCGAATCGCGCTCAAACTGAGGAATCCCTATGTGCTGGAACTGCGGTATATACTCTTGAGGAGTATTGAGATAGCTCGGCGGAGCATTCTGATTTGGGTTAGAGGAGTCGCTGACACGACTGCTGGTCCCGTCATTGCTGAAACACGGTTGGGTGCTCTCGGCTCTCCAATCATCGTGGTTGTAACTCTGCCTGGCACTTGAGCTCCAACTGGCTTTATGATGGTTTAACGCTATCCTTCCATCCCTTAGCAATCTCCTATAGTACTTGAGGTGAGACTCGACGTTAATTCTAGAGAGCCCCGGCACATTCATAATCTCGAGTATGCGTAGTGGGCTAGCCGAATCAACTCCCAGCTCTCGAATTGCATCAACAAATTTGGTGTGAAGTTCATAGGTCCAGTAAAACCTTGTTCTCTTATCACCCAAAATATCGTCAATACTTCGGTAGCTATTCTCTACGGGATCTAGTCGTTTCAAAAGTTGTCCAGGGAGGGACTCACCGACTTTGGATTGGCTGGCTGCGACAGCGAGTTCGTCATTGAGAGAACTCCCCCTGTGATGATTCATATCCCATTTCTCAGAGGATGTTGGTGTTGCTCCTATGGTGTTGACTTGCTCATGCAGATCTCCGGCGATATCTGGCTGTGTCGGAAAATGCTGTGGAGAATACGGTAACAGCTGAGCGTTATTCGTCAACAGGGACGGTTCATCGAGGAACACTTCGCCGAGGACAACAGGATTACCACAATTAAGGCAGGTGGCCTTGGTCAGAGCTTCCTTATATCTCGCGCTTTCAGCTTGAAGCTTCTCATTCTCCTCCTTCAGGACCAGTAACTCATGGTCTGCGTATTGCTGTTTCACCCGGGTTCGTTTGTTGGCGAACCAAAATTTGACCTTCGAAAGCTCCAATCCTATTTTTCGGCTCAACTCCATTTTCTGTTGTCTGCTTGGAGTGGGGCATTCATTGAAGAAAGCTTCGAGCTCTCGGATTTGGCCTGGAGTGTGGCGTTGTAGTTGCTTCCTTTTCCGACTCCGGTCATCATTGTATATTCCTTCTTCGTAGCTGAAACCTAGAATTTCATCGCTGGAGGAGTCAGTCTCCACGGCCTTCGGGCAGGATTCAGCTCCAGGATCTTCAAAGTCTCCCAGCAGTTCGTGCTCAGAAATTTCCAGGTCGGGCGTTTCTAGCAGATGGGAATAGCTTTTAAACATGATGGATCGAAGTATCTCGGGCTGATCTAGTTCACTCAGCTTTCTCTATTCGCTCTTACGTGTTTGCTCACTCTAGAAATTTTCTCAAGTGATTGTGCGTGTCCTAGAACCATCCTTCAGGCTGCATATGAAGACCAGCAAGCAAGCGCTCCTCCCGAGATTCTGTAATTACTCATCGTCTGTATTCCCCTTTCTTTTTCCTCGTGATAGGATCACAAACTCTTTTGCATTGATTCGGTTTCATCGAGTATTGCGCTCGTCCCCTAGTTCAGTCTTCAAAGTGGTGGGTCTACAATCTTTCGGCGCCTTTTATGATTTGCTAGGCCCGAGAACGTGGGGAGCAGCGGTGGGCCCGCAATTAATGACTCCGTTTAATTCATTTAGCTCCATGGGAATTAACGCTATGATCTTCTCTCAACCCCTTTTCATCGTTCAAACGAAAGTGGCATTTTCCCTGTGCATGCTGTTACTCTTCATTTCAGCATCCCGGGCGTTTGGTGAGGAATGAGTTCGTGGCCACTCAAAATTTTAAAGACCGTCTCTGGTTTCAGACTTAATCTAACAAGGGATCATCACAACTGAGCATGACGATGTTCGTCGATAGCGTTGGTTTTAATATAGAATTAACTATAGTCATTAAAGAAAAATGTTCCCGTAGGAACTTTACAACGGATAAAATGAGTGATCTACTCGTGAACATGTTCTTCTTTCTATGGGTGTTCGTGGTGACCGACCCATCGTGCCCCGAGTCAAGTGCTAGATCATGGCTGTCCAAGCATGCCAGCTTCCCACTGATTGAACAAGGCATCGAGCCCCTCATCAAAGAAATCGTCTGTCGCGGGTTGACCAGCGGCAGGCAGAGCACCAGCCGACTGCTGCTCGAATGGAGGAGTGCGCACTCGCTGTACTTGTGACACGCGCTCTTGAGAAGTGTTGAGATGGCCCGGGAGGACATTCTGATCAGCTTTCAGTTTGCCGGTGGTCGGGCTGCTAGTTTGATTGATGCTTAGATTTGGCCGGGTATCTCTTGATGCCTGAGCATTATAATGGCGGTCGCCCCTAGCTTTTGAGCTCGAGACGGATTCCTCCCGGTTTAGCTCCGCTCGACGTTGTTTTAATAGCTTTCTGTAGGCAGCAAGGTGATTCCTGACCAGTTCCTTACTAAGCCCCGGTACATTCATGGCCTTAAATATGCGCGTCGGAGTTGCTGAATCGATCCCCATTTGGTGAACCACGTCTAGGAATCTGGAATGCAGTTCAGGGGGCCAAGCGAACCTCCTCTTATCGTGGCCCAAAATTGCATCGATGGCTTGACGACTGATTAACTCATCTCCAGCGGGACCCGACCCTATCGAAAATTGTTGTGCATGAGGCTGATATGCTTTGAGCTGGTCGGCGGTAACATCCAGCTCCTTGAAACTGTAACTCCAATCAAAGCGATGCAAATCCCATCCCCCAGGAGGCATTTGTATCATCTTCGTGGGATCATCCTGCTCATGCGTGACTCCGGCAAAATCTGGTTGAGCAGGAGATGCCCCGAGGGAGTAGGGTGGTAAATGAACGTCTTCAATCATCGCGTGAGGCTTATCGGGGAATATCTTACCGAGGGCGACGAGGTTATCGCAATGAGGGCAAACGGTAATATTGAGAGCTTTTTCATACCTCATGTTTTCTGTTCGCAGCTTTTGGTTTTCTTCCTTTAAAATCTCGACCACCTGACGTTTGCGTTGAGCCCTCGATTTGGATCTCCTATTTTGAAACCAAAACTGGATCCTCGACTGATTAATCCCCAACTCCCGGCTCAATTCAATTCTCCATTTCTTTTTCATGTAATGGCTTTTACTGAAAAGGGTTTCCAGCATTTGGGTTTCCTCCTGAGAGTATTGGTGAGGACGTCTTCTTTTCCCGAGTTGAGCATCGTGGATGTCGTTGTCGTCGTCGCCGTGATCTTGATTTCCATTGCCAGAAGTGTTGGGCTCCATGGTTTTGGCGTTAGACTTGATCTTGGAATCTTCGAGATCCCTCTGTGGTTCAATTTCTGAGATTTTTGAGTCAGTCGCCTCTAGCAGCTGACAGTAACCTCTTAAATATGTTGGATTGAGAAATGTTTGATTGGTTCTTGCCCACTCAGAGTTCTCCACTCTCTCCTGTATGCTCACTCCCTATAAAGTTTTCGTCAAGTGACTTTGCATGTTCAGGAGACGCTCTTCAAGCATCATTAGGCAAACGTTCCCCCTCAAGACCTTGAATTTCTCGCTTAGCTTTTCAACGTGATGGGACTGCCAAACCCTGTTAGGGCTCTCTTCGATAGTTGCGCTTTCCTCCCACCTAACTCTAATAATGGTGATCCCGACAAATCTTTTACATCTTTTAATTGATGAGCCGGAAATCGCGGACCTAAACGAATCCAATGGTTCTCGTGAGGGGACCTCCTGCTTTACCCCCTAACTGGGCTCCACCAGCATTATTACTGAGACCCTTCATCATCCTTGAGTTGCTATAAAATGAGGGATTAACGTATGGCAGATTAGCGTTCTCGCATAATCAGCTTCTTCCTTCTAATCTCTCTATTAGCCTCGTCTTATTCTCAAGCCAACCCAACGCAAATGGCCTCTTCTCCCGTGCGCACTTTTTCGACTGATGTCTTGGCCCAGTGGGAAAAGCTTTATAACCTATTGGGTCGCGGTTACGCGCACATAACCGATCATTCTGCAACCGCGGATGAAATCCGTGTCCTGCTCGAGGACTTAGATACCACTTCCCTCGAAGGTACTACGCTGGGGAGGGAATATAGAACTTTCCCGACCCTCTTTGCACACTCCTTAGAGGCCTACCGTGTTGCTGATCGGGAGGTTCTCGTGGCTCGCGTCTTGCGGGCTCGTTACCAGGATCGGTCTGATCATTTGGTGCTGACCAACTATCTGGCCGATAGTCACAAAAAGGCCGTCGAGTTTGCCAATGAGAGGGTCGCGACGTTGCTTCGCGAGAGGAGAAAACTGGTGGATCAATTGGCCCTATCCCTGACCGCTGGCGAGCACGACCGCCACAATGTCCTATTGAGGCTGCAAAGCGACTGGCAGGAAGAACGGCTCGACAAAATAACCGCAGACATAGCTCACGGGAATGGATTAGTTCGGGACTTGGAAATAATCACTGAAGAACACGAGGTCAAGGTCACTGAGGTTAAGGGAGAATGCAGAAACCTTTTCCTCAAGCTCGCGGACCAGGACATGCGAAGTCGTGAGTACGGGCAGAGCATTAACAACATGGAGGGTCAGTTGGGCTCCTTTGTGTCGTTAATTAGGGCTCACTTTGGCTTTACTTTTCCACCCCGAATTGTATGACCTGCTTCTGAAAACCCTCCGCTGAGCAAAATAAATGAAAGTTCTCGTGTGTGTTTTAACTTCTGCATGGTTCCTTTCTTCGAGCGTTCGAACATCTTCAACTTAGGTGAGCCGAACCGTAATATCAATAAGTCGAGCAAATATGGATTTTATAACTCGCTCATGATCAAATGAAAGAATAGCCTCAGACTTATCCAGGAAAAGATTTCTCTCTGTTACCTATTTTTTACCTGCAAATGAAAAGACAGAATCAGAAGGAATAATTTGAAAAAGAAAGCAAAAACCCCTTTCAATCTTATGCTTACCCATGATTAATAAGGACAAGAACTTTTACAAGGGTTTTAATCTTGCGCGAAAAGTTTTTTATCAATATTCTTCGAAAGAAAGCATACTATTGAAAGGAATGTAATTCACAATAATTGCTTTTGATCAATTTCGAGAGGAGCGAATTACTCAAAAGTACGAGGCATAATAACGTGTTTTAAATTTAATTGAAGATACGACATCCAAATCAAGGCCGTTTTGTTAAGAGCGAGAGTAATTTGGACATCTATCTCGTTATTAAATTCAAAACAACGCCGATATTCTCGGTCAATTATCGTGGATTACCAGCGGCTCACAATCATGCATGAACCAATTCAAGTGTATAATTCCTTCTAGCGAAATTGGGGTTGGATTACCCTATACGACCAAAAAGGTCATGCAAGATTTCCAATTTTGATTTCCTCTAAAGGAATTATAAACTTGACTTGGGAGTATTCGGATGATTAGAGAAAATGCCACTATCACATTCCCATGTCCTGTCAAAAGAGATACAACCAAGTTCCATCTAAATGTATACACCAATAGATCCCTAATACAATCACTCTAAGGGGTGAGATAGAGAAAGCCTCGATAAAAATAAACCCTACACAAGAGGACTAGTAATGGAAAATGAAACAAAGGAATGTGATCCTAACGTTTAAGGATGCCCCAAGTTCGATCTGTGACTTCCGGATCACTTGCCCCAACTCGTCATCTTCATTGGACGATATCTCAATAATGTCCATAGTAGGCTCCTTTGTTGCTCACTCGGTGCTTGTCATGGGATATCATCCTCTTCGTCTTCTATCAAGGACGTTTGGGAAAAACACACACATCTATCCTTGAAATGGCATTTAATCTAATCACCAGAATGCAATGAATGAAATGCCTATATTTATATGAACTGTAATAGATTCGAGGGATAGAGAGTTTTACCAACCAAACTCGTCGACTTATGTGCGGTTTTAGGTGTACCAACCGCCCAAAGACATGCGCATGAGACAAGTGATGGTGAACTTCTAAAAATCAGAGGGTTTGGCACCTAAGGTTAAGGTTCCCACTTCGAGTTCTAGAAAGAGCCGATTCCATTGCACAGCTATCGTTGCATTGGGACTCGATCCATAGTTCGAAGTGAGCGGAATTGAAAAGTGGATTACCCCGTATTTTTCCTCACGGAGATTCCATTTTCAATTCCTTCTATTGTGTTCCTAAAGGCGGCGCCCGAGGTTTTAGGCGCGATCGTGTGTGTTCATGTGTTGTGAGTATCACAATGCAAGTCATGCACGACAGTTTATCAATCAGCACTTCAAATCATCCATACAACATACATTCCTACGCCAACCTGCATAAGACAATGTTAATCACGGACTACACCCCTTATCTCTCCAATCTGCAAAAACATATAACACCTACCATGAGCGGACTTACCTCACCTTCAAGAGCGCCTGCAGGGTTAGAAAAATCAATCAACTTTTTAATCGGCTCAAGTTCTCTAAGTCCCCAGTGGAGTCGCCAGTCTGTCGCGACCCTCTCGAGGTTCGCCGTGGGCTCTCGAGGGCTAATGGGCCGTCCAGTCTGGTCAGACGCGGGCCTCTCCCAAGGCCCGTTACCCAAATCGCAACGGAGGTATACGTAGCCGACCTTCAGTGTGGTCTAGTGACATGTGTTAAGTGTGCATGCCATGGAGTCGCCACCAATCGTTTTTTGGAGGGTATGATTGGACCACCCTATTGAATAGTCGGGAGTTTCTATTCAATTCTGCGATAACCAGAGAAATGGGTTCGGGGACTTAGTTACGCCAACTGTCAGAGTTGACGCCCTTTCGGTACCTAAATTGACTGAATTTTCTGACCTAAGATTTCATGCAGATGAGTGGAATATGAATCCTAAATCTAGGAATTCATGCAAATAGGAATGACTATCCTGGCAATCACAATCAATAATAAAAGGCGCAAATCAATGAATCCAAGTATGCAAAGTAAACACATCAAATCAACATGACACTCATAAGAAGGCTCTATTAACCTAAATAAGTATCAATCAAGCTTAGGAATGATTTAGACATGATTTTACCCATAAGGGGTAAAGTCGTAATTTTGAGACAAAAGGGACGATTTGCCCAAAAAAGGCAAAATCATCATTTCGGAATGAATTCGGAGTAAAACGATGTCAAAAATAGGTTTGGTCACTCAATTGACCCATTTCCTATTTTTTTTTTGCAATTTTCATGATTTTCTGGAATTTTAGAAACCGATTTACCATTCGAAGGGGTAAAATCGTCATTTTCTAAAAATGGGAATGAAATGTGGAAATCTTAGACATAAGGTTTAGTCACCTATCTGACCCATCGCCAAATTCTAAGCAATTTCCACAATTCATCGGAATATCAAAGACGATTTACCCTTTGAGGGGTGAAATCGTCATTTTGGATTAAATGGGAGAAAATCCTAAAAAATGAAAACAAATCAATTTTTTGTCATTTTCAGCCTTGGAAAAGTGTTAGAATTTTTTTTAGGAATTTTCTGCAATTTTTCTCAATTTTTATTTGTTTTTCTTTAATTTTTCCATTTTTTTGGCATTTTCTGATTTATTAATATTTTTTTATATTTTCAGAAAATATTTTAACAAAAAGCATATCATTGGCAATAGACAACACTCAACCAGATAAATAAGCTAACTACTGAACTGAGATAAATACATGCAAACCAAATCTATAATGGCGACATTTTAGAAAAATAACCCTAATACACGGATCGGGTACGTAAAACATACCGGATTGGACACCGGCCTTCAATCGCCCAGCCCCAGCCTGCGACCATCTCCATGCACATCACCTGTCTATCACCACATCAAAATGTCAACAATCAATTTTACAAGTTTTAAGACCGGTAATAAATAATAATAATTTAAAAAATAAATAAATCCCGGCTCGGAAACGGGCCAATTCACTCAGCCATGGACCGGCTATGGGCTCACGGCCTCGGCCCAAGATCACGGCCTCGGCCCACGGCTTTGGCCCACGGCCTCGGCCCACGGCTTTGGCCCACGGCCTCGGCCATGGGCTCGGCCATGGGCTCGGCCTTGGCCCACGGCCTACGGCCTCGGCCATGGCCGATACGCACGGCCACTCGGCCGACGTCCTCGGCCCACGGCCTCGGCCATAGGCTCGGCCATGGCCGAGGCGCACGGCCACCGGCCTACGGCCTCGGCCATGGCCGAGGCGCACGGCCACCGGCCCACGGGATCGGCCCACGGCCGGGATCGGCCCGAACACGAGGATTCGTGGCCAAGCGGCGACGACGAAGAGCGACGACGTGGCAGGGGGCGAAACAGAGGAGGAAGATGGAGGGGGATTGCGGTATCTAGGAGCTCCACGAGGTCGTGATAAACAGCAAGACGGACGGGATCTCGGCACGGCGTCGGAGGGTGGCGGAGCAAGGTGGCGATGAGGGTGGTCGCCGTAATCTAGGGGAGGATGAAAAAAAATGAGAAGAAAAGAAAGAAGAGAAGAAGAGAAGAAGAAGAAGGAGGAGGAAGAAGAAGAGGAATGCTGCGGGTGATGAAGGAGAGGGGAGGAGAGTAAAGTAATAAAAAAAATATAATAATATAATAATATAATAATATAATAATAATATAATAAAATACTAAAAAGTAAAAAAATAATAATAAAATAATCAAAAGCGAAGACAAAATGATTAGTTCCCTTT
Source organism: Rhodomyrtus psidioides (assembly GCA_021437785.1). Lineage (NCBI taxonomy): Eukaryota > Viridiplantae > Streptophyta > Magnoliopsida > Myrtales > Myrtaceae > Rhodomyrtus > Rhodomyrtus psidioides. The sequence continues at coordinate 16,905,143 of JAILYB010000003.1, forward strand.
TCCTTTTAAATGATGATGTTTTCACTCCTTTTTCTTTTAATCATTACTAATATTTTTGTCAAATTCAATTTTACGGTGGTCAGTGAACACCTAAAATGGAACCTGAATTTTACTGTTTTATGAGGTCCTAAAGTAAAGAAAATTAAAAATAAAAATACCTACTATTTGTATATATTTTTGTGACCTCGAATACTACTTTTTTTATTTTATTTTTATTTTTATATTTTTCGAAAATAATAATAATAATAAAATAGGAAAAAATATGAAAAAAATATTTTTATCCAAAATGGTCCCTTTAGCTTGGCCAAGGCTACCAAAGTTGGTTTTTGTAATTTTTTAGCTTTTTATGAATTTTCTATGAATTTTTGAAAAATAGAGGAAGAAAAAGGTTGATCAAAATTTAGGTGTCAACAATGAGCTGGATAGCCTAAGCGAGGTGGAAGATTGCCCAGTCAGGCCTATCGTGATTCAATTGCCTCAAGAGGAAGAAGGCGACACGGCGGGACCAGGGACATCTCATCAGACAACCGTAACGATAAAAGTCCCCCAGTAGAATAGTATGATCCTAAAGCAGTCCATTGGGATTATGGGACCACACAAGTAGATGCAGTAATGAGGTCTGGAAGATTTTATGCCCCCAGAGAGGGTGAACCTGAAAAAAGGGAGGTCTCCAAGGAAGATGCCGAAAAGCTCATATCGATCATCAAAACCAGCGAGTTTGAAGTAATAGAGCAGCTAAGGAAGATGCCCGCTCAGCTATCCCTATTAAACCTATTCATCAATTCAGAGAAGCACAAGAGCGCGCTGTTGAAGGTACTCAACGAAGTACATGTCCCTGAAACAATTAATGAGGTACAACTAGGGGACTTTGTAGGAGCAATTCTTTTAAAAGACCAATTAAGCTTCTCTGACGAGGACTTCCCCATGGAAGGAAGAGGGCACAATAAGGCTTTATACATCTCCGCCCAATGTAACGGCAAAAGAGTGGCACACGTATTGATCGATAATGGATCAGCCTTTAACATTTGCCCTTTGGCTACCATAAGGAGGCTGGGAATCAAGGAAGAAATGATCAAGGCATCCAAAACAGCTGTAAGAGCATTCGACGGCATGAGGAAGACTGTAGAGGGAGAGATCGAGCTTGATGTATTCATCGGCCCGACAAAGTTCTCTGTAAACTTTCAAGTAATGGATCTACCCAGTGCATTTGGATTCCTGCTAGGAAGACCTTGGATCCATACAGCAGGAGCTGTCCCTTCGAGCCTGCACCAAAAACTACGTTTCGTTGTAGATGGGAAGGTGATTACCGTACATGGGGAAGTCGACCTCCAGGCATACCAGAACAGTGCCATTCCCTATATTGAGCCTGAAGAGAAAACAGAAGCAAGCTATCATTCCCTAGAATTGGTAGCAACAGTTCATACCCCAGTAGGGTCGAAGTTGAGAACTCCCTACATCCCAGAAGCCAGTCTTCTACCAGCTAAGATGCTGCTGGCATATGGGTTCAAACCCGAAAAAGGCCTAGGCAAACATAATCAGGGTATAAATACCCCGCTACAGTTGAAGGCTAATCCACATAGAATGGGCTTGGGGTACCAGAAGTATCCCATGAATGATTCTGTCCCGAAAGCAACAGGCCGAGGCCGAGGCAAAAACCTGGGACGCCGTGGAGGTGAAAACAGCCCGAATAACTCATTCATCGGTTCTCCCACCTGGAAAGACAGGTTTCGAATGTTCAAGAATCCCTTAAATACCTACTTCGACCAGAACTCCAAATGGCTATCTGAAGAGGGTATCACTTCGCCGATGGAACCAGATCTGACAAATCCTTTTCTTGAAGATGACTCTGTGAATGTCATCATGGAGTGGTTGGACAGTGAAGCCACTTCTTCTGAGTAAATAGACTCTTCCTTCATCTTTAAATACTGCGTTTAGAACTTTCTGCATTTCATTGTATTTTCTTTCCTTATTGTACGCATAGGAAAATGCCTTTGGATCTCCGGCCGTTGGTCCAAATAGCACATCTTGTAACGCGGCCCATTTCACATTCAATAAAACCACGCATGTTTTTGTTAAGGACATATGGAACCACAAATCAGCCCGATGATGATAATAGTCTTCCATATAGAAGCTTGAGGCCTGATTTGCTATATGATTCCTAATTTTCAAAAGATTTCCATGGGGCCGGGATGTCCAATGACATGAGGACTAGTCCATTGGTACCTATACCTGTTTCGAAAACTTTTTCGAAAAGACTTTACATGATCATGCATGTCATTTTTACTGAGCACAAACTAACCATACTCATGACATTTCAGGCATATCATCTCAAACATGCATACCAGGTTACAAAATTCAGATCCCTCCATTAACCACTCCTATAACATCGAGGAAGAGGAAGACGAGGATTATGCATCTATCCGAAGAGATTGGAACACCTTTGAAGAGTCAAAGCCTCCTACCTCAGAAGAACCAGTCGTTATTAATTTGGGAGACGCCGCGAACGTCAAAGAGGTCAAGATCGGCGGACACCTATCCCGAGATGAAAGGCTCGAATTCACCAAGCTACTAAAAGAATACCAAGACATCTTCGCATGGTCTTACGCGGATATGCCAGGACTTGATCCTAAAATTGTAGAACATGCATTACCCACGAATCCCGGCATCAAACCTGTCAAACAGGGCAGCAGACGGATGAAAGCCGAGTTAGAAGACAAGATTAAGGAAGAAGTCATGAAACTTCTTAGGGTAGGCTTCATTGAAGCTATCCCATACTCGGACTGGATTGCAAATATAATCCCCGTCATGAAGAAAGACGGAAAAGTTCGGATCTGCGTAGATTACCGAGATCTGAATAGAGCAAGCCCAAAAGATGATTTTCCACTCCCCCACATTGATGTATTGGTGGATAGTACGGCGGGTTATGAATTATTCTCATTCATGGATGGATTCTCGGGATACAACCAAATCTTCATGAAACAAGAAGACAAACCCAAGACTGCATTTACCACACCATGGGGAAATTTTTGCTACAAAGTCATGCCATTTGGATTGAAAAACGCCGGGGCCACCTACCAGAAGGCTATGGTCACGTTATTCCATGATATGATCCACAAAGAGATTGAAGTATATGTCGATGACATGATCGCTAAATCCAAGAAAGAACAGGATCACATACATGTATTAAGGAAGCTGTTTGAGCGCCTGCGCAAATACAAGTTAAAGCTGAACCCTAACAAATGTGTGTTTGGGGCAAGATCTGGGAAACTCCTTGGGTTCATAGTCAGCAGCAGAGGCATTGAGATTGATCCCTCAAAAATTCAAGCCATCCACGATTTATCAACTCCATCCACAGTGAAAGAAGTGAGAAGCCTTCTAGGGAGATTGAACTATATTGCCAAGTTCATCAATCAGCTGTCTGATGTGGCTAGGCCAATCTTCAAATTGCTTAAGAAAGGCGCGAAAATAACATGGGATGCCGAGTGCAGCAAAGCATTCCAAATGATCAAAAACTATTTGATCACACCACCGGTGCTTGTACCACCAATTCCTGGTCACCCATTGACCTTATACCTGACCATACGACAAGAGTCCTTGGGAGCCTTACTTGCCCAAACAAGCCCGATAGATGGAAAAGAGAGGGCCATCTATTACCTAAGTAAGAAATTCACACCATCTGAAGCAAAATATATACCAGTTGAAAGGGCCTGCGTAGCAACGATATGGGTACTTCGCAGATTGAGGCAGTATACCCTACACCACCATATCCAGCTCATAACAGAGAACGATCCTGTCAAATACCTCCTGGAGAAGCCCGCTTTAATTGGGAAATTAGCAAAGTGGCAGGTAATGCTGTCTGAATTTGACATCAAGTGTTCCCCACAGAAATCGGTAAAAGGGAGAGCTATAGCTGACATGCTGGCAGAAAACCCGTCAAGCGGTGAGTCCCCGGAAGTAACGAACACAGAAGGCCGAATTCTGAACTTAGCAGAGGATAAGTGGATCATGTATTTCGATGGTGCTGTCAATCTATCAGGGGCAGGCACTGGGGCAGTACTGATATCCCCAGATGGTCAACATCACCCTGTCGCGGCAAAGATAACTTTTCCTTGTACCAACAATATTTCGGAATATGAGGCATGCATTCTGGGCCTACGACTGGCCATTTCTATGAAGATACCTAAGTTGCAAGTTTTTGGAGATTCCATGCTCATCATTCTACAGACACATGGGGAGTGGAAGACGAAAGATGCAAAGCTCATCCCTTATCACGAATACCTTGAAGAATTGATACTTAAGTTCGAAGAAGTGTCATTCGAGTACCTATCAAGGTCTCACAATCAGTTTGCAGACGCATTAGCCACCCTAGCTTCAATGTTACAAACATCTGAAGGGTTGGATGTAGAGCCTCTGAGGATCGGCATTGTTGAAAAGCCAACTTATTGTATGCTAATCGAAAAAGAATTTGACGGAGAACCATGGTACTATGACATCAAGAATTACCTCTCAAAAGGGGAATTCCCTGAAGGATGCCAATCAGGAGACCGAAAATACATAACCAATATGGCCAGCAAGTTCTTCCTCAATGGACAAATTCTGTATAAGAGATCGTTCGATTCCACTCTACTGAGATGTGTAGATGCCAAAGAAGCAAATATTCTCATGAAAGAGATTCATGAAGGTGTGTGTGGGCCTCACATGAACGGCCACCTCCTCGCCCGGAAGATCATGCGGCTTGGATATTACTGGATGACCATCGAATCAGACTGCTGTCAGCACGTCCGGTCATGCCACCAATGCCAAATATACGAAGATAAGATTAATGCACCCCCGAACGAACTACACCAAATGTCTGAAGTGTGGCCTTTCTCTATGTTGGGCATAGACATGATAGGGCCTATTAATCCGGTGGCTTCAAATGGTCATCGCTTCATCTTAGTAGCGATTGATTACTTCACAAAATGGGTAGAAGCCAGCTCTTATAAGAATGTCACTGCAAGAAATGTGACAAGATTCATCAAAAGAGATATCATATCCCGGTATGGTACCCCTCAAGCGATCATCACGGATAATGGGTCCAACCTGAACAATAAGATCGTCGATGACCTACTGGATCACTTTAGCATTCGACATCTGAATTCGTCTCCTTACCGCCCACAGATGAATGGGGCAGTGGAAGCAGCCAACAAGAATATCAAGAGAATCTTGGCTAAGACAGCAGAAAACTATAGGGATTGGCATGAAAGGCTACCCTTCGCCTTAATGGCTTACCGAAAGTCGATCAGGACTTCTACAGGGGCAACTCCCTACAGTCTGGTGTATGGAATGGAAGCAGTTCTTCCCGTGGAAGTTAAGATTCCCTCTTTAAGAGTCTTATCAGAGGGTAGATTCTCCGAGTCAGAATATTTCAAACACAGATATGAACAGCTGAATTTAATAGACGAGAAACGTCTCAAAGCCATTTGCCATGGATAAACTTACCAGAAGAGGGTAGCTAGGGCGTTCAATCGAAAAGTCAAGACCAGAAACTTCGAAGTAGATGACTTGGTAATTAGAAAAGTTTTTCCGAGTACTACCCATCCAGGAGGAAAATTCACTCCGAATTACGAAGGCCCTTATATTGTCAAGAAAATTCTCACGGGAGGAGCATTGATTCTTGTAAACTCCGAAGGAGAAGAACTAGGGCACCCTGTAAATTCAGATGCTGTGAAGAGATATTACCCGTGAAATAAAATCAAATTCCAGTCATACGACTTATCCCGAATTGAGCATACCCTTCATAATAGTCATTGCATAAACACATCATGCATCCATGCATACACTAGCATGTGTTCAATATTGCAGGACCCGAGGAAACAAGGTCATAATAAATTGGAATGCATGATCGAGAGGAATTACTGCCGCAGTGGTCAGATTTTCATGAGTCTATCTATTCCCAGTGGAACGCATGGTCAAGGGTAAGGAGTATCGTTCTAATTTTCTGAAAATTCGAGAGCATACACTGACATATTCCTTTTATGTTTTTTTTAGGGATCCCTAGCCGCGCGGGGCAGGTAAGTATTCCTCTCCCAATGTTTCAGGTTTTCGAGACTGTCAGGATCGTCATCACTAGAACCTAAAAGCTCCTTGAAAAATAGCATGCATCCAATTATCATGTCTATAAAGATGCAGAATTCCCACAGTTATGACATTAGCATTCATGCTCAGACTTGGAGGTTATCTAAACATGGTCGAAATATACGTTGTGCATCATAAATCTCCTTTAAGGGTAAGTTTTGGAGAAAGCAAAATGAACTTTTCCAACAAGAGTTGTTTAAAACTGTTTAAAAGGATGTTTCCTCAGACAAGAGGCAAGCCTGGTCCAAACACGTCCCCTACACACTTAAGAGATGAGTGGAGTGGTAAGGACAGCGAAACCTTGACCTACGGAAGTAGGGGTTATTCGCATTGATTACATGGATCGAGACGACGGAGGCATTCGTTTCTCTATCATAAACACTACAGGTGACCATTGATAACCCTTTGAACGGCGGTTCCATTCTTCAGCCCTGTCAAGAACCATCCCACACTGGGGCAAACTGGAGATACGTCCAACGGTATCAGGAGGTAAATGGTTAGAAGTTCTCTTGCTCAGACTTGCATCAATCTTCGTGTGTTGCTTGTCATTTTAACTTCTATGGTAATTCAGGTGCTTTAGGATGACGAAAAGCATTCGTTTCTCTATCCTATACACTTTTACCCTTTTGCACAGCCCAGTTGAGCCTGCACGTTCGTTTCACAAACCCGTTGGTGATCATTGCATATTCCAAGACGGAAGCGACGTCACTTCAAGAACGGAAGAGTTCAAGATATAGGATTTATGAAAAATTCCTGGACTAATGTTTGAGTGCTGAGATTCAAGTTATACATCTAGCACACTCATTTGAAAATTCTGATCCCCAAAAGAAAAGAAAAGGTGGGATCTCAAAAAGAAAGAAGAGAGAAAAATCCAAATCTTGGGCATCAAGAAAAAGCAAAGTGCCTGGTAAAAGCAAGGCCAATGCCCGTCCAAATACTTGTACACTTATGAATCATGCGTTTGATCTTGTAAATGCCAAAAGGTGGCATGATACCTTTGTATAAGTCACTAAAGAGATCTGATTGTAAAAAATTCCAAGGGAGCTAGACTGCAAAAGATGCTCCCAAATCATGTCACACTCAGATGATGAAAGTGTAGACAAGATGTTGACGCCGTCTTAACATGAGAGAGATGTTCTCTAAAAACAAAAATGCACTTCGAAAACTGAAGACGCTCCTTGAACCAGAAAGGACAAGATCGGCAGCAAACCGGCAGTGATCACCAATGTAAACCCTGCACATATACTGAGCCAAAAACAAGCCTTTTTTTTGGTCCCCAATCCTACCTACGTTACAACCCTGAAAAGCCTTTTTCTGATTAAGGCACTTGGATTGACATAGGGTTTAATGTCTAAGCTTAGCTCGAAGAAGTTCGAGCAAGATTATTTCTTTCTCATTTTGCAGGTTTCTTGACTTGTAAACCTGGAGCAGACATTGAAGACTTCTCTTCGAAAGCCTTGACTTGCACGCAAGTCCCCTTTGAAAACCGTTGACCAAGCCCAACATTACGGTCCCTTGGAAGTCTTCATGATCGATCGAGGTGTATTCCCTGCGAATGATCCTGAACCCTAGGCTCAGGTTTGATAGGAAATTCGAGTGCATTCTCGATAAAAGATCATTATCTCAAAGCGGTGAGAAGTCATCTTTGATGAGAATACTCCGTTGGACATTTTAACCAAACTCTTTTGGTAATTTCAGATTGTTTGTTTCAAACTTTCCCCAAAAGGAATTTTTGATCACTTCCGTATAGTGCAAGGTGTTTTGGATAACCTCCAACATCGTAATGCATTCATTGAAATTTTTTCATGACTATGATATAAGTCATAAAGTGCTGTCAGTCTGACATCAGATATCACTTAAAGACCATTGATGTGTCTTTGATAAAAAAAAATTCAGATTGGAGCTTCAGCAAGATTCTTGATGACTTCAGCTCCTAAAATGGCTTGTATCACTCTTGGTGAGAAACGTTTAACATGTCTAAACTTCTGCAGAATTCTTGGCAATCCCAGATCTCAGAAGAGCACAACTTCTCTTGGAATCACGGTAACCCCAGATTCTAGAAGGATGCCTTGCTCTATGAAGAAGAGCTTTCAAGTTTACTTTCCTGCAAGATCCCTGCTAATTCCATATCTCAGGAAAACACATTCTTATGAACAATTTTGTAGGTTTGATCTTTCTGCAGGATACTTGGAGCTCCCAGATCCCAGAATGTCACCTCACATATCAAAAGGACAATCTTCGAAATCATCCCTCTGTGAGATTTCAAATTTGCAGGTCTAAGTTTTCTGCAGGATACTTGGAATCCCCAAATCCCAGAATAACGCCTCGCATGTCGAAAGGACAATTTTCAGAATCAGCTTTCTGTGAGGTTCTGGGTAACCCCTAAACCCAGAATAGCCCATTTGGTAAAGCCTCAAGGTTAGACACACCTCATTTGTATAAATCCTAGTTAATTCCTTAGAATATAGGATCAAAGTGTTCGACAATCCCTAAGAGATTGGGTGCGTCATCCATAGGTTCCTAGCAGAAAGGAGTCCTATTCATGGTCTGATCCACCATACGGATCAAAACTTCTGACAATCCCTAAGAGACTGGGTGCGTCATTCATAGGTTCCTAGCAGAAAGGAGTCCTATTCATGGTCCAATCCACCATACGGATCAAAACTTCTGACAATCCCTAAGAGACTGGGTGCGTCATTCATAGGTTCCTAGCAGAAAGGAGTCCTATTCATGGTCCAATCCACCATACGGATCAAAACCCCGACAATCCCTAAGAGACTGGGTGCGTCATTCGCAAGTTCCTGTCAAGTATAGGAATCCCATTCTGGTACGGCCTACCATACAGGCTAGAGTTTAATCGCCCTAGGATACTCAAAAGACGAGTCCCTAGGTATTCACTTGAACCCGCTATACACCATGCATGCCGTACGAGCATCAGGCAGGTGATCAACAGGTAAGTAACAGGTGGGTCTCTCTACTTTCTCTCTCACTTCAGCTAAAGAATAAAGAACATAACGTTCACCAGCGGGACAAGAAAGATTGAGTGTCAAGATTCGTTTTTCTTTTCCCCAGTCGAGTCGGTCTAGACTCAGGCGTCACCTGTCTTTGAGAGAAACCTCTCATGAGATTCCTCTCAAAGAGGGGCAGCTGTTGACACCTGATTTTTGACCTAGCCTTTTTCATTTTTTATTTTTTGAAAAATCATAAAAAATTCATAAAAAGTCAAAAAATTATAAAATCAACTTTGGTGGCCTTGGCCAAGCCCAAGGAACCATTCTTGCCAAAAAATAATTTTTCATATTTTTCATATTTTTTAATATTTTTTAGAAAATAGAAAAATACTTAAAAAATCAAGAAAAATAGCATTTGAGGTAAAAACAAATATGGAAAAATATCCAATATTTTTCTTTTTAATCCCTTGTATTTTCGACCTCACAAAAAAATCCAAAATCAGATTCAATTTTAGGTGTTCCTTTGTAACCCGTATTATTGAATTTGAAGAAAAAATAACAATTGAGTCTTTTAATTTGCAATTTTGGCATTTTTTAAGATCTTGACATTCAATCTAACTATCCCCTATTTCAATTTAGCCCAATTGTTTGCGCAATTTGCTCAATTGCACGGATTTGACAAAATTATATACTAAAATTGCATTTTAGTCCTTGAAATTAAGCATAATTGAAATTACTTTCAATTCAAGGGCTATCATTGCAAATTAAACATGCTACCCAATGGATTTCACCATTTTAAATCGATTGGCATAGGTGGTTTGACCCAATTTGATCATTTGCACCCTCAATTACACAATCCCCAATTTCTAATTAAATGGGAATTTGGGGGTTTTTTAGAAATTGATGAAAATTTTTGGGCAAAACCACATTTCTAGATAGAATTCGTGCCCTAGATTCGATTATGAGGTTCAATTGCAAAAATTTCCTGTTAATTCGGATTTAATTTGAAAAATTGCAAGTCGGGGCCGGCTCGGACCGGTCTAACTGCCGATTGAACCGGTCAAACCGGTCCAGAACAGTGTCTTCTTCTTCCTCAGAGAACCGTACGAATGAACAGTGTCAGGGTCAATTTCAATGGCTAAATTGAGGGAGAAGACGACCATGATTGGAAGAGATTGACGAGGGGTTTTGTTCCTCGAACCATTGCCCATCGATTCGAACCAAAAACACGAGCAATGGTCGCCAGAACGGAGAATAATCGGTTAGTCAAGGCCGTTGCACCTGCAAAAGTCAACGGCGACAGAACTCAGATGAAACTTGTCCAAATTCGTGCCAAATTCGCTTGAAATAGAGCTCGCCGGATGACCAAACGGGACTGGACAGAATGCCCATCCTCTCCAACGCCGTTTCGACCTAATTGCACGTGATCACACGTGCTATTGAGGCCGGTACACAGTCTACCGTTCGGCGCCAAAATTCCCAGGAGCTATATAAGCTCGTGATCGCTTTCAGTTGAAAAGAGAGCGGATTCAGTTGTGGAAGGTGAAACTAAATCAAGAGAGAAAGAAAAAACGCGAAGCAGAGCTCGTTCTCCGACCCCCGTCGTCGAGAATTTGAGCTCGAATTGCAGGGCGCTGGTTGGGTCTTCCCAGGCAAAACCAAAGCCACACGAGGCCACCAGAAGGTCGCCCAAAGTCCCCGGAATCGATCTCCGCCGGCCGCGCACAAGGAATCCGCGAGAACAGGTGAGTTGCAGTCTCGAGTGTTTCTTCAAGCTTTCATGGCGATTCATGCGTTTCTTGATCATTCATGCAATTAGTGTGGGCGTTTCATTCCCTGAACATCACTGACCATCGTCGCGTATCTTGTTTGCATCGGTTTTGCCTTAACACGCCCAATCGAGTCTTCCAATCCAACCTCCATTGTTAAGCCACTGTTCATCTTTCCCCAGCCAAATCTGGGCCGAGCGAGCTCGATCGGAGCTCGAGGTAAGTCTCCTGAACATTGAATGGTGCTTCCATGTTAATGAATTGGTTCATTACGTCATGAATCGAGTGATTTGAGTGTATGTGTACGTACTGGTTCGTGCTTGCTCGCGCTTGATCCTGTGAATGAAATCGTGTAATCTCACGATATGTTGCGTACGAAGCATAGACGAGTCGTTTGCCGCCGGTCTCATTCGATTCCGTTGAGGTTCCACCGTTGGATCATCGCCGGAGAGTCGTGGCCGTTCGTTCAGCAATGGTCGCGAGGTTGAAGACGATGCCAACCTGGCAGGTCAACAGGTCAAAGGCCTAGGTGGCGATGCGCGATTAGTCCACGTGGTGTCGAGTCAATGTGGCCGTTAGGGTCTGTTATTCGAATTAACGGATCGGACGGTTGAGATAAATCGAACTTAAATTCTAGTGGCCGTCCGATTAGAAAATATAATAATTCGAAAAGGATTTTAAATCGAAAAATAAAAACCGGTTGAAACGGCGCCGTGTGGGTTAGTTAGGAGGCGACGTCGTTTAGGTTAGTGGGATTGGACGGTCCAGATCAAGTCCCATGTTATAATCACAGCCGTAGGTTTAAGTAATTAGATCAGACGGCCCTGATCGAGTCTTCGTCTAATCTGAACAGTAGATTCCAGTCAAACAATCCAATGGCCGTGGATTAGCCACGCGGTTCAGTAGCGACCGTCGGATCAAGGCTAGTAATCCGAAAATAAATAACGCGTGATACGGCGTCGTTTCGACCGAGGGCTTTGCGGGTCCGGGTCTGGGCCGGGTTCCGACCTGAGTGGGTCGGGTTGACCCGGTCCGAATCATTTTTTTAATAAAAAATTCCGAAAATGATTTTAAAAAAATATATAATAAAATAAAAAATAAAAATCAGAAAAATCTTAGAAAATAAAAAAATGCTAGAAAATTCCAGAAAATTCCAAAAAAAATGGGAAAATTGTGGGAAAATCTTAGACATTCCAGAAACCCCCAAAAATCAAGGGTTGACCACAGACAACTGGTCAACCCTATTTTTGGGGTTTCTTATCTGTTCTTCCGAGGCTTGACGATATTACCCTTTAGGGGTAAGTCGCCTTTGCTGTGTATGCAAGATAAAATCGATAATGCCAAGGTAAGAATTAGGGTCTGGAAGGCGACCAATTCTTAGGTTTGGGTTTTCGAGTCCCGCCTCTTTTCTCAAAAATGACAGTTTTGCCCTTCAATGGGAAAATTGTCTTTCTTGTCTCAATCGAGTTCTGAAAATTGTTTAAAGTTATGGTTTGGGTCAGGTGGATGACCAACTCTAATATTTGAGGTTTTCAGCTCTCGTCTTTGTCCAAATGACGACTTTACCCCTCCAAGGGTAAAATCACTTGAAAATTCCAGAAAAATCCTGAAAAATCCCGAAAAATAGGAAATGGATTGGATTGATGGCCAATCCTATTTCCTCCGTCTTTTGACTTCCCAATTCATCAAAAATTACGAATTTTCCCTTTTTAAGGTGAATTGTCCCCAAATTGTTCAAAATTACGATTTTGCCCCTCATGGGCAAATCATGCCAAAATCATTCTTGAGCCTTGATTGTCATTTCTCTAGGCTAATAGGGCCTCATTAGGGATGCCATGCTGATTTCATGTGTTTTATCCGCATGTACTGGATCCTTGATTTGCGTACTTATTTCTATTGATTGTGAGTGATAGGCTAGTTTTTCCCATCTGCATGAACTCTTAGATTTAGGATCAATACCTCACTCGTCTGTATGAAACCCTAGGATCAGATAAACCATTCAGCTTAGGTACCGAAAGGGCATCAACTCTAATAGTTGACGTAACTAAGTCCCCGAACCCACTTCTCTGGTTTCCGCAGAATCGAATGGACCACTCCCAACTATTCGATAGGGTTTCCGATCGTACCCTCCATGAAACGATTGGTGGCGACTCCTTGGCATGTACACTCACCGCATGTCACTAGACCACACTGAAGGTCGATCACGTATATCCAGCAGTTGCGATTTGGGTAATGGGCCTTGGGAGAGGCCCGCGTCCGATCAAGCCAGCGATCGGGCGGCCCATTAGCCCGCTCCACCTCGCCGAGGGGGGGAAGGGTCGCGACATATAACAGTGTGCAAAAAGTCTAAACACAATGGTAAGAGTTTAGAGTAGAGAATATTGTACACGACGATTATAGTGGTTCGGCTTGTATTAAGCCTACGTCCACTCTCCCACGATGACAGCCGATCGGCTGAATTTCACTATGAAGAATCAATAGAATTACAAACACTCAAGCACTTTGGTTTTTCTCTCTCACAGATTTTCACAATGAAGGATTTTGGGTACACAGAATATTTTCGGATAGAACTCAGATTATGCTTGCACTTTGGATTGTTGTTCACATTCCACCTTTTTAGTCCATCATGGTTCTTCTTTTATACTCCCCTGCCTCCGAACTAGCCGTTGGATTCCACCCAAGGGATCGCTCTTCAATCCTTAATTGGATGTCATCAATCGTGATTGAACGAGACTGTATCTTCAGAAGATATGTAGACCGTTGGGTAAGATGTTAAACCCTTCTGATTCAGTCACCCATACAACTGAATCTCCAGCTTCCATAAGTGTGATAAGTCTGAGTTTGTTCCCGAAGGAATATTCCCTAGAAGATGATATCCCATTGTAGAAATTCCCTTGATTGATTGGAAGGGATATCAGGGCAATCGAATATCACAATCTTTACATAGGAAACTTGCCTTGATCGAAAACCTGCCATACGTGGGTCTTCGTGTTTTGCAGATGCAGAGACTGATCTTTCTCCAGTGTTGTCTAAAAGAAGATTTGTTTCTTACTAGATCAGTTGACAGTGAATGGTAATACGGAGATTTGATGCGATCCATCTGTCACTGTTTAGATCGTCGGAAGCCCTCAGTCAGAAGCACTCTATCTGACCTCGTCAGAAGCACTTCCATCTGACCCTTCGTCAGAAGCACTTCCATCTGACCCTTCCTCAGGGGCGACAGAATTGGATTCACTCAACCTACTGCTTACACATTCTTTCTGTATCTCATAACATTATACAATTTCTTTTGATAGTTTTGTTAGAATCAAAATATAGGAAAATTTCCACAACAGTGACAATCAATCTCGATATGTTTGGTGCGTTCATGGAAGATAGGATTAGTGGCGATGTGGATGGCCGCTTTATTATCACAAAAAAGATCAGCAGTGGTAGTGCTAACGTGGAGTTCCGAAAGAAGCATGTGAAGCCATGTGATTTCATAAGAAGCAAACGCCATAGCACGATATTCAGCTTCTGCTGAGGAACGGGCAACAGTGCTTTGTTTCTTGGAACGTCATGAGATGGGACAAGAATCAAGAAACATGCAGTAACCAGAAACATATCGTCGGGATGTAGAACAAGATGCCCAATCAGAATCTGTATAACCATTAAGTTGAAGAGGAGAATCATATGGAAAAAAATAAACCAGTTCCGGGATCATGCTTGAGATATCGCACAATACGAAGAGCGGCATTCCAATGGTCTTCATTAGGAGAGTGCATAAATTGACTAAGATGTTGCACTGCAAAGAGTAAATATGGACGAGTTACTGTAAGATATAACAATCTACCAATAAGTCGTCGATATGAACCTGGATCCTTAAGAGATGGAGATGAGTCCGAAAATTGTATATTAGGTTCCATTAGAGTATCAACAAGACGTCCGCCAAGAAGACCAACGTCAGACAAAATATCAAGAGCATATTTCCTTTGTGACAAGAAAATTCCAAACTTGGAACGAGAAACTTCAATGCCCAAGAAGTTTTTGAGAGTACCCAAGTCCTTAATGCGGAATTGTGTGTCAAGAAATCTTTTGAGAAGTTGAATCATAACTTCATCATCACCCGTGATCACCAAATCATCAACATAAACAAGGACAATAGTCAAGAGAGAGCCGCGGAGCAATGTAAAAAGTGAATAATCCACCTTAGAATGTTGAAAACCAACATCAAGTAGCACAGAAGAAAATTTAGCAAACCATTGCCTTGAAGCCTGTTTAAGACCATAGAGTGATTTCTTAAGACGACAGACTAAGTGCTCCCCCTTAGTATGAAAACCCAGTGGAAACCTCATGTAAAACTCTTCGTCAAGATCGCCATGCAAAAAAGCGTTATTCACATCTAACTGGTAAATAGGCCAATGACGAATCGAAGCAAGAGCTAATAAAGTACAAACAGTTACCATTTTAGCAACAGGCGCAAAGGTATCATGGTAATCAACCCTTTGCAACGAGCCGGCCTTTGTAGCGCTCGATGGTGCCATCAGAATTATATTTGATGCGATAAACCCATTTACATCCGATGGGATGTTTTCCAGGAGGAAGAGAAATAATTTTCCAAGTATCATTTTGTTCAAGGGCTTGTATCTCAGAAGACATGGCATCCCGCCACTTGGGAGATTGACACGCAGCGTCATAAGATTCGAGTTCCTAGTCAGAAGATATGGAGGCTAAAAAAGCACGGTGAGTGGGTGAAAATCGCGAGTATGATAATCCGTTCGATAAAGGGTAAATAGTACCTGATTCAGTTACCTTAGAGTCCGAAGATGATTGATCAGAGGCCACAATTGCGCAGTGATAGTCCCGAAGATAGCTGGGTCGATGGCGTTGCCGAGAAGGTCGAGGCACGACTGCGGGTTCTGTAGGTGATGGTGCTGCCATGGGTGCAGGAGGCTGAGATTGGGAGGTTGGTGCAAGCATCGGGGTGGATGGTTCACCAAGATCAGGTATAGGCATTGGAATTACCGGACTTTGTGTGGATGTGGTATAGTCGACGGTTTGACGAAAAGGGAAATCTTGTTCATAGAAAATGACATCGCGACTAGTAAAAGTGGGTTGGTCTTGGAGATCAGATAGACGGTAACCTTTGTGGTTTGTGGGATAACCAACTAGAACACATCTGCGAGCTCGAGGGTCAAATTTATCGGAGTGAAGATGACCAGTAGAAGCATAACATAATGAGCCGAAGACACGAAGATGAGAATATGAAGGTGGTTTGCCATATAGAAGTTCATAGGGTGTTTTATTATGGAGGAGAGGACTTGATAGCCTATTAATGAGATGAGTAGCAGTTAAAACGCAATCCCCCCAAAAATGAAGAGGCAATCCAGAATGAAAACGCAAGGCATGAGCAACATTGAGCAAGTGACGATGCTTACACTCTACAATTCCATTTCGCTAAGGAGTGTAAGGGCAACTACGCTGATGGTGAATACCGTGAATGCAAAAAAATTCTTGTAAGCGAGAGGAAAGAAACTCAGTCTCATTATCAGATTGAACATTTTGGACTTTAGTTTGAAATTGAGTTTCAACAAATGCAAAGAAACGAATCAGAGAATCAATTGCATCAGACTTAAACGTAAGTAAAAAAATCCAAGTGTAGCGCGAATAATCATCAACAATAGATAAAAAAAAATAACGACGTGTCTTATGTGTGAAATGAGAATACGGTCCCCAAATGTCAACATGAATGAGCTCAAAAGGACGTAAAGAAGTAATGGTGCTTGTCACGCCCCACTCCCCTTTTTGATTCTTGCGCGAACATCCTTTTTGCTTCAGAAGATATGTCCCAGGATACTATTCCAAAACAGCCAAGAGAAGGCGACTTGTAGACGGAAGGCAAAAGTAGAATACAACATCCTCTACCAAAAGATAACCTAAAACATTAGTACGAATGAGATGCATGAGATGTAAAGGCATATATATACATAACTTAAGGATCAGTCTGTACAAAGGTAAGGGTTAGGGAGATTTCTAACAGCATCACCTAAGTCAGATCTGGATAAGGGCACTAAAAGAAAGCCATTACGCCCCAACAAAAGAAACCGTTCCAAAAAGCCACACTAAGGCCCTAGTGCAACAAAGGCTACTAAGTAGTATTATTGTCTTCCACGTCGTCCACGTCTTCCTCAGGGTCGTAGTCCGAAAAGGACTCGGAACGGACCTCGATGGTATCCTCCTCTGTCTCATCCTCGGAGTCAAATATCTCTATCACTTCCATACTCACCACAGCTGACGATTCTCCCTCTGGAATATTCCTCAAGGCCGCCACGAAAATTTCTACTTCAATGAACCCTCGTGTAGGATGACACCAATTAGGTACTACGCCTTTAGGAACATCTGTAGGCTTCAACTACTCAGATAAAACATCTCGAACCCTCCGAAACCAAGCTTCGAAGCGATGGGGCTTATTAGGCTCATTCGGTTTATCAACCCAAACCACAGTATTCTTCCTAACATACACCGTTCCTCTTCCATCCGGGAACTCCTCAAAAAATGACGTCATTTCCGTGGGGTCGCCTAAACGTATTGGGAGCATCCTCAAGAACTGTTGTCTGAAATAAAAATGAGGTTCACGAAAAATGAGACTTAAGTCTTAGTGAGCTAACCTAACCTTAAATTAGACCATCGTCCCATCGGAGTCACAAACACAACATAAACAATTGGTAAACAAGAGCCAAGTATAACAATCTTTCATAGTATCATGTTAGTGCTTCACCCAAGCAATAAAGAAAAGGGAGAACGAAATAAACAAGGATAACACACATGCCCAAATTTTCCATACTCGTCTCCCATAAATTACACTTTCAGTCGGAATAAAGGACATCTCAATCACGACCCCGCGATTACATCTCCTCAAGGTCTTTCACAATCTTAAACTCTGCGATCACATCACCTCATGGCATTTCACACTCTGCCACCCCGCGTCATCATGGCGCCTCAGGGTATTTCTCATTCTCTACTCCGCGTCATATAGGCGCATCAGAGTATTTTACTTTCTCAATCCCGCAATCTCATCACAATAGAATGTTTCAGCTCAACGCATTTCCTCTATGTTTTCAAACAAATGAGATATCACGATAAATAATCACGCACGTTGTTACAAGAGGAAAGATTGAACATCTAAACACAATTCAAGCTTTATCCCGGGATGACATGCCTTATCATAACAGATATTCGAAACCAACCTGACACTACCAACTAGGCAAGAAAACATTCATTAGCACATCATCGTGCTCACCCCAAGAACAGCATACACCAAGCAGCAAGCAGCAAGCCCACCCGACTCATTCATAAGCAAGTCCATTCGACATTCCAACCATCAAGTTTAACACTTCAACCAACTCGACAACTTCTCAAAAAACAACGACCAGTCGCGTCCGGATTTTCTAATAAAATGTTAGGAATCACTCACTTTGTTTTCCACTAGCAATTTAACACCCCTAGCCACTTGAAAAACCCGAACCCGGCACGTTTCCAAGTTGTCCAAAAACAGGGCAGCACTTGACTTAGAAGAAAGTCCGCCGATTCAACCAATATAATCGTCCTAACTTCGATTCCACACCTTGCACTCTTCATAGACTCTTTAATTAACACCCTAGTACATCTTAACTAAGCATTTGCAGCACAGCGACTCCATCCACAACCCAAAACAGAACTGGCAAAGACAGGGCAGAAACAGAATAGCCCATTTTCAGTTTTTTCTTGTTAAAATCAGTCTAATTTCTCGTTCTAGGCACCAATTCTTTAACAATCGAACTTGTTAGAACCATAATCTACGTGTCCTAGGGATCCACCGAAAATTTGGCAGCCAACCAACCTAATTTAGACCTCTAAACAGCTCAATCACAATCGCCACACAAACAGCCCAGTGTACAACCAGCATATTCTCTTCAATCAAAGCCTTATAACTCAAAATATTTCCAAAATGATTAGCAACTCTAGAACCCCAGAACGTAGCCCATCCTTTAAGGGGACTATCACCTCAAATCTCGTCCAAAAAGACGTCCAAATGAGGGAGATATGGCCAATATACCTCAGTTCGCTCTGATTCCGTCGACGATTCTTGTCGGGGCTGGCCGGAACAGCTCGGACCTTCTTTTGCCGAGATTCCAGTTGGAGAACGTCGGGGAAAGGTCGAGCTTCAAGGTAAGGATAGGCTCGTTGGCTGAAAGTCGCCGAGGAGGGCCGTCGATTGGCGCGAAGGGAACGGCACAAGCTGGTCGCCGGCGAGCAGGTTTCTGTTCTGAGGAAAACGCATGGGCAGAAAAAAGATGGAGAAAAAAGAGCTGCTGCACGTCCACGGTTCTGTAGGAGGGGAAACGAAGGGTTGATTTTACCCTAATGGAGTTCCTAGAGCTTTACCAATTAGTGGACAATCAATGAAGAAGCCCCAAATAAAGACATTTGTCCCTTAATACATAATATCCACAATTCCTTCCCAAAATGCCCTCTCCACTTCGTCAGCCACATGGTAGGTGCTAAAGACCAATATATCCTTACTCCAATGCTAAAGCAAAGTCCAAAACTCCAGAGGCGAAACGGTCTGTTCACATTTTTCGACTGAAAATCCAATTTTTCGCTAATTCTTCAATTCTTACCGGCGTCGCTCAATCCAAACTAATTGTCACAATTCTTCATTTCTATTTTTCCATTCCCGAGACCTCATATTGTGGTAGATCTCTCGTCGTCGTAATTTCGATTTATCTCGAACTAACGAGCGGCTTTTGTGGACGCTACACATATCGACTCTATGATTTTTATCACACTTAGGAAAACTCAAGTACGGCAATTTTGGTTGTCATGTAATCGTAAGAGTCTATTACTAGCCTCGACGGCCGCGATCGTCATAAATCGATTTAGGAAAAATTCGCAAATCATACGTTGGTTAAGCGGCATCACCCGCGTTCCAATCGTATAACACTAGCAACGGATTCCTTAATCATTTTCTGATCAGCCTCGGTTCTAAATATCCCTCGACGACCCTAATGGTCAAAATGCCATTTCTTTATCGAATTTCCTAGGTCCACGTATCTCGTCGTGCATTAGCCTTCCCCATTTGGTTAGTTAACTCGTGACTGATCAGGTCAGAGCGAGATATAACTGAAATACTTCAATAGACATCTCACAATCTAAGGTCTTAGAATGACAAGAAAATCGGACTGTCACAACTCTTTCCCCTTACAAAAATTTCATCCTCGAAATTTGGTACAACCCACTATTCAAAAAGATGGGGGTATTGACGCCTCATCGCCTCTTCATTCTCCCACGTAGCGCCTTCAGTTCCATGGTGCTCCCGGTCTACTTTGATTAGTGATATCGTCTTGTTCCTTAAAATGTTCTCCTTACATTCTTCAATCCTGATAGGTCTTTTCACATACGAGACTTTGTCGTCCAATTCTATAGTCTCGTAGTCCAAAATATGCGTCGGGTCTGGCTCGTACTTCCGTAACATCGACACATGAAAAATATTATGCACTTGGGACAGATTTGGTGGTAAGGCAAGTCTGTAGGCCAGGGTCCTGATCTTTTCCAAAATTTCAAAGGGTCCTATATACCTCGGGCTTAATTTCCCTTTCTTTCCGAAACGAGATTTACCTCGCATAGGTGATATCTTGAGAAAAATATGATCTCCCACTTGAAACTCCAAAGGCTTACGTCGCTTGTCGGCATAACTTTTCTGGCGACTCTGCGCTTGTTGACACCTGATTTTTGACCATTTATTATTGTGATTTTTACTCTTTAAAATTAAATTAAAAATATAAAAAAAATGTCATAAAATCACAAAATCAACTTTGGAAGCCTTGGCTTAGCCTTAGGCACCAATTTTGAACAAAAAATATTTTTCGTAATTTTTAATAATTTGTTGAATTTATTTAATTATTAAAAATACCCAAAAAATCAGAAAAATACCATTCGTGGTCAGAAAAATACCCAAAAATATTCGATAATTTTGTTCTAATTTCCTCTTAAAGTGTGTCACTTTAAATCTAAAAAATTTGGCTCGGGTCACTATGTTCCTTCACAAACATAAACCCGAGCCGAGCAAAAAAATCCTTTTCGAATCTTTTAATTTTTAATTCTCACTTTTTATAAGTTATGACATTGGATTCTAGAGTCTTGAAGTGCAATTGGGTCAATTTGCCCTCCAATTTGATCAATTTTGACCAAAAGGGCTTAATTGCACAATTTTCTTTCAATTTAGTCCCCGATTTCACAAATTTTGAAATTAAATTTCATACGGGCGTACCCATTGAAATTAAAAACCTCTACCCTATATTTTTCATCATGCTGAATCCATTGATGGCCTCAATTTTGGCTAATTCGATCGTTTAGGCCCTCAATTAAGAGAAAATCATTTTCGGATCCTAGGGACAATTTGGGGTTTTCACTAAATTGATTCATGAAAATACCCATATTTGATAGAAAACATGTCAAGGAGTCCGATTTTGCCACCAATTTCATGAAAATGGGTTGATTTGGAGCTCAATTGTGCGTAATCAGTCGAACCGGGCCGGTCGGGTCAGACCCGACCCGACCCGGTCCGACCGGGTCTGCAACTTAGTTGCAGACCCGCGCGGCCGAAAGAAGAAAAGGCAGGGGACCTCCGTCGACGATTTTTTTAAGGAAAAGCAGCGTCGAACGTGGCGGACAGAATGAAGTGGTTGTGGGGCGACCTTTGGAAGCAAAAATGGACACTAAAGCCGGTCAGCCATGGACAAAAAGGGAGGAGGAATCTTGGTCGATGGGAAGCTCGGACCGAGAGAGAAAAAAATTTTCGTGCGAAAGGGAGAGAGGCCGGAGCAAGACGAAGCTTGCCCGCACCTCAGGGAACCTCAGGGGAGCTTCGGTCGCCGCCGATAGGCCCAAACCAGGTCGGTTTTCTGTTCCCGACCTCTGTTTTCATATGCACACAACCCGTTCGATGAAATGCCAAAATGGAAATTATATGTCCGGGGTCTCGGCCGAGCCGTCCCGGGCCTTCCTTGTCGCAAATATTGTTCTAAAGCTTCATTATATATGTCACTAAGCCCGCCTTGGTCTTCATTTTGCATTGAAATACAACGAAAACCGGACTCGGGACCTCGCCGGCGCCGGTTCGAGCCAAGAGCTCACATCGGCGAATACGATGGACGGCGAGCTCGAAACAAGTTCAGGTAAGTCTTCGGACCTCTTTTAGATGCTTTTTGGTTGATTGAAATCGAGTTCAGGCGATAAAATTTTTTTTGTAACTTACCTCGCCGGCGTCGGAACTGTGGGGGTTCGGCTCATCGTTTTCTGAACGTGCATGGTGTCTTGTCTTGCTTGTATGTTGATTCTGGGCGCGAGGGGAGTTGAATGGTGAAAATCGGACGCGAAAAGGTGGATTTTTGGTCACGGTTTGGGCCCTCCGGCGGGTTTCCGGCGACTTTCGCCGGAAAAGACACTGTTCATCGTCTTCTCCGGCGAGGTCGCCGATGGTCAACGGGTCAACGCTGACGTGGCATGCCACGTCAGCAGCCACGTCAGCGTAGGGGGGTCCACGGCCTATTAAAATAAAATCAAATCGGACGGTGGAGAGCGTGCCACGTGTCGCGGTCTTGGGCGTCCATTCCAAGTTGGTGAAACGGCGCCGTTTTGGTCCTGGGGAAGGCGGGCCGGGCCTGGGTCGCTGGTTCGAGTCGTGGGCCGGGTCCAACCCGGCCCGGATAATAATTTTAATTATTAAAAAAAAATTCGAATAATAATAATAATAAATTCAAAAATCAATAAAAAATAAAAAAAATTATAAAAAATTCAAAAAAATTCGGAAAATTCAGAAAAATTCTAAAAAATTCCAGAAAATAGGAAATGGCCACGACCTGTTTCGGGTCATTTGACCCCCGATCTTTCCAGAAATGACGGTTTTGCCCTTCCGGCAAACCGTCTTCCAAAAA
The DNA here is from genome assembly GCA_021437785.1 of Rhodomyrtus psidioides. Classification (NCBI taxonomy): domain Eukaryota; kingdom Viridiplantae; phylum Streptophyta; class Magnoliopsida; order Myrtales; family Myrtaceae; genus Rhodomyrtus; species Rhodomyrtus psidioides. The sequence continues at coordinate 16,927,934 of JAILYB010000003.1, forward strand.
AATTCTAAAAATTCTAAAAAATTCCAAAAAATAGGAAATGGCCACATTCAACTGGCCATGACATGTTCCGGGTCTTTCGACCCCCGGTCTTTCCAAAAATGACGGTTTTGCCCTTCCGGCAAACCGTCTTCCAAAACAATTCTAAAAATTCTAGAAAAAATCCCAAAAAATAGGGAATGGCCACAATCAATTGGCCAAGGTTCATCCCGGGTGTTTTGAACCCGATCATTCTTAAAAATGACGATTTCGCCCTTTGGGAGAATCGTCTTCCAAAAATTGACGATTTTGCCCTTCGGGCTAAATCGCCTCCAAATCTTCCCATTTCACCTCGGTCCTAAATCACGCCTTCCCTAAGCCCTTATGGCTATACTAGGAGGCCATGTGATGTGCATTGACGTGCATTGATGTGAGTTATTTATGCACTTGATTGCGCTTTCATTTAAATTGATTGTGATTGATATGAATAGTCTTCCAATCTGCATGAAACCCTGAATCAAGCCTATCTCACCTAAAATTGCGCCCGCATGAATTCTTAGCTAGGAAATCACTCGCGTTAGGTACCGAAAGGGCGTTGGTAATGACACCAGCGTAACCAAGTCCCCGAACCCAAAATATCTGGTTCCGTAGAATTGATCGATCTCTCCCAATCGGTCAATAAGGTTTCCGGTCTACCCTCCAAGAAAGATCGGTGGCGACTCCAAATGCATGCACAATTTGCACATGCCACCACGACTATACTGAAGGTCGAAAGCGATCGACTCTTATCGTCGAATCCTTGGAAAAATACTCCCGCCGCGATTTGGTATGGGCCTGGGAGGGCTCGCGCCGATCCAAGACCCGCGATCGGTAATCCATTAGCCGCGTCCGCCTTTCGGACGGGTCTCGACAGCTGGCGACTCCACTGGGGACCTTTGTTCTAGAACCTATGGTTCTAGACCTCAAGTGGACTTAGGCCGTAATTAAAACGTTGAGTGATTTTTCTAACCTTGCAGGCGCTCTTGAAGGTGAGGTAAGTCCGCTCATGATAGGGGTTATATGTTTTTGCAGATTGGAGAAATAAGGGGTGTAGTCCGTGATTAACATTGTCTTATGCAGGTTGGGCGTAGGAATGTATGTTGTGTGGGTGATTTGAAGTGCTGATTGATAAACTGCTATGCATGAATTGCATTGTGATGATCACAACACGTGGACACACACAACCGCGCCTAAAACCCCGGGCGTCGCCTATAGGAACACAATAGAAGGAATTGAAAATGGAATCTCCGTGAGGAAAAACGCGGGGTAATCCACTTTTCAATTCCGCTCGCTTCGAACTATGGATCGAGTCCCAATGCAACGATAGCTGTGCAATGGAATCGGCTCTTTCTAGAACTCGAAGTGGGAACCTTAACCTTAGGTGCCAAACCCTCTGATTTTTAGAAGTTCACCATAACTTGTCTCATGCGCATGTCTTTGGGCGGTTGGTACACCTAAAACCGCACATAAGTCGACGAGTTTGGTTGGTAAGACTCTCTATACCTCGAATCTATTACAGCTCATATAAATATAGGCATTTCATTCATTGCATATGGTGATTAGATTAAATGCCATTTCAAGGATAGATGTGTGTGTTTTTCCCAAACGTCCTTGATAGAAGACGAAGAGGATGATATCCCATGACAAGCACCGAGTGAGCAACAAAGAAGCCTACTATGGACATTATTGAGATATCGTCCAATGAAGATGACGAGTTGGGGCAAGTGATCCGGAAGTCACAGATCGAACTTGGGGCATCCTTAAACGTTAGGATCACATTCCTTTGTTTCATTTTCCATTACTAGTCCTCTTGTATAGGGTTTACTTTTATCGAGGCTTTCTCTATCTCACCCCTTAGAGTGATTGTATTAGGGATCTATTGGTGTATACATTTAGATGGAACTTGGTTGTATTTCTTTTGACAGGTCATGGGAATGTGATAGTGGCATTTTCTCTAATCATCCGAATACTCCCAAGTCAAGTTTATAATTCCTTTAGAGGAAATTAAAATTGGAAATCTTGCACGACCTTTTTGGTCGTATAGGGTAATCCAACCCCAATTTCGCTAGAAGGAATTATACACTTGAATTGGTCCATGCATGTTTTACGTCGCTGGTAATCCACGATAATTGATCGAGAATATCGGCGTTGTTTTGAATTTAATGACTGTTGACACCTGATTTTTTATCAGTCTTTCATAGTTTATTTTTTAAAAATTCATAAAAAATATATAAAAAGTTAAAAAATTAAAAAATCATCTTTGGTAGCCTTGACCAAGCTAAAGGAACCATTTTTGATAAAAAAAAAATAATTTTTCAATTTTTTAATATTTTCCAAAATAGAAAAATACATGAAAAATGAAGAAAAATAGCATTCGATGTCGTAAAAATATAGAAAAATAGTCAATATTTTTATTTTAATTTTCTTTTCATTTTGAACTCATAAATAGTCAAAATTCAAGTTCAATTGCATGTGTTTCTTCACGACGCATAGAGTTGAATTTGGCAAAAAAAATATCATTCGAGTCTTTTAATTTGTAAATTTCTACATCTTTTTTAGTCTTGATGTCCAATTAGATTGACCACCATATACAATAAATGCCCCTTGCTGAATATTTTCGTTTTTGTTTCACATGATTTCATGGTGTAAAATGCCGAGTGGATCCCCAAATATAATCGGGTCGGCATGAGCTCGATAGCTCGTCCAAGACCAAATCAGGGCACGGCGAACCCCATGTGAGTACTCTCGAACTCCTGCGATGCTTCCTAATGCTTTTCTTAGGTCAGATCGAGTGTAGAACGGCTAGAACAGCTAAATCATTCTTGAGTTGTGATTGATAAATAGGGCATTACTAGGAATGCCATGTGATTTATTTGCATATCTAGATTCCTTGAGTTGCGCATTTTATTACTGATTGTGATTGCTAGGATAATCACTCCTATCTGCATGAATTTCTAGATTTATGGTTCATACCTTACTCATCCGCATGAATCTCAGGCTATAAAATTCAGTCAACTTAGGTACCGAAAGGGCGTCAACTCTGACGGTTGGCGTAACTAAGTCCCCGAAACCATTTCTCTGGTTCTCGCAAAATTGAATAGAAACTCCCAACTATTCGATTGGGTGGTCCAATCATACCCTAAAAAAATGATTGGTGGCGACTCCATGGCATGCACACTTAGCACATGTCACTAGACCACACTGAAAGTCGATCACGCATACCTCCGTTGCGATTTGGGTAATGGGCCTTGGGAGAGGCCCGCGTCCGACCAGACAGGACGGCCCATTAGCCCTCGAGAGCCCGACAACCTCAAGAGGGTCGCGACAGACTGGCAACTCTGCTGGGGACTGGTTCTTAACCATTTAGTGGACTTGAGCCGATTAAAAAGTTGATTGATTCTTCTAACCTAATTTTATGTAGATGCTCTCGAAAGTGAGGTGTATATGCTAACAAATGTGTTAGATGTTTTTGTAGATGGGAGAAATAAGGCGTGAAGTGCTTGTTAACTTTATTTTATGCAGGCAAGAGTTTTGGATGTATGATTGTGTGGATATTTATATTGAAGCGGTGATTGTTAAATAAAATGCATGTTTATTGCTTTAGCACGACACAATGAATACACACAATTGCGCCTAAAACCCCAGGCGCCCTCTTTAGGAACACAATAGAAGGACTTGAAAATGGAATCTCCGTGAGGAAAAACATGGGGTAATCCACTTTTCAATTCCGCTCACTTCGAACTATGGATTGAGTCCCAATGCAACGATAGTTGTGCAATGGAATCGACTCTTCCCAGAATTCGAGGTGAGAACCTTGGCTTTAGGTACCAAGCCCTATCTTTTGATTTTTAGGAGTTTTCCCTCACTTGTCTCATGCATTTGTCTATGGAAGGTTAGTATACCTAACAATGTACAGAGAAGCTTGATTTTCTCTTAAGTTTGGTTGGTAAGACTTTTCTATCCCTCGAACTTGTTACAGCTCATAATCATTATATTCATTGTATAATTCCGGTGATTGGATTAAATGCCATTTTGAGGATAGATAGATGTGTGTTGACACCTGATTTTTGATCAGTCTTTCATAGTTTATTTTTAAAAAATTCATAAAAAATCTATAAAAAGTTAAAAACATTAAAAAATCATCTTTGGTAGCCTTGACCAAGCTAAAGGAACCATTTTTGATAAAAAATAATTTGTCATATTTTTTAATATTTTTTAATATTTTCCAAAAATAGAAAAATACATGAAAAATGAAGAAAAATAGCGTTCGATGTCGTAAAAATATAGAAAAATAGTCAATATTTTTATTTTAATTTCCTTTTCATTTTGAACTCATAAATAGTCAAAATTCAAGTTCAATTGCATGTGTTTCTTCACGACGCATAGAGTTGAATTTGGCAAAAAATGTCATTCGAGTATTTTAATTTGTAAATTTCTACATATTTTTTAGTCTTGACGTCCAATTAGATCGACCACCATCTACAATAAATTCCCCTTGCTGAATATTTTCGTTTTTGTTTCACATGATTTTATGGTGTAAAACGTCGAGTGGATTCCCAAATATAATCGGGTCGGCATGAGCTCGATAGCTCGTCTAAGACCAAACCAGGGCACGGCGAACTCCATGTGAGTACTCTCGAACTCCTTCGATGCTTCCTAATGCTTTTCTTAGGTTAGATCATGTGTAGAATGGCTAGGACAGCTAAATCATTCTTGAGCTGTGATTGATAAATAGGGCCTTACTAGGAATGCCATGTGATTTATTTGCATATCTAGATTCCTTGAGTTGCGCATTTTATTACTGATTGTGATTGCTAGGATAATCACTCCTATCTGCATGAATTTCTAGATTTAGGGTTCATACCTTACTCATCCGCATGAATCTCAGGCTAGAAAATTCAGTCAACTTAGGTACCGAAAGGGCGTCAACTCTGACTGTTGGTGTAACTAAGTCCCCGAAACCATTTCTCTGGTTCTCGCAGAATTGAATAGAAACTCCCAACTATTCGATTGGGTGGTCCAATCACACCCTAAAAAAATGATTGGTGGCGACTCCATGGCATGCACACTTAGCACATGTCACTAGACCACACTGAAAGTCGATCACGCATACCTCCGTTGCGATTTGGGTAATGGGCCTTGGGAGAGGCCCGCGTCCGACCAGACAGGACGGCCCATTAGCCCTCGAGAGCCCGACAACCTCAAGAGGGTCGCGACAATGTGTTTTCCTCCCAATGTTCTTGATGGAAGACGAAGATGGTGTCATCCCATTACGAGCGCCAAGTGGACAATAAGAGCCTGCTATGGACATCATTGAGGTATCATCTAATGAAGATGACGATTTGGAATAGGTGATCCTGAAGTCACGTCTCAAAGATCGAAACTGGGGCATCTCTAAGTAGTTAAAAACAGGTAGAGAAGAGAAGTCTTTTTGTGGATAAACGCGGTGGGAGGTTCCTTTATTCGATCATAAGCAAGATTAAAAAATCAAGATGTACACGCTCGAATCATCAATGTCGAAGAGCAGCTTGCCTAGGTTGAGAGTGGTCAGGTGTTCGAGAAAGTCAGCCATACAGAAGTTGAGACACACATATTAGAGCTTTCATTCATTTCGCTCAATCAAGGGACCTTAAAAGCAGATGATACAGATCATCGAGGAGGAAAAGTAAAACCGAAATGAGCCCTAATTAGCATCACAAAGGAACCCAGTTGGCCCTCCATATTATTGATGCTTTGCCTATACTCACCACCTCGAGACTCGAGATCTGCAAGCTTAAGAAGAAGGCGTTTACATTCCCCTTTAAGCTCGGCAACCTTGGTCCCGTGATCTTCGGCGGCTATTTCCAGGTCCCGAATTAGTCCTCTCCCATGGGCTATATCCGCGGTAATGCTGTCAAGCCTTTCTTCCTGCCACTCACATTGAAACTTCAACACGACATTATGACGGTCGTGCTAATAGGTGGTCAGGGATAAGGCCAAGCGCTCCACCAAATTTCCCCTCTCGCGAAGCAACATAGAGACCCGCTCGTTGGCGAACTCAACAGCCTTTCTGTGACTATCGGCCACAAGGTTGGCCAACACCAAGCAGTTGGACCGATCCTCATAGCGAGCTCGCAAAACGTGAGCCACGGTAACTTCTCGCTGAGCGACACGGTAAGTCTCTAAAAAGTTTATAAAGAGGGTTGGGAAGATTCTATATTCCCTCTCTAAATTAGTGCCCTCGATAGAGGTGGTGTCTATTTCCACGAGCAAAATGCGAATTTCATCTTCAATTTCTGGGTGATCGGCTATATGAGCATAGCCTCGACCTAGGAGGTTATAGAGTTTTTCCCACTGGGCCAAAATTTCAGCCGAGAAAGCTCGAATAGGAGAGGAGGTCATTTTCGTTGGAGTGAGGGAGAAGAAGATGGGTGTGGTAGAGTGATTAAAATATGAAAAGGCAATTATGTAAGAGCGTTAATCTTCTCTGCATTAACTCCTCCTTTTATAGCAACTCGAGGATGAAGAAAGGTCACAACAATAATGCTCATGGAGCCAAGTTAATTGGGTAAAGCAGTGGTGGCTCTTTCGGTGAACCATCAGATCCGTCCCAGTCCGCGATTTCAGGCTTGATAAATCTAAAAAAGTTGTAAAAAGATATGTCAGTGCCACCATATTAAAATTGAGCGAGAGTTAAGCGCAACTATCGAAAAAAGTTGCAAAAGGATTTGGCGGTCCCATCATATTAAAAAACTGAGCGGGAGGCAAGCGTAGTTGCACCTTTTTGAAAATAAGTGGGAGACAGACATGGATATCGAGAAAAGGAAATCGATTTGGTGTCCCTCCACGTTGAAAAGAAGAAAGAAGACGACAAAGCGAGAAATACGAAATCTTGGGAGAAACGCTTGCCTGATGATCTTCATCCATGTTTAAAGAACGTTTCCTGGGCATACAGAACCACTCAAAAGAAAATTTAGAGAGAGTGAGCATACATGAGAGAGTAGAGAACCCTGAGTGAGCAAAAATTGATCGAACATTTTTCGATCCAACATGTTTGAGAGTTACCATCAGTTGCTAGAGGCGACTGATCCAAAAATCTCAGAAAATGAACTATTGAGAGATCTCGAAGATTCCAGGATTGCGTCTGGTACCAGAACCACAGAACCCAACCCTTTCGGCAACGAAGTTCAGGATCTCAGCAGCGACGACAACAGCAGCAGCGATGGTCAATCCCGGAAAAAGAAACGTCGCCAGTGCCACACTCAGAATGAAATCCAAGAGCTTGAAGCTTTCTTTAGTGAATGCCCTCTCCCGAACATGAAACAAAGAAATGAATTGGGCCAGAAGCTAGGGATGAAACCTTTGAGGGTCAAGTTTTGGTTTCAAAATAAGCGAGCCAAATTGAGGGCTCAACACAGACGTCAAGAACTTGCGATTCTAAAGGAGGAAAACGAAAAGCTTCGAGCGGAGAACATGAGGTATAAGAAAGCTCCCAGCACTATCGCTTGCCTTAATTGCGGTGGCCCTGTCACTCTCGGCGAAATGTTCCTTGATAAGCCTTATATGAGGATTGAAAATGCTCATTCACCACCCCACTCCCTCGAACCATCTTTGATACAATCGGATTTTGTTGGAGATATGCATGAACAAATCAATTCTACGAAGTCAATATCGATGCCTTCTAAAGGATGGGATATGCGTCACCATGATTGGAGTTTCCTTAACGATGAGCTTACTATCATGACCGACCAATCCAAAGCTGATGAATTCCCTCCACAACAATTTCCGGCTCGATCAAATCCTATTGGAAATAGGCCAGAGAGCAATAGCCAAGTTGTCAACACTGTTCCGGGTCGCAAGAAGACGAGGGTCAATTGGTCCCCCGAGCTTCATCTCAAGTTCCTTAGTGCGGTTCAGCAACTAGGGATCAACTCAGCATATCCAACGCGCATACTTGAGATCATGAACATACCAGGACTCACTAAAGATGGAGTCGCGAGTCACCTCAAGAGCTACAGAAGGGCGCTAAGACAGCGCCACACAGCACTGAACCTGAAAGAACTCAACTTGTGCCTAAACACTAGGCATGGCCACAACTACAATGCCCCTGAAGTAAGAAATACCCTGCCGAATCTAGGCACCGACCAAGCTGGTAGCAGCACCATCGACTACTTGGGCGCTAATCAGAATATTCCCCCGAATCATCTCAGCACCACTCAAGAGTATATGCCACAAGTGCAGCAGGTACGAACTCCTTGGTTTGAGCAGCAACTTTTCGCTAGTACTCTTTCTATCGCCGATCAACATATTGCGCCTAGTGTTCAAAGATCTGCCTGGCTTGGGCGTATGATTTCGAAAGATCAAGCGGGGGGATGCTCTGAGGATTTTTGTTTCTCCCATCCCCAAATGGAAGGTGCTTTTGATAGTGAACCGATCAATCATCCTCTTATAATCTCGAGCAATGACGAAGGTTCTAGCTCGAAGAATCAAATCGCTCACAACAGAAACAGGAATCCTTCGACACCAAGCGATGATGGTCAACCCGAATATCAGTTGCTCGAAGAATCAAAAGATTTCCTTGATGAGGAGCTCCATATCTGGATCGATCAGTTTAAAACTGATGGACTTATGAAGTTATGATCCAAAATGGCGATTATATATCTGATTCATGGTGTAACTGGCTGATCACCGAGAATCTTCAAGGGACCTAGGCACATGTGACTGGATGTATCATTAATCTTTCTGTCATAAAGTCTTCCATGCGAGATAATCTTCCTTAATGCCTAGAGTTAATCTGGGGTAGCGATTAGTACTACCTGCGAGCATCATCATGCTCGAGTACGACAATCCCTTGTTAGATTAGAGTCGAGGCGAATCAATTGAACGCCACGAAGAAAAACATTTAAAGGCTTCACATAGGAAAATGTGAGTAAAAGCCCGAGCGAGCTCAAAGACGGTTAGCTCTGTATCGTTCCAAGGGACCTTTAGTCGTTACGAACTCTAAATTGAGCTTGTTTCATTCTCAATGGGGGTTGCTAACTGCTTCGAGAATTTTATAACAAAAAACGAACCAGTTAGGGACGCCAATAATGCTGTGTCTTGGTAGTCAGTGAAATGGCAGTGGTACGAAACGTCAGGAGTTCGATCTCGGGATTGAAAAATCGTTTTATTAGTTGGTCTATCACTCGATGAAGTTCAAAGAGATTCGACGCAGATGACTATAGAACTTGGGGCAATTCGAAAATCATCGATTCATTTTCATCAAGCGGCGAAGTTGGTATTGTAAAATGTGAAGCGCGCAAATGACAAATCCGAAGCAGAAGGAGATGAATCATGATTCGCTTATCCAAGGTCGGGATTTCAACCTTCGACTAAAGCCAAATCTAGGATGAGTTATTGATCTTGCCCACTCGACAAAACCCATCTCTACTGAAAATGGGGGCAAACCATTCCTACATCCGGAAAGCATGTTGAAGCCGAAGACATCAGATTCATCGTTTAATCCGTGGGGCAAGTCCCCCAAGCGATAGTTATCATCCGCAGAGCGTAATGGAATCCATCCTTTCAACGTAAAACGCATTTGGCCGCGGAGCCACCCATTTGGTAAAAAGAACGTATCGTTCCTAAATGATTTTCAATCAGATGCGGGGATAATGTTCTCTCATTTTCCTCTCAGGTGATGAATAGAGACGAGGCACCCAAGAAGCCATGCATTCAAATAACAAAACAGCGCATGAAACACGCCCAAAAAGATGAATGAATCTCCTCCGACGTAAATCCTTGAGGTGGATTCGTTGCCCAACCAGACGAAGAAATCATGGCCACAAGCTTGAGGGCCGGCTTCTGCAATCCCCACATTGGCATGCAGAATGGAATTCAAATCAAGAGTAAAGTAGTATCGTCCCAATTTGTTTTGAATTTGGAAACCCAAAATAATGCTTAATATTTATCTTTGGCAGGAGCTCGCCATCAGGGCAGACATGTAAGTTTGATTTTTCTCTAAAAATCAAGAAGTCGAAAGAACTTTAGAACACCTAACAATCTTGTGTTACTATGTGAAGTGCAGATTTTCACAACCCTTGTACACTCGTTGGAGCATATGACGAAGGATAAGATGTATCGTTCCAATTTTTGCAAAGTTTTAGAATATATAATGACATATCCCTTTTATATCTCCAGGATCTCCAGCCTCGATGGGCAGGTAAGTATCCTTTTTCCCAATTCATTGGAGATTAAAAACTTTCAGAATTAATTCGATTCTCACATCTAAAAAGACATAGAATTCTTACTTCATTGACATTCATGTTTTAAAACAAGAGATTGTCTGAACATGAATTACACATATATGGTGCATCACAAAATCCCTTTGAAGGATAAATCTTGATGAAATGAAATGAATTTTTCCAACAAGAGTCGTTTGAACTGTTCAAAAGGGTATTTTCTCATAAGAGAAGCGAGCCTAATCCAAACACGTCCCATACACACTTGAGAGATGAGGAGATTGGAAATGATTGAGAAACCTTAACCTATGGACATAAGGGTCATTCGCAACGATTACATGGATCGAGAAGACAGAGGCATTTCTTTCTTCATTCCAAACACTATAGATGCCCATTGAGAACCCCATTGAACGGCGATTTTCATTCTCAACCCTGTCAAGAACCACCCTACATTGGGGCAAATGAAGGTTAGTCCAACAGTATCAGAAAGTAAATGGTTAGAAATTTTCTTGCTCGGACTAACATAAATCTTTGTGTGTTGTTTATATGATAATCCAAGTGTTATAGGATGACGAGAATAATTCATTTCTCTATCCTACACACTGTTATCCTTTGCACGACCATGTTGAGCCAACAAATTCATTTCATCAACCTATTGGTGATCATTGCATATTCCAAAGCAAAGGCAACATCACTCTAGGAACGGAAGCATGCCAAAGTTTAAGTTGCATATCTAGCATGATTGCTGAAAATCCTAGCTCCAAAAGAAAAGAAAAACACGGGATTAAAAAAAGGGGGAAAAGAAAAATCCCTAGACATCAAGAAAAAGCAAAGTGCCTGGTAAAAAGCAAGGCCGATGTCCATTCAAAATATCCCCAGTAAAGTCTAGAGAGATGATGAAAAGACCCTCCAAAGGAGTCAGATCAAGATGACTACTCCCCAAATGATGTCGTGCTCAAATAGCAAACACACAAACAGACGGTCTCTTAATGCAACAAGAGACGCTTTTAAACATCATTGTGCGCTCTAAAAGAGGAGTGTACACTTCAAGAAATGGAGATGTTCTTCGAAGGACATGTGGCAAATTTGCAATGATCACCAATGTCAAACCCTTCACAATTTCTAGGCAAAAAACAAGCCTTTTTCGGTCCCCAATCCTTCCAATGTTACAATCCTGAAGCAGTCTTCTCTGACTAAGACACTTGGGTTAATGTATAACTTAGCTCAAAGAAGTACGAGCAAAACTATTTCTTTCTCATTTTGCAGGGTTCTTGACTTGTAAACCCGGAGCAGATAGTGAAAAATTTCGTTCAACGGCCTTGACTCAAAAGTGAGTCCCCCTTGGAAACCGATATCCAAGCCTAACACTACGGTCCCGTGAAAGACCTCCTGATTGATCGAAATGTATGCGTTGCGAATGATCCTGAAACCCAGGCACAGGTCGGTAGGAAATTGAGCACTTTCCCTATTAAAGATCATTATCACAGAGCAGTGAGGAGCCTTCTTGGATGAGAAATACTCCAATGGATGTTTTGAGCAAACTCTTTTTGAAATTTTCAAATTGTTTGATCTAGAGTTTCCGTGCAAGGAATTTATGATCACATCTGTATGTGGCAGGAATGTTTTGGATAACCTCCAACAATCAAAATGCACATTTCATGACTAAAACTTAAGTCGTAGAATTTTGTCAGTTAGACAATTATTGTCTTCCCAAAGATTACTAACATCTTCTTGGCGAGGAAAATTTTTTCAGGTCTAAGCTTTCTGCAGGACTTTTGGCCACCCTAAAGACTAGGTGCGTCATCCTTAAGTGAGGCCTTTTAGTAGGTAAATCTTTTCTAAGACCGATCCATAGAATGATCGAGTCTCCGACTAGCCCCGAAGAGCGGGTACGTCATCCTTTGATTCATATCAATTTGGAATTTCATAAATGGTAGAAACCGCCTGAAGGGTCAACTCAATGGTAGAAACCGCCTGAAGGGTCAGCACAATGGTAGAAACCGCCTGAAGGGTCAATGTATGGTAGAAACCGCCTGAAGGGTCAATCAATGGTAGAAACCGCCTGAAGGGCAACATAATGGTAGAAACCGCCTGAAGGGTCAATGTATGGTAGAAACCGCCTGAAGGGTCAACCAATGGTAGAAACCGCCTGAAGGGTCAATGTATGGTAGAAACCGCCTAAAGGGTCAACCAAAGGTAGAAACCGCATGAAGGGTCAACTCAATGGTAGAAACCGCATGAAGGGTCAATGAATGGTAGACACCGCCTGAAGGGTCAAAGGACTGGTAGAGACCGCCTGAAGGATCAACCCAATGGTCCGATCCACCATACGGATCAAAACCTTGATGAATCCCGAACGCGGGAGGAGTCGTTTTCCCTAATAAGCCTTACATTAGGCAAGCCATTTCTAGTTTAGTCCACCACATGGATCAAAACCCTTGGCCAATTCCCAAATGTGGGATGCGTCTTCCTTAGGTTCCTATCAGTTAGGAATCACATTATGGTTTGACCTACCATACAGGTCAGAGCTTAACATCCCTATGACACTCCGATGACGAGTCCTTAGGAATCTACTTGAACCCATCAGACACAGCAAATGCCGCAAGCGTTCGGCAGGTAAGGGGCAGGGAAGTCTATCTACTCCTTAACTTTCTTACATCATATCAGGGAATTGAATGAGCACATCTCTTTTTAAGGAAAAGCACACATTGATGGGCATGAAAATTGGATGTCATGATTTCTTTTCTTTTCTTTTCTTCTCCCAGTCGAGTCGATCGGAACACAGGTGTCACCTTGTCTTTGAGAGAAACCTCTGACGAAATTCCTCTCAAAGAGGGGCAGCTGTTGACACCTGATTTTTTATCAGTCTTTCATAGTTTATTTTTTAAAAATTCATAAAAAATATATAAAAAGTTAAAAAATTAAAAAATCATCTTTGGTAGCCTTGACCAAGCTAAAGGAACCATTTTTGATAAAAAAAATAATTTTTCAATTTTTTAATATTTTCCAAAATAGAAAAATACATGAAAAATGAAGAAAAATAGCATTCGATGTCGTAAAAATATAGAAAAATAGTCAATATTTTTATTTTAATTTTATTTTCATTTTGAACTCATAAATAGTCAAAATTCAAGTTCAATTGCATGTGTTTCTTCACGACGCATAGAGTTGAATTTGGCAAAAAAAATATCATTCGAGTCTTTTAATTTGTAAATTTCTACATCTTTTTTAGTCTTGATGTCCAATTAGATTGACCACCATATACAATAAATGCCCCTTGCTGAATATTTTCGTTTTTGTTTCACATGATTTCATGGTGTAAAATGCCGAGTGGATCCCCAAATATAATCGGGTCGGCATGAGCTCGATAGCTAGTCCAAGACCAAATCAGGGCACGGCGAACCCCATGTGAGTACTCTCGAACTCCTGCGATGCTTCCTAATGCTTTTCTTAGGTCAGATCGAGTGTAGAACGGCTAGAACAGCTAAATCATTCTTGAGCTGTGATTGATAAATAGGGCATTACTAGGAATGCCATGTGATTTATTTGCATATCTAGATTCCTTGAGTTGCGCATTTTATTACTGATTGTGATTGCTAGGATAATCACTCCTATCTGCATGAATTTCTAGATTTATGGTTCATACCTTACTCATCCGCATGAATCTCAGGCTATAAAATTCAGTCAACTTAGGTACCGAAAGGGCGTCAACTCTGACGGTTGGCGTAACTAAGTCCCCGAAACCATTTCTCTGGTTCTCGCAAAATTGAATAGAAACTCCCAACTATTCGATTGGGTGGTCCAATCATACCCTAAAAAAATGATTGGTGGCGACTCCATGGCATGCACACTTAGCACATGTCACTAGACCACACTGAAAGTCGATCACGCATACCTCCGTTGCGATTTGGGTAATGGGCCTTGGGAGAGGCCCGCGTCCGACCAGACAGGACGGCCCATTAGCCCTCGAGAGCCCGACAACCTCAAGAGGGTCGCGACAATGACGAGATAGATGTCCAAATTACTCTCGTTCTTAACAAAACGGCCTTGATTTGGATGCCGTATCTTCAATTAAATTTAAAACACGTTATTATGCCTCGCACTTTTGAGTAATTCGTTCCTCTCGAAATTGATCAAAAGCGATTATTGTGAATTACATTCCTTTCAATAGTATGCTTTCTTTCGAGGAATATTGATAAAAACTTTTCGCGCAAGATTAAAACCCTTGTAAAAGTTCTTGTCCTTATTAATCATGGGCAAGCATAGGATTGAAAGGGGTTTTTGATTTCTTTTTCAAATTATTCCTTTTGATTCTGTCTTTTTATTTGCAGGTAAAAAAATAGGTAATAGAGAGAAATCTTTTCCTGGACAAGTCTAAGGCTATTATCTCATCTGATCATGAGCGAGTTATAAAATCAGGACATATTTGCTCGGCTTATTGATATTATGGTTCGGCTCACCCAAGTTGAAGATGTTCGGATGCTCGAAGAAATGAACCATACAGAAGTTAAAACACACACACAAGAGTTCTCATTTATTTTGCTCAGTGGAGGGTTTTCAAAAGCAGGTCATACAATTCGGGGTAGAAAAGTAAAGCCGAAGTGAGCCCTAATTAACGACACGAAGGAGCCCAACTGACCCTCCATGTTATTAATGCTCTGCTCATACTCCCAACTCCGCATGTCATGGTCGGCAAGCCTGAGGAGAAGACTTTTGCATTCTCCCTTAACTTCGGCGACCTTGGCCTCATGTTCTTCGGCGATTGTTTCCAGGTCTCGAACCAGTCCATTCCCGCGAGCTATGTCCGCGGTTATTTTGTCGAGCCGTTCTTCCTGCCAGTCGCTCTGAAGCCTCAACAGGACATTGCGGCGGTCATGCTCGCCGGTGGTCAGGGATAGGGCCAATTGCTCCACCAGATTTCTCCTCTCGCGAAGCAACGTCGCGACCCGCTCATTAGCAAACTCGACGGCCTTTTTGTAACTATCGGCCAGATAGTTGGTCAGCACCAAATGATCAGATCGATCCTCATAACGAGCTCGCAAAACGCGAGCCACGAGAACCTCCCGATTAGCAGCACGGTAGGCCTCTAAGGAGTGTGCAAAGAGAGTCGGGAAAATTCTATATTCCCTCCCCAGTGTAGTACCTTCGAGAGAAGTGGTATCAAGGTCCTCGAGCAGGACACGGATTTCATCCTCGGTCGCAGAATGATCGGTTATGTGTGCGTAACCGCGACCCAGTAGGTTATAAAGCTTTTCCCACTGGGCCAAGACATCAGTTGAAAAAGTGCGTACGGGAGAGGAGGCCATTTGCGTTAGGTTGGCTTGAGAATAAGACGAGTTTAACAGAGAGATTAGAAGGAAGAAGCTGATTATGCGAGAACGTTAACCTTCCATACATTAATTCCTCATTTTATAGCAACTCGAGGATGATGAAGGGTCTCAGTAATAATGCTGGTGGAGCCCAGTTAGGGGGTAAAGCAGGAGGTCCCCTCACGAGAACCATTGGATTCGTTTCGGTCCGCGATTTCCGGCTCATCAATTAAAAGATGTAAAAGATTTGTCGGGATCACCATTATTAGAGTTAGGTGGGAGGTAAGCGCAACTATCGAAGAGAGCCCTAACAAGATTTGGCAGTCCCATCACGATTGAAAAGCTAAGCGAGAAATTCAAAGTCTTGAGGGGGAACGTTTGCCTAATGATGCTTGAAGAGCATCTCCTGAACATACGAAGTCACTCAAAGAAAACTTTATAGGGAGTGAGCATACATGAGAGAGTGGAGAACTCTGAGTGGGCAAGAACCAATCAAACATTTCTCAATCCAACATATTTAAGAGGTTATTGTCAGCTGCTAGAGGCGACTGACTCAAAAATCTCAGAAATTGAACTACAGAGGGATCTCGAAGATTCCAAGATCAAGTCTAACGCCAAAACCATGGAGCCCAACACTTCTGGCAACGGAAATCAAGATCACGGCGACGACGACAACGACATCCACGATGTTCAACTCGGGAAAAGAAGACGTCCTCACCAATACTCTCAGGAGGAAACCCAAATGCTGGAAACCCTTTTCAGTAAAAGCCATTACATGAAAAAGAAGTGGAGAATTGAATTGAGCCGGGAGTTGGGGATTAATCAGTCAAGGATCCAGTTTTGGTTTCAAAATAGGAGATCCAAATCGAAGGCTCAACGCAAACGTCAGGTGGTCGAGATTTTAAAGGAAGAAAACCAAAAGCTGCGAACCGAAAACATGAGGTATGAAAAAGCTCTCAATATTACCGTTTGCCCTCATTGCGATAACCTCGTCGCCCTCGGTAAGATATTCCCCGATAAGCCTCACGCGATGATTGAAGACGTTCATTTACCACCCTACTCCCTCGGGGCATCTCCTGCTCAACCAGATTTTGCCGGAGTCACGCATGAGCAGGATGATCCTACGAAGATGATACAAATGCCTCCTGGGGGATGGGATTTGCATCGCTTTGATTGGAGTTACAGTTTCAAGGAGCTGGATGTTACCGCCGACCAGCTCAAAGCATATCAGCCTCATGCACAACAATTTTCGATAGGGTCGGGTCCTGCTGGAGATGAGTTAATCAGTCGTCAAGCCATCGATTCAATTTTGGGCCACGATAAGAGGAGGTTCGCTTGGCCCCCTGAATTGCATTCCAGATTCCTAGACGTGGTTCACCAAATGGGGATCGACTCAGCAACTCCGACGCGCATATTTAAGGCCATGAATGTACCGGGGCTTAGTAAGGAGCTGGTCAGGAATCACCTTGCTGCCTACAGAAAGCTATTAAAACAACGTCGAGCGGAGCTAAACCGAGAGGAATCCGTCTCGAGCTCAAAAGCTAGGGGCGACCGCCATTGTAATGCTCAGGCATCAAGAGATACCCGGCCAAATCTAAGCATCAATCAAGCTAGCAACCCGACCACCGGCAAACTGAAAGCTGATCAGAATGTCCTCCCGGGCCATTTCAACACTTCTCAAGAGCGCGTGTCACAAGTACAGCGAGTGCGCACTCCTCCATTCGAGCAGCAGTCGGCTGGTGCTCTGCCTGCCGTTGGTCAACCCACGACAGACGATTTCTTCGATGAGGAGCTCGATGCCTTGTTCAATCAGTGGGAAGCTGGCATGCTTGGACAGCCATGATCTAGCACCTGACTCGGGGCACGATGGGTCGGTCACTATGAACACCCATAGAAAGAAGAACATGTTCACGAGTAGATCACTCATTTTATCCGTTGTAAAGTTCTTACGGGAACATTTTTCTTTAATGACTATAGTTAAACCAACGCTATCGACGAACATCGTCATGCTCAGTTGTGATGATCCCTTGTTAGATTAAGTCTGAAACCAGAGACGGTCTTTAAAATTTTAAGTGGCCACGAACTCATTCCTCACCAAGCGCCCGGGATGCTGAAATGAAGAGTAACAGCATGCACAGGGAAAATGCCTCTTTCGTTTGAACGATGAAAAGGGGTTGAGAGAAGATCATAGCGTTAATTCCCATGGAGCTAAATGAATTAAACGGAGTCATTAATTGCGGGTCCACCGCTGCTCCCCACGTTCTCGGGCCTAGCAAATCATAAAAGGCGCCGAAAGATTGTAGACCCACCACTTTGAAGACTGAACTAGGGGACGAGCGCAATACTCGATGAAACCGAATCAATGCAAGAGAGTTTGTGATCCTATCACGAGGAAAAAGAAAGGGGAATACAGACGATGAGTAATTGCAGGATCTCGGGAGGAGCGCTTGCTTGCTGGTCTTCATATGCAGCCTGAAGGATGGTTCCAGGACACGCACAATCACTTGAGAAAATTTCTAGAGTGAGCAAACACGTAAGAGCGAATTGAGAAAGCTGACTGAACTAGATGAGCCCGAGATACCCCGATCCATCATGTTTAAAAGTTATTCCCATCTGCTAGAAACGCCCGACCTGGACATTTCTGAGCACGAACTGCTGGGAGACTTTGAAGATCCTGGAGCTGAATCCTACCCGAAGGCCATAGAGAGTGACTCCTCCAGCGATGAAATTCTAGGTTTCAGCTACGAAGAAGGAGTATACAATGATGACCGGAGTCGGAAAAGGAAGCAACTACAACGCCACACTCCAGGCCAAATCCGAGAGCTCGAAGCTTTCTTCAATGAATGCCCCACTCCAAGCAGACAACAGAAAATGGAGTTGAGCCCAAAGATAGGATTGGAGCTTTCGAAGGTCAAGTTTTGGTTCGCCAACAAACGAACCCGGGTGAAACAGCAATACGCAGACCATGAGTTACTGGTCCTGAAGGAGGAGAATGAGAAGCTTCAAGCTGAAAGCGCGAGATATAAGGAAGCTCTGACCAAGGCCACCTGCCTTAATTGTGGTAATCCTGTTGTCCTCGGCGAGGTGTTCCTCGATGAACCATCCCTGTTGACGAATAACGCTCAGCTGTTACCGTATTCTCCACAGCATTTTCCGACACAGCCAGATACCGCCGGAGATCTGCATGAGCAAGTCAACACCATAGGATCAACACCAACATCCTCTGAGAAATGGGATATGAATCATCACAGGGGGAATTCTCTCAATGACGAACTCCCTGTCGCAGCCAGCCAATCCAAAGTCGGTGAGTCCCTCCCTGGACAACTTTTGAAACGACTAGATCCCGTAGAGAATAGCTACCGAAGTATTGACGATATTTTGGGTGATAAGAGAACAAGGTTTTACTGGACCTATGAACTTCACACCAAATTTGTTGATGCAATTCGAGAGCTGTGAGTTGATTCGGCTAGCCCACTACGCATACTCGAGATTATGAATGTGCCAGGGCTCTCTAGAATTAACGTTGAGTCTCACCTCAAGTACTATAGGATATTGCTAAGGGATGGAAGGATAGCGTTAAACCATCATAAAGCCAGTTGGAGCTCAAGTGCTGGGCAGAGTTACAACCATGATGATTGGAGAGCCAAGAGCACCCAACCGTGTTTCAGCAATGACGGGACTAGCAGTCGTGTCAGCGACTCCTCTAACCCAAATCAAAATGCTCCGCCGAGCTATCTCAATACTCCTCAGGAGTATATGCCACAGTTCCAGCACATAGAGATTCCTCAGTTTGAGCGCGAATCAGTCATTAATGATGTCCCTGAAGCGGATCTGGCATTGGTAGAGAGTGCACATATGAACCTGCCGGTCATTGGAGGAAGTTCCAATTCGAGGGGTCAAATTGCTCACGGCGAGAGCAAAGAGAGGAATCCCTCGCCTGCAGTCGACGACACCCAATCTGGGCACCAAGGGCTAGAAAGAACAGGTGATTTCCTTGATGAGGAGCTGGACACTTGGATCAATACTCTTCGGGAATGTATGTCTCAACCCCAACAGGGCAATGATGAAGGTTCTAGCTCAAAGACTCCAATCCCTCACAACGAAGGCAATGAAAGAAATCTGCCCCCAACAATCGTTGATACCCAACTTGAACATCAATGGCTCGAAGACCCGAGCAATTTCCTTGGCGATGAGTTCAATCTTTGGCTCGATCAATTTGGAGCCGGAGGACCATCGCAGTGGTGACGCGAGGCCGGTGATCAAACGTCTGATGCAAG
Source organism: Rhodomyrtus psidioides (assembly GCA_021437785.1). Lineage (NCBI taxonomy): Eukaryota > Viridiplantae > Streptophyta > Magnoliopsida > Myrtales > Myrtaceae > Rhodomyrtus > Rhodomyrtus psidioides. The sequence goes on from JAILYB010000003.1 coordinate 16,947,734, forward strand.
GCATGGCTACTCGATGAAAAATGCTTCGAGAAAAGGGGTTGAATACTCCTATTGCATATGTTGTTGATCGCACTGTAAGGTTCCCACGGGAACATCTTTCATTAATATCTAGAACTAATTGCGCGTGAGTGTCAACATCACCCTTTGAGCATCTTCAAGCCGAAGGCCGTGGATTAATCACTTAATCCGTGGAGCAAGTTCCATGAACCATAATTATCACCCGCGGAGCATAATGGGATCTACCCCTTCAACACGAAATACGTTTGGCCGCGAAGCCACCTATTTGGTAAAACGATGTATCGTTCCTAAACGATCTTCAATCGAATACCGAAGTAATGTATTCTTTCTTTTCCTTCTCAGATGATAAACATGGATAAATCACTCAATGAGTCATGCGTTCAAATAGCAGAACAGACGTTGCCCAGCTGGGGGCAGATGAACCATTGATGTTACAAACACTCCAAGCATGGATAGGCGGATTTGATAGAGGTTGTTCATATCAATACGCAACATCAGAATGGGATGAAAATCAAGAGTAAAGTTGTATCGTCCCAATTTGTCTTGAATTTGGGAATATGAATTAACACTCATTGTTTATCCTTGACAGGGGAATCGCCCTGGAAGCGAACAGGTTTTTACATCCCATGTACTACTCGTTAGAGTACATGACCAAGGGTAGGATGTATCGTTTCGATTTTTGAAAAATTCGTGAACCTACAATGATATGCTTCTTTTACATTTGCAGGGATCCGCAGCTGCGACGGACAGGTAAGTATCCCTTTTCCCAGTTAGCGGGAGATAAAAAAATGTCAGAATCCTTTCAACCGACATAAAGATTTCCCAATGCATCGATATTCACGATTTAAATCGGGAGGTTACCTGAAGCATGAATAAGAACATACATGGTGCATCATAAAATCCCCTTGATGGGTAAAATCTTTGGAGAAAACAAAAAGACTTTTTCCAATAAAAGTTGTTCAAACCGTTTAAAAGAGTGTTTTCTCAGACGAGAGGCGAAGCCTAATCCAAACATGTCCCACACACACTTGAGAGATGAATGGAGTGGGCAGATAACAAAATCTGGACCTACGGAAGTAGGGACCATTCGCAGCGATTACATGGGTTGGGACGACGGAAGCATTCGTTTCATATCCCCCAAACACTACAGGTGACCGTTGATAACCCCTTTGAACGGCGGTTTTCATTCTTAACCCTGTCAAGAACCACCCCACATCGGGGCAAAATGGAGGTGAGTCCAGCAGCGTCAGGAGAAAATGGTTAGAAATTTTCTTGCTCGGACTAACATTAATCTTTGTGCGTTGTTTATATGGTAATCCAAGTGCCATAGGATGACGAGAAGCATTCATTCTTTATCCCACACACTGTATCATTTGCACAGCCAAGTTGAGCCTGCAAATTCATTTCATGAACCCATTGGTGATCATTCCAAGACGGATGCCGCACCACTTCAAAAATGGAAGAGTTCAAGACTCAGGGATTACGAAGAGAATTCCCGGACTGATATTTAAAACATGTTTAGACTATATGTCTAACATGATCCCATGAAGATGAGAAAAAGTGGGATTTCAAAAATGAAAATGAAAAAATCCCCGGCATCAAGAAAAAGCAAAGTGCCTAGTAAAAGCAAGGCCGATGCTCGTGCAAGTTGTTTAATTGATCCGCAATGAAGCTGGATGGGAAAAGGTGAAATCCTTGAAGGAGCCAAATCCAAAAGGACTGCTCCCCAAATGCTATCAAGCGCAGAACAAAGACATAGAGAGAGTCAGTCTCTGAATGCAACAAGAGACGCTCTCTAAAGAGCTGGTGCACACCGCAAGATAGGTTGCGCGCCTCAAAGGCTAAAGATGCAAAAAAAAAAAAAGACAGATGGCAAATCAGCAATGATCACCAATGTCAATCCCCTCATAAATTCTGGGCCAAAAACAAGCCTTTTTTCGGTCCCCAATCCTACCAACATCATAACCCCGAAACAGTCTTCTCTGACTAAGACACTTGGGTTAACATATAGCTTAGCTCGAAGAGGTACGAGCAAGACTATTTCTTTCTCATTTTGCAGGGTTCTCGACTTGTAAACCCGGAGCAGATGATGAAGATTTTCATTCAATGGCCTTGACTCCAAATCGGGTCCCCCTTGAAAACCAATATCCAAGCCCAACATTACGGTCCCGTGGAAGACCTCCCGACCGATCAAAATGTATGCGCTGCGAATGAGCCTAAAACCTAGGCACAGGTTAGTAGGGAATTGAGTGCATCCCCTATAAAAACCACTATCTCAAAACAGGTGAAAGAACCTCATCGTCGAGAAATATTCCAATAGATGTTTTGAACAAACTCTTTTTGGAAATTTCAAATTGTTTGATCCAGATTTGCCGCACAAGGAATTTGTGATCACATCTGTGTGTTGCAAGAATGCTTTGGATAACCTCCAGCATCAAAATGCACATTTCATGACTAAAACTTAAGTCATAAAATTTTGTCAATTGGACAATTATTGTCTTCCCAAAGATTATTAACGTTTTCTTGGTGAAGAAAAATCTTTCAGGTTTGAACTTTCTGCAGGATACCTGGAGAACCCAACTCCTAGAATGTCGCCTCAACAGACCCAAGTCCTAGCATGACGTGGAGAACCCTCGTCCTAGGACCCATTTTCAAAGATATCAAACAGTCCTAGCATGACGTGGAGAACCCTCGTCTCGGGACCCCTTTTTCAAAATTTAGGCAGTCTCATCAGACGTGGAGAACCCTCGTCATGAGACCCCTTTTTAAAATTTAAGCAGTCTCATCGGACGTGAAGAACCCTCGTCATGAGACCCCTTTTCAAAATATCAAGCAGTCTCATCGGACGTGGAGAACCCTCGTCATGAGACCCCTTTTAAAGCAAACTGAAGGTAGAAACCGCCTGAAGGGTCAAACACAAGGTAGATACCGCCTGAAGGGTCAAACAAAGGTAGAAACCGCCTGAAGGGTCAACATAAGGTAGAAACCGCCTGAAGGGTCAAACAAAGGTAGATACCGCTTGAAGGGTCAACACAAGGTAGAAACCGCCTGAAGGGTCAAACACAAGGTAGATACCGCCTGAAGGGTCAACACAAGGTAGAAACCGCCTGAAGGGTCAAACACAAGGTAGATACCGCCTGAAGGGTCAAACACAAGGTAGATACCGCCTAAAGGGTCAAACAAAGGTAGATACCGCCTGAAGGGTCAACACAAGATAGAAACCGCCTGAAGGGTCAAACACAAAGGTCTGATCCACCATACGGATCAAAATCCTTAGCGAATCCCAACGCGTGGGATATGCCTTCCTTAGGTTCCTACCAGTTAGGAATCCCATAATGGTATGACCTACCATATAGGTCAGAGCTTAATCTCCCTAGGATAAAATGATGAGTCCTAGGTATCTTCTTGAAACTCGTCGCCACCGGCAGCATCCGACAGGTGAGCTTCAGGTAAACCTCCATCTCCTCAGCCCAGGTTCAAACTGCAAGAACGAACCGAGGATTAATTTGAGCTTTTATCAAGAGCCTTAAGGATCCGATGTCATAGCATTTCTTCTTTTATTTTCCAGTTGAGTCGGTTAGAAATCAGGTGCCACCTTATCTTTGAGAGAAACCTCTAACGAGATTCCACTCAAAGAGGGGCAGCTGTTGACACCAGATTTTTGACCATTTATTATTGTGATTTTTACTCTTTAAAATTAAATTAAAAATATAAAAAAAATGTCATAAAATCACAAAATCAACTTTGGAAGACTTGGCTTAGCCTTAGGCACCAATTTTGAACAAAAAATATTTTTCGTAATTTTTAATAATTTGTTGAATTTATTTAATTATTAAAAATACCCAAAAAAATCAGAAAAATACCATTCGTGGTCAGAAAAATACCCAAAAATATTCGATAATTTTGTTCTAATTTCCTCTTAAAGTGTGTCACTTTAAATCTAAAAAATTTGGCTCGGGTCACTATGTTCCTTCACAAACATAAACCCGAGCCGAGCAAAAAAATCCTTTTCGAATCTTTTAATTTTTAATTCTCACTTTTTATAAGTTATGACATTGGATTCTAGAGTCTTGAAGTGCAATTGGGTCAATTTGCCCTCCAATTTGATCAATTTTGACCAAAAGGGCTTAATTGCACAATTTTCTTTAAATTTAGTCCCGGTTTCACAAATTTTGAAATTAAATTTCATACGGGCGTACCCATTGAAATTAAAAACCTCTACCCTATATTTTTCATCATGCTGAATCCATTGATGGCCTCAATTTTGGCTAATTCGATCGTTTAGGCCCTCGATTAAGAGAAAATCATTTTCGGATCCTAGGGACAATTTGGGGTTTTCACTAAATTGATTCATGAAAATACCCATATTTGATAGAAAACATGTCAAGGAGTCCGATTTTGCCACCAATTTCATGAAAATGGGTTGATTTGGAGCTCAATTGTGCGTAATCAGTCGAACCGGGCCGGTCGGGTCAGACCCGACCCGACCCGGTCCGACCGGGTCTGCAACTTAGTTGCAGACCCGCGCGGCCGAAAGAAGAAAAGGCAGGGGACCTCCGTCGACGATTTTTTTAAGGAAAAGCAGCGTCGAACGTGGCGGACAGAATGAAGTGGTTGTGGGGCGACCTTTGGAAGCAAAAATGGACACTAAAGCCGGTCGGCCATGGACAAAAAGGGAGGAGGAATCTCGGTCGATGGGGAGCTCGGACCGAGAGAGAAAAAAATTTTCGTGCGAAAGGGAGAGAGGCCGGAGCAAGACGAAGCTTGCCCGCACCTCAGGGAACCTCAGGGGAGCTTCGGTCCCCGCCGATGGGCCCAAACCAGGTCGGTTTTCTATTCCCGACCTCTGTTTTCATATGCACACAACCCGTTCGATGAAATGCCAAAATGGAAATTATATGTCCGGGGTCTCGGCCGAGCCGTCCCGGGCCTTCCTTGTCGCAAATATTGTTCTAAAGCTTCATTATATATGTCACTAAGCTCGCCTTGGTCTTCATTTTGCATTGAAATACAACGAAAACCGGACTCGGGACCTCGCCGGCGCCGGTTCGAGCCAAGAGCTCACATCGGCGAATACGATGGACGGCGAGCTCGAAACAAGTTCAGGTAAGTCTTCGGACCTCTTTTAGATGCTTTTTGGTTGATTGAAATCGAGTTCAGGCGATAAAAAATTTTTTGTAACTTACCTCGCCGGCGTCGGAACTGTGGGGGTTCGGCTCACCGTTTTCTGAACATGCATGGTGTCTTGTCTTGCTTGTATGTTGATTCTGGGCGCGAGGGGAGTTGAATGGTGAAAATCGGACGCGAAAAGGTGGATTTTTGGTCACGGTTTGGGCCCTCCGGCGGGTTTCCGGCGACTTTCGCCGGAAAAGACACTGTTCATCGTCTTCTCCGGCGAGGTCGCCGATGGTCAACGGGTCAACGCTGACGTGGCATGCCACGTCAACAGCCACGTCAGCGTAGGGGGGTCCACGGCCTATTAAAATAAAATCAAATCGGACGGTGGAGAGCGTGCCACGTGTCGCGGTCTTGGGCGTCCATTCCAAGTTGGTGAAACGGCGCCGTTTTGGTCCTAGGGAAGGCGGGCCGGGCCTGGGTCGCTGGTCCGGGTCGTGGGCCGGGTCCAACCCGGCCCGGATAATAATTTTAATTATTAAAAAAAAATTCGAATAATAATAATAAATTCAAAAATCAATAAAAAAATAAAAAAAATTATAAAAAATTCAAAAAAATTCAAAAAAATTCAGAAAATTCAGAAAAATTCTAAAAAATTACAGAAAATAGGAAATGGCCACATTCAACTGGCCACGACCTGTTTCGGGTCATTTGACCCCCGATCTTTCCAGAAATGACGGTTTTGCTCTTCCGGCAAACCGTCTTCCAAAAAAATTCTAAAAATTCTAAAAAATTCCAGAAAATAGGAAATGGCCACATTCAACTGGCCATGACCTGTTCCGGGTCTTTCGACCCTCGGTCTTTCCAAAAATGACGGTTTTGCCCTTCCGGCAAACCGTCTTCCAAAAAAATTCTAAAAATTCTAGAAAAAAATCCCAAAAAATAGGGAATGGCCACAATCAATTGGCCAAGGTTCATCCCGGGTGTTTTGAACCCGATCATTCTTAAAAATGACGATTTCGCCCTTTGGACGAATCATCTTCCAAAAATTGACGATTTTGCCCTTCGGGCTAAATCGCCTCCAAATCTTCCCATTTCACCTCGGTCCTAAATCACGCCTTCCCTAAGCCCTTATGGCTATACTAGGAGGCCATGTGATGTGCATTGACGTGCATTGATGTGAGTTATTTATGCACTTGATTGCGCTTTCATTTAAATTGATTGTGATTGATAGGAATAGTCTTCCAATCTGCATGAAACCCTGAATCAAGCCTATCTCACCTAAAATTGCGCCCGCATGAATTCTTAGCTAGGAAATCACTCGCTTTAGGTACCGAAAGGGCGTTGGTAATGACACCAGCGTAACCAAGTCCCCGAACCCAAAATCTCTGGTTCCGCAGAATTGATCGATCTCTCCCAATCGGTCAATAAGGTTTCCGGTCTACCCTCCAAGAAAGACCGGTGGCGACTCCAAATGCATGCACAATTTGCACATGCCACCACGACTATACTGAAGGTCGAAAGCGATCGACTCTTATCGTCGAATCCTTGGAAAAATACTCCCGCCGCGATTTGGTATGGGCCTGGGAGGGCTCGCGCCGATCCAAGACCCGCGATCGGTAATCCATTAGCCGCGTCCGCCTTTCGGACGGGTCGCGACAGCGCTGTTTTTAATCTGCCCCTGATTACCTTCACTGCCTCAACGGACCGCTCTACCAACTCTGGCCCGGTGATACTTCTTTCTCCCACTTCATCCCAACACAACGGAGTTCTGCAAGCTCTTCCATAAAGAGCCTCAAATGGTGCCATTCCAATACTTTGCTGGTAATTGTTGTTATATGCGAACTCCACTAAGTGCAAATGATCTTCCCATCCGCCTTTAAAATCTATAACGCACGCTCGTAACATGTCCTTGAGCGTTTGAATTGTCCTTTCTAATTGTCCATCGGTTTGTGGATGATACGCCGTGCTAAATTGCAATCGAGTTCCCAGGGCGTCCCGAAGACTTTTCCAGAAATTAGCCGTAAATTTCGGATCTCGATCCGACGTAATCGTGATCGGCACACCATGCAGTCTTACAATCTGTCTCATGTACAACTCAGCGTACTTATCCATTGAAAAATCCTTTTTCACAGGAATGAAGTACGCCGACTTAGTCAATCTATCCACGACTACCCAAATTGAATCATGTCCCTTTTGACTTCGTGGTAGCCCCATAACGAAATCCATGGTGACGTGTTCCCATTTCCATTCCGGGATTTCCAAAGGCTGTAGAAACCCGCCAGGTTTACAATGCTGTGCTTTTACCTGTTGGCAAGTTAAACACTTCGCCACATGCTTTGCTACGTCCACTTTCATACCGTTCCACCAATAGTGCTGACGCAAGTTTTGATACATCTTCGTACTACCCGAGTGAATACTATAATTATTTCGGTGAGCTTCAGACAAGATCCTTTCCTTAAGCTCTTCATCATTAGGCACGCAAAGACGTCCACGAAATTTTAAAATTCCTTCCTCAGTTACCTGGAAATCGTCTTTCCTCTTCGTTACATCCATACTAAGAATTTTCTGTATTTCAGGATCCATAGCTTGCAAAATCTTTATCATTTCCCAAGTCTCTGATTCAATCCTCAAAGTCACTACCAAACTCGTCAATTGGCTCACTTCTAATTTAAACTCCGAATCCCTCAATCCTTCAAGCACAGACCATCCCCTAACCATCAAATACGCGATACTAGACTTCCGGCTAAGTGCATCGGCAACTCTGTTCGCTTTCCCTGGATGGTACAAAATGTCACAATCATAGTCCTTAAGCAACTCCATCCAACGTCGTTGTCTCATATTCAACTCCTTCTGAGAAAATAGATATTTTAAACTCTGATGGTCCGTGTAAATTTGAAACCTTTCACCATATAAGTAGTGCCTCCAGATTTTTAGAGCGAACACAATCGCAGCTAGGTCCAAGTCATGTGTCGGGTAATTTAACTCGTGGGGTCTCAGCTGCCTAGAAGCATACGCTACTACCCTTCCATGCTGCATTAGCACGCACCCCAAACCTTTCAATGACGCGTTGCTATAAATTTCGAAACCTCCAAGTCCAGAAGGTATGGTGAGAACTGGTGCGGTTGTCAAACGGTGCTTAAGCTCACGAAAACTCCTTTCAGACTTATCCGTCCATTCAAACTTCGTAGATTTCTTAGTCAGCTGCGTCAATGGCATGGCTATGGACGAAAACTTTTCCACAAAGCGCCTATAATAACCAGCCAATCCCAGAAAGCTTTGAACCTCGATAACTGTCGTTGGTTTAGGCCAGTTTATCACCGCTTCAATCTTCGCAGGATCTACCGAAATTCCTTCTCCATATATTATATGTCCAAGAAATGCCACTTTGTTCAACTAAAACTCACATTTACTAAACTTGGCATAAAGTGAGTGTTCCCTCAAAGTCTGCAAAACAATCCTCAAATGCTTTTCATGTTCTTCGTTACTCCTGGAGTAAATTAGAATGTCATCAATAAACACTATAACGAAACGGTCAAGGTATTCCTTAAATATTCGATGCATCATATCCATGAATGCAGCTGGAGCATTCATCAAGCCAAAAGGCATCACCGTAAATTCATAGTGTCCATATCTCGTCCGGAAAGCTGTTTTCGGAATATCTTCTTGGTTGGTCTTCAACTGATGATATCCCGTTCTCAAGTCAATTTTTGAAAACACTAACGCTCCTTATAACTGATCGAACAGATCATCGATCCTTGGCAGCGGATACTTGTTCTTAACAGTCACCTGGTTCAATTGCCTGTAGTCTATACACATACGCAAAAATCCATCCTTTTTCCTTACGAATAACACTGGCGCTCCCCACGGCGAAGCACTAGGCCTAATAAATCCTTTATCAAGCAACTCTTGTAACTGTACTTTCAACTCTTTCAACTCCGATAATGCCATTCTGTAAGGTGCCTTCGAAATTGGTTCCGTACCAGGTGCTAACTCAATCACAAACTCAATTTCCCGCTCAGGTGGTAATCCAGGTAGTTCTTGAGGAAACACATCAGGAAATTCACGTACTACAGCTATACTTTCCAATTTCGGCTCTTCGACCGTCGTATCAACTATCGCAGCCAAGTAGGCTCTGCATCCCTCATCAAGCAACTTGGTCGCTTCAAGCGACGAAACCAAAGGGATGGATGTTCCTCCACGACTTTCCTTAAACTCAAAACTAGGACGACCATCTGGAGAGAAACGAATTACTCTACTACCACAATCAACCACAGCCTTTTGTTTACTCAACCAATTCATCCCTACGATCACGTCGAAATCAAACATAGATAATACGGCCAAGTCTATCTTTTCTTCCCTACCATCGATAACTATCTTACAATCCACGCACCCTAACGAAACTATCACTTTATCTTTCAACGGAGTAGTAACAAGCAAGATCACGTTCAAAGGCTTCAAGTCCATTTTAACCATATCAGCAAATTGGACAGACACAAAAGAATGCGACGCTCCAGGATCAAATAATGCATAAGCAGCTTGGTCGCACAAGTAGATCATACTTGTGACCACACCGGGCGCATTCTCTGCCTCACCTCGCGCCACTGCGTAAACTCGCCCTTGGGCTGGTGGTCGATTCAATTCAGTCTGTGGAACAACCGCTGGGGGTCTTACTTGTGGCCTTAGTCCTTGAGGTCTTGGTCCCAGAAATTGATTAGGACAAGTCCTCATCTGGTGGCCTAACTGCCCACACTTAAAACACGCACACGTCCTAATCGGACAAGGTCCGTTTCCATGTCTCCTTCCACAGAGACGACAATTCAAGTTAGACTGATGCGGTGGTTTCCCGATATTCCTTCTCACGGGCGGAACAAATCGCCTAGCATTAGTCATTGGCATCGTACTCAGCTGGCGATTATCTCGAAAAGGGGTAAATCGCGATCCAGACGCAGTTGCTCTTTCTCTCATATCACGTTCTATCATTTGACTTTGCTCGTAAATCTCCTTATAAGTTCTTAAGTTCACTGTCACTAACTGACTACGGAGTTCGGGTCGTAACCCGTCTCGAAACCTTCGCGCCTTCTCCAGCGAATCCTCAACATAACGCGGCGCATATCTCGACAATCTAGCAATTCAGCCTCATACTGATCTACAGTCAAGTTCCCTTGGCGTAAATTCTGAAACTCCACTAACTTACTCTCTCGTGCCATCTCTGAAAAGTACTTGTCATTAAAAGCAGTAGTAAAGGCAGTCCAGTTCAGAGCAGTGCCTTCGGGAAAAATCCCATCCTTAGTAGCATTCCACTAATCATTCGCAGTACCCTCCAGCCGGTACACCACCAGAAGTACCTTTTCCTCATCATTGCATTTCAGAACTCTAAAGGTCTTCTCAAGTTCCTCTATCCACCTAGGCGCCAATTCGGGGTCGCCAATTCCATTGAACGAAAGGGGCCTCAATTTCACAAACTGTTCAACTAACTGGCCCATATCTCTAGGTACGATAGCATTACCCGGTACACCACCTACTCACACACTTTGGCCAGCATTAACATTAACTTGGACATTACTAGTTCCAATGCCTTGGCCGCTACTACCTCTACCACCGCCCTTTGCATTGGTACCAGTCGCCACTTTTACTGCAGTCAAAGCGGCTCCCACGGCCTGGGTGATAGCAGCATCTCTATCCTGAGCTTGTCTATCTATCAAATTACCAATCCGTTCCAGGGCTCTCAACACATCTCCCATCCCCGGATTCTCTGCCGAAGGTGGTCTCGAACTAGAAGCCCTACCACTAGGTCTTCTACGTCTAACAGGTCGATCGCTCATCTTTAGACTTCCTGCACCACTTAAATTCCACGACGGAATTAAAGCTCAACATTATTGCTCCAATCTGGTGGTTCTATACTACACAATAAGTAGCATCCACATCAAGACAACCACTAACCAGAAAGTCTCAAGAGCGTAGCAATTTGGAACACAGAATTGTACTGCCAACTCAGATGAAGTACTCAATGCTTCACAAAACAAGCATTCACATTCAATGCACATACTTAGCACAAAGTTCAATCACCTCCAATCATCATAACAAAACCACATTCAAGATGCCAATCACATACGCCACTCATATGCTATGCATGTCTTAACCGATTCTAGCAAAACCTCTCTACGGTCTCGCTATTCGGTCACTCCAGATCTCATTCCTCCTTATTACTCCATCTCTCAATCGACTTGGATTGAGCTAAACCCTGCTCTGATACCACTTAACTAGGATGTCACGCCCCACTCCCCTTTTTGATTCTTACGCGAACATCCTTTTGCTTCAGAAGATCTGTCCCAGGATACTATTCCAAAACAGCCAAGAGAAGGCGACTTGTAGACGGAAGGCAAAAGTAGAATACAACATCCTCTACCAAAAGATAACCTAAAACATTAGTACGAATGAGATGCATGAGATGTAAAGGCACATATATACATAACTTAAGGATCAGTCTGTAAAAAGGTAAGGGTTAGGGAGATTTCTAACAGCATCACCTAAGTCATATTGGGATAAGGGCACCAAAAGAAAGCCATTACGCCCCAACGAAAGAAACCGTTCCAAAAAGCCATTCTAAGGCCCTAGTGCAACGAAGGCTACTAAGTAGTAGTACTGTCTTCCACGTCATCCATGTCTTCCACAGGGTCGTAGTCCGAAAACGACTCGGAACGGACCTCGATGGTATCCTACTCTGTCTCATCCTCGAAATCAGATATCTCTATCACTTCCATACTCGCCTCAGCTGACGGTTCTCCCTCTGGAATATTCCTCGAGGCCACCACGGAAATTTCTACTTCAATGGACCCTCGTGTAGGATGACACCAATTGGGTACTACGCCTTAAGGAACATCTGTAGGCTTCAACTGCTCAGATAAAATATCTCAAACCCTCCGAAACCAAGCTTCGAAGCGATGGGGCTTATTAGGCTCATTCGGTTCATCAACCCAAACCACAGTAGTCTTCCTAACATACACCGTTCCTCTTCTATCCAGGAACTCCTCAAAAAATGACGTCATTTTCGTGGGGTCGCCTAAACGTATTGGGAGCATCCTCAAGACCTGTGGTTTGAAATAAAAATGGGGTTCACGAAGAAAAGAGACTTAAGTCTCAATGAGTAACCTAACCTTAAATTGGACCATTGTCCCACCGGAGTCACAAACACAACATAAACAATTGGTAAACAAGAGCCAAGTATAACAATCTTTCATAGTATCATGTTAGTGCTTCACCCAAGCAATAAAGAAAAGGGAGAACGAAATAAACGAGGATAACACACATGCCCAAATTTTCCATACTCGTCTCCCATGAATTACACTTTCAGTCGGAATAAAGGACATCTCAGTCACGACCCCGCGATTACATCGCCTCAAGGTCTTTCACATTCTTAAACCCCGCGATCACATCGCCTCAGGGCATTTCACACTCTGCCACCCCCGCGTCGTCATGGCGCCTCAGGGTATTTCTCATTCTCGACTCCGCGTCATATAGGCGCATCAGAGTATTTTACTTTCTCAGTCCCGTAATCTCGTCCCAATAGAGTACTTCATCTCAACGCCTTCCCTCTATGTTTTCAAACAAATGAGGCATCACGATAAATAATCACGCACGTTGTTACAAGAGGAAAGATTGAACATCTAAACACAATTCAAGCTTTATCCCGGGATGACATGCCTTATCATAACAGATATTCAAAACCAACCTAACACTACCAACTAGGCAAGCAAACATTCATTAGCACATCATCGTGCTCACCCCCAAGAACAGCATACACCAAGCAGCAAGCCCACCCCGGCTCATTCATAAGCAAGTCCATTCGACATTCCACACCACAAGTTTAACACTTCAACCAACTCAACAACTTCTCAAAGAACAACGACCAGTCGCGTCCGGATTTTCTAATAAAAGGTTATGAATCACTCACCTTGTTTTCCACTAACAATTTAACACCCCTAGCCTCTTGAAAAACTCGAACCCCGCACGTTTCCAAGCTGTCCAAAAACAGGGCAGCACTTGACTTAGAAAAAAGTCCGCCGATTCAATCAATATAATCGTCCTAACTTCGATTCCACACCTTGTACTCTTCATAGACTCTTTAATTAACACCCCTAGTACATATTAACTAAGTATTTGGAGCACAGCGACTCCATCCACAACCCAAAACAGAACCAGCAAAGACAAGGCAGAAACAGAATAGCCCGTTTTCAATTTTTCTTGTTAAAATCAGTCCAATTTCTCGCTCTAGGCACCAATTCTTTAACAATCGAACTTGTTAGAACCATAATCTACGTGTCCTAGAGCTCCACCGAAAATTTGGCAGCCAACTGTCGCGACCCATCCGGAAGCGGACGCGGCTAATGGATTACCGATCACGGGTCTTGGATCGGTGCGAGCCCTCCCAGGCCCATACCAAATCGCGGCGGGAGTATTTTTCAGGAGGATTCAACGATAAGAGTCGATCGCTTTCGACCTTAGTGTGGTCGTGGTGGCATGTGCAACTTGTGCATGCATTTGGAGTCGCCACCCGGTCTTTCTTGGAGGGTAGACCGGAAACCTTACCGATCGATTGGGAGAGATCGATCAGTTCTACGGAACCAGAGATTTTGGGTTCGGGGACTTGGTTACGCTGGTGTCGTTACCAACGCCCTTTCGGTACCTAATGCGAGTGATTTTCCTAACTAGGATTTCATGCAGGCACAATTTTGGGTGAGGTAAGTCTGACTTTGCACATTAACCAGTTTAACATGCTCACGTAATCATAATAAATAAATAGATGTCAATCACATAAATATCTATCCTACGTGGTGATCATGGAATTATGATTTAATGGGTCTCGAGCCAATGAGACCACATATAATCATTTTAATATTTTAATAACGGAGAGCCGCTCTTCGCTTCTTCTTGGTTTCTTGAACTCTTCAAGAATTGGGCCCCAAAGAGCTCACCGACTTAAAAGGCTCCTCCACGTAGTCCTCGTAGCATTTACATCAACAATTGACTATGCTAAAAATAAAGATTACATGAAAAATAAAAGGAGTACGCAGCCTCCATTTAATAATTACAACCCCAAATATATAAATAATCATCATACATTCATATATACATCAATCACATTGATTAGGGATTTTTCCATGATCACCACCCTTTCACGTAAGTAATAAATTCACAATTTAAAACTTAGGAAGGCACAATAAAAATTCTACGTTGAATCATATTCAGAATTTTTACGTAAAATAAGATAGCCATAAATTTTCGATTCAAAATTGATTTAGTCTCAATTTTTGCTGCGTTGATTAATTTATCATATAAAATAATCAATCTCCATTAGCCATGTAAGACGAACAATTCGTTAATACATATTGGCCATAGTATTGCAAAAATTGCAAAAAATCAATTAAATGCACGAAAACACCTAAGGATTGGCTCTGATACCACTGTTGGGATCCACGTAACACGTAGCGGAAATAAATAACAACCCACACATGTATCTCCAGAGGCGTACTTCGTGCATTTCAATCGAAAAAAATCACAAAGTCTCAAAGGGAGTAAATAGATTACCTCTCGTAGCGTGCTTGAACGGAGGTGTCGGTTCGATGTTCTTCGATCTCAGCCTCCACAAGTGTTAGGCATCTAGTTCGGACGCACCACCAATTGACGAACGGGGAGACGACTAATAACTCCACAACAATTGTGCTAGCAATATGCGGAATCAATATTCCGAACTTAGTATATTTTGCTCGCTCAAGATTATGAGAATATAGAGAGTGTTTGTGTTCTTCTCTCTAACCTCTCAAAAATTTGCACACTCTACAAAATGTCTCTCCCCTTCAACCTCAAAACTCTTGCCATCCTTTTATAGCCAAAAATACCTTCCAATAAATTGTATTTAAAAATAGCACTAACAATTATAAATTCTATCTAAAAATAGCACTCACAAATAAATGACATTTAAAAATAGCACTAACAATAGCACTCACAATTTATAATACAAAAATGCTATTTAAAAATAGCACTAACAATAGCACTCACAATTTATAATACAAAAATTCTATTTAAAACTAACAATTATAAATTCTATCTAATAATAGCACTCACAAATAAATGACATTTAAAAATAGCACTAACAATAGCACTCACAATTTATAATACAAAAATTCTATTTAAAAATAGCACTAACAATAGCACTCACAATTTATAATACAAAAATTCTATTTAAAAATAGCACTAACAATTATAAATTCTATCTAATAATAGCACTCACAATTTATGATAAATAAATGCCATTTAAAAATAGCACTAACAATAGCACTCACAATTTATGATAAATAAATGTCATTTAAAAATAGCACTAACAATAGCACTCACAATTTATAATACAAAAAATGTTATTTAAAAATAGCACTCACAATACAAAAATGCTAAAAAAGGCACTAACAAAGGTGTTAAAAATAATAACCATTATTATTATTACAAGAGTTAAAGAGGTTACCAAACAATACAAATATGCATAATGTATAAATACGTATGATGTATAAATACATAGAGCATACGTATACATCCGTGAAACCGGGGACTAATTGAAAGAAAAATGTGCAATTAAGCCCTTTTGGTAAAAATTGATTAAATTGGAGGGCAAATTGACCTAATTGCACTTTAAGACTTTAGAATCCAATGTCATAGCTTATAAAAAGTGAGAATTGAAAACTAAAAGACTCGAAAATGATTTTTTTTTAGGCTCGGTTCGGGTTTATGTTTGTGAAGGAACATAGTGACCCGAGCCGAATTTTTGAGATTTAAAGTGACACACTTGAAGAGGAAATTAAAACAAAATTATCGAATATTTTTGGGTATTTTTCTGACCACGAATGGTATTTTTCTGATTTTTTGGGTATTTTTATAATTAAATAAACTCGAAAAATATTAAAAATACCGAAAAATATTTTTTGTTCAAAATTGGTTCCTAAGGTTAAACCAAGGCTTCCAAAGTTGATTTTGTGATTTTATGACCTTTTTTGATATTTTTAATTAATTTTAAAGAATAAAAATCACAATAATAAATGGTAAAAAAAATCAAGTGTCAACAGCTGCCCCTCTTTGAAAGGAATCTCGTTAGAGGTTTCTCTCAAAGATAAGGTGGCACCTGATTCCTAACCGACTCAACTGGGAAAATAAGAGAAGAAATGTTATGACATCGGATCCTTAAGCCTATTGATAAAAGCTCAAATCAATCTCCGGTTTGCTCTAACAATTTGAACATGGGCCGAAATGAGAGAGGCTTACCTGAAGCTCACCTGTCGGATGCTGCCGGTTGCGACGACTTTCAAGAAGATGCCTAGGACTCGTCATTCAGAATATCCCAGGGAGATTAAGCTCTGACCTGTATGGTAGGTCATACCATGATGGGATTCCTAACTTGTAGGAACCTAAGGAAGGCGCATCCCACGCTTTGGGATTTGCCAAGAATTTTGATCCGTATGGTGGATCAGACCTTTGTGTTGATCCTTACTGCGATATTTATCAATGAGTGGACCCTTATGCGGTTTCTACCATATGTGACCCTTCAGGCGGTTTCTACCATTAATGTGATCCCTCAGGCGGTTTCTACCTTGGTTTGACCATTCAGGCGGTTTCTACCTTGAGTTGACCCTTCAGGCGGTTTCTATCTTTGATTTGACCCTTCAGGCGGTTTCTACCTTGTGTTGACCCTTCAGGCGGTATCTACCATGTGTTGACCCTTCAGGCGGTATCTACCTTGTGTTGACCCTTCAAGCGGTATCTACCTTTGATTTTGACCATTCAGGCGGTATCTACCTTTGATTTGACCCTTCAGGCGGTATCTACCATGAGTTGACCCTTCAGGCGGTTTCTACCATGAGTTGACCCTTCAGGCGGTTTCTACCTTGTGTTGACCCTTCAGGCGGTATCTACCATGTTTGAAAAGGGGTCTCATGACGAGGGTTCTCCACGTCCGATGAGACTGTTTGATATTTTGAAAATGGGTCCTGGGACGAGGGTTCTCCACGTCTGATAGGACTTTTTCTTTTAAAAGGATTTTTCTTACCCTTTTTTTGAGACCCCGAAGTTTGTCGGGAATTCAGTTTTTTGAAGCAGTGAAAGATTTTATTTTGACAAAACTTCACTTGAGTCTGTTGAGGCGACATTCTGGGAGTTGGGTTCTCCAAGTATCCTGCATAAGTTTGAGCCTGAAAGATTTTTCTTCACCAAGAAAACGTTAGTAATCTTTGGGAAGACCACGGCTGTCCATTTTGACAAAACCGTATGATTTAAGTTTTAATCATGAAATGTGCATTTTGATGCTGGGGGTTATCCAAAGCATTCTTGCAACATGCAAATGTGATCACAAATCCCTTGCACGGAAAATCTGGATCAACAGTTTGAAAATTCCAAAAAGAGTTTGTTCAAAACATCAATTGGAATATTTCTCGACAATGAGGTCTTCTCACCTGTTTTGCGATCGTGTTTTTTTATAGGGGATACACTCGATTCCCTACTAACCCGTGCCTAGGTTTTAGGCTCATTCGCAGCGCATACATTTTGATCGGTCGGGAGGTCTTCCACGGGACCGTAATGTTGGGCTTGGATATTGGTCTTCAAGGGGGACTCACTTTTGAGTCAAGGTCATTGAATGAAAGTTTTCACCATCTGCTCCGGGTTTACAAGTCAAGAACCCTGCAAAATGAGAAAGAAATAGTCTTGCTCGTACTTCTTCGAGCTGAGCTGTATGTTAACCCAAGTGTCTTAGTCAGAGAAGACTGTTTCAGGGTTATGATGTTGGTAGGATTGGGGACCGAAAAAGGCTTGTTTTTGGCCCAGAATTCATGACGAGTTTGACATTGGTGATCATTGCTGATTTACCTCCTGTCTTTTCCTTTCTGCATCTTTAGTTTTTGAGGTGTACAACCGATTTTGAGGTGTGCACCAGCTCTTTAGAGAGCGTCCCTTGTTGCATTCAGAGACCGACTCTCTCCATGTCTTTGTTCTGTGCTTGGCAGCATTTGGGGAGCAGCTTTTTTTATTTGACTCCTTTAAGAATTTTTTTTTTTTTTTCATCCAAGTTTCACTGGGGATCAAGCAAACAGCTTTCATGAGCATCGGCCTTGCTTTTACCAGGCACTTTGCTTTTTCTCGATGCCGTGGATTTTTCTCATTCATTTTTGAAATCCCACTTTTTCTCATCTTCATAGGATCGCGTTAGACCTATGATCAAAGGTCTAACAAGGTTAAACATTAACTTAGGAATTCTTTTGCAAACCCTAAGTCTTGAACTTCTTCGTTTCTGAAGTGATGCTGCATCCGTCTTGGAATGTGCAATGATCACCAACGGGTTTATGAAATGATTCTGCAGGCTCAACTTGGCTATGCAAAGGATTCGGTGTGTGGGATAGAGAAATGAATGCTTCTCATCATCCTATGGCACTTGGATTACCATATAAACAACACACAAAGATTAATGTTAGTCCGAGCAAGAAAATTTCTAACCATTTTCTCCTGATGCTGCTGGACTCACCTCCATTTTGCCCCGATGTGGGGTGGTTCTTGACAGGGTTAAGAATGAAAACCGCCGTTCAAAGGGGTTATCAACGGTCACCTGTAGTGTTTGGGGGATATGAAACGAATGCCTCCGTCGTCCCAACCCATGTAATCGCTGCGAATGGTCCCTACTTCCGTAGGTCCAGATTCTGCTGTCTTATCCGCTCTATTTCTCTCTTAAGTGTGTATAGGACGTGTTTGGACTAGGCTTTGCCTCTCGTCTTTTGAGAAAACGTCCTTTTGAAAGTTTTGAACAACTTTTGATTGGAAAAATCTCTTTCGTTTTCTCCAAAAATTTTACCCGTCAATGGGATTTTATGATGCCCAATGCATGTTCAGATAACCTCATGTTTCAAAACATGAATGCCAATGAAGTTAGAATCCTATGTCTTTTCTAGACATCAGATTCTAAAAGCTTTTCTTTTCTTCTCTATTTTTTATTCAACATTTTCAATGGATTGGGGAAAGGGATACTTACCTGTCCCCCGCGGCTGGAGATCCCTGAAAATGCGGAAGAAACATGTTATTGTTCGTTCATGAATTTTTCAAAAAATTAGAACGATACATCTTACCCTCGGTCGTGTGCCCCTGCGAGTGCACACAGGTTGTCAAAATTTGTCCTCCTTGATGGTGAGTCCCTATCAAGGATAAATAGCAAGTGTTAACTCATATTCCCAAATTGAAGACAAATTGGGACAAAACAACTTTACTCTTGGTTCTCATCCCGTTCTGACGTCGCGTATTGATATGAACCACGTCTATCAAATCCGCTTATCCATGCTTGGAATATTTGCAATATCAATGGTTCAGCTGCCCCCGGTTGGGCAACGTCTGTTTTGTTATTTGAACAGATGGCTCCTTGGGTGATTTATCCACGTTTAACACCTGAGAATGGAAAGAAATGAGACATTACTTTGGTATTCGGTTGCAGATCGTTTAGGAACGATACATCGTTTTACCAAATGGGAGGCTTCGTGACCAAACGTATTTCGTGCTGAATGGGGGTAGATCCCATTATGCTCCGTGGGTGATAGTCATCGTTCATGGAATTTGCTCCACGGATTAAGTGATTAATCCATGGCCCTTGGCTCGAAGACGTTCAAAGGGTAATGTTGACACTCAGAGCGGTTAGTTTTCAGCGTTAATTACAATGTTCCCGCGGGAACTTTACAACGAAATCCGTAACACATTCATTCGATGTATTCACCTCTCACTCTCCTGAGCCTTCTAATGATTTAGCACACGAGCTTCGAACCAGATGTCCGGTCGCCGGTACCGGTCACGACTGCGAAGATGCACTTGTTCCAAAATGCTTGACCCATAGGCTGAGTTGCTCATTCAGGAGATCGTCCGACCGCTCGAGTCGTCCAAGTTGAGCATCCTTAATTGCTGGTGACGGACTTCTCCCATTTTCGGCATGAACAACCTGGTTTCTCGGTTTATGCGTGATCCACACGCCGAGTTGCTCACTGAGGGACTCGCTTGAAATTTCAAGCCATTGACGCCCAAGTCGGGCATCCTCAACCGTTGGCGATGGGTTCCTCACACTACTTTCGACATGAACAACCTCACTTCTCGAGTTGGTATTTTCATCGTTGTCCAGTAGGTTTGTACCCGATGCTGGATTCGCCGTAGGAATAACACTAACGATCGGTTGGTGCTCAAATTGGGGAGTCCATACCTGCTGAAATTGTTGTACATACTCTTGGGGAGTACCAGGGTAACTCAGGGGGGAATTCAGCCGATCGAACCAAGAATAGATGTTTTCAAGGAGATCGTCTGAACCATCGAGCGACTGACACTCAGGTTGAGTATTGTCGACTACTGGAGAAGGAATCTTTTTGCCATTTTCGTCATGGACCACCTGATTCTTCGAGCCGGAATCTCCGTAATCGTCTCGCAAGATTGTATGTGCATCTCCTGCCAGTGTTAGATCCGCTGTAGGACTAGTATTAACGGCCAGTCGGTGCTCAGACTGGGGAGTCCCGATTTGCTGAAATTGCGGTACATACTCCTGAGGAGTACTGGGATAACCCATGGGAGTACTCTGATTGATGCCTGAACAATCGACCGTGTAATTGTCAGTCCCATCGGTGCTAAGAGGTGATTGGATGCTTCCTGCTTCATGAGGATTGCGATCACAGCCATGCTCATCGTTTAAACTTGAACTGCCTCTCTCTTGGTCTAGCGCCACTCGTCCATCTCTCAGTAGTCTTTTGTAGCACCAAAGGTGGTTCCTGACTTTATTTCTATCCAATTCCGGCATGTTCATGATCTTGAGTATGCGCGATGGGCGAGCCAAACTGATCCCTAACTGTTGAACTGCATCAACAAATTTGCTATGAAGCTCCGAGGTCCAATAAAACCTTGTTTTCTTGCTAGCCGAAGTAGGGTTGGCAACTCGGCGGCTACTCTTCGTGGAATCTGGTCGTGTTGAACCGCCTCTATCTTGGTCTAGCGACGCTCGTCCATCTCTCAGTAGTTTCTTGTAGCGCCAAAGGTGATTCTTGACCATATTTTTAGTCAGTCCCGGCACGTTCATGATTTCGAGTATGCGCAATGGGCAAGCAAAACTGATCCCCAACTGTTGAACTGCATCAACAAATTTGCTATGAAACTCCGGGGTCCAACGAAATCTTATTTTCTTGCTAGCCGAAGTGGTGTCAGCAACTTGGCGGTTACTCTTCTCGGAATCTGGTCGTGTTGGAGGTTGCTCTGGAGGGGATTTAGTGGTCTCAGATCGGCTGGTCATGATGGTGAGTTCATCATCGAGCGGACCCGACTTGTCATGACGCATGTTCCCTTCCACAATGGGCGTCGACTTTGACCTTATAGCACTAGTTTCCTCTTGTAGATCCTCGGCGGTACCCGCCTGTTCCGAAAGATGTTGCGAAGGGCATTGCAACAAATGAGCATTATAAACCCCCAGATCTGGCTCTTCAGTGAATACTCCGTCCGTGGGAACAGGGTTACCGCACTCCAGGCAAATAGCGATGCTTAGAGCTTTTTTGTACTGAGTGTTTTTTATTCGAAGCTTTTCATTTTCCTCCCTTACAACCGCTAACTCGTGCCGATCGCGTTGCTGCTTCAGCCGGGTTCGTTTGTTTTCAAACCAGCACTTGACCTTCCGAGGCTCCCACCCTATCTCCTGGCCCATTTTGATTTTCTGTTCCATGTCCGGATAGGGGTATTCCCTGAAAAACAATTCGAGTTTATGGACTTGACCTGAAGTGTTGCGTTTGAGATATTCCCCTTTCTGACGCTGATAACCGTCGCGGGTACTGTTCTCGTTAACCAAGCCGCGGGTTTCATCATTAGAAGGATCGGTCTCCATGGCCCTCGTGTCAGGTTCGGTCCTGAGATCTTCAAACTCTTCCAGCAGCTCAAGCTCGGAGACCTCCAAGTCTGGCGCTTCCAGTAAATGACAGAATCCCTTGAACATTTTGATCGGGATATCACTGTTTGATTTTCCGTTAACTCAGCTTTCTTTGTTCCTCCTTGGATCTTCACTTTCTCTGCAAATTCTGAGAGGTTAAAGGAGCCGGATCACCGTTCTTCGATCAAAGGTGATGGCTACCCGATGAGCGCTCTTCTCAATGTTTCGAGATTCCCACTTCGTCCTTTTGTGATGGCTACTTGACGAGCGTTTTTCTCAAGGCTTCGTAATTCCCACTTTGTCCTTTTTTGCTCTTTTCTACGTGAACGGAGCCTGAAGATCTCTTGCGTTGATTTCGCTTTGTCGAGCACTACGCTTGTCCCCCTGGCCCAGTCTCTAGAGTAACAAGCCTGCCCACCTTTCGGCGCCATTATGTTTCGTAAAACCCGAGATCACAGGACGGTGGTGGATTCGTGACTCATCGGGGATGCATTAACGAAACCCGCTTGGCTCTACTGCACATAAAATATTATTACCACTTCTCCCTGTACTCGAGCATTTATAAGGTGATAGATTGATGTCAAGAAGATTAACACTTTAGCCTTATCAGACTCAGCCTCTCAAACACTCTTCACATTCTCACTCTCTTCTCCGTCATTCCATCGCATATGGATTCCTCCTCTATGCCTGTTGCCTTACCTGAAGCTTCGACCCAATGGGAGAGATTTTACCACCTCTTGGGTAGGGGTTATGGCTACATAAACAATCATCCTGAAGCTGAGGTTGAAGTTCGTACTCTGATTCCGGCCCTGGATACTGCGTGTATTGAAGGTACGAAACTGCAAAGGGAGTTTGTGATCTTCCCAACTCTCTTTAACAATTTCATGCAGGCTTACGAAGTTGCTAGCCGGGAGGTCACTTTGGCTGGTATCGTGCGAGCCCGTTATCAGGACCGAACTGAGTCCCTGATGTTGGCCATGCTGACGGCCGATAACCATAAAAGGGCTGTTGAATACGCCCACGCCCAGGTTTCGATGCTGGTCCGTGAGAGGGACAACTTGGTGGAGCGTCTGGCTCTTTTTGACACCGCCTTTGAGCAAGACCAGCACAACTTCGTGCTGAGGTTCCAGTGTGCCTGGTTGGAGGAAAGGCTTGAAGACCTGAGCATGGATATAGCTCGCGGGAGGGTGCTGGCTCATGACTTAGAGCTTGAGTTCGAGTACTATGACACCAAGGTGAACGAACTTAAGGAGAAATGTCGTCTCCTTTTCTTCAAGCTTGTTGACACCTGATTTTTTTTACCATTTATTATTGTGATTTTTATTCTTTAAAATTAATTAAAAATATCAAAAAAGGTCATAAAATCACAAAATCAACTTTGGAAGCCTTGGTTTAACCTTAGGAACCAATTTTGAACAAAAAATATTTTTCGGTATTTTTAATATTTTTCGAGTTTATTTAATTATAAAAATACCCAAAAAATCAGAAAAATACCATTCGTGGTCAGAAAAATACCCAAAAATATTCGATAATTTTGTTTTAATTTCCTCTTCAAGTGTGTCACTTTAAATCTCAAAAATTCGGCTCGGGTCACTATGTTCCTTCACAAACATAAACCCGAACCGAGCCTAAAAAAAAAAAAAATCATTTTCGAGTCTTTTAGTTTTCAATTCTCACTTTTTATAAGCTATGACATTGGATTCTAAAGTCTTAAAGTGCAATTAGGTCAATTTGCCCTCCAATTTAATCAATTTTTACCAAAAGGGCTTAATTGCACATTTTTCTTTCAATTAGTCCCCGGTTTCACGGATGTATACGTATGCTCTACGTATTTATACGTCATACGTATTTATACGTTATGCATATTTGTATTGTTTGGTAACCTCTTTAACTCTTGTAATAATAATAATGGTTATTATTTTTAACACCTTTGTTAGTGCCTTTTTTAGCATTTTTGTATTGTGAGTGCTATTGCTAGTGCTATTTTTAAATAGCATTTTTTGTATTATAAATTGTGAGTGCTATTGTTAGTGCTATTTTTAAATGACATTTATTTATCATAAATTGTGAGTGTTATTGTTAGTGCTATTTTTAAATGGCATTTATTTATCATAAATTGTGAGTGCTATTATTAGATAGAATTTATAATTGTTAGTGCTATTTTTAAATAGAATTTTTGTATTATAAATTGTGAGTGCTATTGTTAGTGCTATTTTTAAATAGCATTTTTGTATTATAAATTGTGAGTGCTATTGTTAGTGCTATTTTTAAATGTCATTTATTTGTGAGTGCTATTATTAGATAGAATTTATAATTGTTAGTGCTATTTTTAAATAGAATTTTTGTATTATAAATTGTGAGTGCTATTGTTAGTGCTATTTTTAAATAGCATTTTTGTATTATAAATTGTGAGTGCTATTGTTAGTGCTATTTTTAAATGTCATTTATTTGTGAGTGCTATTTTTAGATAGAATTTATAATTGTTAGTGCTATTTTTAAATACAATTTATTGGAAGGTATTTTTGGCTATAAAAGGATGGCAAGAGTTTTGAGGTTGAAGGGGAGAGACATTTTGTAGAGTGTGAAAATTTTTGAGAGCTTAGAGAGAAGAACACAAACACTCTCTATATTCTCATAATCTTGAGTGAGCAAAATATACTAAGTTCGGAATATTGATTCCGCATATTGCTAGCACAATTGTTGTGGAGTTATTAGTCGTCTCCCCGTTCGTCAATTGGTGGTGCGTCCGAACTAGATGCCTAACACTTGTGGAGGCTGAGATCGAAGAACATCGAACCGACACCTCCGTTCAAGCACGCTACGAGAGGTAATCTATTTACTCCCTTTGAGGCTTTGTGATTTTTTTCGATTGAAATGCACGAAGTACGCCTCTGGAGATACATGTATGGGTTGTTATTTATTTCCGCTACGTGTTACGTGGATCCCAACAGTGGTATCAGAGCCGATCCTTAGGTGTTTTCGTGCATTTAATTGATTTTTTGCAATTTTTGCAATACTATGGCCAATATGTATTAACGAATTGTTCGTCTTACATGGCTAATGGAGGTTGATTATTTTATATGATAAATTAATCAACGTAGCAAAAATTGAGACTAAATCAATTTTGAATCGAAAATTTATGGCTATCTTATTTTACGTAAAAATTCTGAATATGATTCAACGTAGAATTTTTATTGTGCCTTCCTAAGTTTTAAATTGTGAATTTATTACTTACGTGGAAGGGTGGTGATCATGGAAAAATCCCTAATCAATGTGATTGATGTATGTATGAATGTATGGTGATTATTTATATATTTGGGGTTGTAATTATTAAATGGAGGCTGCGTACTCCTTTTATTTTTCATGTAATCTTTATTTTTAGCATAGTCAATTGTTGATGTAAATGCTACGAGGATTACGTGGAGGAGCCTTTTAAGTCGGCGAGCTCTTTGGGGCCCGATTCTTGAAGAGTTCAAGAAACCAAGAAGAAGCGAAGAGCAGCTCTCCGTTATTAAAATATTAAAATGATTAAATGTGGTCTCATTGGCTCGAGACCCATTAAATCATAATTCCATGATCACCACGTAGGATAGATGTTTATGTGATTGGCATCTATTTATTTATTATGATTACGTGAGCATGTTAAACTGGTTAATGTGCAAAGTTAGACTTACCTCACCCAAAATTGCGCCTGCATGAAATCCTAGTTAGGGAAAATCACTCGCGTTAGGTACCGAAAGGGCGTTGGTAATGACATCAACGTAACCAAGTCCCCGAACTCAAAATCTCTGGTTCCGCAGAATTGATCGATCTCTCCCAATCGGTCAATAAGGTTTCCGGTCTACCCTCCAAGAAAGACCGGTGGCGACTCCAAATGCATGCACAAGTTGCACATGCCACCACGACCACACTAAGGTCGAAAGCGATTGACTCTTATCGTCGAATCCTTCTGAAGAATACTCCCGCCGCGATTTGGTATGGGCCTGGGAGGGCTCGCGCCGATCCAAGACCCGTGATCGGTAATCCATTAGCCGCGTCCGCTTTCGGACGGGTCGCGACAGCTGTCTCTTGAGGATCAACTCCGAGAGCTTTGGTTCGCAAAATCCACGCCAGTGCCGACATGACTTCGAAGCTCGAAGGGACTATGGAAGAGCCATTGTCAGCTGTGATTGTTGACACTTTCTTGAGTTGAATGAGAGTGAGCGGTTTGAAGCAGAATGATCTGCGAACAAGGGGCTCGGTTCGGGGGTTGACTATGCATTTGGACCGCCGATCTCTCGGAGCATACTCGTGGTGGGGACGATCGACGCGTGGGAATCGCCTCGGGCACAATACCGATCGATTGAGAAAGGGAGGACTCGTTAGTGGCCTGGCTCGAGCCACGTCAGTCCAACAAGACATGAAGTCCGTCAAGGCTTTGCCATCGGCGACGACGTGATTCATGAGAATGCCGAGGATGATTCCTCCACAATTGAAGGTTGTCACCTGGATCATACAATAAACTGTAAGCGAGGATGTACAGAAGCAGGTTATATTCATACGGACCCTCTAATAACAAGAAGTTACTTACTCAGTGAGCTAATATTGTATTTGCACCCCAAAAAAAAAACAGTATTGTATTAAAATAAATAAAACCGTCAGATTTGGCGAGAATTAGGGCTGTCAAATGGTTGAATCGGGTCGGATTGAAAATGGTCCGACCCAAATTGAATCATTTAACCCGTTTTGACATATTTCCGTGCAATACAAATATAGCGACTCGTTCCTGATTCATATTGCTAAAACACTTAAAATTCGATTTAAAAAAAATTATTTCTTATAAATTTTTAAATATATATATATATAAATTTCTAAAACACTGTGGACTATTTTAATAATTTTGAAAAAATTATGAATTTTTCATTTTTTTTCTAGTAACCGAGGTTTTTCACGTGCAATGAACTATTCTTCGGGGTGGTGGGGATATAAGCACCAATGTCACCGATTAAGTCCCTCAAGACGCGGTCGGGGAGAATCGAACCTGGGACCTCATCAGTTTAACTATCTAAGGCCTAGAGATCTCACCAACTAAACCAACGCTTCATTGACAATTTTTCATATTTTTTTTTGTTCATTTTTCTTTCTTTATTTCTCTTTCTTCTACGACCTGCGATCGGTGACATGCCGAGAACGAGTAACTGGTGGTGGCGATCCATGCCGAGTTTCATAAAAAAAAAAATCTAAAAATCAGAAATTTAAAATAATTAAAATTTTAACTTGATTATGATTCACTCAAAATTATGAGATATCAAACCCGTTTATAATCAATTTAAAATCCTTTTAAAACTCATTAACTTATGAATCAACCCATTTATAATCCCCTTAAGCTTGTTTTTAAAATTTAAGGCTTATCATTTGTAACGAACATACTTAAATATGGGTTCTAGACTCATTTTGCCACCTCTAGCTAGAACCACCATCTTCGATTGTCCAAATTTAGCCTTAGGGTACCGTATATTACAATCAGTAGTAATTCCTCCTAACATCACTGTTTTTTTGGGCATGAAAACATAAACAGAAAGCTTCACCTGGACGGTCAGCAAAGGTTTTTCGAATATGGTTTCGGCGCCATCGCTGTGATTCACAAGTTTTCGCAGAGTTAGCGGATCGATGGAGCTGATGTCGCCCAGCACTCTGATTTCGTCCGCCGATATCGCTTCGACGAACGGGACACCTTGTCCCGGGCATCTCACTGCCATCTTCTCATCACTCCCCATCCCAAGCCTGCCCGTGAATGGATAGAACTCGACCAATACCTCGGCCAGTGAATCTCTGAGCATTTCAGCCGCAGCGAAAGGCCTCTCCCTCCCGTCACCTTTGAAGGCGAATATGAGCTCAACTATGCAAGGGAGGGTCAGGTCGAGGTTGGAGAGAACGTACAGCCCATCGAAGGTTTCCCTCGCCGGAGAAACATTAACTGCTTTCACGATCTTCAGGTCGAGCTTTCGCGTAGCTCCGATGTTCGTTGGCTTTCCATTTCTTGCTTCTTCGGACAAAATCACGTATAATAGAAGTTAATTATTTGTAGGCTTTGATGATACAAGGTTAATGTTTGGAGTAAATTTATTCCAAACAAATTTTCGTCGCCCCAGGAAATTTACCCTCCACATCATATTCCAAACTTCTAACAGAAAGTTGATTTGGGTTATGGACTTATGGGCAGCAGTTTGAGAATTTAGTTGAGACAGAAACCAATTTAGAGTAATATGTTCGTAAGGACCAATTTGAAATTTTAGCCAAAATTGTACATACACCATACCATTTTCACTTTGATGCTGAAATTATACTGAAGTCGTAAATAAGGTTATTCTCCTCAGATTCAACATTAAATTATGTAGATGTCACATCGGAAGAGAAAAAAAAATTGTCAAAATTACCAAAACAGGGTAAATTTCCTGAATAGTCGTGGAAAATGAATAATTTGAAAAATATTATCCTAAAAATAACTATTTGTATTGTTTTGAGAAATTAGTCAATGAAAAATACTTTCATTATTAACAACAATTTATAACTATTTTTTGCTAATGATGAAATTATTCTAATTCATAGTTTTTAACGATCATTTTTAAAAATGTTTTTAAAATGAGAATTTTTCAAAAAATAAACGCAGTACATGGAAGTTGGAACGGGAGACTAAGGCTGAGTATGGTAGCGTTTCTGTTCTTGGGAGCATTTTTTGAACATAAATATTTTTTTGTGTTTATGTTCAAAACTACGATTTTTGGGGAAAAAACGCATTTGGTAAGTAAAAAAAAATACTTTTTTTCGGTTGCCGGCCGGCGGCGGCGGCGACCACAGCCGACGACCGGCTGCAGCGGCCAACAACCAGCTACGGCGACCGTGAACGCCGGCGACCGCGGCCGACGATCGACTGCAGCGGCCAATGATCGGCTGCGGCGACAATTATCGCCGGCGACCGCGGCCGACGACCAGCGGCGGAGGCGACCGCGGCCAACGATCGGCGGCGGCGGCCGGCAACCGCGGCCAACGATCGGCGGCAGCCGCCGCTGACCGGCGGGGGAGGCCGCGGGGGCGGCGAAGGCCCCGGCGGCGGCGACTGCGACCGATGACCGGCGACGGGTGTCCGGCGACCGCAACCTGCGACAGGTGTCCGGTGGCAGCGGCCGACAACCAGCAGAGGCGGCCGACTTTTAGTGAGGTAGTAGGTGGTAGCCGCGTCGGCGACGATGGATGGTAGTTTTAAAAGTGTTCCAAAAAGTGTTCCAAAAATCCAGAAGCAAATTTTTTTTGTTCCTTCAAAAGTGTTCCGCGGAACACTTTTGGAACATTTTTGAACCATACACGTTTCTGTTCCAAAAGTGTTCCCGGAACACTTTTGGAACAGAAACACTTTCCCTACCTACCATCCATACGCAGCCTAAACTTTTCGTGGTCGGATGCTGACTTGACAAAGACGCAGACAATTCTCTGGACGTCATTGCCATTACCTTTTCCAATAATCTTTTCATTACATTTGGAAGATAGGACGTATAATTGAACACACTCTCAGAAGGGGTTGCTATTAGTATTAAGATTTGATTACCCCGGTGTCGAGCCATCGAGGTAGGGTGGTCGGGCCTGATCGGGCATCCACTTGGCCGACATGGCGTTTGCGGCGGCACTCGGGACTGGGATCGCGGCAGTGATTCGATCTGAAAATGGAAATGATCGAGGAAGTTTTCTAAGTATGTGGCGACAAAGAGAGTGGGAGAGTGAATGATTTGAAGGAGCGAAGAGGAAGTGAGAAGTTTGCACTACTTATAGGAGAGAGCATGTGAAACGAGTGGAAGAGAGAATAGAGGAAGACAGATGTTTGTGTTAGTTGTAGAAGGGCGTGTGAAACAAATGGAATTGACCAGTATGTGGGAGCTGGCGAACCAAATTTTAGGTTGTATTGACTCATTACAAGTGAAGATGTAATGGGTTGGGGCCACGGTCTTTGGCCGTTCTACTTTGACAAATAAAAGAACACAACGACTGTCATAACTAACGTATGACGTTTTGGCATTATAGTTGTTCAATCGATTACTTAAGTGTCATAAATTTTAAAAGATGTTCACTTTGGTAACATACTAAGTGTAAAAAAATCTAACGTGATGCTAAAATCTATAACATTTGTGATGAACGTTTTTTTCAAAATTATGACACTCAAGTAATTGTTTAGAAAGTTATGTCATTAAAGTGAATAAGTTTGAAAAACTTTGGTATTTAAGTGATCAATTGACTCACTTCGGTATTATGTGGGACTTTTTTGGGGGATGTATGTAGGGGTGAGCAGAAAATTCGCGATCCAACCAAACCGGATCGGACCGTACCTAACTGGTTGATTTTGGATGGTTTTTGGCGGGTACGGTTCGGTTCTCGGTTTCAATTTTTCAGAACCGGTTTTATCGTTTCGGTTTACGGATTTGAATGCGAACCATCCAACCAGCCCATGAACCGGCCCCCTTATATAATCTGAATATATATTATTTTATCGATTCGGTTCTCATTATTCTGCGGGTGCTACATACCATGTTTTACTGAGTTCCTTTTTTTTGTTCTTTTATTTTGTCCTTATGCTTCCTTGGAGCATAATCCTATGGCTACTTGCGATGAAACAAGGCAAATTTGTTTCCTCGTCTATTTTCTTTTTTTCATTTTTTGCTCGGTAGAAACATAACCGAAATCCAACCAAAAATCGGACCGATGATTCGGTTGGTTCACGGTTCATAGAAGAAGCGATTGGTTCACGGTTCGTATTTTGCGGAACCGGTTCCTAGCAGATGGTCCTCGGTTCTAAGGTAAAACTACTCATCATGTGAACTGATCACCCCTAGATGTATGTATGGCTTTTCTATCTTGGAGATTTAAGGTTGATCAATGTTTAAAATATATATTAAAAAAAAAAGGTAGTTTTACAAAACTTTATATGATATCAAAGTATGAGGTCCTATCTTCAAATCTTTACATATTTATTTTTCTTCCTTATTACATATTTCAATACTTAGTTATAACTAACGCCCAACCTATATGTGAGGGAATGTTAAAATGGTTAAATATAGTATGAACCTAATGGTTTAAGCTTGTATAATAGTTAGCAATGGTTTCGCAAAAATTTCACAGTTGCTCCATGTAATCACGTCATCATTTCCCTGGAGGACTAACCGAATTCCAATCAAAGTACTACTTTTTTAAAGAAATTAGAAGTCTTACATTGGAGGGAAAAGATATAAGGGTATGAAGTTCCCTCATTTTCTCGAATAAGCGTATGAAATAGGCTTTGTTTCAAATTAAGGCCCGAAGTGCTATTTTTATTTCAAAGAATGGCATGATGAAGGGTATTTCCGTTATTTTCTTTTTTTCATGTTTTCTTCTCTTTTTTCTTATCTTTTTTTTTCTTTTATTTTTCCCCTAGGTTCCATCGACTGACCAAGCCATCGACAAGGCTAGGCAATTGTCTGGGGCTGTCGAGGCTAGGTCGCATCACCTGTCGCGCCTGGACAGCTGTGAGGTGCCATTGGGTAAGGCTAGGCAGCCTCACCAAGAATCGGTTGTTTTTTTTTTTTTTAGGATTAATATCACTAAAAACTTAAAAGTCATATACATATAATAAATTTATCCCAAACTAATTTTTTTGCCTTCAAAAACCTACAAGCTAATGTACATGTGATAAATTTACCCCAAACTAATTTTTTTTTTACCCTTAAAAACCCAAACTACATCGTGATGATTTTACTCTTCGTTAGTTTTCTTTAAATTAAGTTTATACCAACTAGTGCACATGTGATAAATAGAAGGTAAAAACCTCAAATCGGTACACCTATTAACTGCCACGTATCATCCAACTCGGTATTTAATGGTAAAATTAAACGAAAATGAACATATGATAAATTTATCATAAATGAGCCAATTTGTGAGTTTTTTTTTTTTTTGGTCAAAAAATTACTTTGGGCAAATTTATCACATGTCCAATAATTTGGCAGGGGGGGGGCTGGGGGGGTTGGTGGTAAAAAAAATTAGTTTAGGATAAATTTATCATAAGTGAACTACTTTGAAGCTTTTGGTGGTAAAACAAAAGTAGTTTGGGATAAATTTATTATGGGTGTATCAGTTTAGATTTTTCGTTATATTAACCCTTTTTAACCAATAATTAATACATTTTTTCTCTTAATACATCCTTTAGAAATTACCCATTGCCATTAATCACTTATCTCAAAAGCGCAATAAAAATATAAAAATATATAAAAGTGTAATCAAATCGTAAAACTTATTAGATTAGTGCAATTAAATCCTTCCACAAGGTGCCATATCTGAAAACATATATATCTATATATATAGAGAGAGAGAAAATGGATAAAAAATTTAGAAAAGCAAACCTTTCACCTTCTTCGTCAAGCTCACATTTCCCGAATAAAATTGTGTTTACTGTTCCTTTTCTTCTTCGAGCG
Source organism: Rhodomyrtus psidioides (assembly GCA_021437785.1). NCBI lineage: Eukaryota > Viridiplantae > Streptophyta > Magnoliopsida > Myrtales > Myrtaceae > Rhodomyrtus > Rhodomyrtus psidioides. Next base: position 16,980,293 of record JAILYB010000003.1, read on the forward strand.
TGGCCATGGCCACTCAAGCTTCGTCAAGCATAGCCTCTCAAGCTTGGAGCTCTTGCCCATGGCTGCTCGAGCTTCTTTGAGCTTGTGGCCATGGCCCATCCATCTTTTTCGAGCTCCAGGACATAGTTGCTCTAACTTATGTTCGCTGGTACGTCTCTTGTGGGGCCTAGTAGATTTTATTTTCTTTTATTTATTTATTTAAAAGAAAAGCAGAAAAAGTCAAAGAAAGAAAACAAGAAAAAGACAAAAGATAAATAAAGAAGGAAAACAACAACAAAAGGAAAGTGGGGCTGTGTTATCTTTTTTTCTTTTGTGTGTGTTTTCGTGAGATATAGAGGGGGACGTCGAGAGTGAAAAAGGTGCAAACCGAGAGCGTGCACGGCAAAAGGAGAAAGAAAGGGACGCAACTTCACAGTCCCGATTCGAAAGCAAAAGTTGAGGCTTTCCCTCACACTTATAAACCGACCACCAGCCCCTTCCACAACCGATGTGTGACAACCCCAACAACTTATATATGTCTTAAAAAAAATAGTCAAGTCAACATTTTTTATTAGTTAAATTGGACTGAGTTTAATAAGAAATTTGCTTGCACAAATTTAATAAAGTCTAGAATTTGATTGTGCTTTTCAAAGTTTTAGAACTCAATTATTTTTCCACGGTAAGTTTTAACATTTCTAATGCAACATATCCTCGAAGAAAAAGAATGGACCCGGCATAAAACGCCCTATTTTGGAAAAAGAATAAGCATCAAGATCACAAGTTGCCCCACACCCACATATAGTTTCACTATCCATCTGTTTTGGGTCTTGACAATGTGTAAGAACTAAGAAGTACCACTCCATGACTTGAATCTGATCAACTACATTACAAAAGGAAGAGCTTCAAATGCTTGATGAATTCCTTGGGCTTCTCCAAGTTCAGAGCATGCCCTGCATTCTTGATCACCACCAGTTCGGCATTGTCCCCAATGTGCCTGATCCGAAGCGAGCGTTACCGTCGGAGACCAATGGATTATCTTATGCATCGGCGATTTCATATGTCAAGGAAAAAAAAGGAAAAAAAATAATTGGAAAAAGGGAAGGACATAGTCTCAATTAACTTCTAGCTTCACCTTTTCAATCTGTGACCCAGCTCCAGAGGGAATATCTGATCTTGCTCTCCCCATACCAGCAATGTGGGCTGCTCAAAGTTTGGTAAGCATGCATAGGAAATCAAAGTTTAGGAGCTGATTCAGATAAATTCATGTGGAGAAAAAGTAATGATTCTATAATCTTCGTGAAGCAAATTTTATCGGTGGTCACATGGACGTCCATTAAGCTTTCAAACATGTCACCCGGCTTTCAATTTTTCCGGTCACCTGGTTCATTTTTGCTCTCACTTTCAATCAGATCACTTCCAGTGGCATACCGAAAACACGTCGAGAACATTTTCTTCGTGATTACCATTATGATCGAGGCAACAACCCATCACAGTGAGGCAAAAGAATCAGAGTTAACAATACTACAGCAGACAGATTGTGTATGGGAATTGTCAACACTTCTCTTGGATTCCTAGGTCACAGAGACAAAGTGCACCAGCATACGTTTCCTTGTATTCATCTTCAACAAAAGACTTGAACAAAATTCATATTCCAGACTCCAGAGCAGATTAGATTTCAATGAATTGAATGATGCTGTACTAAAGTGAAACTTGAAAGGAGATGAACCTGTCCGATCTTGGGTAGATTCGACTGTTCTCGATCTTTGAGTATCTCTTGGATCAATTCCCCCTTCTCTTCAACAAACTCTGAACACATGACCTGTACAAATTTCAACTCTCTCAACAACATGTAAACCATTGTTTATACAGATCCGCTTAGATTTTTTAATAAATAATTTACCAGCCCTCTCCAGGAAATTGAGTATTCTACTGAGGATGGACAGAACAAAATTCTCAGAGACCAGTGCCGGTTCGAGTGCATCGACCGCGACCGGAACCTTACCTCGATGAAATCACTTAGGAAAAAAGAGGGAACTCCTTTGGCAGGCCGGACAAATGAGACTCGCATCAATTCCCTAAGCTTCTCCGGCGTCTGCGGCATCAAAACCTGCTTCGCCTCATCCAAGCTCTTGACCGGGAACAATCCTGCCCTCAGGTCCTCCTCCTTCAAGCAAACCCCGGTGCAGCACAAGACCAACCGGTCCAATGCCTGCGGGTACTGTGCGGCCATGCTGTATGCCACGAACCCGCCGTAGCTTATCCCAACCATGCTCATCCTCTCCACGCCTTGCAAATCCATCAACCTCATCAGGCATCGCGCCTGGAACGACTCGGTCCGATCCGGGAGCGACGTGTAGGACCTGCCGAAGAAGATCAGGTCCGGCACGTACACGTTGAACCTCGAGGTGAAGTGGTGGAGGGCCTCCGCATATTGCCACATCGCGTTCGCGCCGAACCCGTGGACTAGGACAAGGTTCGGCTTGGACGGTTTGCGGATTTTGGGGACCCAGCAGTGCATGATCGTCCCGTCCCCGAGGCCGGTCGCCACAGAGCGGAGGCCTGATTTCATGAACCAATAGCGGTAGAACCAATCCCTAGATGCGGTGAAGCTGAAGCATTTCGACATGCTTGGAGATTTTCCTTGGCACTCGACGATCAATCCGAAGTACAAAGTGTATCGTTCGATCCCGGTTTCGCGCTTCTAACTTCAAATTCGCAAAAGAGATAATGATTTCTTCATGGCTACAACGAATTGATGTACTAACAAGACTGGAAATTTGCCGGGATAAAAGTTGGAATTTGGAATGGACAAAGATTAGGATATGAGGCAATGAACTTGGTGCTCCAGAAAATTCGTTCTGCGTTGGAGGCCCTCAGACCAAAAGACCAAACACAGATATAGGATTTTACAGCACAAGTATTTCTCACAACCCGGAGTAAATGTCCAAAATAGACTCAGCAACGACTTGTTTCCTAATTTCTAGAGCTGTTATTAATGTTTGACAATTTCTTACTTGTTATCCATTTTGGCAAAGACACTAGAATCTCCCCCACATGATTAAGATGTTATCCGACCCGATCTGATTTGATTCAAATGGATAAGGAACCCAACGGGAAGATCTCTCCAGCAAATCTCAAGATCTTTTGAACCAAGTAAAATTCTCTACTACATATACAACAAAACCATTTGCAATTTCAATTAAATGGGGCGTACGTTTTTTTTATTGGGTAGGCGACTCAATCAATAGGAATTTTCTCTGGAACGCTTAGGCCAATTATATTTTTCGGAATTAGTGGTATGGCTTTGAAGCGGGTGTCTTGACTTATGTCATTAGCAAGGCGTAAGCTACTCTGCTGCTCGCTTCGTAAAGCTTACCCGAAACTTACCACTTATAGGATATGTGCACTGAATATCCTAAAACTTACCACGAACCGGTTCAACGAATCTCAAAGACTTGTTTGCTGGCAAGAAAAAGAAAATGCATAGCTACACTGCCTTACCTGCGACAAGTCCGAACCAAATGTAAATAGGAGAATCGACGTTTTTCACAGCCAATTTTTGTAGTTCTTTGCTTCGATGATTGACATATAACAACAAACTTTTTTTCAAATTAGTATTTTTTAAAAAAAAATTACAAAAATGGAATTAAAAAAAAAGTATTCACCAAATTAGTTCACAATCAGCAGTTGGGCCGCCGCTGGGATTGCAAACGATAGCTGGGCGGTCGATTGGGCCCCAATCGACGGCCCAACTGTCGATTGGGCCCCAATCGACGGCCCAACTGTCGATTGGGTAGTAATTTGCCCACACCTTTTTTTTTTTTAAATCGCATTTTTTTTCTTAAAAATTAAGATAAATAAATACTTCTTAATTATTATATTTATGTAATTATTTAAATTTATAAAATGATTAAAGTGATTAAGATATACGAAAAATGATGCACTTAGGGCTACTTTTTACAAAGAAATTCTTAAGTAAAGCCAAAACAAATCAATTCATTTTTTCTTGAATTTATGATGAGATAAAAAACAAAAAAAAAATGGGCGCAAGCCACCATGCCCCAATCATTTTATGAATTTCTTGGTAAAAAATAGCCCTAAGTGCATCATTTTTCGTATATCTTAATTATCTTAATCATTTTATGAATTTAAATAATTACATAAATACAATAATTAAGAAGCATTTATTTATATTAATAATTTTTTAAACAAAAAATATGAAATTTTAAAAAAAATAAAGATTGGGCCAAATTAGTGGTGGTGCACACCAAAAGAATTGTTGAATATTTTCTTTTTTTTTATTGGGGCGTGGTGGCTTGCGCCCATTTTCTTTTTCTTTTTCTTTTTCTTTTTTTGTTATTTATCTCAACATAAATACAAGAAAAAATTATTTGAATTGATTTGATTTTACTTAAGAATTTCTTTGTAATAAAATAGCCCTAAATGCATCACTTATCGTATATCTTAATCACCTTAATCATTTTATGAATTTAAATAATTACATAAATATAATAATTATGAAGTATTTATTTATTTTAATAATTTTTTAAGCAAAAAAATGCAAAATTTAACAAATAATAATAAGGTTTGGGAATATTACCACCCAACCGGCAGCTGGGCCAGGCCAATTGGGGCCCAATCGGCAGCCCCGCGGCGGATTGGACCCCAGTCGGTCGTTGGGCCACCGATTGGGCCCCAATCGGCCTGGCCCAACTGCCGATTGGGTACTAATTTGATGAATATTTTTTTAATTCTATTTTGGTAATTTTTTTACAAAAATGCTAATTTGGAAAAAGGCCCTATAACAACACTCATTAGGGGTGTCAACGGGCCGGGTCGGGTCGGTCCAGGTCTTCATGATACACGACCCGACCCGAAACACAATAACATCTGCTTGACCCAACCCGAAAACAAGTCCATTTGAACATGGCCCGAAGATTCGGGTCGGGTCGGATCGGGTCTTTTCCGGGTCGGGTTCGGGTTTCCATTTTATTTTTATTTTTAGGCTATTACATCGTGCTTCTCAATTCATTAAATTACAAAGGAAAATCATAATATACAATGCAGCATCCCATTGACGGAATTTCGAGCTTTCATTAACGTATAGTTCCTCATCTTCACTCTTTTTTCTCAAGTTGATCACTTTTATAAATGCTTTGCCCCTTTTCTTCACCAATTGTTGCAAAACATACTTCACCCTACTGTAACTTAGGTGTTTGCCAAGACATTATCACAAACTAGAACTATCCAGGCCAAAGCTATCATCGCAAATATTCGCCAAGATATCACATACCAACAACCAAGGAAAGAACACTCATTGGAGTGTGAACAAACTATCTCGGTCAAACCGATGGACAACTAAAATCTAAAGAAAATAAGGATCAAAGGCAAACATTCCCTAGACTCGTGAGGTCCAGAAGATGGCTTCGGCCCTTAGGGTCATAAGAATGTGGCTTCTTAACCTGCAAAAATAAAATAAGCATGGTCAATTGTGGCTTTATAGAGATAAGAACTGAGACATGGATCATGACAAACTTCAAGACGAGAATTTCTATAGCATGTACATCAATCAGTTGAAGTACACTTTGCTAAATGTGATGTCGATGTCCATCTAAGTATTCAGCATGAACAAGTAAAGAAAGAAATGGACAGAAAATTAATTTTCCCCAATTATAGCTTGTTGACATTTGACCCAACCAACTCATGCGGCCCTAAGGGTACCAAAACTTTATGAAAGATAGCATTTTTATCTCATCTGCAATAAGTATAGAAATATGACTTTCATCAGTGGCCAATTTGATATTCATGAACTTGAAATGGCAACAAAAACCGGCAAACATGAAAGTTGGAAAATATATACAATGTTGTACTCATATAAGTGAGAAAGTGTAGCAAGTTACAAATCTTAAATGACTTTTAAGCTCAACAGAGAAGTTTTCCTTAGCTTCTTGACGGTCATTGCACACCATCCATCATAAAAGTCAGCTGTTTCAATTTCCTTAGCAACTCCAATTTAATAAGATGTTAATAGAAGAACATCTAGGATATTAACTATGCTCATTGCATTTCTCAGTACATCATGTCATCTGGCAAAAATAAAACATCAGTCAAACCATCTCAAAAACCAGTATGATGTCAAGCATTAGGAACAGTATTTCTAACCTCAACCCACACGTGCACATGGAACTCTCCGTACAGCTAAAGTCACTAACATGATATCACAAGGAATGAATGAGAAATCGAAATCTAACAAAATACCCATCATCGGAGAAGCATCAAATTACTCAGTTAACTGGTGCAGAACAAACCTTCCCAAAGTGGGTAATTTTCGCTTCTTCGATTCCCTCACGGCAACCACACCATCTTCCAAAACACCAATCCCATGTTGGTATCCTCTCTTCTTGTTAAGCAACAGTCCACACTTGCTAGTAAAGATTAATTTTTTCAGTAACTCTACTCCTGATTTTGGCAATTCTTAAACATTGCTCTGGGGAGCCTCTCTAAAAAAACAATAACGGGTTGACAAAAATGTCAACCTATATGGAGACTCCCAACATTATCAGAACCGAAAGAGGTAAAGAAAAGCTGCATTTCTTTCTATGACCTGTTTTGGATATGGAAAGATCTGGTCTCAATGCAGCTTGGCTTAGATCTACACGAATTTGCACATTCAATAGTTTAATGGCCCCGTATCGTCCATTGATGTTTTCAGTGCGTCGTTTGAGCGCATGAACATTAAAGTAAAATCCAGTGTTAGCGTATCAGTAAGCATATGAGATTCTAAGGCATCCAATAACAAATTGAGATAGTTCTTCACATGTAGAAGAAATACAGAACTCATTGCATCCTTTTCCATCAACAAAAAACAGGGCACTCGAACAAAAATTCCCATGGCAGAAGCACTTTCAGAAAGCCGACGACTCGCTCTCTCTCCCTCTACACTCTGAATCGCATCCGAGGCGAAGTAAATGAGGAAAGTACCATTCAAATGCACCCAAAAAAGGAGACAAGAGGACGGCGTTGAGGGGAGTCGCAGAGGATCTAGAGTCCTCGATCTCGCGGAGGTGGACTAGTAGTCGTGGACCTCATTGAGGTCGTCGGACAGGCGGTGGTCGCGGTAGACGTCGGAGTAGGTGAGAGAGGGAGGCGAGAGCATCGAGCACGAGAGGAGGAGACGAGAGCGTTCAGACTGACGTCGAGTTTAACCCGTTAGGGTTTAGTCTTGACTCTTGACATGTCAGGCGTGGGCTTGTTTCTTTGTTCTGGGCTCAGGCCCGAGCCCGAACACGGAAACAAGAATAGCAAACAATACCCGAACACGAAAACAATACTGGCAGATAATACCCGAAACACGTTGAGACCCGAACAAGAATGTGTACAAAATTCGGGTCGAGTCGGGTCGGGTACCTTGTTCAGTATGGACACCCCTAACACTCATTCTACAAAATAAATCAATCCACTTATGTATTCGCACAGCTTCGGAAGGTATGAGCAAATTACAAACACGAATGGCAAATGAACCTACATATTGGAAGGAACAAACCAACAGCAAGCCGCACACCCGAGTGCAGTAACATTATGTATGAACTTACAGAATGTTAAATTCGCAAATTACCTAATCCGAAATAATTTTTTCCCCATACTCATTGCTGGAGACGAGGAAACTACCACATCTCGAGCCAATTTTCCCCCCTATATACAAGCTTTTGGTGCTATGCCTTTAGACGAACGACGATGCAGGATATGTCGTCCTTACTATCTCTATTTACCGCTTCAGCCGCGAGGCTCTTGGCCGCCTTCAAAGGGTCCTTCATCCTCCGAGCAATGTCGACTGCCTCCTGATTAGACATGACCTGCATCAACACAGCCAATAGCAAATGCCGAAAACCACGATGAAAAGTACTGAAGATTTATGAAGAGCAAATGGAAAGGGCGTGGATATCACCTTCCATAGACCGTCACTCGCAAGGATGAGAAAATCAGTGTCTTGGTTGACGTCAGAGGTTTGTATATCGGGATCACACCGCAAGTGCGATTTGAGGTTCTTGTCTCCAAAGGCACGAGACACTGCCAACTGGCCATTCACTCTCGCAACATCTCCTGATATATTGTAAGACAATTAAATTACTTATCTGAGCATGTTTGAGGTCTAGCTTTCCATTTTCTTGACACGAGATCTAGTACCGACATGAAAGGTTTCAGTTACCATTGGTGATAGTTCTCCATAAAAACAGTGACTAATGTGGAACCTACTTGGCAGATTAACATATGGCTTGAACTATGAGAGCACGATTTTGATTCTACATTCTCTCATGCAAAGGATGTATTTCTTACGAAATTATCAGTCCATTGATCTGATTTATCATGCACCAGATTTGCTTCCCTGCGCACTCATCAAATTGATCTCCCCCAGTAAGACCACATTCTTATCTCCTGATTAATAATCTGACTATCCTCTCTATAGAATTTCAGATTTTAACTAGGCGCACAGTGAAGCAGCTACATTTTGAAGGTGCGGTCAATAGCTCTTATACAGAATTGGCCTATAAAATAGCCATGTTGGGAAGATGGCTACAGAGTTCAGCTAAACTTTTCTTTTATGAGGCATTCATGCACATTTGACATGCCAATGGAAACCCCAAAAGTAGTTTTCCAGCCTTGTTGGGAAGATGGCTGCAGGGTTCAGCTAAACTTTTCTTTTACGAGGCATTCATGCACATTTGACATGCCAATGGAAACCCCAAAAGTAGTTCTCCAGCCAATTACTAAAGAAGCAGAAGTTGGTGGCTCAAGCTCTACCAAATCTAGAGTTGTAGAGAATGTGGAAATACTACTTTACTGTGTGAATCGTAAGATGATTGCACACTTGTGCTTACTCATAGGTATATAAACTAGTAGAAATATTCTAATCTAGGGTTCATTTTAAGAATATCTGCAGCATATCCACAGACAAAAAGCTGAAGATTACATTAAGGATAGGTATTAATTGCAAAGGCAGAGAAGAAATAGTTCAAGGAACAAGAAGGAATTCACCACAAGAAACTGGAGAATGTAAAATGCTAGGGGTGTTTATTTGAAAGGCATGAGAAAATAAGAATTTGACCAAGAATCATGTTTCTTCTTCATGGAGTCACCAATCACACGTGGCATCTGAATTTTCAAATCCCACCAAACCCTAGCTTAAGAACAAAACCTTCACAAGAAAGAACTAACAGAGGATCACTAAGAAAAGCCTCAGTTATTGGCCTCAATTGGATATTCGAACTATAAGAAAGATTTGGACATATGCCACCTCTCTTACATACTGACATGCCTCCAGGTCAGGACAATGGACAAGGAGAACAGCTATCCATGCTGCTCACAAATTAGCTAAATGTGCGATGTCCATTGCTTTAAAACACAGAGTAGGATATTGAGATTCTGACTGCTGGTTTAACTGATGTTGTTTTGAATGAACCAATCTAACTACTCTATGGAAAAATAAAAGAAACTATACGAAAGATTTTGACTGTACGTTCCATACTACAGAATGTGCTTGGATGTGAACAAAGGCTCGTAGCCCTCGATCTCTCAAAGCTCCTACGGACCTGTTATACAACAGGTTACTTTTCTTAGTCCTAACATACTAATTATGTCATAAATCTAATATATAAATACGTGTAAACATCGCAACAGCTCATTCCCTACTAGGTGGGCCATATGAATGGATCTCTCACCATGTCAATGTGATCCTAAATGGTTCCATATCCTCCAAATTTGAGTTTTCTTTTGTGTCCCATATCCTTCTCAACCATTTTTGACATGGCCAACATAAAGGAGATTTATTGAAAGAAAAATGGGCAAAAAACAGCCCACTCATCATTTTCTGTAATTCTTGTTATGAGGAGATTACACCATGAAAAAGACTGATAAACAACATCTTAAATCACAAACAGAAATACACCACGTAACTCAGCAGCAGGAAAGACTGTTGAAACAGTAGTCCATGTTTGTGATTGATCATCTCAAGGTAACATACTACAGGTCTATTCTAGACTACCATAGTATCATCACGAACACAAATATAAATAATTTATCTTCAAGAAATGCATAACTCCATCTTGCACATTTGAGTCATAAATAACGACACTTAAATGACAGGAAAGAAACAGGAGGGCGTTTCATTGAGTTGAATCCTCTTGGCATTTTATGCACTCTTCACTTATGGTATAGTGGAAAGTTTAATTCCGTGCTTCTATTTTTTATTTCCAATCTTTTGTGCCCAATTTCGAACATGGGTAGTTCCCATTCTACAGCAGCTTTGTATAGGGGCAGTAGCCCTTAGTACCTTCGTAATGGAATTATGCATATCATTCCAACAACAAAAAGTGGAAACTGAAGATCACAAAATACCAAAAACCGAGCAAAGGTTGCACTATGAGAGACAGAGTTCTGGGTAGTTAGATATGTGCACAATCAAACTACTGGCAGGCTCTCCATAGGATTTATTGTTTCTCTGTGCTCTATTCAATACTACGCCCTTTTAGACATGCAGATAGTAGAGATCTTTTTCTTGAAGTCTCTTTCAGTCTCCATCGGTCTCCCATTCCCTCTTTCCTCATTTATCTCTACTATAATAGTACACCTTCTTCTTGAGAGGGACAAACAAGAAACTGCTAGAGTTTCAAAGACAAACATCAATGGAAAGTGAAAAATCGCTGTCCATAGAAGCGAATGGATTTAACTCCTTTTGAAGCATTTCAAGCTTCGATCTGATGCCCTTTTATGTACCAAATCTATATATGGTGAGAAAAGGTCAACATATCCCCATGGTCAAGGTACATCACTCAAAAAACCATGGGAATTTAAGATGCAAGTCAGTACATAGAGTCACATTTGTTAGGGTCTCTTTCAAGAGATCTGTCATTAGCTTAGAGAACAAATTGACTCTAGATGGAGAACATTGATCTAATTCCATATGTGGAAAGAGGTTTCGAGTTTGCAATAGTGAGATTGTATTAGCTTTGTGGAGCTAGTGCTGAAGTTAAAACTTAATTGTGAGAAGGTCCCAAAAGGGATAGAGCCAAACATATGTATCTCTTTTGTCATCAAACTTAGGGTATGATCTACATTTTTGTGCCTTGATATCAAGCAAGAGAGCATTTTCTTTTTCCTTTTTCTACAAAAACCTTCTTTTACCCTAATCTTGCATTGCAATTCTTAGGACCAACATAACTTGCTACAGATGGATCCATCTTGTTAGAAAATCCAACCCAAAAACTTAAGTTATTAAGTGGTATATAAAGAGCACACAAGATCCATTGTTAAGCGACGTGAGATTTACAAAGTCAACACCCCCTCTCACGTGCAACCGGATTAAGAGCGACAAGTGGAATTTGGGCAAACGCACATTCGCGAAAAGGACAACACTAGCTCTAATACCATGTTAGAAAGTCCAAAGTATCGGAGATTAGTAGGAAAGTTCTTACTGTCACAAGACCTGATATATCATTTGTTGTTAGTATAGTTAGTTAGTTCATGAGTTCTCCTCGTACTATTCACTGAGATGTTGTACTTCGAATTATCGGGTACTTGAAAGGAGCACCAGGTAAAGGGCTGCTTTTCAAGAACTATGGACATATGAACACTACTGGTTTTTCTGATGCTGATTGGGCTGAAAGTCCTACTGCTAGAAGATCTACGCAGGGTTATTGTGTGTTCCTTGGAAGCAATTTAAGTGCCTGGAAAAGTAAGAAACAATATGTAGTTTCCCGATCAAGTGCTGAAGCAGAAAATAGAGCCATGGAAAATGTGACATGTGAATTGCTCTGATACCATGTTAGAAAGTCCAACCCAAAAACTTAAATTATTAGGTGGAGGGAGACCACAAATATATAAAGAGCACACAAGACCTATTCTTAAGTGATGTGAGACTTACAAAGTCAACACATCTCAAGTCCGAAATCATGTACATGCTTCATATTAAGTTCTCCATCAATTGTTATCGCATAGTACATTAAGGAAATAAAAGGAAAAGTCCTGCAGTGCAGGTGCAGAATGCAGGAAAGTAAACCAGCCACTATTGTCTGCCACACGCAACAATTCTCAATGATAAGCAATTCAGGTATTCAACTCACAGCAACTTTTAGCAAAGTGTCATGAAGAACACGATAATTATTTAAACAGTTCCTTATCATTTCTCACTCTAAAATGCCACGAATATTAAGGAAGATGGATCAAGTGAGACAACAAGTACAAATTGCATTGCAATTATGCATGGGAAGACACAGGCATAAGGTTGATTTGGTAAATATTGAAATCCAAGATAATAAGAGCAACCTTTTCCACATAACTAGGATAGGGTACATGGATATTTTGTGCTATTAATCTCTAAGTGGTGTCTTATCCTCCTTGATAGGATCTGGCGTGTATATAAAACAAATATGCATATATGTACATGTTGTCGTCATGTATATATGCATGTCAAAGAAAGAATGTTAAAACTTGTAAAGTGCACCTAGAATATATGCCGGTATACTTACAACCTCCAGTCACTTTTTTACCATCATAGAGATTTTTTTCCCTCAAATATTTGCAAGTTTCAGCATCACTTTTTAGCATTCGTATGCAATAACTTTTGAATCAGACTAAGCTAAATGACATACTATAAAACATATATATGGTGTTTCAAAAGTAAGAATTTTAAAGTAAAATTAAGAGCTTTACAACACTAGATGCATTGGTATCATGTGCTATAGCTTGTATTAGATAGCAAGAATTTAGAACAAATCAATTCTGCACAGCCAAAATCAATACTAGTAGACTACAGTGAATGTCCTCAGTACTGGAACTTCAAGCAAGCAGCACTCCGATCTAAGCACGATATTTGGATTTCATCGACATAGTAAGCATGCGAAGGCTTTCCCTGCACAAAGTCCTTAGGACCAATCTCGTTTAAGAAGTAAACAGGGGTTTACCAGGGTGGCCAAGTTTTTACAGCTCTAATGAATAATGATAGGTGTTTTACTCAACCTCAAGTTCAAACCTCCAGCTGACAAAATGACCAAACCTAACTTCAATTAAGTAGTTCCTGGTAATCTAATGATCAATGACATCATAGGCAACCCCACTCAGCTCATGTAAATTTGATTTCATCCAGGAGGAGTTAGATAAATACTTGTGCACCATTCCTCTCTGAAGTTGATTTTTTATCCCAGTAAGAGACGGCGTTAAAAATCAAAAAGCGAAAGGCATACTAGCATAAGAATTAGGTCAGACCTGGCATGTTCGAGACAAATCCACCTCTGTCCTCAATGCTGCCTCGCTCGGTGTTAGGCTCATGGTCTATAGACATTTGTACTGCCTGCCCTTTCCTTGAAAGTACAGCCCGGGAATCTCCAACATTTGCAACCCATAACTTGCTCCCATTTACAAGGATTGCAGTGACAGCTGTGGACCCACCACGTCCTAGGTCAGGATTGTGTGACAAGATTGCTTGATCTGTTTTCTCATAGGCTCTAGCAATAGATCGGTTCTGATCAGTCCAAAAGTTCTCCTGGAATCATTAAATTGAAAGATCACCATCTAAGAACAAATCTTTCCAATGACTAAGGCATTGTTAAGCACAATGGAAATTGCCAATATCCTGTTTCTTACAGGCTCTTCACCATATCAATCTTTAGGTTCAGAATATTCAAAATGTGAAAGGAGTGCAAAAAAGCTGTTGCAACAGGAATTTAAATAGGTGTTACTCATTGTTAAGACTCAGTAGAATTTCATGTACGCCAATTGAAATCCAGTGATAAAAGGCTATATGACTAGTACGTCTGTCAGGTTCAGCACATGGAGTGTAGCATTTGCCTACTCTTAGATTTCTTGTAAGTAAACCTGAAGTGCTACCCTAGTATGATCCCTCCCAAGTACCACGTTGGACACTGCTGAATTGGTTGAAGAGAAGCATCATCATGACACAGGCAACAAACACAAGAAGAGGTTAACGACAAAGGAAAACTCAAGCAGAAGAGGAAGAGGAAGGGGAAGGGAGAGGAAAGAGGCGGGGAAGGTAGCATGACAATGGAATTTAGGGTAATTGAGGCAAGCCAAATCGACATGAGAACTCAAACTCAAGTTGACTTAAAAATTCAAACTCGATGCTTGACTCAAACTCCATGGAGCTTCACTTCTCACTCATACTCAACTTAAAGAATATTCAAATGGGGGGCAAGACTTAACTTGGCCCATGATTACCGAACAAAGAAGTTTCCAATTCAAACTCTAATGACATTATGCTCGAGCTTTATTTATTTATCTATTTATTTTGACAAGGAAGCTCACCATTAGGTAGGTAAACCCCATTCCCACCTAATACCAAACTAAGTTCTTATTGCCTTAATCCTTCCTCTTCCACCTTTTTTTAGTTGCTTGGATAGAAAGCTCAAAATGGACTTATGTTCCCACAAGCGAATGAAGCTACAGAATATGTAACATAGGTGTAGCTAATGAAAATATGTAACCAGGCACTGTAGTCAATTGATTGTTTGATCCTTGACTAATTTGGGGGAAAAAAATTATCGGAGGGCCTATTCTTTGTTTGGTAATCATGGCAATCAACATGTGAAATACTATATCATTTTATTGAGAGAGATGATGTGTAGCTAATATAAACTTGCCAACAATCTATTGTGAGCCACTCAAAGCACAATAATTTAGAGATGGCTCCACTAGCGGCCATGGTGTAGGCATGACAAACTCAAGCTGATTGAAAATCCAGTATAAGATGATATTTCAGCTTCTGATACATCAAAAAAGAATGTACCCTCTATCAAGCTGCAAGCCTCCCAAACCAAGTTTTTATTACTTCGACACGTCATCTAATTACACTCAATAGAATCCAAGTGAAATAGACCACCCAACTAGTCAAGTTCACGTACCTACACAAGAGAAGGACCTTAAAAAGGGGAGAATACAAAAGAAGATGAAAACGGGGAGCAACGAGAATCTAATTTCAAAAAGTCTACTGATGCATAAAATGATATATCCCTAGTTTTATTGCTCGGGGTGCTTTTCTGAAATTATGGCCTCTCTAGATACTCTCATTTTCAAGCAGTGTAAGAAGTCGATAACAGAGTTACTAGTGCAAAATATTTATAATCAAGTAAACAACTGACCTCATTCAGGATATTTTGGAAGAGATGTTTCTGCAGATATGCAGGTACGCTATCTCCTAGATGCCCATCAAAGATAGCGAAAAGACCAAGTTCGTGTCCGCGGGTCCGATGAAATTTCGCGACATGGTAGTCTTCCATGGGATGATTCGCTTTCCCTTTTATTAAACTAAAGCCATACTTGAGGGGGCTCTGATGGCTCCTTCCCTTACCCGAGATACATGAGGAACGCCCTCCTACGAGCTGAAGAGCGGGCACAAAGAAAAAGAAAACATTTACTCATCAATAATCGGCCATCTATACAAACATCAATGCTCGTGTAACTACCAATATTGAGATGACATTTCCCTTCTTTCGCCGAAGATTACACAGATCAATTAAAGTTGAGATTGATCCTCTGATCAGCAACAAGCATCTCTTTTCACTCACCTGAGAATACACAGACTTGAAGCAGCATAAATTGTCCATATAATTCAGCCTCCACCGCTCACTGGCTCCCTCTGCCACCTACCATCTACTTCTGCAACATACCAATCAACACACGCTCGAGGGTCAACAACAAAAAAACCCATCTCCAAAAAAACTCCCAAATCCCCACCACAATCAACATCTAATCAAGCAATTCTGATCAATCAATACAGCGAACACCCACGAGAACAAAGATCCCTCTCCCAAAAAAAAAAAAAAAAACTGAATCGAGCCTCAACAGATCGTCGCAAGGTCTTACCTTTACCGACTCCCACGGAACCAAAACGAGCGGCAACAGCCCCCGCGTCCCCCGCCACCGAGAGAAATTACAAAGATGGGCGATGAAGCACGAAGACTACCTCACTGCCAGCGCGACGAGGAGCGAAAGAAGGGAAGAAACCGACGCTAAAAACGAAAAACCCGTCTCGATTCCGTAGTCGTATGGGCACAGAGAGAGACAGATACAGAGAGCTGGGTCGCACGGATTGACTTTGCTGGTTTTTTTTTTCGTTGTATTTTATGTGCGTTTGGTTCCTTTTTTTTTTTTTTTTGTAATTGCTGACACATCTACTGTTTTTGTGGGTAGATACATAGACGCGTCCTATGGTTTCAACTACAATCACTCCTCAGTGTTTGTTCCATTTACTGCCGACTTTTTTCCTCCTCCTTCCTCTGTTTTTGCCTCGGGCAGTTGGTATTTAATGGTCCCCTCTCTCTCTCTCCCCCCTCCCTCCGCAGTTCAAAGTCAGCTCATCTTTCCTCCTCCCCCTCTCTTCTTTTTCCCCTTTTGCAGACCGGTTGACCCGACGGGCAACTCGCTTTTACTGTTCCTGTTCCTGTTCCTGTTCCATTCTCGCAATCCCGGGCACTTTTGCTGGTTCTCTACCGCGATGTGATCGAAATCGACCGCGTGATCAACATTCTTGGAGTTGTTTTCATCGTGCACGCCACTTAAAAGAGTGCCATTTTTCTCGTGGGACGACAGGTAAACTCGATTCGATTAAACCGAGGATGAAAAGTGAGCTCGGCTTTCGTGTCTGGATGGATCTTAAATATGGGCAAGTCCTGCCGTGCGGGACTTGGGATCGAATTATTTGTGTCGTGCTAAATAAGGGGGAAAACCCATCGTATTTTTCTCTTTTTCAGACGAAATAATAATGGCATTTCAACTTATGGAAATTTTTTTTCTTTTTCGACGTTCAATCCGGAATTTAAACCATTGGTCAATTAAGTAGTAAAAGTTTTAGAATATGGGTTAACGTTTGTCATTCCGTTGAATGAAATGTCACTAGTTTTTTTTTTTATTGACTTGTCACGTTCACTCGGTATTGATTATTTGTTGTTACTGTATAATTACCCTTCGTTGTCCTGCGAAATTTACTGTCTAATGATCGCTTTCTTCGTACGTTGGCGTTTGAATTGCTTAGGAAAATGGGTCGGTAAAAAATCATTTTCATGTTAAATGAAAATCTATTTAAATCCAAGTAAAAATGAAAATCAATTTTCAAAATACGATTGGATCTTGGCGCTTGGATTTGAGTCCCGCAGGACCAACCCAAAGACCTCAGGGCCTAGGCTTTTGGATCACGCGATCGGGCCTGGGACCTGGGCGTGGGCGCCCACAACCCCAGAGGCTATGTTTGAATCCTTGGATCCCAACACTAGTGCTCGAAAAAAAGAAACCCAACATCAAGTCCGATTCCTTTCGAGTGAGACCTCGTTACATGGATTGTTCCCTGGAGCTTGCATCCGAGACCCAGGTGACCAACCTTTGATGCCTAACTATCGCACCTCGTTGATGTGTCGACTTGGTCCCTCGATGCTCATGTCCGGTTCCCTAACGGTTACTTGAGACCACGAGTCCTATGTCGAGTTTGTCAAGCCTAGGCTAGGGTACTCTTAGGTTGAGACTACCACGCTAGCGTTTTACTCAAGTCCCTAAGGACAAGCCTGGGTATCCCAGCGTCCCAACTCGGATCCCCAGCGATCAGGCTCGATTCCGAGTCTGAGTCCAGGCTCACTAGTGCTTAGGACCCAGTTCTCAGCAAGCTCAAGTTCCTTGAGGTTCTGTCTGAAACCTAAGTGCTCAATCGTGGTTCAAACCACCTCCCCTCCCTTGCTACCCTCCCTCCTCCCAATCCCAATCCCAATGCCAATCTCGATCATCTCCCCTTACGCTGTGTTTGGTAGTCGGGATAAAATTTATTATATCTTGAGTTTGGTACCTGCGTTGGACAGGATATAGAGGGATATAATATGAGTATAGTCTGGATAAAATTATCATATGGGGGAAGTGAGATAAAGGTGGATAAGATTTCTAATTCTAATACGTAAGTTATTTTTTTTCGAGTAACAATTTTCTCAAACTAATAAAATTAAAATAGTATTAGAATATAAATAATATTTGATTTCTAAGAAGAAAAAAATCAAAATAAGGAAAAAATTAAATAATTTCATTATTATTTATTTCCATTTTTATTTATGTATTCAAATTTATTTCTATCTTGTAGTATAAATTCTATATATGTATTTATAGTAATTACATATTTTAGGTATTTTAGTATTTTAGAAATATTACTATAGTTTACTATTTAGTAAAATGTTATTAGAGAATGATGGAAGGGAAAAAATAAATAAATAAATAAAATAAGTAAAAAAGAAAAGGAAAAAAATAGCAATAATAATGAAGTAAGCAAGAGTGTCACGAGAGATTCTTATAATTTTCGTTTATGCAACTTTTAGGTTCATTTACACTAACATGTCATTCATAACAAATAAAAGATAAAATAGGATGTGAAGATATCCAACTTTATTATTGCCAGTCACCAAACAATGGATAGAATATAACAAAATCTATGGATTTCATATCACATCCTATCTAGTAGGGGTGAGCAAAAAAATCATGATCCAACCGAACCGAACCGTACCTAACCAGCTGATTTTGAATCAACACCGACGGGTACGATTCAGTTCCCGATTCCAATTTTCCAGAACTAGTGAGTACTTGTTCAGATTTTGATTTCGCGTGGGAACCATCCAACCGGCACAATCGATCAGGCTCGAGTCCGAGTCTGAGTCCAAGCTTCCTAGTGCTTAGGACCCAATTCTCGGCAAGCTCAAGTTTCTCGAGGTCATGCCTAAAACCTAAGCACTCAATCGTGGTTCAAACCACCTCCCCTCCCTTGCCACCCTCCTCCCCCCCTCCCAATCCCAATCTCAATCCTCTCCCCTTACGCTGCGTTTGGTAGTCGGGATAAAATTTATGATGAGATAAAATTTATTATACCTTGAGTTTGGTACCTACATAGGACAGGATATAGTGGGATATAATATGGGTATAGTCTGGATAAAATTATCCTATGGGGAAAGTGAGATAAAGATGGATAAGATTTCTAACCCTAATACATAAGTTATTTTTCTTTTCGAATAACAATTTTCTCAAACTAATAAAATTAAAATAGTATTAGAATATAAATAATATTTGATTTCTAAGAAGAAAAAACCAAAATAAAGAAAAAATAAAATAATTTCATTATTATTTATTTCCATTTTTATTTATGTATTCAAATTTATTTCTATCTTATAGCATAAATTCTATATATATATATATTTATTTATTTATTTATTTATAGTAATTACATATTTTAGGTATTTTAGTATTTTAGAAATATTAGTATAGTTCACTATTTAGTAAATCTTATTAGAGAATGATGGAAGGGAAAAATAAATAAATAAATAAAAGAAGTAAAAAAGGAAAGGAAAAAAATAGCAATAACAATGAAGTAGGCAAGAGTGTCACGAGAGATTCTTATAATTTCGTTTATGCAACTTTTAGGTTCATTTACACTAATATTCATTCATACCAAATAAAAGATAAAATAGGATGTGAAGATATCCAGCTTTATTATTGCCAGTCACCAAACAATGGATAGAATATAACAAAATCTCTGGATTGCATATCTCATCATATCTAGTAGAGGTGAGCAAAAACATTATGATCCAACCAAACTAGACCGGACCATAACCAACAGCTGATTTTGGATCATCATCGACAGGTACGGTTTGGTTCCCGATTCCAATTTTCCAGAACGAGTGGGTACTGGTTTGGATTCCGATTTTGCGTGGGAACCATCCAACCGGAACAACCGAAACGGTCCTTTATATAATTTACTGCATTTATGATTTGCTAGATGTGAAATACTGCCTTTTTAACCTGATTGTTCTATGAATTTATCACTGATCTCTTCCTCCTAATTTACTTCATTGATGAGGATAATACAATTCCACTCTAATGGTACTCAACTCAAGGGCGTAATTCATTTGTATTGTCGTGACCATATTTCCTCCCTATTATGAACAAGTTACCAAATAACGTGACAACTACGCTAAACTTCTTCTTTTGCTTTGTGGGGGGAGATATTTCAAAAAAAAAAGATTTTGATAAAATGATGGGACATTATTAAAATTACTGCGTTCATACTATAAAAATGCTAAGGTGCATGGTGGAAATTTAAAGGCAAGTACCACTACTCAATGTACTTTTGGCTTCAAAACCCTATGAAAAAACTCAAAATGTTTACAAGTAAAGTTACGATCTCCAAACTCCAAAGAATGATCATAGCATTAAGAAAGGCTTCTGACAAATCAAGGTAAAATATAACTTATTTACAGAAAATTCGGTAGACAACCGTAACCGAGATCCAACCGGGAACCGGATCGGACGGTGGTTCGATTCTCGGATGGATTCATAGATCAAGCGGGTGGTTCACGATTTGTATTTTGCGGAACCGGTTCCTAGCGTGTTAGTTCTCAGTTTTTAGGTAAAACCACACATCCTTTGAACCGATCACATCACTATCTAGTTCTATCCTGTCTATAAATCACAGCGACCAAATGTAGCCTTAATGCTTAGGACCTCAATCACTGAGCTCGAGTCCCTCAGGACATGGTGATTATCGACTTTTTTTCAAATGTGCGCTTTATAATTTTCCTATTGAAAACTTTAGAAAAAGACTTTCATTTTATTTGCAAATGGTACCAAATAGAGGGATATTCACTTTTGTTAAGAATAAGTCCCATTGAGAACATTTTTCGATAAAAACTCATCGCGAAACAAACAGAACCTTAAGGAAAAACATTAATTTGTCTTACTTTTCACTTGTTCCCAATACCACCCTCACATAGAATTATAGGAAAACACCCACTCAAATCCATGATTTACCCTTTTGGCTTTTGGGCTTCGCTTTAGTGGTAACTATAAAAATGTCAATGGCACTTTAATAATTGCAAAGGGAACACCAACTCGAAAAGTTCCAATTATTGATGCCATATAGATGGAGCTATTCATTATCGGTTATTCGGATTTCTATCATTTTATTATGGGATAAGGAGACCAAAAATCTTTTAATTAATGCAAACCATTCAATTAAATCCCTCGATTTTTCTATGCAACTAAATATCGAAGTTATATGTAGGGATATGTTCACTAGAAATCCTAAAACTTTTAGTATAGTTGAATCCGAAAACTTGCAAGTGTAATAGAGTCCTTCCGTTAACTCCGTCAAATTTGACTAACAGAAAGTATTAACATGATTTCTTTCTAATACTTTCTCTATCCTACATGCTGATAACGTGACCAAAATGATATCATTTTGGTCCAAATTTGATGTTTAATATAACACTTATAGAAATTAATTAAAAAATAAGGTACATGAAAATAAAAACAAATTCAGCGGCGAAGGCTTTTGCAGCCCTCATCTCCGCCATCCCACCTCCATCGGGAAGGGCCGACAGTGATGGGAAATTGATCGGCGAGGGCCGTTGTGCCTCAGCCAAGGGCCAGCTGGCCCTCGTCCATGTCTATGCTAGGGTGGCGGCCCTCAGCCAGAACTGCGCAAGGGTCGACGACCCCCGCCAACCATTTCCCCACCATCGTACAATGCTTCTTGGTGGTGAGGCGACTGTTGACACCTGATTTTTTTTACCATTTATTATTGTGATTTTTATTCTTTAAAATTAATTAAAAATATCAAAAAAGGTCATAAAATCACAAAATCAACTTTGGAAGCCTTGGTTTAACCTTAGGAACCAATTTTGAACAAAAATATTTTTTCGGTATTTTTAATATTTTTCGAGTTTATTTAATTATAAAAATACCCAAAAAATCAGAAAAATACCATTCGTGGTCAGAAAAATACCCAAAAATATTCGATAATTTTGTTTTAATTTCCTCTTCAAGTGTGTCACTTTAAATCTCAAAAATTCGGCTCGGGTCACTATGTTCCTTCACAAACATAAACCCGAACCGAGCCTAAAAAAAATCATTTTCGAGTCTTTTAGTTTTCAATTCTCACTTTTTATAAGCTATGACATTGGATTCTAAAGTCTTAAAGTGCAATTAGGTCAATTTGCCCTCCAATTTAATCAATTTTTACCAAAAGGGCTTAATTGCACATTTTTCTTTCAATTAGTCCCCGGTTTCACGGATGTATACGTATGCTCTACGTATTTATACGTCATACGTATTTATACGTTATGCATATTTGTACTGTTTGGTAACCTCTTTAACTCTTGTAATAATAATAATGGTTATTATTTTTAACACCTTTGTTAGTGCCTTTTTTTTAGCATTTTTGTATTGTGAGTGCTATTGCTAGTGCTATTTTTAAATAGCATTTTTTGTATTATAAATTGTGAGTGCTATTGTTAGTGCTATTTTTAAATGACATTTATTTATCATAAATTGTGAGTGCTATTGTTAGTGCTATTTTTAAATGGCATTTATTTATCATAAATTGTGAGTGCTATTATTAGATAGAATTTATAATTGTTAGTGCTATTTTTAAATAGCATTTTTATATTATAAATTGTGAGTGCTATTGTTAGTGCTATTTTTAAATAGCATTTTTGTATTATAAATTGTGAGTGCTATTGTTAGTGCTATTTTTAAATGTCATTTATTTGTGAGTGCTATTTTTAGATAGAATTTATAATTGTTAGTGCTATTTTTAAATACAATTTATTGGAAGGTATTTTTGGCTATAAAAGGATGGCAAGAGTTTTGAGGTTGAGAGGGGAGAGACATTTTGTAGAGTGTTCAAATTTTTGAGAGCTTAAAGAGAAGAACACAAACACTCTCTATATTCTCATCATCTTGAGTGAGCAAAATATGCTAAGTTCGGAATATTGATTCCGCATATTGCTAGCACAATTGTTGTGGAGTTATTAGTCGTCTCCCCGTTCGTCAATTGGTGGTGCGTCCGAACTAGATGCCTAACACTTGTGGAGGCTGAGATCGAAGAACATCGAACCGACACCTCCGTTCAAGCACGCTACGAGAGGTAATCTATTTACTCTCTTTGAGGCTTTGTGATTTTTTTCGATTGAAATGCACGAAGTACGCCTCTGGAGATACATGTATGGGTTGTTATTTATTTCCGCTACGTGTTACGTGGATCCCAACAGTGGTATCAGAGCCGATCCTTAGGTGTTTTCGTGCATTTAATTGATTTTTTGCAATTTTTGCAATACTATGGCCAATATGTATTAACGAATTGTTCGTCTTACATGGCTAATGGAGGTTGATTATTTTATATGATAAATTAATCAACGTAGCAAAAATTGAGACTAAATCAATTTTGAATCGAAAATTTATGGCTATCTTATTTTACATAAAAATTCTGAATATGATTCAACGTAGAATTTTTATTGTGCCTTCCTAAGTTTTAAATTGTGAATTTATTACTTACGTGGAAGGGTGGTGATCATGGAAAAATCCCTAATCAATGTGATTGATGTATATATGAATGTATGATGATTATTTATATATTTGGGGTTGTAGTTATTAAATGGAGGCTGCGTACTCCTTTTATTTTTCATGTAATCTTTATTTTTAGCATAGTCAATTGTTGATGTAAATGCTACGAGGATTACGTGGGGGAGCCTTTTAAGTCGGTGAGCTCTTTGGGGCCCAATTCTTGAAGAGTTCAAGAAACCAAGAAGAAGCGAAGAGCGGCTCTCCGTTATTAAAATATTAAAATGATTAAATGTGGTCTCATTGGCTCGAGACCCATTAAATCATAATTCCATGATCACCACGTAGGATAGATGTTTATGTGATTGACATCTATTTATTTATTATGATTACGTGAGCATGTTAAACTGGTTAATGTGCAAAGTCAGACTTACATCACCCAAAATTGCGCCTGCATGAAATCTTAGTTAGGAAAATCACTAGCGTTAGGTACCGAAAGGGCGTTGGTAACGACACCAGCGTAACCAAGTCCCCGAACCCAAAAACTCTGGTTCCGTAGAACTGATCGATCTCTCCCAATCGATCAGTAAGGTTTCCGGTCTACCCTCCAAGAAAGACCGGTGGCGACTCTAAATGCATGCACAAGTTGCACATGCCACCACGACCACACTAAGGTCGAAAGCGATCGACTCTTATCGTCGAATCCTTCTGAAAAATACTCCCGCCGCGATTTGGTATGGGCCTGGGAGGGCTCGCGCCGATCCAAGACCCGCGATCGGTAATCCATTAGCCGCGTCCGCTTCCGGACGGGTCGCGACAGCTGGCGACTCCACTGGGGACTTGCTCTAGAACATGTGATTCTAGACCTCAAGTGGACTTAGGCCGTAATTAAAACGCTGAGTGATTTTTCTAACCATGCAGGCACTCGTGAAGGTGAGGTAAGTCCGCTCATGATAGGTGTTATATGTTTTTGCAGATTGGAGTGATAAGGGGGGTAGTCTGTGATTAACATTGTCTTATGCAGGTTGGCGTAGGAATGAATGATTGTGTGTATGTTTTATATTGAAGCAGTGATTGTTAAATAAGATGCATGTTTATCGCTTTAGCACGACACCGAAAATACACACAACCGCGCCTAAAACCCCGGGCGCCGCCTATAGGAAAACAATAGAAGGGATTGAAAATGGAATCTCCGTGAGGAAAGACACGGGGTAATCCACTTTTCAATTCCGCTCATTTCGAACTATGGATCGAGCCCCAATGCAACGATAGTTGTGCAATGGAATCTGCTCTTTCTAGAACTCGAGGTGGGAACCTTGACCTTAGGTGCCAAATCCTTTGATTTTTAGAAGTTTTATCCTCACTTGTCTCATGTGCATGTCTTTAGATGGTTGGTATATCTAAAACCACCTAAAAAAAAAAAAATCGGTGATCCTGGAGTCACATCTCGAAGACTGGAACTGGGGCATCTCCAAGTGTTTGGACCACATTCCTTTGATTGATTTGACATTCTTAGTTCTCTTGTATAAGATTAATTTTGCTGAGATCCTCTATATCTCGTCCCTTAGATTGATTGTATTAGGAATCTATTTGTATTGTATACATCTTGATAAGGCTCATTTCTATCGAAAATGGGAGCAAATTCCCCAAACCCGTGGAGCATAGTGGAATTCGTCCCTTCAGTGCAAAATACATTTGGCCGCAGAGCCACTCGTTTGGTGAAAGGACGTATCGTTCCTAATTAATTTTTAATCAGATCTGGGGATAAGTTTTTCTCCATTTTTTTTTATCTCAGGTGATAAAAGAGACAATGCACCCAAAAGCTCATGCATTCAAGTGACAAAACAGACGTCGCCCAGCTGGGGCAAATAAACCGTAGGCGTCGCAAATACCTTCAAGCACGGATGGAGGAATTTGATAGATGTTGTTCATATCAATATGCAACATCAAAACGGAGTGCAAATCAAGTGTAAAAGGACGTATCATTCCAAAATGATTATTTTCTTGATATGGGAATAATGTTTCCTTTCTTTTTCCTCTCAGATGATGATCAAGAGCAGAGGACGCAGGATGTAATGCTTTCAAATAACAAACAGGGAACATTAAATACCTCAAATGGCGACTGTGATCGAGAGAATCACCAAACCGCCACATGACGAATCCCAAGAATATCAAGCTGTCTTGAGACAGATAAAATTGATCAAGGACTCTGACAATCGAGATGGATGATCAGAATCTGCAAAAATCAATGGGAGCAGGTTCCCCCCATTTGCTTTGAGGAGCCAAACCGGGGGCAAACTCTCATGATCCCCCATGAAAGCGCATCAGACCAGGGTCACCGAATCCAGAGATGACAAACAGCAAAACCATGCCTAACTGGGGCAAGTGAATCATTTGTACGCCGGACGTTTCTCCTCTGGCAAAATCAATGGACGCAATAACAGAGTCGTCCGCATCAGAATCAAACCCCAAGATACGAATTTGGGTGAACGGTAACCTTGTATCGTTCCAATTTGGTCTTCGAAGACCACATGCCTAACATGAGTTTTTACTCATTTTGCAGGAAGTCGTTGGCGCTGAAAGCCCCAAATGAAAAGAGCGCGCTAACAGGGAGGCGAATTGAATCAGTGGCCCTAGAAGTCAGAATTTCAGGAGATGGTCTTTGATCATAAGACCTAGTGGATGGAACTATGAAGAATGGCGCTGGAATGCGCCCAAAAACACAAATGGATCTCCTCTGGGGCAAATCCTCGAGAATGATTCATCGCCAACCAAACGGAGGGATCGTGGCCACAATATAGATTGCCAATTTCTGCAAGCCGCGCGTTTGTGTTCGAATGGAAACACAAAGCAAGAACAAGGCTGTATCGTTCCAATTTGCCTTGAATTTTGGAACGCAAACTGACACATAATTCCCGTCTTTGACAGGGGATCGCCATCAAGGCGAAACAGGTTTTCACATCCCATGTATTACCCGTTGGAATACATGACCAAGGGTAAAATGTATCGTTCTAATTTTTTTGAAAAATTCATGAACGAACAATAACATGTTTCTTCTGCATTTTCAGGGATCTCCAGCCACGAGGAACAGGTAAGTATCCCTCTCCCAAAATCCCTTGAAGATGTGGAATAAAAAATATAGAAGAAAAGAAAAGCTTTCAGAATCTAGTGTCTAGAAAAGACATAGAATTCAAATTTCATTAGCATTCATGTTTTGAAACAAGAGGTTGTCTGAACATGAATAAGAACATGCATGGGGCATCATAAAATCCCCTTTGACGGGTAAAATTTCTAGAGAAAATGAAAGAGATTTTTAAAATAAAAAATTGTTCAAAACAATCAAAAGGGCGCTTCCTCAAAGGCGAGAGGCAAAGCTTAAATCCAAACACGTCCTCTACACACTTGAGAGAGGAGTGGAGCGGATCAGATAGCAAAATCTGGACCTACGGAAGTAGGGATTATTCGCAGCAATTACTTGGATTGGGACGACGGAGGCATTCGTTTCATATCCCCCAAACACTACAGGTGACCGTTGATAACCCCTTTGAACGACGGTTTTCATTCTCAACCCTGTCAAGAACCACCCCACATCGGGGCAAAACAGGAGTAAGTCCAGCAGCATCAGGAGGAAATGGTTAGAAATTTTCTTGCTCGGACTAACATCAATCTTTGTGTGTTGTTTATATGGTAATCCAAGTGCCATAGGATGACGAGAAGCGTTCATTTCTCTATCCCACACACGTTTATCATTTGCACAGCCAAGTTGAGCCTGCAAATTCATTTCATAAACCCGTTGGTGATCATTGCAAATTCCAAGATAAAGGCAGATCACTTCAGAAACGAGGGAGTTCAAGACCTAGGGTTTACGAAAAAGCTACTAAGTCAATACTCAAGCGCGCTAAGAGCCAAATCATATATCTAGCACAATTGCCAAAGCATCTCACTTGCAACGAGGGATGAAAGAAATCCCCAGCATCAGAAAAGAAAAAGCAAATGTGCCTGATAAAAGCAAGGTCGATGCTCGTGAAAATTGTTAAATTGACCTCCAATGAAGCCTCGTGGGGAAAGAGAAAAACCTCTAAAGGAGCCAAATCCAAAAGGCTGCTCCCCGAATGCTATTAAGCACAGAACGAAGACATAGAGAGAGTCGGTCTCTGAATGCAACAAGAGACGCTCTTTAAAGAGCTGGTGCACACCGCAAGATAGGTTGCGCGCCTCAAAGGCTAAAGATGCAGAAAAGAAAGGACAGGTGGCAAATCAGCAATGATCACCAATGTCAAACCCGTCACGAATTCTGGGCCAAAAATAAGCCTTTTTCGGTCCCCAATCCTACCAATGTTACAACCCCGAAACAGTCTTCTCTGACTAAGACACTTGGGTTAACATATAGCTTAGCTCGAAGAAGTACGAGCAAGACTATTTCTTTCTCATTTTGCAGGGTTCTTGACTTGTAAACCCGGAGCAGATGGTGAAGACTTTCATTCAATGGCCTCGACTCCAAAGCGAGTCCCCCTTGAAAGCCAATATCCAAGCCTAACATTACGGTCCCGTGGAAGACCTCCCGACCGATCAAAATGTATGCGCTGCGAATGAACCTAAAACCTAGGCACAGGTTAGTAAGGAATTGAGTGCATCCCCTATAAAAACCACATCTCAAAACAGGTGAGAAGACCTCCTTGTCGAGAAATATTCCAATTAACGTTTTGAACAAACTCTTTTTGGAATTTTCAAACTGTTGATCCAGATTTTCCGTGCAAGGGACTTGTGATCACATTTGCATGTTGCAAGAATGCTTTGGATGACCTCTAGCATCAAAATGCACATTTCATGATTAAAACTTAAATCATACGATTTTGTCAAATGGACAGCCGTGGTCTTCCCAAAGATTACTAACGTTTTCTTGGTGAAGAAAAATATTTCGGGCTCAAATTTCTGCAGGATACCTGGAAAACCCAGCTCCCAGAATGTCGCCTCAACAGACTCAAGTGAAGCTTTGTCAAAATAAAATCTTTCACTGCTTCAAAAACTGAATTCCCGACAAACTTCGGGGTCTCTAAAAAAGAGGGGAAGAAAAACCCTTTAAAAAGAAAAGTCCTATCAGACGTGGAGAACCCTCGTCCCAGGACCCATTTTCAAAATATCAAACAGTCTCATCGGACGTGGAGAACCCTCGTCATGAGACCCCTTTTCATAATTTAAGCAGTCTCATCGGACGTGGAGAACCCTCGTCATGAGACCCCTTTTCAAAAATCAGACAGTCTCATCGGACGTGGAGAACCCTCGTCATGAGACCCCTTTTCATAATTTAAACAGTCTCGTCGGACGTAGAGAACCCTCGTCATGAGACCCCTTTTCAAAAATCAGACAGTCTCATCAGGACGTGGAGAACCCTCGTCATGAGACCCCTTTTCATAATTTAGGCAGTCTCATCGGATGTGGAGAACCCTCGTCATGAGACCCCTTTTCAAAAATCAGACAGTCTCATCGGACGTGGAGAACCCTCGTCATGAGACCCCTTTTCATAATTTAGGCAGTCTCATCGGACGTGGAGAAATCTCGTCATGAGACCCCTTTTCATAATTTAGGCAGTCTCATCGGACGTGGAGAACCCTCGTCATGAGACCCCTTTTCAAAGTCAAAACTGATGGTAGACACCGCCTGAAGGGTCAAAACTATGGTAGATACCACCTGAAGGGTCAACACAAGGTAGATACCGCCTGAAGGGTCAACACAAGGTAGAAACCGCCTGAAGGGTCAAATCAAAGGTAGAAACCGCCTGAAGGGTCAACTCAAGGTAGAAACCGCCTGAAGGGTCAAACCAAGGTAGAAACCGCCTGAGGGATCACATTAATGGTAGAAACCGCCTGAAGGGTCACATATGGTAGAAACCGCCATAAGGGTCAATTCATTGGTAGAAACCGCATAAGGGTCAACTCATTGATAAATATCGCAGTACGGATCAACACAAAGGTCTGATCCACCATACGGATCAAAATCCTTGGCAAATCCCAAAGCGTGGGATGCGCCTTCCTTAGGTTCCTACAAGTTAGGAATCCCATCATGGTATGACCTACCATACAGGTCAGAGCTTAATCTCCCTAGGATATTCTGAATGACGAGTCCTAGGCATCTTCTTGAAAGTCGTCGCAACCGGCAGCATCCGACAGGTGAGCTTCAGGTAAGCCTCTCTCACTCCGGCCCATGTTCAAATTGTTAGAGCAAACCGGGGATTGATTTGAGCTTTTATCAATAGGCTTAAGGATCCGATGTCATAACATTTCTTCTCTTATTTTCCCAGTTGAGTCGGTTAGGAATCAGGTGCCACCTTATCTTTGAGAGAAACCTCTAACGAGATTCCTCTCAAAGAGGGGCAGCTGTTGACACCTGATTTTTTTTACCATTTATTATTGTGATTTTTATTCTTTAAAATTAATTAAAAATATCAAAAAAGGTCATAAAATCACAAAATCAACTTTGGAAGCCTTGGTTTAACCTTAGGAACCAATTTTGAACAAAAATATTTTTTCGGTATTTTTAATATTTTTCGAGTTTATTTAATTATAAAAATACCCAAAAAATCAGAAAAATACCATTCGTGGTCAGAAAAATACCCAAAAATATTCGATAATTTTGTTTTAATTTCCTCTTCAAGTGTGTCACTTTAAATCTCAAAAATTCGGCTCGGGTCACTATGTTCCTTCACAAACATAAACCCGAACCGAGCCTAAAAAAAAATCATTTTCGAGTCTTTTAGTTTTCAATTCTCACTTTTTATAAGCTATGACATTGGATTCTAAAGTCTTAAAGTGCAATTAGGTCAATTTGCCCTCCAATTTAATCAATTTTTACCAAAAGGGCTTAATTGCACATTTTTCTTTCAATTAGTCCCCGATTTCACGGATGTATACGTATGCTCTACGTATTTATACGTCATACGTATTTATACGTTATGCATATTTGTACTGTTTGGTAACCTCTTTAACTCTTGTAATAATAATAATGGTTATTATTTTTAACACCTTTGTTAGTGCCTTTTTTTTAGCATTTTTGTATTGTGAGTGCTATTGCTAGTGCTATTTTTAAATAGCATTTTTTGTATTATAAATTGTGAGTGCTATTGTTAGTGCTATTTTTAAATGACATTTATTTATCATAAATTGTGAGTGCTATTGTTAGTGCTATTTTTAAATGGCATTTATTTATCATAAATTGTGAGTGCTATTATTAGATAGAATTTATAATTGTTAGTGCTATTTTTAAATAGCATTTTTGTATTATAAATTGTGAGTGCTATTGTTAGTGCTATTTTTAAATAGCATTTTTGTATTATAAATTGTGAGTGCTATTGTTAGTGCTATTTTTAAATGTCATTTATTTGTGAGTGCTATTTTTAGATAGAATTTATAATTGTTAGTGCTATTTTTAAATACAATTTATTGGAAGGTATTTTTGGCTATAAAAGGATGGCAAGAGTTTTGAGGTTGAGAGGGAAGAGACATTTTGTAGAGTGTTCAAATTTTTGAGAGCTTAAAGAGAAGAACACAAACACTCTCTATATTCTCATCATCTTGAGTGAGCAAAATATGCTAAGTTCGGAATATTGATTCCGCATATTGCTAGCACAATTGTTGTGGAGTTATTAGTCGTCTCCCCGTTCGTCAATTGGTGGTGCGTCCGAACTAGATGCCTAACACTTGTGGAGGCTGAGATCGAAGAACATCGAACCGACACCTCCGTTCAAGCACGCTACGAGAGGTAATCTATTTACTCTCTTTGAGGCTTTGTGATTTTTTTCGATTGAAATGCACGAAGTACGCCTCTGGAGATACATGTATGGGTTGTTATTTATTTCCGCTACGTGTTACGTGGATCCCAACAGTGGTATCAGAGCCGATCCTTAGGTGTTTTCGTGCATTTAATTGATTTTTTGCAATTTTTGCAATACTATGGCCAATATGTATTAACGAATTGTTCGTCTTACATGGCTAATGGAGGTTGATTATTTTATATGATAAATTAATCAACGTAGCAAAAATTGAGACTAAATCAATTTTGAATCGAAAATTTATGGCTATCTTATTTTACATAAAAATTCTGAATATGATTCAACGTAGAATTTTTATTGTGCCTTCCTAAGTTTTAAATTGTGAATTTATTACTTACGTGGAAGGGTGGTGATCATGGAAAAATCCCTAATCAATGTGATTGATGTATATATGAATGTATGATGATTATTTATATATTTGGGGTTGTAGTTATTAAATGGAGGCTGCGTACTCCTTTTATTTTTCATGTAATCTTTATTTTTAGCATAGTCAATTGTTGATGTAAATGCTACGAGGATTACGTGGGGGAGCCTTTTAAGTCGGTGAGCTCTTTGGGGCCCAATTCTTGAAGAGTTCAAGAAACCAAGAAGAAGCGAAGAGCGGCTCTCCGTTATTAAAATATTAAAATGATTAAATGTGGTCTCATTGGCTCGAGACCCATTAAATCATAATTCCATGATCACCACGTAGGATAGATGTTTATGTGATTGACATCTATTTATTTATTATGATTACGTGAGCATGTTAAACTGGTTAATGTGCAAAGTCAGACTTACATCACCCAAAATTGCGCCTGCATGAAATCTTAGTTAGGAAAATCACTAGCGTTAGGTACCGAAAGGGCGTTGGTAACGACACCAGCGTAACCAAGTCCCCGAACCCAAAAACTCTGGTTCCGTAGAACTGATCGATCTCTCCCAATCGATCAGTAAGGTTTCCGGTCTACCCTCCAAGAAAGACCGGTGGCGACTCTAAATGCATGCACAAGTTGCACATGCCACCACGACCACACTAAGGTCGAAAGCGATCGACTCTTATCGTCGAATCCTTCTGAAAAATACTCCCGCCGCGATTTGGTATGGGCCTGGGAGGGCTCGCGCCGATCCAAGACCCGCGATCGGTAATCCATTAGCCGCGTCCGCTTTCGGACGGGTCGCGACAGCGACGACTGCCAGGATTTTGTTCTTTTATTTTTTTACCTTTTTTAATTAATTTAAATAAAAATTATATTCAAAATCAAATTAAAAACGACATCGTTTTAGCCATGTCATCGCCATGTAGGAGAAAGAATATATAAAAAAATGTCACGTCAATATTTTTCGTTAGTTTAATTGGACGGAATTAACGGAAGTACTTGATTGCACCATGTTTTGAAAAGTTTTAGGACTCGACTACATTTTTTATAGTTTTAGGACTTAATTGTACTTTCTTAATTAATTTTAGGACTAGGTGAATGCATCCTTAAGATATATCTTTGTTCGAATCCATCCTTCCGTTCAATGAAGTCGAAATATCAAGACAATTCATATAAATTTCCAAAAAGAACTGTCACTAGTGGATAGAGAACTGCCAAACGTGCACATAGGGGCAATGCTACTGAGTGAGGGATTACATACAAGTGAGACGACAGGAGAGAAGCAAAGACAGAGACGCAGGCATCTTTCTGTTGCGCAATCAACGAATAATGCTACCTAGGAAGCCGTCAAACAAATCACACGCAATACTTCCCCTTGCGAATCTGCGTCTCCCCCTCTCTCTCCTCGCCACGCACTCCTCCCATTTCTCTTTTGACATCTCATTTTCGTCAAGCCATGCACGAACCCATCTCCTCCTCTCTCTCTCTCTCTCTCTCTCTCTCTCTCTCTCTTGCTGGGTGCAACAGAAAGAACATTCTCTTCCTCAACTTCTCTGCAGATCCCGTCTGCTTTTTCTTTTCACATTCTCCGGTGGGATTGGCTGATGTTGATGGTGGGTGGTGGGTCCATGTTGAGGAGGAAGACTCTGGGCTTCGAATGGGCCAGGAGTTATTACGGCGGCGGCGATCATGCCTCGGATTGGTGGGACGAGATCGACGAGTCCGAGCAATGGCAGAAGGGGATTTATTATTCCTTGTGTGCATCCTACGCATTGATCTCTTTAGTTGCCTTGGTATGTCATTATCTGCGGCGGTGATCATGCGTCGGTTTTGCTTTTCTGTTTCTGCACTGTAATGTCGTCTGCAGGTGAGTCTGATCAGGAAGAAGATATAAATGAGGAACCTTCTGCAGACTTTTGCTCTAGGTTTCTTCTTTTCTTGAGTGGAAGTTGTCATGTTTATGTCATGGCCGTTCGCTGAACGCGGGTTTCTCTGCATGGACGATGTTATTCATTTTGTTGAATCGCGAAAAAGCTGAACCCCTCGGATGTTTTTTCGACTGTCGTGTAGGTGCAACTGTGCCGCATTCAATTCAGAGTGCCCGAGTTCGGTTGGACGACGCAGAAAGTTTTCCATCTGATGAATTTCGTCGTGAATGGACGTAAGAATCGCCCGGATCTTCTGTTTTCCTACTTGAGGCGAATCGCATTCGATCTTCTATACTAACTCTTGAATCTGCATTTTTGTCAGTGAGGGCTTTCATGTTTGGTGTATACAAGAGCGTGTTTCTTCTCCGGCCCAAAGTACGTATTATTGCTTCACCGACATTTATGATCTGTGGTCTCTGAGATTAGGAGTATTGTTCTGAACTGTTGAAAACTATTTTATCTGATTCTTGCAATTCTAACATTTGTTTCCCAACAGGCGCTTGAAATAATGCTTCTAGATCTTCCAGGACTATTATTTTTCTCTACGTACACATTACTAGTCTTGTTCTGGGCTGAGATATATCAGCAGGTACTGTTTTTGTATACTAATGTAGTCTGTTATGTTGTGAACCGTCACATGTCGAAAGTTAGTTAAGTTGATGGTTTATGAAAGCTTTTCAATCGATCAGGCGCGAAGCCTTCCTATCGATAAGCTTAGGCCGACGTATTATGCGATTAATGGAGTTATATACTTCACACAGGTAAGGTACTTCATTGTCATTTCTATTTACTTTCAAAGGACATCAAATTAACAGGATTCGATTCTTGTGTCCAAACTTAATGTCAGTCAAATTCGCGATTGTGCAATAGGTGTGCATCTGGATTGGCGTAAAATTAAGCCCAAGTCATACAGCGGTCATGGTTTCAAGACTCTTTTTGTCAGGTCGGTGTTCTTTAGGAAAATCATGGGACTGGTTGCGGCGCAAGCCTTTCGTTCATTGTTATTGCTTTGTGCTTTCTTCTGCTTCCTTTTACTGGTATTTGAACTGATGGCTCGTAAATAGGTTCATGTTAAGCGGCGCTTCCTTTTACCAGTATTTTCCTTGTCTTGCCATTGATGCCGCATAGTAATTTAATGTATGCAGCTGTTTCGTTTTGTGCTGCACTTGGGTTTCTGATGTACGGAGGCAGGTAATCTTGGAAACGGTCTCAACCCGACAGTTGCTTTCTGTACTTCGCGACCTGAGTTGCTGTTATCTGAAGCAGGTTGTTCGTCATGTTAAGGCGCTTTCCTATCGAATCGAGAGGCCGACAGAAGAAGCTATACGAGGTGCGTATTCCATGTGATCGTCGAGTTTTGGTTTTGTAAGCATAACGGACACTGAAGAACTTGCTGCTATACAAAAAAGGTAAAAGCGAAGAAATTAATCTCCTTTCTGGAGCAATCGTAAAAAAGGGTACAAGCGAAGAAATTAATCTCCTTTCCGGAGCAATCGTAAGCTTCTTTAATCGCGGTATTATGTGGCGACTAACTATCCTGCGTTTCTAGGACCTCGCTGCTACGAATCCCTCGGAGAAATGCATGGTTAACTTACTTCAGCATACCCGCTTCATGAATTTGATAAATGTGCATAAGAACATCTGCTTAGCATGATTTGGATGGCCAAAGTTTCCCTTGATGCCATTAGAATCCATCAGATGGAAGACTTTTACCCTTTTGGATGTTCGAGCAATCGGAATTCGCATAAGAACAGTATTTTACTTCACGACTGTGTCAATTCAGTCGCGAAACCTAACAAACCATATTGCAGGTCGGCTTCGTCACGGCAACTTGCTGCACTTGCTTCTTGATAAGATGTCTAGTGGTGAGTTACTCACCACAGTACAAGCTCTAAACTTCACTAGTAAAAGCCAGAATCCGAGTCCCTAACGGATGTATATGCCGGTCCATCTTTCAGGTCTCTATATCGGCTTTCGACAACAATGCGGACGTCGACGTCTTGGATCATCCGATTTTGAATCTGATCTATTACACGGTAACTTCATTATAAGCGTATCGTATATCCATTAGTCATGTTGGATGTGTGAAACCATGGCTCTTATTGTGAAAGCGGCGGCGAGAAACTTGATGTGTTCGACGTGATTGCTTTTCGGTGCAGCTGGTGGAGATCGTGCCCTCGGCCTTGGTTCTCCACGTCCTGCGGAAACTGCCCCCAAGGCGCGTATCCGATCGTTATAATCCGATTAGATGAGAGGCTTCAATGGCTGCTCACTGCTGTGTAATTGTTTCATTTCATTCAATTTTCCTAGGATGAGATGATCATGTTATTGAGTTGGAAAAATGTCCTGGGAGTGCATGTTCAATCTTTCTCTAGAAAAAGAAAACCCATTTCTCTCTCTTAAATTACCACAACATCCATAGTGTTTAACCAAGTAAAACCGACCCGACACGACAAAACAAAACAAATCGACACATTGTTTCTCACAAAATAGAGAATTCTAACACGTTGAGACACATTATATTATTAAATTTATATTTTTATATATCTAATAAATTATCATGTGTGTGTGTATATATATATGGTGAGTTTCATCATCTTCTTTTCTGTTAGGGATTCACGATTAGTTTTTTTTTTTTTGGCTGATTAGGTATATGAATTTTGGGTTGGCTGGGCATATGATTTGAGTGTGTATGTGTGTGTTGCATATTTGACAGATTTATAGTTTGAACCCTAATTTATTGAAAATATTTAAAATTGACCCCATGGATGATGGAATGGCGTGTTAAAAAATGCTGGACTGGCTTGTTGCTAGTGTGTCTGGAGCGTTGATCATGTGCCAGATGTATGATATCTATTAACCACGTGTCAAAGAGCATTGGGCACGTAACGCCCCCAAAAAGTGTCTGTGCTTCTTGGATGTTTAATTTAGTAGTGATTCATTAAATTGCACGTGCATCTGTAGTGTTATTCAACTTTCCTAAGTATGAAGCCGTGAATACCTAACTCACATTATTTTACATAAGAAAAAGAAAAATAAATAAATTCCAGCCGGCCCAATAACCCAGAAGAAAAAAAAATCATTATGCACCTGTCAAGTGATAAAAATTCAAAGAAGCAGACGTGAATTTATTAAACAATGGACAAAAAAATTATATTTTTTTCGTAATAAATTAGCGATAGTTGGACCGACAATTTGGACATAGAATGGTAAGAGGACTTAACACTGTTTCGTCGTGTAGTTATAAGAATCAAAAGATGCAATGGTTCGAGATGCTCGTCCATGACCTTATAATTTTCTGTGTTTTTTGAAGCAATTAATAAGAGTGGTTAATTCGAGACATTGGTCGGAGTTAGTAAGGCGATCGGCACTTTGCGTCATGAAAAGTTTGAGTTCTCATGTGAAGAAATGTTTAGTCCCATATATCTCAATTTCCGGACACGAATATCTTATCTTTGTCAGCACAAGCGAAATGAACTGAGTTCGATCGGGCTATCACCTGACCTAGTAAT
The DNA here is from genome assembly GCA_021437785.1 of Rhodomyrtus psidioides. Taxonomy (NCBI): domain Eukaryota; kingdom Viridiplantae; phylum Streptophyta; class Magnoliopsida; order Myrtales; family Myrtaceae; genus Rhodomyrtus; species Rhodomyrtus psidioides. The sequence goes on from JAILYB010000003.1 coordinate 17,017,257, forward strand.
GTTAATAAAGTCTCGTGAGGTTGGCTTAGTGGACAGATGATGAATGTGTGTGCAAGAATTAGGCATATGTGATGCGCATCGACAAAATTAAACGAATTGAAAAAACAACAAATGTTGAAAAAAAAAAAGAAATTATTGCCCAAGAGGTGCAAAATAAATCAACAAAATTGTATTTAACCTTTGCTACAGTTGTTATTATTGTTATCAAGGCATCGCTTATTTCGCTAAAAATGAATATTTGAAAAATATTTTACAAAACTCGATGGTTTATATCATCTACAAAATCAATGAACATAATATATATTTTTTGTTGGTAAGTTTGAACATAATACATTTTCGTCTTCATTGTGTACAAAAATATTTAAATATGAAACTTCATTTTCAGAAGTTCAAAAACACAGGTGAGTAATTAGAAATAAGATTGGTTACAGATGGTGTGACGGGATATGAGATTTAGCTCACTGCTAACATCGCCAAAGCTATTGTTGTGCAACGCGAACCCTCGTCAAACCACGGAGGGCGTCCGATAACTCTCATACGTCAAGCAAATGTCCGATCACATTCCTCGCTAGACTTGGGGAGAGAAGGGGCGGAAGTCGCCCACGACAACCGCCGCCGCGGTCGAAAACCTCGCTTCGCATTCCGAGATCCTACACCCAAATATGCCACTTACCAATTCGAAGCTACTGCCCAAAAAAGAAAGGTTCAAAGGCCACGTTGTACCAACAGCGAAACTTAGGAGTTTTAAAATTATACTTTGACCAACATAACGGTGATACTTGCCATTGCCAGATCATAATGACATCAATATCAATGATAATCCACCGACATTCGATTCGTTTTCTCCCAATGGGAGCTAATCTCACCAACAGGATTCACATCACCCACTAGAGGAGTTCCTTTCTGACCAGCTAGCGTTTGACTTTTTTGAAAACTTGTGCTACTGCCTCTCCAATTCTCAAGGTCATATTACATACTAGTGAACATGTGGACTCTCTTCCGACCAAAAAAAAAAGCATGTGCACTCTTCCGACCAAAAAAGAAAACATGTGCACTCTTCAAAACATGTGAAAAAAGACGTGCACTCTTCAAAACATGTGCACTCTTCCGACCCAAAAAAAAAACATGTGCGCTCTCTAATTCGGACATTCCACGAGGAACCGGCGAATATTCCCATGTCCATCTCACGGCTCCGCTCGCCAAGTCTCTTAGTCATGGGATTACGACGACACCAAACGAAGAGCACAAAACGAAGTTGTTTTTGTTTCCGCAAACAAAGCTTGGGTGCACACTAGTGAGGGTAAGGGTGTATTTAGTTAGGTTTTGAGAATCAACTTTGAGAAAATTAAATGTCTTTTAATTTAAAGGGTTTTGGAAAAATGCAAATAGCGTTCAGTAAAAAATCCTTCGGGTTAAGTGATGTTTGGCGAAAAAAAAAATTGCAAAAGGTTTTGCTTGGATTATTTCATTTATTTATCAAAAAAATTAGAACCCATCACTGGAGCTGACGAAGGGCTCAAGCCGCCGACGAGCCAGATCTGGCGTCGGTGACCCCCGGCAAGGGGCCCCTCGGTCGAGCGATCTAGGGACCATGGCTGAGGGTCACATGACCCAAGCTGCCCTTGCCAAGGGTCACCCGACCCCAAGCGGCCTTCACCAGTCAAATCTGCCCTCGCCGACCGCCCTCCCTCAAGAAGGAAGATGAACAGTAGATCTAGGATTTTACTTTTTAAGAGAAATAAAATTAAACTTTTGGTAAGGTTTTGAGGGAAAAGTTGGTAGTTGGCTATTTTTCATTATTGTGGCCTTCAGCATTCCGAAAATGCTGAAAGCTCAATATTGGTGCCTTCCTAGGGCCAACTTTCACCTCAAAGCCTTGGGAATGGTTTCCAAACACTCCAAACCTTTTCCAAGGGCTTTCAAAATGCTTTGAACCAAATGCACCCTAAATGTAAGTTTCGATGAAGAAACCCTTGTGTTTTAAAGTATCCCCAATAATGTGAAAGCAGAACTAACAGATAAATTAACTGCGGAAAGTAGAAAATTTTCAGTAGGGAGTAATTACTGTGAATGAAAGCTCAGAAGCTCCAGCTTCCATGATTTAACATTCATAAGCTAGAACAACCAAGGTCCAAGGCGGGGAAATGAAGCAAGGAGGCTATATGCCTTGATTGACTGAGTAACATGCTCTTATGCTAGAGGAAAGGATTGTGTTTATCAGAACACGATGATACACAACGTATAAACTGCCCAAGTGATATCAAGAATAGCACCATTTCCTTGCTACAAAGGTAGCTAAAACACTGCCGTAGATTATAAAGTTTTACTTGTCTTCCCTCCACTACAACAGAAAACTACATAAACCACGCAGCGTCTAAGATGATCGATGTGGTACTTCTTAAAAAGCCAGCCAAACAATCCATCTCTCTAATACGACCACTTAAAAATTATAACAAGTGGCATATGGTTCCTTGCATAGTCTATGCTGGGCAATCAGATTTTAAAGAAGGCATAACACCGAAGGGTCATATGTGACTACGCAGAATGCAAGGGCCTAGTAGCTGCATAGTGCTTCAGTATATTTGAAGAAGCATCAATCTAGCTCCATTTGATCAAAGTAACTCGCTATTAGAATCCAAAAGCCAAAGAGCATAAGTATGAAAGCTTGATATTGATTTTACATTTTCAGTGGAGATAACTAAAGCGAGATTTCTTCATTATCCCTGCCTGCTATCTTTACAAGAAGATAAATTTTAAATCAAACCATACAAAGATTTGGATATTAATAGCACGCTGTAGATATATACTAATGTGGCAAAAAATAAGAAAATTACCGACTCCCTTCTCAAATGTCAAGGGCCAGACAGCTTACAAGCTCTGCGGATCCCGCACACTTAGTGGCTATGACCTTCCAAAGATTTCTTTCTGATTCCACTTTGAAGACAGAATCTTCTGCTAAAGATGATGAAACCCCTGGAAAGGGGTTGAGATTGTTCTGGACATCTGCTTGCATAACTGATATATTGTTACTTGCATCCCTAGTGATAACATGAAGCTTGCCCAGTAAGCTAGCAAGTAAATAGGGAGACTCTGAATCAGCAAAGTCGCGAATAGGAACTTCTTCCGCAATGACTTTCCAAGCATCATCTTGTTGATCGTATACCTTGATCTTAGCACTATCAAGAGAACTAGAAGGATCCAACGAATACAACTCCCCTTCTACAGTGACACTCAATTTTGTCCCTGCCTGCCTTGCAGGCCAACCCTCGCCCATGCCGGTCGGCATTTCAACCCATGAATTCATCTCAGGATCATATACTTCTCCTCCAACATCTACAAAGAAAGGCCAGCAGTACAAACTTTGAGGAACTAGCAACCTTCCCCTGTATGAAGTCATTCCAGTGGCAATAGGCTTAAGTAGATCAGCAAGGAATGCAGTAGGAAGCACCTGAGCTTTGGCAAAAGGCATGCTCGGTATTTGGGACCATAAACCAGTGACGGGGTCATACACTTCTGCTGATTGAAGTGGGGTCAAACCACCACGACCACGAGTGACCCCACCAACAACATAAAGCTTATTGTTCAATATGCCCGTCTTACAATAAGCTCTACCAATGGACATGGGACTTGCTTCACTCCACGCATTTAGAGCAGGATCATATCGCCAAACACTTGTCAAGGCCGAGGCTCTAGAAAAGCCACCGATCACATAGAGGCATCCATTAACAGCCCCAACTGCACATCCACAAAAAGCCATCCGATCTAATCCGTCCTTTCTCCCGAGCCAACCCCTGATGACATCTGCAATTCTAATACTTGAACCCATGACGTTCCACATCCGTAGGCTCCCAAGGCCTTTCCTTGATTCATCTTCAAATGAAACCATAGGCATTGGGGGCAATCTTTGCCATCTCATTGACAAAGGATCCAAAGCATGCCACAAAAGCTTATCCTCATCCACTTTGGTCAAAATATAAAGCCATTCCTCAGATGTTCCGAGCTCCTTCCTCAAACTGAAGATTTCAGCACTTGTAATCGCATTTTTCCAAGATCGCGACACTGACTTTACTTTCAAATAGCAGATTCTAGGAAGTCTGGCCAGAATCTGAAATGATATCTCGTCCGGAAGGCTGGGTATCAACCTCGTATCATCCTCGAACGAGCTCGATGACACCTTCTGCCGTTTGCAAATCTCACCCGGCGCAATCTCATAGGTCTCCCTTGCTCTGCATCTGGAACCATTTAAGCTCAGAATAGCCCCCATCAGTACTCAGAGTAGAGATGATTCAGATCATCTAAAGCTGTGTTGATCTCTCCCAAACTGCATGGACCAATGCAGAGAGACCCAAATCAAGGAAAAATGTAGAACCAACTAGGACAGCAAATTTTATATGCAGCCACTTGTGTAAGCAACTACATAAGCGAAATATATATGACAAACAAAATGCTACGTTACATAAAGCTGAAAGCGTCCAGTCAACAATGGGTAGCCGGAAAAAAAACCCAAAAAGAAAAAACCATGGAAGTGCAAGAGAGTGGAATAAAGATTACAAAACCAGAGGGAATTCAACTTGCCTGGGCAATGAAATACAGCCAACAACTAATTAAAACAATTTTTTTTTATCAAACCCTTCACTTTGCACGTTCTTAAAAAAGTAATCGCCGCATGTGAATATGCAAAACTTCAGAATCAAGCAGAGTCATCGAATTGAAACCTCCCGCACACTCAATTCCTTTTTCCTTTTCCCCAGGCAAAACCCAAAGGAACCTGGATCAATCGAGCAAAAGATCCGACGGTCCAATCATCATCTCCACCAAACAGAAGGGCGACGCAAACCCTAAAACTCCCCCAACCCATTTGGAAAGCAGGATCATTCCGACGACAAGGCACCCCGAGAAGACCAGATTCAGCTGAAAAGCACAAAGAATCTCGAAAACCCGTCCATCGCGACAGCCGAAGAGAAGGGTCCGTCCTCGTTCGAAGCAAAGCTCGGGTTTTGCGAGGAAGAAAAGCACCGCACGCAAGACAAAAGTTCGATTCCATGGGGATCAGAGAAGAGAGCGAAGAGAGGTACCTGTAGAGCGACGGAGAAGGATGTGATCAGCGAGGAATCGGTGGATTTGAATGGAATTCACCGATCGCGGACCCGCGGGAACGAGCTCAGTATCATCATCATCATCATCATCAGAGAGAGAGAGAGAGAGAGAGATTTGTGGGTGGAACAGAGGAAAACTAATCGCACTGATAATAAACGAGAAATGATGATTTGCCCGGGGGGGGGGGGGGATTCTTAAACAAGCCATACGTCACTTTTACGCACGTCATCATCTATGTGTTACGGCCCGTGTCTCTACTTACTCTCTCTCTCTCTCTCTCGCGTATCTGTGCAATGTTTTTCTTTTCTTTTCTTTTCTTTTTTTATTTGAATCGCATGTAAGGTTTGGGGAAATTTTATATAAAGACTTGAGTTGTCTTTTTTTTTTTCCTCAAATAAGGATGGATTTTATTTTAAATAAGGGCCGTGAAATACTCGTATCAGTCTCAAAAAAGGCCTCTTGCCAATTGCTTAGGGGTATTTCGTCATTTACCCTTTTAAATTTTTTTTTTGGATTTTTTATTTATTCCCCTTTCTATTTTCTAAAAATTTAAAAAAAATAAAAATATGTAAACACAAGAGGGACGACGCCTCACCGGCGATTGCCATCAAGGCCGCCAACGTCTCCTAAATCAAGCGAGGGTTGTCGGCCCTTGGGTTTGGGAGGGGGGGGGATGGAGGGCTTATTGGCCCTCGCCACTGGTCAACGACCTCGACAACAACTGAAACAAGGAGAGCATTTTAGGCCATTCTTTTCAAGCAATAACCATTTCATGCCCTTATTTGAGAAAATGAATGCATTCAAGGCCCTTAATTGAAATTTTCCCTAAGATTTTGGTCTTGCTTTGTTTTTCTTTTGGCAAATACTATCAAAAACCTCAAATTATGTCCATAGAAATACTTTCAACTTTTCTTTTTATGTGCCAATAAAATCCAAAAATTATACACCGTGACAAATATCCCCAACTATTTTTGTGTAGAGGAAAAGCCCAAACTATACGCGTTTGACATATATAACCTCTATCACAGTTACATCCGGGGTATATTTGTCACACTGGTTTTAAATTCGGGATTTTTTTTACGACACCGAGAAATTTCGGGTATTTGTGTCACAATGTCAAGGGTTTTTAGTGACACAAAAAAGAAAAAAGCTTGAGGTATTTGCGTCACCGTAAACATAGTTTGAGGTTTTTTTTTTTTTTTACAGTGTGAATCCTTTTTTATGTAACGCTAACTTATTCATTATTTACATTGGAACCCTTTTTTTTTAATATATATATATAGGGCGGGGAAGATAGAAACTCTTTTTCAACACGCAATTAATCCTAATCGAATGTTCCATTCTATTCGTCTCATGCTTAAAAGAGACACACGGCACGGGTTATCCTAATCGCATCCCTTTCAAGTTTCATGAAACAAACAAACAAAGATGTCCCATCTCGACATTAAAAAAAATTAAAAAAAAAATTAAAAAAACATTAAACAGCAATTAAAAAAACAATAAATAAATAAGTAAAAAAAAGAGGAGAGGAGGTCTGGTTGAACGTAGCTGTCACCAGCTTCATGCGGGTATAAAATTGTTATATTACCTACATGTGTTGAGCTGAAATTGTCATTCATCTCCTTCTTTTTAATCAACATTAAAACAAAACGCCGCTCTCGCTTTGATCGACTTGCCGCCCGGTTCACACGCCCACCCAATTAAATAATTCTTCAAAAAAAAAAGGAATTTTGTTTACTATTACACTTACCAAGAGCATGTTTTGTAACGATCCAGATTCTTTGATCCTTGTTCTTTTGTTCTCGGGACAGAAAAAGATCAGAAATCTGTTTGGTAATTTTTTTCCGTTCCCGAGGAACAAATTTGGAAAAGAAACTGAAAGCAAAAGAGAAAAAGAAAAAGAAAAGGCCGCTTCTTTGTTCTCAGGAACAATTTCAAGAAACAATCTCGCACTCAGAGAGAAATAACGTAATTTTTTAGAAATAAAGTTCTGTGCAACTTAACGCTCGTCTTCAAAACCACGAATTCGCCGCCGGTCCTCGCCACAACCGTCGATCGCCAATGGTAGCCGTCGCCGCCGCTAGCTGATTGTCGTCGCCGCAGCCGATCTCCACCGCCTTCGCCGGTCGCCAAACTCCTGTCGTCGGTCCCCGCTGCCTCCACTCAAATTTTTATATTTAGCTTTAAAAAATGAAAATATATATATATATATATTTTGGTTGTACGAAATGCTTCTTCTTCTTTTTTGGAATCAGAGAATAAAAATTTTGTGCAGTTACCAAAAACGTTTTTTTTCCCCTAAAAAACTGTTCTCGAGAACAAAATAAACAGATTTATTCCTACTCAAAAACTGTTTCCGAGAACGGAATTATCACCCAACAGGCCCCAAGCAAGCAATCGATCAAGAACACTTTATACTTTCCAGTGCATTGATTATCCTCATGTCACGCACAATTATTTTAGCTAATGTTTCGAGGACACTCTTTAACACCAATAAGGCCTTTCATGGAAAAGAAGAAGAAGAAGAAGAAGAACATTCATGATCAGAACACTCGAGCTTTCTAAACATAATTTAATCAATTGCACTTTCCTAATGAGTGTCGCCAAGTGGATGAACGAGTGAAGGCAGTAGCTGGTTGGGTTTTTTAGCCATGGAAAGAGCAAGAAGACTTCGGTTTGGTTGACTCCCGTGACAAATGATGTTTCAACAATCCACGCTCAAATCAAATCAAATCAATCAATCAATCAATCACAGATCACGCCCCCACATGAACCTAAAAAAGACACAACATCGCAAGTCTTTGCGTGGGCGCTCCGGTGGATGCATTCGGACCAGAGTCGTTGGTAAATGATGAAGCGATTGCTCGTGACATCCGTGGGAGGAATTGGGTGCTTTGCGTAGGTTCCGGGGGGGTCGGGATCGGGAGATCGATCCGTTTTGGCCGCGTTTCGAGGCGTTTTGCTGGGTAATTGAATTAGTTCATCATCTACCAACGACTCTCATTAAATTGCATTTTCCACGGTTTCTAAGGGCGCATGAGAAATGAGCTCAAGTTGTACGCCAACAACTATCAAATCTCACACATCATAGATGATCCAAAATTTCGGCTCAACCGATCGATGCTCGTCAATCGTCCCGTCCCGTCCCGGTTCACATTCGAAAATTCATAATAACAGGGGTACTAGTCTCAAATTACTTTTAAATGGAAGACCCTGGAGTTTAAATATAATGTGTGATCGCTTAGCAATGCAATTAGGGCTTAATTTATGTTTTTTAGCCCGTTAGTGTGTGGCTTGCGCTTAGGTTCACACTCATCCTAGTGACCAAATCCGAGACCTTTAACTTCGTCAAACGCGATGATTCCAAGCCCGCCCTCGCCTGAACCCTGCGCAAGGCGCCGTGACCAAAAGCTTAAGATCCGAAAAAAGCGTTATCTCCCAGAGTCGGCACGCGGGTTTCGGGACTCGAGGGAACTTCCACCTTAGGGAGCAATCGGCCCAATCCAAAAAAAATACCTCAAACTTTAGCCTTTGTCCCAAAAATATCCACAACTTTTTTTTGTCTCATAAAAAACCTTCAACTTTTGATTTTGTCCCAAGTCTACCAATCCAATCCCAAAAATACCTCAAACTTTGGCCTTTGTCCCAAAAATATCCACAACTTTTTTTTTTGTCTCTTAAAAAACCTTCAACTTTTGAATTTGTCCCAAATCTACTAGTTCAATCACAAAAAAACCCTCAAAACCCATCTCGTAGAATTCCCGACGTCGTCCGTTTAGCTTTTGTCGAAACTCCAAGTGATTCTCAACCGTCGCCCGATGGTGTGGCCTTATCCCGAGACAATAGAAACCATCGTCATCGGCTCCTTACTCGTTGATAGTCCTCGATGCCAATCGAGCCTTCCACCGAGGACCATCGTGCCGACCCTGCATCTGTGACAACAAGCTGCTGCCGACCCTGCCTCTGTGACGAAAAACTACTGCCCCCAATGCTTTCTTGTGATCATCATTTCGGTAAAAATTTGAAGTATAAGAAGAAGATTTGTTAATATCTTGTTCCCACTGAAATTTGTATGTGAATCTCGGGTAACTTAATTATGTATAGAAATGAATTAATGCAGCTGCAATGTGTCAAATATTCTTCCTTGAAACAATTGGAAATACATTTTGATCTTTGTCGAACAATCATGGGTTCTGTTCAACTGGGCGCGAAATATCTTTTTTTTTTTTTTAATAACTGTGGTAAATTTGGGACAAAATCAAAAGTTTGAGGTTTTTTATGAGACAAAAAAAGTTGTGGGTATATTTGGGACAAAGATCAAAGTTTGAGGTTTTTTTGGGACAAAACCAAAAGTTGAAGGTTTTTTAGGAGACAAAAAAAAGTTATGGATATTTTTGGGACAAACGTCAAAGTTTGAGGTTTTTTTTTGGAATTAGGCCGGGAGCAATCGGTTTTTTTCCGTGGTGTTTTAGGCTCTTGACAGATTACTTGTCGGACTTTTTTTTGGATAATCTCGAGGTGCGAGCGTAAATAGGCATGCTATCTATAAAAAAAAATAATAATAAAATAAAATACTATGCGAATCTCACAAATTGGTCAACTTTAGAATGTTAAACCTGTGCAGATGGTCCTTACCCGAATTAGTTTGCATGAAATCGATATTATTTGAACGGGGTGATTTCTGATTTGCAAGGCGAAAACCCTTTGCACCCTACCAAGTAAACCAATTCTGGGGGATTGAACTTTTCTTTTACTTAGACTTTTGCTTCTGGGTGATCTCGGCTAGGGGTTTAGGTAAAAACGAGCTCGGAATCGCGATTGAAGAAGTTAAGAGGGTCTTGGATTTGGTGAGGGACGGGCTAAATAAAGTTAAATCCCTGAGGAGAGGGGTTGATTGCGTGGTCAAGCATTTGATCTCGATCGATCGACCTAATGTGATTAATGAACGTGGACCGGGACGAGTTTACGTGCATCGATGGAGATTGGTCGAGCCGAAAAGTTTAGTCTCCCCGGTCATTTAGAATGTGTTATGGTCGCGGGGGCGGGCGCGGGGGGGGGGGGGGTTACATCATAAATTAATGGGCCGGGCTACTAAATCGAAAGGGCCCAGCACGGCAAGAATGGAAGGGCCAAGGCCCCATCTTGAAGGTCCATGCCAGCCTGCCAGTGCCTTCTCTCTCGACACATTCCGAACAACCAAAATGAATTTTTTGTGTGAATTACTCTGGCCTCCCTCGAATTTTCATCAAATTAGTAAGGCACCCCGCGTATTTTCATTAATTGCTTTGGCACCCCTTCGGTTGCTCAAATTACATGAACCCCACCTTTTTTTTTTTTTTGCATAAACTGCTCTATCGCGCCCTCCATGTATTCAGAATTTAATTTTCAGACCTCGTCGGTCAGTTGAGGAAAAAAATAGTTATTATTTCTTTTTGTCTATTTTTTTTTAAAATATCTATAAACTTTCATCAACTTTGAAATAATTGTAATTAACTGTAAAATAATAAATGCGTTATTAAAATCACTTTTTAGCATTTTTACAATTCTTTTATTTCGATCAAATTTCCTTTTTCATGAATATGCAGACATGGCCGATTCTCGTGAACCGCCGGTTCCGATTCAGGAACCAGCGATTCCGGTTTTTGAAAAAGGTGAATCGGAACCGGCCCTTGAAGGGGCCCGGTTCCGGTTCCCAACAAAAAGTGACCTCCGCCGCTCCGCTGCGCCAGGACCGCCACCATTTCCTCCGTCGTCTGAGTCGTCTCCCACCTCTCCGCCACCATTTCTATCGCGCCTCCCTTCGCCCTCAAGTACCAGCTGCCTGATAACGATCTCGACGCCCTCATCTCCCTCTACACGACCCGACGACGACCTTGCCATCGGAAACCCAGCAAGCAAAGGCAACGGCGAGATAGGGAGATAAATTCAGATTCAAATGGAAATAGGTGGAGGGTATGAACAGGGGGCGAGAGGAGAGAGAGAGAGTGATTTGATATAAAGAGAGCTGCAGAAGCAGGGGGGAAGTTGAACTGTTGAAGGCTTGAAGAAGCCCTCACAAAAGCGATGGAGAGAGAGAGTGATTTGACGTAAAGTTTGCTTAATCTGCCGACTGCCCCCCTTTCGCCCTCAACAAGTCAACAGTCAATGGAATGGGCTTCAAAATAAAATAGAGCGACGGTTCGGAACCGGAACCGGCCCTTGAGGGACGGTTCCGGTTTCAGTTCTGAACCGTGGGCCCGGTCAACGGCCTGGTTCCGAGCCGATCAACGGACCGATTCCGGGCCCACAGGCCAAAATGGCTATGTCTGTCTTATACGGTCCATTTTTCAATTGCATTCGCTCTAGCCCTCGTTAAAGGTGTCAAATAGGTAAGTCGGATCCGATTTGGGTCGGGTCGAATTTGATCTGACCCATATTTACCTGTCTATCACGTTTTGACTCATATTTAATGACTCATACCCGACCTGACTCGTTTTGTCTCATATTATCAAATCACATTAATATTCTAAGAAAATGATATTACTAAAATACTTCCATATAATAAAAATTAGTGAAATTTTTTTCCTTTTTTTTAGATTTTTTTTAAAATTAAAATATTTTTATTAAAAAATAATTTATTATTCAAAAATGTTTGATTATTAAAAAATATCTTTTATTCCAAAAAAATATTATTAAAAATATCTTTTATTTTTAAAAAAAAATATTTTGTTTTCATTTTTCTCCGGCAACCGGTGGACGGCGGAGTACGGAGGCGATCGGTGAAGACAGGCTGCAATCGGCGACCGAAGGCGGCGGCGACCGGCGATCGAAGGAGGCATTTTTTTTATATTTCTAATTATATTTTTCTTTTTTGATTTATTTCATTCACTTATAAAAATAGAAAATTGGAAAAATAATAATAGTAACAAAGCCTTTGGCCCATTTGCAACTAGTGAAAAGAAACTACCCTTGTGAGTTGAAAATGAATCCAATATGGGTCCAAAATAAGTTTAAGTGTTTGATACATTTTTGGCCCATCCGATTTAACTAAAATATTTTGGACTCATTTTCATTCAACTATTTGCAAACTTATAACCTATATACAACCCATTTGTACCAAATATGGGTAAAAACATTGGTCATTGACCCATATTGACGGCTCTAGCTCTCACAAGGCCTTTTCAAAACTAGCATCACCCAAAAAAAAAACAATAGAAGGGATCTCACTTTTTTTCACCAAAGCAACATAATTTCCTTGGATTAAAGCTTCGTCGCCGAAGAGAAATTGATCGTATTATACATGATCTTGATACGTATCTAGCTTGTTTTCATATGTATAATATCAGTGGTACATTCTCGTAGATACTCTTGGCTATTGTTAAATAAAGTAATGGACGCCATGAGTCTCTCGAGTTACCCGCTAATGAACCAGGTAACGATCATTTGATATTTCTATTATTTTGAGTGAACTTATATTTTGATCAATATGCTTTCTTGGATAAATTAAATTTTGTATTGTCTTCAGTCCAACTGTAACTAGCACTGCCAAAAACCAATCAAAGGAATCTGATTTATCTTTCGTCGAAGCAACATAGTCTTCTCAGTTCTCACATCAAATCATGGTTGAGGGAGAGAAGTTAATCGACGGGATCTCGATACTTATTTTGATTGCGCAACTTCATTTTTCTACTTATGAAGTATTTTTTGCTCTAAAGTTAATTTTTGAGCCACTTGAAGAAGTAAAACAAAATTACTTATCTCTAGAAGCAGAAGTAGAAAAATAAAATTTTGTCCAGAAGTTGATTTTTAGAGCAAAAATATCATCATGCGCGTCCTAAATGTCTCGGAGTATAACATGGAAACTGCTATGTGATATTCACCATGCTTGGCAACATGTTATTGGCCATGGCCATAACAGCCACCATAACCACACCGAGCTTTGACATAGCCCGGTCGCATTCTCCTAGATCTAGAGCGACAACTACCATCGAGGTACCGGTTCCGACCACTAGGTTGCTCCTCCTTCTCTCGGTATTTATTAAATTCTCTTTTTTCTTTTCTCAATGTTTTGTTTTTTGTTTCTTTCTAGATAGGGAATATCCTATTCCCCCTAATCACATTCCTTATGTGAAATTTCTTAGTCTCGGTTATATTCAGATCAAGTGCTACATCAAACATTTTTTAAACACCGGAAAATATATAATTTATCTGGTTCATCAAATGGAGCCATATAGTAGTACATAATCCAAGAAATGGCAAAGGGTGAAGTGATCAGAATCAATATAATTATTTTTTTATCCCTCAAAAAATTGGGAATTTTGGTAGATTCACGTGGATACTCTTTATTAAAGAAAATTGTTAAAAAAAGTCTTAAATATTTTGCACTTATGCCAACTTATTTTTAAAAATTTTAAATTTTTTCAATTCAATCCTAAATCTTTTTACATATGTGTCAATTCAGTCCTAAAATTCTTGTATTTGTGCCAATTTTGTCCATCTATCCAACTTTGGCAGGCTGTCATTGGCATGAATGCCAGCGCCGACATGGATAATCTTAAATAATATTTTAATATTTTTTGTATTATTATTATTTTATCATTTTATTATTTCTTTCTTTCTTTTTTCTCTTTCCTTTTTCCTTTCTTTCTTCTACCTTTAACAGGTCGCTGGTGGCGACTGGCCAGAGGATGAGGACATTAGGAGCGAGATCGACCTCACCACCTCGCCCTCGCCGGTGGCCGGTGGCCGGTGGCGACTGGCCGAAGGTAGAAGAAAGGAAAAAAGAATAAATAAATGAATAATTAGAAGCAATTAGAAATATTATTAAAAATTATCGATGTCATCGCCAGCATCCATGTCTGCTCGTGCAGCCCAAAATTGGCCGAATGGACTGAATTGATATAAATGTAAAATGTTGAGGACATAATGGGCACAAAAAAAAGTTCATTACTAAATTAGCAAAAATGTAAAACATGCTTAAGACTAAATTGAAAAAATTAAAAGATTTAAATTTGAATTAACAAAAAATACGATAAAATTATAACATTTTTTTGGATAATTTTCCCCTCTTTTACTAAGCTGTTTTATTATTATTATTATTATTATTATTTTGGCCCCTGATTTTACGAGTTTTGGATTGACAAAGAGAGAGCTCTGCTCGACCCAAAAAAAAAAAAAAGAGAGAGAGCTCTGTCAAGAGGCACAGGAATGGTCCACGTGGCCAACATTAAGACGTGGAAGAGGATGGAGCTCAACTTCCTATTGGCCCGTAATCTATCCGGTGTCACTCCCCTCGGATTTCCTCACCAGATTGGGCACTCCGGAAACGTTGATTTAGATTCTCTGTCTCGCATTCACTCTCACCTCTCAGTCTAGCATCTCCAAATCTACACCTAGAAGCACATTTTTAGAGAGAGAGAGAGAGAGAGAGAAAGAGAGGCCGACATGGCGGCGACTTCCGGCGCGGTGGTGAACGGGTTGGGGTCGGCCTTCTTGTGCGGGGGGAGGCGGAGCCGGTCCCTGTTGAGGGCGGCAGGCTTCGGGGCCAAGGCCGGGAACGGAGCCGGTTCTAGGAACTTGGTGGTCGTCGCGGCGGCTCAGCCCAAGAAGTCTTGGATCCCCGGCGTGAGGGGGGGCGGCAACTTCATCGACCCCGAGTGGCTCGACGGCTCGTAAGTGTCTCTCTCTGCCCACATGGTATTTTATGTTCAGACAAAATTCCTAGATAAGTTGTAGATAATTCATTAGTATGATTCTGCCTAACGTGAGTACTTTGACAAATAATCAACTGCAGGCTGCCAGGTGATTACGGGTTCGACCCGCTCGGGCTTGGCAAGGACCCGGCATTCCTCAGGTGGTACCGAGAGGCCGAGCTCATCCACGGCCGGTGGGCCATGGTCGCGGTGGTCGGCATCTTCGTGGGCCAGGCATGGAGCGGCATCCCGTGGTTCGAGGCTGGGGCCGACCCGGGCGCGATCGCCCCGTTCTCCTTCGGCACCCTCCTCGGGACTCAGCTCATCCTCATGGGGTGGGTCGAGAGCAAGCGGTGGGTCGACTTCTTCAACCCGGACTCGCAGTCCGTGGAGTGGGCCACGCCGTGGTCCAGGACCGCCGAGAACTTCGCCAACGCCACGGGTGAGCAGGGCTACCCGGGAGGCAAGTTCTTCGACCCGCTCGGCCTCGCGGGGACAATCAAGGACGGGGTCTACATCCCGGACGTCGAGAAGCTGGAGAGGTTGAAGCTGGCCGAGATCAAGCACGCCCGGATTGCTATGTTGGCCATGTTGATCTTTTACTTTGAGGCTGGGCAGGGCAAGACCCCTCTTGGGGCTCTTGGATTGTAGAGAGTTTGAACCTGAACGAATCAAAAAATGGTTGTACTTGTAGATAAATTGCATTTGGGGGACAAAAATTGAAAGCTTAGACAAATTCGAGCCTCCGATGTCGTCCGAGAAATCGTGTCCCCGGCGTAGTATTCCATCCCGGATTCGTTGCTAGGAGGTAGTGATGTGTTTGTAAGAGAGTTTATCATATGATAAATCGCGATCGAGAAATATTAGTAGAGGACATTGCAATCTTCATACTCATGGTCACATAGCCAAAGCCTAAGACATTACTAGAATTTTGTTTCTTTCTCGCTAATTACAAAGACCAAAGTACATTTTCGAGGAAATCTTTCGCGAATGTGCGAAAATCAGATTGCGCTGGACTGAAGTTGCTTGATTTTGATGATATCAAATTGAAAACCCAGAAAGATGAACAATCCTAGCCATAGACAAACTGGATTTTGCAACAAGGATGGTGACGGAAAAGAGGTGGTAAATAATCAATAGGCGGTCAAAACTGAGGGAACATTCCTTAAGATAAAAGCACGTCAATGAAAGACAATGTGAAAGCAACCTGCCAAGGAATTTCCAGCTGAGAATTTCCAACACAGATGCAACAAAAGAACAGTCTTGGATCCATTTTCAGACAAAGACATCTAGTATAGCTGTGGCATGATGTCAACTAGGAGGATATCCGCGGTTCCATCGAGCATCCGAGCGTCCATAAGCAATTTTTCACTACGCTATGATAGTCGCCGAATTCCCACAGAACCAAACACGTCCGCCTTCTGATGTTCGGCACAATGGGTTGTTCAAAGTTGCTCGGGAAATTATTCCTAGCTATATCCATCTCGCTGCTGAACTGTGGGATCGCCGGAAGTAGTGCTCCTTGGCTAGGTTACGATGGAGACGAGAGAGACGCTCTTTATGCTCTGAGAGACACTTTCAATAACACTTTCTTGAACAATAACTGGACTAGCGTACACTGTTATAAAGATGATCCGCCACCGAGATGGTACGGTATTCAGTGCAACAATGGCCGGGTCACAGGAATAGTACTGGAAGGTTTGGAGCTGAAGGGGATGATCAGTTTCGAAGCCCTCATTCCCTTCTCTGAGCTATCCATCCTGAGCTTCAAAAACAATGCTCTTCAAGGGGGAATAATGGATTTTTCGGGAAACCAGAAGTTGGTCCGAATCGACCTCTCGGGGAACAAGTTTCACGGTCCAATCTCGGAGTCTCTCCTGAGTCTAGCTCTACTTGCATCATTGCAGCTCCAGAACAACAACTTGACAGGGGAAATCCCGGAGTTCAGACAGTCTACCTTGATCTCCTTCAATGTGTCAAACAACTATATAAGAGGGCCAATCCCATCGACGCGAAGTTTCCAATTATTCGGCTGGGAGTCATACTTGGGCAACCCGGAGCTATGTGGACTGCCCTCGCATAACTCCTGTGATAACTCGAGCCCGTTGTCTTCCAATCCTTCCGGAAGTGCAGATAATGATACTGAACAAAGCAAGAATCCTTCGAAATCTGGCTTTCGCATTCTTTCTCCGCTGTTCAGCATGGTGTCTCTACTTGCTGGGTCCTCGCTCTGTATCTTGGGCTATAAGAAGGCCAAGAAGCTCAAACAATTCATGAACAAACAGAATAACACAGAAGAAGAAGCAGCGGTTGAGAAAAAAGAGAAAAGTGAGGCGGTCGAGAGCGGCAGAGCCGTAGAGAGGAAAGAAGATAGAGGGAAGCTTACATTCTTGGAAAACGGTGAGGGGTTCGAAATGAGTGATCTTCTGAAGGCATCTCCGGAGGAAATTGGGAAGGGCATCTTCGGGAACACCTACAAGGCGACCTTGGAAGATGGGCAGGCCCTCGTGGTGAAGATCTTGAGGGAGCTGAAGCCAATGACCGGCAAGGAGTTCACCAGGCAATTTCAGTTGCTTGCGGATCAGAAGCACCCGAATCTGAACCCTCCACTCGCCTGCTTCTTCTCGAAGCAACGGAAGCTGTCGATCTACAGATACGCGGAGAAAGGCAACTTGTTCGACCTCATTCACGGCAAGCGCTCTCTCTCTCTCTCTCTTTTATGGTATTAGTGTCCGGGAAAGCATATCAATGACCAGGAATAACACCATTCGCCAGGATCCGGGTATTAGCCTTAGGATTTTCCTCTCTACTCATTCGGCTATATCACTTCGTAATTTGTCCTAGAAACATAAGGACGAACCCAGCATACCAAGTTCGAAAGAACCACCTAGCTATTAGAGCTATGAATACTAATCACGTACTTAAAATATGTAAATCCTAGAACACCGTAAACAACGAAAGCAAATGAATCCTACCATTGAAAGCTCCTGGGCAGATCAGATATCAGTAACCGGCGGTTCCAGCCGCCGATCAGTTCAATGCCATGGCCTTGAAAGCGGCATGCTAGTTTGTGACACTTTGTGCATACTGTGATTATCATCTGATGAAAACCACTACCACAGGAGGAAGGGGAAGCAAAGAGCGGGTGCCGTTCAGGTGGAACTCCAGACTATCAGCTGCTCAAGGCGTGGCTCGTGGCCTACACTACCTCCACATCAACTCCAACTCAAGACCAAACGTCCTCCCACACGGAAACCTGAAATCGACCAATGTCCTCATCAATCAAGACGACACGGTCCTTGTCTCTGACTACGGCCTCTACTCTCTCATCTTGGTCCCCACCGCCGTGAAATCCGCGGTCTGCTTCAAATCCCCCGAATACCGAGCCGCGGGACTGATCAGCCCGAAGACCGATGTCTGGAGCTACGGTTGCCTGCTTCTCGAACTACTCACTGGCCGAGTCTGCGCCAATGCGGCCCCACCGGGAATCAACGGCGTGGATCTATGCAGCTGGGTCTACCGGGCAGTGAGAGAGGAATGGACTGCCGAGATCTTCGACTCCGAGATCAGGAAGGAGAGAAGGTTAGCCGACGGGATGGTCGAGCTGCTGCAGATAGCAATGCGGTGCTGTGACCAGTCACCTGATAAGCGTCCCGAAATGGTGGAGATCGCGCAGGAGGTTGAGAATATAAAGGTGGTCGACGATTGCAAGGACAACTTTGTCACGTCGCCGGACGGCATTGTCCAGAGCTCCTGGTGATGACAGTTGATAAATGATAAGGACTTTTCTTAGGTTGGCTGTGAATACAGATCATATTGTTTGATGTCATTGAATTTTTCTTTGAACTGTGTCCAAACAACATTAACACACGAAAACAAAGAAGACATGGAGTTCACAAGATCAGTATCTGTCATGGGTTGGTTTGCTCAAAATAACTAGATATCCTTCTGCTGTGCTCCTCTTTTCAATTTTGCTCTTTAAGCAGGACAATTAACATTCTCCATAAACGATATCCTGGTGCATGCGAAGGGCGGTGGCGACTTCATCAACCCCAGGTGCCTTGATGGCTCGTAAGTTGACAGAACGAATTTATTTCCCTTTTCGAAAGTTTTTAAGATTCAATTGCACTTTCCCAACAAGTTTTGGACTGTTTGTGTGCTTATCCCTAAAGTAATTATATGCGCCATGAGATTGAAAAGGCCAATTTGTGCCTCTAACAGAAAACAGAGTGACCAAGTTTCCTAGATTAGGTTTAGATAATTGGTCAATCCGAGACAAATGATGCTGAAATCTTCATAGGTTCACTCAATTTGTATAATTTGGCCTAATCAACACTTTGAAATCCTGCTCTCATCTACATCGAGAATGATGATCAGGTGTATTGTGTAAGTTGTGTTCTTCCCCAAGCTCATTCAGAGTCATAGTTTTGTTTTTCACCTCCAATTTGTAGACTGTCTCCTTCCTAACTATTGAGCTATGGAATAACAAAATGCAGGCTCCCAGGCGATTTTACCTTTGACCCGCTTGGGCTTTGCAAGGACCCGGCATTCCTCAAGTGGTGCCAAGAGGCCAAGCTCATCCACAGCCGGTGGGCCATGGCCGCCATGGTCGGCATCTTCGTGGGCCAGGCCTAGAGTAGCATTCCGTGATTTAAGGCCTGGGCTACTACTGGCGCAACTACCCCATTCTCCTTCGGGACTCAACTCGTCCTCATGTGATCTAGTATTAGGCACACGAGTACAAGGGAATAGAGAGTAAATGCGATAAAGAGATCAAGACACATGGGTTATCCCAATTCACCTTTAAATTAGGACTACATCCTGCAAACAATTACACTATAATTAGTACCCCCACCTCTGATACATCTCTCCAAGAGAAATGGATAACATATGCAGAGTACAATAGTTAATCATGAGTCAAAGTCCAAACTACAAACAAAATACAGACCAAAACTATAAAGCCCTCTGACAGCCTGAGCACGCTACCCCTTGCAGCCCTCACTAGGCAACACCCCCCGGACTCTTGCCTGCTCACTGGGAAGCAAGACCCACTTACTTTCCTGTCGATGAGGAGTATGAATCACATCCAAGCAATTGGGTGGGTTAAAGCAAGTGGTGGGTCGACTTCATCAACCCAGACTCACAGTCAGTGAAGTCAGCCAAACCGGGTCAAAGACCGCCAAGAATTAGCCAATGCCACGAGTGAGTAAGGCTACCCACGACGCAAGTTCTTCGATGCACCCTACCTCAGCGGGATAAACAAGGTCGGGGTCTACATTCCAGAGGTTGAGAAGCTGAAGATGTTGAAGCTGGCCGAGATCAAGCAATGCCCGGATTCTTATGTTGGCCATTTTGATCTTTCAGTTTTGAGGCTGGACTCTTGGATTGTAAAGAATTTCAACTTGAATGGATCAAATGGTTGTACTTACGGTTACACAGTCAAAGCTAAGACATTACCAAAATATTGTTTCTTTTCTGCTTTTTTCAAATATAGAAAGAAGTAGCTAGATATAATCGTGGAAATCTTTCGCGAATTTGCGAAAAATCAGATTGCGTCAAACTAAAGTTGCTAGATTGATCATATAAACCCAGAAAAAACAAGCAATTCTCTCCACAGACAAACTGGATTCTGCAACAAGGATGGTGATGACAAATAGGTAGTAAATAAACATTAGGTAGTCAATAACAGGGAGAATATCCCACAAGATTTAGCAGGTTTCAATGAGGTACAATGCCACGACAGCCTGTCTAGGAAGGTTCAGCTGAGAAGTGTCCAGTACAGATGCAACAAGACTGTCTTGGTTCCATCTTCAAAAAAAGCCCCCTAGTAGCTGGGGCATGGTTTCCCCTAGGAGTATATCCGCGATTTCATCGAGCATCCGAGCATATCTATAAGCAATTTCGACTACACGGTCGTCAACACCGAATTCCCCAGAAACGCACCTCCACCTTCTCATGTTCGGCATAATGCGCTCTTCGATGTCGCTTGGAAAATCATTCCTAGCCTTACTCATCTTGCTGCTAAACCACAGGGCCACCGCAAGTAGTGCTCTGCCGCTAGGCTACGATGGAGACGAGAGAGAGGCTCTTTATGTTCTGAGAGCTGCTTTCAACAACTCTTTCTTGAACAATAACTGGAGGGGTACACATTGCTATATGGATGACCCGCCGAGATGGGACGGAATCCAGTGCGACAATGGCCGCGTCACAGCAATAGTACTGGAAGGTATGGGGCTGAAGGGGCCGATCGATTCTGATGCCCTCAATGACTTCTCCGAGCTGTCAATCCTGAGCTTCAAGAACAATGCACTTCTGGGGAATATAATGAATTTTTCAGGAAATCAGAAGTTGGCCCAAATCGACCTCTCGGGGAACAACTTCCACGGTCCAATCTCAGAGTCGCTCCTGAGTCTAGCTTTACTAGCATCATTGCAGCTCCAGAACAACAACTTGACAGGGAAAATCCCGGAGTTCAATCAACCTGCCTTGATCTCCTTCAATGTGTCAAACAACAATCTAGGTGGGCAAATCCCATTGACGCGAGTGGTTCAATCATTCAGCCTGGATTCATTCTTGGGCAACTGGGGACTATGCGGATCGCCCACACCTAACTCCTGTGACAACTCCAGCGTCCACAACTCAGTGAGCGATGGCCCGTCGTCTTCCAATCCTTCCGAAACTGCAGATAATGATACTGAAAAAAGCAAACATTCTTCCATTTCTAGCTTTGCTATTCTTTTTCTGCTGTTCGCCGTAGTGGCTCTACTTGCTGTGATCTTGCTGTTCATCTTGTACAAGAAGAAGGCCAAGGAGCTCAAAAAAATTATGACCCAACAGAGTAGGCGAGCTGAAGAAACAGAGGAGGAGAAAGGAGACAAAAGCGAGGCGGTCGAGAGTGGTAGAGCTGTCCAGAGAGGAGAAGATAGAGGGAAGCTTATCTTCTTGGAAAACGGTGGAGGGTTTGAATTGAGTGATCTTTTGACAGCATCTGCAGAGGGACTTGGTAAAGGCATCTTCGGCAACACTTACAAGGCAATGTTGGATAACGGGCAGGCCCTTGTGGTGAAGAGAATGAGGGATCTGAAGCCGATGACCAGCGAGGAGTTCACGAGGCAACTGCAGTTGCTCGCCAATCAGAAGCACCCGAATCTGATTCCTCCTCTCGCCTACTTCTTCTCTAAGCAAGAGAAGCTGTTGATCTACAGACATGCAGAGAAAGGCAACTTGTTCAACCGCATTCACGGTGAGCTCCTTTCTCTCTCTTATGGCTTTCGAACCAAATCTATTCGTGTACAGGAAAAGCACATCAATGACCAGGAACAACACCAGTCACCACGACCTGAGTACGAGCCTAGGATGTCCCTCTCAACTCATTCAGCGACAAGTCATTAGACATTATATTTATTGGTCATTTGTCCTAGAAACATGAGGAAAGTAAACAAGATTTCGTTTAACCCGGCATACCAAGTCAGAAAAAGCTCGTTAGCTTGTAGAGCTACAGAACCTAATTACATACTTATAACATGCAATGTCTATAAACATTAGACAAAGGTAAGGAAAACAAGCAAATTCTACCGCTGAAAGCTGCTGTGTAGATCAAATATCAGTAACCACTGGTTCCAGCTGCCGATCAGTTCCAAGCTGTGGCCTTCAAAGCAACTTGAACGCCAGCTCTGAGTTGGTCTCGACAACTATTTTTGGCCATCCCCCATTATGCAAGCAAATTACACAAACGAAATGGTAAGTCCTCATTTTTCTGTAGGAAATGCACCAACTAGAGGGAACCGCTGGTGAACTGGCTGCACAGTTCACTAGTAAAAGATAATACATTAGCCACCGTGCCCAAAGTGAGCGTCTAGCTCATATGGCCAACACGCTCATTGCACATCCCAGAGGTCACGGCATGTTACCGCAAACAACTCTTAACTTTTTGAAAAGTCAAGATTCGGTCAACCAGTTCAACAATGGTCAACATCACACTCGACGGATTCTTGACTGGTCAGGTCATAATTAAAGGAAGAAACGAAACAAACCGGTCCAATCCTATCTGGGAATTGGAGTGTTGGTAACACGCTGATTCACTCCATCCATTACTATCCATTCCCTTTTCATTTTTACAAGACTTGCTTCATGCCTGATATTTTTCCTTTTACTGTCATAATCTCACTCTTCAAGAATTAGAAAAATTTAGAAGTTAAAATAATTTATGTGCATAGATATGCTACTTTGTGGCACTTTGTGCATGTTGTGATTATCATCTTGTAAAAACCATCACCGTAGGTGGAAGGGGAAGCAAAGAACGGGTCCCATTCAGGTGGAACTCCAGATTATCAGCTGCTCGAGGCGTGGCTCGTGCCCTACAGCACCTCCACGTCAACTCCAACTCAAGAACAAGTAACATCATTCCACATGGGAACCTGAAATCGACCAATGTCCTCCTCAATCAAAACAACATCATCCTTGTCTCTGACTACGGCCTCTCCTCTCTCATTGCGCTCCCCATCGCCGCGCAATCCATGGTCTGCTTCAAATCCCCTGAATACCAAACCACACGACGGATCTACCCGAAGACCGACGTCTGGAGCTACGGTTGCATACTTCTCGAACTACTCAGTGGCCGAGTCTGCACCCATGCAGCCCCACCGGGAGTCAAAGGCGTGGATCTCTGCAGCTGGGTCCACCGGGCAGTGAGAGAGGAATGGACCGCTGAGATCTTTGACTCTGAGATATCAGTGCAGAGAAGTGCTGCCCATGCGATGCTGCAGTTGCTGCAGATTGCGATCCGGTGTTGTGAGAAGTCGCCAGATAAGCGTCCTGAGATGGCGGAGATCGCACAGGAGATTGAGAATATCAAGGCGGCTGTTGATTCCGAGGACGAGGAGGACGGGTCAGTCGAGCGGTCCTTCACTGACGAGTCTTTCTCAACCACATCATCCATTGCGGCAGCTGATGACAGATGATAAATGATAAGGATTATTATTAGATTGGCTGTGAAAATACCGCTGACATAAATGTCACAGCGGTGAGCTAAGTAGTCTTGGTTTGCAACGATGACATAGATTATGAGTCACTTAATAAATGGAGAATTCAAAAATTTATCATGTAGTGTACACAGTAATAAATGTGAACTTCCAAAGTTCCTTCTTTAGATTGAATCTTGAGCAATAGGGGATGCAAAGAGGAAAAGAAACTCATGAAGTGCTGTACAGGATAACCATTCTGCTACTGAACGAATTCCAGAGTAGGAGAGATCTGATTGACCTCAAGTTTTGAGTGTATAAAGACCTCACTGAATGGTGTGGAGCGTTCATGATCAAGTATGAATGCTTAAGGATCAGTCGTGTGAATACTCAGCAGCAGAATGCTCTGTTGCCCATACTTTCTTATAGAGGCGATTGTAAGATTAACTTAACAAAAGACATAGTATTGACAGCATCAAACCATAACTACTACTGGAGAAAAATCTAAACTGAAAAATAAATACAATTAAAAAAACCACAATACAAGAAATAACAAAATTTCCAGCAGAAATACCATGGAGAAAGTAAATGTCTGAACGGCCCCATGAAAGGCATAGTCATATGCTAAGGCATGGCTTGTTCATAATATGTGGAGCAAGCATGATTCTACTATTAAACAAAACTCCAGATTAACACAGAGACCAGAGTCCCAACCCTCCATTAGGATATACTGGAAGAAGGTTATCCAATCATAGGAAATTACTCAAAAATAGAACTATTAAGCAAGCGAATGACAAGCTATCCAATCTGGAGTAGTAAACCATGGAATTTCTCCTACTGAATACATGAAAGAAGACAAGTTACAGAGCAACGTCAAATGTAAAAATTAAACCAAGAAAAATAATAATAATAAAATGGAACCAAAAAGGATTAATTTTGCTCCTCAACATGTTACGAATTTCTCATAACTATAAACCTTGCTTCATTAAGTCACTAATCCGAGGTCCATCTGTGCACCTATTTGTAACCAGGAAGATCCTAGTAAGTAAGCAACTCATGTGAAAGTCCAGATTTTCACTCAGTTTGCATAAACACAAAAAGATGATGGATTAGGCACGCTGTTTCATTTGGATGTCCCCTGACTCTCTATATTACAGCAATACATACGTTTTTCATGCACAACTTAAGTTCCAATACAATGCTTGACAAAGATGAGTCAATGGTTGAGCTATTGAGATAAATGTCATCCAGGATGAAAACATCACTCAAGAGTAACAGATCTAGAGCCTAAGTTCACCATTTTTCTAATTTTTTTATAGGTAAAACTAACTTAACTATAGGGCACCAATGAGGAGAAAATTGATAAGCAAAAAGAGTGCAAGAACCCATTAAAGAGCTCTATCACACGACAAAATATACTAAGTTCAGCACTTAAATATAGAAAATTGGTTTATCATCAGGATAAGAGCAAATTATCCATGTACAGACAAAAGACAACAAACATTATGTGATCTGTTGACAGATATGAAAAAGCCAGGGGATAAATAGCATGTGCTGGCATAACACATTCCCATTTGTTTTTTTTTTAATATATATTTTCCATTTTTTGGTAAACAACACATTCCCAGTCATGGTTGCACTTAGAGATGATGCAGGCAGCTAAGGTGATAGTTCTTTGTAATTTTGATCTTAACAGTTACCGAAAGCATAAAATATCCAATTTCAACTGACTTTTAATAGTTACTATACTTTTTAGAATTTGTAAGATCTTCCTATTCTTGAGCAAATCTTAAGATGTCTTGGTTGACCATGCATTACTCTAGAATGAATTCTGAAATAGGGTAGAGTTCATCATCCATCCTAAAACTTCTTATCATGCAGATATTGTCATAAACAAAGAACAACATGGGTCGCTTACAATAGTTCGAACAAAACTAGATGAACGAAAGGACTTTATTCCAGCGGGCTGACCACGCACAAGTCTCTAATTTTTGAAAGTCGGGATTGTCAACAATCCTTACCCTTGCCCCTTCCCCTATCTATCCAGCTTCTTCTTAGCAGTTACTACTGGTCCAATAAGTTTGCGCATTACTACTGGTCCAATAAGTTTGCGCATCCATCATTTAATTAGAAATATTCCAATCTAATCGCCTATAATGTTCTCTCTTTCCTTTTTCCTTTTCTTCTGAAAGATAAACAAAAGTCCATGAAGAGAGTACCGCCCTATAGGGCCTGTACAAAACAGCTTCAGAAGGGAAGCCACGTATATACATAACTATGCACTCTTTAGTATTGTTTTTTACACCTCAAGAAATATTGCAATATGACCCATCAAAAAGGATGGGTACACTAGGAACTAATTACCATAGATCAGAAATTGAAGAACTTCTTTGCAAAAAAATAAATAAATAAGTACAATAATCTTTAAACATGCCAATCATTGTAAAATACGTGTGTACAAAAGATTATAATAAGTTAGTTCCTAACTTACTGCTTTTAAAGACTCTGTTGATGCATAGATCGTCTCTTGAGTTATGTCACATTTTCTCAGGAAGACAACACATAACAGTGTATAATTAGTAAAGCAGAAGATACCAAATCATCAGCAAATATCAAATTTAGGCCTAAATTTGGTTAAAGAATGAAAAGTACATTGACTTAATGAGGTCAATGAAAACGAAAACTTTGATTACATCAACATCAACAACACCTTTATCCCAAAACGAACACTCTGATTCTCCAATAAAAATATGTATAACATACGAAGAAGCAGAATGGCTCAACCTTGCAGACTAGCAAGGGTTGACTATCTAAATCCTACTTCTTCGCTCTTCACCGAGAACCAACCAAAACAAAGAGATTACAGAAATCTCTGAATATCGTATTATTCACAGCCAAGGATCTCCTGGGAAAAATACAATATCTTTATGCTATGAATCTCAACCTCATGCTCGGTATTGCCGGTATATCACTATTTTAGCCTCTGAGTGGAAGATAGTTTCAAAATCTGGTCACGTATAGATTATTTATGCCCATAAAAGGGGAAAGAATCTTGTATATACAACCACAACAGCAGGTTTAGTCTCTGACCTTGATGTATTAGGAGTTCCACCTGAAAAGCATGTTACCAGAAAGAAATTAAGCAGGATATCAATATTAGTGAATGGTAAAAATGAATGATAAATGCAAAGTGTAAAAGATACACCACAAGCAACTAACAGACAAACTCTAAGATAATGCAACTCTTACTTGTGGAACTGGTCAGGGAATTCATGCATGGTTGAAACCACTTTGAATTTAACAAAATGGCAAGCTTAAGAACTAGCACATCTGCAGCTTACAAGGCCTTCAGATTCAAGATGCTGCATAGAACTTCAAGTCATTGCAGAAGCAAATTCGGCACTATCTCTAATCAGATCTTCCAGCAATTGAACTGCATGCAGCTTGTAGTCTTGGTTCAATTTCTTCATCAAAGCACTGTGGGTGACAAAATCAGGCTGCACGTCTCTACGTAACATTTCAATGTATAAACTCAAAGCTTCTTCCCAATTGTCCCTATTGCAGTTTTCATTTATTAATATGGTATAGCTATACTTGTTAGGAAGTATTCCTCTCCTATCCATTAAGTCAAAATATTTGTAAGCCTGATCAATCTTCCTTGCTCTGCAATAACCATTGATCAGAGCATTGTAGGTGATCACATTAGGGGTAATATTCTTCTCTTGCATCTCCAAGAAGTAAGTAACAGCCATTTGTAGCCCCTGTAGCCCACCCTTGCCGGCATGAGCATGGATCAACACTGTGTACGTCACAACTGAAGGTACTAATCCTTTTCTCTGCATCTCTTTAAACAGATTTCTTGCTTTTCTGAGCTGGCCTGTCTCTGAGAAAGCATGGATTATGCTGGTGTAAGTTACATGATCTGGCAAAAAACCATTGTGAACCATCATTTCCAATAGGTCACATGCTTCTTTTAGATTGCCTAATTTAGCAAGCCCATGCACAAATATGTTGTAAGTGATCAAATCAGGAGGGAAACCCTTTGCCAGCATTTCTTCTTGCAGGCCAACCGCCATACCACGATCACCTAGCTTGAGCTGACTAACTATACGAGTTGAGTACGAGACACGATCAGGCTCCAATCCTTTGCGCGACATTTCATTGAAGAAGCTTTCAGCCAAACATAAATCACCCAACTTACACGATGCATTAGCCAGGATGGTATAAGTATAAACATCAGGAGGAATCCCTCGAGTAATCATCTCATCTTTCAAGTGTTGAGCAAACTCCAAGTCGCCATTCCTGCAAGCGCCGTCTATAAGGATATTGTAAGTGACGATAGTAGGAACAGAATCATGATATTGTAGCTTCTCAAACAAGAGCAAAGCCTCTTTCATATTCCCCAATCTACAATACCCGTATATAAGAGTGTTGTAAGAAACCACGTCCGGATGCAAATTCCTCTTGACCATCACTGCGAGTTGCTGTCTAGCATCAACCATCTTCCCCCATTTACAGAGGCCATACATCATGGCATTGTAAGTTGCCACGGTAGGAGATGCCCCTCTAACTTCCATCTCCTCCTCAATACCTAGAGCCTCAACAAGCAATCCCTTACTGCAATACCCAGAAATTAAAGGATTATAAGTGTGTGCCGAGACCTCTAATCCTAACTTCAGCATATTCTCAATCAGTCCCTTGGCCTGGTCTAGCTCCCCATTCTTGGACAACCCATTTATCAACACATTGTAAGTAACATCATTCGGGAAGCACTGTCTCTTATGCATCTCCGCCAAGAGCTCCAGCGCCTGCTGCATTTCACCTTCCTTGCAATATGAATCCAACAAAGTATTATACGTGACAATGGTCGGCTTTATGCCAAACTCCTCCATCGTCCTATAGATTACACGAGCTTTAACTACTAGCTTCTTATCTCTGAGGATCCGGAGAATCCTATTACAATTCTTCACGTCCGGCAAGATCCCTCTCCCTACCATTGCATCAAAGGTCGATACACAATGCCCAATCATGGACTTCTTGGTGTACACCCACAGCAGAATATCGAGAAGCTTCCCCAAGACCTCGAACCGCACTCCCCCACCAATCAAAACATCGAGAATCTCATCCATGTTGAGACTCACCGCCCTATCCACAACCCAGTAAGCCGACCGCATCAAATTGTTCTCCGCCAAAATTTCAAGAACCACACAAAACGCGTGCTCAGACAGGATAAAACCGTCCTGCATCTCGACCCATCTAAACAACCGCAAAGCGATCCTGGGTTTCGCGCGAATCGAGCTCAGGACCCGGACGAGCAACCCGGGGTTAACAACCAGTTCCCGGAACTCATCAGACACCCACTTCTTGTTCGCAAAAGCCCGGGGCTTTCTTGCGACCGTAGTCAAGATCAAGTCTCGGTACAGAGATTCAGAAACTGACGTGGGCTCGTCGGAAATCGATGGAGAGCAGCTGTGGAGAGACAAACAGAGCGGGAACAGCAACCGTACCTTGAGATAGCGGGGGTGCGAAGCAGGGAGGGTCGTGGCCAAAGCTTTTGAAGCTTTGAGAGGGAGGGTCATTGAGGAGTGAAGCTGATGCGACCCCGCCTCCGTCTAGACATTGAAGAGAAGGACGACGTCCGAGCTCGGAGGGGATGAGAGAGGCCAAGGTGGGAGCTTGACGGCTGCGACTGTGAGGGTCAATCTCAATGTTCGCGAGCCAAGTTGGGCGGGGGGAGAGAGAGGGGGGGAACGTAGGCTTCGGCTACTGAAATTTTCTCTTCCGTGGTCGAAAGTTGTCACTCCACCGTCACAGTCTCAGGGCAAGTTTGGTAGGGTGATTGGATTGAGACTTAACCCTATCCCGGCGTTTATAAGCACGGATAAGTCCAAATAAAAACCTAGATAGAGTAGCCCAACACTAGATTGGGATTTGTTTATCCCACTTTTGATAATATGCCAAAAGAAAAAGAAAGAAGAGATCTCGAGGAGCCGTCTAAGCTCGTTCTCAATGCACCGGCTGTGCGACGGCGAATGGTTCATGACATTGCCGACTTGACCTATAGCTATAAGAAATGTCGTGTCGACACTTGGGTGAGTCATGCCAGTCCGACGCTAATAATATAGCAAATCATCTTCATCCAATAAGACGGCTCACGACTCAAATCACAACGAGCCATATCCTGCCATACTCTGCACCGTGCCCGTACACGCTTGTTGTCTTTAGAGCCAAACGCAATAAATAGTGAAAATTACATAACTCAATGTTGTGTACCATAACATAGTAGAGGAAGTGGACGCTAAACCTAGCAACTCAATGAGTGGGTCAGTGCTTAATAGAGCTTTCTAATTTGGGAACCACATTTTAGGGGTGTCAAAGACCCGGCCCGACTCGAACTGAACAGTACCTGGCCCGAACCTCCTTCGGGTCCGCTTCTTATTTCTTATTTCTTTTTTTTAAAATTAAAATTACATGGCATGTCATCAAATGAAAGAATATAAAAAATAAAAATAGAAATAAAATAAAAAGAAAATTTTGGTGAAAAAAGAAGAGCCGGAACCGAGCCAGCCCGACTCGACCCGACCCGAATGTCAAGCAATACCAAGCCGGCCCAAAAATTAGAGTGAACTTTCGGGTCGGCCAACTCGGGCTTTTTTTTTTACACCCCAACCACATTTTGCTCCCTTCCGGTCAACAATGCCTTCACTCCTTTGGACTTTGGTGACCTTGCTGTCGGGTGAAATTTCTGACGCTAGTGAATGAGATGTTCGAAGGAAATTGATGAGAAAACGAGCAACTGGCGAGGAAGAAACAACAGATCAATGTCCTATGTGAGCGAACAGTCGCAGGCTGTTTTTTTTTTTTTTTTTTGGGGGGGGGGGGGGGGGGGAGGAGGGGATCGAAGCAGCCATGAAATGGGGCCGCGTAATTGAAAAAATAAATTGATGCGTGGTGAGAATTATTGGGAAGCTGAATGTGCTTGATGGACCGAAGTGTATGTTAAAAAAGTGAAGGGGAATGTTAATCGGAAGTCCTGACACTTATACATGAAAGTACAATCGAATCCTAAAACTTATCATATTGACACAATCGAGTCATTCTGTTAATTCCGTCCAATGTTGCTTACGAAAATACTGACGTAGCATTTATTTATTTTTTTTATGTGGAGCTGACATGGTTAAAACAAGAAAGGATAAGTCTAAAATGATGTGGTTTGATCCAAATTTGATTTTTAATATATTGATTAAATAAATAAATAAAAACAAAACCAGAGGCTATGTCGCCCCCACCCGACGATGGTGGGGTGAGGGTCGGCTAGGTTCGTTGGGCCCCATACCAATGGCAAGCGACCCTAGCCTGTGAATTGGGTCGAGGGCCCGCCACTAGCAAGGACGCCGCCTAGCCCCATCCTAGCTAGCAGTGGCCCTTGGCTCAATCTGGGCGAGGGCTGCAGCCCTTGCCTATATGGATTCACATGTCGGATGGCTAACTAAATAGCATCGACATCAACACACGATGCTAGCCATGTATGGATGCACATTACGTTGCCGTGTCTGGAGCGATGATCACGTGTCAGTCACACTTCTGATACGATATGACACGACACGAAGGTCGTCGAAGAGGTTGATGCTTCCGAGATGGCTAGCTGTTGATGTCTATCGTACATACACATTTTGCCCCAATTTGTGAGGCCTTTTTATCGGAAAACAAGAAAATAACATAGGCAGTACCAATAAAAACAAATCCTAAAGAAGGACCGGGAAAGTGGGGATGAACGATGACACCACTCGGTTGGGCTCCGTTGCAAGACACAAATCAAGGAGAAGTACACTATGGGTATTATAAATTTGTGTATGATGCTCATTTAAGTGTCAAAATAAAAAAAATGTTCACTTAAATATCAAATTGTATAAATTCCAACCAAATGAAATGCGTGGCTTTTATATTTAAATTTATTATCTGCATGGCAAAATTTTTAAACAATGGCTACCATGGTGGACATTAGAGTCGTCAATATGGGTCAATGACCCGTTCGACCCATATTTTCATCTAAATGAGTTATATATGAGTTCTAAGATTTTAAGAGCTCAATAAAAGTGGGTCTGAAATATTTGAATTGAATCAGATGGGTCATAAATAGATCACATGTTTAAACCCATTTTTATCCACATTGGACCCATGAGAGCAACCCAAAAATTGCACATGGGCTAGGGCCTTAAAAGCCTTTGTTATTTTTATTTTTTTATTTTCTATTTTTATAAGTTAATGAAAGAAATAAAAAAAAGGAAAATATAATAAAAATAAAAACTAGTGGCCGCTGATCACCGCCAACATCCGCCGGTCGCCTTCGCCCGCTGCCTGTCACCGTTACCTGCCGCCGTCGCCGCCGCCATCGGCCACCGGAGAAGAAAGAAAATAAAAATATTTTTAATAATAAATTATTTTTTGAATAAAAATATATTTAAATTTTTTTTAAAAATCAGAAATTTTGAAAAAATCAGAAAGTTCTTTAAAAAAGAAGGAAAAAATTTCACTTGATTAAAAAATATTTAAAAAATAAAATAAAAATCGAAAAAATTCATTGTCAGATACAATTTCCTTTCGATTTCTCCCTTGTAGCCGTTACCCGAATTCGCGCAAGTGTGTCTAAAAATTTTAAAAAAAAGGAAAAAAATTCACTTATTTTTTTATTGCATGAAAGTATTTCGGTAATATTATTTTTATTTTATTTAATTTTTGTAATTTTTTTAATCTGATGTGAAGTTTTTATTTGATAACATATGCATGTGGATAGCTTAAAATAGGTTAAATGAGTTATATAAGTATGATTTGATAATATGGGTCACAACGGGTCGGGTCGAATATGGGTCTTTTTTTTTGTCGAAAGGTATGGATCATTGAATATGGGTCAAAACGGGTTATATGGGTTAATATGAGTTGGATCATATTCGACTCGACCTACCCATTTGACGCCTTTAATGGACGTCTAAAAACGACGTCGCAAATCCTATATGGATTGTGCATGCGAAGACATGAAAAAACGATGTCGACGGGGGCTTTCTAATGCAAGAAATGATGTCGCTTAGTTGATGATGGTCATCTTTCATCACTCGTTTGGATTTCATCACTCGGTCCTCTCTCGTCACTCGCTCGCTCGCTGGAGGTCGATCGTTGTCGTTGCTTGCTCACCATTGTTAGTCACCATCGCTTGCTCAGTCGCCGTCGTCTCTGTAACAAAGTCGTTGAGGTTTGCCTCTTCTCTCCTTGCGTTAAAAAGTTAGGACTCCGAAGGCAAAATTAGGGCTCCGACGGCAAAATTAAGATTCCGGGTGTAAAATTAGGGATGATATGGCAAAATTTGAGCTGCTACTGATGCTTTTGCCCTCCATTTGCAAGTTTGAGCTGTTAATTTTGAGTATACATCAAAATATGGAGTGAATTTCAGTTTATTGTCTATTAGGGCTTCAAATTAAGGTTTAGATCTGAGTTGGCACTCAAGTAAGGGGTTTTTTTTTTTAAAATTGGCACTTCAGTGATCGTTTTAAAAAATTTGGCACTAAAGTGAGCGTCGTATATAACTTGTAGCACTTGTAATGTATTTCTCCCTACAAAATATTAACCCTCACACGTCATTGAACTTCAATTGAACATAGAGTTTCGGGAGAAAATGATCATTTTGGGTTTTGTCCATTTGAATCATCGGAAAGCTTGTTTTCCTATTGGAAGCCTTTGATCATAATACGCGACACAAAAGAAACTAGGGGGTTCACTCTCATGAATGCTCGTGTTCTCGCCCTGGAAGTGTGTCAATCCATCTTTTGTTTTCGTTAGGAAGAACAACATAAGTGCTTTTTGAGCCTTAGCCTAATGTCCGATGTTATCCACAAACTATTGATTTATTCGATGCTATTCATATACTTTAGCAAACGTGCAATGTCGTCCTTGACCTTTTATTTTGTTCAACACAGTCCTTAAACTTTTTGAAAATATTTAATCTTGTGCCTAGACTATATGAAGATATCTTATGTCTTCATTTTGTTCATTCTAATTAACGAAATTTTGCTGATTCAGCTTCCAATTTGGTAAGTTTGAATGACGGAAAAAAAAAATTAAAGTTACACATGGATTATTCACGTAAAATACTCAACGCAAATCAAGATGTAATTATCCACGTCGTCAAAT
The DNA here is from genome assembly GCA_021437785.1 of Rhodomyrtus psidioides. Taxonomy (NCBI): domain Eukaryota; kingdom Viridiplantae; phylum Streptophyta; class Magnoliopsida; order Myrtales; family Myrtaceae; genus Rhodomyrtus; species Rhodomyrtus psidioides. The sequence continues at coordinate 17,051,167 of JAILYB010000003.1, forward strand.
AATATAAATATTAAGTTCTCCCAATTGAACAAATCAAGAGTATTATTGTATTCTAAGTTGAGTTGAATATTTTACTAGGATAATCGCGCGTAACTTTTCTTTGTCGTAACTTTTCTTTGTCAACGTGCAGACGTACCAAATTAGAAGCCAAACCAACAAATATCGTTAATCTCGAATTTAATGCAAAATAATATTAAATATTTTCACATAGATTAGATACTAGATTGAACATTCACCAGATGTTCATGGATCGTGTTAAACAAATCAAAACTTCAAGGTTGGCATTACATATTAGGCTAGAGTTCAAAAACCGTTTTGAAGAAGCTAATGCTGCGTTTGGTGGTCCGGATTTAGGCCCAAATAGGACAATAAATTATCATATCCGATGTTTGGCGATGTCGTCCGGACCGAATACACCCGGATAAAACACCGTATAAGAAATCTGGGGAAGGGGTAGGATACACCCGGATTGGATCAAAAAGCCGCCTCCGTCTACTGTCCCTCCGACTCCGCCTTCCTCTACAGCGACTGCGACGCCCAGATGCACCAGGCCAACTTCCTCGTCGTCGGCCACGTTCGCCTCCCCCTCTACTCCAGCAGCGACTCCCTCTTCGGCAACAGCTTCTCCGGCGCCGGCCCTCCCCGCTCTGCTCTATGTCTCTCCTGCTCCGACCATCTCTCTGTTGGCGCCGACTCTCTCTCCTCTTCCTCGTCCTCCTCAACTTATATCTCTAGACAAAGTATGAATATCATATCTTATCCGGACATCTACCAAACATATAATGTGATTTTACAAAATTCAAAAGACAATCCGAAGGATTTCTAATCCAGCATTATTCTATCATATCCGGGCTCAAATCTGGACCACCAAACGCAGCCTAAAAGTCTGGAGACAAACATTGCAAATTGCACTTCGGGCGGATCCGGGTCTCTTTGGGCTTCGGTGTGGGAAGCCCGATGGCTCAGCCCGGAGGAGCGGCCCGGGGTTTTCCCAGCCCGAATAACATTTCGATCCGGGCCGTGCGGGCTCTCGTGTTGTCGGACTATTTTGCACTCGTATCTGTTACGCGAAGGATCTTCGGAAAGGACCATCTTCCCTCCCTGCCAAGAGGGGGGGACACCTGTCTCACCAAAAGCCAGCAAGAAACAGCGACAACTCGCGCATCTTCAAGAACGCAACCCAACCCAATCCTCTCGACACGCACGCTTCGCAATCTTGGGAGCCGTCACGCTCAAATCAGGTCCTGTAGCAACAACGACAATTCACTCGTCCCCACCCCCACTTCTCGGGACCTCGCGACGACGACCCACCAATCACACTCTGGCTTTTGGCTTTAAATCTTTGGTTTTGATTTGAATCTCTGCCCCCCACTTTGACCCAAGAAAGAGCGAGGCGAGAGGCGAGCAGCGATGCCGGGGGGAGAAAGAGACGCTAAGAAGAGGAGCAAGAAGAAGAAGCGCGGAGGCAGCAAGAGGAAGATGACGGTCGAGCAGGCGGTCGCCTTCAAGTCCGTGAGCGAGTGGGTCTCCTTGGATTCTCCGCCGTCGTCGTCGTTGAGCGAGTGGGTCGATGACTTTGGGGTTCAGAAGAGTGCGGGGCAGAGAGTGGTTTTCGAGTTGCACTGCCACTCCAAGTGCAGCGATGGCTACTTGTCTCCTTCCAAGCTCGTTGAACGAGCTCATGCCAATGGGGTCAGTAATTTTTTCCCCCTAAAGGTTATTAATTTCTTTAGCCCTTCTATTTTTGCAATCTCTAAGGGGATGATTTTGAGGTTTGAGATGTTTTTCTAAGGTTATTCTATCTAGATTTGAAGTTGTCTGTTCATCCGAAGAAAGAAAAAGAGAAACAGAGGAATGTGTATCTTGGCGTTTTCGTCGTGTATTTGCTCAGTTCAGTGGCTTGCCGAAATGGAGGGTACCTCAAAAGTGTTAAGAGTAAAACGAAACCTCATTCTTGCTCTTAAACTTCTCGTCTTTCCTTTTCACTTGCAGTGCATGTTGATGGTACATTTTGTTAGAAACTGTTTTTGCCCAAAAGCTCAAGTGTTGGGAAATGGATCCATCTCTCAATACTCCCCGTTGCTTGTATACCAGTCTTCACGCAGGCTGCGGACGTGAAATCAGCCGCTTCTAACAATCAATAGGAGATAATAACACCACCATTCTAAGGAGATGAATAATGTATATAAGAGGCCATGGCATGGTTCAAACTTTTGACCTTTGCTCAGATACAAAATACAGGTGATCAATGAAACTAGTATGTTTATGCGCAGGGAGACATGTACTACTCGCGAGAAGTACTAGTAGAGTTACCTGTTTTGTATTATTTTTACATGTGAGGGGCCTATTAAGTTTCTAGAAAGTTATTTGGATAAGCTCTCTCAGAAAGCATTTGGTTTTTTGGCATCCTGCGAATGTGGGGTGGTATCAGAAAGTTTCATTTTTTAATTAATTCACTCTTTTTGTTGAATGCTTAAGAACGTTTGCTGAAGAAAAAGTGAGCTAATTATAAAGAAAACTATTGAACATGGCCATACAAATTGGTGTTTCTTGAGATTTGGCAGGTTGGAATTATGTCGGGAAGGTTAAGGATGTTTTTGCTTTCAATACCACTTTCACCATGGGTGATGGGAGAAAAGCAATGTTCTGGTTTGGTAGACGGCGTAATTTTTAGCATTTGTAATCTCTCTTTTAGACTGGTTTCTTATTTCTGTCTATAAAGATGAGGTTGGAGCCAAAGTTATTAAGGTGAAATGATTGGATGTTTGCTTGGGTCCTAAAATTTTTCGCTCTTCCAGGATCTTTAAGAGATCTACATTTCAAACTTCCTTAGAAGTTAATTGGATTGAGAATCCTGGGTGGTAATAAACAGAACTGATATAAAATCTAAAAGGGTCTGGTTACTTTCAAGTCCTTTTATGAGGTTTTTGTAGTTTTCCCGCAAATCCAGTTTCCTTAAGAGCAATCAGAAAATTTTAGATCCCCTTCTAAAATTAATTTTACTTTTCCTTGTAATCATATAAATTCATTAATACGTGTACAGTGAAGGTGATTATAGTTGGATGTTATTCAAACTGTCGAAAAGATGGTGAGTCAGTTAATCATCAATTCCTCACTGTCGTGGCCATTCATCTTTGGTATTCAGAACCAGCAAAATCTATTCTAATTTTGATCATGCCGAAGTTAGTTAAAGGCTTGTGCAAAAGCTGGAGGAGTCGGGGTTATTGGTGGTAATAAGAGATTCGATGATGCAAAATATGGGAAGATATTCCACATTGCATTCAAGTGGAAGTTGTAATTATTGAAAAAACTTACCTTTGTTAACCTTCAAAGCATTACCGAATTATTTATTGGAGAGGACTTTGGCTCTCTTTTGGAATTTTTTATGGTCGTTTTTTAATTAAAGTTTTTGTTTACGTTTACTAAGAAAAGGTAATTGTATTCATCAAAGAGGGATTACAAGAATATATATAATAAACAAACCCTATGACATCAAAAGACCACTTTGCCCTCACTTAAGTGTTTCCTAACACTCCCCCTCAAGTTGGGATGTAAATATCAAATAATCCCAACTTGTTACATAGAAAACTCAATCGACTCCCCCTTAGTGATTTAGTGAAGATATCCGCCAATTGATCTTCCGTCCTTGTATGTTGAAGAATGATTTCCCCTTTCTGAACTTTCTCTCGTACGAAGTGACAATCAACCTCAATGTGTTTAGTTCGCTCATGGAAGACAGGATTATTTGCAATGTGAATAGCTGATTGATTATCACAATATAGCACCGATGGATCTGATGTTGGCAAACCAATTTCTGATAATAACATCCTCAACCAGAGCAATTCACATGTCACATGTGCCATAGCTCTATATTCTGCTTCAGCACTTGATCGAGAAACCACATGTTGCTTCTTACTTTTCCAGGCGACTAGATTACCTCCAAGGAACACACAGTACCCCGATGTAGATCTTCTATCAGTAGGACATCCAGCCCAATCTGCATCAGAGAAACCTATAGTGTCCAAATGTCCGTAATTCTTGAAAAGTAGTCCTTTACCTGGTGCTCCCTTCAAGTACTTAATAATTCTAAGTACATCATCCCAATGAGTAGTACGAGGAGAACTCATGAATTGACTGACTATACTAACAGCAAATGATATGTCAGGCCTTGTGACAGTAAGATAATTCAACTTTCCCACCAATCTTCTATACTTCCCTGGATCACGTAACAATTCTCCATGTTCTGCATCAAGTTTTACATTGGGCTCCATAGGAGTATCTACTGGCTTTGCTCCAAGAAATCCAACCTCAGCAAGAATATCAAGTACATATTTTCGTTGGGATAAATTGATACCTGCATGTGAATATGCAACTTCAATACCAAGAAAATATCGTAAACGTCCCAGATCCTTGGTATTAAACTCTTTGTGCAGAAACTGCTTGAGCTGTTGGATACCATCTGAATCACTGCCAGTAATAATAATATCATCTACATATACCACCAGAAGAATACAACCAGCTGAGGAGACAGAGCTAAAAACTGAATGATCTACTTGACACCGTTTTAATCCGAACCTGATAACAGCATCACTAAATCTGCCAAACCAAGCACGAGGAGATTGCTTGAGTCCATACAAAGCTTTACGTAAGCGGCATACCAAATTCTCCCCCTGAGCAACAAACCCAGGTGGTTGCTCCATGTACACTTCCTCGGACAAGTCACCATGAAGGAAGGCATTCTTAACATCTAACTGATGAAGAAGCCAACCAAAATGTTTACGTTTACTAAGAAAAGGTAATTGTATTCATCAAAGAGGGATTACAAGAATATATATAATAAACAAACCCTATGACATCAAAAGACCACTTTGCCCTCACTTAAGTGTTTCCTAACAGTTTTATTAGCTTTATGTTTGCTAGCTTCTCTACATTTTGTAGACATCCAGTGTTGTAAGAACCTCTTATCTTGAATATTCGTCATTATCTAACAAAGAAAAGAGTGGTTAATTAAAGACGACTTACGAGCAACTCTCAAGGCTTGACTCGTATTACTGATGTTTATTCCTTTTTTTCTGTGGATGTGTTTAGCTGTTGCTTCTGCTGTTGATGCTCTTTGGGTATCGCAAGTTAATTAGTACAATGTACTCATAACAGGTGAAAGTTCTTGCTCTGACAGATCACGATACTTTATCCGGTATCCCCGAGGCTCTGGAAGTAGCTCGGAAATTTGGCATGAAGATTATTCCAGGTGTTGAAATAAGCACCATATTCAATTCAAGGTGCTACTCCTGCTTTCTGACTAGGGATAGGGGTCATTTATTTGTTAGATCTACATAACGAGCAATCGTGGTGCATTGTACTAAGAGCAGACAAATCTTGCCAATGATTACTGAACTTTTACCTTTATTGGTTTAGCAGTTAGTGTTGCTAGCCATCCTATTTGAGATTATAATCATATGTTGCTTGTTGATAGTGGGTCTGATGAAGCTATAATGATCATTGTCTTTTGTTGATGCAACTTTCAATTTTTCTTTCTTTAATCTGACATCTGGGTGACGAAATCTACAGAGGAGAGTCATCTATGGAGGAACCAGTGCACATTCTTGCTTATTACAGTAGCTGTGGACCCACAAGGCTTGAGGAGTTGGAGAAGGTCTTGGGTAACATAAGGGACGGTCGATTTCTAAGGGCAAAGAATATGGTAACAAAGCTGAACAAGCTTAAGCTACCTCTGAAGTGGGAGCAAGTTGCTAGGATTGCTGGTAAGGATGTCGCTCCAGGAAGACTGCACGTGGCTCGTGCTTTGGTTGAAGCAGGTCATGTGGAGAATCTAAAACAAGCCTTTGCACGATACCTTTTTGATGGTGGACCTGCTTATGCCATGTAATTAACTTGTTTTAATATTGTCTTTTCGAGAGGTAAGTGACTTGCAGTTAGCAGACATGAAAGTATGAATATGTTTTTTTCTTCTCAGAGGTAGCGAACCCCCCGCTGAAGAAACCGTGCGACTAATATCTGATACGGGGGGCATAGCTGTGCTTGCTCATCCATGGGCACTGAAAAACCCTGCTGCAATTATTAAAGGTTTGAAGGATGCCGGTCTTCATGGAGTGGAAGTCTATAGAAGCGATGGCAAATTGGCAGGTAAATATATTGAGTATTTGAACTCTGGTGCTATGATGTCTCAGTTTCTGCTTTATGGCTTGGGACGTTATTGCTATTATGAATGATTCAATCAGTTTGCCATTTTTCAGAAAAGTCTGTATGTCATATGGTTGATATGCAAGTGTGTTATAAGAGATGTATGTCAAGGCTTGGAGTTTTAACTTTTCAGAATTTGAAACTGTTCAGAACGTCGGACTAGTTTGGAATTTTGGGCATGCAATTTCACATGTTCTTAGCAAAAGTAAATAACAAACTATTAGTTGCTTAGCATGTATATACTATAGATTGACTCTGTTTCTTGAACAGCATACAGTGACCTCGCGGATGCTTATGGTCTCTTGAAGATTGGGGGATCTGATTATCATGGAAGAGGGGGACATAGTGAATCTGATCTTGGAAGTGTCAACCTTCCTGTTCTGGCCTTGCACGACTTCCTGATGGTAGCGCGGCCGATTTGGTGCCGGGCCATAAGAGACATGCTACTATCATATGCCAGTGAGCCCTCCGATGCAAATTTGGCAAGAATCACGAGGTTTGCGAAAATCAGGATTCCGAAAGGAAGTATGCCTCCAAGTCAAGGGGAAGACTTGATCGACCGTTGCCTATCATCATGGTTAACAGTTGATGAAAGGCGAAACCCCGAGTTTGAGGACATCAGGTCTAGGTGTTCGAATATTTCGATTGAACAGGCGTCTGCTGAGTTGATTGTTGAGAAAAAATAGGCTGGTTCAGGTATACGTAGCGTCGCCAATGAGCAATTGAATTTTGCAGGAGCTACATTCTTTTTCTTGTGGGACTTATGGAATCAAATATGATATTTCTTTTTCTTGATTTTGTTCTCGTTGATTCGTCGCATAATTCTAGCTTAATCAGTCACATTGATTCATTCTTGTGTTGTGGAACCTCTTCTGGTGTAGGATTTGTCTTTCAAAAAGCTGATCCTAAGCCAAAATAAAAGAGCGCCGTGTTCAGTAGTTAAAAAACAAAGGAAAAATGACACCGGTGATTTTTGAACTTTTACTCAATATGTTATGCAGCTCCTGAATTTTTAATGTATTCATTGTAGTCCTTGAATATTTCATAAACTTTTAGTTTGTTTAATATGGTCCTGAACTCTTAATATATTTCAATTTAGTCTCAGACTAGATAATCAAGAGGTTAGATTGAATTCAATGATATAATTTTGGGAGTAGATTGAACATTTTCTAAAAATTTAGAAATCGTATTTGAACAAATTAAAAATTTTGGAGCCAAATTGCACATTAGGTTAAAGTCTAGAGATCTTATTGAATAAATTAGCAGTTCATAGATCATATTACATATAGAGCCAAAGTTAAAAAATAATTTAAGTAACTAAAAAATAAGGTGCAATCTCAAATGAAAATAATTTGCGATAAATTAGTTAGTTTGATTACATTTTTTTATTATGGAAAATCAGGTTACATAGTACCGAGGTAAACTTATAAACATGTGCAATCTACTAATCTATGACTAGTTAAGGAATGTCATGTATGGAAAAAAAGGTCCTAAAACTATTACAATTGTGTCAGTTCAGACCTAAATCTTTTTTTTTTTGCCAATTCAATCTTAAACCTTTTGCAATTGTGCCAATTCAATCCATCTAGTCAATTTTGGCCGGCCAGCACCGATCATCCGACTACATAATATTTTAATTTTTTTATTATTTTTTAAATTTCTTTTTTTTTTCCTGTACTGTTCTTCTTCCTCCCAATCCCAAGACTGTTCTGGTTCCTCCAAGAGATGTTGAAGATGACGATGATCATGAACGAAAGTTGATCCAAAGGTGACGAGCCTTCGGCAAAGGTCGCCTTTGCGGCCACTGGCGAGGGTGTGTGCGAGGCCGTGCCTCACCAGCCCAGATCTTGCGAGGTCGAGCCTCTCCCAGCGAAGGGGAGAGCCTCGCGTAGCTACGACCTCACATAGCCGCGACGATGATCCCCGTACTAGATGCTCAAGGATGAAGGAGCAGTCGCGAGGGACAAATGGGAGGACAACGAAGGTGAAGGAGGAGGGTGTCTCAGCCCACTTAGGCCGAGCCTCGACAAATCTGGGCTGGCAAGGCTCGGCCTCGCCGTCGCCGAGCGAGGCGGGCTGAGACACCCCTCTCCTTCTTCGCACATCCATGGCAAGACGAGGCGAGGCCTTGTCTTGTTTGCCGATATTAGATGCCCAAGGATGAATGAGCTGCTGCGAAGGAGAGATGGGAGGATGATCATTGCCTTCAATCTCCGGAAGAAAGAAGATCGGTGGGAGGAAGAAGAATAGAGGGGGTAAAAAGTAAATAAAAGAAAAGAAGAAAAAATGAAAAATAAAAGAAAATAAAAAAATATTATGTCACCAAACGGCCAAAATTGGCCGAATAGACTGAATTGATAAAATATACTAAATTGGCAAAAAGAAATTAAGATTGAATTGACTCAATTGCAATAAATTTATGACTTTTTTGACAATTTTTCCAATATCCGGTATTTAAATTCTGTAATTTAGATGAGAGCAGTCATCCTCATTTCTCTACTCACACACAATCAACGATCAATAACCCTCTAGTTCACTAGGACCAAGTTGGTCCTATGCAATTCGGGTATCGGGCCTGGCTAAGCACAAGTCGAGTCTCTATGATACCCGGCCCAACTGACCCATTGACACCCCTACAACCATATGCCGGAGCCAGGCCGCCGTACCACTCTGGCAGACTTCAGACAGCCACAACCCAACTTTAGTTGATGCACTCACTTTCATTGAATAATTCTCGAAACTCCACAAAGTACAAAGCTCAGGTCCATCTTATAAGATGAGATTAAGACAGAGTCAACGTCTCTACCAAGAGATGAAAGAAAATTTAACCCTGGAAACTCAAGAAACCAGACACAGAAAAGAAAGAATTTGCCTTTAACGATTAAATCCTCGGAAAACCTGCAAATGACTTTTAACTGGAGAAGAGAGGTCATTGAAAACAAAGAAACTCCATCTCGTGTAAACTGCTATGAAAACCTCCTATTCGTTACACCAATTTTAGAACTCTTAACAACCCTCCCCCATTATATAGAACAGTTTTGCGTCGTCTTCTGCACCGAGGCCTAACCAGATCGCGCGTTCAACAGGAGCATGCGGCAAAAGTCAACTGAATTTTCCGATTTCCCTCTTCTTGATGGCTTTTCGCCCATGGTAGATGAATGAATCCACTATGCCAGCCACCGTGAATATTCCTGAGCCAAGTAAACAATATACGTAACCGTTTCAGCCAATCAAAAAGCATGAACAAGGAATTAATATTACTACCCAGCAGAAAATCAAAATGAAACATCATTTCATGCTGAAATATAAAATAAGGTCAGAATTTGCTCCATGCTTTCTCATACAGTACAGTGTGTAAATCACCCAATGATAAGGCTCCTATTCTTTCAATTTATTGCTCCAGTTAGTTTAGTAGTCGAAACCAACAACATTTTATGTCATACACAAATGTGCTCCTGGCATCTCTTGCTGAAGCTACCAGCTCATAATTAGTGAGTCATGTTATGTTCATGTTGATAATGAAGGTCTATTTGGAAATGTTACTAAAATAAAAGAAACTAAAAAAATTAATACTGAATGACAGACAAAACAAAACTTGAACGGAAATTGGATCTACAGAAACCAGCATCAGGAACCAAAAGTTGTAACTTCAGAAAGAATCTCACTTTAGAAGGTAAAATTGACATGGGCATTCTTAACAAGTGATCCCTAGGGCTCTAGATAAATTAACAAAAAATGGAAATAACGCTTTCCAAGACATTTTGAAAAAGGAAGAATTGCACATTTCACTAAAGTCACTCACTTCAAATAGTAAAATTAAATTAAACAAGTTCTAAGGGACGCTGCTTTAACATTTTCCTATCAATATATGTTTTATTCTAGTTAGGATTAAGTGTAATAGTTCCAAAAAGTCGGATGGTAGTAACATATAACGAATAGCAAATTAAAATTAGAACAATCTATCTTGTTTGTGCAGGCCCGTAGGAAATCCAATGTAATTGTGAGAAATTGTTGAGACAAAATGCGATCAATCCCCAAAAATAATTCCCTCGAGGGCAATCTTCTCTCTAAACTTACTTTCCCCCTTACGACCTTGGGAAACGCGGCCTAAATGTCGGGTTTTCTTAGGAAACTTCTTCCTTGAACTCCCCCACCTGCCCTCCTTATAAAGGGCATACAAGTGTCTCTAGGGTCAGGATTTGAAATGCCTTAAAAGCTGACACAACTCATGTTGCATATATTGCTGGCTGTAGTGATAGATTCCAGAAGGAATTGTCAGAAAAACAGAAGCTAACAGGCCAGGGCCTTAATTGGATCAGCAAACCAAATACTGTGATGCCCCAACAGATTGTCATTATATAATAACATTGGAAAATCTTTGATTGCAGCAAAAAAATTTAACAAGAATTGAGATAGGCGGCCAGTGTCAAATAAAGCACAATGTAAGAGTAGGCACATTTGGATGTACAATCCCTCACACTGAAAAAGTATATGCATGCCTACATGCATGTGACACGGTCCGGGAGTTCCGTATCCGAGATGGGCCAGTTCTCCTCGTGCTCGGGTGAAGCTTGGGGTGTCATCATGAGGAGTAGGCGTTGTAGAGAGCAATAGGACAACTGGGTCAGGGGTTGTGTCAGATTAGTTTGTACTAGGAGTTCTAGGATTAAACATGATACATTCCTTAAGAGCTCTGAAGGCGGGTTTGGCCTCCCGTATACAAACTGGTCGGGAGCTGATGCCGCTCTCCTGATGAGGTCATGGCAGGCCGAAATCAGTTGTTGTGCTTAAATGGTTCTACTCGTCTTACTCAATGTGACGGATGCCCAACCTAAGCGGAGCGTGGTATGATCCGATGTGCTTTATGGGGAAAGGCTGGCTTGGCGTGGCTTGCCAAGCGCCGCACGAGCCAATTCCGCGGCTGAAATCTGTCGGCCCGTGACAAATGGTATTAGAGCAGGATCCCTTCAGTAGGTGGGTGATTCGGGAAAATCCTGCCGGTCCTTTGAGGGCGGAGAGTGATCGCCGGGGCCAAGAGGGGCTCGGACAAGGTGCGGCTCTCGTCTAGCTTCGGGGATGCCAATGGGGGCATAGGAAGGAACCGGATTGCTCACTGAATGGGGAATAACGATCCTGTATTTGGGGAAGGGTCCGCTACCACGTTTCATCAAGGGGGAACCTCTATTGGTTTGCTGAGATCAGGAGGAGCCTAGTAGGCGGAAGAAGGTGCTGCCGAGAGTGTGCAGTTGGCTAGGGGTGCCACACTTGTCGACGGACGTACAAGTGACTGGAGATTCGTGAACAGCTTTGATCGGGGAAGGCAACCAGTGGAGTGTTGTTGTTCTGTTGGGCGAGAGTGTGACGCAAGGAAGCGATAGAACAACCCGCAACGAGGGCGTTTGCGGATTGAGTGGGGGAGAATGACACGGTCCTGGAGTTTCGTATCCGAGATGGGCCAGTTCTCATCGTGCTCGGGTGAAGCTTGGGGTGTCATCATGAGGAGTAGGCGTTGTAGAGGGCAATAGGACAACTGGGTCAGGGGTTGTGTCAGATTGGTTTGTACTAGGAGTTATAGGATTAAACATGATACATTCCTTAGGAGCTCTGAAGATGGGTTTGGCCTCCCGTGTACAAGCTGGTCGGGAGCTGATGCCGCTCTCCTGATGAGGCCATGGCAGGCCGAAATCAGTTATTGTGCTTAAAGGGTTCTACTCGTCTTACTCGATGTAACAGATGCCCAAGCTAAGCGGAGAGTGGTATGATCCGATGTGCTTTATGGGGAAAGGCTGGCTTGGCGTGGCTTGCCAAGCGCCGCACGGGCCAATTCCGCGGCTGAAATCTGTCGGCCCATGACACATGCATATATGCACAAGAGTATGTTGGAAGGTGCATATACAACAAACATGCATTGCAAAAATGGGCACACTCGAATCACCACCCACCCGCGCACAGGCACACGGAGAGAGAGAGAGAGAGAGAGAGAGAGATCACCTCCAACTATAGCACAAATGTGGGTTATGAAGTGCAAAAACGGAACGTGCTCCTCTTTGAAGGTAACCTGCCACATGATATTCTCAAGTACGTTGAAACAATCATAACTAAGAAATATGTAGACTTAGTTGAACATTTTGCACACTGATGCAATTCTTTATATTACAATGTAATTTTTTGGCCAAAAACAATGCATCGAAATATACTGAGAGTGAAGCAAGACTATCATGGAAAGAGCAATAAAGAATAACCAAATCTCCACAAAAAGTTTATTCAGTTCGATAGTCATGAAAGGCTTCCAATAATACACACAAATAAAGGACGCTACCTTTATTGGAGAAAAATCATAGAAGAAAAATACTCCAGGAAGTAACTGAGGACGACCCATCTCAGAATTCCTAAAATGCTCGGTGACCGAATACTGGGCAGAAACAACAGTGGTGCATCAAGACTTGTTCAACCAAACATTCCATAGCCAGAAAAGTATTCCTCCAATCTGTTAATATACCTGATTTGAGTTTACTGTTCGGCCCCTGATATCTTTATATAACGTGGGGACAACCTGCAGTGCAAAGTCATGCCGAGAAATAGATATTTAAGTTGCATGCTGACCAAGAAGAGTCATGCCCATATAGCCAAGGTGAACAGAAAAGGAAAACTATAAGAGCGCTTATATAGAAGAGAACAAGTACCCTGTACTCTCTGATAGATTCAGCAATGTCAGAATGCTTTCATCACAACTAAGGCGCACGTATTATCAAAAACAAAAGGAAAACTAGTGCATAACCAATAAAGTTGATGAATCGACAATCTGAAATTAAAAATCAGAGCGAAATAAAGAAGAAATGAAGAAGCAACAAACTAAAGATTCAGCGAAGTTCTTTTCACATGGGTTAGAACTCATCTTAACTGTGAATCCACACTCATTTGCTTACTTCCATAATTTCTCACACACAAAAGAGCGTGAACCTATACAAAGGTTCACACAAAAAAGACAGTTCATGACTCTCTACATGTTCATAAAACCTTACAATGTAATGCGTCATATTAGGATGAGTCTTATGTTTTGCCAAGTAGATTCTCAAAGCTTATTGTTTTGTTGTATTTGATGTCCTGATTCAATTCACTCCTTTCTTCACTTAAGATGGTTTCTTTCAGAAGAAACATTTTAGACTCACTGCCAAGCAAAATTCTTACAAATTTAAAAGAGTCACTCTTTGAATTTTTTTCCTGGAATATGCTCTTTTTGAGCTTTGCAATTGCTTCAATCATCATCTATTTCTATCAACGAGATGCACTAGTGACAGCATGTCAACAGAATTGCCCGCATCCATCGGTCATTAGTCTTTCTTCCAGAAGAACTTTCTTTATTTCCTTTTTTTGTGCACTAAAGACCACACTTCATAGATCTAATAAAAAAGATATAGTAGGCATATGGACAAGAATAATCCCTAAGAACAGTCGTGCATTAACAGAAGGTATTGATCATATTAATATACCAACCTTGATGAAGTACTGGTACATGCCATTGTGTGTTTCGTGAGCCCATTGCACCCTATAAGGGTAGAAAGATGTCAACCAAAGAATCAAGTTCAAGGATCATATAAACAGACCCAAATTACATCATAGACTCTTTTTTTGACAATTGAACATTATACCGCATGCAGGATCTACTTGTACTTTAAGGCATTGGAGCTTAACAAAAGAAAGTAGGTCCCTCTGTGTTTTTACTCAGTGGGTTTGTAGTTGTACTTTTGCTCAATTATATTTCACTCTCCTATCAATCAGGTTCTTAAAACAGGAGAGCAAATTAGGTCTTTCCAGTTGCTTCTTCCTATCATACATAGCCAGTATGAAGATGAAACTGGACCCAGATAAACTAGATTAAGGAGTAGCAACTATACTAACAGTCCATGTATAATAAGGTTTGGACTACAACTGTGCGATGATGTAGCTCGAGTACTTGGCAATAGATACTCTAAAGCTGCGGTACCTTAAGACTGGATGAGGCAGCTTCTCAAAAGAAGTTGTAACTGCCATAGCATGGGGATGATGCAGCCATGAGGTGTTTTTAAACACATCATGAAAGTTTTGTCACCCCATTTTTTAGCTACTAGCTGTTGCGGCCAAGCTCTAACAACAACCTCTTAAGGTGTTTAACCTTCTTAAGAGGCAAATTCTTCACAAGCAGCGATTATAGACTCGAATCCCCTCTATTCCTAAGGAGATAATCCAAGAAGATGAGGTAATCCTTATCTAATACCCGCAGAGTGGATAGAATATTCATATTCAAGGGTTTTACTTCGCCGAGTGGTGATTTTGACAATAGACACATCAAGACAAAGGCATACAGGATAAGACTGAAAAAAAGAAAGCTAGACAAGTAAAGGGATGCTACAGAGAAATTATAGCATTCTTATAAAAAGGGTACAAGAGGAAATTAGTACAAACGCGTTGAAAATTAGATCCTAAATTTCGTATGACATAGAAATTTCCACACTAATTCTACTAAGAATCTGCAAAAGTGCCTCAGATTTCTTCAATTTATAACCCTAAAATCACGTGATGCCATAAATGCCCAAAAAAATAATAATAATCCCACAGTGCAGAGAGTTCCCTTTCCTTTATTTTTTGTTTTGGGTTGGATGGGGTAAGGAGAAGGAAAAAGTACCCATCTAGAGGATTCACCGCACCGGGAAAGTAATCACCAAAACTTAAGCTGTTGATCTTGTGACTGATCTGATTCAAAATACAGCAAAAGAACAACACTGGTCAGAACATTTGGATGATAAAGTACGAATACTGGATTAATTCCTCCAACTGAATAGGCATGTAATTGTTGCATCTTACATTGTAGTTCTGTGATTGGAAAGCAATCAAATCTTGCACATTGAAATTTGATAAGTGAAAACTCTTCCCAGCTGCAAAATGAAAATTTCCAGCCACTTTATTAACCTCTAGAGATCCGTGGATATTACATCCTTCACCCGCTTCATCTTTTATTTTTTGGACAAAACCTTCTCGCTTACACTGATGGCAAAGAAAATAAAAACAACTTAGCAAGATATACATTAAAAATGGTAAAATATCTGGTAAAAAAGTAGCTCCCCATGCGCTCAGGTTTGAGGAGGCATCAGGATGACAACACCAAATGTTTATTGGTTCTAGACCTATATCAAAAGGAATAAGAAAGCTTCCAGGCTTTCCAACTAAAAGATGCACACATAAATCTGGGAAAGTTTCGTAGTCAGGCGATGTGAAGTTAACTTTGACAAACTTTCTCGCATGCAAACCAAACGAAGAACGTTACATGAAACTGGAGAAGGGGAACCAAGACCCAAAAACTCCTCACACAAGCAAAATTTGGATCAAGAAATTGGAACTTGGCTCTGATGGAAGGATGTTCTTAACTCAAAAGTTAGCTTGAGTTTCTAGAATAAGTGGCTGTCTGACACAATTAATGCAAAGACATTGTTCTTGCCCTCTTCTTTCTTCTGCTAATTGGACATGCTATCAATAGTCAGATAACATGTTTTTTCCTTTTAATTTTGGTCCTAACTCTTTGGGATTCTATATCCCATATTAAACAAGCATCTGGAGAAATGAGCTAGGCAAGGCAAGGAAAATAATGATTTCGAAGAAATTAACAAGTTCATCGCCACCTACAGAATTTGTCAGAGGTGCAAAGTTATCTCATTGTCTAGAGTTCAGTGGTGGTTCGCACATACTTAACCCTACATTTGTACAATGGAGATTCATAAATGCCATGTGATTCCACAAGAAACTTCACATAAACTCATATTTACTAGCCATGTTATAAACATCTGATCCACAAAAAGAGTATTTCCAACATGCCACTGGCACTCAATGCCAAATAGGCAATCAGCAATCTGAGAATAGCAAGCAAATCTTCGGTCTATCTTTTACTAGATCTAGTAGTACTTGGAGCAGCCAAATCAAAGTTATGAAAGCAAGGGCTATTGACAAAGGATTGCTGTGTTTGCCCAAATTTCACATGGCCTGTTGTAGTGATGTAAGTGTGAATAAACCTAGTTCCAATTGAAAAAGTAATAAAACCTACATTTCTTGAGTTTCAAGAGAAACAATTTCAGGAGTCTACTTGCCAAAAAAAAAAAAAAAAATCAGGGGTCTAATAGGAAATTCAGACTAACCTGGTCGATTAGATCAACATTTGTCACTGCCCAACCTTTTCTTCTGTATGCCTCACGAACCTCTTCGCAATTATTGCAACAATCGTCATCTGACTGGATGCATATGACACAAAAAAGTGAGAACATCAGACACAAAAACGTGAGAATGGAACTACAGTCTCCAAGTTCCTCAGCAATAAGAATCGCATTCCAAGCCCCAGTCCAGTATAGGAAAGAAATTCTTGACACTTGATTTTTTAAAGTAGCTTTTGAAGTATTATCATGCAAGAAAGAGCAGGACCAACAAATGCGATCAAATCAAAGCAGATCATTTATCCTGTTGCCCACTATAAATGGGGTCTTTAGAGTTAGTACCCCAGAGACAAGGCAAGCACCTATCTAATCCGTGTTACAAACTATGATTCAAAAGACCCACATGAGGACCTACTCTAGAGCCTCTTGGGTCGTGTTAAAGTAAAAAATATTTAGGTTTAAATGAATGTTTACCAACTCAATTAAGCAAAGTATATCGATACGTTCACCACCAGTATACATCCTAAAAAATAAAAGCAGAAATAAATAGATATCTCAAACAAAGTAGAACCGGTGGTGACCATTTCACATAAGAAAGCTAACTAAAATATGAAAAAGACACAGATATTGATTTCTGAAACAAGAACAAGCAAATAAACCATCACAGGCAACCAACCATGTGTGTGTGTGTGTGTGTGTGTGTGTAAAAGGAAGATGCTGCTATGATGGATAATCCAACTGATACAAAGAGTTACCTCTCCGAAGTGTACACCACTGATAGCAGAGCCATTATTTACCGGGGAAAAAAGAAGAAGCAAAACTTGCAGACAACTTTTGCTGATAACTTACGAGGGGTGCAGCACTTTTCATGTAAATTTAGTAAGTTTTTGCAGAAAAAAGACATCTCAATGCATCTTAGTACTGCTCTCGAATCTCGATCAATACACACAAGCAAATTCTAATACACTTCTTATTGTGGATTACAAAAAGAGAAGGCATTAAGGATGGCATTCAGCAACTTGAACAAAGTGTCGTATATAGGTGAATATCAGACAATGCAGTTCCACACAGAAGTGCAAAACAGTGACAGAGACTAACAACAGTCATCATACCGCTTCAGCACCATAACAGGTCCCACAATACGTTTCATTATGCTCAAGCCTACCGCCATGTTTCTGTAAAGGCTTCTCAATCTGAGTGAAGAAAAAGGCCAGTGATTAGAAAAGGAAGGAAGGATAAGAACAGACTCAATAAGCATAGAAAGCATTAAAAAATTAGAGAAACAAGATGAGCCTGAATTACATACAGTGAAAAGTTACACAAGAAAACAGCAATTACAGTAGATGATGTGATAAAGATAGCAAAAATGGCGCCGCTTAAGTAACAACAATTCACGTGATAATAATTGCACGAACGACTCAGCAAGATTCAAGTAAGAATTTGATAGTAAACAACACAGAGACCTATCAACAGGCTCTGAAAGTTCCTTTCAAGTGAAAGCTGACTAGCAGACCCAGACTTGACCAACTGTTTAACAGGAAACAGGTGGACAGATGCTACAGACAAAAATCCAACGCTTAAAATGCTGGGCCTCTTTCTACAAATAGCATCATTTCATTACTTAAGTGCAATAAACAGGAAATCTGAATTTTTCATCCGATTTAAAATGGTTGATTCTGAGGTTTGGCGCACATACAGTTCGACAAGCAAGAAAAATCCCACTGAACCCAAAAAGAAGAGGGAAAAGTCTAGTAGTCACCTTTGGTGCACCGATCACATCAGGCCTGACTTCGATAACGTTATGGTGAGGATCGATTCTTTTCTTGACTATGTCATGCCTCTGAGGAAAACAAATTAACATCAAAGACAAGTCAGAAATACAGCGAAAGTCTAAAATGAGGTAATAGGAATGCAAACCCGTAACAGTCAAACAAGTCTCGCGGAAATAAAAGAGGAGCTATAAGTTACTTGGCCAAAGAAGTGCATACTATATCAAAGTGTTGCTCTCCACTGATATCCATTGCATCAACACTGAGTAATGAACACGGAATGGCGGGGAATGTAACATCAAACTGCACATTTACAAAGATGGGAAAGAGTTATGAGCCCAATATCAGTCATCCAAATGGAAACTTGGCAAACGGTAAAATTATACTAATAACAACAAGAATAACATAGTACGGCAAGATTATTGAGAACTTCATGCCACCAAAAATTTTAGGATACATTAATGTAGATGTGTTTCATATCACTACATGGTAACCTACTACTTTCTGATGTACCAAAACACACTTTTTTCCCTTTATGTGATGGAAATAGATGGGAATTACATTTATTCTCAACTTTTCTCCTCTTGAAGTATCAACGACTAGCTTTGTCTCAGTAACAGTATGAAGATACAATCCTGCAAAATGACAGAGAAGGACAAAAGTGAGTGGATAACCCAATTCAGATTTCACGGTATAACCAGTAGCTGGTCATGATTGCAATGATTTTACGAAGGCACTTGAAGGAAACAGCTAAGGCATCTAAGAAGGTAGGCAAGCAAACAACACCACGTTAGAGATTAACAAGAATCCCAATGGCCCGATAGCTCTCACACTTGACAGCCCTGTTTTATCCAAAACCCGTCCAAGAACGGGCAACAGACGACTAGTCTGGACTCTATCCACACACAGGCGGGCAACAGGTTTTCCCCCTCAAAACCCAACAACAGGATCACTCCTTGGGCAACGAGGCAATGTCAACGAGGGCTCAACCACAGAATTCACGCTCAAAATCTACTTTTACTCTTAGTCTGACCCTAAAACTACCACATTGCAAGCTCCAAGTCTTTTTTTCCCCCGTTCTCGAACTTCAAAGGGAGAAAAAGAAAACCCAAATCAACATCGAATTCGAGTTGCCTCTACTTCCTAGCAAAAATTTAAAAACAAAAAAAGGAGACGCCGGCGAAATTCAGCGGAGCAAGCAAGCAGAGCACGTACTGAACTCCGAGAAGAAGAGGAGGAGCATGACGATAGAGGAGACGAGGGTTATGACGCCGCCCGAGAGGGTGCGGCTGTAGAAGTCCTCATTGATCTTAGGGTAAGCGTCCAAGTTCCGCAGCTTGTTCAACACCTTGTCCATGTCCAAGCAGGCAACCCCCCCACAAACCCAAAAGCCCCCCTTCAACGCCCACCGATTCGGCTCTCGCGCATCAGGCGATTGTTCCCAAGGAAGGAATCCCTCGCTCTCCCTCTCCTTCTCTCTCCCTCTCTCTCTCTCTCCCTCTCCCCCTCTCTCTGTGACGGAGAGCTTCGTGTTGTGAGAGAAAGAGAGGTCTGATGGACCGATTGTGGTTTTGTTCGATGACCTCGTCAGAGCTGTGAAATCGAATGATTGAATTGGAGGACGTCGGACGGACGGTCGGGCGAAGGGGTCAACGAATTCGTCTTTGGTGGATGCCCTGGCCTCGGTCAACCCTTCAACAAGAAACGTTTATTTTTATTGACCTTGGAAAAACACACTGGCTTCAATAGAGAAGTTGGACAAAAATTCCAACTAAGCTTTATTTCTCTTTTAATAAAGATCTGAACTGAATTTTATTTCAAATAATAATCTAAAGTGATCACGTCAATCTCAAATAAAGGCTTGAAATGGCTATGACAATTTCAAATAAGAGCATGGCCCGACCTGCTAAATATTTCGGTTGGTGAGTAACATTTTCCTTCAAATTATTTTTTTTCTCATTTTTTCTCATTTTTTTTCTTTGCTAGGGCAACCTTCACATGTGGCTTTCGAGGGCAGCCTTGCCCCAATGAGGCCATTCCTCATCGGCCACTGGCGAGGGTCATCTGTGGCCCAACCCTTTCGAGCATCGTCGATTATCAATAGAAAGAAAAAAAAAAGAAAATGAAAATAAAGGAAAAAGTCAAAAAAAAAATGAAAATGCTCGTGACCAGTTTAAAGGTAGGCTCTTTTTTTGGACTGATATAGCCAGATGACCAAGGTCCACCTCATGCTCTTCTTTGAGAATAAGAGTCGGAGAATGAGGGCACTTCCATCCCTCATTTGAAATAAGGTACATTTTAAGTTCTCATTTGAGAAAATGATGGCACCTTATGCCCTCATTTGATACAATATCCACTACATGCCTAATATTTCAAGCTCTTATTTGAAATTTTCCTAAGAATTATGATTTTTCACACCTACCGGAAATCCTTCTAAACTACAAATATTGCCCCCACAGTTACACAAAAGTCACAATTTTCGAAATTCATGATTGTCACTCCCAATTTTGCCCTTTCATTTCAAGTTGCAATTGATATCTCTTAGGCCTTGCATGGCAATGATCTTGATCTAAAAAAGTAGTTCTAATTGGAATTGATTTTTTTTTCCAATTATGTTCATTTGATTACTTTTAGATAATCAGAACATATTTGGTAACTGCACAAAATTTATGTTCCCGATAATAATTTCTCCTCCCAATTTTTTGTTATTTAAGTCAAATTATCACGTAATGACTTTGTGAAATTTTGTCCAGCATTTCGAATCAATTGAAGATTAATTTATATTGATTCTCGTGTATAACATATTGCATATAACATTTTTTGTGCTATTCTGTCAAACTTAAAAAAGGATATACAATGTTGGGTTAGTGTGTGATTTCATATTAGTTTAATTAGTTACCTTTTAATTCTCACTTGTCCAAATAGATTTTAAGATCCGACCAATATATATATATTGATTTAAGCTCTTGGGCGAGAGCTGCCCTCACCGATCAGGCTTGGGCGAGGAGACAAGGGACAAAACTAAGTCGTGCAACGAGGACAGTGGACGACGGCGGTGAAGTTGGCGGGTCACAAGAGCAGTTGACAAGGGGGTGAATTGAGCCATCATTCTGTTTTAGGTCAAGAAAAAGTGAAGAGAGGACTTTAAAGAGAAAAGTGATGGGAGAAGAACACCACGAGTGTCAAAATTTATGTATGATGCTTACTTTAATGCTTAAAGTTTCACTTGAATCTCTAAGGTCACCGGTGACCTTCACCTGCCAAAGGTGCAAAAATAGTAAAAAAACAGCAAAGGAAAAAAAGAAAGAAAATTTGCAAGTTAAATAAAAAATTATGAAAAACGCCAGGTGTACATTAAAATATTCAAAAAAATCATTTCGCTGGTGCCACATCAGCTTTCTGGCGTCCACGTAAGTGATGGCACTTAAGAGATCGATTTTTGAAAGTTATGGTATTCAAGTGATCAAAACCTTGGGGACTTAACTGGTGGCATGGGTGCTCATATCCCCTCCACCCTGAGGAATAGTCCATTGCATGTGGGAAACGTCGGTTACCAAAAAAAAAATTGAAACAAAAAACTTATGGCACTCAAATGAGTGTCGTACAAAAGTTATGACACTTACAATGTACTTACCCCTGCAATTAAACAGTTTGGATGACAGTACAACATGACCTACTCATCAAAACAAGACTATATGGAAATCTCCAATTTCCAAAAAATTTATCGAAACAATTTTCCTCACCTATTACAATTGTGTCAATTCACTCACAATATATTTTTTTTTAATTTAGCCTTAAACTTTTTACATTTGTATCAATTCACCCTTTTCGATCAATTTTGATTTGAAAGTGCGACCAACACTGATTGGCGCGACTGACACCCGACGCTTATGTGGATAATTTTTAATAATATCTTAATATTCTTTAGTTTTAATTTTCCTTCTATTTTTTTCTTTTTCCCCTTTCTTCTTGTGAATGATTTCTTTATTTATTGGATATCAAACTTGTTAGTACATGACCAGCCGAAGAACAAAGAAAGAGAAGAAAAAAAATTAAAGTTTAAAAATATTAAAATACTATTATTTGTCCACGTGCCACGTCATGGCCGACCGCATCACTTCAGCGATTTTTGGATAAAAATGATTGATGGACTGAATTGGCACAAATGTAAAAGATTTAAAACTAAATTAAAAAAAAAGTTTTGAGAGAATAGATAGAATTATAATAAACTTAATTTTTTTTCTTAATTTTTCCCCAATTCCAATTCATCATGCAAGTAAAATATAGGTACCATATTTCCTCGAACTGAACTATTTGTTCGCGGAAAAATGATTGGCTCTCCAACTCTTAAGAGCCGGAAAAGGGCAAAAGTACAAAATGAGTACCAATATTTATGTACGGCCCTCACTTTAGTGCCAATATTTTTTTTAAATCACTTAGGCCAAATTAGAGAAAGAACGATCACTTAAGTGTCAATTTCAGCTAAATATGATTAGTTAAGTGACAATTTCAACCAAATAGTTCACGTGACATTTTTTTTAATTAATTTCTTAATATTATATGGAATTTTTTTGAAAAAAGTTTGTCCAAATGGCATCCATGTGCCAATTTTTCTTTTGAAATTCAATCCACATAGACGACACGTGGATTTTTAAACTAAAAATTAGGTTAAATTTTTTAAAATTTTTTTAAAAAAATAAACAGAAAAAAATTACTTTTTTTAAAAAAAAATTGTATTTGCAACGGCAAAAGCTCACAGCCCCTACCGCCGCCGACCACCATCGCCGGTTGTGGCGGGCAATGGGTGGGGGAGTGCCCGGCGGGGTCGCTGACCCCTGCCGAGCCCCGCCGACCCCCACCAAGCCCTTATCGGCGAGGCCGACCTCGCCCAGATCTAGGCAAGGCTGTAATAGCCCCGCCGGGCACTTCCCCACCCATTGCCGGCCACTGCCGTCGATGGTGGGTAGTGACGGCGAGGGCTCACAGCCCTCGCTGCTGCAACATTATTTTTTTAATAAAAAAATTCTGATTTTCGTTTTGTTTTTAGCTCATTTTCAAATTTTTAGTTTTTTTAATATTATGTGAATTTTTTTTTATTGATTTTCAATTTTTTTTTGGCTGACTAGGAAGCCCCGTCGAGCCCCGTAGACGCCACGTATGTTTTCCGGCGATGCTCACCGGAGCTAGCACTGAAATAATTATTTTTTAAAAAAATTGACACTTAAATTATCCAAAAAAGATAATGACATTAAAGTGAGCACCGTACACAAATATTGACACTCTTGCTATATTGTTGCCGCCGGAAAAGTATCTGAACGCCAAGAGCAAAAAAAGCACCCTCTAAGTTGCTGTTAATTCCGACCAAAAAAAAAAAAAATTGCTGTTAATTACAGGTTTTGCCTCAGTGAGTCAGTGTCATTTGGCACAATTTCAGCTTGAGTGGTCGTACGCGGTCTGTGTTTGGCAATACTCAGAAAAATTGGTCCAAAAGGCATATGCATTAAGACATCCCCAAGACATTAGAACCTCCCATTCGTTAAACTAAGGGCAGCTATAGTCCTAATGAATCCGGAAGCTCTTCGGCTAAATTGTATTCGGGTAGGCCTTCGTACATGCAAATACAAGACACACGACCGCAAAGAAGCGTACCAAGTGGCCCGCTATTTACCCATCTTCATGGTATAACAGAATTGACTTGAGTTCGCGGTCACGATCCAATAAATCATGGGAAGGAAATGGGGATGCACCTAAAGACCAAAATTCTCAAATGTGAGAAAGAGGAAGCCTGAACCTCAGAGAGGTACGAGGGGAACCAACCCAGCTTTCATAATTACATCGGCGGAAGCAAGTAGCGACACGGCACAGACCCAGAGGAATGAAGTAAAATCCCGATTTGTCAGGTATTGTTTATACAGCGATCATTGGAAATTCACCCAAATAGAGGTATGTGTTGTACAATGGCAAAAGATTTTCATCATCGGCGTCAGTCCTAGGACGCCTTTTCCGCTTCGGCGACAGCTTCCTCTTGTCCAGTGTCTCTCTCATTCTTTACAGGTGGACTGGCGACAGACCTATGAATCTATTGATTAAGAAGGAACAGATGAGCAAAATGGAAAAAATAAATGAACATGAGGAAATGATTTGCCTGGAACATACGAAGCTAATCAGAGCTCACCATGAGGTTGGACTTGGGAGAGGAAGCATCACTACCGGGCAGTACAGACAGATCCGAGGGACGGTGAAACAATAAATGCGCCACAGAACGATCTATCGGATTAGTGTCAGTTTCCATATCCATAAATCCACTACACCTGAACCATAGATTTGTAGAAAATCAATAAACGCTTTTCAAACTAAGAGCCTAAGAAAGCTCAACTCGTAACAGCAAGCTCCTCCATGTAGCATAACATTAAGCTCAAGTTACACCCAGTTAAGAAAAAATGTAGACTTCTTCCTATTTTGTAATTGATTTAAGTCTACCACACTAACCTAGCATCTAAGAAAAACAAATGACAAGAACAAAAAACTTTGTTACTACAACACCATCCATTAGATATTGTTGAAGAATGTGGGTTTCTATATTTCTACTGGCATTTCCTTCAATGCTTTATGTGCAGGATAAAACAATGTAGCTGTGAACTGCTTTCCTTTTCCATCCAATCCAACCGGGGTAAACTTGTTTTCAACTACTTCAGATGAATTCCCAGCCACATGTGATTCGCGTGACCATAGCACAATGTTCTCTACCATATATCAAACAAGGAACACCCTATTCCGCATTAAAAGGAAATTTACAAGGTCTGCTTAATTGTTTGATAGGAGTGATACAGAGAAATTGGAATTTCTAGGATTTAATAACATTAGAAGAGAGATTCAAGCTTATATAGGTGTTTTAAGCAACTTTTCACCCCCAACAAGGTTACATCAAACCTCCTCAAATTTTGTGATAGTGGATTTACTACAGAGGTTGGGATTTTCCATTTAGTTGCATATTAGATCATCGTAAGAGATCATAAATTTCTAAATAGAATGCCCAAGTAGAATGAAGGACCGATTTACATATGTAGCTTAATAACCAGCCATATTGTTCTTGTCAGAGGATTGACTGAGGTTTTGTATGGTGCCAAACAAGAATCAGTGTATAACCTATCTAAACAAGACTTGCCAACAACCCGTTAAGGAAAACTTAAAAGGATGCAGCGATGCTTTTGCTTACTTGTTCGTTTCTTCAGCAGTCATTACTCCACTATGAGCCCCATCATTTTTGCTACCAATCATAGGAATCACACCATTATGCCTCTGCTCAGCACTCCTTGCTAAGCGGTAAAGACTATCCCTTATGCAAAGCTTTGTCTTGATATCCAACTAAGAGAGAAATAAGATAACAGTAAAAACTTGCACTACCATGAAAGCAGAGGGTGCAATGGCAAAAGTTTATTCAAAAAGACCCTAGGTATATAAATCAAAGTGAAGGTTTAAGAGCATAAAGAATTAGATATTGAAGACAATGGTCAAGACATGTACAAAGCAAAGTGTACAATATAACAAAAACCAAATGAACTTACAAGGACAACAATACTAATTAACCATTATCCCCAAGGTTAGGTCGTCCACATGAATCTTTTCATGCCATTGGGCTAAATTATATGAAGCCCTCTGTAAGTTCTAGGCGCTATATTTCCTTACCGTCTGCTTTCATATTTTTTTGTGTCCTCCCCTTAACCCTCCTATCCAGATCTCCCGCCCCGGAACACCTCTCTTCTATGGACCATCCGAAGGGGTATATCCAATGTGACAAAATCATCTCAAATGAGCCTCTCATCCATCCTCCTCTGGCACCATCCGTATTTCCCCGGGTAAATTCACCTCTAGTACTGTCTTTTCTCGTGTGTCCACAAAACATTCTATCCTCAAATGGAGTCACACGTACTTTCACGGGGTAAATTCATCTTCAGTACCGTCTTTTCTCGTCTGTCCACACATCCAACAAAACATTCTTATCAATCCTATCCTCAAGTCATGCATATCTTGGTATTTTAATTGTCCAGCATTCTATATCATAAAGCATCCCGGTGTTATAGCTGTCCTATAGGATTCTCCCTTGAGATTACATGGCATTTTAACATTCGCGCAGAATACCAAACTCACATTTTACTTCATTCACGCATTGAATTTACATAATTCTACCAAACTGAAGAGAACCTTTCTACCAGACATAGCAAACGTAAAGAGTATCTCTCTTCCATTTTATGAAATTGTCATCTTTTCAAATGAGAAATGGAAATATGCAGTGCTTCGAACTCTATTTAGCATACACACATCAAGTATAATAGCTCAAGACACAGTTTGACCAAAAATCCAAATTGTCTAGCCTAAAGCGGGGCAAAGAATTGCACCGCGTAACCACCTGTACTGAATGAACCGAGCTCACTATCTATGACCATCTTACTCTTCCTACAGGCAACCCAAAAGTCACTTGAAAGTTTCAGGTTCTTTCCAATAGCTCAAATCAGTTCCATCCATCGTGAATCAAGAGAAGCACTTAAAATTGTTGCATTTCAATAATTGGCAATAACATTATTTTGATGGTTACTGTTGAAAAGTTGTAAAGTTGTTTGAAACTTTGTAAGTCTATACCTAACTTAGGTGAGTCTATACCTAACTTAGGTGAGTCAATACCTAAATTAGGTTTCTTGCCTAACTAGGGTCTCCTTTCTCTTGTATATATATTGACCTTGTAATTACTCAAGTTAATGTAAGGAAATACAGATTTTTCCTTCATGGTATCAGAGCTGAGTTTTTGAATTTAGCTCCCACTATAGTGAAAACGGCGATGACCGGTGCTCATAAGGACACCAATTTAGGTGTCGAGCCAGAGAAAATTTCAACTAATTTCTCTGGCCAATCGGGCAATGTTGGAGAGCAATTCTCCCACAATTCCAGCATGCTATTAACAGTTCACCGATTGAACGGTCGAAATTATTTGGAGTGGGCTCAATCGGTGAAGCTAGCAATCGATGGAAGAGGCAAGCTCGGCCACTTGACAGGCGAGGAAAAAGAACCAGAAAAAAGCGATCCGAGATGGAAGGCTTGGAGATCGGAGAACTCCTTAGTGATTGCCTGGCTGATCAACTCTATGGAGCCAGCAATTGGAAAGCCGCATCTATTCCTTCCGACCGCTAAAGATGTGTGGGACGTTGTGAGAGAAACATATTCTGATTTGGAGAACTCTTCCCAGATCTTTGAATTGAAGACAAAGCTATGGCAATCAAGGCAAGGAGACCGTGAGGTAACTATTTACTTCAATGAAATGGTTACTTTATGGCAGGAATTAGACCAATGCTATGATGATACATGGGAGAGTCCGGCTGATTGCAAGAGACAAATGAAGAGAGAAGAGAATGATAGAGTGTATATGTTTCTAGCGGGCCTTAATCGAAACTTGGATGAGGTGAGAGGTAGAATTCTCGGTCAGAAACCTCTACCATCCATCCGCGAGGCTTTCTCTGAAGTTAGAAGGGAGGAATCTCGGAGGCGAATCATGCTACGTGATTCAGAAACAAATGAGAACCCTCTATCCGAGAAATCTGCACTTGTAGCTCAGGGGTTTGATTCTGAAGAAGAGAGGAGGAAGAAACCATGGTGTGAACATTGCAAGAAACCATGGCATACCAAAGAAACTTGCTGGAAAATTCATGGGAAACCGCAGAATTGGAAAAAAGAAGGCTGGAAAAAAAGGAGCAGTAATGATGGTCGCGCGTTCCAGGCGACAAATGAGGAAGAGCAAATAAAATCAGATTTGGTTCCATTCACAAAGGAACAATTAGAGCATCTGTACAAACTTCTTCAACCTCCACAACCTTCTTTAAATCCCTCTTGTTCTTTAGCCCATCAAGGTAATCATTTTTCTACTGCTTTCCTCATAGAAAATCCACATAAAAAAACTCCATGGATTCTTGATTCTGGAGCAACCGATCACGACAGGTTGTTCAAAGCTTTTTTCCACCTATAATCCGTGTGCAGGGAATAAAAAAATAACTATTGCAGATGGTTCCCTTTCGGCTATAGCTGGATTAGGATCCATCAAGCTGTCCTCTGCCCTCACGCTTCATAATGTCCTTCATGTTCCAAAGCTATCTTGTAACTTGCTGTCCATCAGTAAAATAACTTCTGATCAAAAGTGTCGAGCTAATTTTTTCTCATCTCATTGTGAGTTTCAGGACTTGACCTCGGGGAGGACGATTGGCAGTGCTAGAGAGAGTGGAGGACTCTATTTCTTTGAAGATGGAACAAGCTCGGCTAGACAAGTTCAGGGTAGTTGTTTCGAATCTGTTACTGTTTATAAGGATGATGATATTATGTTATGGCATTATAGGCTTGGTCATCCGAATTTTCAATATTTGAAATTCTTGTTCCCAATGTTGTTTTTGAATAAAAGTCCATCTTCATTTCAGTGTGAATTCTGTGAATTAGCCAAACATCATCGAACAAATTTTCCCTCTCAAATCTACAAGTCGTCTAAACCATTCTCTTTAATTCATAGTGATGTTTGGGGACCATCTCGGATTCCTACACCCTCAGGAAAGAAATGGTTCGTCACATTTATTGATGATCATACGAGAGCAAGTTGGGTGTACTTGTTAAAAGAGAAATCTGATGTAGAATCTGTTTTTAAAAACTTTTACACCATGATACAAACACAATTTCAAGTGCAAATCCAGATTTTCAGGAGTGACAATGGGAGAGAATACTTCAATAAAATTCTGGGACATTTTTTCTTGGAAAAAGGAATTATGCATCAAAGTTCTTGTCCTGACACGCCTCAGCAAAATGGGGTGGCAGAGAGGAAGAATAAACACCTTTTAGAAGTAACTAGAGCTCTACTCTTCACCACTAAAGTTCCCACATACCTATGGGGTGAAGCTCTTCTTACATCTACATACCTTATCAATAGAATGCCCTCTAGAGTGCTAAAATTCCAAACACCCCTGAAAGTCCTTCAAAGGACCTATTCAACCTCTAGACTTACTGCAGCCTTGCCTTTAAAACTATTTGGTTGTACCTCTTTTGCACACATCCATGATAGAAATCGGGGCAAACTTGATCCTAGAGCAAAAAAATGTGTGTTTGTTGGTTATGCACCGAACCAAAAAGGGTATAAATGCTTTGATCCAATTTCCAAAAAAATGTTTGTCACCATGGATGTCACCTTTTTCGAATTAACACCTTTTTTTGGAGCTCATCTTCAGGGGGGGAAAGAAAGTGTAGATTCGCACAACTCCATTATTGAGTCTTTTCGTCTTGCAGAATCTGAAAATCCTCTTTCAGCAACTCTTATACCTAATTTTGAACCAAATAATGGAAGTTCGGGTCTACCTATTTTGGCATTTCATCCTACTTGTGAGAGTAATAGGTGCGAAACTAGTACCAAGAATGCTGAACTTCCATCTTATGCTCAAGTCTACACGAGAAGAAACAAAACTCAAAGAAATGAGTCTTCTGCTCCTTTAGGGTGCCATGAGTCCGAACCAGGACATGACCAAAACTCCATACAATCATCAGGTAATGCTCCAACTCAATCTGTCCAACCTGATAGTCAACAAAATGATGAGCCTACTGATGAACTTGACATACCTATTGCTATTCGGAAAGAAGTTAGGTCTTGTACCAAACATCCTATGTCTCATTATGTGTCTTACGAAAATCTCTCACCCAATTTTCGTGCTTTTACCTCAACCTTGTCTTGTGTGGAGATTCCCAAAACTGTGCAGGATGCTCTACAAGTTTCTGAGTGGAAGGAAGCAATTCTTGAAGAGATGAAAGCTCTTGAAAAAAATGGAACATGGGATATGGTGGATCTACCCAAAGGAAAGTCCACGGTTAGATGCAAATGGGTATTCACAACCAAACATAGGGCTGATGGGTCTCTTGAAAGGTATAAAGCTCGTTTGGTTGCCAAAGGATTCACGCAGACTTATGGCATCGATTACTTTGAGACTTTCGCTCCAGTTGCTAAGCTAAACACTATCAGAGTGCTCCTATCACTTGCAGCCAATCTTGATTGGCCTCTGCAACAACTAGATGTGAAGAATGCATTTTTGAACGGAGATTTGGAGGAAGAAGTATACATGGACTCCCCCCCAGGCTTTGACAAAAAGTTTGGGTCAAAGGTTTGTAAATTGAAGAAGTCACTATATGGACTGAAACAGTCACCAAGGGCCTGGTTTGAGAAGTTCACTCAGTCTGTGAAGAAACAAGGGTATGATCAAGGACATGCTGATCATACCATGTTTGTGAAGCATTCTCGTGATGGGAAGGTTGCAATTCTGATAGTATATGTTGATGACATTATTCTCACTGGGAATGATATTGCCGAGATGAACAGGTTGAAAAACTGTCTTGCTTCTGAATTTGAGATCAAGGACCTGGGAACTCTAAGGTATTTCCTTGGAATGGAGGTGGCTCGATCAAAGAAGGGAATTGTAGTTTCACAAAGGAAATATGTCCTAGACCTTCTACAGGAGACCGGAATGAGTGGTTGTAGACCAGCAGACACTCCAATAGATCCAAATCAGAAATTTGGAGACGACAAAGATGAGGTTCCTGTTGATACATCGAGATACCAGAAACTTGTAGGAAAACTAATCTATTTGTCGCATACTCGGCCAGATATTGCCTTTGTTGTGAGTATGGTAAGCCAATTTATGCATTCTCCCTATGAAAGACATCTTGAGGCTGTGTATAGGATCTTGAGATACTTAAAGAGCACACCTGGAAAAGGCCTGCTATTCAAAAAGTCTACTCAAGAAGAAATTGAAGCATACACAGATGCAGACTGGGCAGGGTCAATTACTGACAGAAGGTCGACTTCAGGATATTGTACTTATGTCTGGGGGAACTTAGTTACTTGGCGAAGTAAAAAGCAGAATGTGGTAGCCCGAAGTAGTGCAGAAGCTGAGTATCGAGCAATGGCCCATGGAGTTTGTGAGATGTTGTGGCTAACACGAGTGCTAGAAGAACTTCGAGTACCAGTGAAACTGCCTATGAAGCTGTACTGTGACAACAAGGCTGCAATCAATATTGCACATAATCCAGTACAACATGACAGAACTAAGCATGTTGAGATCGATAGACACTTTATCAAAGAGAAGATTGATGCAGGAGCTATTTGTATGCCATTTGTGCCAACAACGCAACAAACAGCTGACATTCTTACAAAGGGACTGTTCAGACCTAACTTCGAGCATCTCATCGGCAAGTTGGGCATGATAGATATTTACGCACCAACTTGAGGGGGGGTGTTGAAAAGTTGTAAAGTTGTTTGAAACTTTGTAAGTCTATACCTAACTTAGGTGAGTCTATACCTAACTTAGGTGAGTCAATACCTAAATTAGGTTTCTTGCCTAACTAGGGTCTCCTTTCTCTTGTATATATATTGACCTTGTAATTACTCAAGTTAATGTAAGGAAATACAGATTTTTCCTTCAGTTACACTGAATGAGTTTTCCTGACCACAATTTGTCTCCCTTGTGGGCATTTCAACTCAAAACGGAACTGGTGATAGGTACTTAAAACATAAAGCAGAAACCAAAATTCCTGTAAATGCAGCAGACATCCAACTTCATTCCAGAACTGATATTCCCTGTTTCTCCTCATGTTTAATGCTTGTTGGCAAAACAGACAATGATCATACATATTGGCCAACATAATACATCTATACACAGGACATACCTCCACTAGCAGCACCAAATTAATAGTGAATCAATAGGTCAGGCCAGGAACCCCAGAAAAAAATTTCTGCTGGTTCCATCAAGCAACAAGTGGACACTAAGTGAGAACAGTAAGTTTCTCTTCTATTCTATCTTACCAGAAAAAAAAAAAAAAGTCAATCATGCTTGTTACCATCCTCATCACTGAAAGGAAAGCCACTCTTCCATTATCACCATGCTTTGAACCAGAATTGTTTATCTATAAGCCACCTGACCCCTTACAACCTCATTCCTTTCAATGCTCTGAATCTGAAACACCCATATGTGACCATCTAAACAATTGATAGGAAAAAAGATGACTTTTTTACACACAAAAGCATAAGGAGAAAACAGAGGAGACTGATCCACCAAATTGGAAGCCAGCTAGGTGCATCAGAACTGTTTCTCAACTAACTCCTCCAATGGTTCTCTGTACTTAACATTGCTCCAACATCACCGGAAACATCCCATTTTCGGAGAAAGTGTTCAATCCAAAGATGTTCATTTTCAGAAAAAAGAACATGTCAGACCATTGAGAAAGAGCAAACAACCTAGCAGGATCGCTTCTCTCCTAATTTTGAAGAGCCAGAATTGAAATATATGCCATGATAGTAAACACTACGCATAGCTGAAGTGGCAATAGCATAATGAAAATACAACTTGTTTTACTATGATTACTCCCTTTTCATTACTTTGTGCAGGAATGGCAACAAAAATTATGCTTCTCAATAGGGTTGGACATCCACAAGTTCAAAACGACTAGAATGATGCAGATAAGTAGACCTCCTATGGGCCATACCGTAAGAATGGTACCAGAAGCTGTCATCCCTCAGGAAGAAGGAAAAGGAAGAACTCTATGAAATGAACCAAAAGAATAGAAACCTCAGACAAAGAAAAGATCCTATCTGTAAAAGTAGGGACAGTCTTTCAGTTGTGTGAATCAGTGTTAAATGCCCACTGTACTAGCAGAAAATATCAAGTGATCTACACTAAGACAACAAGCAAAAAGTACCATAGATGAAGCCCATCACTGGATATTTTAAGCTATACATAAACCAAAATGAAAGTTACATCAATTATTTTAGATTCTACATCCTCTGCAATTGGATCTGCTTTATCGACTGACTGGAAGATTGTGATTATTTGTTTAACTCATAGTAAACGAGAAGAAACACGCAATAATAATCATAGAGCCCAAAAATAGAGAGTGGCAAAGCCTATCCCTTGTCTCAAAGAAGGCCAGTCTACAAGTCAAAGAAACGACGCTATGACAATAAATTGCGTATTGAGTAATGTACTAAAAGTGAAACCCCAAGACATAATTCACTTTGACCAAACAAAAAAAAATCCACTGGAAAGGCTCCCCCCATGAGGATCTAGTGGTTGTCCATAGTTCTAGCATTATTGAGTCAGCATCAAGCCACCAGACAATTTATTCTCCTTGGCAAGAAGATTCAAGATCAAATTGTATCCCGGTTATGCTCTTTCATTATCCCCAGTTGTTCCCTATGTTCTGCTTGCTTGCAACATACATTTCCTCCTTCGTCATACAATACAGGCAAGTGTACAAAACTGTTTATGAACAGGCCATGAATCAATGCAGATTTTCTTAGATGTTGTGTCTCTAAAGTAATCATTGGACCCAAGGAAGACTGAAATTAAGACTAGTGGAGAATATTACCTGTTCCATGACTTGTTGAAGCTGACGAAAGCTGGCTGCTTCTAGTGAAATTTCATCCAATGCGGAGCTCACGCAAGAGCTTTCTTGCACCTGTGAAGAGTCTACATCTGCTGGTACCCTGAGGATGACTTCACCATTACTGCGACTTTCCATTCCATTTTCACTTGGATGCAAACTTTTCACAACTGCATCTGGGTCACAGATTGATGCATTTGGACTTGTCACATCGGCGGGATTAAAGTTCCTAGCCATAGAGACCTGCAAATTTGGCAGTCAGATGCTTTTCTCCCCTATCAATGTCATTATTGCTACTAACTAAGGCCCAAAATAACAATGATTGGAAATTCAACGGATCGCACCTGATTAGACGAATAAGAAGATTCCTTTGGAGTAGGAGATAGCTGGTCATCAGACTTTACACTAGATAAAGTTGAGCATCCTGAGATTTGGTTAACATGATGAAAGTAGCCCGAGTGCAAGTACTTGTTATGCATCTGCAGATGCATCAAAGAATTAGATCCTAATCTAGCATCAAATGATACAAAAAATGACGAGAATCAACCTGGTTGGACGAGTCAGAAAAGGGAACTTCCACATGAGGAAATTGATCTAGGATGCTATGATGTCGGAAAGAACCACAATTTTCTAGGTATCTGTCTTTCCTTTTTAATTCTGATCGAGATTGAAGATTTGACTGCTTTTTGTGCTTATTCATCTGTCATGTAACAGACAGAATTCAAATAAGAACATTTCTGTAAAGACCAGCAATACCGCATAAGTGCAAGAACGACAATTGTACAATGCCCATGACAATCATAAAGGACAAAGATACATATTGAATGAACAAAAAGAAGTATTTCATGTGTAAAATTTCTTCAAATAAAATGAGGTTGTTAATCACAAACTGCTTCACTAGAGCAGTATCTAATGCTTAGCAACAAACAAGGATTTATTCTAAAATAAACATTTGTTCTTCTTTGGCTCGATACTCAAAGAAAACCTCACGTTACTGTAATTTCTGAATATCCTCTTATGTGTAGGTGTGTGCCACATAAAGTTGATCGAAACCATGAATAAAAAAATAAAGAACACACTGATAAAACCGGTTTCTGAGCATTTAGAGCAAGAACTTAGTAAAAAGGCAGACCAAAAATGGAGCATTTTAGTTGCACTGTTCGAATAAGAGATAGAAACTTGGGTGACAATGAACATTCTAGTGCGAATTTTCCGGAAAAAGAACCAGCGCAGGAAGATCGGGGTGTAGTAACAGCAAGAAAGACAGCGGCATTCGAGGAGAATTACAGAAGGAAGCTCCGAGAAGAATCCTAGAAAGGGTTTTAGTTTTTTGAATTTATTAGACAATCATAGCCATTTCACTCGTGCCAGAATCAAGTGAAACTGGAAAAATTGAAATCTGAAACTCGCACGCATGCTTAGAGTTCTATTAAAAAAAAAAGGCAGAGGTGTGTGAAACATGGGCTATAAGTGAGGTCATGAGAAATTGCTGTCTCTTTTAAAGTTTAGTTCTTGTCATATTTTAGAAATCCTTAATCTGAAGTATCATTACAGCATCGCCATGCAGCTAGGTGCACCCTGAATTTCAACTGCAGTATAGTAACCATGGAATGCATTCAAACATAGCAATATGGAGTAACCTCACCAACAAGAATCATATTGATAATAAGCACAAACCAGTAGAATTTTACAACCTCTTTTTCAATCATTGAGTCTTCCTTACTTTCCGATTGTGCACCTGACCCATTCATAGATGATATGTGACCAAGAGCCGCAGTTTCACCAGAACCATTAGCCTGCATGCCCATATTGTCACACACGGTTGCACTTTTCTTCCTGGGATCATCGTGTGAAAGGACATTGCCGTGTGGCAAAAAATTCCCACAAGTTTCTGACGCTCTGTTAACTATTTTCGAATCCGAGCATGAAAATTCAAACCCGGATTTTATAGCATCTTCTGATCCTTCAATAGCCTCAGAAGTTGAGAACCAGCCCAAATCATCATCGTTACCTAGACATCCAACTCCAAATGTAGAATCACAGCTCCTGGAAGAACTGATGTCAGGATAGATGCTCAAAAAGTAATTATAAACATTGCGAGAAAGTACCACTAGGTTCAACTATTACCTGAACATTTTGTCAACATATTCAAAATTCCCTATATCAGGCCATCCATAGTAAAGATCATTACTTTCTTTGTCTTCGTGATCGAAAAAGTTGAGATTATCCTCTGCTGCAGAAATATGGTTGAGAGAATAACTGTACATGTTATTGTCCACGGCTGCACATCTCTCATCAATAACATGATCATCAGCACAAAAACCACCATCGGTGTTCCTTTTGGAACAGTGTGAAGACATTCTTGAACCATCAGATGCCACGCTTCTAACTTCTTTTGAAGACAGGTCATCGCATGAAGCAGGAAACATACCATCCGGTGTGTGAGACCATGCATCCTTTTCCAGCATTTTCTCCTTCTTGATCAGAATCTCT
Organism: Rhodomyrtus psidioides; assembly: GCA_021437785.1. Classification (NCBI taxonomy): domain Eukaryota; kingdom Viridiplantae; phylum Streptophyta; class Magnoliopsida; order Myrtales; family Myrtaceae; genus Rhodomyrtus; species Rhodomyrtus psidioides. Next base: position 17,087,249 of record JAILYB010000003.1, read on the forward strand.
GAATTTGATTCTTCCCTTCCCAAAGCAACAGAGTTAGTCCCACCATCAGCATTACTTGTGACCCCAGTTAATTGAAGACGAAGTTTCTTGCGGCTATCACTCTGAATTAGACACTGATCCTCAGCTTCATCGGCAGGATGGGGTACTATATGGTCATCACTCTCACCAAATTCGTCCCACACGTTGTCTTGAAGCTGTATTCATGATGATAATTAGCCAAGACCAAATCCAGTTGCCGGAAAATTCATACTGGATATACAAAATTAAAGAAAACAGTTCTGCTATTTCAAAATGATATAGTCAAATTGAAAATTGTAACTTACAAAATTCCATTCTCAGCCTTAAGGAGAGAGCATTTGGATTGAAAAATCGTGCATACAATAGGAAGATATGATACCAAATTTTGTTAAATTAGATGTTATGAATACATTAATTAGTCTTGCTGCCATTTCTTGTTTCGTATAAACAAAGACAGCCTAACAAAGTCATGGATCCCAATGATTACTTAAGAACATAAGAAATAAACAAGAAAAACCTTCAAATCGGAGTGTCTCCATATTCAAATGGAAAATGACTAAACAACTCAAGGTTTAAACATCTGAGGTAACCATAGTGCAAAACCAGAACAACCAGAAAGGCACTAGAAGAAAACTGACCTAGCAAGATAATCATGAAATATATATATGGTTTTTCTAATGGTTATATAAATTTATCATTGCCAGATTCCCATGAAATTTTGAGTAACAATAATGAACAGATATTCCTTCACATCAGCAAAAAAAAACACATCTGTTATTTCACTTAGTCCACCTCTATGATGCAGTGTTTCTTCTGAATAGAAATTAGATGTCAAGTCTCTATTTAGTAGTATATTGCAACCCATTCCTACAAATACAATGTGGAAAATGGATGAAAGATAAGGTACAGGTTCTCTCTGATGTGCAGCCATATGTTGTTGCTTTTCTAGGTGCATCATAAGTGGCATATTGCCTGTCTTATTATTAATGAAAGTCATGGATGTTCAAGCTAAAATGGATAGTTTTCCCCTTTTATATCATACTATCACAGCCAGGTAAGAGCTCCCTGAGGACAAAGTTTATATGGCAGTGAAAGAGTTCTGTAAAAGCAGGGTGTCCCAAGACAGAGCAGTCTCTCTTTCCTTCTTCTAGCATAGTTAGAAAGAACAAAACAATTTTGCCCTTTTTTCTTCCTCAAGTTTCTTTCCAGTGTGCGAACATTTTGATCAACATTTATCTGAAAAGGCTAAGGCCAGACTTAAGGAATCATGCATATTGCTTAGGATGGAAAGCGCAGGCTAAGATACCGAGTGCAAAAATTTAGATTATGGGACTGTTGCTAGATAACTCCAAATTGCCTTTATTGAGGAGAAAAAGACATATCCATGAATCTCATCACTCTCAAGAAAACTTCAATCCAATTCTCTCTTGATATGTTCCTCAAACCCGATTCGGACAGATTCTTCCCCCAACTAACGAAGAGATCCTGGCGGACATATGAATTGAGCACAATAGCTCATTTGTTTATTGAGAAGAGATGGAAAATATGCTCAATATCATTTGATTGAATAGTTAACCTAGAATAGAAGATTAGGCATCATGCATAAACTGAACATAAAAACTGTCCATGACTCGAAATATGACCTTGACCTTAAGATGGATATGCTGGAAAAGGCAAATTTGGTCCTTTTCTTAAAATTTTTGCTTTAAGCATCCTTATTTTCTATTGTTATTAATACAGAAACAATTAGTGATATCTCTATCTCTTAAGTAGTCTTTATCCTTAACTGAAGGTCCTGATTATCATGCTTCAGAAATAAGGTGACAACAGTATATTGATTCTGCGACATCCTGATGGCTCAGAAGAGAAGTTGCATGATCTTTTGTTCTCTAAGGACGCTGTTTTCACAAAGAGCGTCCCCGATGTTAGATTTTCAACCAACGTATTCTAATGAGTTTCATGGTAAACAGCTTGTGTTTTTCATGTGCAACTGTGTACTAGGTGGCGTATTCAGTGAATCTTTTTAACATGACTAGGGCTTGTGCTGCTTTCTTTCAGATACCAAGATTCTTCGCTCATCCACACAAAAAGAGGACAATGCAATACAAAATGGCATGTGTTTCTGATAACAAACCTAACCTCAACTAGAGTGGCTTATTCCAAACAAACAAACAAAAAAAAAGGAAAAGAGGAGAGAGAGGGAGAGAGCCTCAAGCAGAATGACTCATAAAAGTGGGTAGACAAATTGATATTTAGGAATTTAACATGAAATGGAAAGGACAGCATCTTTAACTACGTAGAATAATTAGAAGAATGTCAAACTATGACCAACAATAACATACTGCAAAAGTATGCGGCATGATGGCATAATAGTGATGGCGTGCAGTGCTAGCTTTATTACGACATTTATAATTAGCTGAATATATAGCTTCAAACTTCCTAAGCTCCCATATTCAAGTGGCAAAATGGAATAAGATGACTAGATGCCTTTTTAAGTGCAGTAATGTTGAGATTCCCACCTAAATAAGTTGCATTAGAAGAGGCAGGCCAATGAGGAAAGTGTTAGAAAGTCCAACCCAAAAGCTTAAGCTAATAGGTGGAGAGAAACCACATGAGTATAAAGAGTATTTAGAACCCGTTGTCAAGCAATGTGGGACATACTTGAATGCCTCCACTCACGTGCTAACCGGATTACTAGCAGCATGTGAAATTTTGACTATGCACATTCATGTGGAGTTTTTGAGGAATTTTTTACCACGCACATACGCGAAAGGGATAAAACCGACTCTGATACCATGTTAGAAAGTCCAACCCAAAAGCTTACACTAATAGGTGGAGGGAGACTACGTGAGTATAAAGAGCATTTATAACCCGTTGTCAAGCAATGTGGGACATACTTTAACAGAAAGACACTCGCAAGTATTTGCTAGAATCAATTACTTCAAAGTGGCAGTTCTTTCTTTACTCTATAGTACTACTACAGTCTATCTAACATGGCTACACTTTGGTCTGGACTGAAACAATTTTTGGAAATCTCATCAATCATAAAGAGACCAAAATCGAATTTGTAAATGCTAAATTGGTCGAAAATTTGAGTAACAACTATGTTACATGAGGCTAGAGTTGGCTTCTTTAACTTTGTGGTCGTATTTGGAACATCTGTGCATAGCTTGTCATCACCAAACTCACCACTGGCCATAAATATCAAGAGACAGAGATAATTTGTAGCTCATGCAGGATAATGTTACTCCCACTGACCTCATCGAGGTCTTTGTATCAAATGCAAAAATAATACATAAATCAGGAAAGTACAACTAAAGATACAGAATTCCCACCTCATACATGCACAAGTCTGACATTCCTTTGAGATATTTTACCCGCCACCAAATACACATATAGCTGGATGATCCAATTTCATATTTTTTTGGCCGATCCGCACGCACTTTTCTGCAAACAAAATCGAACATCCAAAATGGCTTAGAAGGGCACTTCAAAGAAACGGTGCCGGGCAGATATAGCAAGGCAGAATTTTAGTTCAACTACCCAGCTAAATTCCTATCAAATAAGTAATTGTCACACAAGCATGCCAGTTGAAAGCCATTGCAGCACTACTCAGAAAATCACAACTTACCTGGGTTCCTAGCAGATAACAATTGTTTGATTTGCCTAATCATTATTAGAGCTACCAATGACTAGCAACCGTAAGTCAAAAAATAAAGATTTGCATCAGTGTTTATCAGTGCATTAAAGCTAAAGGAAACAGCACATGGAGAATCCCATCTTCAAGCTCCGCACACATTATAAGAACTCGCAGAAGATGAATCTCAAATGAAGAAGTAAGGGTAATTCCTTTCAGTTAGTTATCGAAGTATTATAACTGTATTGGTAAGATTTAGTATGATCAATAAACAGGAAATATGCAGACAAAACTCATAAACTTAAATTCTAATTTCATTATACAACAAAAAATCACATTCAATCAAGTTGGACTCCGTTAAAGCAGAAGAACTCCACTTAACAACTCCAGTTCGTCGCATTAGATAAAAGTTGACCATATCCTCACTCAATCACCAAAGCAAATTGCAGCAACATCGTTAGTCCAAAAAACTCAAGCATAACGTAAGGTCCAGTCTTCATTTGTCAACATCTTCCAGCTCCACTCCAGCATCAAAGAAATTCTTCTGAGCGGAACTTCAGCTTGGTTTTACTATCCTAAAATTATTCAAATTTCAATACAAAAATCCTAACCCCTTATAATTTTTCCCCGGAAAAAACATAGCTTTTTTCAACTTTGCAGACAAAACAGGACCAAAATCACCGAGTGCAAATATCGACCAAACAACGAAGCCCATCAACTAAATAATGTAAGACTAGCTTTTTCCACTTCTAATTCTAGCTATACTCCCCCCAATCCTACTTCCACCGATTTTCTTAGCAAAATTGAGAACTTTCCTATCCTCAACTTCCACCAAACTGTCAAACCGGAACAAACACAAGCGAACAGAGCTTCAAGAGCGAACTACTTCAGCTCAAAAATCTTCTCTCCTTCATGTTTTTCCTTACAATCCCTTGAAACTTCAAATCCCAAAAGTTCATCAAACACAGATCTGAAATCCAAAACTCACCTCAAAACTCCAATCCCTTCGACGAAATGAACGATCCAGCACCACCGAGCCGGTGAATGTCCCCCGAAACGAAGCTCGATTCAGCACGAGAAACCCTAGCTTCGAGCTCGACGATGGTTAAATTGATCTTCTGGGAAGTTCCGGAGCTCTCTCTCTCTCTGCTGCGAACCAAAGCACTCAACGAGTGGTGGCCATAAAAAAATGTGTGTGTTTTTTTTTTTTCCAACTTTCGTTTCGTCAAATAAAGGGAGTCACGGACGGAGCGCCACGTGGCCACGAGCTCGAAACGAAGGCCGGGTGTTCGATGCGATATCAGAATTCGTGGACGAGAGCGCGCTGGGAGATCCGATCAGTTTAGGCCGCCTGGTTGGTCCACGTGGCTGTGAGCGCTGGGATGCCGACACGTGTACGGCGAGCACTTGTCGTGGGGACTTGAGATTCGTTTTCTTTAACGGGGGTGGGGGGGCCCACGTGGTTCTGATTTGCTAATCCGTCGTCGTGTCGAAAGTGCTCTGTTGTATTTTGGCTTTTTTCATAGAATCTGTCTTAAATTTAAAGACAGTAATTAAAGTATTTCAAATAATGAAAATAGAGTTTGAAGACACGTGTCAACCCAGGGTAAATCTACACCCCACCGTGGGAGGGAGTTAAAAATGAGCCATTTGTAATCGTAATTCATCTTCACATCTGATAATCGGATATATATTCTAATTTTTTTTATAATAGTGTAATTGCATAAATATCAAATGACTGGCATAACTTTTATATAAAGTTAAAGTGACTAGACTGAATAAATTGAAAATTTGAGGATATGAATGAAAATTTGAAAATAGTTCAAGGATCTCATCGAACGAATTATAAATGCAAAAATGACATTGCACGTTAAGTCAAAATATAGGAATTATTAGTGTCATTTAAAAAGAAATACCAAGCCATCTCTCATATCTAGACGAGTTTCTGATCAAATAAACACGTTTGATAATGATACGAAATCTCTGTTCATAGAGAAACGTGTTTGATAACGACAACCAGCGATCGAGACGCCATTGCACATTGGACAATAGTTGGCGACCGAGGACCGGCGAAAGGAGACCGGCAGCGGGGGGGGGGGGGGGGGGGGGGGGGGCGTGTAATCTCTTCCCCCTCCAACAACCAACAGACGACGGCGGGGACCAGCGGCGAGAAGAGTTTTTATTTTGTTTCTGTTACTGAAATATAAACATATAAAATTTACACTTCTCATTTATATTTCAAACTTATTTTTGGGCTAAAATTTTTTCTCGAAAATAGAAAATTGAAATTGCATTACCAAACAGATTTTTGTTCCAAACCTGTTGCCGAGAACAGAAAAATAGAAAAAGCAGAGAAATATAATGGTTATTATGCGTCGAGTCGACCTTCGGCAATTTTCTTCTTTTATTCAAATTGAATCATAAAATTTTAGTAAAGAATTTAAAAATTATTTAGAAACTAACGCATGCAAGACTTCAAATCAACACTTGTATACTTCAGAAAGGTATCAAATTCTAGTAGCAAAGCCAATGCCCATTTGCTGTAAAATTTTTGGAGGAAAAAAAGAAGAAGCAAATATGGAAATGGTACAAATAATTCTTGATAAAATTGGTTTGAACAAATCAATGGACTCCAGACCCGCCGTTCCGTTTAAATCGTCAAAGCGCACAACCCCGACGAGCGGCCCCATCGAAACATGATTCGGCACATTTTCTCCGAGCGGCGCGGCGAGTCTAGATCGAGATTTCGAGAGGAAGAAGGCGGCTGAGTGGACCGAAGTCGCGGCGACGAAGCGAAAGAGGGAATCCGGACTTTAGATACATGGGAATACATGAATGGTGCGGATCGAGCTATTCGGAAGGTCGACTCTCCAAAATTAGCCCCAGGAATTCGATTCACAAGAACAATTACGGTCAACGGAGAAGCCAATGATCCTGATCGCTGCGAGTGCTGCCACCGTTAACGCCCGAAGATTGCTTGGAACTGTGCAAAATGTAATTCGTTGGTTGCCTATCTGTTTTGCATCAATCTCCGTAGGAAACTTTGTGGCCAAAAGATCAACATCAACATCAACAATACATTTATCCCAAATTAATTGAGGTCGGCGGTCGATGAACCCCAAAAAATATAAAGACCGATAAAGAGAAAAGAGATAATTACATAAAAATAAATAAATAACGATAAAATATATATATGCAAAAAAAAAATCAACAGTTTGAAAACTTCCATAAAATGGGGAAGAGTACGATTATATTAAAAAATAAAGTGGCTAGAGAATTAAGAAATTACTTAACATGGACAAATTCTGGAGCTATTATAAAAAATAAAAAAAAGGCACCCCTAATTTGGGAAAAAAAAGTCGCAGAATTGTCACAACTCAGCATGGGCAAGAGAGGGAACTGAAAAAACATGACTAAAAATCCGTTTGTTTTGCGAAAAATGAACGATTTTTCGAAAGAAGGTTGCTTATATTGATTGAAATAGTTAGTCAATGCAAAATATTTTTAGTATTGATAACAATATATATTTAAATATCTTCATCGATGATGAAGAATATTTTTTTTGTTTATTGACTTTTGTAAGCAACGTAAGGGGAAAATTGCCGAAAAAGTTATAAATCTATTACATTCTAATCAATTGAGTCCTAAACCTTTTTTAAGTTTATCAATTAAGTTCGAAACCTTTTCACTTTTTGCCAATTGAATTCTATTGGCTGAAATCACCAAAGAAGAAACCAAACAAAAGAAAAAGAGAAAACATAATGAAAAGCAAAAGCTAAATTATTATTAAAAAGTGACAACATTAGTGCTGGTCATGCCACGTTAGATGACCAATGTCCACGTCCAGCGATTTCTGGTCAATAAGAGTTAATTGGTAAACGTAAAAGGTTTAAAATTGAACAAAAATGCAATAAGCTTTTGGAGTTTTCTTCCACAATACAAGTGATATCTTTCGAAAAATGTTTTTCAAATAATCTAATTTTCATAAAACAAATAAAACCTCGTTCCTTCCAGCATTGTTTTGTAGCATTTCCAAAAACCTTAACTAATGCCAAGTCTCGATTTGCTTCGTGAAAAATGAATAATTTAAAAAATATTTTTAAAAATCATCCTTTGTATTGCTTGAAATAATTAGCAAATGAAAAATATTGGCATTCGACCACAATTAATGCTTAAATATTTTCGTGGATGATGAAAATATCATTCATTTATTCGTTGTTGTAAGCGATATGTAATGACCCAAGTTTTTCACTAGCTTAAGTCATGTGCAGATTAGCGCTCATGGGGCTCAAGTTAATAGTGTTGTGGAAGTTCTCCTATATTTTGATTCTGACAAAACTATCGAGAGAAATTGTATAACGTTCTGTGATGCAAAAAAAATGTGTAAGCAGCAGGTTGAGTGGATCTAATTCTGTCGCGTGGACGAAGGGTCAGATGGAAGTGTTTCTGACGAAGGGTCAGATGAAAGTGCTTCTGACAATCTAAACAGTGACGGATGGATCGCATCAAATCTCCGTATTACCATTCCATGTCAACTGATCAAGTAAGAAACAAATCTATTCTAAGACGAAACCCAAGAAAGATCAGTTTCTACATTTGCAAAACATGAAGACCCACGTATGGCAGGTTTCCGATCAAGGTAAGATTCCTAAGGAAAGCTTGTGATATTCGATTACCCTGATATCCCTTCCAATCAATCAAGAGATCTTCTACAATGGAATATCATCTTCTAAGGAATATTCTTTCGGGAACCAACTCAGACTTATCACACTTATGGAAGCTGGAGATTTAGTTGTATGGGCGACTGAATTAGAAGGGTTCAATATCTCACTCAACGGTCTACATATCTTCCGAAGATACAGTCTCGTTCAATCACGATTGATGACGTCCAATCAAGGATTGAAGAGCGATCCCTTGGCCGGGAATCCAACGGCTAATTTGGAGGCATGTAGTATAAAAGAAGAACCATGATGGACTAAAGATGAGAAACGAACAACAATCCAAAGTGCAAGCATAATCTGAGTTCTATCCGAAAATATTCTGTGTACCAAAAATCCTATTCATTATGAAAATCTGTGAGAGAGAAAAATCAAGTGATTGAGTGTTTGTAATTCTCGTGATTCTTCATAGTGAAATCCAACCGATCGGCTGTCATCGTGGGAGAGTGGACGTAGGTTTAATCTAAGCCGAACCACTTTAATCGTCGTGTGCAATATTCTCTACTTTAAACTCTTACTTTTGTGTTTAGACTTTTTGCACACTGTTATGCTGTTCTTGATTCTAATCGTACACTGAATTATTTTTTATTCCGCAAGAAATTTCAATTATATTCAGAATCACCTATTCACCCCCCCTCTAAGTGATATTGCTAGATCCATCAATTGGTATCAGAGCAGGTTGTTCATATTTACGAAGTGTTTATTGACTTCAGAGCTAACGATCTACTATGTCTAGCAATCACTCTTCAGGAACAAGCGATTCACACTTTGCCAACAAGCCACCATACTTTGATAGGAAGGACTACAATATGTGGAGCAACAAGATGAAGTGGTTCTTCAAAGCCTATGATGATCTGATGTGGGATGTCGTTACGAATGGAGTAGTTCCTGCAACTGCTACAAATCCAACCTCTGCTGACGGAGCAAATCCTGTCACAACAATGACCAATGCTGAAAAGGCTAAAAGAAGAGGCATTGATTCTAAAGCTGTCAATGCTCTCTTTTGTGCCTTATCTACCCCTCTCTATAATCGTGTCTCAGAGGAAGAATCATCTAAGGCAATATGGGATAGACTTCATATTACCTTTCAAGGAACAAATCAAGTAAAAGAAACGAAGCTCAGTATTTTACTGAGTGACTATGAAGCATTTCAAATGAAATCTGATGAATCTATTGCAGATATGATAGACATGTTTCAGACTTTAGTAAGTGGACTTGCAAGACAAGGCGCACCTATTGCTGAACTAATGTAAGTCAGGAAGATACTACGTGGACTCACAGATGATTGGAATTACATTAAACCATCAATTCAAGAATGTCAAACAATCAGACCACTCTCGGTGGATGAACTAGTCGGGACTTTGCAATCTTATGAAACAGAACAAGCAAACAAGAAGGGAGCACAAAAAGGTAAAAAATCTATTGCCTTGAAAACTGAAATTGTTTAATATCTTTCTGATACAGATGATGAAAATGAGGATGATGAGGAATTAGCCCTCATGGTCAAGAAATTTAGAAAGATGGCTCGGAAAGCCAGAAATATCAAAGGGAAGAAACCTTGGAAGAAGAATGATATGAAAATGTCAAGCAACGACTCACAAGATAGCAAAGATGTGATTTGCTTTCACTGTAAGAAGGCAGGACATATCAAACCGAGCTGTCCAATTTTGAAGAAGGACAAACTCAAGTATGAGAAGTACAAGAAGGCCCTAAAGGCAGACACTCTAAGTGATTCTGATGAAAGTGAAAATAATTACGCAAACATCTGTCTCATGGCTGAATCAGATTCAAATTCAGACTCAGAAACTGAGGTATATTCATCTGAACTCCCTGATGAAGTTACTGAGTATATTAATGAATTGTGTAGAAACTACAAAGAAGCTCTTGAAAAAGTTTCTGGATTGAAAAAGGAAAATTCGTCCTTAAAACAGAAGAATTTATCTCAAAAAGAAAAAAATCGATTTTCTATAACAAGAGTTTCACCAGTTGAAAGAAAATCATGATTTGATTTCAAAAGAAAATGCTTCTCTGAAAGAAAAGGTTTCCAACATCTCAAAAAGGTTTTCACAAAGCTCAGAAACTCTGAATAATATTTTTTCAAAACAAATACCCTTCAATGACCGATCTGGGTTAGTGTTGACACCTAAATTTTGATCAACATTTTTATTTTTATTTTTATTTTTATTTTTATTTTTATTTTTATTTTTATTTTTATTTTTTGAAAATTCATAGAAAATCCATAAAAAGTTGAAAAATTGAAAAATCAATTTTGGTGACCTTAGCCAAGATAAATGAACCATTTTGACCAAAAAAATAATTTTCATAATTTTCATTTTTTTAATATATTTTCGAAAAATACAAAAAAAAGAAAAAAAGAAAAAGAAAATCAAGAAAATCAAGAAAAATAATATTTGAGTTCACAAAAATATATAAAAATATTCGGTATTTTTATTTTATCCATTTTCCGACCTCATAAATAGTAAAATTCAGGTTTGATTTTAGGTGTTCTTTGATCATCATAAAATTGAATTTGGCAAAAATATTAGTAATGATTAAAAGGAAAAGGAGTGAAAACATCATCATTTAAAAGAAAATGGGACTAATCATTTTGTCTTCGCTTTTGATTATTTTATAATTTTTTCTTTTTACTTTTTAGTATTTTATTTTATTATTATTTTATTATTTTATTATTTTATTATTTTATTTTTAGTATTTAAGGCACCTCCCCCCCATCATCCGTGGTTCCTTCTCCTCCTCCTCCTCCTCCTCCTTCTTCTTCTTCTTCTTCTTCTTCTTCTTCCTCTTCTTCTTCCTCTCTCCTCTCCCTTTCCCGAACCATCTCACTGTTCCGGTCATAACTCCGTCGTCCAATATCAGATCGAGGCGAAACCACCTCCAATAGAAAGCTTATCGTCTTATCTTTCCAGGGATATATTATAAGGCTCATTTGGCCCAGCCATTCGTCCGATGGAGCCGTTTGAATGAGCAAAGGTCGCTGCTGACCCTGTAACGACCAGTTTCTGCCGCCGCCGTCGTCCTCCACGATCAGCCCTTCCGGCGACCTTTGCGCCTCCCTCTGACCATCACAGGTTAAGTTAAGATGTCCTTAACAATTTCCCGTTGGTTTCGTGAATTTTCGAGGTCTGGTTAAATTATGGTGATTTTTTGAAAAACAGTCGACGAAAATCGAGCGAATTGAGGTATTGTGGTCATATCTCACTCATTTGGACTCCTTTTAAGGTGAAATTTTCGGTGATGGCTTCCTAAGATGATAGGCTATGTTCTGGAATTTTAAGGTTGCTGAATATTTGCTGTGTATTTACTTTATGTCATAGCATTTCTATATTTCGCATAAAAGACCCAGAATCGGAAGGCCGAGCCTCCTGTTGGTGTCTAAATATTTGCTGCGTATTTACTTTATGTCATAGCATTTCTATATTTCGCATAAAAGACCCAGAATCGGAAGGCCGAGCCTCTTGTTGGTGTCTAAATATTTGCTGTGTATTTACTTTATGTCATAACATTTCTATATTTCGCATAAAAGACCCAGAATCGGAAGGCCGAGCCTCCTGTTGGTGTCTAAATATTTGCTGCGTATTTACTTTATGTCATAGCATTTCTATATTTCGCATAAAAGACCCAGAATCGGAAGGCTAAGCCTCCTATTGGTGTCCAAGGTGTTTTATTTATTTATTTTCTGTAAATTATATTGTGCTACCCCAGAATCGGAAGGCCGAGCCTCCTGCTGGTGGTTTATATCCCCACACATTGTTGCACGAGCACCGACGGACTCCGACGTCGTAAAATTCACCGGATCCCATCTCCTTTGCTTATGTTTATGTTGTATAATGACTTAATATCTTCTTTATTTTTTGCATTGTGTTGCGTCCTATAAAAACAAAAACAAAAAAAATGCTAGATTGGATGGTTGCAGATGAGCCACGTGCCGTGATCCGATGATTTTCAGAATAAAAAAAATATTTTAACATTAAAAGAAATAAATTTCGAATTTTACAACAATTAAAATGATTCGATTGTCACCGAGACGCCACGTGGCGAGTTAGGGACCGTTCAGTTGGGACTTATTTTCAGGAAATTTATAATAAAAAAAATCAAATAAAAAAAATTCAAAAAAAGTGAATACTAAGGAAAAATTCAAAAAAAAATTGAAAAAAATTGCAGAAAATTCAATCAACTTAGGTACCGAAAGGGCGTCAACTCTAACAGTTGACGTAACTAAGTCCCCGAACCCATTTCTCTGGTTATCGTAGAATTGAATAGAAACTCCCGACTATTCAATAGGGTGGTCCAATCTACCCTCCAAAAAAATGATTGGTGGCGACTCCATGGCATGCACACTTAGCACATGTCACTAGACCACACTGAAGGTCGACTACGCATACCTCCGTTGCGATTTGGGTAACGGGCCTTGGGAGAGGCCTGCGTCCGACCAGACTGGACGGCCCATTAGCCCTCGAGAGCCCACATGCAACCTCGAGAGGGTCGCGACAGACTGGCGACTCCACTGGGGACTGGTTCTTAACCATTTAGTGGACTTGAGCCGATTAAAAAGTTGATTGTTTTATGCAGACGCTCTTCAAATTGAAGTGTGTACTTTAATCCTTGAGGTGTTAAACGTTTTTGCAGATTGGAGAAATAAGGGGTGTAGTCCGTGATTTACATTATTTTATGCAGGTTGGCGTAGGAATGTATGTTGTGTGGGTGATTTGAAGCGCTGATTGATAAACTGTTATGCATGACTTGCATTGTGATGATCACGACACCTGAACACACACAACCGCGCCTAAAACCCCGGGCGCCCCTATAAGCAAACAATAGAAGGAATTGAAAATGGAACCTCCGTGAGGAAAAACACGGGGTAATCCATTTTTAATTTCGCTCACTTCGAACTATGGATTGGGTCCCAATGCAACGATAGTTGTGCAATGGAACCTACCCTTTCTAGAACTCGAGGTGGGAGCCTTTAAGCCTCAGGAACCCCACCATTTAGGTGTCAAAACTTCACAAGTTTACATGCGCATGATCGATGTGTTTGACATGTCTTACCCCCTTCAAAAGGTTTGTAAGTATCATTCCTTTCACCCCTTGAACTCAGTATAACTTTTTTCCATATGCTAACACCTCTTTCTACCTACCACAGGGCAGGTAGCTTTAATCACGGAACCAAGAATAACTCGTATTATAACTCGTCTCCGAGCCAGAATGGAGCAAGAAGAGTTGGGATCTCGCGTGAATAGTTTGGAAGGTCAGATGGCGTCAATGGCCACCATGCTAGCAGAAATGAAAGCCATGATGGTGGCTGCACAAGAAAGAAATCATGACCTCAGCCAGGATGCTCCGCCCGCACCCCCCAATGCTTCGAATGTGGCGCGAACTCGGGAAGAGAATGTGGCAGAGAATGTTAATCGAGTGTTAGCAGCTGATGCACTACCGAAGGCCGTGTCTGCAGTCATCGACCTAGAAAAAGACAAAAAGGAGAAACCCCCGGGCAAAATCGAAGAAGGCGCAAAGAGGCTAGCGAAGATAGAGGAATGCCTAAGCAGCCAAGGGTATGAGCTGGCTCGATTTGACAAGATATCACCATTTGCAAAAATTGAAGCGCCGTTAGACTATAAAGAACCCGATTTCGTCAGAAAATACAACGGGACGAGCTGCCCCCGAGCCCACTTAAAATATTACCTACGCAAAATGGCCCTTTTTTCTGACTACGTTCCCTTGCTGATGAACACGTTTCAAGAGAGTCTGGCGGGTGCTGCTCTGGCTTGGTTCATCGAATTAGATTTGGAGGACTATGATGGATGGGAAGACTTGGCGGAGGACTTTTTACATCAATATAAGTTCAATACTGCTACAGCCCCTTCCAGAGAAGAATTGCTGAGGACCACTAAAGGGAAGAATGAGGCAATCCGTGCCTACGCTCAAAGATGGCGGGCCTTAGCAACACAAGTCAAACCGTCCATTCCAGAGGACGAGCTGGTCGACCTTTTCTTGAGAGCGTTGCCTTACGAGTATTTCGATAGGCTGAACACATCTGGTTGTCAAACATTTGTACACCTCATAAAAATCGCAGAAAGGCTGGAATGGGCGATGAGGGAAAGGAAAGCACCAGAAATCGCAACAAGACGCCAATATCCGGCCCGAAGGGAGAAGGAGGCTGAAGTTGATGTGGCCTTCGTACCAAACCCACCCAACCCTAAGCAGTTCTCCAATTCAAGTACGGTGCAAGGAAACTCGTCGATGTCGGTACAGAAACCATATGAACTAAGGAGGAAGTTGCCTCCCAAGCAGTTCACCCCCCTGCCAAGGCCGTTATCGAAATTACTTCCTATGTTACTAGAGGAGCACTTAGTGGCTAAAGAGCCTCCAAGGCCGAATCCGGTGAAGTTTAACGGGTACGATGAAAGCCAGTCATGTGCCTATCACATGGGAGAGAAGGGCCATAACGTAGACAATTGCATTGTTTTGAAGCACAAGGTGCAAGCCCTTATCGATAATTGCATCCTTGAATTCGACAAAACAGAGCCGAACGTGCAAAATAATCCACTTCCTGATCACCAAACCGTGGGGGTGATCTTCGACAACAAATTCGACTGGTTCTTCTCCAAGGATTCCAAATGGTCGAAGGACGAGGGGATAAAAACGACATCGGAGGAACTTGATTTGACCAGCTTGTCTTTGGGAGATTTTGTCAAATCACTCGACGGTGACGCTCCTACCATGGAGTAAAGAGATATCTGTCTCTCTTCGACGCATCTAAATCCACATTAGGTGCCTCAGGCTTTTTCTTACGTGTTGTATTGTAATATAAGTATACTAAAAAAAAAAAAAAACCAAAAACCAAAAAAAATCATCAAAAATCAAAAATCAAAAAAGGGGACGTGTGGGAGCCACAAATCAGTCAATGACGAAAAAAAAAAAAAAACTGAGACCTGATTTCCCACATGTCTCCTGGTTTGCAAAGTTTTAGGATGCGAGGATGCCCAATGATATGAGGGCTAGCTCCCATCCTACCCTTTCAATTTTTCTTAAGACGTCTCCCGAGGAAGTTTATCATTACATGAACTTTCTCTATTTTATAACCGCCTTTGTGACATTTCAAGCATGCCATTCCAAGCATACATAGCAGTTGTTAAATAACTCAGGTTCCCGAGGAGGAGCTTCCCTCCTAAATGGGGAATAAAACGATGCGGAGCCATCCATTCCAGCGACGATCAAAAGCAGGGGAATCAGATGGCAGTGCTTCCAAATGACGAAACAAGGAATACCCCTTTTCATAACATAAGTCTGACTGAATGTTTTCAAGAGCGTTCTAATGGCTCAATTTGTGAACAAAATCTTTGAGAAAACCTGAAAAAGTTTCTCATCACCTGAAAATCTCTGTGAAAAGAATGCTTGAAAAGAAAATCTCAAGTTTTATCAATACCTTCTTTGAATAGAATGAAAAGCATGAATTCATAGATGACCAGGATTGGCAAAACTCGTGGGAGCAAGTCTCTCCCTTTTCTCCGAGAAGCCCAGCCAGGGGCAAACTCTCATGATCCCCCCCTAAAAGTGCAACAGACCAGGGTCATCAAATCCAAATAGGACAAACAGCGAAACCGGCCTCACCGGGGCAGATTGCTCGAAAAGCACGAAAGGACGAAACTTCGGAGGGAGTACCTCTTTTCAGAAATTCCAAATGAAGTCAGATAAAAAACCCACGTCTATTTCTTCACATGCAGGTGCGTGGACTCCTTCAGATTGGATTAGAAATCTCCAACAAAAGCGGAAAGCGTTAAGGCATGACTGGGGCATGCGAATCAATTTTGCCCTGGGCAAAGAAAGACGTTTCTTCTCTGGCAAAATCCGTAGACGCAATGACAGAGTTATCTGCATCAGAAATAAACCCCAGGATACAAACCTAGAGGCGGTAACTTTGTATCGTTCCAATTTGATCTCCATAAATCTCATGCTTAACATGAGTTTTCCTCATTTAACAGGAAGTCGTTGGCGCCAAAAGCCACAAAAGAAAAGAACTCGCCAATGAGGAGGCGAATAAAATTATTAACCTTGGGAGTCAGCACTCCAAGGAAGGGTCTTTGATCAAGTGGAGGAACTATGAAGAGTGACGCTGAAATGCGCCCAAAAACACAAATGGATTTCCTCCGGGGCAAATCCTCGAGAATGATTCATCGCCAACCAAACGGAGGAATCGTGGCCACAATATAGAAGGCCAATTTCTGCAAGCCGCGCGTTTATGTTCAAATGAAAACACCAAGCAAGAACAAGGCGGTATCGTTCCAATTTGTCTTTAATTTTGGAACGCAAACTGACACTTATTGTTTGTTTTTGACAAGGGAGTCGCCTTGGAGACGAACAAGTTTTTACATCCCACGTACTACTTGTTAGGGTACATGACCGAGGGTAGGATGTGTCGTTTCGATTTTCAAAAAAATTCGTGAATATACAATGATATGCTTCTCTTACATTTTCAGGGGTCTGCAGCCGCAACAGGTAGGTAAGTATCCCTTTCCCAGTTAGCTGGAGATAAAGAATGTTAAAATCCTTTCAGTCGTCATGAAAATTATCCAATGCATCGATGTTCATGATTTAAATCGGGAGGTTGCCCAAAGCATGAATAAAACATGCACGATACATCACAAAATCCCCTCAATGGATAAATTTTGGGAAAGAAGGGAGTAAATTTTTCCAAATATCATTATTTGTCAAATCATTCAAAAGGAAGTTTACTCAAAAGAGAGGCGAGTCTAATCCAAACATGTCCAACACACACTTGAGAGAGGAGTGGAGTGGACAGATAACAAAATCTGGGTCTACGATGGTAGGGACCATTTGCAGCGATTACATGGGTTGGGACGACAGAGGCATTCGTTTCATATCCCCAAACACTACAGGTGGCCGTTGATAAACCCCTTTGAACGGCGTTTTTCATTCTTAACCTTGTCAAGAACCACCCCACATCGGGGCAAAATGGAGGTGAGTCCAGCAGCATCAGGAGAAAATGGTTAGAAATTTTCTTGCTCGGACTAACATTAATCTTTGTGTGTTATGGTAATCCAAGTGCCATAGGATGATGAGAAGCATTCATTTCTCTATCCCACACACCGAATCCTTTGCATAGCCAAGTTGAGCCTGCAAAATCATTTCATAAACCTGTTGGTGATCATTGCACATTCCAAGACGGATGCAGCATCACTTCAGAAACGAAGGAGTTCAAGACTTAGGGTTTGCAAAAAATTCCTAAGTTAATGCTTAACCTTGTTAGACCTTTGATCATAGGTTTAACACGATCCCATGAAGAGGAGAAATAAATGGGATTTCAAAAATGAATGAGAAAAATCCACGGCATTAAGAAAAAGCAAAGTGCCTGGTAAAAGCAAGGCCGATGCTCGTGCAAGTTGTTTGATTGATCCCCAATGAAGCCGGATGGGAAAAGAGGAAATCCTTTAATGAGCCAAACCCAAAAGGGCTGCTCCCCAAATGCTGCCAAACACAGAACAAAGACATAGAGAGAGTCGGTCTCTGAATGCAACAAGAGACGCTCTCTAAAGAGCTGGTGCACACCTCAAAATCGGTTGTGCACCTCAAAGACTAAAGATGCAAAAAGGAAATGACAGGAGGCAAATCAGCAATGATCACCAATGTCAAACCCGTCACGAATTCTGGGCCAAAAACAAGCCTTTTTCGATCCCCAATCCTACCAATATTACAACCTTGAAACAGTCTTCTCTGACTAAGACACTTGGGTTAACATATTGCTTAACTCGAAGAAGTACGAGCAAGACTATTTCTTTCTCATTTTGCAGGGTTCTTGACTTGTAAACCCGGAGCAGATGGTGAAGACTTTCATTCAATGGCCCCGACTCAAAAGTGAGTCCCCCCCTTGAAAACCAATATCCAAGCCCAACATTACGGTCCCGTGGAAGACCTCCCGACCGATCAAAATGTATGCGCTGCGAATGAGCCTAAAACCAAGGCACATGTTAGTAGGGAATTGAATGCGTTCCCTATAAAAAAACCACTATCGCAAAACAGGTGAGAAGACCTCCTTGTCGAGAAATATTCCAATTGGTGTTTTGAACAAACTCTTTTTGGAATTTTCAAACTGTTGGTCCAGATTTTCCGTGCAAGAGATTTGTGATCACATTTGCATGTTGCAAGAATGCTTTGGATAACCTCTAGCATCAAAATGCACATTTCACGATTAAAACTTAAGTCATACGGTTTTTGTCAAATGGACAGCCGTGGTCTTCCCAAAGATTACTAATGTTTTCTTGGTGAAGAAAAATCTTTCAGGCTCAAACTTCTGCAGGATACCTGGAGAACCCAGCTCCCAGAATGTCGCCTCAACAAACTCAAGTGAAGCTTTGTCAAAATAAAATTTTTCACTACTTCAAAACTGAATTCCCGGCAAATTTCGGGATCTTTCAAAAGAAGGGGTGAGGTTAGACCCCATTTTCAAAAATCAAGCAGTCCTAGCATGACGTGGAGAACCCTCGTTCTAGGACCCCTTTTCAAAAATATCAAACAGTCTCACCGGACGTGGAGAATCCTCGTCATGAGACCCATTTTCAAAATCAAGCAGTCCTAGCATGACGTGGAGAACCCTCGTCCTAGGATCCCTTCTCAAAAATATCAAACAGTCCTAGCATGACGTGGAGAACCCTCGTCTCTGGACCCCTTTTCAAAATTTAGGCAGTCTCATCGGACGTGGAGAACCCTCGTCATGAGACCCCTTTTCAAAGCAAACAAAGGTAGATACCGCCTGAAGGGTCATCTTACGGTAGATACCGCCTGAAGGGTCAACTCAGGGTAGAAACCGCCTGAAGGGTCAAACTCATGGTAGAAACCGCCTGAAGGGTCAACACAACGGTAGAAACCGTCTGAAGGGTCAACCCAATAGTAAAAATCACTTAAATGGCCAACTCAATGGTCCGATCCACCATACAGATCAAAATCCTTGGCAAATCCCAAATGGGACGCGTCTTCCTTAGATTCCTATCAGTTAGGAATCCCATTATGGTTTGACTTACCATACGGGTCAGAGCTTAACCTCTCTAGGATACTCTAGTAACGAGTTTCTAGAAATTCTCTTGAATCCATCAAACACCGCGAAAATCGCACAAACATCGAACAGGTAAGTGGCAGGTATGTCTCTCTATTATCTCACTCTCATGTCAAATGAATGTTTCCCCCTTCAAGAAAGAGCATACATGGACAAGCATGAAGATTGGATGTCATGACTCCTTTTCCTTTAGTTTCCCGAGTCGAGTCGATCAGGACTCAGGTGTCACCTTATCTTTGAGAGAAACCTCTAACGAGATTCCTCTCAAAGAGGGGCAGCTGTTGACACCTAAATTTTGATCAACATTTTTATTTTTATTTTTATTTTTATTTTTATTTTTATTTTTTGAAAATTCATAGAAAATCCATAAAAAGTTGAAAAATTGAAAAATCAATTTTGGTGACCTTAGCCAAGCTAAATGAACCATTTTGACCAAAAAAATAATTTTCATAATTTTCATTTTTTTAATATATTTTCGAAAAATACAAAAAAAAGAAAAAAAGAAAAAGAAAATCAAGAAAATCAAGAAAAATAATATTTGAGTTCACAAAAATATATAAAAATATTCGGTATTTTTATTTTATCCATTTTCCGACCTCATAAATAGTAAAATTCAGGTTTGATTTTAGGTGTTCTTTGATCATCATAAAATTGAATTTGGCAAAAATATTAGTAATGATTAAAAGGAAAAGGAGTGAAAACATCATCATTTAAAAGAAAATGGGACTAATCATTTTGTCTTCGCTTTTGATTATTTTATAATTTTTTCTTTTTACTTTTTAGTATTTTATTTTATTATTATTTTATTATTTTATTATTTTATTTTTAGTATTTAAGGCACCTCCCCCCCATCATCCGTGGTTCCTTCTCCTCCTCCTCCTCCTCCTTCTTCTTCTTCTTCTTCTTCTTCTTCTTCCTCTTCTTCTTCCTCTCTCCTCTCCCTTTCCCGAACCATCTCACTGTTCCGGTCATAACTCCGTCGTCCAATATCAGATCGAGGCGAAGCCACCTCCAATAGAAAGCTTATCGTCTTATCTTTCCAGGGATATATTATAAGGCTCATTTGGCCCAGCCATTCGTCCGATGGAGCCGTTTGAATGAGCAAAGGTCGCTGCTGACCCTGTAACGACCAGTTTCTGCCGCCGCCGTCGTCCTCCACGATCAGCCCTTCCGGCGACCTTTGCGCCTCCCTCTGACCATCACAGGTTAAGTTAAGATGTCCTTAACAATTTCCCGTTGGTTTCGTGAATTTTCGAGGTCTGGTTAAATTATGGTGATTTTTTGAAAAACAGTCGACGAAAATCGAGCGGATTGAGGTATTGTGGTCATATCTCACTCATTTGGACTCCTTTTAAGGTGAAATTTTCGGTGATGGCTTCCTAAGATGATAGGCTATGTTCTGGAATTTTAAGGTTGCTGAATATTTGCTGTGTATTTACTTTATGTCATAGCATTTCTATATTTCGCATAAAAGACCCAGAATCGGAAGGCCGAGCCTCCTGTTGGTGTCTAAATATTTGCTGCGTATTTACTTTATGTCATAGCATTTCTATATTTCGCATAAAAGACCCAGAATCGGAAGGCCGAGCCTCTTGTTGGTGTCTAAATATTTGCTGTGTATTTACTTTATGTCATAACATTTCTATATTTCGCATAAAAGACCCAGAATCGGAAGGCCGAGCCTCCTGTTGGTGTCTAAATATTTGCTGCGTATTTACTTTATGTCATAGCATTTCTATATTTCGCATAAAAGACCCAGAATCGGAAGGCTAAGCCTCCTATTGGTGTCCAAGGTGTTTTATTTATTTATTTTCTGTAAATTATATTGTGCTACCCCAGAATCGGAAGGCCGAGCCTCCTGCTGGTGGTTTATATCCCCACACATTGTTGCACGAGCACCGACGGACTCCGACGTCGTAAAATTCACCGGATCCCATCTCCTTTGCTTATGTTTATGTTGTATAATGACTTAATATCTTCTTTATTTTTTGCATTGTGTTGCGTCCTATAAAAACAAAAACAAAAAAAATGCTAGATTGGATGGTTGCAGATGAGCCACGTGCCGTGATCCGATGATTTTCAGAATAAAAAAAATATTTTAACATTAAAAGAAATAAATTTCGAATTTTACAACAATTAAAATGATTCGATTGTCACCGAGACGCCACGTGGCGAGTTAGGGACCGTTCAGTTGGGACTTATTTTCAGGAAATTTATAATAAAAAAAATCAAATAAAAAAAATTCAAAAAAAGTGAATACTAAGGAAAAATTCAAAAAAAAAATTGAAAAAAATTGCAGAAAATTCAATCAACTTAGGTACCGAAAGGGCGTCAACTCTAACAGTTGACGTAACTAAGTCCCCGAACCCATTTCTCTGGTTATCGTAGAATTGAATAGAAACTCCCGACTATTCAATAGGGTGGTCCAATCTACCCTCCAAAAAAATGATTGGTGGCGACTCCATGGCATGCACACTTAGCACATGTCACTAGACCACACTGAAGGTCGACTACGCATACCTCCGTTGCGATTTGGGTAACGGGCCTTGGGAGAGGCCTGCGTCCGACCAGACTGGACGGCCCATTAGCCCTCGAGAGCCCACATGCAACCTCGAGAGGGTCGCGACAGACTGGCGACTCCACTGGGGACTGGTTCTTAACCATTTAGTGGACTTGAGCCGATTAAAAAGTTGATTGTTTTATGCAGACGCTCTTCAAATTGAAGTGTGTACTTTAATCCTTGAGGTGTTAAACATTTTTGCAGATTGGAGAAATAAGGGGTGTAGTCCGTGATTTACATTATTTTATGCAGGTTGGCGTAGGAATGTATGTTGTGTGTGTGATTTGAAGCGCTGATTGATAAACTGTTATGCATGACTTGCATTGTGATGATCACGACACCTGAACACACACAACCGCGCCTAAAACCCCGGGCGCCCCTATAAGCAAACAATAGAAGGAATTGAAAATGGAACCTCCGTGAGGAAAAACACGGGGTAATCCATTTTTAATTTCGCTCACTTCGAACTATGGATTGGGTCCCAATGCAACGATAGTTGTGCAATGGAACCTACCCTTTCTAGAACTCGAGGTGGGAGCCTTTAAGCCTCAGGAACCCCACCATTTAGGTGTCAAAACTTCACAAGTTTACATGCGCATGATCGATGTGTTTGACATGTCTTACCCCCTTCAAAAGGTTTGTAAGTATCATTCCTTTCACCCCTTGAACTCAGTATAACTTTTTTCCATATGCTAACACCTCTTTCTACCTACCACAGGGCAGGTAGCTTTAATCACGGAACCAAGAATAACTCGTATTATAACTCGTCTCCGAGCCAGAATGGAGCAAGAAGAGTTGGGATCTCGCGTGAATAGTTTGGAAGGTCAGATGGCGTCAATGGCCACCATGCTAGCAGAAATGAAAGCCATGATGGTGGCTGCATAAGAAAGAAATCATGACCTCAGCCAGGATGCTCCGCCCGCACCCCCCAATGCTTCGAATGTGGCGCGAACTCGGGAAGAGAATGTGGCAGAGAATGTTAATCGAGTGTTAGCAGCTGATGCACTACCGAAGGCCGTGTCTGCAGTCATCGACCTAGAAAAAGACAAAAAGGAGAAACCCCCGGGCAAAATCGAAGAAGGCGCAAAGAGGCTAGCGAAGATAGAGGAATGCCTAAGCAGCCAAGGGTATGAGCTGGCTCGATTTGACAAGATATCACCATTTGCAAAAATTGAAGCGCCGTTAGACTATAAAGAACCCGATTTCGTCAGAAAATACAACGGGACGAGCTGCCCCCGAGCCCACTTAAAATATTACCTACGCAAAATGGCCCTTTTTTCTGACTACGTTCCCTTGCTGATGAACACGTTTCATCTGGCGGGTGCTGCTCTGGCTTGGTTCATCGAATTAGATTTGGAGGACTATGATGGATGGGAAGACTTGGCGGAGGACTTTTTACATCAATATAAGTTCAATACTGCTACAGCCCCTTCCAGAGAAGAATTGCTGAGGACCACTAAAGGGAAGAATGAGGCAATCCGTGCCTACGCTCAAAGATGGCGGGCCTTAGCAACACAAGTCAAACCGTCCATTCCAGAGGACGAGCTGGTCGACCTTTTCTTGAGAGCGTTGCCTTACGAGTATTTCGATAGGCTGAACACATCTGGTTGTCAAACATTTGTACACCTCATAAAAATCGCAGAAAGGCTGGAATGGGCGATGAGGGAAAGGAAAGCACCAGAAATCGCAACAAGACGCCAATATCCGGCCCGAAGGGAGAAGGAGGCTGAAGTTGATGTGGCCTTCGTACCAAACCCACCCAACCCTAAGCAGTTCTCCAATTCAAGTACGGTGCAAGGAAACTCGTCGATGTCGGTACAGAAACCATATGAACTAAGGAGGAAGTTGCCTCCCAAGCAGTTCACCCCCCTGCCAAGGCCGTTATCGAAATTACTTCCTATGTTACTAGAGGAGCACTTAGTGGCTAAAGAGCCTCCAAGGCCGAATCCGGTGAAGTTTAACGGGTACGATGAAAGCCAGTCATGTGCCTATCACATGGGAGAGAAGGGCCATAACGTAGACAATTGCATTGTTTTGAAGCACAAGGTGCAAGCCCTTATCGATAATTGCATCCTTGAATTCGACAAAACAGAGCCGAACGTGCAAAATAATCCACTTCCTGATCACCAAACCGTGGGGGTGATCTTCGACAACAAATTCGACTGGTTCTTCTCCAAGGATTCCAAATGGTCGAAGGACGAGGGGATAAAAACGACATCGGAGGAACTTGATTTGACCAGCTTGTCTTTGGGAGATTTTGTCAAATCACTCGACGGTGACGCTCCTACCATGGAGTAAAGAGATATCTGTCTCTCTTCGACGCATCTAAATCCACATTAGGTGCCTCAGGCTTTTTCTTACGTGTTGTATTGTAATATAAGTATACTAAAAAAAAAAAAACCAAAAACCAAAAAAAATCATCAAAAATCAAAAATCAAAAAAGGGGACGTGTGGGAGCCACAAATCAGTCAATGACGAAAAAAAAAAAACTGAGACCTGATTTCCCACATGTCTCCTGGTTTGCAAAGTTTTAGGATGCGAGGATGCCCAATGATATGAGGGCTAGCTCCCATCCTACCCTTTCAATTTTTCTTAAGACGTCTCCCAAGGAAGTTTATCATTACATGAACTTTCTCTATTTTATAACCGCCTTTGTGACATTTCAAGCATGCCATTCCAAGCATACATAGCAGTTGTTAAATAACTCAGGTTCCCGAGGAGGAGCTTCCCTCCTAAATGGGGAATAAAACGATGCGGAGCCATCCATTCCAGCGACGATCAAAAGCAGGGGAATCAGATGGCAGTGCTTCCAAATGACGAAACAAGGAATACCCCTTTTCATAACATAAGTCTGACTGAATGTTTTCAAGAGCGTTCTAATGGCTCAATTTGTGAACAAAATCTTTGAGAAAACCTGAAAAAGTTTCTCATCACCTGAAAATCTCTGTGAAAAGAATGCTTGAAAAGAAAATCTCAAGTTTTATCAATACCTTCTTTGAATAGAATGAAAAGCATGAATTCATAGATGACCAGGATTGGCAAAACTCGTGGGAGCAAGTCTCTCCCTTTTCTCCGAGAAGCCCAGCCAGGGGCAAACTCTCATGATCCCCCCCTAAAAGTGCAACAGACCAGGGTCATCAAATCCAAATAGGACAAACAGCGAAACCGGCCTCACCGGGGCAGATTGCTCGAAAAGCACGAAAGGACGAAACTTCGGCCGGGAGCTCGTGCCGGCGCGAACCCGAGGATTTCCAGCTCTAAACGAGCTGAGGTAAGTCTCTAAACCTCTTTTAGACGTTTTCTGAACGGTTGGGGTAGGCTTTGAACGTTGAAAATTTTTGGAAAATCCCTCGCCGGAGCCGAACCTGTGGGGGTTCTTTTTGCCGATTTCCGATGCGTCCCCGGCCGTTGAAATGCTTCTATTTTGATGCTGAATGTTTGAGGATTCGAATGATGCAATTTGGGTAAAAAAATTCGAAGATCCGGAGCCGTTTTGCATTTTCCGGCGAGAATTCCGGCGAAGTCGCCGGAATTTTTACTGTTCATCGTCTTCTCCGGCGACTTCGCCGGCGGTCAGCGGTCAACGGCCGACGTGGCGTGCCACGTAGGCAGCCACGTCAGCCGGGTGGGCCGGTCCAAGTCTTTTTTCAATAAAATAAAATGAACGGCCCGGATCGCGACACGTGTCGCGATCCTGTAATTTTGGGAAATAAAAAAATGATTTTCGGATAAAATAAATGATTTTCAGAAAATTAAATAAATTCGATCCGATGGACAAGAACGTGCCAAGTGGCCTTCTGTGGATCGTCCGATCTCATCCAAGATCGGACGCACCACGATTGGACACGTGGAATGGTTCTGATCGTCCGATTTGAGGTTTTTCTAAAAAAGGAAAATAAATTGATTTTTGATCCGACGGTTATAATCGAGCCACGTGTTTCCCTGTGGATCGTCCGATCTAGCGGGAGATCGGACGCACAGGAGGAGGCCACGTGGCGCAATGAGGACCGTCCGATCCGGGAAATTTTCGGATAATTAAATAAAATAGATAAAAAAATCAAAAAATTGTTAAAAAATATATAAAATATTTAAAAATATAAAACGGTGTCGTTTTAGGCCGGTTTCAACCCCTAGGGTCGGGCCGGGCGCCCGAGAGGCGCGGGCCGGGTTTGACCCGGCCCGGAAAATATTTTTAAATATTAAAAAAATTAAAATAATAATAAAATAATCAAAAAATAAATAAAAAATGAAAAATCATAAAAATATTCAAAAAAAATCGAAAAATTCAGAAAAATTCTAAAAAATTCCAGAAAATAGGAAATGGCCACGTTCAACTGGCCATGACCTGTTCCGGGTCATTTGACCCCCGATTTTTTCAAAAATGACGGTTTTGCCCTTTCGGCAAACCGTCTTCCAAAAAATTTCTAAAAAATCCAGGAAAATCCCAAAAAATAGGAAATGGCCACAAACAACTGGCCAAGACTCATTTCGGGTGTTTTAAACCCCGAACCTTCTTCGAAAATGACGATTTCGCCCTTTGGGCGAATCGTCTTCCAAAAATTGAAGAAAAATCAAGAAATTCCAAAAAAAATTCTCAAAAATGGGAAATGGCCACAAACAACTGGCCATGGAATATTTTGGGTAATTCGGTATCCAAACCTTCCAAAAAATGACAATTTTTCCCTTCGGGCTAATTGTCCCCGAATCTTCCCATTTTACCCCTAGCCCTAAATCACATCTTCCCTAAGCCCTTATGGCTATACTAGGAGGCCAATGATTGAAATTGATGTGCATTGACATGATTTATTTACGCACTGGACTTGCGCTTTCATTATATTGACTGTGATTTGGTAGGACCAGTCTTCCAATCTGCATGAAACCCTGAATCAAGCCTACCTCACCTAAAATTACGTCTGCATGAAATCTTGAATAGGAAAATCACTCGCGTTAGGTACCGAAAGGGCGTTGGTAATGACACCGACGTAACCAAGTCCCCGAACCTAAAATCTCTGGTTCCGCAGAACTGATCGATCTCTCCCAATCGGTCAGTAAGGTTTCCGGTCTACCCTCCAAAAAAGACCGGTGGCGACTCCAAATGCATGCACAAGTTGCACATGCCACCACGACCACACTGAAGGTCGAAAGCGATCGACTCTTATCGTCGAATCCCTCAAAAGACACACTCCCGTCGCGATTTGGTATGGGCCTGGGAGGGCCCGCGCCGATCTAAGGCCCGCGATCCACATTTCAGAGTGGGGGCCGCGATCGGTAATCCATTAGCCGCGTCCGATTTCGGACGGGTCGCGACAGGCATAAAGACAAGATCAAAATTCAAGCAAGTAATGAGCAACATAGCATTGATATCTGAATTAGAACAAAAAAGGATTGAAGATGCATTAGCAGATGAGAACTGGATAAATGCAATGCAGGAAGAGTTACATCAATTTAAAGTCAACAATGTTTGGGAATTGGTCAATAGACCCAAAAATCGTCTAGTGATTGGAACTAAGTGGGTATTTAGAAACAAACTGGATGACAAAGGAAATGTTGTAAAAAACAAAGCAAGACTTGTAGCAAAAGGCTATTCTTAGGAAGAATGAATAGACTACGATGAGACCTACGCACCGGTTGCCAGGTTAGAAGCCATTAGGCTACTTCTTGCTTATGCTTGTTACAATGATTTCAAACTTTTTCAGATGGACGTGAAAAGTGCTTTTCTAAATGGCTACATCAAAGAAGAGGTATATATTGAACAACCCCTCCGGCTTCGAAGAACCTAGAGAAAATGATTTGGTATTTGTCTTAAAAAAGGCAATCTATGGACTAAAACAAGCACCTCGTGCTTGATATGAAAGGTTGAGTAACTTTCTATCTCAACACAACTTTACAAAAGGTAATGTAGACACTACTCTTTTTATTCAAAGAAAAGGTAAGGATATTCTTCTAGTTCAAATCTATGTTGATGATATTATATTTGGTTCTTCTAATGAGCTTCTTTGCAAGAAATTTTCTAAAGTAATGCAGGATGAATTTGAGATGAGTATGATGAGAGAATTACGATTCTTTCTTGGCTTCAAATTCATCAATCTCAGAAAGGAACTTTCATATATCAAGAAAAGTATGCACTGAAAATAGTGAAGAAGTTTGGTTTGGAGAACGGCAAAAGATAGAAACTCTCATGTCTCACTCCTCCAAATTAGATAAAAATGAAGATGGAAAGGAAGTTGATCCCAAACTATATCGAAGTATGATTGGATCACTACTCTATCTCACAGCTTCAAGACCAGACATCCTATATAGCGTCTGTTTATGCGCAAGATTTCAATCAAGCCCAAGAGAATCACACTTATCAGCCGTCAAAAGAATAATCAAATACATTGGGACGTATCCCAACTTTGGTTTGTGGTACTCTAAATCTTCTGATTTTATACTAAAGGGATATTCAGATGCAGATCTTGCAGGTTGCAAAATTGATAGGAAAAGTACATCTGGAACTTGTCAGCTCATGGGAAACATGCTTGTCTCATGGTATTCCAAGAAGTAAAATACAGTGGCACTCAGTACAGCTGAAGCAGAATACATATCTCTTGGAAGTTGCCGTGCTCAAATACTTTGGCTAAAACAGCAGCTCAAAGATTATGGTGTTGAAGAATCAATTGTGGAAATCCTTTGTGACAATACAAGTGCCATAAATCTTACAAAAAATCCCATACTTCACTCAAGAACAAAGCACATTGAGATTAAGCATCACTTCATACGTGATCATGTTAAGAACGGTGATGTTAACATTCAATACATTGATACGAAAAATCAACTTGCAGATATTTTCACTAAACCATTGGATAAGCAGACTTTTAATTTTATTAGAAATGAATTATCCATCATTAACCCTTCTTCTTAAGTATATTTTAGAATAGGGAGAGTCAGAAGGAGAATCAGAAGGAGCGTCAGAAGGAACATCAGAAGGAACGTCAGAAGGAGCATCAGAAGGAACGTCAGAATGAGCGTCAGAAGGAACGCCAGAAGGAGCGTCAGAAGGAACGCTAAAAGGCGCGTAAGAAGAAATTCACATCTTTTTGAAAAGTTCATAAATCAAGGTCAGTTAACTCTTAAAATTCTCTTTAAGGTAAGTTTCTCATATGAATATATATCTCCGAATATCTGATTGACGGTGATTAATTGATTTGTTAAAGAAATTCTTTTATTTCTTTTTAGAAGATCAGAATTTTCTTTTATTAATTTTGTTTCCAAAAATAATCGCATCTTTTATAAAACACCGAACAATCACCTCTGTTCTCTCACTTTCAAATCTCTCTCAATTTGAAACCCTAAAATCGTATTCAAGATCTCTCGCTCTCGATTTCTTCCTCAAAACAACACTCTTTCATCCAAAGTTTCAAACTTTCTCCGTATCAATGGCTCCAAAATCAGTCTCCGACTCAAAGAAGACTCCTCAGTTGAAGAGAAAGTTTTCCGCCTCAACTGCAAGCAGCGCCGAACCTACGGAAACCCAAATCAACGAACAGCGTGAGGCATTCCGATTGGCAAAAGGTTTGTCTCTATATGCTTTTGAAGGAAAAGAAGCAATGGCACATTCTATTAAGCCAATGTACGATAGTATTAAGGTAGTAGGGGATTCTAGCAATGAACTTAGAAGATTGCTGAATGCTCATTAGTTCGAAAATGAAGGTGAACTGCTCGAGTTTATTAGTTTACTTGGAAAAATAGTTGATCCAATTGCTGTAGAAGAACCTGAATCGGCATCTAGAAAAGGAAAAGCGAAAATGGCAGAGCCTAGTTCGAAGTCAAGAAAACCATCACCTATAAGACCTGGCGGAACTAGGGTAAAGGTTGAAGATGATGATGACATTCTGTTCACTGATTTTGTGAAGAATATCGGATTTAATGTGGATAAAAGCTTTCCTGATCTCATGTTCTAGAATGAGGCTCACAAAGACAAGTTTGAATTCATAAAACAGAGAGGTGTTATACCTCACAGGGTATTTGAGTTAAAGTACTTTGATAGTAACGGCATTTATCTGAGGAAGCATCTACAAAAGGTGAAGATAGATCAATTCATAACGCATGGGGGCTACACCTTTCCTGATCTGGTAGCCTACTTCTACTCAAATCTTCAGTTTGTCAACTTCAACTCCTTGGCTTTTACGATGAAAAGAAAGCAGTATATTTTGACTGTTGATGAATTGGCATCTATCATGGGAACCAGAAAGAGAGATTTCATACCTCTAGATGTCACTGCAGAAGAAGGCTTTTGCTTCCTAACTGGCAAATCAAGCTTCTCAAGGGAATCGAAGTCGCATATTGTCTACAGTGACTTTCTCTTAAAACACATCATGATGCACAAGGTGATCATTGAATGTCTTAGACCCAAGGCAGCCTCTAAAACATACATCTCGAAGTATGAGGCAAAACTGTTATGGGGCATCTTGACAGGAAATAGAATTTCTTTTGCTCACACAGTCCTATTACACATGTACAGGTCTGTGCTCAAGCCAAAGGGACAACTACCTTATGCAACTTTGATCTACAGAATAATGGATCATTTCAAGATCGGAGGTCTGGGCTCTCTTGTCAAACAAGATATCCCTCTGATGACTGCTGGTGAAACTATGGTGACAAAGATGGGATACAAGATTACTCCTATTGGATGGAGGACAAAGAACAATGAACCAGTCATTGTGGATTTCGAGGATGAGTCCAAGCAGAAATCTCCAAAGAGGAGAAAAGTTATGGCTGTCAAGGGACAACAAAAAGACAGCTCAACTGATAAGGACTCAGAGGCAAGTGAAGAAGGAACATGGGAGTATGACTCTGAAGCTACACAATCTCGAGGTGGATCAGATGAAGAAGGTGAATCTGGGGATCACAGTGCTGAAAGGAATGAGGAATGAGGAGATGAAACGGAAACACAACCAAAAGAAAAGGTTGTGTATCCTTGTGATCTGACTGAGGAAGAATTCCTCACAATGTGGAATGAGGAGCATGCTGCCAAAATTGAAGATGAAATAGAGTATAACAATACCCTTATCAATTTTGATAATGAGCAGTTGCTAGCACAAGTCCTAGTTAAGTTGGCCTCAAAAGAGCAGGAGAAAGAGCCAGATGACATTGAGGCTTATTTTGTATCCTCCACCAAACAAACAATTCACAAAGCCGCTACAAGCTTGGCTTCGGCTATTGCATAAGAAGATCAACTCTCGAGTGCTCAGTCCATACCAATGGACATTGATGAAGATGTAGAATATGTACCCAACTTACGAGCTAAAGGGAAGAAGGCTCTAACTCAGGGGGAGCCCTTGCCTGCAACATCTGATGTTTTTCTCACTGAAGTATTTGCCTCTCAAGCTTTTCCTAAAGCACAAACTGAGGGGGAGAATTTAGCTACAAAAGGGATTGACACCTCATATCAAGAACCTGCTCCTACATAACTACAGGTGGACCTTCAAGGATACTTTGAGAATCTTCAACATATCCTTCTTCAGACTCTGGCTGCTATGGAAACAAGGTTAGATCAGAAACTGCAGACTTTTGAACAGAAAATCGATAGGAAGTTGCAGGGTATGACTAGTCAGGTGATCAAGTTGGAGAAGTCAATTGATCTATATGGCAGAATGTTTTGTGCTGAGGTTGCAAACATGCCTACCTACACACTGGTCAGAATTGACAGAACAGATTCGAAACAGCCTTCATCTCATGCTTTTAGAAGCCGTGCTCAGCAAATGGGAAGAAGCTCTGAAGGACCTTCCCCAGTGGAGGCTGATAACGAGCCTGAAGATTATCCATCTTCTTCAAAAATGCCTCCACCCACATCTTCTTAGTTTTATATTTTTTTTGGACCAAAAGTTGCTCTTTGCTATGATACAACCTTTATTCTATTTGTTTAACATTGATTCGATTCAATTTTTTTTAACTTTATACAATCTTTCTGATGTTGACAAAAAGGGGGAGAAGATTTGATATCCATTTTGTGCAGGGATTGATATCATCTTGAGCAGAGATATCTATACGCTATTTATACTCTGATTACATACCTCTGATTATACTCCAATTCAGAACGGGGGAGAAGAGTTTATTCTTGTGCTGGATAACCATACTCTGATAGATACCTACATTCTGTTTATACTTTGATTAAGCATCTATACTCTGATCATGTTTTCCTACATGAGTATTTTCAGTACAAAATCTCTAATGATGATTACCTGCTGGAGCAAATCGGATGATTACTCGTTTTTGTCACTGTTTAAAATCTTTAAATTTAAATATATGTATCTATAATAAGAGTAGTTTTGTCACCATCAAAAAGGGAGAGATTGTTGTGGAAATTCTCCTATATTTTGATTCTGACAAAATTATCGAGAGAAATTGTATAACGTTCTGTGATGCAGAAAGAATGTGTAAGCAGCAGGTTAAGTGGATCTAATTCTGTTGCGTGGACGAAGGGTCAGATGGAAGTGCTTCTGACGAAGGGTCAGATGGAAGTACTTCTGACTAAGGATCAGATGGAAGTGCTTCTGACGATCTAAATAGTGACGGATGGATCGCATCAAATCTCCGTATTACCATTCCATGTCAACTGATCAAGTAAGAAACAAATCTATTCTAAGACGAAACCCAAGAAAGATCAGTTTCTGCATTTGTAAAACATGAAGACCCACGTGTGGCAGGTTTCCGATCAAGGCAAGATTCTTAAGGAAAGCTTGTGATATTCGATTACCCTGATATCCCTTCCAATCAATCAAGGGACCTTCTACAATGGGATATCATCTTCTAAGGAATATTCTTTCGGGAACCAACTCAGACTTATCACACTTATGGAAGCTGGAGATTTAGTTGTATGGGCGACTGAATCAAAATGGTTCAATATCTCACTCAACGATCTACATATCTTCTGAAGATACAGTCTCGTTCAATCACGATTGATGACGTCCAATCAAGGATTGAAGAGTGATCCCTTGGCCGGGAATCCAACGGCTAGTTTGGAGGCATGGAGTATAAAAGAAGAACCATGATGGACTAAAGATGAGAAGCGAACAACAATCCAAAGTGCAAGCATAATCTGAGTTCTATCCGAAAATATTCTGTGTACCAAAAATCCTATTCATTATGAAAATCTGTGAGAGAGAAAAACCAAGTGATTGAGGGTTTGTAATTCTCGTGATTCTTCATAGTGAAATCCAGCCGATCGACTGTCATCGTGGGAGAGTGGACGTAGGCTTAATCTAAGCCGAACCACTATAATCGTCGTGTACAATATTCTCTACTTTAAACTCTTACTTTTGTGTTTAGACTTTTTGCACACTGTTATGCTGTTCTTGATTCTGATCGTACACTGAATTATTTTTTATTCCGCAAGAAATTTCAATTATATTCATAATCACCTATTCACCCCCCCTCTAGGTGATATTGCTAGATCCATCAAATAGCAAATGAGCTCTTAAAAATTATTGCTAAGATTGATTTATTTTTAGGGACATTGTATGTTTAATTTGGGTCTCGTTGAAGAGAATACGAGAAATTGAAACCGGACGAGGATAACAGCAATAAGTGGACATGTGGCAAGCCATATGTCAATAGGTGGCATATGAAGGGCCATGTGTCACCGTCACATGATACATGGCGAATGGTGGACACGTGGGCGATGGCGGTGCCACATGTCACCGTGGCATGACACGCAGACACGTATTATTGCAATGTGACAAGTGTCATGCTCCCGTTAGCCAGCAGTGCTGATCCGCCGTTTCCGTCTTTCACTATAAATAGCTCATTCCTTCAGTTTCTAATGGGAACGAATGCTCTTTCCCGACCCCTTCTCGCGCCGCACCTCTTGCCCGGCCGCCTGCCAAAGCTGTCACACCGTGCTCATGACCATTAAAGGTCGGCTTGAAGATAGTGGTGCTACCGGAGTAAGTCACGCATGCCCAAGAAGGATAGGCTATTGAATTCGTTGTTCGTCATTTCTACCTTGTTTCCTTCGAATAACAATCTTATTGTGAGTGATAAGCTCTGTTTGATCTTCATTGTGACGATATCGATGTGGTGTGATTTTGAGTTGATCTTGATTGCGGTTGATCGCAAATCCGATATGATTCTAAGGGTGCGCATGAAAACCATTCATGTCTAGAAACAGTTTCTTGGAACATAAATAGTTTTTTGTATTTCTATTTCAGAATGAGTTTCTAAGCAAAATAAATGGGTTTGATAATGGCAAAAAATTTCTATTTTTGGAATATAAATTTGTTTGACCGGCGGAGGTGAGAACGGCGGGGAGCGACCTCCGGCCACCGTCCGGGACGGCCGGCCGGCCGGAGACCTCCGGTGGGGCTAGCGGCCGTCCGGCGACCTCCGGCGGCGGCCGACAGCCGACCGACGGTGGTCCGGTGGTTGTCGCCGGACGCCGGCGACTGTCGTCGGCCGACCGACCGTCGCCGACGGTGGTCAGAGGTCGCTGAACGACGGTCGTCCGGCGATCGGAAGCGGCCGACCGACGACATCTGGCAACTGGCGATGGTCGGCGGCCGGCCGGTGACCGGCGGCAGCTGGCCAGCGACAGTCGCCGGCTTCCGGCGGCAACCTCCGGTGGCGGCCGTCCGGAGACCTTCGGTGGCAGCCGGCGGCCATCCGGCGACCTTCGACGGCGGCCGGCAGCCGACCGACTATCGTTCGGCGGTCTCCGTCGGACGCCTGCGACTATCGCCGGCCGACCGGCCGCCCTCGGCGGTGGCCGGAGGTCGCCGGACGACGGTCATCCGGCTCCCGATGACTGGAGGCGACCGACCGGCGACGGCCGGCCGGTGATCGACGCCGGCTCCCGGCGGCCGGTAGGCCCCTTCCAGTGGCCGGCCGGCCACCTTTGGCGGTGGTTGGTGGCCGTCCAGCGACCGAAGGTGGCCGGTGGGCAATCGGAGGAGGCCGCCCGGCGACAGCCGGCGACCCGGCTAGAGACCTATACCGGCGGCCCCTGCGGCATGGGGTAGCCGGCGGTCAAAGGGATGTGATTGGTGGCGGCCGTCGTCGACGAAGATTTCTATTTCTATTTCTCGGAGAAATAACTTTTTTTTGTTTCTCATTTCTGCTTAAAATCTATTTCTGTTTCTCAAAACTCATCCAGAAATAGTTTCTTGCATTTGCGTTACCAAATGAATTTCTGTTCCAAATCTATTCCAGAAATAGAAAACTCAACCAGAAACAGTTTCTGATTGGTTTTCATGCACCCCTTAAGACTTTATGCTTTGATTGATTGAATTTGACGAGGCGATTCTATAGCATGTTTAGTTGTTTGGCCTAGCGATCATGCTTATTGGGTTATGCTCGCTCCATTGGTTGAAACATTTTGTAGAATACTAATATGTCGGATCCTCCTATTCCTGTGCAGAATGCTTTCACGGCGAACCCTTAAGCATAAGTCGGTGTGTAGAAGAGTGGACAAAATCTCGACCCAACAATCCTGATGCGTTATGTGTTGAAATATATAAATATAAACCACACCTTCTTCTATCAGCTTAAGTTTTTAGAGCAGTTGGCAAGTGGTCCCACTAAATCCTTACATGGTATCAGAGCAGGAGGTCTTGAGTTCAAATCTTTCCATGCCCCTATTTGCATCCCCAAATGAATTTGTCCATGCTTAGTATTAGGCAAAAGGCCAAACTAAGCGTGAGGGGAAGTGTTGAAATATATAAATATAAACCATTACATACCCCTATTTGCATCCCCAAATGAATTTGTCAATGAGCAGTTGGCAAGTGGTCCCACCAAATCCTTACATGGTATCATAACAGGAGGTTTTGAATTCAAATCTTTCCATGCCCCTATTTGCATCCCCCAAATGAATTTGTCCATGTTTAGTACTAGGCAAAAGTGTTGAAATATATAAATATAAACCACGCCTCCTTCTATCAGTTTAAGCTTTTAGAGCACTTGGCAAGTGGTCCCACCAAAACTTTCATTATGAGACGGTCCAGTTCAAAGCATTTTATATTTTTTCTTGACAAGTATGAATGCTTGTTTAACCTCATCTCATCTTTCTTATCTCTTCTGCTTGAATCTCTTATTAACTGTGTACAAAGAACATAATTGGCGCATGCGGAAGACTAAACTGAAAACGAATAAGTCTGGACATAAGATACACAAGTGCGCATCAATCTCATACGACAGGCATGCCTAACAGAGGATATGGCCTTGATAGGTTTATCACTCGCAATTAGTAAGTCAATTCAGCAAATTTTTATCACATCTCCCGAGTTTAACAAGGAAGGTGAGTATGAGAATATGAATGACAACAGAGAGTTCAGATCCTCCCAGTGTAAATATGTAAATAAAAGTGTGTTGTAGTTGGCATATACCAATACAAATGTGAAGTTATGTTAGTCAATTTGTTGAATTGACTTACTGATTGCGAGTGATAAAAATTTGTTGAATTGACTTATTGATTGTGAGTGATAAACCTATCAAGGCCATATCCTCTGTTAGGCATGCATGTCGTATGCGATTGATGCGCACTTGTGTATCTTATGTCCAGACTTATTCGTTTTCAGTTTAGTCTTCCGCATGCGCCAATTATGTTCTTTGTACACAGTTAATAAGAGATTCAAGCAGAAGAGATAAGAAAGATGAGATGAGGTTAAACAAACATTTATAAGGCGTGGCACAATCTAGGACGCCACACAAAAATATATTTTTCAAATCATTCATCTTTTACGGCAAAGCTTTAACAATTTCCAGGCGCTAGGAAATGCATGGGAAGGGTATGAATGCAAAGAAAACTTGGGAAGGAAAGACAATTTTTTTTTTTGTCTTTTTTCCTCCCTTTCCCCTTTGGGTTCGAATTGATCATACCGCAGTGTTGAGAATCAATTATTATGTACTAAAATAAGATTTGATTTTCGTAATGACTTTGAATGATACATCAATCCTACAATACTAAACGAAGTGAATATTTCAGGGAGAAAAAGCCGTAAAGATCCTTTAGAAATAGGAGGTTTTCATACTTTGATGGTGCAAATTTTGTAAAAACAAGGTACCGTATTTTTTGTTCATAATTTTTTTTTGGAGAAAGTTACTTTTTACGTGT
The DNA here is from genome assembly GCA_021437785.1 of Rhodomyrtus psidioides. Lineage (NCBI taxonomy): Eukaryota > Viridiplantae > Streptophyta > Magnoliopsida > Myrtales > Myrtaceae > Rhodomyrtus > Rhodomyrtus psidioides. The sequence continues at coordinate 17,124,356 of JAILYB010000003.1, forward strand.
TCATATATCGATTTACACATAGTAATAATATATTAAACATCGAATAATGTATATTTTAATTATTGGTGAAAAGTGAAAATTACTTTTACTTTGATAAGTCTAGACGAAAAAAACCCTCTACATCGTGCACATTTTTGACCTCTCCTTTAGCCCGAAAAAGCCGAAGCTTTTTTGCAAAATGCTAACATGAAAAATCGCGTGCAATTCTTTCGATAACTACTAAATTTAACCCACCCATGGATAACTCAGTTGGTTAGGGCGTATTTGGGATCGTGCGGTTAGGCGCACTAATACCAGGTTCGATTCCCCAAATGAGCACCTCTGATTTAAGTGGGGGGCCATGGCGGTGGGTTGATGTGTTAGTCTCCCCCGATGAATAGTCGAGGTGCGCGCAAGCTGGCCCGGGCACCTTGGTTATTAAAAAAAAAACTACTAAATTTATATAGCATTTTTAGGTGGCATTCGGAATAGATATCATCCAAGCATTTCGTTTATAAAAATGATATTTCGCTTAAAAGGTTTTCATGAAAAGACAAATAGTGATTTTTCGAAACACCTTGAAAGGAATTTTTAAAATAATTAAAAAAAAAAGATGACGAGCTAGAGAGCTCAAGCAACGAAAGAGAGTTCAGGCGACGTGAATCGGGGTATGTCACGCCCCGCGTCCTATACGAGGGCGCGAACATCCCTTCTATAATCTTTCATAGCGATTTACCCCAGGATCGAATCGTCTAACGATACACTCGCAGAATCAAAATGCACATGCGGAAGCGATGAATAAACTCCATACATAAAACTTTGACAAGATGACTTGGGACATAAAAATGTGCACTCCTCAATATTGGCAAATACACTTCAAAGGTTACAGTCGTCCAATACCCATGGTTCAATTCTAAATCCACAAATTAAAGTAAAATTTCTAAGACCACAAGTGAGTTTATATCCATTCTCTCTACATCACTTCTTCGAATGCCAATCCATGGCAACCTCGGGTTTCCATCGCCTAGGACCTGAAAATGTTGGTCCCACAACGGGGTGAAATAAGATCTCAATAAGCTAACCCTAAACCCAAACTAGGCACTTAGTACTTCCAGATACTACCTAACACATGCAATGACCAATAAATCATGAATAAAGCAATTGCCGCATAATAATTCAAATGAGGCGGAGGCATAGCAACATTCTTGAGTCCAGGCTAAACTTCGTACTTTGGCACTAAAATATTCATATCATAAACAGTGTACTCATACTTGATACCACCATAATTCCCAGGATTGAGCCCGCGTCATATAGGCGCCTCAAGCATTTCTCATCACTTAACCCGCGTCATAAAGGCGCATCAGGTATCCCTCAATGATTAACCCGCGTCATATAGGCGCATCAGGTATTCCTCATTACTTAGCCCGCGTCATAAAGGCGCTTCAGGCACTTCTCCTCAGTCAAGCCCACGTCATTTAGGCGCATCAGGCATTAATCATAACTCAATCCCGCGTCATATAGGCGCCTCAGGATTTCTCATCCAATAAGGTCATGCTTAAAAACAAGTACGACTGAGTAAAATCGATTGAGCGATTTAACCATTCAAGGCATCAATCATTATTTTCGTCACGTGGTCATTATCATATTAATACAGTCATTTGCCAAATAATCCACGTAAATATTCCACGTGTCAAATAATCCACATACCGAATAATCTACGTGCCAATTAATCCACGTAAATATTCCACTAATCCACGTAAATATTCCACGTGTCAAATAATCCACATAACAATTAATCTACGTGCCAATTAATCCACGTAAATATTCCACGTGTCAAATAACACCCAAGGCCGAATATACTTAGGGTAAGATAGATCAATTTCGCTTGTTAATGCATCAACCTCATCATGGCCGAATATACATTTAGGTCTAATCAAGCATTCAAGCAACCCAAGCAAGCGATTCTACGACAAGAAACATTTCTATGCGAACTTGCCTTCCACGGACTGATTCTAACCAAATCCTTAGCATCACAAATCATCAACAAGCCACAATTTCAAGACATGAAACTACACGGCAACTTTGAATCCTCAAGGATAGGCTCGGCAAGCTTAGCTTCATTGGGGGTTCGCTCATGGAAACTACTCAATAACCCTCCTATAACATCCTTCGGTAACCTAAGGTCCTAATAAGAGTTTAGAGTTAACTTACCAAGGCGAAATGCTAGTGAAACCGGTTGAGGAAACGGCGCAAGGTCGCGGTCCGAAAGTGGCACGGCGGTTCTAAATCGACGCAAGCAAAGATGAGCCGAGGTTAGTCAAGTTTCCTCACTATTCTACTCTAAGCTTTTCTCAAGGACTAAATTACATGGAGGTTCGGTTCTTGAGGGATCTTACCATGGGAGAATGAGCTCGAATAGCTCACGAACGAAGCTTAAAGACCGGCGGCGAGGAGGCTCGATCGTGAGGGAGGAGTGACGACCGAATGAGTAAGAGAGAGTGTTTGAGAGCTAGAAGAAGAAGATGAGAGAAAAATGAGAGAATGAGGGAGAGAGAGAGAGAATGGTCGGCCGAATATAGAGAGGGAAATGATTGAGGGTTGCTTCTTCCATTTTCAAATCTAAGAGAGAAAGGCTTGAGTGGGGTGGTTAGTAGGTTTATGACATGAATAGTACTCTTGAATGACTAGTGGTTGGAGGGTGGTTATGGGGAAATGGCCAAATCAAATCAAGTCCATCAAATCCAATCATGTCATTTCTTTGCCATTCTTTATCCTTAATAATTCAAGAGCCAAATGACCAAAAGGTCCTCACATTTTCGGCCAAAGGGAGCCTACATCAAAAGACTATTTTGCCCTTGCTTAAATCTAAGAGAAAATGTGTTAATCTAAGGGTAAAAAGGTAATCTCCAAGTGTCAGTCCGAAATTCACTTTTCTAATCGATATGGAGTGAACCGTAACCTTAATGGTTCTTGATGAGGCGACATCCAATTTATTACCGTTGGAATTCTCAAATATCTGACGCCTAATTCCAACGTCCAATTCGTGGCTAATGAAATCATACTTCGAAAAAGGGCCGGATTTTAGAATGTCACAGGGTATGTGTCCGACCTTAGGCAAGGCGACCTTGATCTTGCGGGGTTACCTCATTGCCACCGTAATCGACGAGCGCTGAGATCCTCGATGCCAGGCGACGGGGTCGACGTCACACGGCGCCGGTCAAGATCTGAGCTTGTTGGAGGCCCCTCATGCTACTTGTCGAATTCGCACCGGAAAGCGAGTTCGAGCGTAAACTGAAATTTAGGCAGCTTACGGAGGGCAAAGCTGGAAAAGAAATTCATTGATTAAGATGGTTAGCGATTTCGAAAATTCTAGGAGCTCGAAGTTAAGGCGAAAGTTGACTCTGACTTTTCTTTATTTAGGATAACTTTACCGTACACTAGGGGTGATCGGTTTACAAGATGAGTGATTTTACCCTAGAACCGAGAACCATCCGCTAGAAATCGGTTCCGCAAAATACGAACCGTGAACCAACCGCTTTTTCTATGAACCATGAACCAACCGAACCATTGGTCCGGTCCGATTTTTGGTTGGATTTCGGTTACGTTTCTACTAAGCAAAAAATGACAAAAAGAAAATAGGCGAGGAAACAAATTCGCCTTATTCCATCGCAACTAGCCATAGGATTATGCTCCAAAGAAGCATAAGGACAAAATAAAAGAACAAAATAAAGGAACTCAGTAAAATATGGTATGTAGCACCTGTAGAATAATGAGAACCGAACCGGTAAAATAATATACATTCAGATTATATAAGGGGGCCGGTTCATGGGCTGATTGGATGGCTCGCATTCAAATCCGTAAACCGAACCGACAAAACCGGTTCTGGAAAATTGAAATCGAGAACCGAACTATACCCGCCAAAAGTCATCCAAAATCAGTCAGTTGGGTATGGTCCGGCCCGGTTTGGTTGGATTGTGGTTTTTCTGCTCACCCCTACCGTACACTATAAAATTGGGCTGGATGGACATCCGAGGCCCAAAATCTTTTGCAAAAAGCTGAACCGCAGCATTGCCTTGTTAATTTTTCCCCTTTTGAAAAAGGATTAATGCCATAAAAGAAAAATCATACATCTGTGATAAATTTATTTCGAACTTTTTTTAATCATAAAAAATATCAAATTAATATACTTGTGATAAATTTTACCCAAAACTAGTATTGCTATGACAAATTTTCGTTAAATTTTACCTTCAAATTACTAAGTTGGATGACACGTGGCAATTGTCGGATCTCTTATAGATGTATCAATTTAGGGTTGTTCGTGGTATTAAGGCCCTGTTTGGTTCAGCGAGCATTGAGGCTCTAAAGTCCATTGGTCAAATGTAAATGGTGTTTGGCTACTTTTTTGACATACTTTGGGGAATGCAATTGCATCTTAAATCCTCTCCAAATACCTCTAACATTTATATTTGCAGAATGCAACTAATTTTTTCCTTTTAACTTTGTATCACTGCCACCGACCTCCGCCTCCCGTTGCAGCTATCGATCGCGGTTGCCGACCATTGCCACCCACCGTTGCCCACCGTCGCCAACCACTGCTGCTCGTCACCGACCACCGCTACCGATAGCTGTCGACCACCGCCTCCCACCGTCGCCATAAACCACCACCGTCCATCGCCACCAACCACCGCCGACCATATTCGTTATCGACCACCGCCACCCGCCGTTGCCACCGCCGCCAACCGCCACCGCTGACCGCCGGCGTCGACCACCGTCGACTGCCGCTGTCCACCACCGCCTCCCGCCTAGCCATCGCCGCCAATGACCACCGATGATCGCCTGCACCGATTACTGCCATCGACCATTGCTGCCCGCGGCCTCCTCCGCCCATCTCCACTGCCATCGATCGCCGCCACCACCGATCGCCACCACATTTTTTTTTCAAAAAGTGAAAATACTTTACAAAGTATATTTTTCACCAAACAACATTTACGTCCAAGTTGCTTTTAAATGTGTTTTTAAATTTCACTTGGCCTTGTTTGGTTTAGCATTTAGCCAAGGAACTTTGATTAAATGCAAATACGTTTGGGCTAAGGGCATTCTCCAAAATGCAAGTAGTGTTTGGTAAAGTATTTTTTAAAAACACATTGGAAAAGCAAATTTGACGTAAATGTTGTTTGGTAAAAAATACACTTTATAAAAGTATTATTACTTTTTTTTAAGTGGCGATTGACGAGCGGCGATCAGCGGCGTTGGTCGGAGGGCGGGCGATGGTGCAGGTCGTCGGCGATGGTAGGCGATAAACGGGTGGCGAAGGTCGTCGGCGATTGGCGGGCAGCAATGGCGGCGGTCGTCGGCGATTAGTGGTGGTGATTGACGGGCTGCGGAGATCTGCGGCAGCCATCGAGGGGTCGATGGCGGTGATCGATGGGCGGCGGAGATCTACGGCAGCCGTCGACGAACGGCAGGGGTCGGCGATGGCAGTGATCGGCGGGCGGCGGCTGTCATCAGCGCAGGCGGCGACGGTCGGTAGTGAGCTGCAGGCGGGTTGTGATAGGTGGCGGTGACAAAGCTAAAAGAAAAATAAAAAATTAATTGCATTTGAGATGCAACTTCCCAAAGTACCTCTAGAGGTAGGGTCTGTTTGGTTCAGCATTTGGCCAGTGGACTCTAAGGAAATGCAAATACCATTAGGCTAAAGGCCTTTTCCAAAATGCAAGTAGTGTTTGGCAAAATATTTTTTAGAAATGCATTTGAAAGTAACTTTGACGTATATGCCGTTTGGTGAAAAATATATTTTGTAAAGTATTTTTAATTTTTTTATAATAAAAAAAGTGGCAGCGGCGACTGGCGGCAGAGAAATCGGCGACGATGGCGACCGGCGGCGGGTGGCGACCGTCGTCTGGAGTCCGGTGACCGGTGAAGCGTCCGGCGACGGACGGGCGGCGGCTGTAGGCGACCAGCAGCAACGATAGGCGATCGGCGGCGACGACCGGCTACTGGCGGCGGCGGCGGCGGCGACTGGTGGCGGAGGCGACCTGCGACGGCGGCGAGTGGTGGCGAGCCAACGACTGCGACTGACGGTAGGCGGGAGACCGGCGGTGGGCGGCGGCAGGTGTATGTGACAAAAAAAATAGTTGCATTTGAGATGCAACTTCCCAAAGTACCTTCAGAGGTACTTTGTCCTAAAGGCATTTGAAGAGCATTTGAGATGCAATTGCATCTGTCCAAAGTGAGCAAAAAAATGAACCAAACATCATTTGTATTTGGCCAAGAAACTTTATAGCCCCAATGCTGAACCAAATAGGCCGTACTTTGGGTTAAAGATATTTGAAAAGCATTTGAGATGCAATTGCATCTCCCTAGAGTGAGAAAAAAAATGAACCAAACACCATTTGTATTTGGCCAAGGGATTAGAGTCCCAATGCTCATCCCAATGCTGAACTAAATATGGTCTTTATCAAATACTACTTGCATTTTGAAAAAGCCCTTTAACCCAAATATATTTACATTTTCTCAAAATCTCGTGACCAAATACTGAATAATTAAAGGAAACTAATATGTCACATATGCATAGATTTGAGATTTTTTTGTGATAAAAAATTAGTTATGTTTAAGATTTTTAGTGGCGAAAAAATAGTTTGAAATAAATTTATAATAGATATATCAATTTGGGATTTTTAGGGGTATTAACCGAATGCATGAACAAGTAAAATTTCCGGACTATCACGTGCACCTCACGAGAGGGAACAGATATTTCTTCAAGAAGCTTCCTTCCCTCGTCTTCCTCCTTATTTCCCCCCCACCACCCAAGCCCTAGGCATTAGCAATACCTCATCCTCCTCCCTCTCTGTCACTCTCTCCTCCTGCTCTCCCTGCGAGCCGAAGCTTGGAAGCGGAAGACGGCGATGTCCCACTTCGGGAGATCAGGTCCGCCGGACATCACCGACACCTACTCCCTCCTCGTCCTCAACATCACCTTCCGTACGTCGCTCCTCGCTCGACTTCCGGCATCTGCCGTCGTAGGCTTGTTGCTATGCTCGTTGGTTTTTTTATTGAATCCGTGAGTGTTTTTCGTTGCTTGTTGTGTCTCGGTTTAGGTACGACTGCTGATGATCTGTTTCCGCTCTTCGATAAGTACGGGAAGGTCGTCGACATCTTCATCCCTAGGGATCGCAGGTTCTTTCTCTTTCTCTTCCATGGGTTTTTGCGCTTTTCTCTGGTTCGGTCGTATGCCATTTTTCGCTGCGTTGTGAGCAGTTCCTTTGGATGGTATCGGTATGGGGGAATTTGATTGAACTGACCCTGTAAGTTTGGTAGGGATGTGGTAAAAGAAGAGGGCCCAGTTAGAAATCAACAAGAAGGGTTTCACGTAAACTATTTCAGGAGAAGTAACAATATTGCCGCCTTTGTTACTGGATTTCCATCACAGAATTGAGTAGCGTAGGAGGAATGCGTGAATGCCACCTCAGCTTTTACTAGTGGCATTTCTTCTGTCAGCAGTAGCAAACTTCATTTAACTGTCTTAATAATCGCATGTGCACTGCAGCTGCTAAGAGAGCTTTGGCTGGCGTGTGCTGTGCTCATGGGTGTTCTGTGTTCTTGCAACTCTCCCTCTTTATGTTTGTGTGTTTCTACATTACTTCCAATCTTTCGAGGAAGCTGAAATTTGTGGTGAATTTGTTCTGCTGTTAAAGGCACTAGCTTGATGAGTTTCGCGTATACTGTGTGGTGAACTTGTTCTGCTTTTAAAGGTCTCATCGTAACAAGTTTTATATTTGCTGCATCAGATTGACCAAGAGTACTAACTTCTAGTTTTGATAGAGCATTCTGGTCCAAATTGAATGACTATTGTGTTTTGTGCTTGCATCTTGTATTCTTTTTTATGTTACATTATATAATACATAAAATTGTGTAGAAATGGAAGACAAGACTATGCATTTGATGAGTATTGCACCGTTTTATCTTTAATAGACCAATGATTCTTTAATACCTTGCAATGCGAATAGGACGGGTGAGTCACGAGGTTTTGCATTTGTTCGCTACAAGTATGCTGATGAGGCTCAGAAGGCTGTGGAAAAGCTTGACGGTATGTCATATGGACAAGTCAATGGGAGCATCTATGTTATCCATGTTAGTGTCCTGCTTTACTCATCTGTTTACAGGAAGAGTTGTTGATGGCCGAGAAATCACGGTGCAGTTTGCAAAATATGGGCCTAATGCTGAGAGGATGTAAGTGCTGATTCTTTGATCAATCCAGTTTTCAGATATTCTAGCATAGCTTTATATAGGTTTTTTTCTTGTAAGGTGGGGTTGTGAATGCTGAAAGGACGTTATTCTGATTCATTGGTCAATCCAGTTGGGAGTTTACTCTTACATAGTATTGCGCTTGGTTTTTCTGATAAATAGGAGCTATAATTTAGACAACTACTTTAGAAGTTGAATGACCAGAATTTTAGTTTGGAAGAGAAGTATCTGCCTGGAATAATTGGACATGTTAATGCCTGACCTGGAGTTGATCGGAATATTATTTTCTGAGCTGTCTTTGATAGTATGCTTCAGTTCTTTTAACATGGCATTTTGAGGATAGGTGGGAGGATCTGTAGCTAGTTTTGAGAAGTTGCTGTGTCTCCATGTTTGGGCATACTCAACTTGGGATTGTGAGTTCTTTAACAAATTACCTGCATCTTTGTTGTGGGCTTATTTTTAGAAAAAATTTAGCTAAACAGGGTTACTTAAATGAGTGAAGTATCCTGTACTGCACAATCCATGTGTGCTGCTCGTACTTAATGTGGTAGAACTATACTGAAACAAAAATAAGACCCTTACAGACTGATGATTAAGTATGAAGGCAAAAGGATGCTTGGTCAGATGTGGATGTACTTGCATGGAAATGTTATAACATGGTAGATATTTATGCTAATGAAAGAAAACCATCTACTGGTTACAGCTATCTATGGGCATCTAAATGCTTGGAGAGCTGATATGATTTTGTTTTGGCTGCTCACTGATGGCGCATTTTTATTTCCTTTTGCAGTCATAAGGGGCGGATAAGTGAGAACCTTCCAAGATCAAGGATCAGATCAAGAAGTCGCAGCCCTCGGAGGAGGTAATTTTCATGTCAGATAAAACTTTTGGGTACTTTTGGTGATGGTTTTCTTTAACATGTTTTATGATTGTTGGAGAGATACCTCTTAAAAATTAGAAATTTAGGGAATATCTGGATTGCTCACTTGTTGTCTTTTGCTTCTAAATCTTGTGGCACCCAGCGTTTGATATTTTCCCAAAACACTATCATGCATGTAACCATCGATACCTAGATTAACACATTATTTTTACATAAGTTTTGTAAATTTGGTTTATTTTTTCACTTGTGATGGAAAAGCAGAATAATACATCCTGCATTTACTTGAATATCCTTAAACAACGAGCTCTACAAGTTCTATTTTATTCATTCTTCAGTTTTTGAATTTTCATTAATGCTATTGTTCATTTATACTTAGTGGAGGTAGCTCTTGGTACTCTTCAAACCATTATTATCGATTGTTTCCCTGATTAGTGCTATTTTTACTGGCAAATTGTATGAAATAGCATGTTTTCCTTCATGCGCCTCTTGCTTTTTTATTGAAAGTTTCATCTTCTCACCGGGTTTTTTCTTTCTGAGTTGGTACGCATGTATTGAAGTGGGTTGTTTACAGCTTCTGATGTATTGTAGAATATGACTAAGAAATTTGGGTTCATGATTTTCTGTATGATATCTGAAATGTTTAGTGCCGTTCTTTGCTTCAGAAGTATGACTGGATTTTCCCAAACAAAAACAATATATTTTCTTTCTCTAGTTTAAAAATCAGAAGAGAATTTTTGAAAAATGACGGAAAGGTTACATATAATGTCAATATTTGTAACTTTTGAAAGGTGGCAAGTGTTCTGCATTTGATAAGAAATCCAAAAAGTATTTTCAGGGAAGCTTTACTTTCGGAAAGGACTTTAAAGGAAGCTTTATCAAACTGTCGAAAGTATCAAAATTCACTTGTCTTTGTGTTTCCAGTCTCACTTCACCTAATAGCCTAAGGGCCTGTCTTGATTGTTTTTTACTTTGTGAAGTCTCATTCAAGTGCATCAAGTTATTTTTATTTTTCCTGTGGAAAAAAGTTGGCCTCTCTCTGAAATTGGTCAAAAGAACGTCAATGAAGGCCGAAGGTAGGTTGGGTATTGACTATAGATTAGATAAATATATTGCAACTCATGTATCTAATCCGCATAGTCCTAATTCCAACATCATAGTTATGCATATGTATTTATCTTTAGAATTTTGTCAGCTCCATTCTCTTTGTTTTCTTTATATTGACATGTATAAGCGGCTTTCTGATGCATTTATTTTGGTCATAGTGTTTAAGCAACAATTGGTGGTATAACCTTTTGTAATTTGTTTGTCTTATACAAATTTTTTCATCTCCATTAAATACTTGTTACCATCTACCAGGTATCGAGATGACTACAGGGACAGGGATAGGAGGAGAAGTCGCAGCAGAAGTAAGGATAGGTATGATCGTGATAGGCATCGTGGGAGGGACAGAGATGATCGTCGGCGGAGCAGAAGCCGTAGTGCAAGTCCTGATTACTACAAAAGTCGGGGTAGAGGCCGCTATGATGATGAGCGCAGGAGCCGAAGTCGCTCAATGGATAGGTTCTGTCATCATGATCTCTTCATGCTTTGCAACATTTGATCTGCCATTTTACTGATTTTTCTTTATTTCTGTTTCCTCTCGTAGTGCTTCCCCTCGGCGCAGTCCACCTCCTCGCCATAGTGCCAGCCCTGGAAGGAGCCCTTCTCCACGCAGGTCTCTCTCTCCTGGGGGTGAAAGCCCTGGCAGTCCAGTTCGAAGTGTTTCACCCCGAGGTCGACGATCTCCAGTTCGAAGTGTTTCACCCCGAGGTCGACGATCTGATTCTCGAAGTCCGTCACCTAGGAATTCAGACGCTGATGTGAGTTATTGCTTGATTATGGCTTATTGTTGAGTGGGAGGGCCCCGTAATTAGAAGCTGACATTTGCTTTTCTGCTGTGGCAGGAATAAATGTTCTGGAAAGCGCTGAGCAGATGGGGAATGCCTGGCTCTTTAAAAATCTGTTTTCTGCGGCTCCAACTGTGGAACCTTGATCTGGTCGTTGTTATCGGAACTTAAATGCTGCATTTGGTAGAACTGGATCTTTTAGGTGTTTTAATTACCTTCTGAACTTTCATGCATTCTAGAGTTAGCCAGCCAAATAGTGCTTATGAACAGTTTGGTGTCCTAGGTTGCTTGAAGTTTTGTGCGCTGGTGGTTTGTCGTAGACTCTCTCTCTCTGTTTCTCTCTTTCTCTCACACACACTATCTCTCTCACATGCCCCCTCCTATGTTTCTCTTAGATCCCTTAGTGTTTGTCCCCATTGGTTTCTTCCCTTGCTTTGGCTAAGAATCGATGGTTGTTTGCAGTTTGTTTTACGAGTCTTTATTCACTGTGTCCATTTATACGTTTTATAGTTATGCTGGGGAAGCTGAGTGATGGGCGTGATTTGTTGATACTGTTGCTGTTGATTCACATGATTGATCGTTGGTGGATGATCGAGATTTTGGTGATGGTTGCATCAAATTGGCTGATATAGCAGTAAATAGGAGGGCAGGACAGTAGCTAACATTGGCTAGATGTTCCCATATGGTAAGGTCTATCGCCGTTAATCTTCATTTTTAGGAAACTTAATATCCCTGCAGATACTGATTCTTGAATTGATTGTTGCGATGGTTGATGCTGATTCCGTTCGTAATGAATGAACCTGTGAGTTTGCTGTGATGGTCTGAGGTGGCCAACGAGTGAAAACGCTTGATCTGTAGCAGTTGCTGAATCTGAGCTTTGTCGATTCATTAATCTTGATCCTGATGCTTAGTAAGAATGGCTTTTGCTGATCTCTTTCCAGCCACTTTGTAGGAAATGGTAACATTTTTATAGTTGGTTATGCTGTTTGGGGTTTTCTTCCCTTCACTAAACCACCTTTAATTCAGCTTGGAGGGATTGTAACTTCTGTTGCTTAATGTAGTGAGGTGTAGACTGGTTCGGTGATTGTAGCAGTTGAAGTGGTAGCTGCTTTGTTAATGGTTATACACGTGTTCGTGCATAACTTTCGGCCTTAAGATAAAAACAACCGTAGCGGGCTGTTGCTGCCCTTGCTGGGATCGGGTCAGAAGCAGCAGCTATTATTGAGGATGATCGCTTCGTAGCTGGTCTTGATGGCTTGTGGTCAATCAATTATGAAGTGATTTTTTTGAGCGCTGACAAGTATGTTTTATCTGGAGCGGAATGGTTTATCTTATGGTTAATGATATCGCAAATTTTACATTAACTCAACCAGCATTTTTTTTTGGTGTGGGGGGGGGGGGGGGGGGAGGTGTGGGGTGGGGTGTTAATCTAATCAATTGTTTTTTAATTTCATGAGTTAGTCGTCATATACAAGGGGAGCATATAAAACTTGTGACATGCTTTTCCATAACATATTCCACAGGTGCTTGTAAAGCTGTTGATATTGCATAATGACAAATTTGTTTCTTTTAAACTTTTAGGCCTCTTTTGTTCTTGATGTTGCCCATACTGACGTCGGACTGCTTCCAAATATTTGTTAGTATTCCAACCGTTGACATGTCCGGACTGCTTTTTTGGGTGCATGCTAAGCTTTGCTTGTTTGTACTTTTGTGCGAAATTGAATTGGTGGGATACTTTATGCTTTAGGGAAGTGGCTTCACGCCCTACGAAGTGGCCTGTGGAGAGTGAGATTGCAGATAGAAATCGAGCTGATTCACTTTGAGTTGCAGAAGCTAGCATTTGCCATGTTTTTCACGGTGTTTATGGTTGCTACTTTATTTACTAATTAATTCCGTCTCTCTTTGAATAATTGGGTGAATGATGCACAAAAAATTTGTGATATTTGGTAGGTTGTGTTAGTGCACTTGGTAATATTTCGATGTAAGATGTGAGCGCTGAAGATGATGTCGGTTAGCCTGCCTATGACCATAAAAAGATTGAGAAACAGAGATTGCTTCGAGGGGAAATTAAGCGAAAGTCAATACTAGATGTGGCTATTTCTTCCCTCAGTCATTTGGCTTTTGCTTTTAGGTTTTCTAATGGAGTGAGTCGTTTAGTTTTAGTGCATTTGTTGAATCGATGTTTTCAATAACCTTTCGAATAGAGATTTAAGAAACTTTTGGGCAAATACTACGATGGCTAGCTACAATGCTATGTGCAAATCGTAATCATGTAAAGAATTTGACTGTCCAAACTTATTGAGTTAGCATATTTAGTTATAACCTTGGACTTGATTCCTGGATGTACCATATCGCTAGTTGACACGGGTGTGATTGCTAGGTAGTCAGTTATCCATGAGTCGGCGACCTGGCATGCTGCGGGCTCCTATTAGGAGGCAGCTTGAGTTTGAAACTAGGGAGAAGAAGAGGGCGAGGAAGCGGAGTTAGAATCCTTTGGGCTGCTCCTTTGGACTGTTGAGCAGCCGGGTCTGATTTGCCCATAGCTTGTCTTAAACCGGTTTAGATAAAGACAAGAAGCGATGCCGCATTTGGTCCTCACAAGACATTCACTTGGAGGAAATTTAGGTACAAGCAGGAAGGCTATGCACTCCCGATTTCTGATCTCGATTTCTGGAATGATGCACGAAAGTAATTTTCATAAGAAAGGATGACAACATAACCACCACAGATCAATTTTGCAAATGAAGTCGATTCTCGAAACTCAAATCTGTTATATGCATGTCATTATAATGGAAGGATTGGTCAGTCCAGTCCTCAAGCCATATCATAGCTTTACGGGGCAAAGAAGGATTTAAGCGACTTGTTGGGTGTAGCGCTTGCCAATCGTATGCGTCCGGAATAGGGAAAAAGTTGGTAAGAGGCATAAGAATGTTCTAAATGTAAATTTTTAGTGGACAGCGAGTATGTGTCCGGAATAGGGAAAAAGTTGGTAAGAGGCATAAGAATGTTCTAAATGTAAATTTTTAGTGGACAGCGAGTATTAGTTCCTGCACTTCGATATCGTTACGCGATTCTCACATACAAATATGCTGCCTTCCTTCTCTGAGTTCCGATTACTAGACGGCCACAATTGCGTCAGCAAATACAGCTCGGGCGTGCAACCTGCTCGGTCTCCACCTCATCCTCATAATGAAGTGAACAGTCTCGAGACTAACAATTTACCACACAAAAAAGTAAACAGGAATGAATTTTTGGACTCATTTCAGATATCTCAGGAATGTACATCGAAAATAGGAAAATCCTGTGGTCATCTCAGCCAGTCTTAACTAATACCCATGCAGCTTTTGGTGGACAGAAATTTCAACTGAATCCTATGTTTGAGAAGAGAGATGCGTGTGGGCATGTCCTTTGGCGGAGATGACTTTCTGTAAGTGCGTTAAAGCGTTCGTATCTGGATTATCAAGTTTACCTCCAGCTACCATTAGGAAAGCTCTTCCTTTCCTCTTTCTGGTCCATAAGATTGGTATTCGAATAGATTTCGGTGTTGGAAGGCAATCTAGAAATCTTACTTTGTTTGGAGGAAAATTTCAACCTCAACAATAGAGAGTTTGCCATCACGCCAACCGAACTCAGTCCCATGAGAGCTCCGGCAATTGACGGAGTGAGTGTTATCCCAGTCATCGGCAGCAAAACTCCAGCGGCAATTGGAATCCCCACCTGTGAAGAGTCGATAGTCAAATGTTGCAATTCAATGAGTGAATAATGTAACTGTGCATGCATGTCATAAGATAATCGAGAATGGATAGAAAAGTATGACTACGTGCAATATTGCCAACTTGAGAAGTAACCTTCGGATCATTTACATGATTATGACAGCCAATCGGGTGGGGCTGCATTTCAGGCCGTCTGAATTTGTCACTACTTGAAACAAACCAGCTTGACTGTGATATTACATCTTCCTCAATTATTCAGCATTTTGCAGCATTCTATCTCATTATACACGCGGATCAACAAATATCTTTCCTTTTCTGACTTTAAATATTCAAACTCGGAAGTATCAGCAATGTTCACATCTTTTATCCTCATGTCAACGCACAGATGTATCAGTGAGGGTGTCGAAGGTCCTATCCATGTCACAAATATTGGCAAGGTGGAACCATATCCATGCCACAAATATTCTTCCAATGCCCAAAAAAAGAAGGGTAACTGCAGAAAAGAACAAAACCCAAGTACTTAATGCAGGACTTACAATATTGTAGGCAAATGCCCACCAAAGATTTTGCTTGATAGTTTTCATGGTCAGCTGGCTCAGCTCTAAAGCATCAAGCAACTGCATGGAGAAATCGAATCGAACACAATTTTGGAAACAAAACAAAACAATCATTAAGATAATACCAGAATAAGTAAATAAACATTAAGTGGAGCATGAGGTAGAGGGATCTTTTTAACGTACAAAAATGAAAGTCTTACGGGTGTTTGAACAAGGCATTATATGGACATCTTGAAGTATGACAAAAATACCGACCAAAGAAAAAGTATGAGAAAAAGATTAATTGCAAGCATTTCCATTATGCACGGTCAGTTGCATAGGTTTTTGTCATAGGTCACCAAAAAACAGTACGCTGTATTAGATATTTAGGTTTTCGTAAAGTCTGTCTTCATAAACCTCCCTCCACCCTTTAAACAATGCTCTTACTCTAGAGTTGTATCTTCTCATTTGAGCATCTAGAGTTCATCTTTGCACATGTTCAAATCACATGAAACCTATATGGAACAATCTGATCCAATATAAATCAGAAATGGAAGTACTGTTCTGGACAATTATTACAGGAATTTAGCAGAAATGGCTTAAAGTTTGTAGAAAAGGTTTGATTAGAAATATTTATCTAAAAGAGGGGTTTTCAAAGAATGGGTTGTTAATCTTTTGGCATACTATTCTAAGGTTCTTATGCATCATAAATGAAAAAAGAATATACAATTCTTTAATAGCTAAATGTAGGACAAGCATGTTATTTACAGACTCTACTAAACCTTGCTCTAAGTTGAAACTGGAAACTCTTAAACTCTTAAACGAAAACATATTATCCTAATCAAATAGGAGTTGCAAACACAACATCCATTCCCAAAGAGAAAATCACAAGAAGTGATGAGTGACAGTCTCCTACTGATTTGAGATGCACCAAAGTTCTTTAACAAAACACAAGGAATGAACTAATTTACTTACCTGAGAGAGCCTGTTTCCCATCAGGACAACAGAAGATACCTCACTAGCAGCTCCAACACCACCGCCCATTGCAACTCCAACATGAGATGAAGCCAATGCAGCCGCATCATTTATCCCATCGCCTATCATAGCTACAATTTTATTATCCTGCTGTAGTTCACTGATGAATTTCTTCTTTTGATCTGGCTTAGCCCCAGAAATCACCTGCTTATTCAGTGTTAGCACTTCCCTCCAGCTTTTCTTAGAGCAATGAGTGGCTGTCTACATTCTACATTCTCATTATTAAATACCACTAAAAGGAAAACAGGGAAAGTGATCAACAAATAATGTGTCATTCATTAAATAATTTCTTTCAGTACAAAACCAGATTAACAGGTGTAGCTATAATGTTTAATGCTGCAACAATCATAAAAAGCGAAAAAGAGAGAAGAAAGAAAGATTATCCAGGTGTGATCTTACTTCTTAGCGAATTTCTAACTAGAGAATAGAAATCCTGTAGAATGGAATTCAGATATATCTACGGATAAAATGAAAAGATGAGGCAAATTGGGAAAACTTATAGGAGCAGGCAGAAAATTCGATGAGCCTCAACATTAAATTTCGTTTTTCAGTCAAACTAAACAGAAATATTGATCTGCTAAGGTTTGAGATTTTGTCCTTCAATGATTATTGTCAATATAACCACCCTATATTTACCAATGCTGCTTTGCCATGCGCACTCAATCTTCACATCGAGATGTCTCTCCAAGAAGTCCTTCCTCCAGTAAAGAAACATAAACTATCCTCCCCATAAATCCCACCCTTCCATGGCTATTTTTTACATGTTAATTCCAGTTACTCCCTTTGCAAACCAAGATTTCCTACTAATTTCAACAATCAGGAGTTTGACTCTGTTTGCTCTTTGTTTTTTCTGTACTCAGTATAAATGGTCATGCCCCGATGACAGCTTTTGTGGAGCACTTCTTCGAGTAAAGCTTTCTCCATTAAATCTTACTATTTAGCTTGTGGCAATTTCTCAGAAGGCTCTGCTAGCCATTTTCTTGATAAAACTGTCTGGTTTTCTTATGTTCCCTTCCAGCAAAAGTTTCGTTCTTTTGGTGGACTGTCTTGGAATAGATTCTCACCATTGAATCTCAGGAAACAGAGTTAACTCGCGGGAATTTGTTCATGATTTTGCTAAAATAGGTTTAAGATCACTTCCTATGGGAATCTCGAAATGGTTTTGTTGGTGGAGGGGCCTACCCGCAAGTGGCAAAGTTTGTTGAATGTTTTCTGTCAAAAATTAAGATAGAGCTGCTGGTAGATTATGGGAAAGAATTGGTGTTCAGTCAAAGAGTTGTATTTGAAATGGGAATCTGTGCTTCCTAGAGCTAATTGCGGGGTAGTTTTGATAGTGCTGGAGTCGTTTTATGATTGAGAAGTCTTTCCAAGTTTGGATGTTCAGTTGACAGATCCAGATAAAAATATTGGGCTTCTAGTGCAGAATAGTTCTCCCCCACATTCAAAGTCCTCCCCCCACCTGCCTCCCTTCTACAATCAGATAGTAGGATAACGAGATTAAGAAAACACCTTTTCCAAGGGAATGCCGACCATGGATGCAACGTAGTCAGCAGTACTTTTTCTGTCCCCCGATAGCATATATACATCAACTCCATGTCTGGATAACGATGATACAACATGCCTAGCATCTTCTCTGATTTGATCTTCGATATATATAAGACCAGCAAGAGTATTATCTACTCCGACGTAGACGACAGAATGATTCTTTGGCTCTTCCATCAGTTTGATATCTGCATCAACTCCATTCCTAAAGAAGGAACATATGCACAAGGAGAAACAACAGGAAACGTTTTCAACAGTCTGAAAGTAGCAAGATCCCACTGTGGTAATGACACATGCAAAAATACATGAAGAGAGATAGCCAGAGGTGGCTTGCATGATCTGAGCTCTTCGGTTGGAACTATGGCCATAGCCCTACTGAGCTTCCGTTGATTTTCCTACTCACAGTTAGCAGACTCATGCGTCTGTACATCTATGTTATGTGTGCAAGGAGGTTCAGGCAAGGATCACACACATCAAAATAGTGTAGGTCACTCTTGTTTAAGTCTACCTCTTTTCCCCTGTTCGTTAAATAGCAAGAGGGGGGAAAAAGCAGTTGTGATGAGAGACAGTAAAAACCTGACAATTTCCTGTCTTGCATTCTCTTTGCTCAGTGGGTACACTCAATTCTTTATTACTAATCTCTTTATTAAGGTATGACTTGCCTCACTCTGTTAATAGAAATGATGCTTTGAGCTTAGTAACTGAACTAGAAATGCCTACTTGGCTTCTTTGGGAAAATAGGAGGGCTATTGACAGTCTAGGTGTTCTTCTTTTAAATGTAACAAACAGATTGTTACAGGTTTTGGATTTGGATTACTGAAAAATTACCGTTTAGTATGGATAGTTTATTAGACTTTGTAGACTCTCTTTCTCTAATTCTTGCATAGGGATGGTACCCATTCACTCACAAACTCGAACAAATTAATGCCTCCTTCACTCACAAACTCAAACACAACAGAGGATTTCTCGCATGCAACGGATTGAATGGACAAATTAAGAGGTAATATCTGTTGACTGAACATGAATGTGGATAATAAGGCGCCACATAATTGATGATTATCTGTTCACCTAAGGGGTATTCATATATTGAGTTTCGATGAATTGTACTTTCAAGCCCCGTTATCATCTGTGCTCCATAAAAAAAGAATACATGATAGCACCTTTGAAATTGAATTCCTATGATACAATAATGCTGAAAGAAGAATAAAACAACTAGAAGGTATTCATTAGGTCTGATCAGAAATAAAAAAATGGCATCTTTTAAAAAGCAACACATGCTTAGTCAAGCTGGTAAAAAGACATTCTCTCTTTCCCTACGAGGAAATAGTACGTTTATAATTTCAACGAGACATTGTAGATTCCAGGTAAATTGTTGAGAAAATGTTAGAAGACATAAGCAAGCAGCAGAGACATCTATCAGAGTGTCCGTACCGGAACAGCACTAGAGCAAGTGTCAAGTTGTCCATCAATTAGGAAAATATTATATGAGTACGTATAGAGATGTCTTGATGAATGGAACAAAATCAACTAAGATTTAATTGTCGAATAGATAAAGAGATTATTATTATTATTATACAAACCAAATGTAAAAACTAAGTGAACTAATTACAAAAACCAAATGTAAAAACTAAGTAAACTAATTACAAAAATACAAATATTTGGTGACCGAGTTTAAATAAAGGTGAACATATGAATAGACCATGCAAAGATTAAACATAGCTTCTATGTAGAAAAACATTATAAATTTCGAATGATGTAGGAAAGAATTTGGAACTTAATTACTAATTCTGAATCATATGTAGAGAACAGTAGGGAATAGACAGTACCTCCTAATCCATTCCAAGTTCCCCACAGAAACTCTTTTGTTGTGAATAATTGCCGCTGCACCAGAACCAGGTTCTTCAATGAAAGTTCCATCTACCACCTACAACACAATTCAATCCTTACACATTGAAAAAAAATTCAGCGTAGGGTGGGGTGGGATGCAGTAAATTTTGCAGTAAGAATTTCAAACTGGCAACCGAATACCCGCACAAGTCTATGATGTGCTAACTAATACAATAAATACAAAGTTTCATTTGTTGACACAATTTGTTAATTTCAAAATTCATTCTCACAAATGTAAAGCATAGAGAACATAATAAAATGGGAAACATGCATCGACTATGTGACCATTGGGCATTCTGATAAAAGCATAGTTTTCGCAGGCTGACATAGAAAAAATCATTGAGCTTTTAACCAATTGATAATTGCTGAGAACTATTATTCATGATCTAAACAAAGCACCTTCTCTTTCGGGCAATTCCGAGCTTGAGCTGCTTGTACAATTGCTTTGCCAACAGGATGAATTGTATTTGATTCTACTCCAGCAGCAAATTGAAGAACCTCAACTTCTGACCATGTGTCATCTGAATTATGTCTGTATCAATGACACAAGTACGGTTACTTACCTCGTCAATAGTAATAGCAGTTGATGCATACAGTACTTCGGATTAATCATCTTTCACAGTGTCCCAATGTGATACAGAAGTGACAAACAAGACTAAGTAGATGTACATTAAGCAACCATTCATTTTCTTCTCAGAAACGTGTCATGCATGCTGGAGAATGCACTACAAAGTTTCCTAGCTTGTTTTGTACATAGACTAGGTAGAGAGTTCAGTAGATTTATGCAGCTGAATCAGGGTCAACTAGTTTGAAGATGTCTTAGTAACAATCAGCGTCACTTGAACATCCTCAATCCTCATCAGGGTAACTTTTATTAAAAAATGTCATCTTATGGTAAAAATGATGAGGCCATGCAATAATCGTGTGTAGAACTAAGCAAGCAGCTCCTCATTCAAGCTATTAACAGTTCTCAAGAATTAAATTTTATAGGAAACACTTCTTTGGATATTTTCATTGCAATAATCATCCAGTTCCCATTTTTAATGGGCATGGATCCTAGATTAGAGAATATGAAGTATTTCCCCTCAAAGAAATATGTTCTTACTGATCCTGTGAATATCCCTTTTTCTTCCAAATAGGCATTTGCAAGTAAAACATGAAAGCAGTTTTTTATTTCCAATTATGATGGAAGCTATACCCTACTTAGAAAAATATCATGCACATAAACACCGCAGGTAATATAATCAATATATAGTAAAAGCAACCTAGTCTCTGCTCAACCTGGAATCTATGTGTTGTGCGCATCCAGGAGTCACAACCTTTGTCACAACAGGTTTGCCAACTGTTAAGGTCCCCGTCTTATCGAACACAATCGAGTTTACCATGGAAAACTTCTCTAGAACACTTCCACCACGTAAAAGCAGACCTTTTGTTGCTCCGAGTGAAGTTCCAACGAGCACGGCAGTAGGTGTGGCCAAGCCAAGTGCACATGGACACGCAACTACCTAGAGTTACACGTCAATAAATCCAGTAAACATCTGAAACCGACAGGCAATGGTTGTGAGCCAAAGATACTAGTTTTTTATTTACTTATATTTATTTGATTTATGCATTGTAGAATATGAATGAATCAAATGCCAAAAGACCTTCCTGTTTCTGCCATTCTGGCAACACACTGGCCAAGAACTGGCAGTGCAATTATAGTAATTAGATTCATCACATCATTAGGAGTTAACGATTTCACAAAACTCAACTCTGAGTGACAGTTCTAACCATACGAAATCTTCAGTTCAATTGCACAAGCATTCATGGTTTTTGCTGTCCAAGAATTTTCCATCCTGCTTTAGCTCGTGGTATTCTGGGGTTGCACATGAGCCAAATGGACTTCTCCACTTCATTCATCTTACCAGTACTCCACGGGCAAGATCTCCAGGAGATCAAAAGTGTTCACATTTTAGGTCCCTATAATCTCCAATTTTCACCGTTTATCACATTTGAACCTCTACTCTCACTTAAATACCCCCATAGACTCTCTCTTAGATCAAGATAAATAAAATTCCCTATATTCCAATTTCCAACATCTCCTAAAAAGTCCTAGTTCCTCATTTACTCCAGTTTGGTTTCATCTGCTAACGCCATCATTCGCAAAAAGAAAACAAAAAGAATATCATCTTGATCGTTTCCTGTTTTATCCATTACCTGTGTACAGAGCAATAACTTAGAGCCGAGCTTTGATGTAACCCTATGGTTTTGGGTTTCAGTTTCTCCCCCTGCATACCTACTAAAGTTTTTGCCCCATCATACATGTCCTTCATCAGTAATATATAGGAAGCAAAGTATCTCCTCCCTTCTACACATTTCTGTAAAAATTTTCTCTTGGGACAAAGCAATTTCTTCTAGGATTCATTCAATAGGATTCAACTTAAGAAAAAAGTACTCATGCTACATAACACACACCATCCCCTGGTTTCTTTATTGTGGTTAAGGGTCCAGCCCAAGGTACAAAACTTACACAGGCGGAGTTTCTAGCCTATTATATATAAGAAGTTCATATTCGTTCTAAGGACGAAGCCAAGCCCAGCCACTGACTGACTGGTGGACTGCACCATTTATCCATAATGTACGATACAAAAATACATTAATTCAGTATCGAAAGTATCAAAAACATACTAGAATACGGCAGAGTTCAACTTGTGAGTTCCATCTTTTTCTACACAATATATAGTTAAATCCAAAGAAAACAATCTCTCTTTTTTCATGGGCAACATTGTCGCAGTTTAGAAGTTAAAAAAACAAATGGTATCGAATACATAAAAAGAAGGTGAAAAGACAATTTGGTCTAGTGCAGTTCACAAAAATATCAAACCAAAAAGTAGAACCAAGTTTGTCGGTCTTGCTATTTCTGCACTAAAACCAAACCGATATACGGAAAATCAAAGATACTGGTGAGGTTGATTCCAAGGGGTTTTTATAAGTCAAATTTGCTTATTGTAGCAAATAGTGCTTCTTCCTGTTAGATCTGTTTAGACATAAAAAGAAGTTCCCCAAACTTGAGACTTTGGTATCCCTTTTGGGCACTTCCAAGCAAATAGTGCTTCTTCCTGTTAGATCTGTTTAGACATAAAAAGAAGTTCCCCAAACTTGAGACTCTGGTATCCCTTTTGGGCACTTCCAACTTTTCTCAACTATAGAATAAAACTGGATGAAGAACAGTTAAGACTAGAAATGGATACACGTGATATCAAGAGTCAAAAATGCAATCCATGGTTCACTAAATTATCGGTAACTATATAAAGGAATTAACAAAGCATTGCAGCAACAAGTGAGCACGTGAAGTGAAAACACAACGTCAGAGGAAGTTTTGACATACCAGAACACTGCATGAAAGCTGCAGTGCCAAAGATACAGAACTTCCTTGATTAAGAGCAACAGGTAGAATTCGTGAACCGAACACGTTCCAGAATACAAATGTAGCAGCAGAGAGAGCCATTACTCCATAAGTAAAATGCCCAGACACCTGATCAATCATCAGCAAGAATAGGTCAATCAACTTAAGGAGATTTCATAAAGGGTACCAAGGGGACACCTCCCCATACAAAATGGCTTCAGGTAGAAGCCACCCACATACAAAATTAGCGACAAGACTGTTTCTACAAAGTAGAGTTCAAGTATTATGACACAGTGAACTTTGTTTGAACCAAATATTCGGCAATATAAAATTTATTCCAGATTCTTGCCTTTGAAAGATCCAAGAATTTTTAACCTTTCAACTTATCTGGAGAAAAAGGAAAATTCCTTGGAGAAACGAGATAGAGTTTTCCAGTTTTCCTTGTCACAAGCAAATTCAAAATTTTGGCTGAGTGCATTTTATCCTAGTTTTCAAAATCCATATTAGCATCTCTTGGGAGTTCATCATATCAAGTGCAACATGAAAGAGTTCTTGACGCAATGTGGGTCGTTAGACTTGACTTACTGTAGATAGGAAGTAATTCATTTCTATTCTATTGTGGACACAGGGTAACAAGAGCAATGAATTCAACAGGAGAAGCAAGAATACAAGCAACATACTGGATTTGAGGCTCCCATAGGATCTATCTCAAGCAAATGCCAAACAGAGTAAGTGCAAGTAAGACACAATTGAGATGGTTGTCATGTCGCCTTCTTGCTTGACCACATCCTACACCAGTGGAGGTTTGAAAAAATTACTAAGAAGACTGCTTCTAAGACCAGAGTTCTGATGCGATATGGATCATGCAATACGACAAGGAGAAATCATGTAGTCTGTCTCCTAAGGGTATGTCACAGTCACTTTGCTTACAAAACACTATAGTATAGAACTTAAATTGACAATCAATTCGTGAGCAAGCTATCATTTGTGTATTCTTCCTTCTTCCACTGGTCATCTGCAGTTTGTCTAGCATGATCCAATCAAAACCTAGCAGCAAGTAATCACATCCCAACCACAAGGGTGATAACCAGATCATGGTTCAAGAACAAAGTGACACAACCCATTCATTCGTCGAGACAGAAACATTGTGAACCAGATGACAGTCTGATTTAGAATCGCAAAGGCTAAGATTTCCGGTCGTCCTAAGCAGCGTATTTCATTAGGGTCTCTGACATGTTTATTTAATTACACCAGGGTAAATTAGAAGAACCTTATCAGCCAACCGCTGCACAGGAGCTTCCCTAGTCTGTGCTTCTTCTACAAGACGAACTATATCTCCCATAGCAGTCTCACCACCTGGCCTTTGCACTTCAACTGTAAGCGTGCCATTAAGATTTATACTTCCGGCAGCAACTTGGCTCTGGTCCAGATGAAAACAAGTAGCAACAAGATAAAAAAGCCTTATAAATCTGGAAAAAGAGAACCTCCAGCGGCAACAAAAGAACTTCCACAAAAGAGTTAAAGGGGAATAAAGAACCAAAACTTGATCATAAACAACTTATGAGGGGAGTGAAGAGACATTAAAAAGCATCGCAATTTTGCAAATGGAAAACTGGAGAATATAAGAAAAGAAAATACCCCTGGTAATTTAGTTGCTGGTAACGGCTCTCCTGTAAAACTAGATTCATCGACAGTGCTTCTACCAGCTCTCACAACTCCATCTGCAGGAACACGGTCCTAACATCACAGAAATTAAGATTTAGGATCATAATCCTACCAGAAAACAGGTCAACAAACCATGTCCTCTAAGTGTACTTGGATATTTCAATTGTAGGTACATCCACAACCCTTAGATAATTTCTCAAATATAAGGTTCTACAATTGCACATATAAATGAAAAGATGAGATGAAAATGACAAAAGCAAAATATTCAGAAGACCTGCAACCGAACATTTAATGCCTTTGCTTTGACCCAAAAGCCCGCTTAGCTCAGAGGTTAGAGCATTGCATTTTGTTTGTCCAGGTGGATTGCGTCAACAACAAAATGATTCTTTTCTCTTTGTTGAAGTGCCTCATTGCAGAGATGTGAATAGAGTTAAATTCTGTTAAATAGTTCAATAGAAACTTAGCTATTAGGTGGAGGAAGACTACACGACTATAAGATCCATATAAACCTTGTATACAAGCGTGTGAGATACGTTAACATCCCCTAATCACGTGCAACCCCGTTCCGAAAAAATGTGGATTGACGAATGGGAAGCCTCACACAAGAACTAATCTAGGGCAAAACCTGGCTCTGAAATCAGGTTAGAAACTCCAACCAAAAGCTTAAACAATTAAATAGAAGGAGACTATATGAATATGTTAGAAAGTCCAACCCAATAACTTAAGCTTCTAGGTGGAGGGAGACCACATGAATATAAAGAGCATACAACACTCATTCACAAGCGATGTGGGACAACAACTACAACTTCAACACCCCCTCTCACGTGCAAGCAATCTGCACGTGGAAATTAACTAATAGGGGGTGGGCCCACATACGCGGAAGGAAACAACACTGGCTCTGATACCATGTTAGAAAGTTCAACCAAATAACTTAAGCTTTTAGGTGGAGGGAGACCAAATGAATATAAAGAGCATACAACACTCGTTCACAAGCGATGTGGGACAACAACAACAACTTCAACAGAATATAAAGCCCACATAAACCCGTAGACAAGCGATGTGGTACAATTAGGCAAATTCAAAAAGAAACGGGGTAACTAGATCTCCAATACAGGGAAAACAAAAATTCCAAATGATCCAGAGAAAATGGATATCAATTTCACTCGCACATGTTGATTCGTCACAGTTCTGAAATTTGAGATGTGTTAAGGGTGAAAAATTGTAACATCTCTGTATCAAACAACCTAATAGGGCTTTGCAAAACATAAATAAAACGCAAGACTCTAGCTGTAGAATTTATGCATCATGGTGAGTAAAAAGTACATCTACTCACTCCAGGTAGAATAACAATCCGGTCTCCAACAGAGAGAGTGTCACAAGGAACTTCCACAATTGAGCCCAAGTCTTCCTCATCACCAGAAATCAATAGACGAGCTTTTGAAGGCAGAATACTTAAAAGTCCAGTCATATCACTTGTGGCTTTGATTTTAGCTCTTTGTTCAAGGTTTCTTCCCAACAAGACAACTGCTACTAACATTATGGGTTCCTCAAAGAATGCCTTCCAACCCTGCACTAAAAACTTAGTTTAAAAAAAGTATAGACTTTATCTCAAGTTAGCCATTAGGCCTGTTACTAATCATTAGTCTGCCAAATATCATGGAGAAAACAACCAACAGAAAAGTTTCAGTATGACAACTGTAGAGGTTACACCATAGTTAGAATTTATTTTCCCATAATGTAAAATGTACAAAAGCACTAGAAGCCCAAGCATTTGAATTTTCAAAATTAGCATCCCAATAATCCTTGTATTGCTCTGCAAGCATATCTAAAAAAAAAAAGAAAGAAAGGAATCAAAGTAGCTGAGACGTTCATGTAGGCACGCACTAGCAAACATAAATAAGTCTGAAAATCATTCTCTTATTTCATGCAGCATAAAACTTGCCCAAATGGAACAAAATGTCAAACTCATGGGTCATAATCAAAGACAGAAGATTCTGCTGCAAGAGTAGCTATGAGATACTTAATTGATACCTGCGTGCTCAGTTCAAAGAAAAGGTAATTTATGTATTACTAACAGGAGATCCCCATAGAAGATCTCAATATTACAAGGCCACAAAAAAGTACATGTTTTCAGGATGCCATTTTTTTTTTGTTGATGAAGTATTGTGTAGATGTTTTATCCAAGTATACCTGATATTTCCAGGATATTGTCCATAATAGGCTATACAACGCAGCATGTCAACACGTGAAACTCTCATGAAAACATTAGATAGTTGGAAGCCCTTTTTTTGGGGGTTAATACCATGAAAAAACCCCAAAATTGGTACACTTGTAACAATTTTACCCAAAACTAATTTTTGATTACCAAAACCCCCAAATTGGTACATCTATGACAAATAATGCCTGAACTAATTTTTTGATTACCATAAACCCCAAGCTGGTTACATGTGACAAATTTACACTCTGTTAGTTTATGTCAAATTGGATGAATATCACGAAAAATCCTAAATTAGTACACCTGTGACAAACGGCGGATAAAAGCCACAAACTGGTATACCCGTCAACCACCACATGTCATCAAACTTAGCAATTTGATAGTAATATTTAACGGAAACTAATGGAAGATAAATCTGTCAACTGATCTACCAGTTTGGGGTTTTTTGTTGTCAAAAAAATTAGTTTGGGGTAAATTTGTCACAGGTGTATCGATTTGGGGTTTCTTGTGATATTAACCCAAAAAAAAACCTTTTTTTTTTTGCTTTCAACAAATTGATTGATGCAAGAAAAATAAAGGAAAAAAACTTAATAATGCAACTCCATGTGCTTTGGCCAAGCCACACATTTGCCTTTACTTTGTGCACCATGAAAAAAAAAAAAACGAAGAATTACTGCACCAAATCTTTTTTCATGGATGCAACTTTGCCTGCACTCTATGTCCTAAGCCTAAACATAGCTTTTATCGAAGGGCATTTAACAGACCAAGTACTTTCTTTTTCTCTTTTATGTAAATTTACTCAAGTTTGCTAATTTTAAGCATCAAATAGCAGATAGCTAGAATAAATCTCCAGTAAGAGCACTATCACAAAAAAAGTAAAAAACACTTTCACTACAGAACAAAGAGTAGAATTTTGAAAGAGTATTAATCTGTGAAATTTTGAGGGATCAGATTAACTGCTCTAAAAACTCAAGCTCTAATATGAATGCATGGTATAAAATTTAAATATTCTTAATACTCACTCTGGTGTGTAGGCTGCACTTTGGACATAAGACTAAAGTGTGGAAATATATATAATTGGACGGCGAATAAAGAGCTTGACAAAAATTCGAACCCAAAAGCTCCTGCTTTTGATTATGTGTAAACTTTTGTAGGACCAAAACCAACTTCTCTAAAATCTTATATTGTTAGAAAAATGAATGGTTCATCAAATACTTTAACATAACCAAAGCTTATTGAGTTTCAATAGAATTTTCCTATACAACACCACCATTTACTCATAGAATGATGTAATCTTTCCTATAGCTATGATGGTACATGAAAGCTGCAAAAATCTAAAAGCACACGCCTTGCAAAATATGAAATTCATGGAAGACACTGTCGCAGGTTAATCTCCACTTGAGAAGGTGGAAGGCTACCAAAATCAACTTTTCTTAGGATTTAATTTAAAAAATGGCTAATACTAGCAAAATGGCTAAAGGAATGGACAGAAACATGTATGCAGCCACTGTTTCTGTCCAGCACAAGCATTTACCAAGCAAAAGATGGGTGCTGCGCATGATGCTTCAGACTAATACTCCAGAATATTGGGGACTACGAACAGGTCTCAGACGAAAAATATGTTCATAAAAAAATCAACTGATATGCAACAAAACTTGGCAATGCCCCGGAGCTATATAAGACTAATTTTCATGACATACCAGTTTTGGCACCAACGCAGCCAATGTACTAACACAAAATGAAGATACAGCCCCAAGACCAACCAAAGTGTTCATGTTTGGAGCTCCCTTCAAAAGGTTTCTCAGACCATCAAAGATAAGTCCACGACCCGGACCAATCAAAGTGAACAATGATAAGGACAGATGAAATCCAGTTGAATGAAAAGCATGGATCCAAGGAGCATTAGCTCCAAAGAAATGTGAGAGATGGCCCAAGAGGCAAACAGCACATAGTGCCCACGAAACTGCAAGCTGGCGACCTGTAAAATAATAAATTATGGGATATACCAAGATGTATATAAAAAAAAAAGGTTAATCAAAGTGCTCTGAAAAGAATGCCTAGTTCAATGATTTGGAAGAACAGAATGTCCAGATACCAACCACTTTCTTTGAGGCGATCATGCTTTTCATTCATCTTTCTCTCAAAAACTTTGAAAAAGTCGTCTCCTCCTGCATCTGCATTGTCAAATTATAGGCATAAGATCCAGAGTCCCTAGAGGAAATCATATATACCAGCATAAAGCTAAAGGAAGGATTTGTCTTGGTTTTGAACTTCTATAATTGACTGCCTTTGAGACATGGAAGATTTTTATTTTTATTTTTCCATTCTTTCTCCGTCCAGTAAAAGAAAAATGCGGTAAATTTGAAAAGCTCAACCGAGCTCTTCGATATGTTCTACTACTATACTTCCTAACTAGACCGTTAGAGACAATACAGAACATACTGAAGATTGCAAATAAGATTTAATCATTAAATTTTGCGGGTTTGTCCCAGGCGCAGTCTCTTTCTGCTTGTCCACATTTCGTCTCTTCCTCCAACCCTTTAAATCCAGCTTTCTAAGTACGAATTTAATTGCATGTGTTGCAAATAAGATAGAGGGTGAGAACAGGATGATTGAAAGAATGAAAGTAGCACGTTTTATCATTCAAACATACCATAACGCTTGATTGTATGTACTTATATGTATGGTAATATGCATGTGTACATTATGAATGAACAAATAGCCTTTCCTACCAAATGCAAGAATCTAGCTACTAGGAGCAATACCCGCCATCATTTGCAGATTTTCCACCGTGTCATGCACACGGAAAAAGAGCTGAAAAAGCAATTACTACAGGTATTACACGCGCGCTTTTCAAATAGCAAGACTCTATCGCAAAAGTTTACAGGTCCCAATGGGACAGTAGCATAAAAGTTCAAATGAAATTGATAATACAACATGATTCTAAAGTGCACGGGATACTTTGATGCTGAGAAAGACACAACAGTAGTCAGCAAAGAAGTAACATTTCTACAAGGTATATTGAGAGACACAAACCAACTACATCTAAACCTTAGAAGGTCAATGAATGATTTATGCAAAAGATCTCCATCTGGATGGGATAAGCACCATTCCTAATAAGTTTATACTTTCATTAAGATAAAACGTTCAGCACCACTTCAATTCAAATTGACTCTGTATGGCTTATTAATACCCTCCCTATCTTTCCATGGAGAGAATCAATTATACACTATATCTACCACTCCTTATCTATCCTTAAGAGATCCGCCATTTACTTATTTCATGTTTTATCTTCATAAATACTTTATTTATAAGGAATGGTCTAGTACGTACAAAAACAGTGAGAAAAACAGCACTAAGTCATTGAGAGATTAAAGCCCATCAATGCTTAAAACCGAGAAAGACAGAAGAATGTGAATATCCAGATCTTTTCAACATGGAAGTCTTCCATATGGACTGCTGTTATTTATATGCTGGATAATATATTCTATCAAAATTACTTGCCTCATGGAAGTCTTCCATATGGACTGCTATTATTTATATGCTGGATAATATATTCTAACAGAACTACTTGCCTCAGGAAGCATTGAGTCTCCCTTTTTATGATAAAAATTTGAGTCAATCATCACAAACTGCAGGAAGCACTAGCGGGCGGGATGTGTGTATGCACAAGAGAGAGGGAGGATAATGCAACATCTAGACGATAGTAATGCAAGTCCACAGCCCAATATAATTAGTAAATTACCAGCTTGCATCATCATGATTCATGAATGCCCCAAAAATGGGAGGAAAATCATGGACCAACAGCTACAGTCCTCCTTTCACTCAGCTACAGTCCTCCTTTGTAGAGTGAAAGATAATATTCAACAATTCGCAGCCTTATTGCAGTCATGACATTACTGGCAGCTGACACTGTGGACTTAAGTAATATAAAAGTAAATGTAGGTTTTGCAGATATATTTTAGAATGAATTCTTCTCAGGTGTTGATAACTTGATTTTTATGAAGGGGTGTTTCTTCTTATAAAGATATTCAACAAGTTTCATATATATAAAGGTCATTTCCTGAAAGTTGATTTCTATTCTCAAGGATCATTTCCTAAACGTGCTTCAGGCAGTAAAAAGCACAAAAAAAAAAAAAAATCCGTAATTGACAATTAGGAACTACTTATATTGGGAGGTTCATAGAGCCACCAAGAAACAAGAAAGATCATGCTGTCAACAATCATCTTGAATGGGCCTGAGGTTTTAGCTTATATGTCAACTTCCATGTTGGACCCCAAATCACATCACGTCATCCAGAGCCCCGTGTTATATCTTATTCTATTCTTTCCCGGGACGTCTTGAATGCCCGTAATAATCAACAAAATAGTAAGCATTCAACGGATTTTAGATGACCCACATATATTCCTTAAATAAGTCTTTCAGGAATATAACAAGGTAACCCAAATAGATTACAGTTAGAAAGTAGATGGGATGGATAAAATACAAATCGCCGCCTATCGCATACAAATTCAAACCAACCATTACAAGATCATTCTTCCTTTTTCCCTAACAATAACTAACTCAGATTTGCTTCCCCCATTCACCCATCCAGCATTGATGATCTGGAATCAGTTCCTCGAGAAGCCACTGATACTCACCTATTGAAGGGATAAATTGCAATCATTAATTGAGAACCTAGGTTTTCATATTTGAGGTATGAGACTAATTTCCTTACTCACAATTTCAAATTATAAAAAGTTTCAGAACACAATGGAACAAGGACATACCAAAGTTTACTACTGTTACTCCTCACTTGGATCTTTATCATTCCTATGGTACAACATCGCCTTCAGTAGCTTCCTGACCTGCGTCTCGTTTATCCATCTTTCCATCAATGCAAATTAAACAGTGAACTTAAATAAGGCTAAAATCTCAACTAATTCAATTTGATGTTGCCATAACCCATAAGGTAAAAAAATATGTTGGTTTGCTCTCACTTAGGAGGCTGCATGTCTCTATTATGATGTTTAAACATCTTCATATCATTGACGAAATTTGCAGTCATAATGAGAGAAAGAAAGTTTGAGGCAAGACATTCATTATCCAGGCTCATGATGGAAGCCTTTGAATCAGGAGCTTGAAGTTTCTTGCAGAAAAGAAGCTTAGATAGAGGCAGTTTTACTCCTGCTAATAAAAAACATGTACATTAGATCACCCAAACAATCTCAATAACTAGTATTTCAAAGAAGACTTGTTATGAATTTTCTCATTGTTTTTTTTTTTTTTAGGGCAATAACTTGGGATATGGAAGAAATGTTTATCTGTTGATTCATATGGAACTTTTAGCCAGACTTCAATTATTGCACGACTCACAAATAATTGGGTTTGCTATTCTACGAAATTGGATAGATTCTGATAAGCAACGCCTGTAAGAGTCAGAATTCAAACAAGACCAGTCACCATTCATCTCTCCAGAACCTGCCTGACAGGATAATGCTTAACAACCAATAGCAGCATGTATGGGATCCAAGAAATTAGTAATTGCCTATAACCCCTCACTCGCAAATGTAACGATAGAACTGGAAGATAGGACAGGCAAGAGTAAGAGAAGATCATAGGGACAAGTCAGTTGTCAAGAATCTTAGAAAGATATACGACAATTGATTGAACGAATTTAATAGTTATGAAACTGTTTGTATCTGTAACAAGCCAAAGAGCTATAGAAGCTTGTACTTCTAACTAGTAGATGGAGTCATCGACACAGAAAATCTGATAAAACATACGTTGTATGCGGCAATGATATTCACGAATATCAGCCAAATATCATTTTACAGCAACAGGCAGATGGGGAATAAAACTGCTTACCTCGAGGGTTAGACTTAAAGCCACAATTTGTCAAGTGTTTTGCAAGTGTTTCTCCCAACTCTTTTTGCCAGTTAGGGACAGCCTTGGCTTCAGATACAGGCCATACAATTGCTGTCTCGGTTGTAAGATTGACACTGGCGGCAGATACTTGTGGCTGTCCAAAGTTAGAGTAGACGAAGAAACACAAGGTTAGAATCTTACCTCAACAAATGATGAAATCCATTTCTCCTGAAATTCTTTCCACCCACATAAGAGATCATTTAAAACCATTTGGCTTCGGGTTTAAGGAAGGACAAAATGCGTGACCCAGTGGATGACTGCTGTCGCACTTAAGTTTAATTCAAATTGATGACTATTTTCCTCATATAAAACATGGACGATCCTAGAGTTTCCTTAAGAGAGTATAACAGCACACACTTCCAAGAATTACAACAAATACAAAAGCAATGGTAAGCTCACTTGATTTTCCAGAATTCTCTTCACACTCGCTGCACATCCCCCACAAGTCATACCCTGCAGAGACGAAACAGAGACATTCAAGTGGCCGCACGAAAAAGAAACATGATGCCTACCCCGGAATAACATCTTCAACAATACAATGCAAACAAAGTTGGACGTACATAGACAAAATCGAAGCTTTAGCTCGTACATTCACATTAAAGCGCGAGAAACATAGAGAGCGAGAGGCTTACTCCGACGTCGAGAATTATGACATCAGAGGAGACACCTGAGGCTTCCTCGGCTCCATCCACGACCGATTTCGCCTTCCCATCCTCACCGCCAACTCCGCCGCTACCGCCGCCGCCTCCGCCTCCGCCGCCGCCATTACCGCCGCCGCCATGGCCGCCGAAGGCACCAGAAGGAGCAGCGGAGCTTGAAACGCACTGCAAACGATACCTCGCTGAAGCAGGCGGAGTCAAAGACGGGACCGAACCGAAGGTCGGGCTGCGGATGCGGTCGGCGTAAATGCAGCAGAGTCTGTGAGCGATGAGCCGCGACGGGAGGCCCCGGCGATGCAGCGACCTAGAGACGCAGCGATGGAGGCGGAAAACGAAGGGGTTGAGAGAGGACGGAGTGGATAGAGAGAGAGTTTTGGATATGGTTGACTCCATCGAAGCACGTCTTCTCTCTATCTCTCTCTCAGACTCTCTCTGTACGCCCTCTCAGTTTGAGCAGCCACCGGACGGAAGGGAGGAGATGAACATGGTCACAAACCGATGGCGTCAATAGATTGACCCGATCCGAACAAAATAAAAATAAAAATAAAAAAAGTAGATTGACCGTTTAAAAACACAATTATAAAAAAATTTACAAAATCCTATGCATTATGATTAGTTGCAATTTGGTAATGTCCAATTTACATGGCGGTGTGATAAAATATGGCAAAATGACACAATAGTCTTTAAACTTTGGCAAAATGTGCAATCTGGTCTCTGAACTTTTAATTTATTTAATTTAGTCCATGAACTTTGGTAGAATGTGTAATTTGATCCCTAAACTTTTAGTTTGGTCAATTCAGTCTCTGAACTTTTAGTAAATGTTCAATTTAGTCCCTGGACTATATGAAAATGTTCAGGTCATCCCTGATCTTAAATAAACAAAAGGACTATACTGAACATTTTTCTATACTTCAGGGACTAGATTGAACATGCACTAAAAGTTTAGGGACTAAATTGAATAAATCAAAAGTTTATGGACCAAAATGCACATTCTGTCAAAGTTCAGGGATTAAATTAAACAAATTAAAAGTTTAGGGACAAGATTGCACATTCTGCCAAAATTCAGGGATCATTTATGTAATTCTCATAAAATATTTAATAAGTCGGTTTTTCTTATTAATGAGAAATTTTCTCACATGCCACCGAACCTGTAACCCATTATAAAAGAATCGATCACAATCAAGCAATGTTACGAAAGAAGTCCTAACTCATATAAGGGGGGCATTGAAAAGTCATGGTTGAAATTCAATATTTCATGACGAGTGTGGCTGAAATCTAGTATTTCATAACGAGTGTGAGACATAAGAAGTAACTATTTTTTTTTATGATCGAGGTGTCCGAATCAGCTTGCGCACACTTCGATTATTCATCGGGGAGACTAGCACGACAACCACCAGTCGCGTCCCCCACTTAAATCACGGAGCGCGAGATGGGAAATTTGAAATAAGAGGTAACTGTTGTGATTGCCTATTTCCACTTTTTTTTTATCGATATAATAAATTTCTATCTCACATTAAAATTTCCGAAAGTCTGCATAAACGATCAATGTCAAGGTCATTAGTACCTTACCAATTTGCATTTAAATTTTATGTATACTTACCGAATCTTACGTGTATGATGCAATACAATTGTTTACTAAGATTAAATCCGAGGGAGCGGTTTCCAAATTTACAGGTTATTTGACAACTCGATCAAGTTTTGAAAACTCAAATATTCAGCACTCAGCAAAATTAAACACATTCTTCTACCAAAAAAAAAATAAACACATTCGGTAATCATAACCAGATGAAGCTTAATAGGTTTAATGTCAGAAAATCACGAATTTGCTAGGTGAGATAAGGCTACTTATTGATTCAATAGAAAAGAGCTATTTATTGACACTTAGAATCTTGCTAAAATAAAACTTATTTTTCCTACCTAGTTAACAAACAGGTATTATTCCGACAAAAAAAAAAAGAACAGAAAAATTATTTAGTATTCAGCATTCAGTTATTATTAAGCTGCGTATGGTAGCGTTTATGTTCCTGGAAGCATTTTTTGAACATAAACATTTTTTTGTGTTTCTGTTCAAAACTACGATTTTTGGGAAAAAACGCGTTTGGCAAGTTAAAAAAAATACTTTTTTCAGTCGCCGACCGGCGATGGTGGCGGCGGCGGCGGGCGACCGGCGGAGGCGGCCGACTTTTAGCGAGGCGGTGGGTGGTAGCTGCGTCGGCGATAATGGATGGTGATTTCAAAAGTGTTCCAAAAAGTGTTCCAAAATCCCAAAAGCAAGTTTTTTTTGTTCTTTCAAAGTGTTCCCTAGCACAAAAGTGTTCCGCGGAACACTTTCGGAACATTTTTGAACCATACACGTTTCTGCTCCAAAAGTGTTCCGGGAACACTTTTGGAACAGAAACAGTTTCCCCAGCCACCATCCATACATGCCCTTAAGCATACTTTATTTCATTTCCAATATTCAGTTATTATTAAGCATATTTTGTCTTCAAGGGCGACACTAAATATGCTGTAATCAGAATGGAGAATGCTCTGATGATATGGAAGGATATAATTGATATCATAGATGAAAAAGGTATTGGACGTGGAGATGTCTCCAAACTGGAAGTATCTCTAGAAAGGTGAACAAGCTAGAAGAATCATGATTGAGGGTGAACAAGCGAAAAAGAAGGACGATGTTCGTGATGGCTTGGAAGAACCGAGATAAGGTGAACAGTTGAATGGACCTTAGTATGCGATTGTGATATTTGTTAAAGCTTGGTAGGTCCACACTTGTGAATGTGAATAGCTTGGTAGAGTCATAATCGACAATATGCTTGAAAGGATCAGAGGTAGAAGAGCAGTTGATCAGATTGTTGGTTGGAGTAGTTTACTTCAAATGAGGTGTAAAGAAGGTGTTGTTCATTTGCTCATCTGATGGGAACCTTGATCAAGATGAAACTCACCGTTGCAAAAGCTTAAAGTTCGCATTAGGAGCACTGGAGATGTACTGGAACGGTTATGATAATTCTGACAGAAGACAAGACACCGACAACATTAGTCTAATTGGTTAGGAAAAACTGCTACTATCGGTAGTTGTTTTGACACTGGTAAGCGACAGAGAGTCGTTTGTGTACTGATGATGGTAGAACAACAATTATTTCATGGAGTTGAATGAGAAACAGTCATTTAAGGTTGGATGGCTATATATACTCAATCCAAGAGAAGTAGTGAGGTTGGGTGGAAATGAACAAACCGAATCTATAGCTCTTGAATCTTCTTCTTTGTTTTGCTTTTGTTTATAGTAGATGCATTACTGATTATGTCTCTGTGAGGTGCTACAGAGTTGTAATCATAGTAGAGTCAAGTGTATAAGTATATGTGCAAAGTAGAGACCCTTCAATAAGCCAACCCATAGACTAGTAGAGTTACAGTGAAACCTCCATGCAATTGTGCCAAGCATAGCAAGGTTAAAATAGATCATATCGCGAAAACCAAGCCCGTCATCATGTTTGCTACCTTTAAGAAGCTCCCACCTACACCAATGCAAATCAGAACAGGCATCCTTGTTTGCCCAACATAATTGTGTAATCCTCCTTTCAATAGCCTGACAAACAGAGAGAGGCACCTTAAAAATTGTCATGGCATTCTGAGGTATAGTTTGGACTACAACCTTGATTAAACACTTCTTTCCTTGCAAGCGAGAATATATTTTCTTTCTAGCCCGCTAATTTATTATGGACATGCGCCAATATCTAGGAAAACAGTTCCTTTTTGTCTAACTCTAGTCAGAGGAAAGGCCTAAGTACTTCCATGTATGCGTTAGTTTCGGAACCCTCATCTCAATAGCTAGTGAAGTCTTCAACCATTGAGGGCATCCACGGCTAAAGAACATCTCGGATTTATTGAGATTTATGGCCTGCCCTGAGGTATAGCAATACTGCTTTAGTATCTGATTTAGGCTCTAGCATTCAGATATCTTAGTCTAAAAAAAGAAGATAAAATCATCCGCAAACAGAAGATGTGATAAAGTTGGACAGTGACGATTCAGTTTAATGCCTGTAATGCGCCCGTCTTGGACTGCTGCAGCTAGCATATATGAAAATACATTCGAAACTAGGATGAATAAATAGGGTGATAATGGATCACCTTACCTCAAGCCTCTTGAAGGATAAAAGTCTGGTGAGGGATCGCCATTTAAGAGGATGTTAAAGGAAATAGACTGGACACAAGCCACGGTCCCATTTACCCATCCGGCTGCAAAACCCATTCGAAGTACATAGGCTTCCAAAAAATTCCATTGGATCTGATCATAAGCCTTCTGCATATCAAGTTTCAAGATAGCCTGAAATTGCTGCTTTCTCTGTCTAATCGAAGTTGATGGAGAATTTCCTGGACGATTAGGATGTTGTCCTGAATTTGTCTTCCTGCAACAAAGGCACTCTCCTCCGATCATATAAGAGTTGGGAGTAGCAGTTTGAGCCAATTGGCTAGGATCTTTGAGGAAATCTTATAAGAAAAGTTGCATAAATTGATCGGACGATAAAAGGAAAGTTAGACGTGCACTTAGTACCTTGCATAAGTCAATTGGAGGGAGCAACAGTGTGAACCATGCGCAAAAAATAAGGTGTCCATTGATCCTATGGTTAGTCCGTCCCCCCTAAATTCCAACTTGTCTTCTCCAACCAAATCACGTTTTGTCGGCAACAATTCGTCCGTCAAAGTAAGCTTTTGCTCTTTATCTAATGTTCTCCCTTTTAAGCCCAGCATCTACACACACTCTCCCCTCATAACTTAATCTACTAGAGGATAAAAACAGATAAAAATCCGGATGCTTTAGCTAACTTTCTTGGCGTGAGCTTCGGCGCGTTCCTTAAGACCGAATCACACATTGTCGATGCCTAAATTTTAACTTTCATTTAAGACTAAATTGCATAAAAACGTAGGGACCGACCCCACCCCTTTAACAAAAATATTAAATCATTTTTCATGTAGCTCAATTTAATTTTCCGCATGCATTACATGCATTTGCATTTTAATCGGACCGGCAGCGAAAATGGACTTGACACAGTTGCATTGCCATTGACCTTCTCGAAAAATTCTGCCAGCATTGTGGGGGGCGGGTACTGAAAATTACAAGGCCACAAGGCCTAATTTGAGCATGATTCAGCCCATTTAAGAAGTCTAATTAGGGAAAAAAACTTTTAATTATTAAAGTCCATTAATCAAGAAAGGCTCTAATTCAAGCACGCGGGAAGCAAATTTGGACCGTGTTGACCCATAGAATTCGGCTAGCCCGTATACTGGGCTTGGCTGAATTCCAGTCAAGAGAACAAAGCCAATTTGATGCAATTTGACCCTCAAGGGAATAATTGCAAAATCCTGAAAGTTTTGGATCAATTTTGCAAATAACAAAAAGTTGAGGCCCCTGGCCTGATCTAAATTATTATTATTATTATTATTATTATTATTATTATTATGGTGAAGAATAGAGGGCTTAATCTCCGATCAATCATCACGAATTTCGAATCCTCGCCATCTTTGCTTTTGTCTATAGCAATTAATTTCCAATTAAATGGAATAATTACATAGTTAGGGATACTTTATCTTTATTTGTGTTTGAAATTTAAATCAATCATATAGGTAAAAGAAGATAAATAACTGGGAAGGATAATCACAATTTACTTCAAGCTTTTCTGTTTTTATCTTG
The DNA here is from genome assembly GCA_021437785.1 of Rhodomyrtus psidioides. Lineage (NCBI taxonomy): Eukaryota > Viridiplantae > Streptophyta > Magnoliopsida > Myrtales > Myrtaceae > Rhodomyrtus > Rhodomyrtus psidioides. The sequence continues at coordinate 17,163,579 of JAILYB010000003.1, forward strand.
ACCTACTTTTTTGGTCGAGCGCACTTAAAAAGCAATATACTTTCTTTTAATCCTCTGTCAAGTTCAATTTAATTTTAATAAGTGATAAACGTGTGAGGATGACAAATTATTAAACTGATGCTAACTGCTAAGTAGACAAATATGGGCCACGTGGCACAATTATGCCACCTGGCTTTCCTCCACGTGGCGATGATACATATAAAGTTAAGTGCTATGGCACATACACGAACCAGCAGTCTCTCAGCTTTGACTTTAACCGAAAGATATAGAGATGGAAACATTATATATATATTGAAGGCCAAAATAAACAAGCCTAGTTTGCGAGAAGACAAGAGTCTTTGTTACTAGATTTCTGGAGGTACAGATTTTAGAGACATGCTTTAGCGATATTTCTTTCATTACACTTTCTTGGTGCAACTCTCAACAAGGTGACAATTTCTACCTTTTGGGCTAAAGCCAAAACAAAGTACATTTATTTTTCATACAGCTGAAAGACAGTGATCGTTTGCTTGAGACAACATAGCCCATTTTGATCTTCCTTGGATTGCTATGTCCCTAGTCCCCAGTCCCCACTACTTGTTGCCAGATTCAAATTGTCTACGAATGGCAAAATTCCAGACAAAGCAATGACCATAAGTACCGCATGACTCCATATGGAGTTCAAATTTTACATCAACTAGGCAGTTACGATGAATTCAAGAAGTTTCTTTCTGATTCCTTGGAGTCTAGTCAATGCATCGCCCATGTCCATTCGTTCCCTTGGAGACTCAGAAGAGCAAGCGACTCCTATTTCGATGACCGATGCTAAACACTCCAGAGTAGTAAACGAGATCTTGTTCTTGCCATCCGGAGCGACAATTCGTCTCTTCTCCGACTCCTGATTTTCTTGGAGTAGAATGGGATCGATTACCTTTTCTACTTGGTCAGCCAGAGATGCCTTTGCAAAGCAATGAAGGTTCATTCCATTTTCAAGCATATCATCGGTTGGCCTCTTGCCTGTGAACATCTCCAAAACGAGGACTCCGAAGCTGTACACATCTCCTTCTGTGGATATCGCACTTCCTAAGCCGTATTCTACATCAATCAACAAAGCATAGTGATGCAGAGTGAATAACTAAGAGTGAAATATAGTCTTGATGTTGTTTCATGTTTACACCTTTTTATTCAAGGATCGCTGTCAAATTATGATTTCGATAAAAGGAAATAAACTGAAAGACCTAATTGCTACATCATTACCTGGAGCTACGTAGCCAAAAGATCCTTTTACCCCGATAGAGCTCGATTGATCGACTAGTAGCTTATGCGTTGCTTCTGGAAGGAACCTAGCAAGCCCGAAATCGCCTACGTGTCCAGTCATTTCATCGTCAAGAAGGACATTGCTAGGCTTTATATCACAATGAACTATTGGCGTTTCACAGTGATGGTGGAGATAATCTAGTGCACAAGCAACATCAATTGCAATATTCATTATCTCAAGTAGACTCAACTTGCTTCTCTCCGTATATTGCGATGCAGTTGGGTGCAACCATTTATCCAAGCTCCCGTTCGACATGAATTCATAGACTAGTGCCTTGAAATCATTTCCATTATGATCAAACCCAGAACATGCCGTGAGTACCTTCACGAGATTACGATGTCGGATTCTTCTTAGGGCCCCACACTCGGCTATGAAGCTCTTGGAAGCTCCGTGATAGGTAAGGTCGAGAATCTTGATGGCCACAATCGACTGAGTCTGATCAAGAAGCCCTCTGTACACGGATCCAAAACTACCCACACCGAGCAGATTGATGGAGGAGAATCCACTCGTTGCTCTTAGTAGACTATTATAAGAAACATGCAAAAGCCCTTCTTTACAAGAGCTTGAAGCTGATGCGTTCTTTTTGTGTCTATACCAAAAGAAATATATCAAACAGAGCATGCATGATATTCCTACAAAAGTAGAGATTGTGGATACCAGAACTTTTGCAGTTCCACTTATTTGTTTTGGCTTTTTGTAGTCACAACGGGGTAGTCGAAAATCTGACAAACCCCCACAAAGCTTCTTGTTTCCAACAACTGAAGTTGAAATGGCACTTCTAAAAACTCCTTCCGTAGGTAATGCACCCTCGAAATCATTGGAAGATAGGCTCAAATTTGTCAGATTTAGCGATTCTAGATATTTCGGGATTTGACCGGACAATCGGTTGTTCGAAACATTCAAAACCCGAAGGCCTCTCATGGAACTCATAGTTGATGGTAGGGACCCATCAAAAAAGTTATCTTGTAAATATAGGCGTTCCATGCTTATACAACTACTGATAGTGCTCGGGATCTGTTGATATAATTTGTTCCCGTTAACACGTAACTCGCCAAGATTTTGCAATTTTCCAATTTCTTCTGGAAGGGAGCCGGTGAGATTATTTTTAGACAAGTCGAGATATATCGACAAAGATGAGAGGCTCACAATTTCCGGGGGTATGTTACCGCTGAGGCCATTGGTCGAAAGGTCTAAGAGAAGTAGATTCTGGCAGTTTCCTAGAGATGATGGTATCGATCCCCTGAGATTATTGCCATTCAAGGTCAATTTGGTTAACATCTTCAAATTCCCGATGGATACTGGTATATTCCCAAAGAATTTACTTTGGCTGAAATCCATAAACTTCAATTTTTTCAGATTTCCTATCTCAAAAGGAATGTTTCCAGATATGTCGGTGCCCCCCATGTACAACAAGTCCAAATTGATGAGATTTCCGATTCCAGATGGTAAGGTTCCAGAAATACCATTGTCCCCCATCCCAAATAGCGAAAGGGTGGTAGAGAGGTTACCGATACAGTCAGGTATCGGTCCTCCAAAAGCATTGTCCTGTATACCCAATATTCTTAAGTTTGTGGAATTGGTTAAGGAGCAGAGGAAGTCCAAATCCGCAAATTGCCCACTTCCTAAGTTGTTATAGTCAATGACAAACTTAGAGAGTCTCATCTTTGAGAAAGAAGGAACTTTCCCGGTAAATTCGTTCCAACCGTTTTCAAAATGAGCAAGATTAGAGGCGTTGGATATTGACTCAGGAATCGGTCCAGTAAGGTGGTTGAAACTCAAACCTATGAGCTCGAGATTCGGAAGAGTGAAGCCTAAGTTGCTCGGTAAACCCCCCACTAATTGATTTTCAGTCACATCAAGGATTGTCAAGGTAGATATGTTGAAAACTGAGATAGGAATCTTACCGACAAATTTATTCCCGCCAAGAGCAAAGACGTCTAGATTTCTCAGCTGGCCGAGAGTCTCCGGTATTGTACCACTGAGGTTATTTGACCCCATTGCAAAGACTTGAAGAGTGGATAAGTTTCCAAAAGATGGTGGAATGTTTCCCGTCAAACTGTTGAATTGAAATACAAGTGTTTTGAGCTTGGACAAGGAGCCAAGTTCTGCAGGCAAATTTCCTTGGAGCGTGTTGTGGCCTAAGTCAAGAGCGAGCAAATCAGAGCAATGAGAGAGATTTGAAGGGATTTGTCCACTGAACGAGTTGTTATTGAGGAGCAACTGCCGCAACCGAAACAAGTGGCTGAATTGCGAGGGAATATTGGAGAGGAAACTGTTGTTCTCCATATTGACTTCCCTCAGAAAGCTTAAATTACCAATATGGGGGGGCACGATCCCAGCCAGATTCGCGGATCGAAGGTTCAATATGGTAACTCTTCGGTGTCTATGGCCGCATGTTACACCGTGCCACTCGCAGAAGTGGCTAGTATCATTCCACGAGCTTAAAACCTTGCGAGGATCAGTTATGCGGGCCTTGAATTCCAGCAAGGCAAGCCGATCGGTGTCGTTTCCGCCAGCTTCTACTGAAGGTAGGACACTCCCTAATAGGAGAATGATGGTAGTTAAGCATGAGAAGGACCTGGATGAAACCCGATCTCTATGAGCAAGGTCCATGAGGATCGGCAACAGAGCTTTCTGAGGTCGAATCTATTTAGGTTTGGTGCGAATTGTTTCGAAACAATTCGCGATATATATCAACGGACAACACGATCTTCAAATGCAAGAGTAGTCATGAGAGATCTTTTTCAAGTTGAGAAATCCAAGGCCGTGACTAGCAAGTTGATGGGTGATGATAGCTGAAAGACCATGGTGGCTTACTCATGTTCATTGTCAATTTTGTCTTTTCAATCCTTGAATTTCCGGGCTGTTCAGAATAGGCGACGACTTAACTATACATGTAAGTAGGTCTTTTTCACGAGTGATGATCAACTTTACTGTCATTTGTGTGTGTGTATATATATATATATATCTTGGAATTATTATTGAAATTGAGAATAGTGCTTGCACATAAAAGAGAGCAAAATCACTACCAGGGTGAATAAGAAATTATTTGAAAATAGAACTTTGCTTCTTGTGTAGTGTGTACTTATGGATGAATTATTAATCGATAGCAGCAATGCCCACACTACAGTTTTTCATCAAATATGAAAAACTGTGATACCTCAAGTCAAGTCAAGTCAAGTGAACTATCCGTATCTTCGGTGCCTAGAAGGTAGGGACGTCTTTTGACAATTTTTAGCACTGAATTGACAAAAGTGCGAAAGATTTATAACTCTTTTGAAAACTTTCCCTCTTTGATTTAAGATACCTTCCTGTCCAAGTTGGGCGGCTTGGGCTGCACATGATAACCATTATGTTCTGAAAAACTAATTCTGATTAAAATGACTTTTTCTGCTTCTATTCTTGGATGAGTTTCAGAGAATCAGAACGCATTTGGTAACGACCCAAAATTTCTGTTCTTGAAATAAAAACGCGTTTGATAACTGCACAAAATTTCTATTTCGAAAAACTGTTTCTCTTCCTAATTTTTTCATTTAAATCAAATAACTATGTAGTTACTTTGTAAAATTTCTTCCTAAATTGAAGACTAATTTCCAATGCACACTAAAATAATTTAAATACATTATTTTTTAGCATGTCATAAATGAAACACAAATTTTAATACATGACGTTTGAAGTTCGACTGAAGCATGGGACAATTCCCATATTAAGAACTCTTTAAATGTTGCGTTGTCCAAAATACATACAAATATAGCAACCGAATAACCAAATTATGCACCGACAAAAGAAAAAAAATTATCCTCCTTGATACGAAGTACAAGTCCTTCACTATCATTTTGCAGTTTCTATCCTAAATCGAAGTGGGTGTTTGGCTCCAACTCTACGTGCAGATGGTCATATTTTGTGACGCATGGCTACTAGTGTATATGTTATCATCCGCATGTTGGGTGCCCTCATTTTCTGCGACATTTTTGCATAAGAGTGAAACCTATGAAATCTAGGAAACTTATGCCAAAATTTATGAAAATGAGCTCAAAATAGCATGATCTAAGCTTATTCTATTTTTAGAGATTTTCTAATTTTTTTGTGATTTTTTAAAAAATTTCCAATTTTTTTATTAGGTTGAGGGAAAAGTGATGAGAGAAGTGAAAGGGAAAAGTGGGGAGAAGTGTAAAAAAAGTCCTAAACTTATTGCACTAGTGCCAATTTAGTTCTAAACCTTTTTTTGGTGCCAATTCAGTCTCAAACCTTTTGCATTGGTGCCAATTTAGTCCTAAACCTTTTTTTTTTGTGCCAATTCAGTCCTAAACCTTTTGTATTAGTGCCAATTTAGTCCTAAATCTTTGATAATTTATACTAATTGAGTTAATCCAACTAATTTTGATCGAAAATGACTAATGTGGACATCGATTATCCTACGTGACATGACAAACGCTGATTTGGATATTTTTTTTAATATTATTCTATAATTTTAAATAATTTTTAAGCATTTTCTTTTGTTTTTTTAAATTATTTTTAAAAATTATTTAAAATATCAAAAAATATTAAAAAAATATCCACGTTAGTGCAAACCGTGCCACATAGGACAATTGATATTTGTGCCAATGATTTTCGGCCAAAATTGATTGAATTGACTCAATTTGCATAAATACAAAATATTTAGTACTAAATTGGCACTAATGCAAGGTTTAGGACTGAATTGGTACCAAAAAAAGGTTTAGGACTAAATTAGCACTAATGCAAAAGGTTTAGGACTGAATTGGCACAAAAAAAAAATGTTTAGGACTAAATTGGCATTAGGGCAATAGGTTTAGGACTTTTTGGACACTTTTCCCGGGAAAAGTGAGAGATGTGAGACTTCATTCTGTTTAGTGATTCTAAAAAATATTTCTTTTTTTCAGAACTAACTTTTTTTTTTGTTCTGGATTTTGCTCTAAAATTGATTCTGGAAACAGAATTAGAATCAAAATCATTTACATTACTAACTAGGGTTCTTATCTTTTTTGTTTGTTTGTTTGTTTTAGGAATCAAAATCAGAGAACCAGAATGATTCTCATGCAGCCCCTTGATGATTCTTTTTGACAATTTCCCCTCTTTTCTTTAAGATACGTTCCGGTCGAAGTTGGGCGGCTTGAGGGTACTCTTTGTCTAAAGCGGACGTTATCTTCGACGGTTCATTGAACGCAAGCACGTGCTTGTTGGGTTTGGTGCTGTCGAAGGAGAGAGTAACCTCATTTCGCCTTTCTTTGCTCTAATACAGCTTTGTTGCTAATACATATGTCACGGAGTCTCGACCTAATCTGGGGAGTTACCTTGTGGGTTAGACACGTTGCCAAAGCAATTACTCATCACCCTAATCAAAGAACCTAAAAATATTTAAGGTGGTTGCATTACTGAACTTTGTTGGGAAAAAGGAACGTTATTTGTGCCCAGATAATTTTCCCATTACTATTTCTGTGAAAATTAATTAAGATAAATATTGGAAGAAAGCGGTCAAGATTAATAGCAAATAACACCAGAATTTTAACGTGAAAAACCGTCCAAGGTGAAGGGAAAAACCACAGGACCATCGTTCACTTCAAATTTCCACTATGGTAAATAATGTGATACTACCTCACCCTAAGGTGGATCTATCACTGGGTTATGTCCTGTTTCGACTCTGTTCTTGCTGGAAATTTGAAGTTAAAAGCCCAAAAGAATGTCGGTTATTCATTGGTGCTAATTTTCATAAGATTTGGAATTACAAGATTGGTCGGAATTTAGTTTATTCTTCGGGGCTGATCGGCTTTTATCCTTAAAATAAATAAAAAGCATACAAACGGATAGAAGGAAAAAGATCAATTTTTTTTGTCATGTTTTGTTTTTCGAATTCTCTTAGATTTTTACATGTATAAAGGCTCTGTTTGTTTGGACTTGCAAATGGGCATCGGAGCTCTAAAGGCAGCTTATGGTTTTTAGATTCCTTAGTGATTATACTTTCCATTTGTGATTTTGTTATGCTCCGAAGCACATTTGATATACTTATCAACTTTATAATGTGAATGAAATGACTTTTTCGACCCAAAAGAAAAAAAAACACTATAGACAGAAAGCTCACATACTAAATGTGTATAAGAAAACATAGAGTTTACCCGCTTGACTCCTTTTAAAAAATTTAGACATATGAAAAAACGTACCCAAAAGGGGCATTTATTTCTAAGATTGCAAAGAGAAAAGGCATTACTTCCACGGGTGAATCTCTCGCCCTACTCACGGTGATGTCATCAAATGCAAGAATAGTCGTGACATATCTTTCGTGGTTCTCTCAAGTTGAGAAAATTGGAAGGCCGTGACAATCACGGTAACTATTGATGTTCAAGTCGGTCAATGAAAGCTGAAACACCATGGGGCCCTAGTTTTCTTCATTATCAACTGTATCCTTTATCGGTTAAAGCATACCTCAAGTGTCATACACAAGTTTTGCTGAAGTGGATATTTTTTAAGCACTTTGGCACTTAAGTGATCATTTTTTTTTAAAAAAAAATTGACATTTAAGAGATCGTTTTGAAAGTTTTGGAACTGAAGTGATTGTTTTTAAAAAAAAATTGGTACTTAAGTGATCGTTTTGAAAGTTTTGACATTAAAGTGAGCGTCGTATACAAGTTTTGGCACGTGTAATGTACTTAAGCCGTCCTTCATCCTATAATCTGTCTTGAAATTCCTGCCTGGCCGCTTAGGGTATATTTGGTAACATTTTTGTTCCTCTATTTTTCTGTTCTTTTATTTCAAGAATAGAAAAAGTCTGCTTGTGTACGTCAATTAATTTTTAGATTTCCCGAAATATATCACCATTTAGGGAAAAGCTTTGGAACAGACACAAGAAGTAAAAAAAATAATATTTTTTTTTCTCGGGAATAAAAAGAGAAACAAGGTCATTTTAGAAAAATAAGTTCAGCGTAACCCGACCTGCAAATACCTAGACAGTCAGGTTGGGTCAAGCCGATTTTGAGCCCTGCTTAATTTATTTATTTATTTCTTTGCAAAAGACCATTTATGCTTTTGGCTTCCTTAGTATACTCGTGATCAAAATAATATCAAGATAAAATTAAAATAATCGACTTGATTTCTTTTTTATTTTTACATTAAGATTTTTATTTCATCACCCTTTGATGTATTTTACAGAAGATGCGTCGACAAATTTGTATGCAACATGAAAGAATTAATAACAACATAATAATATTTAAATACATATTCGAATTCTTCATATCTACATACATGAATTCTTCGAACTATCAAACTAGCTTGTGCTAGTTACACATAACCTGTCCTAACCCGACCCAAACTAAACAACCCTAAAAATTTCGGGTGGGCGCAGTTAGGGTATTTTTGACACCTCTACTAACTAATATGTTGGATTTTCTAAAACCACCTTAGAATGTATTAATTAGTTAAGTCCTTACACGTTTTATCCAAACATGAACTATTAAGTTTTAATTTCCATTTATATAAATAAAATAAAAAAATCCGAAATATATATTTTTAGGGCCGTACCAAATGTATTTCTATTTTTTTTTCTTTTATGGGAAAATTGTTGTAATTACCAAACACATTCTTCTGCTCGAACATCTCAGGAATAGGAATAGAAAAATCTGGCTCTAAACAGAAGTTGTTGTCATGTGACCACCATACGCACCATTAGTAGGGCAACAACTTTAGCTTTTTCCGCATAGAAAATCTTGACTTTTCGGGTATGCCAAAGCAGAACACTATTAAAATGACCTGTAAGTAGGTCTATTTCACAATTTATATTTACCAACTTACATTTGTCAATCATAACACGTATCTCTTCTATAAATTATAAATTTGTAATGTCCCATTTTATGCAGTTGAAATATCGTTCGTTATTATTGAAATTGAAATTGAATATAATACTTACAAATAAAAGAGGAATCCATGGAATTACTTATAATGTACCTTCCAATTTCTGAATTGTCCGTGCCTTTTAGCATTGGCGGCGACTTTAGTCGTTTCCGCACTTACAACATCTCGACTTTCTTGTACTCAGAACACTACTAGAGCGAGTTTCAGTCCGTCAATGAGGGCTGAAATATCATCACTTGTGTCCTCATCTTGTAATCCACGTTCGAATGCATGAATTGCGCGTGCCTTGTAGTAGTGGCGACAACTTCAGTCAATCTTGATTTTCATGCACTCAGAACACTGTTACCGTGCCCTTTAGGAGTGGCGACCACTCCAGTCAATCTGGAATTTCTTCCACTCAAAAACACTATTTGCACGAGTTCCAGTCAGTCAACGAGAGCTGAAACATCATGTGGAGCTAGTTTGGTTCGTTACCACTTGTGTCCTTATCCTATAGTCCGCCTTCCAATGTCTGAGTGTGAGTGCCTTTCAGAAGTGGCGACGACTTCAGTCTTTTCCGCGCATATAAATCTTCACTTTCCGGTGCTGAGAATTCCCCCATGCGGTGAATAGTTTTTTAGATTTAGGTGGTCTCTCTCCTCTTTAGTTAGATTAGAATTTAAACGAGGACCAAAGCACAAACAAAAGAAGAAGATAAAACTCAATTTGAAAAATTTGATTAAAAACAAGGTAGAGTATTAGGATAATTTACGACAATTCACATTATATCTCTCCCGCTTTACCTAAATGGTTAGTGCATCTTCGTAGCATGACTTTACGTGATTTGAATAGGAATTGGCAATATCAAGCAACTTTTTCTGCACGAGAGATTGGGAAAATTACGAAAAAAAGTCTTAAGCCTATTGCAATTGTGCCAATTAAGTCCTAAATCTTTTTTTTGGCCAATTCAGTCCTAAAACTTTTGTAATTGTGCTATTTCAGTCCATACGGCGAATTTTGGCTTGCCAGCGGTGACGTGGCCGCCGGTCGGCTGGTGATAGAATATTTTAATATTTTATTTCATTTTTTATGATTTTCAATAATTTTTAAGTTATTTATTTTTTATTTTTTTTTCAACCCCTTCCCCTTCCCCTTCCCTCCCCCCCGCCTCTGCTGGTAGAATCCAAAGATGGCAGATGGCGGGGGTACGATGGAGGAATAGCTGGAGGCCCCAGAGAGGAGGGGCTTGATGGAGGCGGCCTTCTCGCCGACGAAAGGGGAGGAGATGAGGAGATTCGCAATTGGGTCGCCGTTGGCAGTGCTGTCCTTGGAGAGGAAAAAGGTAGATGCCGGAGAACAAGCGAGGGAGGAGATGGGGTCGAAGGAGGAGGAATCACGGGAGGACGGATTGGTGATGGGTAGCAGGGGAGATGGCATTACGATTGGAGCTGAGCTGTGGATTCGCTGTCAGAGCTCGAAATCTCATTATGGATTTGGCTTCGATGGAGACCCAAAAATGTTGGGGGCCAAGGACGATGACTATCATCTCTCTCCCTCCCTCCTCTGCTTGTGCTGGAATAGTGACTGCCCTTCATCTTTGATCCATCCATGGAAGGGTTGAGCCCCACTATGGCTGGGTGAGGCTCGACCTCGCCAGCCCAAATTTGGGCTTGCGAGGTCGAACCTCGCCGTCGCTGCCTCGCCAGGCGACGGCAAGGTTGGCCCCCGTCGTGGCCAAGTGAGGCTCGGCCTCTCCGGCCACGACTCTAGCCAATTGTCGGACTATGGCAATCAGCTAGAGGTGGGGAGGGGAGGGGGCAGGAAAAAGAAAGAAAATAACATAAAATTAGTAAAAAATAACAAAATTTTTCAAAAAGATATTAAAATATGTGATCGTCGGCCGGCCGGTAGCCACGTTAGCACCGGCCGGCCAAAATTCGCCGGATGGACTAAAATAACACAATTGCAAAATGTTTATGATTGAATCGAAAAAAAAAAAGTTTAGGACTGAATTGTCACAATTGCAATAACTTATGACTTTTTTGGTAATTTTTCACGAGAGATTATATAGGGTTTTTATTATTAATCATGCCACACCAAATTGAGAGAAAATATTTTTCTTCCTTTCATTTCAGGAATACCTTCAAATTTTACGTCCCAAAATTCAAACGAAGTAGTTTAAAGGCTTGCTCAGATCTAAGATGAAAATAGCGCGGCCTTGCGAAAACATGAATAGACACACCTTCCCTCTTTCCTGGAAAAAGTAACAATAGTGCTTGTAAACCAAGGGTACGTTACCAGCAAGCTGGTTAAGAAGCACTATGTGAAGCACAGGCCAGCAACGCAAGAGCCCAATCATCGATGACTCACTCTAGGTGCGAGTTGCTACTATACGAACCTATTCGGTATTAACCATCCGAAGATGACGTGGAGTCCACCTTCCCATTGTCACTCCCAAATTGAGAGAAAATATTTTTCTTCTCTTCATTTCAAAAAATATCTTCAAACAACCATGAGTGGAAGTGTTTTTTGAGATTTCAATTTCTGAACTTCACCCATTTGGTTTGCCGAAAATGACAAGTCCATCATAAATACTTTCCGGTCAATAAGACTATTTATGCATAAAATCAGGAAAGTGACTTTCTTAATTTGAAGTGGTGAAAAAACTTTCCGAAATTCCTCTTCTCCATTTTTTTTAATATTTCTCATATTATCTTTTCTTTTCTCTATTTTTCCTTTTCCTCATCGATCACCTGGCCTTGGTGATGGCCAGTGAGCAACTGGAGCGGGCCAATGAGGCTAGAGCATGCCTCATTAGATCCTAATGACTCTCTACCTTGAGCTTACCAAGTGAGGCTTGGCCTCACCCATAACGACCGAGGCCAAGCCTCGCCGGATTTGGTGAGCTCAAGCTCGCTCGGCAAGGCTTAGCCTCACTTGGCTAAAGCGAGGCCAAGCCTCGCTGTGGACTGGCGACCAGCAAAGTAGAAGAAAAAAGAATAAAATAAATTAGGCATTTCAAATTTATTTTTTGGCCTAAGATAAAGGTATGAGATTGAAATCATTTTTCAAATGAAAAAAGTTTTTGATCACATATCATCAAGCAAAGGAAACAAATCATTTTTCCGGAAAATGATATCTCGCAAATCATTTTCCTTTTTTCATATAGTTTTCGGTGAAGCAAACACACTAACGCGAGTTTCAAGAAAAGATCCACTCAGTGTCTTCCAACGAAACCCTTAAATTCAACTTCTAATTTATGTCTATACATGACACAGGCAAGACTATCATTGTCCATGGACGCTCTTGTCTCAGTCGCTACTCACGACCTTGCTTGTCAAAGAGAAGTAACGTATGTTCGGGGATAGTTTTCGAATCCATGAATTTCTTTTCGGGAAATTACTTAACTTCTTGAGGATAAAATGAAAGACGGATAATAACATAGGGACCACTTGTGTAAGATTCCTAAGGTTTTCTATACATGCCCGGCACACACACCTATGTTACGCGGACACAGGACACGATATGCGACATGACACGACACACCAACACGTGAATTCTCAAAAAATAGAGAATTTCGGCACGTTGGGATATGTTGTATATTTTATGTATATTTTTATATATACATGATTTTAGAACCATAAAACTTCAATTATTACCAACCATAATATCCATAGAGTTGAGGAAAGTAGAAAAAACAAAGGTCGCGACTTGCGAGCGGGGGTGAGTCGCAAGTAGAGCCAGCCGAGGGCGAGTCGCGATAGGAGCCGGTGAGTAGCGAGTCGGGAGAGGCGAGTCACGAGAAGGAGAGGGAGAGACGAGTTTGAGAGCCGAGCAGGTCATTAGAGGGAGGAGATAGAAATTAGGTCAAAAATTGGGCTTTTTCACTATTTTTAATGTCCGGCGCCCAAAAAAAAAAGGAGTTTTAAAGAGCCGTGTCCGTGTAATAAAGACACACACATGGCAAGTGCCTGGAGCGTGGAACGAAAATGAGTACGCAGAACTTCTCTTGTTGAAAGTGGGCAAAAGTAAACTTTTAGTACCAAAAGTTGTGTACGGAGATCACTTTAGTACCAAAAGTTTCAAACAGATCACTTTAGTGCCAAGTTTTTTTTGAAAAAACGATTAGTTTAGTGCTAAGTCTGATTTGGGTCACCGAAAAGCTAACGTGGCCTTATTTTATGAATAAAAGATGCAATGTGGCACGCCAGAGAGTCCAATCAGCAGCTATAAACATAACGACATCGTTTTGGAGATTTATTTGACCATAAATTAGCCGATTGAAGAACAAATCCCCAAATTTTGAACCCTAGCTCCCAATTTCGAATCACAGCCCTCAATTTCGATTTGGTCGAATAAATCAAGTCTTATACTTGAAAATGGAGGGCTTCACAAGCGGCTTAATCAAAGTATTTCTTGAAAAACTAAGATTTACACCTTCTGTGTTTGGAAATTTGGTGAAATTCAATGGAAATTTATGGATTGATTTTCTCAGAAATCCCTACAAATTGCTTTTCCAAGGAGACGTACATGGCAGGAGTGAGAGTTCTGTTCAAGGGGCTACTAATTATGGGCACTTCAAATTTGAAGTGACCCATGTGTGACCCAATCCAGCAAAATCGGGTCATATATGGGTTTAAAGTTTAAACCCATTTTGGCAACAGTAATTAGGAGCTATGCTGTAGTGATTTTTCTTTCGTTGCATATTTGTGCGGTTCTCTCAAGCAGGTAACAAATTTCTTTCTTTTGGGCTAAAGCAAAACAAACTGAATTTATTTTTCATACTGTTGAAGAACATAACTAATTTTGATCTTTGATTGCTAAGCCACAAGTATCCATTATATGTGGTTTTGCTGTTGCCAGATACAAAAAGTCTCTGAATGGTAAAATTCTATGTCCAATTCCAGATAAAACGATGACCATAATGACCACAAGACTCCATATGAAGTTCACATTTTACATCAACTAGGCAATGACAATGAACTCAACAAGTTTCTTCCTGATTCCTTGGAGTTCGATTAATATATTGCCGATGTCCATTCGCTCCCTCGAAGAATCAGAAGAGGAAGCGACTCCTATTTCGACGATCGAAACCAAACACTCCCGAATACTACACCAGCTTTTGTTCTTGGCCTTCAGAGCGACTATTTGTCTCTTCTCCAACTCCTCGATTTCCTGAAGTAGAACGAGATCAATTGCCATATCCACTCGGTCTTCCAAAGCTGCGTTCGCGAAGCGATGAAGGTCCAGCCCATTTTTAAACATGTCATCGGTTGGCCTCTTGCCCGTGAACATCTCCAAAATAAGGATTCCAAAGCTATACACATCTCCCTGCGTGGATACCGCACTTCCCATACCGTACTCTACAACAATTAACAAAACATAGGGATGCAAGTTAAATAATTGAGATTGAAATATTGTGTTGGTGATATTTCATGTGCCCTATTCAAAGGATCCATCTACTGTCATGTTTTCTGCATAAAGAGATAAAGGGAAAGACTCAACTTGTTCATCATTACCTGGAGCTACATAGCCGAAAGATCCTTTTACTCCGACAGAACTTGCTTGATCGCTCAATAACTTATGCGTTGCTTCTGGGAGAAACCTGGCAAGTCCGAAGTCGCCTACATGTCCAGTCTTTTGATCGTCAAGAAGGACGTTGCTTGGCTTTAGATCACAATGAACTATCGGCGTTTCACAATAATGATGGAGGTAATCTAGTGCACAAGCAACATCAGTGGCAGTATTCACTCTCTCAAATAGACTCAACTTGCTTCTCTCTGTGTATTGCGATGCAGTTGGGTGCAACCATTCATCCAAGCTCCCGTTCGGCATGAATTCATAGACCAATGCCTTGAAATCATTGCCATTAGAATCAAACCCAGAACATGCGGTCAGTACCTTTACAAGATTACGGTGTCGGATTATTCTCAAGGCCTCGCACTCGGCTACAAAGCTCTTGGCAGCTCCATGACGTGTAAGGTCGAGAATCCTGATGGCCACGATCGACTGAGTCTGATCAAGAAGCCCTCTATACACTGACCCAAAACTGCCTATGCCAAGCAGGTTGGTAGAGGAGAACCCACTCGTGGCTTTCAGTAGACTATGATAAGAAACATGCAAAAGGTCAACTTCGGAAGAGCTTGAAGTTGATGTTTTCTTACTATCTCTAAACCAAAAGAAGTACAACAAAGAGAGAATGCTGGCTACTCCTACAAGGGCAGAGACTGTGGATATCAGGATTTTTGCAAATCTGCTTATTCCTGTTTCTTTTGACTCTTTGTAGTCGCATTTCGGTAGCCGAAAATCTGGCAGACCCCCGCAAAGCTTATTGTTTCCAACAACTGAAGTTGAAATAACATCTCTAAAAACTCCTTCCGTAGGCAATGCACCCTCAAAATTATTGTAAGATAAGCTCAAATTCTTCAGATTTATCGACCCTAGAAATTCCAGGATATGGCCAGACAATTTGTTGTTGGAAACATTCAAAACCTGAAGGCCTTTCATGGAACTCATAGTCGATGGTAGGGGCCCTTCAAAGAAATTATCCTGCAGATATAAGCTTTCCATGCTTATACAGCTGCCGATACTACTTGGAATCTGTTGAGATAATCCATTCCCATCAAGACGTAGTTCGCCGAGATTCTTCAAGTTTCCAACTTCTGCTGGAAGGGTGCCGGTAAGACTATTTCGGGACAAGTTGAGATAAATTGACAAAGACGAGAGGCCCAAGATTTCCGGTGGTATGTTACCACTGAGGTCGTTGGTCGAAAGGTCCAAGAGAAGTAGATTCTGGCAATTTCCTAAAGCTGATGGTATTGAGCCCCTGAGATTATTGCTAGACAACCTTAATTTGGTTAACATCTTTAAATTTTCAATAGATTCTGGTATTTGCCCTGATAATCCATTGTTGCTGAGATCCAAATTATTCAATTTGTTCAGACCTCCAATCTCGGAGGGAATGTTTCCTGAGATGTTGTTGTCCCACATTTGCAAGAACTCCAAATTGATGAGATTTCCGATTCCAGAAGGTAAGGTTCCATATATATGATTGTTACTTATCCCAAACTGCCTAAGGTTGATAGAGAGGTTACCGATACAGTTTGGTATTGGCCCTTGAAAAGCATTACTCTCTATAACAAGTGTCTCCAAGCTTGTGGAATTGGTTAAAGAGCAAAGGAAGTCTAAATCAGCAGATTGCCCACTTCCTAGGTTGTTATCGCCAATATTGAACCAAGTGAGTCCTCTCATCTTCCAAAAAGAAGGAACATTCCCAGTGAAGTTGTTCAATGCAATTTCGAATTGAGCGAGATTAGAGGCATTGTATAGTGACTTAGGAATGGGTCCGGTGAAGTGGTGATGTAGAACAATTGGCATGCGATTATCTCGCCAAATTGGATTGCCAAAAGCCGGCGCGATTTCGCCAGTAATTTCGGATATTGGGTCAAACGATCTCGGATCGTTTAGACCACTTTTCTGGCAGTTTTCTGTTTTAGGCAATTTAGAATATTCCGAAATTTTGTTATCTTTGATTCAAATTCTATTAGGAAAGGATATATATGATTTTGATATTGTTATCTTTAATTATTCTGATGCTTAAAGGAGCCCTATCTCTATATATAGGGCGTCCATCTTTTGTAATCGACATCTTATCATCATTATTCAATCAAATTCGTGCTTTCTTTGGAATTGTTTTCCAAGATTCGCTTCTCTCTGCGTCATTTGGTATCAGAGCAGGTTTCTCCTGTGACGATGGTGAATAACGTGAAAGTCAATCTCCCCGTAGCTGAGGGCCGTGAAAACGAGCCTATTACACGGACGGAGTTCAACCAATTCGTGGATCAAACCGATCGGAGGTTTCAAGAGATCCTTGAGGCCATCCAGCGTTTGTCCACAAACCAAGCCCCTGGTGTTCTTCCAGCCGAGCGAATTCCTGTCGCTCGTGATCCTGAAGTTGCCATGGAGCGTGGAGGAAATCCCCGACATAGACGTCAAAACTATGTCAAGGATACTGAAGACGAAGAAGAAGAGGACTTCCAGGACATGCCTATTCGTGGGGGTCGATAGTATAGAGGATTCCAGGATGAGTACGTTCGTGGAGGTTGCCGACACGGGGGTTATCGCCGAGATCCTGAGCAGTATCAATTGAAGGTAGATCTCCCTACTTTCAACGGTAACCTAGATATTGAAGATTTTATGGACTGGATTTGGGAGGTCGAAAATTTTTTCGATGCTATGGAGATCGAAGAGGATCGCCAAGTGAAGCTTGTCGCATACAAACTGAAGGGTGGTGCTTCGGCTTGGTGGGAGCAGACTCAATTAGCCCGACGTCGAGAAGGATTGGCCCCAATCCGGACATGGAATCGGATGAAACAGAAGTTGAAGAAGCGGTTCCTCCCATCGAATTATGAGCAGTTGCTATTTCAGCAATTTCAGAATTGCAGGCAACTGAATCGGTCTGTCCAAGCCTATACAGAAGAATTTCTTCGACTCTTTGCCCGCAATAACCTTGAAGAATTAGATGCCCAACAGACTGCTCGGTACATCAACGGGTTGCGACTCAATATCCAGGATCGAGTGTCCCTGCATCGATTGTTTACTGTCGATGATGCCCAGGAGATGGCGAGGAAGGTTGAGATGCAATTGGAAAGAGCTGGCCCTAATACTCGGGGTAATAATTACTCGAGTCGCGGATCGTTCGGAAAAGGAAAGCAAACTGAAATTTCGGGTTCTTCAACACAGCAAAACAATGATACGAACCGAAATTCGGGGAGTACCGCAGGAGTGTTCAAAGAACCGATGGCATCAAACACTCGTACGCCTAATCCGAGTGCACAGAATCCTTATGCCAAGCCTCAGCCAGTAAGGTGCTATAAGTGTAACGAATTGGGCCACCGTTCCAGCGATTGTCCAAGGCGGAGGATGGCTAATATCGTCGAGCATGATGAAGATGCATATGATGAAGAGTGGGCGGATGAAGAAGAGATAGATGCTGAAGAGGGTGATCATGTCAATTGTGTAGTCCGACGTTTATTGCTTGCCCCGCGGATTGAAGACACCCAACGGAATCAACTTTTTCGCGCTCAATGTACCGTTAAGGGCAAAGTATGTGACGTCATCATCGACAGCGGAAGTTGCGAGAACATAGTTTCGAAGGCCTTGGTGGATCATCTACAACTGAAGACAGAGCCGCATCCTGCCCCTTATACAATCGGTTGGATTCGTAAAGGAGCTGAACTTAAGGTAAACCAACTGTGTCATTTACCTATCTCTATTGGGAAAACTTATAGGGATATCATTGTTTGTGACGTTGTGGAGATGGATGCCTGTCATGTATTACTGGGGCGACCGTGGCAGTATGATGTAGATATTACCCATCGAGCTAGGGAGAATACTTATTCTTTCGTGTGGAAAAAGACTAAGATTACATTGAAACCGAAGAATAATAGTTCCCCGATCGTGAAGAAGCAAGATGTAGGTGTTATGCTGAATGTTCGTAAGCGTGAATGGATGTATATGATTGTGGATAAGGGAGATCATCAAGCTGTTATTAGTATTCCTGAAGTTCTTAAGCCCTTGCTGAAGGTTTTCAGCGATGTTATGCCCGAAGACTTACCTGACGGATTACCTCCTTTGAGGGATATCCACCATGAGATTGACTTTCTTCCAGGTGCTAGTCTCCCTAACTTACCGCACTATCGGATGAATATGAAGGAGAACCAGATTTTACAAGATCAAGTGGGAGAGCTCCTTCGGAAGGGTTTCTTGCGTGAAAGCAAAAGTCCTTGTGTTGTTCCTGCGCTTCTCACACCGAAGAAAGATGGAAGTATGCGGATGTGTGTTGATAGCCGTGCCATTAACTGGATTACCATTAAGTACAGGTTCTCGATTCCCCGACTGGATGATATGCTTGACAGACTCGCTGGATCAAGAGTCTTTACAAAGATTGATTTGCGTAGCTGTTGACACCTGATTTTTGATCAGTCTTTCATAGTTTATTTTTTAAAAATTCATAAAAAAATCTATAAAAAGTTAAAAAAATTTAAAAATCATCTTTGGTAGCCTTGACCAAGCTAAATGAACCATTTTTGATAAAAAAAAATAATTTGTCATATTTTTTAATATTTTCCAAAAATAGAAAAATACATGAAAAATGAAGAAAAATAGCGTTCGATGTCGTAAAAATATAGAAAATAGTCAATATTTTTATTTTAATTTCCTTTTCATTTTGAACTCATAAATAGTCAAAATTCAACTTCAATTGCATGTGTTTCTTCACGACGCATAGAATTGAATTTGGCAAAAAAATGTCATTCGAGTATTTTAATTTGTAAATTTCTACATATTTTTTAGTCTTGACGTCCAATTAGATCGACCACCATCTACAATAAATTCCCCTTGCTGAATATTTTCGTTTTTGTTTCACATGATTTCATGGTGTAAAACGCCGAGTGGATCCCCAAATATAATCGGGTCGGCATGAGCTCGATAGCTCGTCCAAGATCAAACCAGGGCACGGCGAACTCCATGTGAGTACTCTCGAACTCCTTCGATGCTTCCTAATGCTTTTCTTAGGTTAGATCGTGTGTAGAATGGCTAGGACAGCTAAATCATTCTTGAGCTGTGATTGATAAATATGGCCTTACTAGGAATGCCATGTGATTTATTTGCATATCTAGATTCCTTGAGTTGGGCATTTTATTACTGATTGTGATTGCTAGGATAATCACTCCTATCTGCATGAATTTCTAGATTTAGGGTTCATACATTACTCATCCGCATGAATCTCAGGCTAGAAAATTCAGTCAACTTAGGTACCGAAAGGGCGTCAACTCTAACAGTTGGTGTAACTAAGTCCCCGAAACCATTTCTCTGGTTCTCGCAGAATTGAATAGAAACTCCCAACTATTCAATTGGGTTGTCCAATCATACCCTAAAAAAATGATTGGTGGCGACTTCATGGCATGCACACTTAGCACATGTCACTAGACCACACTGAAAGTCGATCACGCATACCTCCGTTGCGATTTGGGTAATGGGCCTTGGGAGAGGCTTGCGTCCGACCAGACAGGACGGCCCATTAGCCCTCGAGAGCCCGACAATCTCAAGAGGGTCGCGACAGTAGCGGATACCACCAAGTTCGCATTCGTCCTGGTGATGAGTGGAAGATAGCTTTTAAAACTAGTGCGGGTTTGTATGAGTTGCTTGTTATGCCATTCGGACTCACTAACGCGCCTAGTACTTTCATGCGCTTGATGACTCAGGTTCTTAAACCTTTTATTGGCAAGTTTGTGGTAGTTTTCTTTGATGACATTCTGATATATAGCCCAGATGATCGGCAGCACATGGAGCACCTGAGAGATGTCCTGCTGGCCTTGCAGTCGAACAAGTTGTTTATAAACCTGAAGAAGTGTAGTTTCATGACAGAACGGCTTCTTTTCCTGGGTTTTGTTGTTGGAGCAGATGGACTTCGCGTCGATGCAGAAAAGGTGGCTGCAATCCGCAGTTGGCCAGTACCCCAGAATATTGGTGAGGCCCGTAGTTTCCATGGCCTTGCGACATTCTACCGGCGCTTCATCAGAAATTTCAGCACTATTATGGCCCCAATCACGGATTGTTTGAAAAAGGGAAATTTTCGTTGGGGTGATGAAGCTGAAGCCAGCTTCAAGCTTATAAAAAAAAAGCTCTCCACTGCTCCAGTATTGATGCTCCCTGACTTTGAGAAAGTATTCGAGCTGGATTGCGACGCGTCTGGAACAGGGATTGGTGCTGTTCTTTCACAAGAAGGTAAGCCTATTGCCTATTTTAGCGAAAAACTTAATGATGTTCGCAAGCGATGGTCTACATATGAGCAGGAGTATTATGTTGTCGTGCGATCTATTAAGCATTGGCAGCCATATCTTTATCAGCAGGAGTTTGTACTAAATACGGATCATCAGGCTCTTAAGTATATAAAGAGCCAAAAACATCTAAACAGGATGCATGCAAGGTGGGTTTCTTTTTTGGAACAGTTTAATTTTGTGCTTCGTCATAAGGCAGGACACTTGAATAAAGTTGCAGATGCCTTGAGTAGACGTGCTGAAACATTGTTGACCATGCACAATGATGTTGTTGGTTTTGATCATCTGTGTTCTCTTTATGCTGATGATGATGATTTTAGTAAGATATGGGAAACTTGTTCACAAACAGGTTGTAGTGGGGATATGATCATTCAGGACAAGTTCCTGTTCTTTGGGAATAGATTGTGTATTCCTCGTGGATCATTACGCGAGCAGCTCATTCGAGAACTTCATGGCAGCACCTTGGGTGGACACTTGGGTCGAGACAAAACTGTCGCATTGGTTGAGGATAGGTACTATTGGCCCCAATTGAAGAGGGATGTCGGGCGATTCGTTAATAAGTGTTATACTTGCCAGACTGCCAAGGGTCATTCTCAGAATACTGGATTATACACTCCTCTGCCTATTCCTACTGGTCCTTGGATAGATGTTTCTATGGATTTTGTGTTGGGACTTCCCCGAACACAACGCAGTTTAGATTCTGTTTTTGTGGTGGTTGACAGGTTTTCAAAGATGGCGCATTTCATCCCCTGCAAGAAGACTTCAGATGCTTCCCATGTGGCGAGCTTATTCTTTCGTGAAGTAGTCCGCTTGCATGGTGTGCCCAAAACGATCACCTCTGATCGTGACACCAAGTTCCCGAGTTATTTTTGGCGTACTTTATGGCGTTTATTTGGAACTGATTTGTAGCACAGTAGTTCTTTCCATCCGCAGACTGATGGGCAGACAGAAGTTGTCAATCGTACCATGGCTGATATTATTCGCTGTCTCTGTGGCGACATGCCCAAGCAGTGGGATCGCTATATCGCCCCTGCTGAGTTCGCCTTCAACAACACAGTCAATCGTTCGATTGGTAAGTCTCCTTTTGAAGTTATCTACGGGCGGACTCCACAACATACTCTGGATTTGGTTCCCCTGCCAAAGATCCCTAGTTATAATGTCGCAGCAGAAAATCTCGCGACGAAAATTATGGAGGTTCAAGCTGATGTAGCGCGACAACTTGCTACTTCAAATTCGAAATACAAGGATGCTGCTGACAAACGACGTCGTTCCAAGATTTTTGAAGTTGGTGCTGAGGTGATGGTTTTCCTACGCAAGGAGCGATTTCCTGTGGGCACCTATAACAAGCTGAAGCAGAAGAAGATTGGTCCCTGCCGCATCCTGAAGAAGATCAACGACAATGCATATGTTGTTGACCTTCCTGCTGATCTACACATATCTCCAACATTCAACGTGGCTGACCTGTTCGAGTATCACCCTCCAGATATTCCGCTTTATGCTGATGATAACTCGAGGGCGAGTTCTTCTGAAGAGGAGGGGACTGATGTAGAACAATTGGCATGCGATTATCTCGCCAAATTGGATTGCCAAAAACCGGCGCGATTTCGCCAGTAATTTCGGATATTGGGTCAAACGATCTCGGATCGTTTAGACCACTTTTCTGGCAGTTTTCTGTTTTAGGCAATTTAGAATATTCCGAAATTTTGTTATCTTTGATTCAAATTCTATTAGGAAAGGATATATATGATTTTGATATTGTTATCTTTAATTATTCTGATGCTTAAAGGAGCCCTATCTCTATATATAGGGCGTCCATCTATTGTAATCGACATCTTATTATCATTATTCAATCAAATTCGTGCTTTCTTTGGAATTGTTTTCCAAGATTCGCTTCTCTCTGCGTCAAGTGGTTTTCACTCAAACCAATTATCTCCAGATTCGGAAGAGTGAAGCCTAAGTCGGTGGGTAAGCCCCCCTCTAATTGGTTTCCGGCCACATAAAGTATTGTCATAGTGGATATATTAAAAACTGAGATAGGAATTTTACCAACAAATTTGTTCCAGCCACATGCAAGGATGTTAAGATTTCGCAGCTGACTGAGAGTCTTTGGGATCGCACCGCCGAGGGTATTTACTGTTGTTGTGAAGACTTGAAGAGATGATAAGTTTCCAAATGATGGTGGAATGTTTCCCATCAAGCCATTGGCTTCAAGTACGAGTATACGGAGCTTGGACAGGGAGCCAAGCTCTGGAGGCAAATTTCCTTCAAGTGTATTGAAGCCTAAGTTAAGCACGAGCAAGTTAGAGCAATGGGAGAGATTCGAAGGGATTTGTCCGCTGAACGAGTTGTTATTAAGGACCAACTTCTGCAACCGAAACAAGCGTCCGAATTGCGGGGGGATTTCAGAGTCGAAACTGTTGTTCTTCAGTTGGACTTCCCTCAGAAAGCTCAGGTTACCAATATGGGGAGGCAGGACTCCGGAGAGGTTCATAGACTGGAGGTCCAACACGGTGACTCTCCGGTGTCTACGACCACATGTGACACCGTGCCACTCGCAAAAGTGGCTAGTATCATTCCATGAGCTCAGAAACCCACCAGGGTCGGCTATTCGCGCCTTGAATTCCAGCAAGCTGAGCCGATCGATCTCGTCCCCACCAGTTTCTCCAAATGCCCGGACACTCCCCAACAGAAGAATGACGGTAGTTAAGCATGAAAATGATCCGGATGAAACCCGATCTCCATGGAGAACGTCCATGAGGATCTGCAGCACAGTGTTCTCTGATCGAGTCTCTTTCGGTGTTTGTGCGACATTGTTACGAAGCAAGTCGCGAAATATATCACAGTCGTTAAGATATGCCGATGTCATCAATGCAAAAAAATAATCATGACTATCCTTCATGGGCCACTCAAGTTGAGAAAAATACAAGGCTGCACGTGACAACTTGCAACACTAGTGACGGTGGAGTCAGCTAATGTAAACTGAGACATCACGGGACCTACTTCGGTCCATTATTGCTCATGTCCACATCCTAAAATCCACTTTGTCCGTGCCTTTTGGGATTGGATGTTTCTTTTCTAGGGATAGAATTGATCTTCACTTTTTAATGCCGTTCAATCCCACTTTGCATCTTCCTCTTTGCCCACCGAAATTTAATTTCGGCAAGCATACTGATTTCATGGCTTGAGTACACAATCAGTGTCAAAATTTATGTATATCACTCACTTTAGTACCAATTTTTTTGAAATGATGACTTAGGTATTAACTTTTTTCTTTTAAAACGACCACTTCAATGCCAAAACTGTCAAAATGACATTTAAATATCATTTTTTTAAAAAACACTTACTTCAATGCCAACTCTATTGAGTCACGTCAGCTCAAATCAGAGTTGGTATTGAAGTGAGCATTTTTTTTTTAAATTTGACATATAGGTAATCATTTTGAAAGTTTTGACACCAACGTTAGCGCCGTATACGAGTTTTGGGCACATGTAGCGTGCTTTAGCTGATAATTCATTTTATAGAAACCATAGATTGAACTCGTCGACAACGGCACCAAAGAAAAAGGTCCAGATCTTTCACGGGCCTCTCAAGTGGAGAAGAAATTTCGAGGCTGCGAGGTGCAACTTGTAAGGAAACTATGGATGATCCAGTCAGACAACTTGCCCAGGTTTTGTATTTCAATATTAGTGTCCTTGTCCTGATTGGGAGTAATATCCCACGTTCAGATGCAAAGATGGACTAGAGAGTCAAATTTAGGGGCGGCTTTGAACTCGAGAACATGTCAAAAAGGTCTGCAGGTGCAAAGATGGACTAGAGAGTCAAATTTAGGGGGCCAATGGCCCTCAACTAGACGTGCACTCTCCCAAATCCTTTGCCTAAACGCGACGTTGGGTTTATTTTATGTTTGGATTAAGACTGGAGAATTCTACCTAAAACGGGAGTTGCTACTTGCCTCTTAGGGTCGATTAAAAACCAAACGAAATACGTGAGTTTATCTCTTTATTGGGCTATTTTGCTTTCCATAGTGTATATGATTAACTGTGATTGATTTTCTTGCGTGGTTCATCTAGAGGCATGTTGAGGAGTAAAATTGAAAACATTGCATGAGAAACGTCTTCATTATAAAAGAAAAGGTATTAAAGGATTGTTAGATTAGTCTAGCGTAGCTACTAGGTACTCGAACTCGTCAACATAGTTGTTAAGGCGCCCTCTGATGGCCAAGGCGTCCCGTCGCCTTGTTGGTTGCCCTCAAGGCGGGCGCCTTGGTTGTCTAGGCGTCGCCTTGTGGGCGCCTTGGGCGCCTTGAGCGCCTAGGCGACGCCTTGAGCACCTTGACAAGGTCCAGTTTTTTTTTTTTTTTTTTTTATAATTTCGAGCCAACATGGACTGTGGGCCACGATCAAAAGGGCCAATCCCTTTTATTTTGAGCCCACTAGATTAGGTTAAATCCAAACCCATTAGGTTTTCCTCTTGTATTTGCTAATTGCTCTTTGCTATCAAACGGTGCCGAAGACCTTCTCAACTAGGTTAAAAAAATTGTAAGTTAAAAATTAATAAATTAATTAAGACAAACAAGTAAACTTTAATAAGAAACTTGAATGACATTTGTTGCCCAAAACAAGTTGGTAATTTTATATGAAGAAAGTTGATAATTTTCTTTCATTTGCATTGATAATTTACCTACTTCATTTTATGATTATTATGTCTTAAATATATTTGATAGTTATTTATTTTTAATAATCTTTCATGCATATATTTGCTCTGTTGAATCATGAATGTAAATTTTGAAGTACAAATGTAAAATATACAATTATACATATATATATATATATATATATATATATATATATATATATATATATATATATATATATATTTAAAAATTTAGCTTCATTGTCGCCTTATCGCCTTGCGGACGACTAGGCGGGCGCCTAATCACCTAGGCGTTTTGGAGGCCTTTGCTCGCCTTGTCGCCTTAACAACTATGCTCGTCAATCTCTGATTCGCAGTAGTAACTAGTAAGACGGGCTCTGCACCCTTACTTTCTTTCATCGTCAATTGTGTCTTTCCAGTCAGAAGTAAGGGCGACGACTTCAGTCTTTTCTATTCATATTTAAGCTTTTCACTTTCCAGAACTCAGAAGAAGAATGATATTAACCGTACTTGTTAGTAGGTCTATTTCACAATTATAATCAAATTTACTTTCATTTGTCAACTATACATTTTGGAATATTGTTTGTTGATATCAAACGAAGGGTATATTTCTAAATATTACCTTTGAGATTAACGTTGTACTGGCGCTTATCTTGTTATATCGATATGCAAATTGAATTTTGACTCATGAGTACTTATAGATAAATTATTAATTAATAGTAGCAAAGCTCACGCTATTATTTTTTATTGGGATATGTGCCTTGATAGTCCTAAAACTTGCAATAATTGCAATCAAGTCCTAGAACTTGTAAAATTAATGCAATTGGATCCTTTCATTAACCCCGTCCACTTAGAATAATGGAAAATGCGATAACCTAGTTAAAATAGTTAAGGCTAAAATGACGTCATTTTGGTCCAAATATGATTTATAAAACAATTTTAACATCAAAAATTACTTTTTTTTTTGTAATTTCAAATCTACGGAGTTAATGGGAGGATTCAATTGCATCAATTTGATAAGTGTTAGGACTTGAAACTTTCTGCCCACAACCTAACAACAACCATACAATATAACGCACCAACGGAAGCGAGGCTACAACTCCTCCTCAATGATACAAAAGATGACTTGGGGCATTTCAATATTAACGGCAAATTACTCTCAAGATAAAGCATGGATTCAAGTTACACTTCTAATTCTGAAACATTAAGAAAATCTTCCAGTCTTGCAGCAAAAGAGGAGAGAGACTTCTCAAACGGTTGAGCTCTTCTTACACCTATTTATCTTCATCTTCCTTCAGGGATCTCCATCCAAGCTTCGGGTTTGAAAGGAAAATGGGTCCCGCGACGGGGTGAGACTTACGTCTCAGCGAGCTATCCTAACCCTAAATTAGGCCATTCGTCTCACCGAACCAAAACAATCATAGTAACATGCAAGCAGTTGATAAAACAAGACATGGCATTTCTCAAAGCATCAAGTCATGCTAAAACGAGAATTTCAATTAAAGGCAAACAGGGCATCAGGTGATCAAGCTTCCGTACTAGCTTAATGAATCATAACATCTCATGAAATAAAAGATTTTTCAGTCACAACTCCGCATTCACTCCGCCTCCTGTAATTATTTTTTTTTTGTATTTTTTATTATGTTTTTCCAACTTTTAGCTTTTTTAATTGCCAACTGGACCTTCGGTGAGCCAGTTAGGTTCAAATATTAATAAAACAATGTCAAGTCGGATTGTCGATAATGCGTGTCGGAGTTCGTACTCAAACGATTGTTTCTAAAAAAATTGGTACTTAATAATCTGGATGAAACTTTTGGCACAAAAAAAAGGCATCTTGCACATACAATATTATGGCTATCTCGATTGTAAATAAACTGGGTATTGCAGTAAGAACTGAATGCAATCTCCACGCCAATCAACAGTTCAATCACGTAATCTGAAAAGAATGAGTCAACAAGGTGTTAAAATATATTCGCCGAGACTTCTCATGTTTCCAATTATCTTGTGGTTTTGCTGTCGCCAGATTCAAATTGTCTTTGAATGGCCAGATTCCACATCCACCACTCCCACACAAAGCAATCACCATGAAGACCACATGACTCCATATGAAGTTCGGATTTTACATCTACTAGGCAATGGCAATGAACTCAAGAAGTTTCTTCTTGATTCCTTGGAGTTTAGTCAATGCATTGCCAATGTCCATTCGCTCCCGTGGAGATTCAAAAGAGCAAGCGACTCCTATTTCAATGATCGAAACCAAACACTCCAAAATACTGAAACAGTTGTTGTTGTTGCCATCCGGAGCGACAGCTCGTCTCTTCTCCAACTCCAGATTTTCTTGAAGTAGAATGGGATCAATTACCTTTTCCACTCGATTTGTCAGAGCAGCCTTTGCGAAGCGATGAATATTCAGCCCATTTTCAAAGATGTCATGGGTTGGCCTCTTACCTGTGAACATCTCCAGAATGAGGACTCCGAAGCTGTACACATCTCCTTCTGTGGATACCGTACCTCCCGTGCCATACTCTACAACAATCAACATCGCATGGTGATGCATAGTGGATAATTGAGATTGAGATTGGATTGTGTTGGTGACTTTCATGCCTATGCCTTTTTTCAAAGGATATTTGGCTACCGTCACTTGCTCTAAATAAGGAAATAAACTAAAAGACCCAACTTGTGTATTATTACCTGGAGCTACATAGCCGAAAGATCCTTTTACTCCAATAGAGCTGGATTGTTTGGCTAGTAACTTATGCGTAGCTTCTGGGAGGAACCTGGCAAGCCCGAAATCGCCTACATGTCCAATCATTTCATCATCAAGAAGGATATTGCTTGGCTTTAGATCACAATGGACTATTGGTGTGTCACACTGATGATGGAGATAATCTAGTGCACAAGCAATATCGGTGGCAATATTCACTCTCTGAAGTAGACTCAACTCCCTTCTTATTGTATATTGCGATGTAGTTGGGTGCAACCATTCATCCAAGCTCCCATTCGACATGAATTCATAGACCAATGCCTTGAAATCATTTCCATTAAAATCAAATCCAGAACAAGCCGTGAGTACCTTCACAAGATTACGGTGTCGGATTCTTCTCAAGGCCTCGCACTCGGCTATGAAGCTCTTGGAAGCTCCGTGATTTGTAAGATCGAGAATCTTGATGGCCACGATCAACTGAGTCTGATCAAGAAGCCCTTTGTGTACAGATCCAAAACTACCTATGCCGAGCAGATTGGTGGAGGAGAAGCCATCCGTTGCTTTCAATAGACTGTGGTACGAAACATGCAAAAGTCCTTCTTCAGAAGAGCTTGAAGCTGATGCATTCTTATTGTGTCGACACCAGAAGAGGCATAACAAAGACAGTATGCAGGCTCCTCCTACCAGAGCAGAGACCATAGATATCAGAACTTTTGTAGCTCTACTTTTTCTCCTCCTTTCATAGTGGCATTTCGGCAGTTGAAAATCGGGTAGACCCCCACAAAGCTTCTTATTTCCAATAACTGAAGTTGCATTGGCATTTCTGAAAACTCCTCCAGTTGGTAATACACCCTCAAAATCATTGTAAGAAATGCTCAAATTTGTCAAATTCAACAACCCTAAAAATTCTGGGATTTGGCCAGACAATCGGTTGTTGGAAACATTTAATACCTGAAGCCCTCTCATGGAACTTAGAGTCAATGGCAGGGGCCCTTCAAAGAAATTGTCCTGCATATATAGGCTATCCATGCTTATACAATTGCTGATACTGCTCGGAATCTTTTGAGTTAATCTATTACCGCCAAGACTTAATATGCCGAGACTTTTCATGTTCCCAACTTCTACTGGAAGAGATCCTGTAAGACTATTTTGAGACAAGTTGAGATAAATCGATAATGATGAGAGGCCCACAATATCCGGGGGTATGTTACCACTAAGGTTGTTCATCGATAGGTCCAAGAGAAGTAGATTCCGACAGTTCCCTAGAGACGATGGTATCGAGCCTTGGAGATTATTGCTATGCAAATATAATGTGGTTAACATCCTTAAATTTCCGATTGATGCTGGTATCTGCCCCGAGAAATTATTCATGCTGAGAGACATAGCCTTCATTTTGTTTAGATTTCCAATCTCAGAAGGAATGTTTCCCGAGATGTGGTTGCCCTCCATGCCTAGGATCTCCAAATTGATCAGATTTCCAATTCCAGCAGGTAAGGTTCCAGAAATATAATTGTCGCTTAAACCAAACGCTGAAAGGGTGATAGAGAGGTTACCGATACAGTCGGGTATTGTTCCTCGAAAAGCATTCTCGGCAATAACCAATTTATCCAAGTTTGTGGAATTAGTTAGAGAGCACAGGAAGTCAAGATCAACAGATTGCTTGCTTCCTAAGTTGTTAGCCCAGATGTTAAACCAATTGAGTCCTCTCATCTTTGAGAAAGAAGGAACTTTTCCAGTAAAGTTGTTGAATGCGATTTCGAAAAAATTGAGATTAGAGGAGTTGCTTATTGACACAGGAATGGGTCCGGTGAGGCGGTTGTTATACAAACCGATATACTGGAGATTCGAAAGAGTGAAGCCTAAGTCATTGGGTAAGCCCCCCTCTAATTGGTTTTCAGCTAAATCAAGGGCTATCAAAGTGGATAAATTGAAGACTGAGAGAGGAATCGTACCGACAAATTTATTCGCGCCGAGAAAGAGGACATTCAGTGTTCTCAGTTGTCCGAGGAACTCCGGGATCGTACCACTGAGGTTATTAAACGACGAATAGAAGCTTTGAAGAGAAGATAAGTTTTCAAACGACGGCGGAATGTTTCCCATCAAGCTGTTGGCTTCAAGTGTAAGTATTTGGAGCTTGGACAAGAAGCCGAGTTCTGCGGGCAAATTTCCTTCAAGGTTGTTGAAGCCTAAGTGGAGAATGAGCAAATTAAAGCAATGGGATAGATTCGAAGGGATTTGTCCACCGAATGAGTTGTTATAAAGGAATAACTTCTGCAACCGAAACAAGCGGCCGAATTGCGATGGAATTTCGGAGTGAAAACTATTGTTATGTAGATGGACTTCCCTCAAAAAGCTTAGGTTACCAATACAGGACGGCACGACCCCAGATAGGTTCTTGGAGTGGAGGTCCAATACAGTGACCCTTCGGTGTCTACGACCGCATGTGATGCCATACCACTCACAGAAGTGGCTAGAATCATTCCATGAGCTCAAAACTCCGCCGGGATCGGCTATCCGGGCTTTGAATTCCAGCAAAGCAAGCCGATCGGTTTCGCCTCCGCCAGCTTCTACTGAAGCTAAGACACTTCCTAAAAGGAAAATGATGGCAGCTAAGCATGAGAATGAACTGGATGAAACCCGATCTCTATGAGAAAGGTCCATGAGGATCGGTAACAGAGTTTTCTGAGCTCGAATCTGTTTAGGTTTGGTGCGAATTGTTTCGAAACAATTCGCGATATATATATCAACGGACAACATGATCTTCCATATCAAGACATGTCGAGGTCATCAATGCAAGAATAGTCATGACAGATCTTTCTCAAGCTGAGAAAATTACAAGGCCGTGACAAGCAAGTTAATAATTGATGATCCAGCCTGTCAACATAGTTGAAACACCATGGGGCCTACCTTCGTTCATTGTCACTTTTGTCTTTTCAATCCCTGAATTTCCGGGTTGTTCAGTAGTGGCGACAACTTTAGTCTTTTCCACGCATGTAAAGTCTCAATTTTCCAGTACTCAGAACCAGATCAGTATTAACTATATATGTAAGTAGGTCTATTTCACGAGTGATGATTATACATGGCCACAGTTCAGAAATCAGCGGTTTCGGTTCGTGGCCATGGCTGAATAGGAACCGACCCTTTGAACGGCGGCTTCGATTTCGGTTCGGAATCGGCGGTTCAAGGGCCAATTTCGGTTCACGAAACTGCCAATTTCAACTTTTAAAAACACTTTTTAAATAATAAAATTTGAAATTTATTTGGTGTCGATCCCCGCTTGGGTTGGATGTTTATTTCTCAGATGCCAAGTAAATGTTCCATAGCCGCCTCCAGTTGAAAAATTGTATGTACTCGTGCAATATTTATAACTTGTCTCTGCCTAAATGTTCCTACTCGAAGTATTGCCACATGTTGGATGTACCCTCCTCCCATTCCGGTTCATTTGCTGTCGACATTTATTCGACACCGGTAGAAGAAGACTTTTTTTGCGTTGGGACTTGATCGATGTTGGGAATAACGTTGATATTATAGTCATAGTCTATCTAGCATGCAGATTCACGAGGATCATATCCATGAGGATAATCGGATTCCTCTATCACCATCGGGCTCTTTCCAGTATTTCTGCTTTCACTTGCCATTTTTTGAGAGAATTAAGCGAAAAGCCGATTTAGAGAATTGAGGAAATTGAGCTGGGATTGAGAGAATTGAGCGAATTGAGAGAATTTGTGAGAAAAATGAAAGATATGAGGGATATTTATAGATGGGGGAATGAGATGATATAATGAGTTAAAAAAAGGGCTAATACCGTGAAAAATCCCAAACTGATGCATCTGCAACTAATTTACCCCAATCTATTTTATTGACCATCAATAATCCCAAACTAGTACACTTATGACAAATTAACCCCAAACTATTTTTTTGACCACCAAAAATCCTAAACTGGTACAATTGTGATAAATTTACCCCAAATAAATTTTTTTACCATACAAAAATCCTAAATTGGTATAAATATGATAAATTTATCCTCTGTTAGTTTCCATTAAATTGAGTTAATACCTCGAAAAGTTTTAAATTGACGCATCAATAGCAAATATAGGGTAACGTGTACACCTAACAATTGCCATGTGCCAAAAAATAATTTGGGGTAAAATTGTCGCATGCATACCAGTTTGAGATTTTTGATGATATTAATCCTAAAAAAAAGGCGTGGGGGTGTCCGTTGCATTGTAACGGCCATTCGGGCCGTTGGGGCCTGGAGGAAAGAGCCCAATGGTTGTTCCCTCCCCCCCTTTTTTTGAAGGCTTAGTAGCCGGGCCGGTTCCGAATATTTGCTGAACCGTAACCGGCCCATGAGGGCCGAGCCGATTCCGAACTAGCGGGCCCGATCAACGGGCCGATTACAATTAGTCCACGGGCTAGTTTCAGGCCCAAATCGGCCTATGTCCATGTCTAGTGATGATCAAATTTACTTTCATTTGTCAATTTATATATATAATATAAATTTTACATTTAGGAATTATTATTAATTGAGAATAGTGCTTACACATAAAAGAGAGCAAAATCACTACCAGGGTGAATAAGAAGCTTGTGGAATTGGTTAAAGAGCAAAGGAAGTCTAAATCAGCAGATTGCCCACTTTCTAGGTTGTTATCGCCAATATTGAACCAAGTGAGTCCTCTCATCTTCCAAAAAGAAGGAACATTCCGAGTGAAGTTGTTCAATGCAATTTCGAATTGAGCGAGATTAGAGGCATTGTGTAGTGACTTAGGAATGGGTCCGGTGAAGTGGTTTTCACTCAAACCAATTATCTCCAGATTCGGAAGAGTGAAGCCTAAGTCGGTGGGTAAGCCCCCCTCTAATTGGTTTCTGGCCACATAAAGTATTGTCATAGTGGATATATTGAAAACTGAGATAGGAATTGTACAAACAAATTTGTTCCACCCACATGCAAGGATGTTAAGATTTCGCAGCTGACTGAGAGTTTCTGGGATCGCACCGAGGTTATTTAATGTTGTTGTGAAGACTCGAAGAGATGATAAGTTTCCAAATGATGGTGGAATGTTTCCCATCAAGCCATTGGCTTCAAGTACGAGTATACGGAGCTTGGACAGGGAGCCAAGCTCTGGAGGCAAATTGATAGGAATCGTGGCCCAATTCCAAAAATATAATCTAAGCAAACAATACGCAGTAGCAGAATATAACGATAAAAGAACAGAATTAGAAGAAGCACACCAGAGAATTTGTTATCGAAGTTCACCCAAACCTGGGCTACGTCTCCGCGCAGAGGCACTCTGCGAATCCACTAGTCTTCGAGAAAAGTAGGAATACAACTGACGATCTTCTCACAAGATCGAAGGAAAAAGAAAACGAGAACACTCAAGAATGCCGTCACGGCCTCTCTCTCTCTTTTTCTCTCTATTCGCTACTTTGCGCGTTCTATCTGCTCTTGTGCTTTCTATCTGCTCTTATATCTGCTCTTATCTTCTGACGGCTACAACCTATATATATCCCCAATATATAAGGTGTATCTTTTAACTTAGAAGAAAATGAAAGGACAAAAGACAAAAAGAAATCTTAACGATATCTTTTGATATATTTTGACTTCACGCCAACAATCTCCCACTTGAAGACAAATATATCTGATGCACCAGCAACTTTGCTTCCATCCTCTTCAAAAACTAGCAACTAAAACTTGTACCTCTGCGATACTCCTCATCAATTAACATGGAGTAATACCAATAGTAGTAGTACAGAAAGTATGCTTCTCTCTGTCTACTGCCTTGGTAAGCATGTCAGCTAGATTCTTTGATCCATCAATCTTCTGTAGCTTTAACTCGTTATCTTTTAATACTGACCTGATGAAGTGATAACGCTTCTTGATATGTCTAGTCATTGAGTGATAAGCTGCATTCTTTGCTAAGTGTACTGCACTTTGACTATCACTCCACAGTGTGCTCACTGGCTGCTTTCGATGTAGCTCCTCCAGATAATCTTGTAACCACATGATTTCCTTAGAGGCTTCCGTGATCGCCACGTACTCTGCTTCTGTCGTCGATAGAGCCACTATTTTCTGTAGTTGAGATACCCAACTCATTGTTGTACCTGCAACTGTAAAGACATATCCAGTGGTACTCTTACCACTATCTCGATCACCCGAGTGATCTGCATCCACATAACCCTGCAATTCTAGAGATGTACCTCCATAACAAAGAGAGTAATTTGATGTACATGCTAGATATCTCAATATCCATTTTACTGCATTCCAATGCTCTTTGCCCGAGTTCTGCAAATATCGACTCACAACTCCCACTGCCTGTGCAATATCTGGTCTCGTGCTTACCATAGCATACATCAAACTTCCAACTGTTGACGCATACGGCACTGTCGCCATCTCATATTTCAAAACTTGAGTACTCGGACACATATCTTTGGAAAGTTTGAAGTGACCCGCTAGAGGAGTCGCAACCGATTTTGCTTTGTCCATGTTGAATCTTTTCAACACCTTGTTCACATAGTCTTCTTGAGACAACCATAATTTCTTATTTTTCCTGTCCCTGATGATTTTCATGCCTAAAATCTTCTTGGCCTCTCCCAAGTCTTTCATAGCAAACTGCGCTGCTAACATCTTCTTTACTTCTGCGATTCTCTTCATATTAGAACTAGCCACTAGCATGTCATCAACATATAAAGAAAGATATACAATATCACCATCGCTATACTTTCGCAAATAAATACAATGATCAGCCTCACAGTGTGCAAATCCTTTTTTTTTCCATAAAACCATCAAATTTTAAGTACCATTGTCGCGGAGCTTGCTTTAAGCCATACAAGCTTTTCTTCAAGCGACATACCATGTGTTCTTTACCTTTGACTTCAAAACCTCTAGGTTGCGCCATGTATAACTCGTCATCTAAATCACTATGTAAAAACGCCGTTTTTACATCTAATTGCTCAAGATGAAGATCCTCTACTGTAACTATATTCAGCAAAACTCTGATTGATGTCATCTTCACTACTGGTGAAAATATCTCGGAGTAGTCAATCCCTTCTTTTTGAGAAATGCCCTTTACTACAAGTCTCGCCTTGTATCTGATACTACCATCAGCTTCATTTTTGATCCTATACACCCACTTGTTTAACAAAGCTTTTTTACTTGTGGGCAACTTGGTCAACTCCCAAGTTTTGTTCTGAATTAATGAGCTCATCTCGTCTTTCATAGCACGTTCCCACTGCATGTGAGATGTGTATTTCTTTACCTCATCATAAGTTTCCGTCTCTCCCGAATCTGTATATAAGACATGACTTAGAACAATATTCGCTGAAGGATCAAAAATTACCTTTGGCTTTCTCACACGGGTAGATCTCCTTAAAACAGGTACTTCAGGGTCGTTAGTCTGCTCTGGATCATTGCATTCCTCTTGTACTGCCTGCTCATTAATAATGTGTTCATCTTGAACAACCTCCTCTTCAGATGCACTCTGATCTGTTGGAACCATCTTCACATGAATTGTGTCCAGCTCAATATATTTTGGTTCTACTGCTATCTTACGCTCTGTCTGACGATCTTTGTACATCTTTTCTTCCTGGAACACCACATTCCGGCTGCGAATGACTTTGTTATTCTCATAATCCCAAAGCCTATATCCATATTCATCGCCGCCATATCAAATAAAGATGCACTTTTGGGACTTAGCATCAAGCTTTTTCCTGTCCTCTCTGCCAATCAAAACATATCCAATACAACCAAAATTTTTTAGATATGAATAATTGACCTTTTTACCTGACCACTGCTCTTGCGGTACTCCTCCATCCAGCGCATTAGATGGACTCCTGTTAATCAAATATACAGCTGCATCAACTGTTGCAGCCTATAAGTATAACGGGAGACCCGCATGTAGTCTCATGCATCTTGCACGTTCCAAAATGGTCCTGTTCATTCCCTCAGCCACACCATTTTCTTGAGGAGTTCTAGGAATAGTCTTTAACCCATGTATGCCTTCTTGGCTCAAATATTCTGCAAATTCATTGCTCGTGTATTCACAATCATTATCAAATTTTAAAGCTTTAATCTGATAACTTGTTTCTTTTTCTACCATGGTTTTCCCCACTTTGAAAACACCGAATACTTTTGATTTTTCTCTAAGAGCATATACCCAAGTCTTTCTTGTTGCATCATCAATAAAAATGACAAAATATCTCTTACCATCATAAGAGAGTTTTTGAGCCGGTCTCCATACATCAGTATGAACTAACTCTAACTTTTGCTTTTTATTTTGTCGCCCATTTAATTGAAAACTAACTGCTTTTTGTTTTCCATAAATGCAACTTTCACATAAATCTAACTCAACTTTCTGCAAACCTGGAAGCAACTTTCTTGAATGTAACTGCTTGACACCTTTTTCACCGAGATGTCCCAAACGATAATGCCAAAGAGTAGATAAATTACCTGTAGCCACTGTAGTTGCAACCATATCACTGATATTGTCTCATTGGAGAAGGTAAAGTGTACCTGTACGCTTTCCCTTTGCTACTACTCTTGCTCCTGATGTTATCTTCCACTCTCCGCCTCTAAAAGTTGTCACCATGCCTTCTTGGTCAAGTTTGCTAGTTGAAATCAGTTTTTTCTTCAACTCGGGAATATGTCTGGTTTCACGCAAAATTAGTCGTCCACCACCTGAGATGTTCAAAACCACAGTTCTTTTTCCTACAATTGGACACATGTGGCCATTTCCCACAACCACTTGCCCAAAATCTCCACTGGCTTAATCAACAAATATATTTTTTTGCGAGGTACAATGAAAAGAAGCACCAGAGTCAAGAACCACTTATCTGTAGCCAAGTCAAGCCCTGCAGATAAACACAAGTTCTCTAACAAAGGTTCATCACTTACCACATTAGCTCCTTGATTCTCATCTCGCAGCTTCTTT
Organism: Rhodomyrtus psidioides; assembly: GCA_021437785.1. Classification (NCBI taxonomy): domain Eukaryota; kingdom Viridiplantae; phylum Streptophyta; class Magnoliopsida; order Myrtales; family Myrtaceae; genus Rhodomyrtus; species Rhodomyrtus psidioides. Next base: position 17,200,839 of record JAILYB010000003.1, read on the forward strand.
TTGTAGGCTTCACATTGAAATCTACGATGCCCCGTCTGGTGACAAAACCAGCACTCATCTTTTGTAACCTCTCTCTTTCCCCTAGATTGTGACCTACCACGCCCGCTGAATTTTCCTCAGCTTTTACTTTTTCCACGGTTTTCCACTGCTAGTGCCGTTGAAGATGCAGATGCCGAAAATTTATCTCCACTTGAGACTTTTCGTCGCATCTCTTCATCCATGATACTGCTCACAGCATCATCCAGAGTCAAATCATCCTTCATGGTGCTCGAAATTCCTTGCACCGCGGTGTTGTAGCTTTCTGGAAGGGAACATAGAAATAACAGAACTTGTAACTTCATATCCAGATTTATGCCTGCGGACTCTAACTGACCTGTAACCTGCGTGAAACTGTTAATATGCTCTGCAACAGAACCTCTGTCAGATAATTTCATATTAACCAATTTCTTTAACAAAAATATCTGATTCGATGTGGATGGCTTCTCATAAATATTCGTTAGAATATCCATAGCTTCTTTTGCAGTTTTTGCTTTCGCGATGTGGTATCCTATCTTTTTCGTCAAACCTAGACGAATCGCACCTAACGCCTTTCGATCAAGAATTTTCCATCCCGATTCTGCTGTCGGATCAACTTCCGAGATTTCAGGTTTCCAACCCTCAAGTGGTGCATAGAGATCTTTCTGATAAAGATAGTCCTCTATTTGAGAAAATAATTTCTGTGAGAATCTGAAGTATTACATGAATGAGTACCAAAACCGCATATTTGGCACCTTTGGTGGATTAATGTTAGGACCACACGGTCTTAATCCTGATTATCCATTTATTCATGTTTTGCGGTGGTCTCCTGATCATGATTTCCCTGAAGATCTCAAATGGTTCTTTTGGTATCTTCTCAACAAATACGCTGTTGCCAGAAATCTTGCCCATCGAACTTATCGATTCTAATTTTATCTTCTGCCATACTGTTTGCTTTCAATCGAACGTCACCAAAAAACCCTCGATGTTCTTGATTAGCCAACCTTGGTTCTGATACCAGTTGATAGGAATCGTGCCCCAATTCCAAAAATATAATCCAAGCAAACAATACGCAGTAGCAGAATATAACGATAAAAGAACAGAATTAGAAGAAGCACACCGGAGAATTTGTTATCGAAGTTCACCCAAACCTAGGCTACGTCTCCGCGGAGAGGCACTCTGCGAATCCACTAGTCTTCGAGAAAAGTAGGAATACAACTGACGATATTCTCACAAGATCGAACGAAAAAAAAAACGAGAACACTCAAGAATGCCTTCACGTTCTCTCTCTCTCTCTCTCTCTCTCTCTCTCTCTCTCTCTCTCTCTCTCTCCCTCTCTCTCTCTCTCTCTCTCTCTCTCTCTCTCTCTCTCTCTCTCTCTATTTGCTACTTTGCGCGTTCTATCTGCTCTTGCGCTTTTTATATGCTCTTCTATCTGCTCTTATCTTCTGACGGCTACAACCTGTATATATCTCCAATATATAAGGTGTATCTTTTAACTTAGAAGAAAAGGAAATGACAAAAGACAAAAAGAAATCTTAACGATATCTTTTGATATATTTTGACTTCACGCCAACACAAATTTCCTTCAAGTGTATTGAAGCCTAAGTTAAGCACGAGCAAGTTAGAGCAATGGGAGAGATTTGAAGGGATTTGTCTGCTGAACGAGTTGTTATTAAGGGCCAACTTCTGCAACCGAAATAAGCGGCCGAATTGCGGGGGGATTTCAGAGCCGAAACTGTTGTTCTTCAGTTGGACTTCCCTCAGAAAGCTCAGGTTACCAATATGGGGTGGCAGGACTCCGAAGAGGTTCTTAGACTGGAGGTCCAACACGGTGACTCTCCGGTGTTTATGACCACATGTGACACCGTGCCACTCGCAAAAGTGGCTAGTATCATTCCACGAGCTTAGAACCCCATCAGGGTCGGCTATTCGGGCCTTGAATTCCAGCAAGTTGAGCCGATCGATCTCGTCCCCACCAGTTTCTCCAAATGCCAGGACCCTCCCCAACAGAAGAATGACGGTAGTTAAGCATGAAAATGATCCGGATGAAACCCGATCTCCATGGAGAACGTCCATGAGGATCTGCAGCACAGTTTTCTCTGATCGAGTCTCTTTCGGTGTTTGTGCGACATTGTTACGAAGCAAGTCGCGAAATATATCACAGTCGTTAAGATATGCCGATGTCATCAATGCAAAAAAATAATCATGACTATCCTTCATGGGCCACTCAAGTTGAGAAAAATACAAGGCTGCACGTGACAACTTGCAACACTAGTGACGGTGGAGTCAGCTAATGTAAACTGAGACATCACGGGACCTACTTCGGTCCATTATTGCTCATGTCCTCATCTTAAAATCCACTTTGCCCGTGCCTTTTGGGATTGGATGTTTCTTTTCTAGGGATAGAATTGATCTTCACTTTTTAATGCCGTTCAATCCCACTTTTCATCTTCCTCTTTGCCCACCGAAATTTAATTTCGGCAAGCATACTGATAATTCATGGCTTAAGTACACAATGAGTGTCAAAATTTATGTATATCATTCACTTTAGTACCAAATTTTTTGAAATGATGACTTAGGTATTAACTTTTTTCTTTTTTTCAAACGACCACTCCAGTGCCAAAACTGTCAAAATGACATTTAAATATCATTTTTTTTAAAAACACTTACTTCAGCGCCAACTTTAGTGAGTCACGTCAGCTTAAATCGAAGTTGGCATTGGAGTGAGTATTTTTTTATTTAAAAAATTGATATTTAGGTTATCATTTTGAAAGTTTTGACACCAACGTGAGTGCCGTATACGAGTTTTGGGCACAAGTAGCGTACTTTAGCTGGTAATTTATTTCATAGAAACCATAGATTGAACTCGTCAACAACGACGCCAAAGAAAAAAGTCCAGATCTTTCGCGAGCCTCTCAAGTTGAGAAGAAACTTCGAGGCTGCGAGGTGCAACTTGAAAGGAAACTATGGATGATCCAGTCAGACAACTTGCCCAGGTTTTGTATTTCAAGATTAGTGTCCTACGTGCAGATGCAAAGATGGACTAGAGAGTCAAATTCAGGGGCGGCTTTGAACTCGAGAACCGTCAAAAAGGTCTGCAGGTGCAAAGGTGGACTAGAGATTCAAATTTATGGGGCTAATGGCCCTCAACTAGACGTGCACTCTCCCAAATCCTTGCCTAAACGTGACGTTGGGTTTATTTTATGTTTGGATTAAGACTAGAGAATTCTACCTATAACGGGAGTTGCCACTTGCCTCTTAGGGTCGATTAAAAACCAAACGAGATACGTGAGTTTATCTCTTTATTGGGCTATTTTTCTTTCCATAGTGTATATGATTAATTGTGATTGATTTTCTTGAGAACTTGTGCGTGGTTCATCTAGAGGCATGTTGAGGAGTAAAATTGAAAACATTATATGAGAAACGTCTTCATTATAAAAGAAAAGGTATTAAAGGAGTGTTAGATTAGTCTAGGGTAACTACTAAGGTATTCGAACTCGTCAATCTCTGATTCGCAGTAGTAACTAATAAGACGGGCTCTGCACCTTACTTTCTTTCATTGTCAATTGTGTCTTTCCAGTCCCTAGTAAGGGCGACGACTTTAGTCTTTTCCATTCATATTTAAGCTTTTCACTTTCCAGAACTTAGAAAAAGAACGGTATTAACCGTACATGTTAGTAGGTCTATTTCACACTTGTAATCAACTTTACTTTCATTTGTCAACTATACATTTTCGAATATTCTTTGTTGATATCAAACGAAGGGTATATTTCTAAATATTACCTTTGAGATTAACGTTGTGCTAGCGCTTATCTTGTTATATCGATATGCAAATTGAATTTTGACTGATGAGTGCTTATAAATAAATTATTAATTAATAGTAACAAAGCTCACGCTATTATTTTTTTATTGGGATATGTTCACTGAAAGTCCTAAAACTTGCAATAATTGCAATCAAGTCCTGCAACTTGTCAAATTAATGTAATCGGATCCTTTCATTAACCCCATCCACTTAGAATAATGGAAAATGCGATAACCCAGTTAAAATAGTTGAGGCTAAAATGACGTCATTTTGGTCCAAATATGATTTATAAAACAATTTTAGCATAAAATATTGCTATTTGTTTTTTGTAATTTCAAATCTAGAGAGTTAATGGAAGGACTCGATTGCATTAATTTGATAAGTGTTAGGACTTGGATGCACTTTTTGTCAGTTTTTTTTTTTTTGGCTAAATTACACTTTTGTAACAAGTTTTAGGATCTCTCGTTGGAACTTTTACCTTTTTTTTTCTAATCTAATTAATTTGTATTTTTTATTATGTTTTCCCAACTTTTAGCTTTTTTAATTCCCGACTGGACTTTCAGCGAGCCAGTTAGCTTCAAATATTAATAAAAAAAGTCAAGTTGGATTTCTGGTAATGCGTATTGGAGTTGGCATTCAAACGATTGTTTCTAAAAAAAAAAATTGGTACTTAATGATTTGGATGAAATTTTTGGCACAAAAAAGAAATGAGTATCTTACATCACTTTTAGCACTTGTACTATTCTTCTTTCCAAATTATGGCTATTTCGATTGTAAATAAACTAGGTATTGTAGTGAACCCCGCGGATACATAGCTAGCTAAAAAACCAAACAAGCTGTAATTGGCACATCCAATTTAATTGAGGAAGTGCGAGAATTCAAGTCCAGTCGACGCTCCTCCGACTTCTTCTGACAGTGGCGTACGGTTGAAGTGCTACAGGAAGAAGCGGATAAGGCAGCTGAAGAGATCCGAAAGCAACTTGGCATGGCCGCTTGAATTTTCGCAAAGAGAAATTGTTCAGTTAGCGATCCATGTAAATGTCATTAAAAGTTATCCAGAGTCATATATGAAAGCATGCGAGGACTGAATGTCATGTTTGCAGTTTCCAACGTGCAGAAAAGACTACGTTAAAATTTCGCGCAAACATTTAAGGCTACATCGAGTAAAGTCTAGGACCGAACTAGCTATGATATGTCTAGAACTGATTTGGTATTTATCCCAGCTATAAATCAGGCCATAAGAAGCATTCATTTGGCAAGCCACAAAACGGTGAGCCAGTTTGCTTAAGTGCTTTATGGTGTGAGAAAATTACATCGCATTCATTTGGTACCGGAGCCGCGCTTTCTTGTTCGACACACCTTGCATGAATCCATTGGAGGAGCAACGTTGTGACTGTTGCTAAAAAATCCAGTATTATCCCAACCAAACCAAAGCCAAATGCTAATGACCACATAGTAAAGTCCCCATGCCCAATCAAATCATCACTTGTCTCAACTAGGGGTGAACAGAAAAATCACGATTCAATCAAACCGGACCGGACCTTACCCAACCGGCCCATGAACCGACCCCCTTGTATAATCTGAATGTATATTATTTTATCGGTTCGGTTCTCATTATTCTGCAGGTGCTGCACATCATGTTTTACTGAATTCTTTTATTTTATCGGTTCGGTTCTATGGCTGCTTGCAATGGACCAAGGCGAATTTATTTTCTCGCCTATTTTCTTTTTTCCATTTTTTGCTCGGTAGAAATGTAACCGGAATCCAACCGAAAACCGGACTGGACTGATGGTTTGGTTGGTTCACGGTTCATAAAAGAAGCGGTTGGTTCACGATTCGCATTTTGCGAAATTGATTCCTAGCTGATGGTTCTCGGTTTTAGGATAAAACCACCCATCCTATGAACCGATCATCCCTAGTCTCAACCAAGTCGCATTATGTTAATGAACACTAGCCCGTTGGAGTAAAGGAAACTGCCCAAGCGATTCAGGTAAAGGCTCTATATCCTTCTCTCACAAATTTAAGTATCGAAGGGACAATGCAGATAGATTGCTCATCTGTCTCGCATGTTATATCACAGCTGTCTTGCCCTTTGTCTTGTCTCATTTAATGGACTGATTCTAATTGATGATAAACAACCTTCTCCCACACTCCTTTTCATAAGTACAACATTTAAACATCAGGGAAGCTGCTCAGTATTTTGTTTTAAAAGCCAAATCAAACAGGCCGAGTTTGCAACAGAGAAGTCAAAAGCCCATATTACCGGATGTCTGGAGTTACTAATGTTAGGAGCCATGCATTAGTGACTTTTCTTTAATTGCATTTTCCTGGTACAACTCTCGAGCAGGTTACAATTTCTATCTTTCGGGCCAAAGCAAAATAAAGTACATTTATTATTCACGCAGCTGAAGGACAGTGATCTTTTGTTTAAGACAACATAGACTACTTTGATCTTCCTTGGATTGCTGTCACTAACCTCCATCAGTTGTGGTTTAGCCGTCGCCAGATTCAAATTGTCTTTGAATGGCCTAATTCCACATCCACTTTCAGACAAAGCAATGACCACGAAGACCACGTGACTCCATATGAAGTTCAAATTTTACATCTACTAGGCAACGGCAATGAACTCAAGAAGTTTCTTCTTGATTCCTTGGAGTTTAGTCAATGCATTGCCAATGTCTATTCGTTCCCGTGGAGACTCAAAAGAACAAGCGACTCCTATTTCGATGATCGAACCCAAACACTCCAGAGTACTGAAACCATCCAGAGCAACGATTCGTCTATTCTCCGACTCCTGGTTTTCTTGAAGTAGAATGGGGTCGATCACCTTTTCCACTCGATCTGTTAGAGCATCCTTTGCGAAGCGATGAAGGTTCAGCCCATTTTCAAAGATGTCATGGGTTGGCCTCTTGCCTGTGAACATCTCCAAAATGAGGACTCCGAAGCTGTACACATCTCCTTCTGTGGATACCACACTTCCCGCGCCATACTCTACAACAATCAACAACGCATAGTGATGCATAGTGAATAATTGAGATTGACATACCGTGTTGGTGATGTTCATGCTTATGCCTTTTTTTTCAAAGAATCTGGCTACCATCACTTGTTCTATACAAGGAAATAAACTAAGAGGCCCAACTTGTGTATTATTACCTGGAGCTACATAGCCAAAAGATCCTTTTACTCCGATAGAGTTGGATTGATTGGCTAGTAACTTATGCGTAGCTTCTGGGAGGAACCTGGCAAGCCCGAAATCGCCTAAATGTCCAACCATTTCATCATCAAGAAGGACATTGCTTGGCTTTAGATCACAATGGACTACTGGTGTTTCACACTGATGATGGAGATAATCTAGTGCACAAGCAACATCGGTGGCAATATTCACTCTCTGAAGTAGGCTCAACCTTCTCATTGTATACAGCGATGCAGTTGGGTGCAACCATTCATCCAAGCTCCCATTTGTCATGAATTCATAGACCAATGCCTTGAAATCATTTCCATTAAAGTCAAATCCAGAACATGCCGTGAGTACCTTCACAAGATTACGGTGTCGGATTCTTCTCAAAGCCTCGCACTCGGCTACGAAGCTCTTGGAAGCTCCGTGATGTGTAAGGTCGAGAATCTTGATGGCCACGGTCGACTGAGTCTGATCAAGAAGCCCTCTGTATACAGATCCAAAATTGCCCACACCGAGCAGATTGGTGGAGGAGAAGCCGCCCGTTGCTTTCAATAGACTGTGATACGAAACATGCAAAAGCCCTTCTTCAGAAGAGCTTGAAGCTGATGCATTCTTATTGTGTCGACACCAGAAGAAGCATAACAAAGACAGTATACAGGATGCTCCTACAAGAGCAGAGACTGTGGATATCAAAACTTTTGTAGCTCCACTTATTCTCCTCCGTTTATAGTGGCATTTCGGTAGTTGAAAATCTGGCAGACCCCCACAAAGCTTCTTATTTCCAATGATTGAAGTTGCAATGACACTTCTGAAAACTCCTCTTGTTGGCAATACACCCTCAAAATCATTGTAAGAAAGGCTCAAATTCGTCAAATTCAACAAACCTAAAAATTCCGGAATTTGGCCAGATAGTAGGTTGTTGGAAACATTTAATATTTGAAGCCCTCTCATGGAACTCAAAGTCGATGGTAGAGGCCCTTCAAAGAAATTATCCTGCAAATATAGGCTTTCCATGCTTATACATCTACCGATACTGCTTGGAATCTTTTGAGTTAATCTGTTCCCGTGAAGACTTAATATGCTGAGACTTTTCATGTTTCCAATTTCTTCTGGAAGAGATCCCGTAAGACTATTTTGAGACAAGTCAAGATACATCGACAAAGATGAGAGACCCACAATTTTCGGGGGTATGCGACCACTGAGGTTGTTGATGGATAGGTCTAGGAGAAGTAGTTTATGACAGTTCCCCAGAGATGATGGTATCGAGCCATAGAGATTATTGCTATGCAAGTCCAATTCGGTTAACAGACTTAAATTCCCGATAGATTCCGGTATTTGCCCAGAGAAATTATTTATGCCGAGATTCATAACCTTCATTTTGTTTAGATTTCCAATCTCGGAAGGAATGTTTCCCAAGATGTTGTTGCCTTGCATTTTCAGGACCTCCAAATTGATGAGATTTCCGATTCCAGCAGGTAAGGTTCCAGAAATATAATTGTCAGACAACACAAACTCTGAAAGAGTGATAGAGAGGTTACCGATACAGTCGGGTATTGTTCCTTGAAAAGCATTCATGTGAATCCACAATGTCGTCAACTTTGTGGAATTGGTTAGAGAGCAAAGGAAGTCAAGATCAGAAGATTGCCCACTTCCTAAGTTGTTACCCCCGATGTTAAACCAATCAAGTCCTCTCACATTTGAGAAAGAAGGAACTTTTCCAGTAAAGTTGTTGAATGCGATTTCGAAAAAACCGAGATTAGTGGAGTTGCTTATTGACTCAGGAATGGGTCCGGTGAGGTGGCTGCGATACAAATGGATTTCCTCGAGATTCGGAAGAGTGATGCCTAAGTCGCTGGGCAAGCCTCCCTCTAGTTGGTTTTCGGATAAATCAAGGTTTGCCAAAGTGGATAAATTGAAGACTGAAGGAGGAATCATACCGACAAATTTATTCGTGCCAAGGTAGAGGAAATTTAGTGCTCTCAAATGTCCGAGGGTCTCCGGGATCGTACCGCCGAGGTTATTCCACGATAATGAGAGGACTTGAAGAGAGGATAAGTTTCCAATCCACGGCGGAATGTTTCCCATCAAGCTGTTGGCTTCGAGTACAAGTATTTGGAGCTTGGACAAGAAGCTGAGTTCTGCTGGCAAATTTCCTTTGAGCTTGTTTTCGGCTAAGCTGAGCCTGAGCAAGTTAGAGCAATGGGAGAGATTTGAAGGGATTTGTCCACTGAATGAGTTGTTATGAAGGTATAACCTCTGCAATCGAAACAAGCGGCCGAACTGCGGGGGTATTTCGGAGCGGAAACTGTTGTTCTGCAGATATACTTTCCTCAGAAAGGTCAGGTTACCAATGTCGGGCGGCAAGACACCGGCCAGGTTCTCGGAGTGGAGATCTAGTATGGTGACTCTTCGGTGTTTATGACCACATGTGACCCCGTACCACTCGCAGAAGTGGCTAGAATCATTCCACGAGCTCAAAACTGCGCCGGGATCAACTATTCGGGCCTTGAATTCCAGCAAAGCGAGCCGATCGGCCTGGTCCCTGCCAGGTTCTACTAATGAGAGGACACTCCCTAACAGAAGAATGATGGAAGTTAAGAACAAGAATGACCTGGATAAAACCAGGTCTCTGTAGGAAAGGTCCATGAAGATTTGCAGCAAAGCGCCCTCAGCTAGAGCCTTTTTTGGGTTCCTTGCGGCCTTGTTTCGAAACAATTTGCGTATATATAACAGCGGGCAACATCATCTTCCACAACAAGTCACGGTGATGCCATCAAATGCAAGAATACTAGTCGTGACAGATCTTTCATGGTCCTCTCAAGTAGAGAAAGTGTGAAGGCCGTGACAAGCAAGGTTACTATTGATGATCAAGTCAGTCAATGAAAGCCGAAAGACCATGGGACCCTTGTTTTCTTCATTATCAACTGCGTCCTTTTGTCCTATAACAATCTATCTTTATATTTCTGAATTACGGGGCTGTTTTGGACATGCTTGGTAGCATTTTTTTCCCTCTGCTTTTTTGTTCTTTTATTCTAGGAATAGAAAAAGTCTGTTTGTGTATGTAAGTTAATTTTCAATTTCCCAAAATATATCAATGGTCAGGGAAAAAATTTCGAACAGAAACAAGAAATAAAATAAATATATTGTTTCATTTTCGGGAACAAAAAGAGAAACAAGGTCATTTTAGAAAAATAAGCTCAAGGTAACCCGACCCGCAAATACCTAGATATATAGTCAGCTCGGGTGGGTCTTGTTTAGTTTTTTATTTTATTTTTTTTGCAGAAGATCATTTATACTTTTGGCTTCCTTAATATACTTGTGATAAAAAAATGTCCATATAAAATTAAAATAATCGACTTGATTTCTTTTTAATTCTACGTTAATATTTTTCTAGTATCCTCTGATACATTTTACAAAAGATGCATCAAAAAAATTTATATGCAACATTAAAGAATTGATAACAACAGAAGAACATTCAAATTCATATTCGAATTCTTTGTATCTAAATACATGAATTATGTAAACACTTGAGTTTTTTTAAGTCCTACTTTTTGTTTATATTATCAATTTTTGGATTGAATCTTTAAATATAATCTTTTGATTAATTATAGTACTTTTCTAGAATTCTTGGAAATGCAGGTGAGAAGGGAAAGAAAAAAAGAAATCCAAACCCGACTCGAACAATCAACCTACTCGAAAATATTTACTTGTAACCCGGCCCAACTTGACCCAAATAAAAAAAACCCTAAAAATTTTGGGTGGGGCCGGACATGGTATTTTTGACATCTCTGCTAACTAATACGTTGGATTTTTTGATACCATATTACAATTTTTTGATAAGTTAAATCCTTACAAATAGTTTTATCTAAACATGAATTGTTAAGTCTTCACTGCCATTTATAATTAAATGAAAAAAATTACAAGTGGAAATTTTTAGGGTGGTATCAAATGCGTTTGTGGTTTTTTTTTTTTTTTTCGAGAACATAAATAGATAGTTAGTCGTTTTCACACTTATAATATATCGACTTTCTCGTACTGAGAACACGACTGGCGCGACTTTCGGTCAAGTCAATGAGAGCTGAAACATCATCATGGCCTTGTTTGGTTCATTCCCACTTGTGTCATCATCTGACAATCCACCCTCCAATGTGTGAATTGCGCGTGCCTTTTGGTAGTGGCGAACTGGCGACGACTTCAGTCAACCTTGATTTTCTAGTGTACTCAGAACACTATTACCGGATGCCCTTTAGGAAGTGGCGACCACTGCAGTCAATCATGGCTTTCTTGAGCACAAAGCACTTGTGCCCTTTTCCTATTATCTACCTACCAATTTCTAAGTTGCCCATGCCAATTAGTCTTTTCCGCACATATAGAATCTTCACTTTCCATGGTACTGAAGGCCCTTTAATGCGAGTTTGAAGAAAAGATCCAATCAGTTTCTTCCATCCTAACCCTCAAATTCCACTAGTAATTTCTGTCTATTCATGACCCAGGCAAGACTATCATTGTCCATGGACGTTCTTGTCCCAGTCGCTACTTACCCCCTTGCTTGTCAAAGAGAAGTAACATATGTTCGGGGACAGATTTTTTTTTTTTTTTTTGAAAATTACATAACTTCTTGAGGACAAAATGAAAGACGGATAATAATATAGGGACCACTTGTGTAAGTTTCCCAAGATTTTCTAAAATGTGTACGCGGAACTTCACATGTTGAAAGTGCAGTGCGATAAGAACATGTGTCTTTTCAATTACGTAGTTGGAAACATAATTTTTTAGTCAAAATAAAGATAATGAACATATATAATGTATTGCAAACATATCTAAGTGAAACTACATAACATCTTGAGGACTGTAGGTTTTTCATTTTCTTCCTAAAGAAAAGTTGGTCTATTTCCCAATTTAAGCAAAGTGCATTTCTTAAGAAAGGTCCCACAATCAACTTTACTTCCATTTTGTCAATATTTTCTATAATTTACAATGTTACACCAATATAGTTCATTTCTCCACACAAGTGTTGAAGAAATTGTTACGGTTTTCCATTGAAATTTTTAAAGAGGCTATGCAAATTCCATTTTACATTAATAGTCAATTCATCACCTGTGTCGACTCTTCACGTATCCCGCTCATGTGCCGACTCCCCGCGTGCTTTACACGTGTGTTGATTCCTCATGTGGTCCGCGCGTGCATCGATCTCTCACATGCACAACACATATTTCGGCAGACTATTTATATTGAGTGCCAACGGTAGCAAAACGCACTCAGCTTGAGTGTCTTTGAGTATTCTTGCGACGTTGTTTTGAAACAATTAGCAATTGTATAATAGCGGACAGCATGATGTTCCATACTAAGACATGTTGATGTCATCAAACGGAAAAATAGTCATGACAGATCTTTCATGGTCATCTCAAGTTGAGAAAATTACAAGGCCGTGAGAAGCAAGTTAATAATTGATGATCAAGTCAGTCAATGAAAGGTGAAACACCGTGGGGTCTCCTTTTGTTCATTGTCAAATATCAATTGCATATTTCCAATCCCTGAATTTCCGGGCCGTTTAATAGGGGCAACGACTTCAGTCTTTTCCACGCGTATAAGCATCACATCATTAACCGTTCAAGTAACTTTATATTTCATAATTTACAATCAACCTTACTTTCATTGTCAATTGTAACATATATAAATCGTACATTTTGGAATATTGTCTGTTATTATTAACATTGAAAGTAGCGCTTATACACAAAGAGAGCAAATATTAGCATTACCTCTTGTGCTAATGTTGTACCAGCTTCTAGCTTGTTATTTTGATATGCAAATTGAATTTTGCATCTTGGATACCTGCAGATGAATACCTAATTAATAATGACAAAGTCTGTTCTTCTTAGCGTGATTTGATTGTGATAATGTGCCACGATTCTTGGGGTGATTTGATTGTGATTGTGATACACATCTTTATTTGATAAGTTGTCTTTTTCAATCCCTTGTTTATACTTACCTAAAATATAGGAGTAAATTTAGGAAGTATCGTTGTGAATTGTGTATAAATAGGTGCATAGTTTTTGTATCAATACAAGTTGGAAATTTAATTCTGTGCCATTTCTTATCATTATTTCTCATGGTATCAGAGCAGATATCGATCATTGTGTAGTTCCTTCTTCATGGCCGATCCAAATACTCCCATTGCCTCTCGCACGATCGATGTAATTTCTCCATATTTTCTTCACTCAAGTGACCATTCAAATGCTCCTTTAGTCTCTCCTCCTTTAGATGGAGACAATTATCCAACATGGCATCGTGCCATGCTCATGGCCCTCGAGGCCAAAAATAAAATGTGTTTTGTTGACGGTTCTTTACCGCGTCCTGTTTCAACCTCTTCGGATTATCAATTATGGGTACGTTGCAACAGCATGGTGAGATCTTGGTTGATTCATTCAACTATACCAACGATTTCACATAGCATTCTCTGGCATGACTTTGCAAATGATGTATGGAATGATCTTCGAGAGCGTTTTTCTCCTCGTAACGCTCCTCGAATTTTTGAGATCTGTAGGGCTCTATCTACACATCAGCAAGGTACGGCCTCGATATCTGCCTATTACACTGTGATTAAATCCTATCGAGATGAACTGTCTTCGTACCGAAATCTACCGAATTGTAGTTGTGGTGCAACGTCAAACCTGCTGCAGTTTCTTGAAACAGATTCATTATTAGATTTTCTCCAAGGCCTTAATGAGTCTTATGCAGTGATTCGGAGTCAGATCCTTCTTATAGATCCACTCCCTACCGTCAATAAAGCGTATGCTTTACTCTTACAAGAAGAACGACAACGTGCTGTTCAGGACAATCGTACTGTTAATCACAATCCTGCTGCCATGGTCGTGCATCATAATGCTCGTACTTATCCATTTGTGGGTTCCTCTAAACCCATTTCACATTGTACTTACTGTGGAAAGGATGGACATATTGAAAGCAAGTGCTTTAAAAGGCACGGATATCCGGAATGGTGGAACGACCATAACAAGCGACCCACTAATGATTCTGTCCGCCAACAAAATTCACGGCTAGCTGGTTCTCCTACTGTTGCCGCAGTTGCCTCTGTTGATTCTTCCTCCCCACCGACCCTTACTGCTGCACAAATAGAACAACTCCTTCACTTGCTTCCGGCTGGTAATACCGCAACTTCTTCTCACCCTTTGGTGAATTTAGCAGGTACTTCTATTTGTTTAAATTCCACTTCATCTTGGGTCTTAGACTCCGGTGCAACGGATCACATCTCTTGTGATGCAACTTTATTTTCTGAATTCTATGACAATGCAACTACCAATCTTGTGTCCCTTCCCGATGGGACTATGGTTCCTGTTGAACGAATTGGGCGGATTATTCTACTACTAGATCTGATTCTTGATCATGTTTTATTTATTCCTCAATTTCGTTTTAACCTTATTTCAATCAGTAGACTTACTATTGTTACCTGTCTCAACATTAAATTTACCTATGATACTTGCCTATTTCAGGACCCAATCTCGATGAGGACTTTAGCGACGGGTAAGCGACACGGTGGTTTATACTATCTTTCCATAACCCAACCTACTTCTTTGACATCTACCACCGTACCAGGCGCACATTTTGACCTATGGCATTGGCGGTTGGGACATCCGGGTTCATCATCTCTTCATCATCTGCAAGCTTTAGATAATAAGGTTTCTTTTTCTAATACCTTTCATTGCACTGTGTGTCCGCTTGCGAAACAATCTCATTTGCCATTTCCTTCTAGTAAAATTTCTACGACTTCATATTTTGATTTGATTCATCTGGATGTTTGGGGCCCATATCGAACCACCTCTTTAAGCGGGGCACTTTTTTCCTGACTGTGGTTGATGACTATTCCCGTAGTACTTGGCTTTATCTAATGTCTTCTAAAGCGGATGTAAATCATTTTATCGTTAATTTCTTCAACATGGTAAAAATCCAGTTCGATAAACAAATTCGTTGCATTCGCTCTGATAATGGAAAAGAATTTTTTAATCAACTTACCATCTCTTTTCTTGACTCTATAGGTGTTGTCCATCAATCAAGTTGCGTGTCCACTCCTCAACAAAATGGCGTGGCGGAGCGCAAGCATCGACACCTTCTAAATATTGCTCGTGCCCTGCGCTTCCAATCTAATATTCCCATTGAGTTTTGGGGTGAATGCATCCTTACTGCTGCATATATCATAAATAGACTTCCCACTGACGTCTTGGAAGGGAAAACTCCATATGAAGTTTTGCATAGTCAATTACCGAATTTCACTCATCTTCGAGTCTTTGGTTGTTTATGTTTTGGGCGCAATACATCCATTCAAAATAAATTTGATGCCCGTGCTACTCCGGGAGTTTTTGTGGGATATCCTAATGGTCAAAAAGGGTATCGCATTTTTGATCTCCTCACAAAAAAAATATATGTAAGTCGAGATGTTGTTTTTCACGAAACAATTTTTCCTTACTCGTTGCTCCCTAAACCTACTTTGTCAGGGTCGCCTGTATTGCCATTACCCATCACACAATGTGACGAAATAACCCTACCTTCACCTCTAAACCCAACATCATCACCACTAATCCCCACATCACCACAAACACCCGTACCTCCATTGCTTGAACAATCTATCAGACCTCAACGACTACGTCAACCTCCTTGTTACCTCCAAGACTACTGTCATTTGCTTACTCAAACGCCAAGTTCCGTTGAAGATAATGGTCCAGGTATTTCTTATCCCATGTCTAATTTTCTTCAATATACCCATTTTAAACAACCCCATTTGGCATTTCTTACTTCTTTATCTACTACCACCGAGCCATCCACTTTCACTGAGGCAATGCAGCATCAGGAATGGCGAGATGCCATGCAAGCTGAGATCCAAGCTCTTTCCCAAAATCATACGTGGTCTCTCGTACCACTTCCACATGGTAAGAAAGCCATAGGCTCTAAATGGGTCTATAAAATTAAACGCAAATCCGACGGTACTGTTGAGCGGCATAAGGCTCGTCTAGTTGCCAAAGGCTACACTCAGGTTGAAGGAGAAGACTATCATGATACGTTTGCACCTGTTGCTAAACTGGTTACAGTTCGCGTACTCTTAGCCCTCGCTACCGCTAAGGGATGGCCTCTTGAACAGATGGATGTTAACAATGCCTTCTTACAAGGTGATTTGGATGAAGAAGTGTATATGAAACCTCCATCTGGTTTTCGACGTTGTCGCGACCCTCTTGAGGTTGTCGGGCTCTCGAGGGCTAATGGGCCGTCTTGTCTGGTCGGACGCGGGCCTCTCCCAAGGCCCATTACCCAAATCGCAACGGAGGTATGCGTGATCGACTTTCAGTGTGGTCTAGTGACATGTGCTAAGTGTGCATGCTATGGAGTCGCCACCAATCATTTTTTTAGGGTATGATTGGACCACCCAATCGAATAGTTGGGAGTTTCTATTCAATTCTGCGAGAACCAGAGAAATGGTTTCGGGGACTTAGTTACACCAACTGTCAGAGTTGACGCCCTTTCGGTACCTAAGTTGACTGAATTTTCTAGCCTGAGATTCATGCGGATGAGTAAGGTATGAACCCTAAATCTAGAAATTCATGTAGATAGGAGTGATTATCCTAGCAATCACAATCAGTAATAAAATGCCCAACTCAAGGAATCTAGATATGCAAATAAATCACATGGCATTCCTAGTAAGGTTCTATTTATCAATCACAGCTCAAGAATAATTTAGCTGTCCTAGCCATTCTACACACGATCTAACCTAAGAAAAGTATTAGGAAGCATCGAAGGAGTTCGAGAATACTCACATGGGGTTTGTCGTGCCCTGGTTTGGTCTTGGACGAGCTATCGAGCTCATGCCGACCCGATTATATTTGGGTATCCACTCGGCGTTTTACACCATGAAATCATGTGAAACAAAAACGAAAATATTCAGCAAGGGGCATTTATTGTAGATGGTGGTCGATCTAATTGGACGTCAAGACTAAAAAAGATGTAGAAATTTACAAATTAAAATACTCGAATGACATTTTTTTGCTAAATTCAATTCTATGCGTCGTGAAGAAACACATGCAATTGAACTTGAATTTTGACTATTTATGAGTTCAAAATATAAAAGAAATTAAAATAAAAATATTGACTATTTTTCTATATTTTTACGACAGCGAACGCTATTTTTCTTCATTTTTCATGTATTTTTCTATTTTTGGAAAATATTAAAAAATATTAAAAAATATGAAAAATTATTTTTTTTTATCAAAAATGGTTCCTTTAGCTTGGTCAAGGCTACCAAAGATGATTTTTTTAATTTTTTTAACTTTTTATAGATTTTTTATGAATTTTTTAAAAATAAACTATGAAAGACTGATCAAAAATCAGGTGTCAACAGACGTCAGGGGGATAATCTTGTCTGCCGACTTCACAAATCTCTATATGGCTTGAAACAAGCGTCTCGCCAATGGTATTCTAAGTTTTCTACTGCCTTATGTGATTTCGGTTTCACACATGCTCAGGCCGATCATTCTCTCTTTATCTTACACAATGGCAATGACTTTGTTTTTGTGATACTCTATGTTGATGATCTAGTGATTACTGGTACTAATGCCTTTTTGATTGATTCGGTGAAGACTATGTTGCACAATCAATTCCACATTAAGGATCTCGGACCTCTAAAATATTTTCTGGGCATTGAGGTGGCTCGATCCCGCTCTGGTCTTTACTTATGTCAGCGAAAATATATCTTGGATATTCTGGAAGATTGTGGTTTTAGTGGAGTGCGACCAGCTGATACTCCTATGGAGTAGAATATAAAATTAAGTATTGATACTGGCCCTTTATTGGAGGATCCTTCTCTCTATCGGCGCTTGATTGGTCGATTCATTTATTTGACTGTCACGAGGCCAGACATTGCTTATAATGTCAACATTCTAAGTCAATTTATGCATGCCCCACACCAACCACATTTGGATGCAGCATATCGTCTTCTACGATATCTCAAGGCAACTGTAGGCCAAGGGCTATTTTACCCGACTGCAAATGACCTTCAACTCACAGCTTATTGTGACTCAGATTGGGCTAGTTGTCCTATGACTCGTCGTTCAAGAACTGGCTATTGTATTTTATTAGGAGATAGCCCCATTTCTTGGAAAACCAAGAAACAAAGCATGGTCTCCCGCTCTTCTGCTGAAGCGGACTATCGTGCAATGGAGATAACAACATGCGAAATTACATGGTTATCATATCTATTACAAGACATTGGCATGCACCTCCAAGTCCCGGTTTCTTTATACTGTGATAACCAAGCTGCCCTCCATATCGCTGCCAATCTAGTTTTTCACGAGCAAACGAAGCACATTGAAATAGATTGTCATCTTGTTCGTGAAAAAATACAAGCTGGACTCATTGCTCCATTGAATATTCGTACAGACTCACAGTTAGCTGACGTGTTCACCAAACCGCTAGGTCGAGATCAGTACATCCGATTACTTTCCAAGTTGGGTGTCCGTAATCTACACACGCCAAGTTGAGGGGGAGTCTTAGCGTGATTTGATTGTGATAATGTGCCACGATTCTTGGGGTGATTTGATTGTGATTGTGATTGTGATACACATCTTTATTTGATAGGTTGTCTTTTTCAATCCTTTGTTTATACTTACCTAAAATATATGAGTAAATTTAGGAAGTATCGTTGTGAATTGTGTATAAATAGGTGCATAGTTTTTGTATCAATACAAGTTGGAAATTTAATTCTGTGCCATTTCTTATCATTATTTCTCAGTTCTATTTATATTATGAATTTAGTTAACACTTGAGTTTTATTAAGTCCTAATTTTGTTTATATTACCAATTTTTGGATTGAGTCTTTAAATATAATCTTTTGGTTAATTATAGTGCTTTTCTAGAATTATTGGGAATGAATGTGAGAAGGGAAGCAAAAGAGAAACCCTAAATGCAACCCGAACCGTCAAACTGCCCTAAATCAGCTACTCATAACCTGGCCTAACAAGGCCCGAACCGAAAAACCCTAAAAATTTCGGGTACCCGCGAGTTGCAGTCAGTTCAATGAGAGCTGAAACATCATCGTGGCCTAGTTTTGTACATTGCCACTTGTGTCATCATCTGATAATCCGCCTTCCAATGCCTGAATTGCGTGTGCATTTTAGTCGGTGGCGACGACTTCAGTCAACCTTGATTTTCTAGTGTACTCAGAGCACTATTACCGTATGCCCTTTAGGAGTGGCGACCACTTCAGTCAATCTTGGCTTTCTTGTACTCAAACATCATGTGGTGTGGGGCTAGTTTTGTTCGTTACCACTCGTGTCCTTATCCTATAATCTACCCACCAATTTCTGAGTTGCCCATGCCAATTAGTACGTACTGGCGACGACTTCAGTCTTTTCCGCGCATAAAAAATCTTCACTTTCCGGTAATGAGAACACTTCTAATGCGAGTTTGAAGAAAAGATTCAATCAGTGTCTTCCAACCAAACCCTTAAATTCAAACTAGTAATTTCTGTCTATTCATGACGCAGGCAACACTATCATTGTCCATGGACGTTCTTGTCCCGGTCGAAAGTGCGGTGTGACAGGAGTAGTAGCGATCCTCCTTCTCCTTACTCTTCTATTGACAGATTTACGTGGGAAAAGTCGAAGAAAACGTGTTTCATCTTTCCGACCTTTTGTTTGCTTTGGACATGGGAGAATGGGAAAAGTAGTAGCGGCGTGTTCATCCGTCCAACCTTTCGTTTCCACAATGATATTTCTCCCTTCCAAGTCCATCCCATTCTTAGCCTATTTAGCCTCTTCCATTGACTTGCTTCTCATCAAAAGCTCCAAGTCCAAATCCACGAGAGCATCCAGAAAACTTGTCTACAACCACCTGCATTAAAAATATTATTCTCGGAGTTATTTTGTTTTGAAATTTACAGACATCGTACTCAACTTTGCTCCTCATATCAAACATCCCATTCTCACATTTCAAAAGCTTACAATTACCATTCTCACCTTTTTTTTTTTAATTAGATTTCAACTCGCATCACTCGCTGCCCATATTTCTCGAATTACCCCATGCTCAACGTTGGATTCAACATTTTGGTTGGAGATCTCAGGTGTGCATAAGGGCAAATAGGTCAATTTAGGTTGAGGAGATCCACGATGTAGATTTTGAAATGTGAGGGAGGTATTTGATATGAAAAGCAAAATCGGGGTGATTTTTGCATCTACGCTTATATGACATGAATATCCTCGCTTCGTTACGGCATTATCATGCCGAGGATAGTGACGATACCATATGAAATGTCAAGAAATTGCAGCAAAGAAGCATCTCATGTTCCCAAAAATGAGAAGCTTAGGTTTCTAGAGTTAATCGATCCTGAGCATACAAACTAAGCAAATGCTAGAGCAGTTATTGCCCAAAATCACTCAGCTAGACCTTCCTGATCAAGTTAAAAAATACTGGGAACCCACAATAGATCAATGGGAAATACAACTTCACACGCTTTTTCCATCTCTAGGTCTGTTCTGATGACTATTCTATAAAAGGAGTCTAATTTTTTTTAAATTGATGACACAAAACCAATTCTGTAGATAAGAGCACCAATCCAAAACTTGGTGAGTTCAGCCAATGAACAAGGACTATCAACTCTGATCCATTTAAAAAGCAAAAGCAATAGCACTAGCACGGCCTCCAAAACTACCGTAAGAGATATATTTTTCAAATTCTAGAGGTGCAAACTGGTGAGTCGGGTTGAGTTTAGGTCAGATCGAATATGGTTCGACCCATATTGACTCATTTAACTCATTTTGACCTATTTTCATACAGTATAAAACTAACGAACCTTATCTGGCCTTATCCATACCCAACCCAACCCATATAACATAAATACTATTATATTTGACTAAACATGAAACATTGATGCCTTATAATTTATTCAGAAAACTTTTTATTGCTAAAACATTTTCATGCAACTGAATTTTAGAAAATTATATTTTTTAATAGTAAAATTTTATGATTATTAATTTTTATTTTTTAAAAAATTAATTTTTATATTTAATTTTCTATTTTCTTTCCCTTTTTTCTCTAGCGGTGGTCGGTTGTCATCGCGGCTGGCGACTTTGAGAACATTTTTAATTATTTTATTTTATTTTTTCTTTCTTTGTTTTACTTTTCAATAACTAATATAAGAGAAAATGAAAAAGATAAACTAACATACTCGAATTAGGACCATTTACAAATGGGTACTTGACAAGCTGCGGCTCACATGCCCAAAAAAGGGATGAAAATGAGTTTGTCATAGACCCAAATAAAACCTGGGGAAAAATCCAAAAAGGAATAAGAGCCTGAAATGTCATTATTATTTCAAAGAAATGCCTCAAGTGGCTATGATTGATTCAAATAAGGGTTTAACCTCAGTGGTCGGCCGGCCAAGGGCATTTTTGAAAAATATACATTTAATCTAATTTTTTGTGAAATTAAATTAAAACAAAAAAGAAAAACAGAAAGTTAAAAAAAAAAAGAACACAGACAGGAGGACTGACCTTCCGCCTGTGTTCTTTATTTTTTTTTTCCATTTTTTTCAAAATATCTTAAAAATAGGAAAATGAAAAGGAATAAAATAAAATAAAATTATGAAAATGTCCCTAACTAAAGTAACTTAGGCCTTTTTTTAGACTAATTTAGTCATTTCAGGCCGTTATTTAAAATAATATGTACTTCAGCCTGTTCTTTGAGACAATGAGGGTAGTTTAGGCCCTTATTTAAAACAAAGTCCACTTTATGCCCTTATTTGAGAAAATGACGGTATTTGGGATTTTTCTTTTTTGAAAATTTTCCCCTTATATTATTTGTGCTTTCTTTTTTTAAAACCCATACATAACCCAATCTTAATTCTAACGTGACCTATATTCGACCCACTTTAATAAATACAGGTTAAAATATGGGTGTTTGACCTATATTGACAGTTTATTCAAATCCAACCAAGGATCTGCATCTAAGTGTTCAGCAAGATTAAGTGATGATGATTCCTAGAGTCTAAATCTATCTATCAAATTAAATTGTTCAATCAAATCAGGGACCAAAATTCGGTCTCGCTGAATATGGTTTTTCCACAAGAAAAGCTAGCATAAGCAACATACTGTGTCCTTTACATTTTGCCCCCTTTTTCCCTTGCTAAGCTTGTTGGAGTTGGCGAATACTTCGGGGACCCTTGTTTCTCACACCGGGTATGCCCACGTGAGCTTAGGGAAACCAAAGTGTTATCCGACGACATGTGACCCATGCGCGCGGGATGCGGGGGTTCGGGGGCAGCGCCCCCGACACAGGTGTCCCGCTGCCCGGTCAGCGGGCGGGGCTTCCGCTGCCCGGTCAGCGGACGGCTGCCCCGCTCGCCGGTGAGCGGGCAGGGGTTCGGGGGCAGCGCCCCCGAAACCTCAATGGGTTTGGACTTTTATTTAAGTTAACCCGTATGTTATGGGCTTAATAGAGGTTTCGCTAGGTTTAGGTTTTTGGGCCCGTTTAGGGCATATATATTTTGCTCGTTTTATGCTGATCATAGTAACGAGTTGAGTGGTTGTAAACCGAATATCATAGTGAAAAGCTCTTGCAGGACGTAGCCCTATTTTAGGGTGAACCTGGGTAATCTCGTGCGTCATTCAATTTTCTTGATTTCTGTGTGATCGTTCTGATTCGGTGTGCGATAAATCCCATCAAAGCTCTCAGGGTTTCGAATTGATAAATCAATACCCTGCATAGTTTAGTCACAACTATATACTTTTATTCAGTCCTCCTCTCCTGTCATGCATTAGTTTGGTACAGTATTTGCTGTATCCCATGATGATGGCACTATCTGGCTTGTTAAATCCGAAAATCTAATGAGCCACAGAGATTCCAAATCCATGTTAAGCACAGTGGAAGTAAGAGTTTCTGGACTAATCTCAATGAGCAACAGGCGTCCACAAAGTCAAGGCTGGCCAATGTCGTGAAACACGAGTCAAGTGCACACGGAAAAGGTAATAGTCATTTCAAGCAGCCTATGGTTTCCGATATCCCTGCAGCTAATAACTCCAGCGCCAACCATGATGAAGTCTTACTTGATCAAAGGTTCATGGATATACTATGTGTTATCAATGATTTTTACAGAAGTTAGTTAGAGGTATCAAAAGATTGGATTAGGTTGAAAATGAACCAACCTATATTGATTCATTTCCATATAGTATAAATCTGACGACTCATACCATACATGACGTGTATTATCTAAACACTTTTTTTTAACCAAATCATGTAATACTTATTTCTTATAATTTGTTAAAAAAAATGACATTGCTAAAACACTTACATACAATATGAATCTAGTGAAAATATTTACAACTTTTTTTAAAGGACTATTTTTAGTTTTACTTTCCATTTTATTTTCCTTTTTCGCTTCAAAACCTGGCTATTGGAGATGGCAACCGGTGACGACGTTGGACGGTGACGACTGGCGGCGCAACAAACTGTGACGACATTCTACTTCTTTCAACAATTTTTATATTTATTAATTTTATTTCTGATTTTCTTTCTTTCTTTTACTTATAAAAACAAAAAATTACAAATAAAAAAAGTATAGACATTTAAATTTAACTAGCTAAGTGAATTATACATGAGTTGGGTTTGTCTAGCTAAATGGGTTGTAAATGGGTGTGAAAACCCATTTACAATCTACCTATGATTAGGCTTAAAATTCATACCCATTAACAATGCGTTTACTATAATTTTTCTTTTGTTGGCCTTTCATTAGAACTTGACTAGCCCATATGTGACGATCGACCCACTTTACTGAATATGGATTTTCTAGCCCATATTGACACCACTAGTTCACGAGATACTCAATTTAATTATTTTAAAATCGAAAATATCACGAGATACAAATGTTGATATGGAGATTTACATGACTTTTTTTTTTTATAAAAAAAAAGACTTTGTCGGGGGTCGAAAAAAGTACTTTTTTTTTCTTTTATTTTAGTACAAACAAATAGGCTTCTACCCACCCATGGGTAGCTCAGTTGGTTAAAGCGCACATGTGATTGTGTGGTTAGACGCACTGGTCTCAAGTTCGATTCCCCAGCTAAGCACATATGATTTAAGTGGGGGGCCATGGCAGTGGGTTGCTGTACTAGTCTCTCCCGAGGAATAGTCGAGGTGCGTGCAAGCTGGCCCGGACTTCTCGATTACAAAAAAAAAAAAAAAAAACAAACATGCCTCTAGTATTTCATTTGCATATTCTACATGTAGTAAATATCTCTTTTATGGGGATAAGTACACTAGAAGTACCATAACTTTCGTACGACGTTCAGTTAAGTGCCACGGACATCTCGGT
Organism: Rhodomyrtus psidioides; assembly: GCA_021437785.1. Classification (NCBI taxonomy): domain Eukaryota; kingdom Viridiplantae; phylum Streptophyta; class Magnoliopsida; order Myrtales; family Myrtaceae; genus Rhodomyrtus; species Rhodomyrtus psidioides. The sequence goes on from JAILYB010000003.1 coordinate 17,225,199, forward strand.
TACCAAAAAAAAAAAAAACAAACAGACCTCTAGTATTTCATTTGCATATTCGACATGCAGTAAATATCTCTTTTATGGGAATAAGTACACTACAAGTGTCATAACTTTCCTACGACGTGAACTTAAGTGCCATAACTTTCAAAACATTTACTTGAGTGCCACATCGGAGTAAAAACGTTCAGATGGGTGCATATTCCGGCCAAAAGTGTTCACTTGAGTGCTATTTTCGCCGAAAAACATGACGTGAAATTTTCATTATTATTTAATTAATTTCTAAGTGCCATGTGGAAATTTCACGTCATTTTAAATAGTTTCTATATTTTATTTTTGGTAGAAATCAGAAAAATAAAAGGAATTAAGAAAAATTAATGAAAAATTTAAAAAAACCCTAAATCTGGGTTTTCTCGGTGGTGGCCGGTGAGGGGACAACGAGGGCATAACGGCCGTCGCGGCCTCTGCAGCGGTGGCCCCGAGGGCGCGAAGCCCTCGCCAAATCTGAGCAAGGGCCTCGGGCCCCCACAAGGCAATGGCCCGACGACCGTCGCCTCAACCTCGCGACTGGATATATTCCCGAAAAAGCTGGAAACCCCTGTAGAAAGACGTGCGTGCCCTCGATCAGTCGTAATTGATCGACTGGATATATTCTCGCAGAAGACCCCCATAGAAATACGAGCGTACCCTCGATCGGCTATAATTGATTAAATGAACAGTTGTTCTGGCAGAGCTGGAAGACCCCCATGTGTGATTAGGCATGCCATGAGTGGCCGTAATAATGAAAGTATGCTTGAGCGCACAGTGCACGAGAGAATTGGCATGTGTTTGGACATGCATCTATGTACTGTATTATATTGCATACAGTGTGTTGTAACTAGAGCTGGCAATATGGGTCATTTGACCCATATTTTATATAAAATGGGTCATGTATGGGTCATTAACTTCTAAATGACTCACTAAAAATGGGTCTAAAAAGTTGAAGTAAAATTGAATAGGTTAATAATGAGTCACATACTTAAACCCATTTTCGACCCATATTGGATCCATTTTAGACCCATAAGGACAGCTTCCTTTCACAAGTTGCAAAAGCTCCCGCTCGCCGGTCGCAGGGCAAGGGTTGACGGGGCCGTGACCAGGACCGGGGCCGGGGTCTGCGACTAGGACCGAGGCCCGGTTAGGGGATCGGGAATGGGGCCAAGGCCGGGGCCGACAATCGGGATAGGGGCCGGTGATCGGGATCGGGGCTGGGACTAGCGATCGAGATAGGGACCAAGGCCGGGGCCGGAGAATGGGACCGGGGCGGAGGAAGGCAATCGAGGCTAGCGACCAGGACCGAGGCAGGGATCGGGGACGGGGCTGGGAATGGCTACCGGGGCCGAGGCCCGGCCAGGGTCGTGGACTGGATACCGAGAACGGGGCCGGGGATGTGAACGAGGCAGGGGATGGGATACCGAGCCGGGGCCGGGACCAACGATTGGGACCGGGACAAGTTATCAAGATCGAGGCCGGGGACCAGGACTCGATAATGGGGTTGGGGAATGAGGCTGGGGTCGAGGCCGTGTACGTGAACGGAGCCGAGGTCTGAGCCGGAGCCGATGCAGTGAACAGAACCGGGGTCCGGGGCAGAAAATCGATGATGGGGGATCGGGAGCCGGCCACCGGGTCGGGACAGGCGACCGGGGACAGAGGTCGGCGACCAGATATCGGGATCGAGGTTGGGGACAAGGACTAGGGCTGCGGGCCAAATATCGGGACCAGGGCAAGGGCAGGGGCCGGGGACGTGAACATGGCAGGGGTTTAGGTTCGGGCCGGGGCTAGGACCGGGCAACGAGACCGGGTCCGGGGCCGGGATTGACGATCGGGGCCGGGGACAAGATACTAGGACTAGGGATGGAGCCGGGGCTGGAGACTAATCCCCAGGGCTCGGGCAAGGGACCTGTCCTCGTGCCGTGACCGGCGATCGACCCCGACCTAGGCCTCGGTCCCCGGTCCTCGATCCCGATATCCAGTCTTGACCCTGGGCCCGGTCAAAATATTATTGTGTTTTGATTATATTGGTCAAAATGGGTCGGGTCGAATATGGATCAATTGCCGGGCGGGTCGGGTCGGGTATTGGTGATTAAATATGGGTCAATATGGGTCGGACCATATTCGACCTGTCCCAAACTCGACCCGACCCACCCATTTGATACCTCTAGTTGTAACGTGCAAGACATTGTAGGTTCTAAATGCATATGAGATGAGTTGACCTCTTAATCAGGACTTAAGCCGTTAACTTGTTGAGATTTTATATCTCACTCGTTGTCATTAGCCATTTTTCAGGTCCTTAGCTTGTGAGAGCAGTCCTAACTTTGAGAATGACGTGGATCTTTTTTGGGGTAGCTGGGAGCAGTGTAACTCCTAATCCTGATATGGTACTTTTGAGGGTTGTAGGAAGTCGCCCTAAAGTGAGGATTATGTGTATAAACATCCTTCCCAAGATTAACGAATAATTATTAATAAAATAGACTTTTGCTGACGTGGATTGGTATGATGTCTTGCTGTCTATCCCTATTGTTATTTTTGTCTGGGGAAGTGAATCTCTTCCTCATGCGTTTAATTGAAACATAAAATTTTAAATGGATCGGTGGCGCGTCTTGGGATGTCACAACTTAACAACCGTGTAGGGATGTTGACGTGTTGAAGGGTGCAGAGCGTGGCATCCTAATTTAAGTGGTATCAGTGCAAGGCCAGCCTGAACCATTTGGTCATCGCCTGTAGTGATAAGGTGCGCTGGGTTTTGGGAATAGTAAGTAAGATTAAAACCCATGCTTGTGATTGCTGAGTGACTTTTAGGTCACTGTTCATGAAAGACGTGTCATGACTATTCTTCCATTTGATGGCATCAACATTGATGAATACTAACGCGAAAACTACTAGGATCTTGCAAACATGTCAATGCGAAAGTCCAAAGAAAATAACAATGAACGATAAATGACACCAAATATAATGTGGTTTGGTCCGAATGTCGGTACCTACATCCACGGGGAGAGCTAGCAATAACAATCCACTATAATCGGAGAGTCGGATTTACAATCACTCAATACACTCGTGTTTCCCATACCTAGATTATACCCAAATCTAAGTGTTTAGAATAAAACAACTCAATTTGATATATAAAATAAAACTCACGAGCACAAAATCTGACTGTGCGTGAAGTTCCACGTACGGCCGTTGCCGGTTAAACCCGAGAGCGTCCTGTGCGTCTGCCCTCATGCGGCGCGGGGAAGGGCCCACATATAATTTATATATTATATTGTGGGGCCCATGAAATGAAATAAAAAAAAAAGGAGGGTTTGCTTCCTTTAGAATTACGCCTCTGCAGCCGAACAGAAAAAGAGAAGTCGTGCGCAGAACCTGACCCAGCCACATGAAAAAGAAATTGTGGGTTTCTTTTTGAGAAAGACCGAAGTCGCAACACAGTAGCTGAGGCCGCGCCGGACGAGGACAGACGCATAGGAAGCTCTCGGGGTTAATCGGCAACGGCCGTACGTGGAGCTTCGCGCACAATCAGATTTTGTGCTCGTGAGTTTTATTTTATATATCCAATTTAGTTGTTTTATTCTAAACATTTGGGTTTGGGTATAATCTAAGTACGGGAAACACAAGCATATTGAGTGATTGTAAATCCGACTATCCGATTATAGTGGATTGTTATTGCTGGCTCTCCCCGTGGATGTAGGTACCGACATTCGGACCGAACCACGTTATATCTGGTGTTCCTCATCGTTCATCGTTATTTTCTCGAGACTTTCGCATTGACATGTTTGCAAGATCCTGGTAGTTTCCGCGTTAGTATTTCATCAATGTTGATGCCATCAAATGGAAGAATAGTCATGACACGTCTTTCATGTTCATCTCAAGTTGAGAAAATTACAAGGCCGTGACAAGCAAGTTAAGAATTGATGATCAAGTCAGTAAATGAAAGGTGAAACACCGTGGAGGTCTACTTTTGTTCTTTGTCAATTGCGTCTTTCCAATCCCTAAATTTCCGAGCCGTTTAGTAGGGGCATTGATTTCAGTCTTTTCCGCGCGTTTAAAATCCCGACTTTCCAATGCTCAGAAGCAGCATATTATTAACCGTGCATGTAACTCGTAAGTAAGTCTATTTCACAATTTACAATCAACCTTACTTTCATTGTCAATTGTAATATATATCTTTTTTTTTAAATATATAAATTGTACATTTTGGAATATTGTCTGTTATTATTAACATTGGAAGTAGCGCTTATACACAAATAGAGCAATTATTAACATTACCTCTTAGACTAAGGTTATTAAACGCTGTTGCAAAAACTTGAAGAGACGACAAGTTTCCAAACGATTGCAGAATATTTCCCATCAAGTTGTTGGATTGAAGTACAAGCACTTGGAGGTTGGACAAGGAGCCAATTTCTGTAGGTAAATTTCCTTCGAGCATGTTGTCGCCTAAGTTAAAACGAGCAAGTTAGAACAATGGGAGATATTGGAAGAGATTTGTCCGCTGAACAAGTTGTTATTAAGGAGCAACTTATTCAACCAAAACAAATAGCCAAAATGTGGGGGGAATTCCGGAGTGGAAACTATTGTTCTGGAGATAGACTTTCCTCATAAAGCTTAGGTTAGCAATGTGAGGTGCCACAACCCCATAGAGGTGCTTGGAATGACTCTACGATGTCTACGACCACATGCGATGCCATACCACTCGCAGAAGTGGCTAGTATCATTCCATGAGTTCACAACACCGTTGGGATTGGCTATTCGAGCCCTAATTCTAGCAAAGCGAGCCTATCAGTAGTCTCATTCCGTGGGTTTCTACTAAAGTTTGGACACTCCTGTTGACACCTAATTTTTGACCATCCGTTATTATATTTTTTTTATTTCTAAAATTAATTAAAAATAGCAAAAAAGGTCAAAAAATTGCAAAATCAACTTTGGAAGCCTTAGCCTAGCCTTAGGAACCAATTTTGAACAAAAAATATTTTTTGAATTTTTTAATATTTTTTGGAATTTATTTAATTATTAAAATACCCAAAAAATCAGGAAAAATACCATTCGTGGTCATAAAATTACACAAAAATATTCAGAAATTTTATTTTAATTCTCTCTTTAATATTTGCACTTTTTATTAAGGAAAATTGGCCTGGTTCATGGGGTTCCTTCACAAACCTAATCCCGAACCGGGCCTAAAAAATCCTTTTCGAGTCTTTTAATTTTCAATTCTCGGTTTTTATAAGCTATGACATTGGAATCTAAAGTATTGAAATACAATTGGGTCAATTTGCCCTCCAATTTGATCAATTTTAGCCAAAAGGGCTTAATTGCATAAAAATCTTTCAATTTAGTCCCCGGTTTTACAATTTGTGAAATTAAATTTCACACGGGCACACCCATTAAAATTAAACACCTCTACCCTATAGTTTTCATCATGAGGAATTCATTGGTGGTCTTATTTTTGATTAATTCGATCGTTTGGCCCCTCAATTTGGCGAAATTCGCTTTCGGATCCTAGGGACAATTTGGGGTTTTCATAAAATTTCAATCAATTGGTTCACGAAAATACCCTTATTTGATAGCAAATATGTCAAGGAATCCGATTATGCCATCAATTTCATGAAAATAGGTCGAATCGGAGCTCAATTTGAGCGATTTGGTCGAACCGGGCCGGTCGGGTCAGACCCGACCCGACCCGGTCCGACCGGGTCTGCAACTAAGTTGCAGACCCGCGTGCGGCAGAGAGGCAGGGGAAGACAGGGCATGTGGAGGCGTGCGTTTTGGGGAGAAGCAAAAGCAGAACGAGCGTGGGGGACATGAGTGGAGACCCATGCTCGCGTTCTGGGCTGGGGGCGGGCGTCGAGGTCGCCGGTCGGCCACGAAACAGGCTGGGGAATCTCGATTTATACCGAGTTCGAAGAGAGAGAAAAGGGGGACTTGGGCAGAGCGAGTTCGAGCGAGAAGGACTTGGGGAGAGCTCGAGAGAACTTGAAGCAAGACCGTCCGAGCAGCAGCAGTCACCGGCGACGCCCGAAACAGGTCGGTATCTCCTCCGACCTCCATCTTTCTCTGCGCACACCAAGTGTTTGATGAAATGCCCGAACGAGCCTCGAATGTTTTAGCTCTCGGTCGTGCTCGACCCGAGCTCTATTTGCGCGGTTCTAACCTTTAAACTACACTAGAACTATCCCTACGTCTTGTGTGACCTTCGTTTTGCATCGGAAACCGCCGAGAGCGGCGGTCCGAGCTTCGCCGGCCGCGGTCCAAACCGGGAGCTTGGCGAGGGGATTTCGGTGGCCGCCGAGCCTCAGGCGGCCTCAGGTAAGTCCCTAGACTTCGTTTGGATGCTGCGTGATCGATCAAAATCGGGTTTAGTTACAAAAAAAATTTTGAAAAATCTTCGCCGGCGCCGGTCGGGGAAGGCTCGGTTCGCTTCTTTTCCACGTCGTCATGGCTTTGTTTTTGGCTGAATCGTGTTGCTGAAGTCCTAGAGAGTCAAATGGTGTCAAAAGGGTGAAAAAACACCGAGGTTTGCCTCGGTTTGGCGGTTCTCCGGCGAGATTCCGGCGAAGTCGCCGGAATTTGTACTATTCATCGTCTTCTCCGGCGACTTTGCCGGCGGGTCAACGGTCAAAGGCTGACGTGGCGCGCCACGTCAGCAGGCGGGGGCCACGGCCGGGCTTGTTGGGGGTGGACGGTCCGGATCGCGACACGTGTCGCGATCCTATTTTTTTGGAAAATATTAAAATGATTTTCAGAATTAATAAATTTATTTTCGGAATATTAATTAAATTCAATCCGACGGTCGATGTTGTGCCAAGTGGCACTCCGTGGGACGTCTGATCTATTCCAAGATCGGACGCACCGAGAGTCGCCACGTGGCACGATCCGGAGCGTCCGTTTTAGTGGATTTTTCTAAAACGAAAATAAATTGATTTTTGATCTGACGGTTAAGATCGAGCCACGTGGCTCCCTCCGAAGCGTCCGATCTAGTGGAAGATCGGACGCACAGGATGATGCCATGTGGCGCAATGAGAGCCGTCGGATCCGGAGAATTTTCGGATAATTAAATAAAATAGATAAAAAAATCAAAAAATTGTTAAAAAATAGAAAAAATGTTTTAAAAAATCAAAACGGGGTCGTTTTAGCCCGGTGTCGACCCCTAGGGTCGGGCCGGGCGCCCGGGAGGCGCGGGCCGGGTTAGACCCGGCCCGGAATTTTTTTTTAAATATTAAAAAATTCAAAAAATAATAAAATAATCAAAAAAATCAATAAAAAATAGAAAATCATAAAAAATTTCAAAAAATTCGAAAAATTCAGAAAAATTCTAAAAAATTCCAGAAAATAGGAAATGGCCAGATTCAACTAGCCATGACCTGTTCCGGGTCTTTCGACCCCCGGTCTTTCCAAAAATGATGGTTTTGCCCTTCCGGCAAACCATCTTCCAAAAAAAATTCTAAAAAATCCAGGAAAATCCCAAAAAATAGGAAATGGCCACAAACAACTGGCCAAGTCTCATCCCGGATGTTTTAAACCCTGACTCTTCTTGAAATGACGATTTCTCCCTTTGGGCGAATCGTCCTCCAAAAATTGAAGAAAAATCAAGAAATTCCAAAAAAATTCTCAAAAATGGGAAATGGCCACAATCAACTGGCCATGGAATATTTTGGGTAATTCGGTATCCAAATCTTCCAAAAATGACAATTTTGCCCTTCGGGCTAATTGTCCCCGAATCTTCCCATTTTACCCCTAACCCTAAATCACGTCTTCCCTAAGCCCTTATGGCTATACTAGGAGGCCTATGATTGAAATTGATGTGCATTGACATGATTTATTTATGCACTTGACCTGCGCTTTCATTATGTTGACTGTGATTTGGTAGGACCAGTCTTCCAATCTGCATGAAACCCTGACTCATACCTATCTCACCCAAAATTGCGCCTGCATGAATTCTTAGTTAGGAAAATCACTCACGTTAGGTACCGAAAGGGCGTTGGTAATGACACCGACGTAACCAAGTCCCCGAACCCAAAATCTCTGGTTCCGTAGAACTGATCGATCTCTCCCAATCGGTCAGTAAGGTTTCCGGTCTACCCTCCAAGAAAGACCGGTGGCGACTCCAAATACATGCACAAGTTGCACATGCCACCACGACCAGACTAAGGTCGAAAGCGATCGACTTTTATCGTCGAATCCCTCAAAAGACACACTCCCGTCGCGATTTGGTATGGGCCTGGGAGGGCCCGCGCCGATCTAAGGCCCGCGATCCACATTTCAGAGTGGGGGCCGCGATCGGTAATCCATTAGCCGCGTCCGATTTCGGACGGGTCGCGACAGCTGGCGACTCCGCTGGGGACGTTGTTCTAGAACACTTGGTTCTGGACCTCAAGTGGACTTAGGCCGTAATTAAAATGTTGAGTGATTTTTCTAACCCTGCAGGCGCTCTTGAAGGTGAGGTAAGTCCGCTCACGATAGGTGTTATATGCTTTTGCAGATTGGAGTGATAAGGGGTGTAGTCTGTGATTAACATTGTCTTATGCAGGATAGGCGTAGGAATGTATGTCATGTGGATGATTTGAAGCGCTGATTGATATATAAATTGTTGTGCATGATTCACTGCATATTTGAGGATCACGACACTTTGCACAAAGCGCCCAAACCCAGGCCGCGAAATCACCTTTTCAGGTAGCCATAGATCAGGGATCGATATGCAACGCTCTAGCGTGGATCGCGCTGGGGTTGACCATATTCGATCCCACTCTCTATCCAAGTCGAGACTTTTATCCATCTGTTGTGGATTGCGCTCATGGACGAATTTATCGACTCGGATAGGGGGAAGCCTTTAGGTTCCATACCTAAGCCCTTTTTAATTTCTAGAGTCAAGCCTCACTTGTCTCATGCGCATGCATATGGATGGTTGGTATACCTAAAACCAAAAAATCATTGGATACCTCTTTTGGTAAGGTCTTTCCATTATTGTTTAATTTACCTGCAGCCTCGTATTTGTTGCACAACATGTTGCATTCATCGAGTCCGATGGTTGGGTCTAATTCCATTCTACAATTTAGATAAAGTGGAGATGGTCTCCCCAAATCTGTCCAAGGTCCCGGAGGTATTTCAGTACGAGCAACGCGTCGTCCGTCATGAAGCCACCGAGACGTTCAACGGATTCCACGCCTTCCGATTTATCCAAGGGAGGGCACTTACTGGACGCAATCTTATCCGAGGAACAGACTGCTTCTACACCAAGTCCGCCGAGCAACTCGAACGCGAACATAAATTCGAGTACGAAAGGGAAAGGTTGTGGAACATTTATCTGAAGTTAAGGGACATATTTAGCAGGATACGAGCAAATCCGACACCCCCTCCGGAGGTTATCGAGATCTCGTCAGATGAAGAAGAGTCTCCCGAAGGACATTCGTCACCTTTCCACCCCATAGCCGTTTCATCCGATGAGGAAAGAGACCTGGACCTAGACAGAACAATGGGGGGCACCTGACATCGCCTGACGACTTGACTTGGGGCATCTCTTTAGGTTCCTTAGGGTCGCTTTCCGGAGGTGTTTTAGAATTATTCGATTTTCTGAGTCTTCTGAGTCTGTAAGGGGAATCCGTCGGTGGATCTCCCTCCTATCCCCTGCGCTTTAATTCCCGGGTCGTTCATAGGCGTCTTAATACCGGAATGCGACATTGGAATTTCACCCAACCATTCGGACTTTTCTGTTTCAATCATACGTCGCTTCCGTTTGAAATTTTTGTTAGAACTCACGCTTGGTTGGTTCGACACAAGTGCGAAGATCTAATTCTCATTTCATGGTGTGTGCGACGTATGACTGAAGTGGTCCACGCCATGCATAAGCATATCATCTGCATAACATCATTATTTTCGTCCAATTCATTATGCTTATTGATGGGATTAGCATGGGAACCCTAGTTTGGCATTCCCTTTATCCAAATGTGGGAACTCAACCCTCATCACATCACGGGTAAATAATGATTCGAACGAATCCAATGTCCGAGTAATCCATGGATAATTAATCACATTTTCATATCCTAGACTCGATGGGAAGAGGTGATATCCAAATTCTGCCGGTCCCAAGCAGAGAATTGCTAGTCTGGTGGGGACGCCTCAACAAGACCAACCAGGCGTATGTTAAGCAAAGGCTGGGGCATCTGGTTGACCTCATCAAAATCAAATACCAACCGGCACTGATACAAGCAGCAGCACGATTTTGGGATCGCACCACGCTAACATTCAACTTCGAAGGATTGGAGGTCACACCCACAGTGGAAGAATATACAGCCGTCATCGGAGTCGAATTCAAAGGACAATTAGTCCGTCCCCCTTTAGGCCTTGACCCATCCAAGCTGCTCTCCAAGTTCCTTCGGCTCAAGACCACCGAGATTGAAAGGATTCTCAAATCCAACTCTGGCAGATTCCCGTTCTCATTCCTATTCGACAATTACTCGAACCTACCCATTGACACTGGCCACAGGGCCGGAGGGGTCTTCATCCTGGCCTTCTTTGGATTCGTGTTATTTCCTACATCCAGGACCACATTCAACCCTCTCATTGTCCACATAGCCCAGCAGGCATGTGACCAGTTGGATTATTCCTATATGATCCTTGCTGAGACTTTGCTGTCCCTGAACCGCTATAAGGCCACACTGGATGATTCCAAATCCACCCGGAAAACCATTTTCCAAGCCTCCAATGGCCTTCTCTTCTTGTGGATCACTTCCCATCTTAAAAAACTCAACATTCACGCTGGATGCACTCGAATCGATGAAGACGTCCACCCTATCCAGTCCTTCCTCAAGTGCCAATCACTCATTGCCAACCGCTCTTTCAACGACTGGTACGAACTCCTAGAAAAATTAGAACCCGAACAACTCCGATGGCGGCTAAGGCGACCGAAGATGCATAAAGCACGCATCGCCACCAAGACCGGCGGGGCAATTCCTCTCTTGGGTTTCACAGGAGCCGTGTCATACTACCCGATCAGAGTCGTCAGACAGTTCGGCATGCTGCAGCAGATACCACCCCAAAGTCCTCCGGACGAATTCGCCTTCGACATTCCCCAAGGCCCAATCACCAAGAGGACCAAAGCGCGCCTCCAGATGATGATCAATGACCTAGAACAGGCACTGAAAGACTCCCCGCCTCAGGATGTGGAGTGGCCGGATCAGTTGGACCCTGAGATGAACATCCATCGGGCCTCCGAGGAATATATCCGGGCTTTCAAAAGAGTCCGGCCGACCCTAGTCGAACCATATGTTCCAGAGTACATCGTCCCATATGTACCAGGAGTGGAGCCTTACATACCGGAAGACGTCGGACCGCCGGCCTATCCTGAAGGCGAAGAAGTCCAGAGTTGAAGACTCGGCTCCCAGCAATATCGGAGGATGACAGAGGAGCCAGCCCTCCCATCGAGTTTAGAATAGTCAAGCATTTTCATTTCCCATTGTGATCAAACTCCTCCGGGAGCCTTTTTTATGCATTATCCAAGCATCTTTTCAAAAAGAACTTATCCTAATTATCATGGATTACTCTTTGCATAACGACATACTTGCCTTGACAAACTGGGGCAAGACCGCGCCAGCGTGATCAGGCCGCCGTTCACTTTGCGGCACATGATTTATCTCTCGTATCCATAAGCCTAACTTTTAATCTCCCGAAACAGGTAACTCTCAATCACGAGGACTCGAGCCCAAGCGCGTTCTCAGGCCCGTATGGAGCACGAACAAGTTGACGCCCGCCTCGGGACTCTGGAAGCACGATTGGACCAAGTGACTCAGATGCTGGCCGAAATGAAGGACATGTTCATCGCGGCTAACGCCAGGCCCACTCTGCCAGTTGATCTTAACCAAGCTGCAAACCCAAGCACGCCTGCTGGTTCCGACGCAGGTGGACCCGCTGGGACGAATGCTGCACCTGGCACTGAGCAGGCTCCAACTGTTGAAGTACCGCCAAGAGCCCCGCCTGTCATCATCAACCTAGAAGGGAAACAGAGTGAGAAGTCTGTCAAGGTCGATGAGGGAGTAAGAAGAATTGCCAAAATCGAGGAATGTCTCACCAGCCAGGGATTTGAGTTATCAAAATACGATAAAATCATGCCTTTCACCAAGATTGAGGTCCCTGTGGACTACAAGGAGCCGGACTTCTCAAGGAAGTATAATGGGACAGGCTGTCCCAAGACCCACCTGAAGTACTACTTGTACAAGATGGCCAAATACTCAGATTACACGCCATTGCTGATCAATACCTTTCAAGAGAGTCTGGCTGGCGCCGCTCTGTCTTGGTACGTGGAGTTAGACATACAAAGATATGACGACTGGGACGAGTTTGCAGGAGACTTTCTATCCCAGTATAAGTTCAATGCACTGACCGCTCCAACCAGAGAAGACCTACTGCGGACCGCGAAAGGGAGGACTGAAAGCGTTCGTTTATACGCCCAAAGGTGGAGGGCACTCGCCACTCAGGTGAAGCCACACATCCCGGAGGAAGAGTTGGTAGACATCTTTCTGAAAGCGCTGCCGTATGACTACTTTGACAAACTAAACACCTCTGGGTGTCAGACTTTCGCGCACTTAATAAAAGTGGCGGAAAGGCACGAGTGGGCTATAAGAGAAAGACGTGTGCCGGAAGCAACTCCGAAGCGATCGTTCCCCGCAAAGAAAGAGCGGGAATCTACTGCAGATGTTGCCTTCGTTTCCAATCCACCAAGAGCCAAAAAGTTCGAAAACTCCACCCCGACCCAGGGGAACACCTCTTGGACGGCCCAGAGGATCTTAGCACCAAGAGGAAGGGGTCCTTCCTCTTTTACCCTGCTTCCAGTCCCGATGTCAAAGTTACTCCCTAAGCTTCTAGACGCAAGGTTGTTAGCTAAGAAGCCGCCGAGGTCAACACCGCCAAGGTTCATAGGTTTCGACGAGAGCCGAACTTGTGCATATCACATGGGCGAAAAGGGACACAACATAGACAATTGTCGGGCCCTACAATACGACATACAGGCCCTTATCGACAGTGACTTGCTGAAGTTTGATGGAGCAGATCCAAACATCCAACAGAATCCACTACCTGACCATACCGCAAACGCGGTGTTCGATATAGACCTTGGGAGAAACCCGTACGACTCGGAGGAATCATGCCCTGTTGAATCGATCTGCATGGTGGAGGGTATGACCCCGCTGATAATAAACCTCGCTGAGTTCAACCTCACACAAGAAGATCGTAGTGACATCGAGGTAGAGGCGACAGGGGAGGCCAGCAGTTCTCACAAAGACGAGGTCACACCCTTAGTAATTACACTACCCGTAGTAGAGACTTACAACCCCAAAGCAGTGCATTGGAATTACGGCACCAGTGAAGTAGATGCCATTACTCGCTCCGGGAGGTGCCTAGTCCAAAAGGAGGGAGAGGTTGAAAAGAAGGGGATAACGGAGGAAGACGCCAAGCAGGTCCTAGCCATCATTAGAACCAGCGAGTTCGAGGTGGTCGAACAGCTGAGAAAGATGCCCGCACAAATCTCGCTCCTGGACCTCTTCAAAACATCCGAGAAGCATCGAAATGCCCTTTTGAAGGTGCTGGATGAGGCCCACGTGCCTGAAACAATCAATGAGGCCCAGTTGGAGGACTTCGTGGGGGCAATCCTCTTGAAAGATCAAGTCTCATTTTCAGATGAAGACTTCCCACCAGAGGGGCGAGGACATAACAAGGCTCTCTACGTGTCAGCAATGTGCCACGGCAAACGGGTATCTCGAGTCCTCATAGATAATGGGTCCGCATTCGACATATGCCCTTTAAGCACGCTTAGAGGCCTCGGGGCGAAAGAAGATTTAATCAAAACCTCGAAGTCCACCATTCGAGCTTTCGATGGGGCTAAAGGCGAGGTAACTGGAGAGATAGAACTACCTGTCCTTGTGGGCCCAACGGAGTTCCTGATCAATTTCCAAGTCATGGATATCCTAGCGTCATTCGAGTTTTTGCTTGGAAGACCTTGGATTCACACGGCTGGCGCCGTGCCCTCCAGCTTACACCAGAAGGTCCGGATGGTCGTTCATGACAAACTGATCACCATACACTCAGAGGCTGATCACTTAACGAGCCACATCGACACTATTCCATTGGTGAAACCTTCGTCCGGAGAAGAATCAAGCTTTCGCGCTGCGGAGAGAATGTACATTATGCATGTACCAGCCGGTACAGCCATGAGGCCGCCAAATTGCTCCAAATCCTCGATCATGGCGGGAAAAATACTGACGTGACATGGTTTTATCCCGGGCCTTGGTTTAGGCAAGCACCACCAAGGTATTCAAGAGCCAGTTAGCTTGGCGACAGTGAAGAACCGCCGAGGGCTGGGTTATAAAGGAGAACCGAATCGACATTTCCAACCAGAAGGTTATGGGAGAGGTAGGGGCCGTGGTGGCCGCGTCCTAGGGTCAAATACATGGAAGGGCAAGGGAAAGATGTTCGAAACTCCCCTGAGTCGTTTCTTCGATGAGGCGTCTAAGTGGCTGAAGGACGAGAAGGTGGACTTTACAACGGAGGACCCCCAGTTGGCCAGCCTGTTCCTGGAGGATTCTGTCAACGTCATTATCGAGGGAATCGACGACGACGCGTCTGTCATTGAGTAAAGAAATTTCCATCCCCCTCTGATGCATCTGAATCTACATCAGATGCCTCGAACTATCACCCTTGTTTTATGTCTTTACGTCAAAAAAATCATCATCATAAAAAAAAAAATCAAAGAACCAAAAAATCAAAAAATCACCATAAAATACAAAAATTGAGATGTGGGGGATCCACAAATCAGGTCGATGACGATCCAAATGAGAGAAAAGAAAAGATGCAAAGAAAAGAAGAGATGAAAAGAAAAGAAAAGCCCTGAGACCTGATTTCCCGCACGTCTCTCAGTTTTCAAAATTTTGGGAGGCAAGGATGTCCAATGATATGAGGACTAGCCCCCATCTCGCCTTTTCAGTTTTAATCTTTGTTCTTAAAACATCTCCCAAAGAAATGCATCGTCCATGAGCCTTATCTGTTATATGTCAACTAACCATTTTCATGACATTTCAGGCATACCATTCCACACATACATAGCAGGTTGTTAAGTTATCCCAGCTCTCAAAAGGAAGCTACCCTCCATATCGAAGGAGAGGAAGACGACCGGGTCGAGGAGGGAATCAGAGTTGATTGGAAACGCTATGAAGACTCCAAGCCACCCACTGCTGAGGGCACTACCTCGGTGAATTTAGGGACTCCAGAGAATATCAGGGAAGTGAAGATTGGAGAAAGTCTACCGCCGACAGAAGCATTCAGAATAATTGAGCTCCTGCGAGAATACCAAGATGTCTTCGCATGGTCGTATACGGATATGCCAGGTTTACACCCTAGTATCGTGGAACACGCTTTGCCAACCGACCCTAGCATCTTGCCCAAGAAGCAGAACCTCAGGCGTACGAAACCCGAATTGGCAAAGAAAATTGAAGAGGAGGTGATGAAGCTCCTCAAAGTGGGGTTCATCGAAGTGATTGCTTACCCAGAATGGGTCGCTAATATCGTCCCCGTCATGAAGAAGGACGGGAAGGTCCGGATCTGCGTAGACTACAGAGACTTGAACAGAGCTAGCCCCAAAGACGACTTCCCACTGCCGCACATTGACGTCTTAGTTGACAGCACAGCCGGATTTGAACGATTCTCTTTTATGGATGGTTTCTCGGGCTACAAACAAATCCGCATGAGAGAGGAGGATAAAGCTAAAACATCGTTTATCACACCTTGGGGCACCTTTTGCTATAAAGTCATGCCATTCGGCCTGAAGAATGCAGGGGCAACTTACCAGAGGGCGATGGTTACCCTATTCCACGATATGATGCACAAGGAGATAGAGGTGTACGTGGACGATATGATAGCAAAATCCAGACATGGCGAAGACCACGCCCTGGTACTAAGGAAATTGTTTGAACGACTCAGGAAATACAAGCTGAGGCTGAATCCCGCAAAATGCATATTCGGGGCGAGATCAGGCAAGCTATTGGGGTTCATAGTTAGCAATCGTGGCGTCGAGATTGACCCCACCAACGTTCAGGCTATCCTCAACCTTGAGGCCCCTTCAACAGTTAAAGATGTAAGGAGCCTCCTGGGAAGATTAAACTACATCGCCCGCTTCATATCCCACCTTTCAGAGTCAGCTAAGCCACTCTTCAAACTTTTGAAGAAGAATGCCAAAATCAAGTGGGATCACGAGTGCCAGCAGGCTTTCGAGGAGATCAAGGGACATCTGGTCAGTCCGCCAATACTGGTGCCCCCGGTCCCAGGGATCCCCCTAACCCTTTACCTCACCATCCACGATGAGTCCCTAGGGGCCTTACTCGCTCAAACAAACCCAAAAGATAGCAAAGAGCGAGCTGTGTATTACCTAAGCAAGAAGTTCACCGCGTCAGAGGCAAGGTACCAGGAGGTAGAGAAGACGTGCGTCGCGCTAATCTGGGTACTCCGCAGGCTAAGGCAGTATATCCTTCACCACACCATCCAGTTAGTCACAGAGAGCGACCCAATCAAATACTTGTTAGAAAAGCCGTCATTGATAGGGAAGCTGGCCAAGTGGCAGGTGCTCCTTTATGAGTTTGATGTCAGGAGCTCAAACCAGAAGTCAGTAAAAGGGCGAGCCATTGCTGACATGCTAGCCGAGAATTCCCAAGGCCATGATGCCCTTGAGGAGGAGGAGAATAAGGCGGAAGGCCACGTTCTGACACTCTCGGACGACAAATGGACCATGTATTTTGACGGCGCGGTCAATTTAGCTGGGGCAGGTACCGGAGCCGTCCTCATATCTCCAGATCGCCAACACTACCCCGTGGCCGCAAAGCTGACATTTCCGTGCACTAATAACGTGGCTGAGTAAGAAGCATGCATCCTTGGTTTGCAACTCGCCACTAACTTGAAAGTGCGGAAGTTACAGGTCTATGGAGATTCGATGCTAATCATCCTCCAGACCCAAGGCGAATGGAAAACTAGGGACTTCAAGCTCATCCCGTACCATAAATGCCTGGAGGAGACGATCAAGGAATTCGAAGTAATTGATTTCGAATATCTGCCAAGGACGCAAAATCACTTCGCAGATGCATTGGCTACTTTGGCCTCTATGCTTCAAGTAGCGAACGGCATAGACATTGAACCGTTGCGCATAGGCATTACCCGAGAACCTGCACATTGCATGGTAATTGAGGAGGGGTTCGAGGATTTACCGTGGTATCATGACATAAAGAACTACCTGGCCAAAGGGGAATTCCCTCCGGGTGCTCAAGCAGGAGACAGGAAATACATTGCAAAGATGGCGGGCAAATTTTTCCTCAGTGGTCCAACTCTCTACAAGAGGTCTTATGACTCAGTCCTCCTCAGGTGCGTAGACGCCAATGAAGCTAGATCGCTTATGATCGAAATACACGAGGGGGAATGTGGCCCGCACATGAACGGCCATCTTCTCGCCAAGAAAATCATGCGACTAGGTTATTTCTGGATGACACTGGAGTCAGATTGTAATCAGCACGTGAGATCGTGCCATCAGTGCCAAGTGTATGGAGACAGGATCAATGCGCCCCCGAACGAGCTTCATCAAATGTCCGAGGCCTGGCCTTTCTCAATGTGGGGCATAGACATGATAGGGCCAATCAACCCTAAGGCCTCGAATGGACACAGATTCATACTGGTGGCAATAGACTACTTCACCAAATGGATTGAGGCTGCGTCATATGCCAATGTGACGGCGAAGAACGTGGCTAAATTCATCAGGCGGGACATCATCTCGAGATACGGGACCCCTCAAGCCATCGTGACCGATAATGGCTCGAACCTGAACAACGAAACGGTGGATAACCTTCTGAACAGTTTCAGTATCCGTCATCTCAATTCATCGCCTTACCGACCCCAAATGAATGGAGCAGTAGAGGCGGCGAACAAGAACATCAAGAAGATATTGGCTAAAACGGCGGAGAATTACCGTGATTGGCATGAAAGACTACCCTACGCGCTGATGGCATACCGAACTTCGATCCGAACTTCTACAGGGGCAACGCCCTACTCCCTAGTATATGGTATGGAAGCGGTCCTGCCAATTGAAACAGAAATCCCATCGTTAAGAATTTTGTCTCACGTCAAGCTCAGTGAGGCGGAGTGGGTGCAGCAAAGACACGAGCAGCTGAACTTGATAGACGAGAAGCGTCTGCAGGCAATTTGCCATGGCCAAACATACCAGAAAAGAGTCGCTAGAGCGTTCAACCGCAAAGTTCGACCGCGAATGTTCGAAGCTGACGAGCTCGTTGTCAAGAAGATCCTCCCGAACGTGTCGCACCCAGGGGGCAAGTTTACCCCGAATTACGAAGGACCATATGTGGTTAGGAAGGTTCTACCTGGAGGGGCCTTAATTCTTATTAACATGGATGGAGAAGAGCTAGGACACCCTGTAAACGCCGATGCAGTCAAGAGGTACTATCCATAAACAAGTCAGCGAGGAGGTCGTTAACGCCAAAAAGTCATGAAAGAAAACAGCTCGCCGACGTAGGGGGCGAACTGAAATATCAGTTGCAGGAGACAGGTTGCTAGGAAAAGAAGCCCTGGAAAAGACGTACAATGCGTCCAAGAGCATGAATGGATCTCCTCCAGTGCAAATCCTCGACAAGGATTCATTGCCAACCAGAGGGAGGAATCATGGCCACAAGATAGATGGCCAACTTCTGCAAGCCGCACGTTTGTGTTCAAACGGAAACACAAAACAAAACAAGGCGGTATCGTTCCAATCTATCTTGAATTTTGGAATACAAACTGACACCTAACTCTCGTCCTTGACAGGGGTTCGCCAACAAGGCGAAGCAGGATTTTTACAACCCTTGCATACTGGTCGGAGCACATGACCAAGGGTAGGATGTATCGCTCCGATTCTTGAAAAATCCGTGAATATACAATGACATGTTTCTTCTACATTTTCAGGGACCTCCAGCCGCGGGGGACAGGTAAGTATCCCTCTCCCCAATCCATTGAAGATGTTGAATAAAAATAGAGAAGAAAAGAAAAGCTTTCAGAATCTAATGTCTAGAAAAGACATAGAATTCAAATTTCATTGGCATTCATGTTTTGAAACAGGAGGTTGTCTGAACATGATTAGAACATGCATGGTGCATCATAAAATCCCCTTGACGGGTAAAATTTTTGGAGAAAATGAGAGATTTTTCCAATCAAAAATTGTTCAAAACTTTCAAAAGGACGTTTTCTCAAAAGACGAGAGGCAAAACCTAATCCAAACACGTCCCATACACACACTTGAGAGATGAGTGGAGCGGACATACAGAGAAATCTGGGCCTACGGAAATAGGGATCATTCGCAGCGATTACATGGGCTGGGACGACGGAGGCATTCGTTTCATACCCCCGAACACTACAGGTGACCCTTGACAACCCATTTGCACGGCGGTTTTCATTCTCAACCCTGTCAAGAACCACCCCACATCGGGACAAGAACGAAAGTAAGCCCAGCGGCATCAGGAGAAAATGGTTAGAAATTTTCTTGCTCGGACTAACATCAATCTTTGTGTGTTGTTTATATGGTAATCCAAGTGCCATAGGATGACGAGAAGCATTCATTTCTCTATCCCACACACCATATCCTTTGCATAACCAAGTTGAGCCTGCAAATTCATTTCATAAACCCGTTGGTGGTCATTGCAAGTTCCAAGACAGAGGCAGCGCCAGTTCAAAAATGGAAGAGTTCAAACTTAGGGTCTGCGAAGAAATCCCTAAGTTAATGATGAAGCTTGTTAGACCTTTGGCCACATGTCTAACAAGACCTCCCGAAGATGAGAAAAGCGGGATTTCAAAAGAAAAATGAAAAGGAAAAGATGATGAGAAAAATCCCCAGCATCAAGAAAAAGCAAAGTGCCTGGTAAAAGCAAGGCCGATGCTTGGGTGAACAATTTGTATCAATCCCCCAGTGAAACCTGTTTGAAAGGGGAGAAGAAAAATTCAGAAGGAGTCAGATTCCAAAAACCACTCCTCAAACGGTATCAAGCGCGGAGCAGAGACGCAGATAGAGTTGTTAACCTCTTAATGCAGCCAGATGCGCTTTCACAAGAATTTGTCCACACCTCAAAAGTGATCGTGCACCTCAAAATTGAAGATGCGAAATGGAAAAGACAGGTGGCAAATTTGCAATGATCACCAATGCCAACCCCTCATAAATTCTGGGCCAAAAACAAGCCTTTTTCGGTCCCCGATCCTACCAATGTTACAACCCCGAAACAGTCTTCTCTGACTAAGACACTTGGGTTAACATATGGCTTAGCTCGAAGAGGTACGAGCAAGACTATTTCTTTCTCATTTTGCAGGGTCCTTGACTTGTAAACCCGGAGCAGATGGTGAAGACTTTCATTCAATGGCTTCGACTTCAAAGCGGGTCCCCCTTGAAAACCAATATCCAAGCCCAACATTACGGTCCCGTGGAAGACCTCCCGACCGATCAAAATGTATGCGCTGCGAATGAGCCTAAAACCTAGGCGCAGGTTAGTAGGGAATTGAGTGCATCCCCCATAAGAGACCACTATCGCAAGACAGGTGAGAAGACCTCTTCGGCGAGAAATATTCCAATTGATGTTTTGAGCAAACTCTTTTTGGAATCTTCAAATTATTTGATCCATATTTTCCGTGCAAGGGATTTGTGATCACATTTGCATGTTGCAAGAATGCTTTGGAAGACCTCCAGCATCAAAATGCACATTTCATGATTAAAACTTAAATCATACGGTTTTGTCAGATGGACAACCGTCGTCATCCCAAAGAATACTAACATTTTCTTGGTGAAGAAAAATATTTCAGGCTCAAACTTCTGCAGGATACCTGGAGAACCCAGCTCCCAGAATGTCGCCTCAACAAACCATGGTAGATACCTCCTGAAGGTTCAAATCAAGGTAGAAACCGCCTGAAGGGTCAAACCAAAAGTAGAAACCGCCTGAAGGGTCAAATCAAGGTAGATACCGCCTGAAGGGTCAACTCAAAGGTAGATACTGCCTGAAGGGTCAAATCATGATAGAAACCAAGTAATCTCATCAGGCGTGGAGAAACCTGGTCATGAGACCCCTTCCCAGAAAAACAGGTAATCTCATCAGGCGTGGAGAAACCTCGTCATGGGACCCCTTTTCAAAATTCAGGTAATCTCATCAGGCGTGGAGAAACCTCGTCATGAGACCCATTCCCAGAAAAACAGGTAATCTCATCAGGCGTAGAGAAACCTCGTCATGAGACCCCTTCCCAAAAAAACAGGTAATCTCATCGGACGTGGAGAAACCTCGTCATGGGACCCTTTTTCAAAATTCAGGTAATCTCATCAGGCGTGGAGAAACCTCGTCATGAGACCCTTCCCAGAAAAACATGTAATCTCATCAGGCGTGGAGAAACCTCGTCATGAGACCCCTTCCCAGAAAAATAGGTAATCTCATCAAACGTGGAGAAACCTCGTCATGGGACCCTTTTTCAAAATTCAGGTAATCTCATCAGGCGTGGAGAAACCTCGTCATGAGACCCTTCCCAGAAAAACCTCGTCATGGGATACCTTTTCAAAATTCAGGTAATCTCATCAGGCGTGGAGAAACCTCGTCATGAGACCCCTTCCCAGAAAAATAGGTAATCTCATCAGGCGTGGAGAAACCTCGTCATGGGACACCTTTTCAAAATTCAGGTAATCTCATCAGGCGTGGAGAAACCTCGTCATGAGACCCATTCCCAGAAAAACTGGTAATCTCATCAGGCGTGGAGAAACCTCGTCATGAGACCCCTTCCCAGAAAAATAGGTAATCTCATCAGACGTGGAGAAACCTCGTCATTGGACCCTTTTTCAAAATTCAGGTAATCTCATCAGGCGTGGAGAAACCTCGTCATGAGACCCTTCCCAGAAAAACAGGTAATCTCATCAGGCGTGGAGAAACCTCGTCATGAGACCCCTTCCCAGAAAAACAGGTAATCTCATCAGGCGTGGAGAAACCTCGTCATGGGACACCTTTTCAAAATTCAGGTAATCTCATCAGGCGTGGAGAAACCTCGTCATGAGACCCCTTCCCAGAAAAACAGGTAATCTCATCAGACGTGGAGAAACCTCGTCATGAGACCCCTTCCCAGAAAAACAGGTAATCTGGTCTTCCCAGAAAAATAGGTAATCTCATCAGACGTGGAGAAACCTCGTCATTGGACCCTTTTTCAAAATTCAGGTAATCTCATCAGGCGTGGAGAAACCTCGTCATGAGACCCTTCCCAGAAAAACAGGTAATCTCATCAGGCGTGGAGAAACCTCGTCATGAGACCCCTTCCCAGAAAAACAGGTAATCTCATCAGGCGTGGAGAAACCTCGTCATGGGACACCTTTTCAAAATTCAGGTAATCTCATCAGGCGTGGAGAAACCTCGTCATGAGACCCTTTCCCAGAAAAACAGGTAATCTCATCAGGCGTGGAGAAACCTCGTCATGGGACACCTTTTCAAAATTCAGGTAATCTCATCAGGCGTGGAGAAACCTCGTCATGAGACCCCTTCCCAGAAAAACAGGTAATCTCATCGGACGTGGAGAAACCTCGTCATGGGACCCCTTTTCAAAATTCAGGTAATCTCATCAGGCGTGGAGAAACCTCGTCATGAGACCCCTTCCCAGAAAAACAGGTAATCTCATCAGGCGTGGAGAAACCTCGTCATGGGACCCCTTTCCAGAAAAACGGGTAATCTCATCGGACGTGGAGAAACCTCGTCATGAGACCCCTTCCCAGAAAAATAGGTAATCTCATCAGGCGTGGAGAAACCTCGTCATGGGACCCCTTTTCAAAATTCAGGTAATCTCATCGGACGTGGAGAACTCTCGTCATGAGACCCCTTCTCAAAAATCAGAAAATCCCCTTGGACTTGGAGAACCCTTGTCCCGGGAACCTTTTCAAAAGATCAAACCATCCCAGCGGACGTGGAAAACCTCCGACTCGGGACTCCTTCCCAGAAAAACAGGTAATCCCATCGGACGTGAAAAACCTCCGTTTTGGGAACCCTTTCAAAAAATCAGGAAATCCCATTGGACTTGGAGAACCCCTGTCCTGGGAACCTTTTCAAAAAATCAAACTGTCTCGCCGGACGTAGCAAACCTCCGACTGAGAAATCCCCTCTGGCCCCGCTAGTCAGCGCCATGGGATCCCCTTTCAAGCCAAAAATATCCCCTCTGTCACCGCTAGTCAGCGTCATGGGATCCCCAAAGCTCGGGGTGCTCGATAAATCTTTCTGTGAGTGTTTCCTGTCAGTAGCTGGGAAAGGTTTTCGAGGAATAAAGCCTGGGATAGTGTGTCAGAAGCTACGAGGGCTTGTAAAAAAAAACAACAAAAAAAAACAATAAAAAAAAACAAAAAACTAAAACAAAAACAAACAAAAAAAAGGAAGAAAACAAAAAAAGGGGAACAAGCCCCTCCTTCTTCCGGCATCCTGAGAGCGCAGTGATAAAACCTCAGACTCCGCATGCGCAGGACCCAATGGGCAGACTTCAGGTAACCCGCTCCCCCTCAGGCCCACGTTCGAATTGCAAGAGTAAACCGGTGATTAATTTGAGCATTCATCAAAAGACTTAAGGGTTCGATGTCATAGCATTTCTTTTCCCCAATCGAGTCGGTTAAGGTTCAGGTGTCATTTTGTCTTTGAAAGCAACCTCTGATGAGCTCACCCTCAAAGAGGGGCAGCTGTTGACACCTAATTTTTGACCATCCGTTATTATAGTTTTTTTTTTTATTTCTAAAATTAATTAAAAATAGCAAAAAAGGTCAACAAATTGCAAAATCAACTTTGGAAGCCTTAGCCTAGCCTTAGGAACCAATTTTGAACAAAAAATATTTTTTGAATTTTTTAATATTTTTTGGAATTTATTTAATTATTAAAATACCCAAAAAATCAGGAAAAATACCATTCGTGGTCAGAAAATTACACAAAAATATTCATAAATTTTATTTTAATTCTCTATTTAATATTTTCACTTTTTATTAAGGAAATTTGGCCTGGTTCATGGGGTTCCTTCACAAACCTAATCCCGAACCGGGCCTAAAAAATCCTTTTCGAGTCTTTTAATTTTCAATTCTCGGTTTTTGTAAGCTATGACATTGGACTCTAAAGTATTGAAATACAATTGGGTCAATTTGCCCTTCAATTTGATCAATTTTAGCCAAAAGGGCTTAATTGCATAAAAATCTTTCAATTTAGTCCCCGGTTTTACAATTTGTGAAATTAAATTTCACACGGGCACACCCATTAAAATTAAACACCTCTACCCTATAGTTTTCATCATGAGGAATCCATTGGTGGTCTTATTTTTGATTAATTCGATCGTTTGGCCCCTCAATTTGGCGAAATTCGCTTTCGGATCCTAGGGACAATTTGGGGTTTTCATAAAATTTCAATCAGTTGGTTCACGAAAATACCCTTATTTGATAGCAAACATGCAAAGAATCCGATTATGCCATCAATTTCATGAAAATAGGTCGAATCGGGGCTCAATTTGAGCGATTTGGTCGAACCGGGCCGGTCGGGTCAGACCCGACCCGACCCGGTCCGACCGGGTCTGCAACTAAGCTGCAGACCCGCGTGCGGCAGAGAGGCAGGGGAAGACAGGGCATGTGGAGGCGTGCGTTTTGGGGAGAAGCAAAAGCAGAACGAGCGTGGGGGACATGAGTGGAGACCCATGCTCGCGTTCTGGGCTGGGGGCAGGCGTCGAGATCGCCGGTCGGCCACGAAACAGGCCGGGGAATCTCGGTTTATACCGAGTTCGAAGAGAGAGAAAGGGGGGACTTGGGCAGAGCGAGTTCGAGCGAGAAGGACTTGGGGAGAGCTCGAGAGAACTTGAAGCAAGACCGTCCGAGCAGCAGCAGTCACCGGCGACGCCCGAAACAGGTCGGTATCTCCTCCGACCTCCATCTTTCTCTGCGCACACCAAGTGTTTGATGAAATGCCCGAACGAGCCTCGAATGTTTTAGCTCTCGGTCGTGCTCGACCCGAGCTCTATTTGCGCGGTTCTAACCTTTAAACTACACTAGAACTATCCCTACGTCTTGTGTGACCTTCGTTTTGCATCGGAAACCGCCGAGAGCGGCGGTTCGAGCTTCGCCGGCCGCGGTCCAAACCGGGAGCTTGGCGAGGGGATTTTGGCGGCCGACGAGCCTTAGGCGGCCTCAGGTAAGTCCCTAGACTTCGTTTGGATGCTGCGTGATCGATCAAAATTGGGTTTAGTTACAAAAAAAAAAATTTGAAAAATCTTCGCCGGCGCCGGTCGGGGAAGGCTCGGTTCGCTACTTTTCCACGTCGTCATGGCTTTGTTTTTGGCTGAATCGTGTTGCTGAAGTCCTAGAGAGTCAAATGGTGTCAAAAGGGTGAAAAAACACCGAGGTTTGCCTCGGTTTGGCGGTTCTCCGGCGAGATTCCGGCGAAGTCGCCGGAATTTGTACTATTCATCGTCTTCTCCGGCGACTTCGCCGGCGGGTCAACGGTCAAAGGCTGACGTGGCGCGCCACGTAGGCGGCCACGTCAGCAGGCGGGGGCCACTGCCGGGCTTGTTGGGGGTGGACGGTCCGGATCTCGACACGTGTCGCGATCGTATTTTTTTGGAAAATATTAAAATGATTTTCAGAATTAATAAATTTATTTTCGGAATATTAATTAAATTCAATCCGACGGTCGATGTTGTGCCAAGTGGCACTCCGTGGGACGTCTGATCTATTCCAAGATCGGACGCACCGAGAGTCGCCACGTGGCACGATCCGGAGCGTCCGTTTTAGTGGATTTTTCTAAAACGAAAATAAATTGATTTTTGATCTGACGGTTAAGATCGAGCCACGTGGCTCCCTCCGAAGCGTCCGATCTAGTGGAAGATCGGACGCACAGGATGATGCCACGTGGCGCAACGAGAGCCGTCGGATCCGGACAATTTTCGGATAATTAAATAAAATAGATAAAAAAATCAAAAAATTGTTAAAAAATAGAAAAAAATGTTTTAAAAAATCAAAACGGGGTCATTTTAGCCCGGTGTCGACCCCTAGGGTCGGGCCGGGCTCCCGGGAGGCGCGGGCCGGGTTTGACCCGGCCCGGAATTTTTTTTAAATATTAAAAAATTCAAAAAATAATAAAATAATCAAAAAAATCAATAAAAAATAGAAAATCATAAAAAATTTCAAAAAATTCGAAAAATTCAGAAAAATTCTAAAAAATTCCAGAAAATAGGAAATGGCCAGATTCAACTAGCCATGACCTGTTCCGGGTCTTTCGACCCCCGGTCTTTCCAAAAATGACGGTTTTGCCCTTCCGGCAAACCATCTTCCAAAAAAAAATTCTAAAAAATCCAGGAAAATCCCAAAAAATAGGAAATGGCCACAAACAACTGGCCAAGTCTCATCCCGGGTGTTTTAAACCCCGACTCCTCTTGAAATGACGATTTCGCCCTTTGGGCGAATCGTCCTCCAAAAATTGAAGAAAAATCAAGAAATTTCAAAAAAAATTCTCAAAAATGGGAAATGGCCACAATCAACTGGCCATGGAATATTTTGGGTAATTCGGTATCCAAATCTTCCAAAAATGACAATTTTGCCCTTCGGGCTAATTGTCCCCGAATCTTCCCATTTTACCCCTAACCCTAAATCACGTCTTCCCTAAGCCCTTGTGGCTATACTAGGAGGCCTATGATTGAAATTGATGTGCATTGACATGATTTATTTATGCACTTGACCTGCGCTTTCATTATGTTGACTGTGATTTGGTAGGACCAGTCTTCCAATCTGCATGAAACCCTGACTCATACCTATCTCACCCAAAATTGCGCCTGCATGAATTCTTAGCTAGGAAAATCACTCACGTTAGGTACCGAAAGGGCGTTGGTAATGATATCGACGTAACCAAGTCCCCGAACCCAAAATCTCTGGTTCCGTAGAACTGATCGATCTCTCCCAATCGGTCAGTAAGGTTTCCGGTCTACCCTCCAAGAAAGACCGGTGGCGACTCCAAATACATGCACAAGTTGCACATGCCACCACGACCACACTAAGGTCGAAAGCGATCGACTTTTATCGTCGAATCCCTCAAAAGACACACTCCCGTCGCGATTTGGTATGGGCCTGGGAGGGCCCGCGCCGATCTAAGGCCCGCGATCCACATTTCAGAGTGGGGGCCGCGATCGGTAATCCATTAGCCGCGTCCGATTTCGGACGGGTCGCGACAACTCCATAACAGAAGAATGATGGTAGTTAAGCATGAGAATGACCCGAACAAAACACAACATCTAAAGTGAGGGTCCATGAGGATTTGTGACAAAGTGTTCTCAGGTCGAGTCTCTCCATGTGTTTGTGTGAAAGAGTATCCAAGTCCTAGAGATGGAATATGAGAATATCAATGAATCTTAGACTATGAGTGTATTATAGAGTTTGCAGGCATCGCATTTCACCTACTATAAGTATTGAAAATTAAGCGTTCGAAGTGATGCTACTATTTCGTTTTAATAAATTTATGTCGTGAATTAACACTGATTAAGAATTTTTTTCACATATCTGTAGGCCTTATTATATTGCCTTGGTCGAAGTTGGACAACTAGCTAATTCTCAAGAAATCGATAAGCTAATTTTCATATAATTTTGAAGTTACGGTCGGCAGATTGTATTTAATTGAAGAAGTGCGCGGGAGTTCAAGCCAAGTCGACTGTCCTTCTTCTTGTTCTATTACTGCATGATCAAAGCCGGCGTCCGTCGGAACAGTCTAAGAACGTGGATTTGTTCCATATGTCCAACCTTCGTCTGCTCTTATTTTCCCTGATAACGATTTACACATCACTGTTCACACTAATTTTATCAATCCCGTAAATTTAATTTATTTTTTAAGGCATTAAATAGGGAAATGTCAAAATAGGAATTGATCTTCTTTATAATTTATTGAGAATTTGGAATGATTATAAAAACTAGGCATTAAATCTAATTGTTTTTTTCCAAATTGTAATAAATTATAAATAAAACCAATTCCGATTTTGGCATTTCCCTATTTTAATGCGTTGAAAGAAAATTAGATTAAATTTATGGGACCGACAAAATTAGGTGTCAAGAGTCTTGTCACGCCCCGAACCCGGCGAGCACGCGAGCATTACCCCAAGCCACTCCTCTATACACTATCTTCCAGGATCTTTAGGCACACTTCAGCACAAATACATTCAACAGGCGAAAGCAAGAAAACACCTCCATTCAAAATCAATACAAGATGACTTGGGACAAAAGGGGGTACATTCCCACTTAATCACCAATTACAATTCTAACTTCATAGAGTAACGAAATCCTTAAAGTTACAAGATATCCTTGAATCAATCAACTACTACTTCCTCGAAATTCCAATCCATGGCCAACTGATTCTTCATACCTTGGAACTTGAAAAAAAAAATCCCACGAGAGACTTACGTCTCAGCGAGCTATCTTAATCCTAAAATAGGCCATCCGTCCCACCGAACCAAAACAATCATAGCAACATACAATCAATTGATAAAACACGACATGGCATTTTCTCAAAGCAACGAGTCATACTTTCACCAGAATTTCAATCAAAGTGGCAAACATGGCATAAGCTGACCAAGCTTTCGTACTAGCTCACAGTCATTCTCATCATCATGTGAAGTAAAACGAACTCCACTTCCACTGTCAATCTCCAGAGACTAGCCCGCGTTCAGACGCCCCAGGCTATCCCGATCAATAAACCCGCGTTCAGACGCATCAGGTTTAACAGCTTATCACCAAGTTCATGCGACCTGTACAGTTCTCATCTCGCGTTCAGACGCATCAGGATGGACTTTCAATCACTACCCCGCGATCAAATCTCCTCAGGGTGTGTCTCATCAGGCAACCCCGCGTCATCTTAGGCGCGTCAGGGTGTTTGTCATCACACACCCCCGCGTCATCTTAGGCGCATCAGGGTGTTTCTCATCAAGTAATCCTCGCATCATCTTAGGCGCATCAGGGTGTTTCTCATTTCTCAACCCCGCGATTAGATCGCCTCAGGGTGCGTTTCATTTCTCAACCCCGCGATTAGATCGCCTCAAGGTGCGTTTCATTCCGATACGTGTTCTCATGGCTCAATAGCCCAATTCCTCAAGTAATTCCAGTCATAAATCATCGCAATAAACATTTAATCTCATCTCATCATGAGGAACTTTAGGCACAGAACATAAAACAAGGCTTGTCACAACCAAACATGCTTTATTACAAAATGAGATTTAAGAGCGGTCTCATGCCACCACATAAACAAACAAGGCACACTAACAAGCACGTCATCAATCCTATCACGAGAACAGAATTTCATGGCAAACTAGCGCTTACGGCATCATTCCTCATTAAAGTCATTCGACTTTCATTCAATCAGGCAATACGAGTCAATAAATCTATCGATTTCCCAATGAAACCGTCCAGTCGCGTCCGAATGTCCTAATAAAGGCTTATGGGTCACTCACCTTCGTCGGAACTAGCAATTTTCCACCAAAATCCCCTTGTCAAGCTCGGCTCCAACTCAATTCGTCGCTGTCCAAAATAGGGCAGCAAGGTGATTTAGAAACAATCCAACGTTTCCATCAATTTAACTCTCAAAACTTCAATTCCACAGATCGTACTCCTCATTAACACCTCAATTAACCCTCTAGTATGCCTCATTGGTGAATTAAAAGCATGGCGACACCATGAACAACCCTAAACAGAACCAGTTTTAACAGAATCCCAACCGAACAGAACCGGTTCAGTACAATCCAATACTAAACAGCCCACTAATCATCCTTAAGCTCCAATTTATCACAAATTCTACTTGCCGACACCTTAATCAAAATGCCACAGAGCCTCACCGAAAATTTTGGAGGGAATCGATGTCCGAAAGTTCACGAATAACTCCGATTTCCACCAGCTTGCTGCCGCTCAAATTCTGTTCCGGAGATTCATCACAAAAATGGCCATGGTTGCACTTCCAAACCCCCAACAAAATCACCACTTCAACTCAGCCAACACTAGTACTATGGGTTTAGAAGTCCTCACCGAAAATTTGGAGGCAATTGAGCTCTTGAAGTGGGCGAAAATGAGTTCTTCCCAAACCGGATTAGATTTTGCCCCATCCAGACCTTTGTCCACTCAAATCGACCTACGGGACAGAATACTTGGCCAAATCAAGCTTTTAATATATCCCTGGAAAGCCAAGACAACAAGCTTTCTAATGGAGATTGAATTACCTCAATCGGGACAGGGAGAGAACTGGTCGAGCGAGAGAGAGAAGGAAGAAGAGGAAAATACAATGGAGAGGAAGGAGAGAGAGAAATGGTCGACAGCCTTGGGGAAGAGGAGAGAGAGAAGAGTCTTCCACACTAATAATTCACTTGGTTAAGGGTCAAATGTACTATAGTAAACTCCAATAATTGGTGCAAGAAGGCATCTAAGCTTGACACTTGGCAAGGCTTCTAGAAGGCCTTGACTTCCTTTGACTCTTCCTCATCAAATTTTCGGCAGCATATAGAGGGGTCTAAAATGACCAAAATGACCTTCCAAACTTCTTAAGGCAAGGCCAAAGGTTGAGGGACAAAATGGTCATTTTGTATTTTTCGTCCGAAACTTTATTTTTCAGTCTTAATTTGTCCATTTGGACAGGTGTCGCCAAATTCAAATCCAATGTTTGAATTCCTCAATTTCATTTCCCAATTTCGAAGTCAAATTCCATACCTCAAGCCTTGAGGGCGAAAATTCGAATTGTCCCAATCCAAAATTTCATTTTTTCAATCTTAATTACTTTCGATGAGGCGACGTCCAATCCCTATCAAACATTGGAATTCTTCATTTTCCTAAATCCGATTTCAAAATCCCTTTCCATATCGTTAGCCTCGAAGAGGGTTGGAAACTCAAAATGTCACAATTCTTCCCTCCTTACAAAAATTTCGTCCTCGAAATTTGCCACATTCTTATCCACTCAGTCTTTTGAGCATCGGCGCCTCACCGCTACCTCACTCTTTCTGATAACCTCTTCCATGACTTGTGGTTCTTACTTGTCCCTTCCGACGAAAGTCATACTTCCTCAGGACTTGTTTCCTTCAGTCCTCAACCTGTATTTGTTTCTCTATATTCTCTTTCGACATTCATATATCTGTTGGCAGTTCACCCTCAAGCATTCACATCGTCTCTTCCATTTGCCTATCACCATTATTATTAATTCCTCGCCAGAATGCACTCCTTAGTGCCCTTCTCTTCAAACGTCCATTCGTACCAATGGAGATTCAAGAGCTTAATCAACTTGCACTCCACTATCCAATTCGATCTATAGCCCTCTTGATTCCTTAAATAATTTCACAATTACTACCGTAGTAATCAGTTCTCGATTACATTCGAAAATTCCCTTGAATCAAAATAATCCATCAACTTTCCTTGTCACGTTTCTCTCTTATCGGCAGGTCTAATGCTCGACCACGTGATAGACTAATCCAACTCTCAGTCCATATTACCGATAGTATTAAAGAAAACCTTGGCACATCCTTGTACCATATCAAGGGACTCCAGAATTCTCTCTTTGAATTTTCGATGAGGTCATCTCTTTAAGTTTCCCTTCAATACTGGACTTATATTTTTGTCCATGGGACCTCAAGGGTTCTATTCATTTCCATACCCCTTTAAGTATCAGGGTTCGATCATGGCAATACCTCAATTCCCTTCTAGCCTTCAGGCTAAGTGTTTCCCGTAGCGGTCAACTCGTTAATTGACAAACTTCCATTTTAAAAGTTGAACCTCTTATTTCTTGAGGGAATATCTGTCCCTCCATGACCAATTACACCACGCTCATCTCTCAATTAGGAGCATCCGCTACTTAATTCATCATTCCTTAGCGATATGAACATCGCAGTAGCAACACTTAGGTACACTCTTCGTTTCACGTGACTTTCCTTCAATTCCCTTTTGGCAATCAATGTTCTCAACCTCTTATAATTCACATAACTTGCGAGGTCTTTCTTTATACTAGCGACGCTTTCATACTCATAAGCAATTTCACTCTTTCGTGTTGCCACTTGCTCAATTCCCCTCGAGAATCTCTTCGTACTACCTTATTCTCTTGTGGTAGATACAAGCTCAATATCTTCTTCCATTCAAACAAGGTGTCTCAATCTTTGTCGGGAGGACATTCGCAACCCCACTTCCATCATGCACCGAGCATTTCCACTCATACAGTCTTATTGTCAAGGCGTATTCACGTAGCCCATTTTGATCTGCCTTGTTACGCCTCAAATTTCCTTTTCACGTTACGTCATTATGATTCTCTTGACTCTTTCGATTCCACACGGGAACACCATTATCAGCGTAGTCGTCACCTTGACTCAAGTCCTTGAAGACTCACCACATTCATTCACCCATTCACATTATACCTCGTTCTTAGTCCATCTCATCAATAGGACAACTCTCGTGGGGAATCCTCCCACGATCCGTCTATAACAATTCATCAATCCCAGGAAACTTCAAGTTTCAACAACTCTCATCGACCATAGTCGATTCGTCACTCATTCTAATCCTTAAAGATTCCACATAGTCTTATTTCTCATAAATTTCACGACTGAGGAAT
Organism: Rhodomyrtus psidioides; assembly: GCA_021437785.1. NCBI lineage: Eukaryota > Viridiplantae > Streptophyta > Magnoliopsida > Myrtales > Myrtaceae > Rhodomyrtus > Rhodomyrtus psidioides. The sequence goes on from JAILYB010000003.1 coordinate 17,257,844, forward strand.
CTTACCTCATCAGGCCTACGACTCGTGCTCTTCACAATTAACACATAACGAGCATCTCTTTAGAGTCCGTAGAATACCCTCGAAAGTTGTTCATGTTTCTCATGACTCCTTAAATGAGTCCACTCATCGTCTCTCTAGACGGTAACAACCAATTCAATCCTTCCTTGGATACCCAATCTGACTGTTATCCATTTCATTACTACCAAGTATCGAATCATTCCAACTGTCTGTGGTACCATCCACTTGAGAGCTCATATCTTGGTCCTCTGCTCTCATAGGTCTCCACTTGGACCATACCACATTTTGTTCATTTTTGTCACTCTTTCCTCAAGAAGCATTAGTGCCTTGGCTTCTTGGTTCCACAACCAGCTAATGTGATCTTACCTAGATTTCATCCATTCAACTGAATGTCAACATTATCCTAGAATTCAACATTGTCTATATGACAGTTTCTTGGACTTCACTTCCAGGAACCATTCAAGCTCTGCGTCTTCCTTCTCTGTCTAGACGCTCAATCTCAATACTGAGACAATTAAGATTTCATCTTCCTTCCTCACTAGGGTCTCTTACCCTATGAAGGAAACGGTACACTTCAATGGCTTTTTTTTTTTACTTCGAATTCACCTCGTCCTTCCCATTCCTTAGAGTGTCAATCTTGGAGTCTGCGCCAACAGCAGTACCTCCGCTCCAGGATTCAAATTTCATCATGTCTGACACCTTTCTTCTAGTGACTCAGTCACCTCAAGTGACAAGATCCGTTCCTCTTAGTTCCCACTAATTCATGTATCGAATATTCAATTCGACTACCTCGAGTCACTCTGCAATCGTACTCTAAGCGCTTTTTTTCGCTTACTCAACCATTCGTTAGAATTATGAACAACCAGGACCATCAAGTCCATTCACTTTCCTTTCCCTCAACGACCATCTCATGGTCCAATCGCCCTTTTATAACGACACCCTACTCTTTAGGGTTGATAACACACAATACCACTTCTAGTGGTTCCGATTCAATCTCAATCGATCTCATAAATCAACAGGGCTCGACAGACTGACACGTTAGTCTCTTTTATATTCCTCATAACAACAAGAGGTCAACCCCCATAAGTCTTACGATAAGGTAATAGCCATTTTTAAAGGCACTTCTCATGTTCCGCAATGAACATTTCTTTGCTCATAATCCATGAGCAAGAGTTCTCTTATTCACATGTCTTCCGATCATTCACTTCTCTTACCGAGTCCCATTATCATTCCTCAAAATCAGGAATAATACCTAGCCATAAAGCTTTCAAATTCCAATCCACTCGGAGACACCACGTCTCACCCAAAGGGTTCTTAACCACCCTTAATACATTTGGACGACCTTGAGAACTCTGTTTCATATTGGTCGATGATCATCAGATCCTTACAAGACTACTAGGATTCAAACAACTTTTGCTCTCAAGCAATCCCAAGAAGGTACTTCCATTGAACAACTCAATGAAGGCGGTCCAAACAGATACCATGCCTTCAAGGAAAGCTCTTCCTTTGGTGACATTTCACCAATCATTAACAGCTTCTTAAGGCTAATCACTGCCAGGGTCACTTTCTTTCTTCAGTGCACCCAAAAATTCTAAGGTTTTCTCATAAAACCCTCAATTTATAAGAAAACCGTTTCAAAATCACTTTCTATTGAACTCCATCGATAACAACCTTAAATATAGTTCCATTTTCGAACTATTCAAAGCTTTCATGGTTCCTTTCCATGTTTTCCACTTTGGAAATGAGTAATCTCAGAGTCATCTTTCTCGTGACTTCCATCACTTATCTCATCAGCACTAACATCTGTCACCACAGTGACTTAGGCAATCATGGCAGCTCCTCCTCGAGCTTGCCTACCCAACAAACTTTCTCATTTCTATTCAAAGTTCTCACGACCCATTCAACTCTTGGGTCCTGCGTGATTCACAAACTCGAGCCAATCACTCTACTGTTGCTCATATTCTGCTTACTCATCTTTACTCAATTCTTGTGATCCATATCAGTTCTTGGATCTTCCCTTATCTTGCATATTTGAGCCAAGAGCTCCTTTAGCAACCATACTTTGGTCGTTCAACCTTATTAGGTTCTCATGCCACTTGAACCACTATGATTCCCTCAATGAATCATAGACTTAAGTCATCTACTCAAGTCTAACAGCCTCAGGCTACTCATCTCATTATCTTTCACCATCAATCAACCATCCAGTAGTGCTGAAGCAACTCTCAACTAATTGCCCATTATCCAAGGATTCTAAATCCTCCTTAAGCAGCATCCACACATCGTGCAAATCTCAATGAGGCAACTTTTCAATTAACAGCCAATTTCTAAGCAAGCATCAACTAGGCCAACATTCAACTAGGTCAACACCAAGCAAGTATTCAAATTATTATTTCAATCGTTCACACCATAGACCTAGGGGCATCTGCCACTCTAGCATAAACACAATATGCTACCTCAATCTCAACAAGCATAAGATCAGTGGGTATAAACCCTGCATGCCGTCTAATCTCTCAATTAGACCTTGGCCAAGACAGCCACACCATGCTAATCATAAAACACGCCTAATAAGCCCATCACAACATCACTTTTCTTTTTCAAACGGCATTTATTGCCAAGCACAAAGCTCTTAATCATGCTACTCATAGGCGTCATTTCACGTGCCATGCCACTTTCGATCATTCATTTCGAAAATCAATCCCGTGCCATACATCTCTTAAGCACAATTGTACTCAACTTGATACCTAGACTTTCCCTTTTAAGTTATGACTTGAGTCATTCCTGCTTCTTGCCATCTTATAAGCCTGCCAGGAGCCGCTCCTTGTCTGGACTTCTCTGTCCCGGCGATCACTCCCCGCCTTCATCAGACCTGGCCGTTGCAGGTTGTCCCAAGTCATATATCTACGGAGAAAGCCCCGTTCCACACGTCTCATACCATGCTTCATGACGGTTTATAGGTATCCCACTACTCGTCCCATACCAAGCGACAATTTATTAAGTCCGGCAGCGATAAGTCCATGCACGCGCCCTCATCAGCTTTCGTTCCAAGACCGCAAACACATGCACAACACGTTCGTTCTCACCACTTATCATACCACAATCGTTTCCACATCAAGCCTCAGTTATAGAAAACCTCTAGTTCTCCTAATGACCATTGCATCTCACAGATCAATTGCCTATAATAAACTATATACCTCAAGTCTAGTCGCTATTCAAGTTAAGTCCACATACACTCCATCACAACTAGTCTGTACTCCAAGTATTCCATACCCGCTTCCTTGTATACACCTCGTCTCATACCATCCAAGGCTGTCAATAGCAATCGATAACTAAACCATCAAGATACCACACAATTCAAGCATGAATCCGCTAATGCCGGTCATCTCGTTATAAATCATAATCTTCAAGTCGGGTCACTGACAAACCACAGTCACAATCAAGTAATCCAATTGACCCTACGTTCATAAGATATTCTCTAGTAACCTCAAGTCCAAGCTTATGACTCTTCAATCTCTACTCACTTCCTTGTGAGCCTTATTCATAAAGTCATTCATGATCATCAATCAAAATCAACTCTAGACCCATTAGAGTGCATACAAGCTCAAGCCTATCCCTAAAGGTCTCACTACCTAATTGTCCCCAAGTCATCCACTCCTTATCACTCCAAACCTCAATCATATTGGATCAAGCAGGCCTTGCTCTGATACCACTTAAACGGGGATATCACGCCCCGAACCCGGCGAGTACGCGAGCATTACCCCAAGCCACTCCTCTATACACTATCTTCCAGGATCCTTAGGCCCACTTCAGCACGAATACATTCAACAGGCGAAAGCAAGAAAGCACCTCCATCCAAAATCAATACAGGATGACTTGGGACAAAAGGGGGTACATCCCCACTTAATCACCAATTACAATTCTAACTTCATAGCGCAACGAAATCCTTAAAGTTACAAGATATCCTTGAATCAATCAACTACTACTTCCTCGAAATTCCCATCCATGGCCAACTGATACTTCATAGCTTGGAACCTGAAAAAAAAAAAAAGATCCCATGAGAGACTTACATCTCAGCGAGCTATCCTAATCCTAAAATAGGTCATCTGTCCCACCGAACCAAAATAATCGGAGCAACATACAATCAATTGATAAAACACGACATGGCATTTTCTCAAAGTAACGAGTCATACTTTCACCAGAATTTCAATCAAAAGGGCAAGCATGGCATAAGCTGACCAAGCTTTCGTACTAGCTTACAGTCATTCTCATCATCATGTGAAGTAAAAAGAACTCCACTTCCACTGTCAATCTTCAGAGACTAGCCCGCATTTAGACGCCCCAGGCTATCCAGATCAATAAACCCGCGTTCAGACGCATCAGGTTTAACAGCTTATCACCAAGCTCATATCGACCTGTACAGTTCTCATCCCGCGTTCAGACGCATCAGGATGGACTTTCAATTACTACCCCGCGATCAAATCGCCTCAGGGTGTGTCTCATCAGGCAACCCCGCGTCATCTTAGGTGCGTCAGGGTGTTTCTCATCACACACCCCCGCGTCATCTTAGGCGCATCAGGGTGTTTCTCATTTCTCAACCCCGCGACTAGATCGCTGTCGCGACCCTCTTGAGGTTGTCGGGCTCTCGAGGGCTAATGGGCCGTCCTGTCTGGTCGGACGCGGGCCTCTCCCAAGGCCCATTACCCAAATCGCAACGGAGGTATGCGTGATCGACTTTCAGTGTGGTCTAGTGACATGTGCTAAGTGTGCATGCCATGGAGTCGCCACCAATCATTTTTTTTAGAGTGTGATTGGACCACCCAATCGAATAGTTGGGAGTTTCTATTCAATTCTGCGAGAACCAGAGAAATGGTTTCGGGGACTTAGTTACACCAACTGTCAGAGTTGACGCCCTTTCGGTACCTAAGTTGACTGAATTTTCTAACCTGAGATTCATTCGGATGAGTAAGGTATGAACCCTAAATCTAAAAATTCATGCAGATAGGAGTGATTATCCTAGCAATCACAATCAGTAATAAAATGCGCAACTCAAGGAATCTAGATATGCAAATAAATCACATGACATTCCTAGTAAGGCCCTATTTATCAATCACAGCTCAAGAATGATTTAGCTGTCCTAGCCATTCTACACACGATCTAACCTAAGAAAAGCATTAGGAAGCATCGAAGGAGTTCGAGAGTACTCACATGGGGTTCGCCGTGCCCTGATTTGGTCTTGGACGAGCTATCGAGCTCATGCCGACCCGATTATATTTAGGGATCCACTCGGCGTTTTACATCATGAAATCATGTGAAACAAAAACGAAAATATTCAGCAAGGGGAATTTATTGTAGATGGTGGTCGATCTAATTGGACGTCAAGACTAAAAAATATGTAGAAATTTACAAATTAAAATACTCGAATGACATTTTTTTGCCAAATTCAACTCTATGCGTCGTGAAGAAATACATGCAATTGAACTTGAATTTTGACTATTTATGAGTTCAAAATGAAAAGGAAATTAAAATAAAAATATTGACTATTTTCTATATTTTTACGACATCGAACGCTATTTTTCTTCATTTTTCATGTATTTTTCTATTTTTGGAAAATATTAAAAAATATGACAAATTATTTTTTTTTATCAAAAATGGTTCCTTTAGCTTGGTCAAGGCTACCAAAGATGATTTTTTAATTTTTTTAACTTTTTATAGATTTTTTATGAATTTTTAAAAAATAAACTATGAAAGACTGATCAAAAATCAGGTGTCAACAGCTGCCCCTCTTTGAGAGGAATTTCGTCAGAGATTTCTCTCAAAGACAAGGTGACACCTGTGTTCCGATCGACTCGACTGGGAAAAGAAAAGAAATCATGACATCCAATTTTCATGTCCATCAATGTGTGCTTTTCCTTAAAAAGAGATGTGCTCGTTCAATTCCCTGATATGATGTAAGAAAGTTAAGGAGTAGATAGACTTCCCTGCCCCTTACCTGTCGAATGCTTGCGGCATTTTCTGTGTCTGATGGGTTCAAGTAGATTCCTAAGGACTTGTCATCGGAGTGTCCTGGGGATGTTAAGCTCTGACCTGTATGGTAGGTCAAACCATAATGGGATTCCTAACTGATAGGAACCTAAGGAAGACGCATCCCACATTTGGGAATTTGCCAAGGGTTTTGATCCGTGTGGTGGACTAAACTAGAAATGGCTTGCCTAATGTAAGGCTTATTAGGGAAAACGAATCCTCCCGCGTTCGGGATTCATCAAGGTTTTGATCCGTATGGTGGATCGGACCATTGGGTTGATCCTTCAGGCGGTCTCTACCAGTCCTTTGACCCTTCAGGCGGTTTCTACCATTCATTGACCCTTCATGCGGTTTCTACCATTGGTTGACCCTTAAGGCGGTTTCTACCATACATTGACCCTTCAGGCGGTTTCTACCATTGTTTTGACCCTTCAGGTGGTTTCTACCATTGGTTGACCCTTCAGGCGGTTTCTACCATACATTGACCCTTCAGGCGGTTTCTACCATTGTGTTGACCCTTCAGGCGGTTTCTACCATTGATTGACCCTTCAGGCGGTTTCTACCATTGAGTTGACCCTTCAGGCGGTTTCTACCATTTATGAGATTCCAAATTGATATGAATCAAAGGATGACGTACCCGCTCTTTGGGGCTAGTCGAAGACTCGATCATTCTGTGGATTGGTCTTAGAAAAGATTTGCCTACTAAAAGGCTTCACCTAAGGATGACGCACCCAGTCTTTGGGGCGGCCAAAAGTCCTGCAGAAAGCTTAGACCTGAAAAAATTTTCCTCGCCAAGAAGATATTAGTAATCTTTGGGAAGACAATAATTGTCTAACTGACAAAATTCTACAACTTAAGTTTTAGTCATGAAATGTGCATTTTGATTGCTGGAGGTTATCCAAAACATTCCTACCATATACAGATGTGATCATAAATTCCTTGCACGGAAACTCTAGATCAAACAATTTGAAAATTTCAAAAAGAGTTTGCTCAAAACATCCATTGGAGTATTTCTCATCCAAGAAGGCTCCTCACTGCTCTGTGATAATGATCTTTAATAGGGAAAGTGCTCAATTTCCTACCGACCTGTGCCTGGGTTTCAGGATCATTCGCAACGCATACATTTCGACCGATCAGGAGGTCTTTCACGGGACCGTAGTGTTAGGCTTGGATATCGGTTTCCAAGGGGGACTCACTTTTGAGTCAAGGCCGTTGAACGAAATTTTTCACTATCTGCTCCGGGTTTACAAGTCAAGAACCCTGTAAAATGAGAAAGAAATAGTCTTACTCGTACTTCTTTGAGCTAAGTTATACATTAACCCAAGTGTCTTAGTCAGATAAGACTGCTTCGGGGTTGTAACATTGGAAGGATTGGGGACCGAAAAAGGCTTATTTTTTGCCCAGAAATTGTGAAGGGTTTGGCATTGGTGATCATTGCAAATTTGCCACATGTCCTTCGAAGAACATCTCCATTTCTTGAAGTGTACACTCCTCTTTTAGAGCGCACAAGGATGTTTAAAAGCGTCTCTTGTTACATTAAGAGACCGTCTGTTTGTGTGTTTGCAATTTGAGCACGACATCATTTGGAGAGTAGTCATCTTGATCTGACTCTTTTGCAGGGTCTTTTCATCGTATATCTAGACTTTACTGGGGATATTTTGAATAGACATCAGCCTTGCTTTTTACCAGGCACTTTGCTTTTTCTTGATGTCTAGGGATTTTTCTTTTCCCCCTCTTTTTAATCCCTTGTTTTTCTTTTCTTTTGGAGCTTGGATTTTCGGCAATCATGCTAGATATGCAACTTAAACTTTGGCACGCTTCCATTCCTAAAGTGATGTTGCCTTTGCTTTGGAATATGCAATGATCACCAATAGGTTGATGAAATGAATTTGCTGGCTCAACTTGGTCGTGCAAAGGATAACAGTGTGTAGGATAGAGAAATGAATTATTCTCGTCATCCTATGACACTTGGATTATCATATAAACAACACACAAAGATTTATGTTAGTCCGAGCAAGAAAATTTCAAACCGTTTACTTTCTGATACTGTTGGACTAACCTTCATTTGCCCCAATGTGGGGTGGTTCTTGACAGGGTTGAGAATGAAAATCGCCGTTCAATGGGGTTCTCAATGGGCATCTGTAGTGTTTGGAATGAAGAAATAAATGCCTCTGTCATCTCGATCTATGTAATCGTTGCGAATGACCCTTATATCCATAGGTTAAGGTTTCGCTATGATTTCCAATCTCCTCATCTCTCAAGTGTGTATGGGACGTGTTTGGATTAGGCTCGCTTCTCTTATGAGAAAATACCCTTTTGAACAGTTCAAACGACTCTTGTTGGAAAAATTCATTTCATTTCATCAAGATTTATCCTTCAAAGGGATTTTGTGATGCACCATACATGTGTAATTCATGTTCAGACAATCTCATGTTTTAAAACATGAATGTCAATGAAGTAAGAATTCTATGTCTTTTTAGATGTGAGAATCGAATTAATTCTGAAAGTTTTTAATCTCCAATGAATTGGGAAAAGGGATACTTACCTGCCCATCGAGGCTGGAGATCCTGGAAATATAAAAGGGATATGTCATCGTATATTCTAAAAATTTACAAAAATTGGAACGATACATCTTACCCTTGGTCATATGCTCCAACGAGTGTACAAGGGTTGTGAAAATCTACACTTCACATAGTAACACAAGATTGTTAGGTGTTCTAAAGTTCTTTCGACTTCTTGGTTTTTGGAGAAAAATGAAACTTACATGTCTGCCCTGATGGCGAGCTCCTGCCAAGGATAAATATTAAGCATTATTTTGGGTTTCCAAATTCAAAACAAATTGGGACGATACTACTTTACTCTTGATTTGAATTCCATTCTGCATGCCAATGTGTAGATTGTAGAAGCCGGCCCTCAAGCTTGTGGCCATGATTTCTTCGTCTGGTTGGGCAACGAATCCACCTCGAGGATTTACGTCGGAGGAGATTCATTCATCTTTTTGGGCGTGTTTCATGCACTGTTATGTTATTTGAATGCATGGCTTCTTGGGTGCCTCGTGTCTGTTCATCACCTGAGAGGAAAATGAGAGAACATTATCCCCGCATCTGATTGAAAATCATTTAGGAACGATACGTTCTTTTTACCAAATGGGTGGCTCCGCGGCCAAATGCGTTTTACATTGAAAGGATGGATTCCATTACGCTCTGCGGATGATAACTATCGCTTCAAGGACTTGCCCCACGGATTAAACGATGAATTTGATGTCTTCGGCTTCGACATGCTTTCCGGATGTAGAAATGGTTTGCCCCCATTTTCAGTGGAGATGGGTTTTGTCGAGTGGGCAACATCAAAAACTCATCCTAGATTTGGCTTTAGTCGAAGGTTGAAATCCCGACCTTGGATAAGCGAATCATGATTCATCTCCTTCTGCTTCGGATTTGTCATTTGCATGCTTCACATTTTACAATACCAACTTCGCCGCTTGATGAAAATGAATCGATGATTTTCGAATTGCCCCAAGTTCTATAGTCATCTGCGTCGAATCTCTTTGAACTTCATCGGGTGATAGACCAACTGATAAAATGATTTTTCAATCCCGAGATCGAACTCCTGACGTTTCGTACCACTTCCATTTCACTGACTACCAGGACACAGCACTATTGGCGTCCCTAACTGGTTCGTTTTTTTTTTTTATAAAATTCTTGAAGCAGTTAGCGACCCCCATCGAGAATGAAACAAGCTCAATTTAGAGTTCATAACGACTAAAGGTCCCTTAGAACGATACAGAGCTAACCGTCTTTGAGCTCGCTCGGGCTTTTGCTCGCATTTTCCTATGTGAAGCCTTTAAATGTTTTTCTTCGTGGCGTTCAATTGATTCGCCTCGACTCTAATCTAACAAGGGATTGTCGCACTCAAGCATGATGATGCTCGCAGGTAGTACTGATCGCTGCCCCAGATTAACTCTAGGCATTAAGGAAGATTATCTTGCATGGAAGACTTTATGACAGAAAGATTAATGATACATCCAGTCACATGTGCCTAGTTCCCTTGAGGATTCTCGGTGATCAGCCAGTTACACCATGAATCAGACATATAATCGTCATTTTGGATCATAACTTCATAAGTCCATCAGTTTTAAACTGATCGATCCAGATATGGAGCTCCTCATCAAGGAAATCTTTTGATTCTTCGAGCAACTGATATTCGGGTTGACCATCATCGCTTGGCGTTGAAGGATTCCTGTTTCTGTTGTGAGCGATCTGATTCTTCGAGCTAGAACCTTCGTCGTTGCTCGAGATTATAAGAGGATGATTGATCGGTTCACTATCAAAAGCACCTTCCATTTGGGAATGGAAGAAACAAAAATCCTCAGAGCATCCGCCCGCTTGATCTTCCGAAATCATATGCCCAAGCCGGGCAGATCTTTGAACACTAGGCGCAATATGTTGATCGGGGATAGGAAGAGCACTAGCGAAAAGTTGCTGCTCAAACCAAGGAGTTCGTACCTGCTGCACTTGTGGCATATACTCTTGAGGGGTGCTGAGATGATTCAGGGGAATATTCTGATTATCGCCCAAGTAGTCAATGGTGCTGCTACCAGCTTGGTCGGTGCCTAGATTCGGCAGGGTATTTCTTACTTCAGGGGCATTGTAGTTATAGCCATGCCTAGTGTTTAGGCACAAGTTGAGTTCTTTCAGGTTCAGTGCTGTGTGGCGCTGTCTTAGCGCCCTTCTGTAGCTCTTGAGGTGACTCGCGACTCCATCTTTAGTGAGTCCTGGTATGTTCATGATCTCAAGTATGCGCGTTGGATATGCTGAGTTGATCCCTAGTTGCTGAACCGCACTAAGGAACTTGAGATGAAGCTCGGGGGACCAATTGACCCTCGTCTTCTTGCGACCCGGAACAGTGTTGACAACTTGGCTATTGCTCTCTGGCCTATTTCCAGTAGGATTTGATCGAGCCGGAAATTGTTGTGGAGGGAATTCATCAGCTTTGGATTGGTCGGTCGTGATAGTAAGCTCATTGTTAAGGAAACTCCAATCATGGTGACGCATATCACATCCTTTAGAAGGCATCGGTATTGACTTCGTAGAATTGATTTGTTCATGCATATCTCCAACAAAATCCGATTGTATCGAAGATGGTTCGAGGGAGTGGGGTGGTGAATGAGCATTTTCAATCCTCATATAAGGCTTATCAAGGAACATTTCGCCGAGAGTGATAGGGCCACCGCAATTAAGGCAAGCGATAGTGCTGGGAGCTTTCTTATACCTCATGTTCTCCGCTCGAAGCTTTTCGTTTTCCTCCTTTAGAATCGCAAGTTCTTGACGTCTGTGTTGAGCCCTCAAATTGGCTCGCTTATTTTGAAACCAAAACTTGACCCTCAAAGGTTTCATCCCTAGCTTCTGGCCCAATTCATTTCTTTGTTTCATGTTCGGGAGAGGGCATTCACTAAAGAAAGCTTCAAGCTCTTGGATTTCATTCTGAGTGTGGCACTGGCGACGTTTCCTTTTCCGGGATTGACCATCGCTGCTGCTGTTGTCGTCGCTGCTGAGATCCTGAACTTCGTTGCCGAAAGGGTTGGGTTCTGTGGTTTTGGTACCAGACGCCATCCTAGAATCTTCGAGATCTCTCAGTAGTTCATTTTCTGAGATTTTTGGATCAGTCGCCTCTAGCAACTGATGGTAACCCTCAAACATGTTGGATCGAAAAATGTTCGATCAATTTTTGCTCGCTCAGGGTTCTCTACTCTCTCATGTATGCTCACTCTCTCTAAATTTTCTTTTGAGTGGTTCTGTATGCCCATGAAACGTTCTTTAAACATGGATGAAGATCATCAGGCAAGCGTTGCTCCCAAGATTTCGTATTTCCCGCTTTGTCGTCTTCTTTCTTCTTTTCAACGTGGAGGGACACCAAATCGATTTCCTTTTCTCGATATCCATGTCTGTCTCCCACTTATTTTCAAAAAGGTGGAACTACGCTCGCCTCCCGCTCAGTTTTTTAATATGATGGGACCGCCAAATCCTTTCGCAACTTTTTTCGATAGTTGCGCTTAACTCCCGTTCAATTTTAATATGGTGACACCGACATATCTTTTTACAACTTTTTTAGGTTTATCAAGCCTGAAATCGCGGACTGGGATAGATCTGATGGTTCACCGAAAGAGCCACCATTGCTTTACCCAATTAACTTGGCTCCACGAGCATTATTGCTATGCCTTTCTTCATTCTCGAGTTGCTATAAAAGGAGGAGTTAATGCAGAGAAGATTAACACTCTTACATAATTGTCTTTTCGTATTTTAATCACTCTACCACACTCATCTTCTTCTCCCTCACTCCAACGAAAATGACCTCCTCTCCTATTCGCGCTTTCTCGGCCGAAATTTTGGCCCAGTGGGAAAAACTCTATAACCTCCTCGGTCGAGGCTATGCTCATATAGCCGATCACCCAGAAACTGAAGATGAAATCCGTATTTTGCTCGTGGAAATAGACACCACCTCCATCGAGGGCACTAATTTAGAGAGGGAATATAGAATCTTCCCAACCCTCTTTATAAACTTTTTAGAGACTTACCGTGTCGCTCATCGAAAAGCTACCGTGGCTCACGTTTTGCGAGCTCGCTATGAGGATCGGTCCAACTGCTTGGTGTTGGCCAACCTTGTGGCCGATAGTCACAGAAAGGCTGTTGAGTTCGCCAACAAGCGAGTCTCGATGTTGCTTCGCGAGAGGGGAAATTTGGTGGAGCGCTTGGCCTTATCCCTGACCACCTATGAGCACGACCGTCGTAATGTCGTGTTGAAGTTTCAATGTGAGTGGCAGGAAGAAAGGCTTGACAGCATTACCGCGGATATAGCCCATGGGAGAGGACTAGTTCGGGACCTGGAAATAGCCGCCGAAGATCACGGGACCAAGGTTGCCGATCTTAAATGGGAATGTAAACGCCTTCTTCTTAAGCTTGCAGATCTCGAGTCTCGAGGTGGTGAGTATAAGCAAAGCATCAATAATATGGAGGGCCAACTAGGTTCCTTTGTGATGCTAATTAGGGCTCATTGCGGTTTTATGTTTCCACCCCGAAGATTTGTATGATCTGCTTTTAAGGTCCCTCGATTGAGCGAAATGAATGAAAGCTCTAATGTGTGTGTCTCAACTTCTGTATGGCTGACTTTCTCGAACACCTGACCACTCTCAACCTAGGCAAGCTGCGCTTTGACATTGATGATTCGAGCGTGTACATCTTGATTTTTTAATCTTGCTTATGATCGGATAAAGGAACCTCCCACCACGATTATCCACAAAAAGACTTCTCTTCTCTACTTGTTTTTAACCTGTTTCAAATGAAAAGGCAGAATCAGAAGAAAGAATTTGAAAAATAAAGTATAAATCCTTTCAATTTTATGCTTACTTGTGATTAATAGGGATAAGAGCTTTTACAAGGGTTTTGGCCTTGTGCAAAAGCTTTTATCAATATTCCTCAAAGGAAAGCATATCATTGAAAGAAATGTAATTCACGATAATCGCCTTTGATCAATTCCAAGAAAATCAATGGAATGTTCAAAAGTACACAATTACGATGTGTTTTAAATTCAATTGAAGATACGGTATCCAAATTAAAGCTGTTTGCTAAGAACGAGAGTAATTTGAATATCTATCTTTTCATTAAATTTGAAAAACACGAATACTCTTGATCAATTATTGTGGATTACCAATGATGCAAAACATGCATGAACCAATTCAAGTTTATAGTTCCTTCTGGCGAAATTGGGATTGTATTGCCCTATACGGCCAAAAGGTTGTATAAGACTTCCAATTTCAATTTCATCCAAAGGAATTATAAAATTGATTTTGGAGTATTCGAGTGATTAGAAGAAATGCCACTATCACATTCCAATGACAAGTCAATAGAAATACAACAAATTTCAATCTGAATGTATATAAACACAAATAGATGCCTAATACAGTCAATCTAAGGGATCAGATAGAGAGGATCTCAGCAAAATAAATCCTATACAAGAAGGCTAGAAATGAAAAATAAAACAAAGGAATGTGATCTTAATACTTAGGCTCTTCTTGTCCACTTGGCGCTCGTAATGGGATGACACCATCTTCATCTTCCATCAAGAACATTGGGAGGAAAACACACACATCTATCCTCAAAATGGCATTTAATCCAATCACCGGAATTATGCAATGAATATAATGATTAAGAGCTGTAACAAGTTCGAGGGATAGAAAAGTCTTACCAACCAAACTTAAGAGAAAATCAAGCTTCTCTGTATTTTTTGCAGTGTTAGGTATACTAACCTTCCATAGACAAACGCATGAGACAAGTGAGGGAAAACTCCTAAAAATCAAAAGATAGGGCTTGGTACCTAAAGCCAAAGTTCTCACCTCGAATTCTGGGAAGAGCCGATTCCATTGCACAACTATCGTTGCATTGGGACTCAATCCATAGTTCGAAGTGAGCGGAATTGAAAAGTGGATTACCCCATGTTTTTCCTCACGGAGATTCCATTTTCAATTCCTTCTATTGTGTTCCTAAAGAGGGCGCCTGGGGTTTTAGGCGCAATTGTGTGTATTCATTGTGTCGTGCTAAAGCAATAGACATGCATTTTATTTAACAATCACCGCTTCAATATAAACATCCACACAATCATACATCCAAAACTCCTGCCTGCATAAAACAAAGTTAACAAGCACTTCACCCCTTATTTCTCCCATCTACAAAAACATCTAACACATTCGTTAGCATATACACCTCACTTTCGAGAGCATCTGCATAAAATTAGGTTAGAAGAATCAATCAACTTTTTAATCGGCTCAAGTCCACTAAATGGTTAAGAACCAGTCCCCAGCGGAGTCGCCAGTCTGTCGCGACCCTCTTGAGGTTGTCGGGCTCTCGAGGGCTAATGGGCCGTCCTGTCTGGTCGGACGCGGGCCTCTCCCAAGGCCCATTACCCAAATCGCAACGGAGGTATGCGTGATCGACTTTCAGTGTGGTCTAGTGACATGTGCTAAGTGTGCATGCCATGGAGTCGCCACCAATCATTTTTTTTAGAGTGTGATTGGACCACCCAATCGAATAGTTGGGAGTTTCTATTCAATTCTGCGAGAACCAGAGAAATGGTTTCGGGGACTTAGTTACACCAACTGTCAGAGTTGACGCCCTTTCGGTACCTAAGTTGACTGAATTTTCTAACCTGAGATTCATTCGGATGAGTAAGGTATGAACCCTAAATCTAAAAATTCATGTAGATAGGAGTGATTATCCTAGCAATCACAATCAGTAATAAAATGCGCAACTCAAGGAATCTAGATATGCAAATAAATCACATGACATTCCTAGTAAGGCCCTATTTATCAATCACAGCTCAAGAATGATTTAGCTGTCCTAGCCATTCTACACACGATCTAACCTAAGAAAAGCATTAGGAAGCATCGAAGGAGTTCGAGAGTACTCACATGGGGTTCGCCGTGCCCTGATTTGGTCTTGGACGAGCTATCGAGCTCATGCCGACCCGATTATATTTAGGGATCCACTCGGCGTTTTACATCATGAAATCATGTGAAACAAAAACGAAAATATTCAGCAAGGGGAATTTATTGTAGATGGTGGTCGATCTAATTGGACGTCAAGACTAAAAAATATGTAGAAATTTACAAATTAAAATACTCGAATGACATTTTTTTGCCAAATTCAACTCTATGCGTCGTGAAGAAATACATGCAATTGAACTTGAATTTTGACTATTTATGAGTTCAAAATGAAAAGGAAATTAAAATAAAAATATTGACTATTTTTCTATATTTTTACGACATCGAACGCTATTTTTCTTCATTTTTCATGTATTTTTCTATTTTTGGAAAATATTAAAAAATATGACAAATTATTTTTTTTTTATCAAAAATGGTTCCTTTAGCTTGGTCAAGGCTACCAAAGATGATTTTTTAATTTTTTTAACTTTTTATAGATTTTTTATGAATTTTTAAAAAATAAACTATGAAAGACTGATCAAAAATCAGGTGTCAACAATCGCCTCATGGTGCATTTCATTTCTCAACCCCGCGATTAGGTCGCCTCAGGGTGCATTTCATTCCGATACGTGTTCTCATGGCTCAATAGCCCAATTCATCAAGTAATTCCAGTCATAAATCATCGCAACAAACATTTAATCCCATCTCATCACGAGGAACTTTAGGCACAGAACATAAAACAAGGCTTGCCACAACCAGACATGCTTTATTACAAAATGAGATTTAAGAGAGGTCTCATGCCACCACATAAACAAACAAGGCACACTAACAAGAATGTCATCAATTCTATCACGAGAACACAATTTCATGGCAAACTAGCGCTTACGGTATCATTCCTCATCAAAGTCATTTGACTTTCATTCAATCAAGCAATACAAGTCAATAAATCCATCGATTTCCCAATGAAACGGTCCAGTCGCGTCCGAATGTCCTAATAAAGGCTTAGGGGTCACTCACCTTCGTCGGAACTAGCAATTTTCCACCAAAATCCCCTTGTCAAGCTCGGCTCCAACTCAATTCGTCGCTGTCCAAAACAAGGCAGCAATGTGATATAGAAACAATCCAACGTTTCAATCAATTTAACTCTCAAAACTTCAATTCCACCGATCGTACTCCTCATTAACACCTCAATTAACCCTCTAGTATGCCTCAATGGTGAATTAAAAGCATGGCGACACCATGAACATCCCTAAACAAAATCGATTTTCACAGAACCCCAATCGAACAGAATCGGTTCAGCATAATCCAATACTAAACAGCCCACTAATCATCCTTAAGCTCCAATTTATCACAAATTCTACTTGCCGACACCTTAATCAACATGCCACAGAGCCTCACCAAAAAGTTTGGAGTGAATCGACGTCTGAAAGTTCACGAGCAACTCCGGTTTCAACCAGCCTGCCGCCGGTCAGATTCTGTTCCAGAGATTCATCACAAAAATGGCCATGGTTACATTCCAAACCCCAACAAAATCACCACTTCAACTCAGCCAACATCAGTACTATGGGTTAAGAAGTCCTCACCGAAAATTTGGAGGCAATTGATCTCTTGAAGTGGGCGAAAATGAGTTCTTCCCATATCGGATCAGATTTTGCCCCGTCCAGACCTTTGCCCACTCAAATCGACCAACGGGACAGAATACTATGACAAATCAAGCTTATAATATATCCATGGAAAGCCAAGACGACAAGATTTCTAATAGAGGTGGAATTACCTCAATCGGCCATTGGATGACGAAGATATGGACGGAACAGTGAAGCAGTCGGGACAGGGAGCGAACTGGTCGAGCGAGAGAGAAAAGGAAGAAGAGGAAAATGCAATGGAGAGGAAGGAGAGAGAGAAATGGCCGACAACCTTGGGGAAGAGGAGAGAGAGAAGAGTCTTCCACACAAATAATTCACTTGGTCAAGGGTCAAATGTGCTATAGTAATGTCTAATAGTTGGTGCAAGAAGGCATCTAAGCTTGACACTTGGCAAGGCTTCTAGAAGGCCTTGACTTCCTTTGACTCTTCCTCATCAAATTTTCGACAGCGTATAGAGGGGTCTAAAATGACCAAAATGACATTCCAAACTTCTTAAGACAAGGCCAAAGGTTGAGGGGCAAAATAGTCATTTTGCACTTTTCGTCCGAAACTTCGTTTTTCAGTCTTAATTTGTCCATTTGGTCAGGCGTCGCCAAATTCAAATCCAATGTTTGAATTCCTCAATTTCATTTTCCAATTTCGAAGTCAAATTCCATACCTCAAGCCTTGATGGCGAAAATTCGGAATGTCCCAATACAAAATTTCATTTTTCCGATCTTAATTACCCTCGATGAGGCGACGTCCAATCCCTATCAAACATTGAAATTCTTCATTTTCCTAAATCCGATTTCGAGATCCCTTTCCATATCGTTAGCCTCGAAGAGGGTCGGAAACTCATAATGTCACAATACCAAAATGACCTTCCAAACTTCTTAAGGTAAGGCTAAAGGCTGAGGGGCAAAATGATCATTTTGCACTTTTCGTCCGAAACTTCATTTTTCAGTCTTAATTTGTCCATTTGGTCGGGCGTCGCCAAATTCAAATCCAATGTTTGAATTCCTCAATTTCATTTTCCAATTTCGAAGTCAAATTCCATACCTCAAGCCTTGAGGGCGAAAATTCGGAATGTCCCAATCCAAAATTTCATTTTTCCGATCTTAATTACCCTCGATGAGGCGACGTCCAATCCCTATCAAACATTGGAATTCTTCATTTTCCTAAATCCGATTTCGAGATCCCTTTTCATATCGTTAGCCTCGAAGAGGGTCGGAAACTCAGAATGTCACAAGTCTAGTCTCTCGACAAGACATCTACCTTGAATGATTTTTCCATTGAAGGGAGCGCTAGCATGACCGCTGCTAGAAAACGGGGCAAAAAATTTCCAAAAAATTATGAACTTATTGTGCAGCCTCCAATTAAATTTCAAACTTCTCAATTTAATGTAGTCCTAAATCTTGTAGCAATTTTTCAACGGCATCCATATAGCCATTTAGGCCAAAAGACGTGAAGGTGGGAGTCTAGTTGGCATCGACTGTTCTATGTTACATACACGATGGTTGGCATAGACAATCTTAAATGAGGTGATCTCTTTCTCCTATCTTTCCATCTATTGTTCATCTCCTTTCCTCCGCCGATCGCTGGGACCTCCGCGATGGCCCACAAGGGCATAGGGAGGGCCACGACTCCCTCACCCAAATTTGCGCGAGGGCATTGCTGCCTCACTTGTTTTGAATGAGGGCATCACGGTCTTTGCCTTTGACAATCTACGTGACACTGCTGGTGGTGGCGCTGACTAGACTGTTATGTCTACGATTTCACGCCTAAATTGACCAGATGAACTATGTTATAAAATCATTAAAATGTATAATATTATATGGCCAAATATTTTTGTTTAAGACTGAATTAACGATCTTATAATAGGATTAGGTTTTTTGAGATAATTTTCCCAAAAAAAAAAGTACGTTATAACAAAACCATCTCCTGTCAAGACACACTCCCCACTTAGCCGACCAGACCTTATATGTCTCAGTCAAATCACATTACATGAATTGATCACTAGCCATTGTGGACTTTCGCTCGTTTTCTCCCTTTTAAGCTCAGTACCCACACATACTCTTTCTTCACTAACTGGATCAATCCGGATGAAAATTTCAGACACTCTAACCTGTGTTCGTATGCAACGGCTCATCTGTTAGCCGGAACTTCCGCATATTCCTAGAGATCATATTATACACCAACTAAAAGGAACCCGCTTCCCTAGTATGAAGTGTGACATTCTGAAATTTCTGTCCCTCGAGGCTTGGATTATGGATTGGGACTTCCAAATTTGAAAATGGGAATGAGGAGTTCCAATAATTAATTTGGATTGGACGTCGCCTAATCGAGGGTGAAAAATATCGAAAAAACTGGATTTTCGGACGAATGGTGTGAAAAGACTATTTTGCTCCTAGAGAGTTGGCCTTGCTTTATTAATTAAATGAGGGCATTTGAGTCATTTAGACACCCCATGGAGCTGCCGATTTTTATGAGGGCAGAATTGGAAGAGAAAATTGATTTTATGTATGCCAAGCCAAGTGTCATTGATGGGGAAGGCTCATTAATTATCCACTTCTAGAAGCTCAATTAGATGAGATCAACTCCTCTCTCTCTCCCTCTTCAGCTGGATTGCACGACCACAGCTTCCCCCATTTTCATCTTCATCGTTTTATCTTCTTTCTTCACGAGCAGAGCTGCTCACTGCCTGACCAGACCAGACCGCCGGCTTCGCCGCCATCGAGCGCCACTTCCGACGACCACCAGCCATCGAGCCGACTACCAGGGTGTAGCCCTGCCTCCTGCCGACTAGCTCCAACTTGAATCGCGGCGTTTGGTCACGGGTAGAGCTCCGGCCAGCCGATCTCCCAAGAGCCGACGATTTTCGTCGCAGCTGGAGGTAAGCTATCCTTTGACCTTCATAGGACCTCGAATCGCTGCCAATTTTCTGTGGTAGTTCATAGTCATATAGTGCTCTGGTATACTGAGGTGTGGTGAAAAATTGAGAGGAATTTGATGGAGATATGATGATGAATTGGTGCTATGTTTGAAGGTCAGAAACTGATCGGTTGTGGAGTCGAAGGAAACGGCCTGAATCGAGGACTTTCGGGTGTCGCCTTGCTCTCAAATTTTCGGTAGGACTCCCAAACTCATAGAACTATATGTTAGCAAGAGGATTTTGTGATGAATATGAGCTTATGGTTGATTAATGGACTGATTGGTATGGTTTGTGTAAGATCGGTTCTGCTCGGTTGGGGCTTTGTAGGAAACCGGTTCTGTTGAGGGCTACAAATGGTGTTGCCATGCTTGAAATCCTTAGTTAAGGCACACTAAAGTGATGAATGATGAGTTAGTGAGGAGTACGATTGAAGGAGTCGGAATTTGGAAAGTTAAAATTGAGCAATTCGGTGGATTACTTCTAATTGAGCTGCTGCCCTGTTTTGGACAGCATTGTGTCGTGTAGGAACCGGGCTTGTCAAGGGGCTTGTGGTGTTAAATTGCTAGTGGGAATCGAGGTGAGTGGCCCCTAACCTTCTATTAAGATATTCGGACGCGACTGGACAATTTCCTTGGGAAATGTTGACACTTGATTTTTGATCAGTCTTTCATAGTTTATTTTTTTAAAAATTCATAAAAAATCTATAAAAAGTTAAAAAAATTAAAAAATCATCTTTGGTAGCCTTGACCAAGCTAAAGGAACCATTTTTGATAAAAAAAAATAATTTGTCATATTTTTTAATATTTTCCAAAAATAGAAAAATACATGAAAAATGAAGAAAAATAGCGTTCGATGTCGTAAAAATATAGAAAAATAGTCAATATTTTTATTTTAATTTCCTTTTCATTTTGAACTCATAAATATTCAAAATTCAAGTTCAATTGCATGTGTTTCTTCACGACGCATAGAGTTGAATTTGGCAAAAAAATGTCATTCGAGTATTTTAATTTGTAAATTTCTACATATTTTTTAGTCTTGACGTCCAATTAGATCGACCACCATCTACCATAAATTCCCCTTGCTGAATATTTTCGTTTTTGTTTCACATGATTTCATGGTGTAAAACGTCGAGTGGATCCCCAAATATAATCGGGTCGGCATGAGCTCGATAGCTCGTCCAAGACCAAACCAGGGCACGGCGAACCCCATGTGAGTACTCTCGAACTCCTTCGATGCT
Source organism: Rhodomyrtus psidioides (assembly GCA_021437785.1). NCBI lineage: Eukaryota > Viridiplantae > Streptophyta > Magnoliopsida > Myrtales > Myrtaceae > Rhodomyrtus > Rhodomyrtus psidioides. The sequence continues at coordinate 17,279,143 of JAILYB010000003.1, forward strand.
TCCTAATGCTTTTCTTAGGTTAGATCGTGTGTAGAATGGCTAGGACAGCTAAATCATTCTTGAGCTGTGATTGATAAATAGGGCCTTACTAGGAATGCCATGTGATTTATTTGCATATCTAGATTCCTTGAGTTGCGCATTTTATTACTGATTGTGATTGCTAGGATAATCACTTCTATCTACATGAATTTCTAGATTTAGGGTTCATACCTTACTCATCCGCATGAATCTCAGGCTAGAAAATTCAGTCAACTTAGGTACCGAAAGGGCGTCAACTCTGACATTTGGTGTAACTAAGTCCCCGAAACCATTTCTCTGGTTCTCGCAGAATTGAATAGAAACTCCCAACTATTCGATTGGGTGGTCCAATCACACCCTAAAAAAATGATTGGTGGCGACTCCATGGCATGCACACTTAGCACATGTCACTAGACCACACTGAAAGTCGATCACGCATACCTCCGTTGCGATTTGGGTAATGGGCCTTGGGAGAGGCCCGCGTCCGAACAGACAGGACGACCCATTAGCCCTCGAGAGCCCGACAACCTCAAGAGGGTCGCGACAGACTGGCGACTCTGCTGGGGACTGGTTCTTAACCATTTAGTGGACTTGAGCCGATTAAAAAGTTGATTGATTCTTCTAACCTAATTTTATGCAGATGCTCTCGAAAGTGAGGTGTATATGCTAACGAATGTGTTAGATGTTTTTGTAGACGGGAGAAATAAGGGGTGAAGTGCTTGTTAACTTTGTTTTATGCAGGCAGGAGTTTTGGATGTATGATTGTGTGGATGTTTATATTGAAGCGGTGATTGTTAAATAAAATGCATGTCTATTGCTTTAGCACGACACAATGAATACACACAATTGCGCCTAAAACCCCAGGCGCCCTCTTTAGGAACACAATAGAAGGAATTGAAAATGGAATCTCCGTGAGGAAAAACATGGGGTAATCCACTTTTCAATTCCGCTCACTTCGAACTATGGATTGAGTCCCAATGCAACGATAGTTGTGCAATGGAATCGGCTCTTCCCAGAATTCGAGGTGAGAACCTTGGCTTTAGGTACCAAGCCCTATCTTTTGATTTTTAGGAGTTTTCCCTCACTTGTCTCATGCGTTTGTCTATGGAAGGTTAGTATACCTAACACTGCAAAAAATACAGAGAAGCTTGATTTTCTCTTAAGTTTGGTTGGTAAGACTTTTCTATCCCTCGAACTTGTTACAGCTTTTAATCATTATATTCATTGCATAATTCCGGTGATTGGATTAAATGCCATTTTGAGGATAGATATGTGTGTTTTCCTCCCAATGTTCTTGATGGAAGATGAAGATGGTGTCATCCCATTACGAGCGCCAAGTGGACAAGAAGAGCCTACTATGGACATCATTGAGGTATCATCTAATGAAGATGACGATTTGGAATAGGTGATCCTGAAGTCACGTCTCAAAGATCGAAACTGGGGCATCTCTAAGTATTAAGATCACATTCCTTTGTTTTATTTTTCATTTCTAGCCTTGTATAGGATTTATTTTGCTGAGATCCTCTCTATCTGATCCCTTAGATTGATTGTATTAGGGATCTATTTGTGTTTATATACATTCAGATTGAAATTTGTTGTATTTCTATTGACTTGTCATTGGAATGTGATAGTGGCATTTCTTCTAATCACTCGAATACTCCAAAATCAATTTTATAATTCCTTTGGATGAAATTGAAATTGGAAGTCTTATACAACCTTTTGGCCGTATAGGGCAATACAATCCCAATTTCGCCAGAAGGAACTATAAACTTGAATTGGTTCATGCATGTTCTGCATAATTGGTAATCCACAATAATTGATCAAGAGTATTCATGTTTTTCAAATTTAATGAAAAGATAGATATCCAAATTACTCTCGTTCTTAGCAAACAGCTTTAATTTGGATACCGTATCTTCAATTGAATTTAAAACACATCGTAATTATGTACTTTTGAACATTCCATTGATTTTCTTGGAATTGATCAAAGGCGATTATCGTGAATTACATTCCTTTCAATGATATGCTTTCCTTTGAGGAATATTGATAAAAGCTTTTGCACAAGGCCAAAACCCTTGTAAAAGCTCTTATCCCTATTAATCACAAGTAAGCATAAAATCGAAAGGATTTATGCTTTATTTTTCAAATTCTTTCTTCTGATTCTGCCTTTTCATTTGAAACAGGTTAAAAACAAGTAGAGAAGAGAAGTCTTTTTGTGGATAATCGCGGTGGGAGGTTCCTTTATCCGATCATAAGCAAGATTAAAAAATCAAGATGTACACGCTCGAATCATCAATGTCAAAGCGCAGCTTGCCTAGGTTGAGAGTGGTCAGGTGTTCGAGAAAGTCAGCCATACAGAAGTTGAGACACACACATTAGAGCTTTCATTCATTTCGCTCAATCGAGGGACCTTAAAAGCAGATCATACAAATCATCGGGGTGGAAACATAAAACCGCAATGAGCCCTAATTAGCATCACAAAGGAACCTAGTTGGCCCTCCATATTTTTGATGCTTTGCTTATACTCACCACCTCGAGACTCGAGATCTGCAAGCTTAAGAAGAAGGCGTTTACATTCCCCTTTAAGATCGGCAACCTTGGTCCCGTGATCTTCGGCGGCTATTTCCAGGTCCCGAACTAGTCCTCTCCCATGGGCTATATCCGCAGTAATGCTGTCAAGCCTTTCTTCCTGCCACTCACATTGAAACTTCAACACGACATTACGACGGTCGTGCTCATAGGTGGTCAGGGATAAGGCCAAGCGCTCCACCAAATTTCCCCTCTCGCGAAGCAACATCGAGACTCGCTTGTTGGCGAACTCAACAGCCTTTCTGTGACTATCGGCCACAAGGTTGGCCAACACCAAGCAGTTGGACTGATCCTCATAGCGAGCTCGCAAAACGTGAGCCACGGTAGCTTTTCGATGAGCGACACGGTAAGTCTCTAAAAAGTTTATAAAGAGGGTTGGGAAGATTCTATATTCCCTCTCTAAATTAGTGCCCTCGATGGAGGTGGTGTCTATTTCCACGAGCAAAATACGGATTTCATCTTCAGTTTCTGGGTGATCGGCTATATGAGCATAGCCTCGACCGAGGAGGTTATAGAGTTTTTCCCACTGGGCCAAAATTTCGGCCGAGAAAGCGCGAATATGAGAGGAGGTCATTTTCGTTGGAGTGAGGGAGAAGAAGATGAGTGTGGTAGAGTGATTAAAATACGAAAAGGCAATTATGTAAGAGTGTTAATCTTCTCTGCATTAACTCCTCCTTTTATAGCAACTCGAGAATGAAGAAAGGCATAGCAATAATGCTCGTGGAGCCAAGTTAATTGGGTAAAGCAATGGTGGCTCTTTCGGTGAACCATCAGATCTGTCCCAGTCCGCGATTTCAGGCTTGATAAACCTAAAAAAGTTGTAAAAAGATATGTCGGTGTCACCATATTAAAATTGAACGGGCGTTAAGCGCAACTATCGAAAAAAGTTGCGAAAGGATTTGGCGGTCCCATCATATTAAAAAACTGAGCGGGAGGCGAGCGTAGTTCCACCTTTTTGAAAATAAGTGGGAGACAGACATGGATATCGAGAAAAGGAAATCGATTTGGTGTCCCTCCACGTTGAAAAGAAGAAAGAAGACGACAAAGCGGGAAATACGAAATCTTGGGAGCAACGCTTGCCTGATGATCTTCATCCATGTTTAAAGAACGTTTCATGGGCATACAGAACCACTCAAAAGAAAATTTAGAGAGAGTGAGCATACATGAGAGAGTAGAGAACCCTGAGTGAGCAAAAATTGATCGAACATTTTTCGATCCAACATGTTTGAGGGTTACCATCAGTTGCTAGAGGCGACTGATCCAAAAATCTCAGAAAATGAACTACTGAGAGATCTCGAAGATTCTAGGATGGCGTCTGGTACCAGAACCACAGAACCCAACCCTTTCGGCAACGAAGTTCAGGATCTCAGCAGCGACGACAACAGCAGCAGCGATGGTCAATCCCGGAAAAGGAAACGTCGCCAGTGCCACACTCAGAATGAAATCCAAGAGCTTGAAGCTTTCTTTAGTGAATGCCCTCTCCCGAACATGAAACAAAGAAATGAATTGGGCCAGAAGCTAGGGATTGTCGCGACCCGTCCGGAAGCGGACGCGGCTAATGGATTACCGATTGCGGCCCCCACTCTGAAATGTGGATCGCGGGCCTTAGATCGGCGCGGGCCCTCCCAGGCCCATACCAAATCGCGGCGAGAGTATTTTTTGAAGGATTCGACGATAAGAGTCGATCGCTTTCGACCTTCAGTGTGGTCGTGGTGGCATGTGCAACTTGTGCATGCATTTGGAGTCGCAACCGGTCTTTCTTGGAGGGTAGACCGAAAACCTTATTGACCGATTGGGAGAGATCGATCAATTCTGCGGAACCAGAGATTTTGAGTTCGGGGACTTGGTTACGTTGGTGTCATTACCAACGCCCTTTCGGTACCTAATGCGAGTGATTTTCTTGGCTAAGAGTTCATGCAGGCGCAGTTTTGGATGGGGTAAGTTTGATTCAAGGTTTCATGCAGATTGGAAGACTATCCTATCAACCACAATCAATTTTAATGAAAACGCAAACAAGTGTATAAATAGATCTCATCGATGCACATCAATTCCAGTAAATGGCTTCCTAACATAGTCATAAGGGCTCAGGGAGGATGTGATTTAGGACCGGGGCAAGATGAGAGGATTTGGAGGCGATTTAGCCCGAAGGGCAAAATCGCCAATTTTTGGAAGATTTGGATACCGAATTACCCAAAATATTCCATGGCCAGTTGTTTGTGGCCATTTCCCATTTTTTTGGATTTTCCTGGATTTTTTAGAAATTGTTTGGAAGACGGTTTGCCGGAAGGGCAAAACCGTCATTTCTGGCAAGATCGGGGGTCAAATGACCCGAAACAGGTCGTGGCCAGTTGAATGTGGCCATTTTCTATTTTCTGGAATTTTTTTAGAATTTTTCTGAATTTTCCGAGTTTTTTTGGATTTTTTATGATTTTCTATTTTTTATTGATTTTTGAATTTTATTATTATTATTTTTATTATTTTCTATTTTTTATTAAAAAGCGTGTCTTTAACAATAGATAACACTCAACCAGATAAATAAGCTAACCACTAGACTGAAACAAATACATGCAAATCAAGTCTATAAAGGCCATATTTTAGAAAAATAATCATGATATACGGATCGGATACGTAAAACATACCGGATTGGACACCGGCCTTCAATCGCCCAACCTCAGCCTGCAACCCTTCTTCGTGCGCTTCACCTCAATCACCAAGCCCCATTGAGCTTCCATCGCTATGGGCATCATCGTCAGTCGCCACATCGGAATATCCAAAATGGTATATCCAACCTTTGGAACATGCACTTACTCAAAGTAGATAGTCAGCAAAGTTCAGCCAATTAAAAGATAAAACGAGTGTCTCGAATTAAACTCTAATTATCGTGCTAATTTATCTACTAAGACATGCATAATATTCAGACATTCACAAGCGAAGTTAAAACTAAGTCATGCTAATTAAACTTGAGAACAAATCGATAATCAAACATACAAAAAGTCTAACTAAACAATATAAGCAAATAGAGGCATTTCCTATCTATTTCTTTTTTTTTTTTGGCATTTTAAGGCATTTTTCTAATTTTTTTGGAATTTTTCATTTTTTATTTAATTTTTAATGAAATGGAGCCAGATTCGAGGGAATTGTATAAAAAACAGGCTCGCTTTTATCTAAACCGGAATGGGCTTATAAATCCTTATGGCCCAATTTTCCCTCTACCCATTTCAAGAAATGCACAGCCCAGGTCCACCTCCCCTTTATATTCCACTAGCCCAATCAGGTAACCCACCGAAAATCAACTCACGTGAAGCAGCCTAATATGCCACTGTTCAATCGTCTCCTTCCTCGTGCGACGTCTTCTCCATGGAATTAGAGGTGAGCTCAAGTCTGTTTCGGTTTGCGTCGTCGGCGTCCCTCACTCCGATCGTCGTCGGCTTCCCAACTGAACCGTCGCCTGATCACTCCACCGTCGGGTCACGCTCCAACAGCCCTTCCCGTCACCAACGTGGGATCTGCCTAACCAGGACTGGAGGAAACGAAGCTAAAACCCGCCGATCACGCTGCCATCCGGTCGGACCGCCATCAGTTCAGGACTCGCGCACCCTTTCGCTTATGCTGACATCGTCGCTGCTGCTGGAGTTGTTCTCGACCTCCTCTTCCCCGAGTACATGTCTGCCGTCGTCGGTGCGTGCTGAGAAGCGCCTCGATGAACTGCGCTTCGCGCCGAGGACGGCCTCGCCACGTGACGTAGATTTCGCGGCGGTCCAGCTGCTGGCTGACCTCGTCGGTCGTCACAGCGACCGATCCAGTTGGACTCGCGATCCCACGCTTCCCGCGACTGCGAATGGAACAGGAAGGTCTCCTTATTGCTGATCCGCACCGTTCCATAGAGGAAGGACACGACCTTCGGATCCGTTCTCCATCATGACCTTCTGGAACAAGTTGGCCTTGCCGTAGCAGCTACAACCGCAGTACTTGGAGTTCTGGTCGTTGATGAAGGTGTCATAGGTGGCTGAAGCCACGAGCTGAAGGTGGTGGAACCGACAGAAAACCGGACCTGAGCGGAACCGGGTCAGGACAGGGGAGTAGCGAACCGAGCAAGACTTCGGGCTGCTCCGGGGCTTCGACTGGCTATCCGACGGAGGAGAGGCAACGACTGATGGTCGGAGGAGGATGAGGAGGTGATGTGGTAGTAGCTATATGCGGTGATGGTGGTTGATGGGCGTCGGAACCGAAGCTGCCGCCCAAGGACGCAGAAACAGGGGCGCCGGACCTGCAGGTTGTTCAGCTGCTTTCGGGGCTGTTCGGCCGGCATGAGGCGGTCGGGGATGACAGCTGGAGGTCGAAGAGAGATGGATGATGATGGTGGACGGCTGTGGCCGCGGCTGGAGCGCCACAGCGGCTGCAAAACTGGTGGTGTTCCGGCGACCCCTTTTTTAAGATGCCATGGCTGAGAGATCTATGTTCTGCTCCTTTTTCGGTTTGCTCTCTCTTTCAATTCTCTGCATGTCTCAATATCATCAGTCCTCTCTCGGAGCGCCGTCGAGAAGTCTAGAGATGACGTAGGTTCAGCGATGGTCCGGTGGGTTTGAGGTCGTCCATGGTGATGCTCCAATCCTTTGCAACAGGATTCCTCTGTCCCATTTTTTAATAGATATCCCGAACTCTAAAAAAAATAAGAGGGAGACTCTGCTGTTCTGGATGCATTTCAGTAGAAGTAAAACAAGAGGAACCGAGCTAATGCAGCGGCAGCTGTAGCCAGTCCCAAAATGAGTTTGAGCATGTGGGTGTTTCTCATGACAGGGGACTGTGAAAAAAATGCGGCTTTTGATCTGACTGATGGCCAGTAAAGAGTTTCCAGATTCGCGAGCGAGTGTTCCAGCCTGAAGTGAGAAGGCCTTGCTTCAACAGGGACGCCCAAATCGGGCCAGAGAGTTCAATTTGCAATCATCCCCTCCCTCCTCAGAATGGTCCTCTCTTTTTTTTGCCACCCATCTGGCAAGAGAGAAAAAATGAGCTCCCTGCGAGTGGCCATGGTCTTTCTTCTTTTTTTTTTTTAAAAAAAAAAATCGCATCCTCCTGGTGGACGATCCCCTATGAGATCCAAACTGTCCAGAACCTCCTCCTTCACATGATTCCCCCCCCTTTTTTTAGTAGACGTGCCGAACTCCCCTTGCTTTTTCTTTTTTCCTAGATCCCACTGCACCATCTCTTTTTTTTTTTTTATATTTTGGCGCCGCTCCCCCCACTCTCGCTCAATGGACTGTCCACTCCCCTTTCTTTTCATTTTTAAATCCTTTATAGTCCCCTCACGAAGAAGAGAAGCAATGGGAGTTTAATTGAAATGGTGGTCGATGTCAAGATTACAAAATCTATAAATTTAAAAGACCCGATTGGTATATTTTTTAGCTCGGTTCGGATTTATATTTGTGAAGGAACATATTGACCCGAGTCGAATTTTTGAGATTTAAAGTAACACACCTGAATAGGAAATTAAAACAAAATTATTGAATGTTTTGGTGTATTTTCTGACCACGAGTGGTATTTTTCTGATTTTCTGGGTATTTTTATAATTAAATAAATTCAAAAAAATATTATAAAATACCAAAAAATATTTTTTGTTCAAAATTGGTCCCCAGGCTAGGCCAAGGCTTCCAAAGTTGATTTTGTGATTTTATGACATTTTTTGATATTTTTAATTAATTTTTTAAAAATAAAAATCGCAATAACAGATGGTCAAAAATCAGGTGTCAACAGCTGCCCCTCTTTGAGAGTGAGCTCGCAGAGGTTGCTTTCAAAGACAAGATGACACCTGAATCTTAACCGACTCGACTGGGGAAAAGAAATGATATGACATCGCTCCCTTAAGTCTTTTGATGAATGCTCAAATTAATCACCGGTTTACTCTTGCCATTCGAGCATGGGCCGGAGTGAGAGAGACTTACCTGAAGCTCACCTGTCAGATGCTGCCGGTTGCGATGACTTTCAAGAAGATACCTAGGACTCGTTCAGAATATCCTAGGGAGATTAAGCTCTGACCTGTATGGTAGGTCATACCATTATGGGGTTCTTGACTGGTAGGAACTTGAGAATGGCGCATCCCACGCTGGGGGATTTGCCAAGGATTTTGATCCGGATGGTGGTATTTACCAATGAGTTGACCCTTGTGGCGGTTTCTACCATATTTGACCCTTTAGGTGGTATTTACCTTCAAGTTTAGTTTGACCCTTATGGCGGTTTCTACCTTTGGTTTGACCCTTTAGGCGGTTTCTACCTTTGGTTGACCCTTTAGGCGGTTTCTACCTTTGATTTGACCCTTTAGGCGGTTTCTACCTTTGGTTGACCCTTTAGGCGGTTTCTACCTTTGATTTGACCCTTTAGGCGGTTTCTACCTTGAATTGACCCTTTAGGCGGTTTCTACCATGAATTGACCCTTTAGGCGGTTTCTACCTTTGATTTGACCCTTTAGGCGGTTTCTACCTTGAATTGACCCTTTAGGCGGTTTCTACCATGAATTGACCCTTTAGGCGGTTTCTACCATTGGTTTGACCCTTTTAGGCGGTTTCTACCTTGAATTGACCCTTTAGGCGGTTTCTACCTTGAATTGACCCTTTAGGCGGTTTCTACCTTTGTTTTGACCCTTTAGGCGGTTTCTACCTTTGTTTGACCCTTTAGGCGGTTTCTACCTTTGTTTGTTTTGAAAAGGGGTCTCATGACGAGGGTTCTCCACGTCCGATGAGACTGCCTAAATTTTGAAAAGGGGTCCTGAGACGAGGGTTCTCCACGTCATGCTAGGACTGTTTGATATTTTTGAGAAGGGATCCTAGGACGAGGGTTCTCCACGTCATGCTAGGACTGCTTGATTTTGAAATGGGGTCTCATGACGAGGGTTCTCCACGTCCAATGAGACTGCATGATTTTTTTAAAAAGGGGTCTCATGACGGGGGCTCTCCACGTCCGGTGAGACTGTTTGATATTTTTGAAAAGGGGTCCTAGGACGAGGGTTCTCCACGTCATGCTAGGACTGCTTGATTTTTGAAAATGGGGTCTAACCTCACCCCTTCTTTTGAAAGATCTTGAAATTTGCCGGGAATTCAGTTTTGAAGCAGTGAAAAATTTTATTTTGACAAAGCTTCACTTGAGTTTGTTGAGGCGACATTCTGGGAGCTGGGTTCTCCAGGTATCCTGCAGAAGTTTGAGCCTGAAAGATTTTTCTTCACCAAGAAAACGTTAGTAATCTTTGGGGAGACCACGGCTGTCCATTTGACAAAAACCGTATAACTTAAGTTTTAATCGTGAAATGTGCATTTTGATGTTGGAGGTTATCCAAAACATTCTTGCAACATGCAAATGTGATCACAAATCCCTTGCACGAAAAATCTGGACCAACAGTTTGAAAATTCCAAAAAGAGTTTGTTCAAAACACCAATTGGAATATTTCTCGACAAGGAGGTTTTCTCACCTGTTTTGCGATAATGTTTTTTTTTTATAGGGAGCGCATTCAATTCTCTACTAACCTGTGCCTAGGTTTTAGGCTCATTCGCAGCGCGTACATTTTGATCGGTCGGGAGGTCTTCCACGGGATCGTAATGTTGGGCTTGGATATTGGTTTTCAAGGGGGACCCGCTTTGGAGTCGAGGCCATTGAATGAAATTCTTCACCATCTGCTTCGGGTTTACAAGTCAAGAACCCTGCAAAATGAGAAAGAAATAGTCTTGCTCGTACTTCTTCGAGCTAAGCAATATGTTAACCCAAGTGTCTTAGTCAGAGAAGACTGTTTCAGGGTTATGATGTTGGTAGGATTGGGGACCGAAAAAGGCTTATTTTTTTTTGCCCAGAATTTATGAGGGGATTGACATTGGTGATCATTGCGAACTTGTCACATGTCTTTTCCATTCTGCATCTTCAATTTTTGAGGCATGCAACCACTTTTGACAACTCCGTATGCGTCTTTTTTTTTTTTACGCCTGACATCATTTGGAGGAGTAGTCTTTTTGATCTGACTCCATTAGGGATTCCCTCTTTTCCCATCCGGCTTCATTGCGGATCAATCAAACAACTTACACGAGCATCGGCCTTGCTTTTACCAGGCACTTTGCTTTTTCTCGATGCCGTGGATTTTTCTCATTTATTTTTGAAATCCCACTTTTCTCATCTTCATGGGATCATGTTAGACATATGTCTGAAAGTCTAAACATCTTTAAATATCAGCCTAGGAATCTTCTCCGTAATCCCTGAGTCTTGAACTCTTCCATTTTTGAAGTGGTGCTGCATCCGTCTTGGAATGATCACCAATGGGTTCATGAAATGAATTTGCAGGCTCAAGTTGGCTGTGCAAAGGATTCAGTGTGTGGGATAGAGAAATGAATGCTTCTCGTCATCCTATGGCACTTGGATTACCATATAAACAACACACAAAGATTAATGTTAGTCCGAGCAAGAAAATTTCTAACCATTTTCTCCTGATGCTGCTGGACTCACCTCCATTTTGCCCCGATCTGGGGTGGTTCTTGACAGGGTTAAGAATGAAAACCGCCGTTCAAAGGGGTTATCAACGGTCACCTGTAGTGTTCGGGGGATATGAAACGAATGCCTTCGTCGTCCCAACCCATGTAATCGCTGCGAATGGTCCCTACTTCCGTAGGTCTAGATTTTATTTTGCTGTCTTACCCGCTCCACTTCTCTCTTAAGTGTGTATAGGACGTGTTTGGACTAGGCTTTGCCTCTCGTCTTTTGAGAAAACGTCCTTTTGAGAGTTTTGAACAACTTTTGATTGGAAAAATCTCTTTCGTTTTCCCGAAAATTTTTCCTGTCAAGGGATTTTATGATGCCCCATGCATGTTCTTATTCATGTTCAGACAACCTCCCGTTTTAAAACATGAATGCCAATGAAGTTTGAATTCTATGTCTTTTCTAGACATTAGATTCTGAAAGCCCTTTTTTTTCTGTTTTTTATTTAACATCTTCCATGGATTGGGGAAAGGGATACTTACCTGTCTCCCGCGGCTGGAGATCCCTGAAAATATGGAAGAAACATGTTATTGTACGTTCACGCATTTTTCAAAAAATTAGAACGATACATCTTACCCTTGGTCGTGTGCCCCTACGAGTGCACACAGGTTGTGAAAATTTGTCCTCCTTGATGGTGAGTCCCTATCAAGGATAATTAACAAGCGTTAACTCATATTCCCAAATTGAAGACAAATTGGGACGATACAACTTTACTCTTGGTTCTCATCCCGTTCTGACGTCGCGTATTGATATGAACCATGTCTATCAAATCCGCTTATCCCTGCTTGGAATATTTGCAATATCAATGGTTCAGCTGCCCCTGGTTGGGCAACGTCTGTTTTGTTATTTGAACAGATGGCTCCTTGAGTGATTTATCCACGTTTATCACCTGAGAAGGGAAAGAAATGAGACATTACTTTGGTATTCGGTTGAAGATCGTTTAGGAACGATACATCATTTTACCAAATGGGAGGCTTCGTGACCAAACGTATTTCGTGCTGAACGGGGTAGATCCCATTATGCTCCGCGGGTGATAGTCATCGTTCATGGAATTTGCTCCACGGATTAAGTGATTAATCCATGGCCCTTGGCTCGAAGACGTTCAAAGGGTAATGTTGACACTCAGAGCGGTTAGTTTTCAGCGTTAATTAAAATGTTCCCGCGGGAACTTTACAACGAGATCCGTAACACATTCATTCGCCGTATTCACCTCTCACTCTCCTGAGCCTTCTAATGATTTAGCACACGAGCTTCGAACCAGATGTCTGGTCGCCGGTACCGGTCACGACTGCGAAGATGCACTTGTTCCAAAATGCTTGACCCATAGGCTGAGTTGCTCATTCAGGAGATCGTCCGACCGCTCGAGTCGTTCAAGTTGAGCATCCTTAATTGCTGGTGACGGACTTCTCCCATTTTCGGCATGAACAACCTGGTTCCTCGGTTTATGCGTGATCCACACGCCGAGTTGCTCACTGAGGGACTCACTTGAAATTTCAAGCCATTGACGCCCAAGTCGGGCATCCTCAACCGTTGGCGATGGGTTCCTCACACTACTTTCGACATGAACAACCTCACTTCTCGAGTTGGTATTTTCATCGTTGTCCGGTAGGTTTGTACCCAATGCTGGATTCGCCGTAGGAATAACACTAACGATCGGTTGATGCTCAAATTGGGGAGTCCATACCTGCTGAAATTGTTGTATATACTCTTGAGGAGTACCAGGGTAACTCAGGGGGGAATTCAGCCGATCGAACCAAGAATAGATGTTTTCAAGGAGATCGTCTGAACCATCGAGCGACTGACACTCAGGTTGAGTATTGTCGACTACTGGAGAATGAATCTTTTCGCCATTTTCGTCATGGACCACCTGATTCTTCGAGCCGGAATCTCCGTAATCGTCTCGCAAGATTGTACGTGCATCTCCTGCCAATGTTAGATCCGCTGTAGGACTAGCATTAACGGCCAGTCGGTGCTCAGACTGGGGAGTCCCGATTTGCTGAAATTGCGGTACATACTCCTGAGGAGTACTAGGATAACCCAGGGGAGTACTCTGATTGATGCCTGAACAATCGACCGTGTAATTGTCAGTCCCATCGGTGTTAAGAGGTGATTGGATGCTTCCTGCTGTATGGGGATTGCGATCACAGCCATGCTCATCGTTTAAACTTGAACTGCCTCTATCTTGGTCTAGTGCCACTCGTCCATCTCTCAGTAGTCTTTTGTAGCACCAAAGGTGGTTCCTGACTTTATTTCTATCCAGTTCCGGCATGTTCATGATCTTGAGTATGCGCGATGGGCGAGCCAAACTGATCCCTAACTGTTGAACTGCATCAACAAATTTGCTATGAAGCTCCGAGGTCCAATAAAACCTTGTTTTCTTGCTAGCCGAAGTAGGGTTGGCAACTCGGCGGCTACTCTTCGCGGAATCTGGTCGTGTTGAACCGCCTCTATCTTGATCTAGCGACGCTCGTCCATCTCTCAGTAGTTTCTTGTAGTGCCAAAGGTGATTCTTGACCATATTTTTAGTCAGTCCCGGCACGTTCACGATTTCGAGTATGCGCAATGGGCAAGCAAAACTGATCCCTAACTGTTGAACTGCATCAACAAATTTGCTATGAAACTCCGAGGTCCAACGAAATCTTATTTTCTTGCTAGCCGAAGTGGTGTCAGCAACTTGGCGGTTACTCTTCTCGGAATCTGGTCGTGTTGGAGGTTGCTCTGGAGGGGATTTAGTGGTCTCAGATCGGCTGGTCATGATGGTGAGTTCATCATTGAGCGGACCCGACTTGTCATGACGCATGTTCCCTTCCACAATGGGCGTCGACTTTGACCTTATAGCACTAGTTTCCTCTTGTAGATCCTCGGCGGTACCCGCCTGTTCCGAAAGATGTTGCGAAGGGCATTGCAACAAATGGGCATTATAAACCCCCAGATCTGGCTCTTCAGTGAATACTCCGTCCGTGGGAACAGGGTTACCGCACTCAAGGCAAATAGCGATGCTTAGAGCTTTTTTGTACTGAATGTTTTTTATTCGAAGCTTTTCATTTTCCTCCCTTACAATCGCTAACTCGTGCCGATCGCGTTGCTGCTTCAGCCGGGTTCGTTTGTTTTCAAACCAGCACTTGACCTTCCGAGGCTCCCACCCTATCTCCTGGCCCATTTTGATTTTCTGTTCCATGTCCGGATAGGGGTATTCCCTGAAAAACAATTCGAGTTTATGGACTTCACCTGAAGTGTTGCGTTGGAGATATTCCCCTTTCTGACGCTGATCACCGTCGCGGGTACTGTTCTCGTTAACCAAGCCGCGGGTTTCATCATTAGAAGGATCGGTCTCCATGGCCCTCGTGTCAGGTTCGGTCCTGAGATCTTCAAACTCTTCCAGCAGCTCAAGCTCGGAGACCTCCAAGTCTGGCGCTTCCAGTAAATGACAGAATCCCTTGAACATTTTGACCGGAATATCACTGTTTGATTTTCCGTTAACTCAGCTTTCTTTGTTCCTCCTTGGATCTTCACTTTCTCTGCAAATTCTGAGAGGTTAAAGGAGCCGGATCACCGTTCTTCGATCAAAGGTGATGGCTACCCGACGAGCGCTCTTCTCAATGTTTCGAGATTCCCACTTCGTCCTTTTGTGATGGCTACCTGACGAGCGCTCTTCTCAAGGCTTCGTAATTCCCACTTCGTCTTTTGTGATGGCTACTTGACGAGCGTTCTTCTCAAGGCTTCGTAATTCCTACTTTGTCCTTTTTTGCTCTTTTCTACGTGAACGGAGCCTGAAGATCTCTTGCGTTGATTTCGCTTTGTCGAGCACTACGCTTGTCCCCCTGGCCCAGTCTCTAGAGTAACAGCCTGCCCACCTTTCGGCGCCATTATGTTTCGTAAAACCCGAGATCACAGGACGGTGGTGGATTCGTGACTCATCGGGGATGCATTAACGAAACCCGCTTGGCTCTACTGCACATAAAATATTATTACCACTTCTCCCTGTCTACTCGAGCATTTATAAGGTGATAGATTGATGTCAAGAAGATTAACACTTTAGCCTTATCAGACTCAGCCTCTCAAACATTCTTCACATTCTCACTCTCCTCTCCGTCATTCCATCGCATATGGATTCCTCCTCTGTGCCTGCTGCCTTAGCTGAAACTTCGACCCAATGGGAGAGATTTTACCATCTCTTGGGTAGAGGTTATGGCTACATAAACAATCATCCTGAAGCTGCGGTTGAAGTTCGTACTCTGATTCCGGCCCTGGATACTGTGTGTATTGAAGGTACGAAACTGCAAAGGGAGTTTGTGATCTTCCCGACTCTCTTCAACAATTTCCTGCAGGCTTATGAAGTTGCTAGCCGGGAGGTCACTTTGGCTGGTATCGTGCGAGCCCGTTATCAGGACCGAGCTGAGTCCCTGATGTTGGCCATGCTGACGGCCGATAACCATAAAAGGGCTGTTGAATACGCCCACGCCCAGGTTTCGATGCTGGTCCGTGAGAGGGACAACTTGGTGGAGCGTCTGGCTCTTTTTGACACCGCCTTTGAGCAAGACCAGCACAACTTCGTGCTGAGGTTCCAGTGTGCCTGGTTGGAGGAAAGGCTTGAAGACCTGAGCATGGATATAGCTCGCGGGAGGGTGCTGGCTCATGACTTAGAGCTTGAGTTCGAGTACTATGACACCAAGGTGAACGAACTTAAGGAGAAATGTCGTCTCCTTTTCTTCAAGCTTGTAGACCTCGATTCCCGGAGTGTGGGTTGTAATCAAGGCATGGATAGCATGGAGAGTCAGTTAAGCTTTTTTGTGATGCTTGTCAGAACTCATTTTGGGTTTACTGCTCCCCCTCAGTGATCCACTTGTAAACTTTCCTGCTGAATGAAATAAATGCGAGTTTGTTTATATATGCTCTTTCATTCTGCATTGTTGACTAGCCAAGAAAGGTTTTTGCTTTCGGATCTACGCGACTCCTTTTTCGCCTGTGTCAACAGATTGACTACGCATCATTCTCACAGCCCGACGCTTTATATTTGATTGACCTGAATGCCTCGTGAGAAATAGATTTGTAGTTGCTCGAGACTTAAAGATTGCCCCTGATTTTGCGGTCATTGAGTTTGGGGCCGCTAGTAATCTTTCACTTTCGAGCTCGATCACATTCTGCTAGTAACTCATGCTATCAATTCTGCCTTCACGCGTCGGGGCTGATTTTACCTTGAACTTAATAACAAGGAATTACCGTATACACACGAGATGACGTTTGCGAAAAACATTATGCAGAATCAACTCTAGCTATTGAAGAAACAAACGCATGCACCGATGAGAACTTTACAATAGGAGATACATCCTTCTCGCGTACATCCCCTTCTTTCTTTGGGCATGTCCAATGACTAACCAGTCTGGCCTCAGCTTAGGTGTGCCATTACCCACTGCAGATCATGGTTGCCAACCTTTAATAGCTTCCAACTGATCGAACCAGGTATCAAGTCCTTCATCGAAGAAATCACCCGACCCCTCGAACGATTGATGTGTAGGTTGAGCAGCATCACCCGACGGGTTCTTTGAACTGGAACCTCCATCTTTGTCTGGGATTATAAGAGGAGATTTGATCGATTGACTACCACAAGCATCTCCCACTTGGGGATTAGGGAAATAAGAATGCTCCAAGCTTTCTCCCATTAGATCATCTGAAGCCATATGCTCTGATTGGGCAAACCCTTGAGCACTGGGCGTGGTGGGCTGATCTGCGACAGGATGAACACTGACTAGCTGCTGCTTGGACGGGGGAGTGCTTACTCGTTGCACTTGTGATGCGTGTTCTTGAGGAATATTGAAATGACTCACGAGGATATCCTGATCAAATCCCCAATAGTCGTCCAAATTCGACCGGGACTCATTTGTCATAAGGGTGCTGGGTTCGCAGCCGAGTCTATTGCTCGGATTCAGTTCTGCATAACGCTGTCCTAACGCCCTTCTGTAGCAACCAAGGTGATTCGCGACTAATTGCTTGGTAAGTCCCGGTACGTTCATGACCCTAAGTATGCTTGTCGGACCTATGAAGTCGAGTCCTATCTGTCGAACTGCGTCTAAGAACTTGAGATGAAGCTCCGGGGGCCAAGTGAATTTCTTCTTCTCGTCGTCCAGAGTGGCGTAGATAGCCTGCCGACTAACCTCTAACTCCTCTTGAACCGTATCTGATCTTACCGGAAGCTGTTGTGGAGGAGATTCATGGGTTTCGATGAGGTGACTCCGATCATAACGACACGTATCTTCTTCCTCCGAAGACACTGGTATAATTTCTGTAGGATCGATCTGCTCATGCGCGCCATTAGCAGGATCTGATTGTACCGGAGATGGCTCAAGGGAGCAGGGGGATAAATGAGCACCTTCCATCTTCGTAGAAGGCTTACCGGGGAACAATTTACTGAGGGAGGTAGGGCCACCGCAGTCAGGGCAGGTAATAGTACTGAGGATTTTCTCATACCACATGTTTTCCATTTGAAGGTTTTGGTTCTGCTCTTTTAGGGCCGTGATCTCCTTACGCCTGTGTTGGACACCTAGTCTGAAACGTCTATTCTGAAACCAAAAATGGATTCTCATAGGATTCATTCCCAGCTTCCGGCCCAATTCAATCTTTTGTTCCTCGCCTGGGCAAGGGCATTCATCAAAGAAAGCTTCAAGCTCCTGGATTTCTTTCCGAGCGTAGCGCTGACGACTTTTTCTTTTCCGGGGTTGAGCGTCGTGGCCACTGCCGTCGTCACCACTGCGATCCTGATGTTCGTCACGGGCAATGTTGAGTTCCATGGCTTTGATGTCGAATTTGATTCTAGAGAATTTGAGGTCTTTCAACGAACTCGTCACTCGGGGTTCTCTGTTCTCTTTTGTATACTCGCTCTTTCGATTTGTTGCCTCCTTTTCCTCGAAAGCTAGGTCTGTTCAGCGTTCTGTTTTTGAAACGACGGAACTGTTTGCCTCTTGCTCAGCTTTCCGACACGACGGGGTAACCAAATCCTTCCGCGGCTTCTTCGATAGTAGCGCTCGCCTTTCACTTTTCCTCAATAGTCATGCCTGTTCAGCACTGTCTTCTCTTTTTAAGTGGCAGAGCTGTTCACTCGCCGCCCAGCTTTATGCGTGATGGAACAACACAATCCTTTCGCGGCTTCTTCGATAGCTGCGCTCGCCTTTCACTTTTCCTCAATAGTCATGCCTGTTCAGCACTGTCTTCTCTTTTTAAGTGGCAGAGCTGTTCACTCGCCGCCCAGCTTTATGCGTGATGGAACAACACAATCCTTTCGCGGCTTCTTCGATAGCTGCGCTCGCCTCCCTCCCAGCTTTAATAATGGCGAGACCGAATTTGTCAGGCCTGAAATTGCGGACCAGGACATGTCTGATGATTCACGGGAGGAGCAGCCCTCGCTTTACATTAACCCGGCTCCACAAGCATTATTGCTGCAACTTTTCTCCACTCTCGAGACGCTATAAAATGCGGAGTTGGTGTTTGGGGGATTAATGCTCTCATATAATTTGCTTCCATCTTCAAATCGCTCCATTACGCACCTCTCCGTCCAAAATGGCCTCTTCCCATGTTCCCACTTTCCCAGCCGAAGCTTTGGCTCGATGGGAAGAGTTCTATAACCTCTTGGGTCGAGGCTACGCTCACATAGCTGATCATCCCGAAACCGAGGATGAAATCCGAGTCATGTTCGGGGACCTGGACATCACCTCCCTCGAGGGTACTGCGCTGGGGAGGGAATAAAGAATTTTTCCAACGCTCTTTACAAACTCTTTGGAGGTCTACCGCGCTGCTCACCGGGGACTTACCGTGGCTCGTGTCCTGCGAGCCCGTTATGAGGATCAGTCCGACCGCCTAGCGTTGGCTGACTACCTGGCCGATAGTCACAAAAGGGCTGTTGAGTTCGCCAAAGAGCGGGTTTCGACATTGCTACGCGAGAGGAGGAATCTGGTGGAGGACTTAGCCCTATCTCTAGCTACCTATGAGCGCGATCGACGTAACGCCCTGCTAAGGAACCAAAGCGAGTGGCTGGAAGAAAGGCTCAACGGCATAAATGAGGATATAACTCGTGAGAATGGACTTGTTCGGGACTTGGAAGCAGTCGCCGAAGATCACGAGACTCAGGTTGTTGCAGTCAATGATGAACGCAAACGCCTTCACCTCAGGCTTGCGGACCATGATACGCGGAGTGGTGCGTATAAACAAAGCATCCATAACCTGGAGGGCCAGCTGGGCTCCTTCGTGTCGTTGATTAGGGCTCACTTCTGCTTTACTTTTCCACCCCAATGAATTGTATGATCTGGTTTGGGCAAGAATGAATGAAAGCCCCCGTGTTTGTTTTAGCTTTTATATGATCCATTTCTTCGAGCATCCGTACATCTTAGACTTGGATGAGCTGATCCATAATAAGTCGAGTAGATGTGTTCTGATTTTCTAACTCGCTCATGATCAGATGAAAGAATAGCCTCAGACTTATCTAGGAAAAGATTTCTCTTTATTACCTATTTTTTACCTGCAAGTGAAACGACCGAATCAGAAGGAATAATTTGAAAAAGAAAGCATAAACCCCTTTCAATCTTATGCTTGCTCGTGATTAATAAAGACAAAAACTTTTACAAGGATAATCTTGTGCGAAAAGTTTTTATCAATATTCCTCGAAGGAAAGCATACTATTGAAAGGAATGTAATTCACGATAATCGCTTTTGACCAACGACGCGTTTTAAATTTAATTGAAGATACGGCATCCAAATCAAAGCCGTTTTGTTAAGAACGAGGGCAATTTGGACATCTATCTCGTCATTAAATTCGAAACAATGCCGGTACTCTTGATCAATCATCGTGGATTACCAGTGGCGTAACACATGTATGAACCGATTCAAGTGTATAATTCCTTCTAGCGAAATTGGGGTTGGATTACCCTATACGACCAAAAGGTCGTGCAAGACTTCCAATTTTAATTTCCTCTAAAGGAATTATAAACTTGACTTGGGAGTATTCGGATGATTAGAGAAAATGCCACTATCACATTCCCATGACCCGTCAAAAGAAATACAACCAAGCTCCATCTGAATGTATACACCAATAGATCCCTAATACAATCACTCTAAGGGGTGAGATAGAGAAAACTTCGATAAAAATAAACCCTATACAAGAGGACTAGTAATGGAAAAATGAAACAAAGGAATGTGATCCTAACGCTTAAGGATGCCCCAGTTTCGATCTGTGTCTTCAGGATCATTTGCCCCAACTCTTCATCTTCATTGGATGATACCTCAATAATGTACCTCAATAATGTCCATAGTATGCTCCTTTACCGTACACCCGGTGTTCGTCGTGGGATACCACCCTCCTCGTCTTCTATCAAGGATGTTGGGGACAAACACACATATCTATCCTAGAAACGACATTTAATCTAATCACCCGAATCCAATGAATGAAATGCCTATACTTATATGAACAGTGATAGATTTGGGGGGATAGAGAGTCTTACCAACCCAACTCGTCGACTTATGTGCGGTTTTAGGTGTACCAACCGCCCAAAGACATGCGCATGAGACAAGTGATGGTAAACTTCTAAAAATCAGAGGGTTTGGCACCTAAGGTTAAGGTTCCCACCTCGAGTTCTAGAAAGAGCCGCTTCCATTGCACAACTATCGTTGCATTGGGACTCAATCCATAGTTCGAAGCGAGCGGAATTGAGAAGTGGATTACCCCATGTTTTTCCTCACGGAGATTCCATTTTCAATTCCTTCTATTGTGTTCCTAAAGGTGGCGCCTGGGGTTTTAGGCGCGGTTGTGTGTGTCCATGTGTCGTGACCATCACAATGCAAGTCATGCACAATAATTTATCAATCAGCACTTCAAATCATCCACACAACATACATTCCTACGCCACACCTGCGTAAAATAAAGTTAATCACAGACTGCGCCCCTTATCTCTCCAATCTGCAAAAACATATAACACCTACCATGAGCGGACTTACCTCACCTTCAAGAGCGCCTGCAGGGTTAGAAAAATCACTCAGCGTTTTAATTACGGCCTAAGTCCACTTGAGGTTTAGAACCATAGGTTCTAGAACAAAGGTCCCCAGCGGAGTCGCCAGCTGTCGCGACCCGTCCGGAAGCGGACGCGGCTAATGGATTACCGATTGCGGCCCCCACTCTGAAATGTGGATCGCAGGCCTTAGATCGGCGCGGGCCCTCCCAGGCCCATACCAAATCGCGGCGGGAGTATTTTTTGAAGGATTCGACTATAAGAGTCGATCGCTTTCGACCTTCAGTGTGGTCGTGGTGGCATGTGCAACTTGTGCATGCATTTGGAGTCGCCACCGGTCTTTCTTGGAGGGTAGACCGAAAACCTTATTGACCGATTGGGAGAGATCGATCAATTCTGCGGAACCAGAGATTTTGAGTTCGGGGACTTGGTTACGTTGGTGTCATTACCAACGCCCTTTCGGTACCTAATGCGAGTGATTTTCTTGGCTAAGAGTTCATGCAGGCGCAGTTTTGGATGGGGTAAGTTTGATTCAAGGTTTCATGCAGATTGGAAGACTATCCTATCAACCACAATCAATTTTAATGAAAACGCAAACAAGTGTATAAATAGATCTCATCGATGCACATCAATTCTAGTAAATGGCTGTCGCGACCCATCCGGAAGCGGACGCGGCTAATGGATTACCGATCGCGGGCCTTCCCCCGCACAAGGGTGCGGATCGCGGGCTTTGGATCGGCGCGGGCCCTCCCAGGCCCATACCAAATCGCGGCGGGAGTATTTTTCAAAGGGATTCGACGATAACAGTCGATCGCTTTCGACCTTAGTGTGGTCGTGGTGGCATGTGCAACTTGTGCATGCATTTGGAGTCGCCACCGGTCTTTCTTGGAGGGTAGACCGGAAACCTTATTGACCGATTGGGAGAGATCGATCAATTCTGCGGAACCAGAGATTTTGGGTTCGGGGACTTGGTTACGTTGATGTCATTACCAACGCCCTTTCGGTACCTAACGCGAGTGATTTTCCCTAACTAGGATTTCATGCAGGCGCAATTTTGGGTGAGGTAAGTCTGACTTTGCACATTAACCAGTTTAACATGCCCACGTAATCATAATAAATAAATAGATGCCAATCACATAAACATCTATCCTACGTGGTGATCATGGAATTATGATTTAATGGGTCTCGAGCCAATGAGACCACATTTAATCATTTTAATATTTTAATAACGGAGAGCCGCTCTTCGCTTCTTCTTGGTTTCTTGAACTCTTCAAGAATTGGGCCCCAAAGAGCTCGCCGACTTAAAAGGCTCCTCCACGTAATCCTCGTAGCATTTACATCAACAATTGACTATGCTAAAAATAAAGATTACATGAAAAATAAAAGGAGTACGCAGTCTCCATTTAATAATTACAACCCCAAATATATAAATAATCATCATACATTCATATATACATCAATCACATTGATTAGGGATTTTTCCATGATCACCACCCTTTCACGTAAGTAATAAATTCACAATTTAAAACTTAGGAAGGCACAATAAAAATTCTACGTTGAATCATATTCAGAATTTTTACGTAAAATAAGATAGCCATAAATTTTCGATTCAAAATTGATTTAGTCTCAATTTTTGCTACGTTGATTAATTTATCATATAAAATAATCAATCTCCATTAGCCATGTAAGACGAACAATTCGTTAATACATATTGGCCATAGTATTGCAAAAATTGCAAAAAATCAATTAAATGCACGAAAACACCTAAGGATTGGCTCTGATACCACTGTTGGGATCCACGTAACACGTAGCGGAAATAAATAACAACCCATACAAGTATCTCCAGAGGCGTACTTCGTGCATTTCAATCGAAAAAAATCACAAAGTCTCAAAGGGAGTAAATAGATTACCTCTCGTAGCGTGCTTGAACGGAGGTGTCGGTTCGATGTTCTTCGATCTCAGCCTCCACAAGTGTTAGGCATCTAATTCGGACGCACCACCAATTGACGAACGGGGAGACGACTAATAACTCCACAACAATTGTGCTAGCAATATGCGGAATCAATATTCCGAACTTAGTATATTTTGCTCTCTCAAGATTATGAGAATATAGAGAGTGTTTGTGTTCTTCTCTCTAAGCTCTCAAAAATTTGCACACTCTACAAAATGTCTCCCCCTCAACCTCAAAACTCTTGCCATCCTTTTATAGCCAAAAATACCTTCCAATAAATTGTATTTAAAAATAGCACTAACAATTATAAATTCTATCTAAAAATAGCACTCACAAATAAATGACATTTAAAAATAGCACTAACAATAGCACTCACAATTTATAATACAAAAATGCTATTTAAAAATAGCACTAACAATAGCACTCACAATTTATAATACAAAAATGCTATTTAAAAATAGCACTAACAATTATAAATTCTATCTAATAATAGCACTCACAATTTATGATAAATAAATGCCATTTAAAAATAGCACTAACAATAGCACTCACAATTTATGATAAATAAATGTCATTTAAAAATAGCACTAACAATAGCACTCACAAAATGCTATTTAAAAATAGCACTAGCAATAGCACTCACAATACAAAAATGCTAAAAAAAAGGCACTAACAAAGGTGTTAAAAATAATAACCATTATTATTATTACAAGAGTTAAAGAGGTTACCAAACAGTATAAATATGCATAACGTATAAATACGTATGACGTATAAATACGTAGAGTATACGTATACATCCGTGAAACCGAGGACTAATTGAAAGAAAAATGTGCAATTAAGCCATTTTGGTAAAAATTGATTAAATTAGAGGGCAAATTGACCTAATTGCACTTTAAGACTTTAGAATCCAATGTCATAGCTTATAAAAAGTGAGAATTGAAAACTAAAAGACTCGAAAAGGATTTTTTTTTTTAGGCTCGGTTCGGGTTTATGTTTGTGAAGGAACATAGTGACCCGAGCCGAATTTTTGAGATTTAAAGTGACACACTTGAAGAGGAAATTAAAACAAAATTATCGAATATTTTTTGGTATTTTTCTGACCACGAATGGTATTTTTCTGATTTTTTAGGTATTTTTATAATTAAATAAACTCGAAAAATATTAAAAATACCGAAAAATATTTTTTGTTCAAAATTGGTTCCTAAGGCTAAACCAAGGCTTCCAAAGTTGATTTTGTGATTTTATGACCTTTTTTGATATTTTTAATTAATTTTAAAGAATAAAAATCACAATAATAAATGGTAAAAAATCAGGTGTCAACAGCTGCCCCTCTTTGAGAGGAATCTCGTTACAGGTTTCTCTCAAAGATAAGGTGGCACCTGATTCCTAACCGACTCAACTGGGAAAATGAGAGAAGAAATGTTATGACATCGGATCCTTAAGCCTATTGATAAAAGCTCAAATCAATCCCCGGTTTGCTCTAACAATTTGAACATGGGCCGTAGTGAGAGAGGCTTACCTGAAGCTCACCTGTCGGATGATGCCGGTTGCGACAACTTTCAAGAAGATGCCTAAGACTCGTCACAGAAAATCCTAGGGAGATTAAGCTCTGACCTGTATGGTAGGTCATACCATTATGGGATTCCTAATTGGTAGGAACCTAAGGAAGGCGCATCCCCACGCTTTGGGATTTGCTAGAGATTTTAATCCGTATGGTGGATCAGACCTTCGTGTTGATCCTTAAGGCGGTATCTACCTCGTGTTGACCCTTAAGGCGGTATCTACCAATAAGTTGACCCTTGAGGCGGTTTCTACCTTGGTTTGACCCTTCAGGCGGTTTCTACCTTGGTTTGACCCTTCAGGCGGTTTCTACCATGAGTTGACCCTTCAGGCGGTTTCTACCTTTGATTTGACCCTTTAGGCGGTTTCTACCTTTGGTTTGACCCTTCAGGCGGTATCTACCTTGAGTTGACCCTTCAGGCGGTTTCTACCATGAGTTGACCCTTCAGGCGGTATCTACCTTTGGTTTGATTTTGAAAAGGGGTCTCATGACGAGGGTTCTCCACGTCCGATGAGATTTCCTGAATTTTGAAAAGGGGTCTCATGACGAGGGTTCTCCACGTCCGGTGAGACTGCTTAAATTTTGAAAAGGAGTCTCATGACGAGGGTTCTCCGCGTCCGATGAGACTGCCTAAATTTTGTTTAAAAGGGGTCCCGAGACGAGGGTTCTCCACGTCCGATAGGGCTGTTTGATATTTTTGAAAAGGATTTTTTTTTAAAGGGTTTCTCTTCCCCAAGAAAATATTGGTAATCTTTGAGAAGACAGCAATTGTCCAATTGACAAAATTTTATGACTTAAGCTTTAGTCATGAGATGTGCATTTTGATGCTGGAGGTTATCCAAAACATTCTTGCAACATGCAAATGTGATCACAAATCCCTTGCATGGAAAATCTGGATCAACAGTTTGAAAATTTCCAAAAAGAGTTTGCTCAAAACATCAGTTGGAATATTTCTCGACAAGGAGGCCATCTCACCTGTTTTGAGGTGATGATTTTTAGGGGATGCACTCAATTCCCTACTGACCTGTGCCTAGGTTTTAGGCTCATTCGCAGCGCATACATTTTGATCGGTCGGGAGGTCTTCCACGGGACCGTAATGTTGGGCTTGGATATTGGTTTTCAAGGGGGACCCGCTTTGGAGTCGAGGCCATCGAATGAAAATCTTCACCATATGCTCCGGGTTTACAAGTCAAGAACCCTGCAAAATGAGAAAGAAAGAGTCTTGCTCGTACTTCTTCGAGCTAAGCTATATGTTAACCCAAGTGTCTTAGTCAGAGAAGACTATTTCAGGGTTGTAACATTGGTAGGATTGGGGACCGAAAAAAGGCTTGTTTTTGGCCCAGAAATCACGAAGGATTTGACATTGGTGATCATTGCCAATTTGTCACATGTCTTTTCCATTCTGCATCTTCCATTTTTGAGGTGTGCAACCGCTTTTGAGGTGTGCACAAGTCCTTTAGAGAACGTCTCTTGTGGTATTAAGAGATTGACAATTCTGTCCGTGTTTTTGCACCACGGCTGACATCATTTGGGGAGCAGTCTTCTTGATCTGACTCCTTTATGGGTTTTTCTCTCTTCCCAACTAGGCTTTATTGGGGATCAATCAAACAGTTTTCACGAGCATCGGCCTTGCTTTTACCAGGCACTTTGCTTTTTCTTGATGCTGGGGATTTTTTTCTTTGTTGAAATCCCGCCTTTTCTTTTCCTTTGGAACTACGATGTTCAGAAAATTGTGCTAGATATACAACTTGAATCATAGCACATTTAAACGCCGATATGAGATTTTTCTATAAATCCCATCTCTTGATTTCTTCCGTTCTTGGAGTGATGCAGTTTCCATCTTGAAACATCCCATGATCACCAATAGGGGTTTATGAAATGGATTTGCAGGCTCAACTTGGCTGTGCAAAGGATATGGTGTGTGGGATAGAGAAATGAATGCTTCTCGTCATCCTATGGCACTTGGATTACCATATAAACAACACACAAAGATTGATGTTAGTCCGAGCAAGAAAATTTCTAACCATTTTCTCCTGATACCGCTGGACTCACCTCCATTTTGCCCCGATGTGGGGTGGTTCTTGACAGGGTTAAGAATGAAAACCGTCGTTCAAAGGGTTTATCAACGGTCACCTGTAGTGTTTGAGGGATATGAAACGAATGCCTCCGTCATCCCAACCCATGTAATCGTTGTGAATAATCCCTATTTCCGTAGGTCCAGATTTTGCTATCTGATCCGCTCCACTTCTCTCCAGTGTGTGTAGGACGTGTTTGGACTAGGCTTTGCCTCTTTTCTTTTGAGAAAACGTCCTTTTAAAATTTTGAACTTTTGATTGGAAAAAATCTCTTTCATTTTCTCCAAAAATTTTACCCGTCAAGGGGATTTTATGATGCACCATGCATGTTCTTATTCATGTTCAGATAACCTCCTGTTTTAAGACATGAATGCCAATGAAGTTTGAATTCTATGTCTTTTCTAGACATTAGATTCTGAAAGCTTTTCTTTTTCTCTCTGTTTTTTTATTTAACATCTTCAATGGATTGGGGAAAGGGATACTTACCTGTCCCCCGCGGCTGGAGATCCTGAAAATGCGGAAGAAACATGTTATTGTACGTTCACGAATTTTTCAAAAAATTAGAACGATACAATTTACCCTTGGTCATGTATTCTAACGGGTAATACATGGGATGTGAAAACCTGTTCGTCTGTAAGGCGATTCCCCTGTCAAGGATAAATAACGAGTATCAATTCATATTCTCAAATTCAAGACAAATTGGAACGATACAACTTTACTCTTGGTTCTCATCCCGTTCTGATATTGCGTATTGATATGAACAACATCTATCAAATCCGCCTATCCATTCTTGGAGTGTTTGCAACATCAATGGTTCATCTGCCCCCAGTTAGGCAACGTCTGTTCTGTTATTTGAACAGATGGCTCCTTGAGTGATTTATCCACGTTTATCACCTGCGAAGGGAAAGAAAGGAGACATTACTTCGGTATGCGGTTGAAGATCGCTTAGGAACGATACATCGTTTTACCAAATGGAAGGCTTCGTGACCAAACGTATTTCGTGCTGAAAGGGGTAGATCCCACTATGCTCCTCAGGTGATAGTCATCGTTCATGGAACTTACTCTACGGATTAAGTAATTAACCCACGGCCCTTGGCTCGAAGATGTTCAAAGGGGTAATACTGACACTCAGAGCGGTTAGCTTTAAGCGTTAATTAAGATGTTCCCGTGGGAACTTTACAACAAGACCCGTAACACATTCATTCGACGTATTCACCTCTCACTCTCCTGAGCCTTCTAATGATTTAGCACACGAGCTTCGAACCAGATGTCCGGTCGCTGGTACCGGTCACGACTGCGAAGATGCACTTGTTCCAAAATGCTTGACCCATAGGCTGAGTTGCTCATTCAGGATATCGTCTGACTGTTCGAGTCGTTCAAGTTGAGCATCCTTAATTGCGGGTGACGGACTTCTCCCATTTTTGGCATGAACAACCCGGTTCCTCGGTTTATGCGTGATCCACACGCCGAGTTGCTCACTGAGGGACTCATTTGAAATTTCAAGCCATTGACGCCCAAGTCGGGCATCTTCAACCGTTGGCGATGGGTTCCTCACACTACTTTCGGCATGAACAACCTCACTTCTCGAGTTGGTATTTTCATCGTTGTCCAGTAGGTTTGTATCCAATGCTGGATTCGCCGTAGGAATAACACTAACGATCGGTTGGTGCTCAAATTGGGGAGTCCATACCTGCTGAAATTGTTGTACATACTCTTGAGGAGTACCGGGGTAACTCAGGGGGGAATTCAGCCGATCGAACCAAGAATAGATGTTTTCAAGGAGATCGTCTGAACCATCGAGCGACTGACACTCAGGTTGAGTATTGTCGACTACTGGAGAAGGAATCTTTTCGCCATTTTCGTCATGGATCACCTGATTCTTCGAGCTGGAATCTCCGTAATTGTCTCGCAAGATTGTATGTGCATCTCCTGCCAATGTTAGATCCGCTGTAGGACTAGCATTAACGGCCAGTTGGTGCTCAGACTGGGGAGTCCCGATTTGCTGAAATTGCGGTACATACTCCTGAGGAGTACTAGGATAACCCAGGGGAGTACTCTGATTGATGCCTAAACAATCGACCGTGTAATTGCCAGTCCCATCGGTGTTAAGAGGTGATCGGATGCTTCCTGCTTCATGAGGATTGCGATCACAGCCATGCTCATCGTTTAAACTTGAACCGCCTCTATCTTGGTCTAGCGCCACTCGTCCATCTCTCAGTAGTCTTCTGTAGCACCAAAGGTGGTTCCTGACTTTATTTCTATCCAGTTCCGGCATGTTCATGATCTTGAGTATGCGCGATGGGCGAGCCAAACTGATCCCTAACTGTTGAACTGCATCAACAAATTTGCTATGAAGCTCCGAGGTCCAATAAAACCTTGTTTTCTTGCTAGCCGAAGTAGTGTTGGCAACTCGGCGGCTACTCTTCGCGGAATCTGGTCGTGTTGAACCCCCTCTATCTTGGTCTAGCGACGCTCGTCCATCTCTCAGTAGTTTCTTGTAGCGCCAAAGGTGATTCTTGACCATATTTTTAGCCAGTCCCGGCACGTTCATGATTTCGAGTATGCGCGATGGGCGAGCAAAATTGATCCCTAACTGTTGAACTGCATCAACAAATTTGCTATGAAACTCCGGGGTCCAACGAAATCTTATTTTCTTGCTAGCCGAAGTAGTGTCAGCAATTTGGCGGTTACTCTTCTCGGAATCTGGTCGTGTTGGAGGTTGCTCTGGAGGGGATTTAGTGGTCTCAGATCGGCTGGTCACGATGGTGAGTTCATCATTGAGCGGACCTGACTTGTCATGACGCATGTTCCCTTCCACAATGGGCGTCGACTTTGACCTTATAGCACTAGTTTCCTCTTGTAGATCCTCGGCGGTACCCGCCTGTTTCGAAAGATGTTGCGAAGGGCATTGCAACAAATGAGCATTATGAACCCCCAGATCTGGCTCTTCAGTGAATACTCCGTCCGCGGGAACAGGGTTACCGCACTCAAGACAAATAGCGATGCTTAGAGCTTTTTTGTACTGAATGTTTTTTATTCGAAGCTTTTCATTTTCCTCCCTCACAATCGCTAACTCGTGCCGATCGCGTTGCTGCTTCAGCCGGGTTCGTTTGTTTTCAAACCAGCACTTGACCTTCCGAGGCTCCCACCCTATCTCCTGGCCCATTTTGATTCTCTGTTCCATGTCCGGATATGGGTATTCCCTGAAAAACAATTCGAGTTTATGGACTTGACCTGAAGTGTTGCGTTGGAGACATTCCTCTTTCTGACGCTGATCACCGTCGCGGGTATTGTTCTCGTTAACCAAGCCGCGGGTTTCATCATTAGAAGGATTGGTCTCCATGGCCCCCGTGTCAGGTTCGGTCCTGAGATCTTCAAATTCTTCCAGCAGCTCAAGCTCGGAGACCTCCAAGTCTGGCGCTTCTAGTAAATGACAGAACCCCTTGAACATTTTGATCGAAATATTACTGCTTGATTTTCCGTTAACTCAGCTTTCTTTGTTCCTCCTTGGATCCTCACCTTTCTCTGCAAATTTTGAAAGGTTAAAGGGGTCGGATCACCGTTCTTTGATCAAAGGTGATGGCTACCCGACGAGCGTTCTTCTCAATGCTTCGAGATTCCCACTTCGTCCTTTTGTGATGGCTACCTGACGAGCGCTCTTCTCAAGGCTTCGTAATTCCCACTTCGTCTTTTGTGATGGCTACCTGACGAGCGTTCTTCTCAAGGCTTCATAATTCCCACTTCGTCTTTTGTGATGGCTACCTGACGAGCGTTCTTCTCAAGGCTTCGTAATTCCCACTTTGTCCTTTTGCTCTTTTCTACGTGAACGGAGCCTGAAGATCTCTTGCGTTGATTTCGCTTTGTCGAGCACTACGCTTGTCCCCCTGGCCCAGTCTCTAGAGTAACAAGCCTGCCCACCTTTCGGCGCCATTATGTTTCGTAAAACCCGAGATCACAGGACGGTGGTGGATTCGTGACTCATCGGGGATGCATTAACGAAACCCGTTTGGCTCTACTGCACATAAACTATTATTACCACTTCTCCCTGCTTACTCGAGCGTTTATAAGGTGATAGATTGACGTCAAGAAGATTAACACTTTAGCCTTATCAAACTCAGCCTCTCAAACACTCTGCCAATATTCACTCTCTTCTCCAACATTCGATCGCGCATGGCTTCCTCCTCTGTACCTGCTGCTTTAACCGAAGCGTCAACCCAATGGGAAAGGTTTTATCGCCTCCTGGGCAGAGGTTACGGTTACATAAACAATCATCCTGAAGCCGAGGTTGAAATCCGTACTCTGATTCCAGCCCTGGATACTGTGTGTATCGAAGGTACGAAACTGCAAAGGGAGTTTGCGATCTTCCCAACTCTCTTCAACAATTTCCTGCAGGCTTACGAAGTTGCTAGCCGGGAGGTCACTATGGCTGGTATCGTGCGAGCCCGCTATCAAGACCGAACTGAGTCCCTGATGTTGGCCATGCTGACGGCCGATAACCATAAAAGGGCTGTTGAATACGCCCACGCCCAGGTTTCCATGCTGGTCCGTGAGAGGGACAACTTGGTGGAGCGTCTGGCTCTTTTTGACACCGCCTTTGAGCAAGACCAGCACAACTTCGTGTTGAGGTTCCAGTGTGCCTGGTTGGAGGAAAGGCTTGAAGACCTGAGCATGGATATAGCTCGCGGGAGGGTGCTGGCTCAGGACTTAGAGTTTGAGTTCGGGTACTATGACACCAAGGTGAACGAACTTAAGGAGAAATGTCGTCTCATTTTCTTCAAGCTTGTAGACCTCGATTCCCAGAGTGTGGGTTGTAAGCAAGGCATGGATAGCATGGAGAGTCAGTTAAGCTTTTTTGTGATGCTTGTCAGAACTCATTTTGGGTTTACTGCTCCCCCTCAGTGATCCACTTGTAAACTTTCCTGCTGAATGAAATAAATAAGAATTTGTTTATATATGCTCTTTCATTCCGCCTTGTTGACTAGCCGAGAAAGGTTTTTGCTTTCAGATCTACGCGACTCCTTTTTCGCCTGTGTCAACAGCTTGACTACGCATTATTCTCACAGCCCGACGCTTTATATTTGATTGACTTGAATGCCTCGTGAGAAATAGATTTGTAGTTGCTCGAAACTTAAAGATTGCCCCTGATTTTGTGGTCATGGCGTTTGGGGCCGCTAGTAATCTTTCACTTTCGAGCTCGATCACATTCTGCTAGTAACTCATGCTATCAATTCTGCCTTCACGCGTCGGGGTTGATTTTATCTTGAACTTAATAACAAGGAATGACCGTATACACACGAGATGACGTTCGCGAAAAACATTATGCAAAATCAACTCTAGCTATTGAAGAAACAATCGCATGCACCGATGAGAACTTTACAATAGGAGATACATCCTTCTCGCGTACATCCCCTTCTTTCTTTGGGCATGTACAATGACCAACCAATCTGGCCTCGGCTTAGGTGTGCCATTACCGACTGCAGATCATGGTTGCCAATCTTTAATAGCTTCCAACTGATCGAACCAGGTATCAAGTCCTTCATCGAAGAAATCACCTGACCCCTCGAACGATTGATGTATAGGTTGAGCTGCATCGCCCGACGGATTCTTCGAACTGGAACCCACATCCTTATTTGGGATTATAAGAGGAGATTTGATCGGTTGACTACCACAAGCATCTCCCACTTGGGAATTAGGGAAATAAAAATGCTCCAAGCATTCTCCCATTAGGTCATCTGAAGCCACATGCTCCGATTGGGCAAACCCTTGAGCACTGAGCGTGGTGGGCTGATCTGCGACAGGATGAACACTGACTAGCTGCTGCTCGGACGGGGGAGTGCTTACTCGCTGCACTTGTGATGCGTGTTCTTGAGGAATATTGAAATGACTCGCGAGGATATCCTGATCAAATCCCCAATAGTCGTCCAGATTCGACCGGGCCTCCTTTGACATAGGGGTGCTGGGTTCGCAGCTGAGTCTATTGCTCGGATTCAGCTCTGTATAACGCTGTCCTAACGCCCTTCTGTAGCAACCAAGGTGATTCGCGACTAATTGCTTGGTAAGTCCCGGTACCTTCATGACCCTAAGTATGCTCGTCGGACCTATGAAGTCGAGTCCTATCTGTCGAACTGCGTCTAAGAACTTGAGATGAAGCTCCGGGGGCCAAATGAATTTCTTCTTCTCGTTGTCCGGAATAGCGTCAATAGCCTGCTGACTAATCTCTAACCCCTCTTGAATCGTATCGGATCTTACTAGAAGTTGTTGTGAAGGAGATTCATGGGCTTCGTTATTGTGACCCAAATCATAACGACACGTATCCTCTTCCTCCGAAGACACTGGTATAATTTCTGTAGGATCGATCTGCTCATGCGCGCCATTAGCAGGATCTGATTGTACCGGAGATGGCTCAAGGGAGCAGGGGGATAAATGAGCACCTTCCATCCTCGTAGAAGGCTCACCGGGGAACAATTTACTGAGGGTGGTAGGGCCACCGCAGTTAGGGCAGGTAATAGTACTGAGGATTTTCTCATACCACATGTTTTCCATTTGAAGGTTTTGGTTCTGCTCTTTTAGGGCCGTGATCTCCTTACGCCTGTGTTGGACACCTAGTCTGAAACGTTTATTCTGAAACCAAAAATGGATTCTCATAGGATTCATTCCCAGCTTCCGGCCCAATTCAATCTTTTGTTCCTCGCTTGGGCAAGGGCATTCATCGAAGAAAGCTTCAAGCTCCTGGATTTCTTTCCGAGCGTAGCGCTGGCGACTTTTTCTTTTCCGGGGTAGAGCGTCGTGGCCACTGCCGTCGTCACCACTGCGATCTTGATGTTCGTCACCAGCAATGTTGAGTTCCATGGCTTCAATGTCGAATTTGATTCTGGAGAATTTGACGTCTTTCAACGAACTCGTCACTCGGGGTTCTCTGTTCTCTTTTGTATACTCGCTCTTTCGATTTGTTGCCTCCTTTTCCTCGAAAGCTAGGTCTTATTCAGCGTTCTGTTTTTGAAACGACGGAACTGTTTACCTCCTGCTCAGCTTTCCAACACGAAGGGGTAACCAAATCCTTCCGCGGCTTCTTCGATAGTAGCGCTCGCCTTTCACCTTTCCTCAATAGTCGTGTCTGTTCAGCACTGTCTCCCCTTTTTTAACTGGCAGAGCTGTTCACTCGCCACCCAGCTTTATGCGTGATGGAACAACATAATACTTTCGCGGCCTCTTCGATAGTTGCGCTCGTCTTTTACTTTTCTTCAATAGTCGTGTCTCTTCAGCACTGTCTTCCCTTTTTTAAGTGGAAGAGCTGTTCACTCGCCGCCCAGCTTTATGCGTGATGGAACAACCCAATCCTTTCGCGGCTTCTTCGATAGTTGCGCTCGCCTTTCACCTTTCCTCAATAGTCGTGTCTGTTCAGCACTGTCTTCCCTTTTTTAAGTGGAAGAGCTGTTCACTCGCCGCCCAGCTTTATGCGTGATGGAACAACCCAATCCTTTCGCGGCTTCTTCGATAGTTGCGCTCGCCTCCCTCCCAGCTTTAATAATGGCGAGACCGAATTTTCCAGGCCTGAAATCGTGGATCAGGACATGTCTGGTGATGCACGGGAGAAGCAGCCCCCGCTTTACATTAATTAACCCGGCTCCACGAGCATTATTGCTGCAACTTTTCTCCGCTCTCGAGACGCTATAAAATGTGGGGTTGGTGTTTGGGAGATTAACGCTCTCATATAATTTGCTTCCATCCTCTAATCGCTCCACTACACACATCTCCGTCGAAAATGGCTTCTTCCCAAGTTCACACTTTCTCAGCCGAAGCTTTGACTCGATGGAAAGAGTTCTATAACCTCTTGGGTCGAGGCTACGCTCACATAGCCGATCATCCCGAAACCGAGGATGAGATCCGAGTCATGTTCGGGGACCTGGACATCACCTCCCTCGAGGGTACCGCGTTGGGGAGGGAATACAGTATTTTTCCAACGCTCTTTACGAACTCCTTGGAGGTCTACCGCGCCGCTCATCGGGGAGTTACCGTGGCTCGTGTCTTGCGAGCCCGTTATGAGGATCAGTCCGACCGCCTAGCGTTGGCTGACTACCTGGCCGATAGTCACAAAAAGGCCGTTGAGTTTGCCAAAGAGCGGGTTTCGACATTGCTTCGTGAGAGGAGGAATCTAGTGGAGGACTTAGCTCTATCCCTGGCTACCTATGAGCGCGATAGTCGTAATGCCCTGCTAAGGAATCGAAGCGAGTGGCTGGAAGAAAGGCTCAACGGCATAAATGAGGATATAACTCGTGAGAATGGACTTGTTCGGGACTTGGAAGCAGTCGCCGAAGATCACGAGACTCAGGTTGCTGCAGTCAATGATGAACGCAAATGCCTTCACCTCAGGCTTGCGGACCATGATACGCGGAGTGGTGCGTATAAGCAAAGCATCCATAACCTGGAGGGCCAGCTGGGCTCCTTTGTGTCGTTGATTAGGGCTCACTTCTGCTTTACTTTTCCACCCCAATGAATTGTATGATCTGGTTTGGGCAAGAATGAATGAAAGCCCATGTGTTTGTTTTAGCTTTTATATGATCCATTTCTTCGAGCATCCGGACATCTTAGACTTGGATGAACCGATCCATAATAAGTTGAGTAGATGTGTTCTGATTTTCTAACTCGCTCATGATCAGATGAAAGAATAGCCCCAGACTTATCCAGGAAGAGATTTCTCTCTATTACCTATTTTTTACCTGCAAATGAAATGACAGAATCAGAAGGAATAATTTGAAAAAGAAAGCAAAAACCCCTTTCAATCTTATGCTTACCCATGATTAATAAGGACAAGAACTTTTACAAGGGTTTTAATCTTGCGCGAAAAGTTTTTATCAATATTCCTCGAAAGAAAGCATACTATTGAAAGGAATGTAATTCACAATAATTGCTTTTGATCAATTTCGAGAGGAACGAATTACTCAAAAGTGCGAGGCGTAATAACGTGTTTTAAATTTAATTGAAGATACGGCATCCAAATCAAGGCCGTTTTGTTAAGAACGAGAGTAATTTGGACATCTATCTCGTCATTAAATTCAAAACAACGCCGATATTCTCGGTCAATTATCGTGGATTACCAGCGGCGCACAATCATGCACGAACCAATTCAAGTGTATAATTCCTTCTAGCGAAATTGGGGTTGGATTACCCTATACGACCAAAAAGGTCGTGTAAGATTTCCAATTTTAATTTCCTCTAAAGAAATTATAAACTTGACTTGGGAGTATTCGGATGATTAGAGAAAATGCCACTATCACATTCCCATGACCCGTCAAAAGAAATACAACCAAGTTCCATCTGAATGTATACACCAATAGACCCCTAATACAATCGCTCTAAGGGGTGAGATAGAGAAAACCTCAGTAAAAATAAACCCTATACAAGAGGACTAGTAATGGAAAATGACATAAAGGAATGTGATCCTAACGTTTAAGGATGCCCCAGTTTTGATCTGTGCCTTCAGGATCACTTGCCCCAACTCGTCATCTTCATTGGACGATATGTCAATAATGTCCATAGTAGGCTCCTTTGTTGCTCACTCGGTGTTCGCCATGGGATATCATCCTCCTCGTCTTCTATCAAGGACGTTTGGGAAAAACACACACATCTATCCTTGAAATGGCATTTAATCTAATCACCAGAATGCAATGAATGAAATGCATATATTTATATGAACTGTAATAGATTTGAGGGATAGAGAGTCTTACCAACCAAACTCGTCGACTTATGTGCGGTTTTAGGTGTACCAACCGCCCAAAGACATGCGCATGAGACAAGTGATGGTAAACTTCTAAAAATCAGAGGGTTTGGCACCTGAGGTTAAGGTTCCCACCTCGAGTTCTAGAAAGAGCCGATTCCATTGCACAGCTATCGTTGCATTGGGACTCGATCCATAGTTCGAAGCGAGCGGAATTGAAAAGTGGATTACCCCGCGTTTTTCCTCACGGAGATTCCATTTTCAATTCCTTCTATTGTGTTCCTAAAGGCGGCGCCCGGGGTTTTAGGCGCGATTGTGTGTGTTCATGTGTTGTGAGTATCACAATGCAAGTCATGCACAACAGTTTATCAATCGACGCTTCAAATCATCCATACAACATACATTCCTACGCCAACCTGCATAAGACAATGTTAATCACGGACTACACCCCTTATCTCTCCAATCTGCAAAAACATATAACACCTACCATGAGCGGACTTACCTCACCTTCAAGAGCGCCTGCAAGGTTAGAAAAATCACTCAGCGTTTTAATTACGGCCTAAATCCACTTGAGGTCTAGAACGATAGGTTCTAGAACAAGATCCCCAGTGGAGTCGCCAGCTGTCGCGACCCATCCGGAAGCGGACGCGGCTAATGGATTACCGATCGCGGGCCTTCCCCCGCACAAGGGTGCGGATCGCGGGCTTTGGATCGGCGCGGGCCCTCCCAGGCCCATACCAAATCGCGGCAGGAGTATTTTTCAAAGGGATTCGACGATAACAGTCGATCGCTTTCGACCTTAGTGTGGTCGTGGTGGCATGTGCAACTTGTGCATGCATTTGGAGTCGCCACCGGTCTTTCTTGGAGGGTAGACCGGAAACCTTATTGACCGATTGGGAGAGATCGATCAATTTTGCGGAACCAGAGATTTTGGGTTCGGGGACTTGGTTACGTTGATGTCATTACCAACGCCCTTTCGGTACCTAACGCGAGTGATTTTCCCTAACTAGGATTTCATGCAGGCGCAATTTTGGGTGAGGTAAGTCTGACTTTGCACATTAACCAGTTTAACATGCCCACGTAATCATAATAAATAAATAGATGCCAATCACATAAACATCTATCCTACGTGGTGATCATGGAATTATGATTTAATGGGTCTCGAGCCAATGAGACCACATTTAATCATTTTAATATTTTAATAACGGAGAGCCGCTCTTCGCTTCTTCTTGGTTTCTTGAACTCTTCAAGAATTGGGCCCCAAAGAGCTCGCCGACTTAAAAGGCTCCTCCACGTAATCCTCGTAGCATTTACATCAACAATTGACTATGCTAAAAATAAAGATTACATGAAAAATAAAAGGAGTACGCAGTCTCCATTTAATAATTACAACCCCAAATATATAAATAATCATCATACATTCATATATACATCAATCACATTGATTAGGGATTTTTCCATGATCACCACCCTTTCACGTAAGTAATAAATTCACAATTTAAAACTTAGGAAGGCACAATAAAAATTCTACGTTGAATCATATTCAGAATTTTTACGTAAAATAAGATAGCCATAAATTTTCGATTCAAAATTGATTTAGTCTCAATTTTTGCTACGTTGATTAATTTATCATATAAAATAATCAATCTCCATTAGCCATGTAAGACGAACAATTCGTTAATACATATTGGCCATAGTATTGCAAAAATTGCAAAAAATCAATTAAATGCACGAAAACACCTAAGGATTGGCTCTGATACCACTGTTGGGATCCACGTAACACGTAGCGGAAATAAATAACAACCCATACAAGTATCTCCAGAGGCGTACTTCGTGCATTTCAATCGAAAAAAATCACAAAGTCTCAAAGGGAGTAAATAGATTACCTCTCGTAGCGTGCTTGAACGGAGGTGTCGGTTCGATGTTCTTCGATCTCAGCCTCCACAAGTGTTAGGCATCTAATTCGGACGCACCACCAATTGACGAACGGGGAGACGACTAATAACTCCACAACAATTGTGCTAGCAATATGCGGAATCAATATTCCGAACTTAGTATATTTTGCTCTCTCAAGATTATGAGAATATAGAGAGTGTTTGTGTTCTTCTCTCTAAGCTCTCAAAAATTTGCACACTCTACAAAATATCTCCCCCTCAACCTCAAAACTCTTGCCATCCTTTTATAGCCAAAAATACCTTCCAATAAATTGTATTTAAAAATAGCACTAACAATTATAAATTCTATCTAAAAATAGCACTCACAAATAAATGACATTTAAAAATAGCACTAACAATAGCACTCACAATTTATAATATAAAAATGCTATTTAAAAATAGCACTAACAATAGCACTCACAATTTATAATACAAAAATGCTATTTAAAAATAGCACTAACAATTATAAATTCTATCTAATAATAGCACTCACAATTTATGATAAATAAATGCCATTTAAAAATAGCACTAACAATAGCACTCACAATTTATGATAAATAAATGTCATTTAAAAATAGCACTAACAATAGCACTCACAAAATGCTATTTAAAAATAGCACTAGCAATAGCACTCACAATACAAAAATGCTAAAAAAAAGGCACTAACAAAGGTGTTAAAAATAATAACCATTATTATTATTACAAGAGTTAAAGAGGTTACCAAACAGTATAAATATGCATAACGTATAAATACGTATGACGTATAAATACATAGAGCATACGTATACATCCGTGAAACCGGGGACTAATTGAAAGAAAAATGTGCAATTAAGCCATTTTGGTAAAAATTGATTAAATTGGAGGGCAAATTGACCTAATTGCACTTTAAGACTTTAGAATCCAATGTCATAGCTTATAAAAAGTGAGAATTGAAAACTAAAAGACTCGAAAAGGATTTTTTTTTTTAGGCTCGGTTCGGGTTTATGTTTGTGAAGGAACATAGTGACCCGAGCCGAATTTTTGAGATTTAAAGTGACACACTTGAAGAGGAAATTAAAACAAAATTATCGAATATTTTTGGGTATTTTTCTGACCACGAATGGTATTTTTCTGATTTTTTAGGTATTTTTATAATTAAATAAACTCGAAAAATATTAAAAATATCGAAAAATATTTTTTGTTCAAAATTGGTTCCTAAGGCTAAACCAAGGCTTCCAAAGTTGATTTTGTGATTTTATGACCTTTTTTGATATTTTTAATTAATTTTAAAGAATAAAAATCACAATAATAAATGGTAAAAAATCAGGTGTCAACAATGGCTTCCTAACATAGTCATAAGGGCTCAGGGAGGATGTGATTTAGGACCGGGGCAAGATGAGAGGATTTGGAGGCGATTTAGCCCGAAGGGCAAAATCGCCAATTTTTGGAAGATTTGGATACCGAATTACCCAAAATATTCCATGGCCAGTTGTTTGTGGCCATTTCCCATTTTTTTGGATTTTCTTGGATTTTTTAGAAATTTTTTGGAAGACGGTTTGCCGGAAGGGCAAAACCGTCATTTCTGGCAAGATCGAGGGTCAAATGACCCGAAACAGGTCGTGGCCAGTTGAATGTGGCCATTTTCTATTTTCTGGAATTTTTTTAGAATTTTTCTGAATTTTTCGAGTTTTTTTGGATTTTTTATGATTTTCTATTTTTTTATTGATTTTTGAATTTTATTATTATTATTTTTATTATTTTCTATTTTTTATTAAAAAGCGTGTCTTTAACAATAGATAACACTCAACCAGATAAATAAGCTAACCACTAGACTGAAACAAATACATGCAAATCAAGTCTATAAAGGCAATATTTTAGAAAAATAATCATGATATACGGATCGGATACGTAAAACATACCGGATTGGACACCGGCCTTCAATCGCCCAACCTCAGCCTGCAACCCTTCTTCGTGCGCTTCACCTCAATCACCAAGCCCCATTGAGCTTCCATCGCTATGGGCATCATCGTCAGTCGCCACATCGGAATATCCAAAATGGTATATCCAACCTTTGGAACATGCACTTACTCAAAGTAGATAGTCAGCAAAGTTCAGCCAATTAAAAGATAAAACGAGTGTCTCGAATTAAACTCTAATTATCGTGCTAATTTATCTACTAAGACATGCATAATATTCAGACATTCACAAGCGAAGTTAAAACTAAGTCATGCTAATTAAACTTGAGAACAAATCGATAATCAAACATACAAAAAGTCTAACTAAACAATATAAGCAAATAGAGGCATTTCCTATCTATTTCTTTTTTTTTTTTGGCATTTTAAGGCATTTTTCTAATTTTTTTGGAATTTTTCATTTTTATTTAATTTTTAATGAAATGGAGCCAGATTCGAGGGAATTGTATAAAAAACAGGCTCGCTTTTATCTAAACCGGAATGGGCTTATAAATCCTTATGGCCCAATTTTCCCTCTACCCATTTCAAGAAATGCACAGCCCAGGTCCACCTCCCCTTTATATTCCACTAGCCCAATCAGGTAACCCACCGAAAATTAACTCACGTGAAGCAGCCTACTATGCCACTGTTCAATCGTCTCCTTCCTCGTGCGACGTCTTCTCCATGGAATTAGAGGTGAGCTCAAGTCTGTTTTGGTTTGCGTCGTCGGCGTCCCTCACTCCGATCGTCGTCGGCTTCCCAACTGAACCGTCGCCTGATCACTCCACCGTCGGGTCACGCTCCAACAGCCCTTCCCGTCACCAACGTGGGATCTGCCTAACCAGGACTGGAGGAAACGAAGCTAAAACCCGCCGATCACGCTGCCATCCGGTCGGACCGCCATCAGTTCAGGACTCGCGCACCCTTTCGCTTATGCTGACATCGTCGCTGCTGCTGGAGTTGTTCTCGACCTCCTCTTCCCCGAGTACATGTCTGCCGTCGTCGGTGCGTGCTGAGAAGCACCTCGATGAACTGCGCTTCGCGCCGAGGACGGCCTCGCCACGTGACGTAGATTTCGCGGCGGTCCAGCTGCTGGCTGACCTCGTCGGTCGTCACAGCGACCGTTCCAGTTGGACTCGCGATCCCACGCTTCCCGCGACTGCGAATGGAACAGGAAGGTCTCCTTATTGCTGATCCGCACCGTTCCATAGAGGAAGGACACGACGTTCGGATCCGTTCTCCATCATGACCTTCTGGAACAAGTTGGCCTTGCCGTAGCAGCTACAACCGCAGTACTTGGAGTTCTGGTCGTTGATGAAGGTGTCATAGGTGGCTGAAGCCACGAGCTGAAGGTGGTGGAACCGACAGAAAACCGGACCTGAGCGGAACCGGGTCAGGACAGTGGAGTAGCGAACCGAGCAAGACTTCGGGCTGCTCCGGGGCTTCGACTGGCTATCCGACGGAGGAGAGGCAACGACTGATGGTCGGAGGAGGATGAGGAGGTGATGTGGTAGTAGCTATATGCGGTGATGGTGGTTGATGGGCGTCGGAACCGAAGCTGCCGCCCAAGGACGCAGAAACAGGGGCGCCGGACCTGCAGGTTGTTCAGCTGCTTTCGGGGCTGTTCGGCCGGCATGAGGCGGTCGGGGATGACAGCTGGAGGTCGAAGAGAGAGGGATGATGATGGTGGACGGCTGTGGCCGCGGCTGGAGCGCCACAGCGGCTGCAAAACTGGTGGTGTTCCGGCGACCCCTTTTTTAAGATGCCATGGTGAGAGATCTATGTTCTGCTCCTTTTTCGGTTTGCTCTCTCTTTCAATTCTCTGCATGT
This sequence comes from Rhodomyrtus psidioides, assembly GCA_021437785.1. NCBI lineage: Eukaryota > Viridiplantae > Streptophyta > Magnoliopsida > Myrtales > Myrtaceae > Rhodomyrtus > Rhodomyrtus psidioides. Next base: position 17,321,238 of record JAILYB010000003.1, read on the forward strand.
CTCAATATCATCAGTCCTCTCTCGGAGCGCCGTCAAGAAGTCTAGAGATGACGTAGGTTCAGCGATGGTCCGGTGGGTTTGAGGTCGTCCATGGTGATGCTCCAATCCTTTGCAACAGGATTCCTCTGTCCCCTTTTTTAATAGATATCCCGAACTCTAAAAAAAATAAGAGGGAGACTCTGCTGTTCTGGATGCATTTCAGTAGAAGTAAAACAAGAGGAACCGAGCTAATGCAGCGGCAGCTGTAGCCAGTCCCAAAATGAGTTTGAGCATGTGGGTGTTTCTCATGACAGGGGACTGTGAAAAAAATGCGGCTTTTGATCTGACTGATGGCCAGTAAAGAGTTTCCAGATTCGCGAGCGAGTGTTCCAGCCTGAAGTGAGAAGGCCTTGCTTCAACAGGGACGCCCAAATCGGGCCAGAGAGTTCAATTTGCAATCATCCCCTCCCTCCTCAGAATGGTCCTCTCTTTTTTTTGCCACCCATCTGGCAAGAGAGAAAAAATGAGCTCCCTGCGAGTGGCCATGGTCTTTCTTCTTTTTTTTTTTAAAAAAAAAATCGCATCCTCCTGGTGGACGATCCCCTATGAGATCCAGACTGTCCAGAACCTCCTCCTTCACATGATTCCCCCCCCCCTTTTTTTTAGTAGACGTGCCGAACTCCCCTTGCTTTTTCTTTTTTCCTAGATCCCCCTGCACCATCTCTTTTTTTTTTTTATATTTTGGCGCCGCTCCCCCCACTCTCTCTCAATGGACTGTCCACTCCCCTTTCTTTTCATTTTTAAATCCTTTATAGTCCCCTCACGAAGAAGAGAAGCAATGGGAGTTTAATTGAAATGGTGGTCGATGTCAAGATTACAAAATCTATAAATTTAAAAGACCCGATTGGTATATTTTTTAGCTCGGTTCGGATTTATAATTGTGAAGGAACATATTGACCCGAGTCGAATTTTTGAGATTTAAAGTAACACACCTGAATAGGAAATTAAAACAAAATTATTGAATGTTTTGGTGTATTTTCTGACCACGAGTGGTATTTTTCTGATTTTCTGGGTATTTTTATAATTAAATAAATTCAAAAAAATATTATAAAATACCAAAAAATATTTTTTGTTCAAAATTGGTCCCCAGGCTAGGCCAAGGCTTCCAAAGTTGATTTTGTGATTTTATGACATTTTTTGATATTTTTAATTAATTTTTTAAAAATAAAAATCGCAATAACAGATGGTCAAAAATCAGGTGTCAACAGCTGCCCTTCTTTGAGAGTGAGCTCGCAGAGGTTGCTTTCAAAGACAAGATGACACCTGAATCTTAACCGACTCGACTGGGGAAAAGAAATGATATGACATCGCTCCCTTAAGTCTTTTGATGAATGCTCAAATTAATCACCGGTTTACTCTTGCCATTCGAGCATGGGCCGGAGTGAGAGAGACTTACCTGAAGCTCACCTGTCAGATGCTGCCGGTTGCGATGACTTTCATTAAGATACCTAGGACTCGTTCAGAATATCCTAGGGAGATTAAGCTCTGACCTGTATGGTAGGTCATACCATTATGGGGTTCTTGACTGGTAGGAACTTGAGAATGGCGCATCCCACGCTGGGGGATTTGCCAAGGATTTTGATCCGGATGGTGGTATTTACCAATGAGTTGACCCTTGTGGCGGTTTCTACCATATTTGACCCTTTAGGTGGTATTTACCTTCAAGTTTAGTTTGACCCTTATGGCGGTTTCTACCTTTGGTTTGACCCTTTAGGCGGTTTCTACCTTTGGTTGACCCTTTAGGCGGTTTCTACCTTTGATTTGACCCTTTAGGCGGTTTCTACCTTGAATTGACCCTTTAGGCGGTTTCTACCATGAATTGACCCTTTAGGCGGTTTCTACCTTTGGTTTGACCCTTTAGGCGGTTTCTACCTTGAATTGACCCTTTAGGCGGTTTCTACCTTTGATTTGACCCTTTAGGCGGTTTCTACCTTGAATTGACCCTTTAGGCGGTTTCTACCATGAATTGACCCTTTAGGCGGTTTCTACCTTTGGTTTGACCCTTTAGGCGGTTTCTACCATTGGTTTGACCCTTTTAGGCGGTTTCTACCTTGAATTGACCCTTTAGGCGGTTTCTACCTTGAATTGACCCTTTAGGCGGTTTCTACCTTTGTTTTGACCCTTTAGGCGGTTTCTACCTTTGTTTGACCCTTTAGGCGGTTTCTACCTTTGTTTGTTTTGAAAAGGGGTCTCATGACGAGGGTTCTCCACGTCCGATGAGACTGCCTAAATTTTGAAAAGGGGTCCTGAGACGAGGGTTCTCCACGTCATGCTAGGACTGTTTGATATTTTTGAGAAGGGATCCTAGGACGAGGGTTCTCCACGTCATGCTAGGACTGCTTGATTTTGAAATGGGGTCTCATGACGAGGGTTCTCCACGTCCAATGAGACTGCCTGATTTTTTTAAAAAGGGGTCTCATGACGGGGGCTCTCCACGTCCGGTGAGACTGTTTGATATTTTTGAAAAGGGGTCCTAGGACGAGGGTTCTCCACGTCATGCTAGGACTGCTTGATTTTTGAAAATGGGGTCTAACCTCACCCCTTCTTTTGAAAGATCCTGAAATTTGCCGGGAATTCAGTTTTGAAGCAGTGAAAAATTTTATTTTGACAAAGCTTCACTTGAGTTTGTTGAGGCGACATTCTGGGAGCTGGGTTCTCCAGGTATCCTGCAGAAGTTTGAGCCTGAAAGATTTTTCTTCACCAAGAAAACGTTAGTAATCTTTGGGGAGACCACAGCTGTCCATTTGACAAAAACCGTATAACTTAAGTTTTAATCGTGAAATGTGCATTTTGATGTTGGAGGTTATCCAAAGCATTCTTGCAACATGCAAATGTGATCACAAATCCCTTGCACGGAAAATCTGGACCAACAGTTTGAAAATTCCAAAAAGAGTTTGTTCAAAACACCAATTGGAATATTTCTCGACAAGGAGGTTTTCTCACCTGTTTTGCGATAATGTTTTTTTTTTATAGGGAGCGCATTCAATTCTCTACTAACCTGTGCCTAGGTTTTAGGCTCATTCGCAGCGCGTACATTTTGATCGGTCGGGAGGTCTTCCACGGGATCGTAATGTTGGGCTTGGATATTGGTTTTCAAGGGGGACCCGCTTTGGAGTCGAGGCCATTGAATGAAATTCTTCACCATCTGCTTCGGGTTTACAAGTCAAGAACCCTGCAAAATGAGAAAGAAATAGTCTTGCTCGTACTTCTTCGAGCTAAGCAATATGTTAACCCAAGTGTCTTAGTCAGAGAAGACTGTTTCAGGGTTATGATGTTGGTAGGATTGGGGACCGAAAAAGGCTTATTTTTTTTTGCCCAGAATTTATGAGGGGATTGACATTGGTGATCATTGCGAACTTGTCACATGTCTTTTCCATTCTGCATCTTCAATTTTTGAGGCATGCAACCACTTTTGACAACTCCGTATGCGTCTTTTTTTTTTTCACGCCTGACATCATTTGGAGGAGTAGTCTTTTTTATCTGACTCCATTAGGGATTCCCTCTTTTCCCATCCGGCTTCATTGCGGATCAATCAAACAACTTACACGAGCATCGGCCTTGCTTTTACCAGGCACTTTGCTTTTTCTCGATGCCGTGGATTTTTCTCATTTATTTTTGAAATCCCACTTTTCTCATCTTCATGGGATCATGTTAGACATATGTCTGAAAGTCTAAACATCTTTAAATATCAGCCTAGGAATCTTCTCCGTAATCCCTGAGTCTTGAACTCTTCCATTTTTGAAGTGGTGCTGCATCCGTCTTGGAATGATCACCAATGGGTTCATGAAATGAATTTGCAGGCTCAAGTTGGCTGTGCAAAGGATTCAGTGTGTGGGATAGAGAAATGAATGCTTCTCGTCATCCTATGGCACTTGGATTACCATATAAACAACACACAAAGATTAATGTTAGTCCGAGCAAGAAAATTTCTAACCATTTTCTCCTGATGCTGCTGGACTCACCTCCATTTTGCCCCGATCTGGGGTGGTTCTTGACAGGGTTAAGAATGAAAACCGCCGTTCAAAGGGGTTATCAACGGTCACCTGTAGTGTTCGGGGGATATGAAACGAATGCCTTCGTCGTCCCAACCCATGTAATCGCTGCGAATGGTCCCTACTTCCGTAGGTCTAGATTTTATTTTGCTGTCTTACCCGCTCCACTTCTCTCTTAAGTATGTATAGGACGTGTTTGGACTAGGCTTTGCCTCTCGTCTTTTGAGAAAACGTCCTTTTGAGAGTTTTGAACAACTTTTGATTGGAAAAATCTCTTTCGTTTTCCCGAAAATTTTACCTGTCAAGGGATTTTATGATGCCCCATGCATGTTCTTATTCATGTTCAGACAACCTCCTGTTTTAAAACATGAATGCCAATGAAGTTTGAATTCTATGTCTTTTCTAGACATTAGATTCTGAAAGCCCTTTTTTTTCTGTTTTTTATTTAACATCTTCCATGGATTGGGGAAAGGGATACTTACCTGTCTCCCGCGGCTGGAGATCCCTGAAAATATGGAAGAAACATGTTATTGTACGTTCACGCATTTTTCAAAAAATTAGAACGATACATCTTACCCTTGGTCGTGTGCCCCTACGAGTGCACACAGGTTGTGAAAATATGTCCTCCTTGATGGTGAGTCCCTATCAAGGATAATTAACAAGCGTTAACTCATATTCCCAAATTGAAGACAAATTGGGACGATACAACTTTACTCTTGGTTCTAATCCCGTTCTGACGTCGCGTATTGATATGAACCATGTCTATCAAATCCGCTTATCCCTGCTTGGAATATTTGCAATATCAATGGTTCAGCTGCCCCTGGTTGGGCAACGTCTGTTTTGTTATTTGAACAGATGGCTCCTTGAGTGATTTATCCACGTTTATCACCTGAGAAGGGAAAGAAATGAGACATTACTTTGGTATTCGGTTGAAGATCGTTTAGGAACGATACATCATTTTACCAAATGGGAGGCTTCGTGACCAAACGTATTTCGTGCTGAACGGGGTAGATCCCATTATGCTCCGCGGGTGATAGTCATCGTTCATGGAATTTGCTCCACGGATTAAGTGATTAATCCATGGCCCTTGGCTCGAAGACGTTCAAAGGGTAATGTTGACACTCAGAGCGGTTAGTTTTCAGCGTTAATTAAAATGTTCCCGCGGGAACTTTACAACGAGATCCGTAACACATTCATTCGCCGTATTCACCTCTCACTCTCCTGAGCCTTCTAATGATTTAGCACACGAGCTTCGAACCAGATGTCCGGTCGCCGGTACCGGTCACGACTGCGAAGATGCACTTGTTCCAAAATGCTTGACCCATAGGCTGAGTTGCTCATTCAGGAGATCGTCCGACCGCTCGAGTCGTTCAAGTTGAGCATCCTTAATTGCTGGTGACGGACTTCTCCCATTTTCGGCATGAACAACCTGGTTCCTCGGTTTATGCGTGATCCACACGCCGAGTTGCTCACTGAGGGACTCACTTGAAATTTCAAGCCATTGACGCCCAAGTCGGGCATCCTCAACCGTTGGCGATGGGTTCCTCACACTACTTTCGACATGAACAACCTCACTTCTCGAGTTGGTATTTTCATCGTTGTCCGGTAGGTTTGTACCCAATGCTGGATTCGCCGTAGGAATAACACTAACGATCGGTTGATGCTCAAATTGGGGAGTCCATACCTGCTGAAATTGTTGTATATACTCTTGAGGAGTACCAGGGTAACTCAGGGGGGAATTCAGCCGATCGAACCAAGAATAGATGTTTTCAAGGAGATCGTCTGAACCATCGAGCGACTGACACTCAGGTTGAGTATTGTCGACTACTGGAGAATGAATCTTTTCGCCATTTTCGTCATGGACCACCTGATTCTTCGAGCCGGAATCTCCGTAATCGTCTCGCAAGATTGTACGTGCATCTCCTGCCAATGTTAGATCCGCTGTAGGACTAGCATTAACGGCCAGTCGGTGCTCAGACTGGGGAGTCCCGATTTGCTGAAATTGCGGTACATACTCCTGAGGAGTACTAGGATAACCCAGGGGAGTACTCTGATTGATGCCTGAACAATCGACCGTGTAATTGTCAGTCCCATCGGTGTTAAGAGGTGATTGGATGCTTCCTGCTGTATGAGGATTGCGATCACAGCCATGCTCATCGTTTAAACTTGAACTGCCTCTATCTTGGTCTAGTGCCACTCGTCCATCTCTCAGTAGTCTTTTGTAGCACCAAAGGTGGTTCCTGACTTTATTTCTATCCAGTTCCGGCATGTTCATGAT